>JALAZF010000174.1:8790000-10278552 GCA_022829125.1 Lathyrus tuberosus | reverse complement strand
TATTCTATGGGAGAAAAAAGGGTTGTTTTGGTGTCTTGTTCAAAGCCCAAGACGTGAAGCTAAAGGTGGTTTATATCTTGTTCAAAGCCCAAGATGTGAAGCTGAAGGGTCTATCTGTATCTTGTTCGAAGCCCAAGATATGAAACCAAACGGTTTTGACTTTAGAGAGAATTTGTCATCACTAAAGGGGGGTATTTGGTCTGTTTGTCACAACTATTGGGTGACTGATTATAAAGGAGAATTAATTTAACTGGGATATGTGAATCCAGCAATGCCATAATTTTCCTTTATAGGGGATCTTAAACCTGAAGGAGAAGACTTTAACTCAGTGTAGAGCAATGCTATCTTTCCTTAGGAATTTCTCATGCTAAAAGAGGGACAGTGGCGTGGATGTAAATAATCCAGAGGCTTGCCGCTTACAGCAATTAGATGGGGGAAAAGGAGTTGTTGATGTTTGTATACTGTGAACGAGGCACAACTTTTGATGCTAAAAGGTTGATTGACTTAACCGGGGTTTCCTTATACAAAGCCTAAGAGGAGGTTATTGACCCAACAAGAGGGTGTTTTTATGTGTCTCGTACGAAGCCCGAGAGAGAGGCTAAAAGGGTTGACTCAACAAGAGAGTGCTTTTGTATGTGTCTTGTACGAAGCCCAAGACGGAGGCTAAAGGTGTTTGACTCAACAAGAGAGTCTTTGTACCTCGTACGAAGCCCGAGATGGAGGCTAAAAATGTTTGACTCAACAAGAGAGTCTTTTATACTCAACAAGAGATTGATTTTTATCTCGTACGAAGCCCGAGATGGAGGCTATTGACCCAACAAGAGGGTGTTTTATGTGTCTCGTACGAAGCCTGAGAGAGAGGCTAAAAGGGTTATATCAATAAGAGAGTCTTTTATACTCAACAAGAGAGTGCTTTTGTATCTCGTACGAAGCCCGAGATGGAGGCTAAAAGTGGTTGACTCAATAAGAGAGTCTTTTATACTCAACAAGAGAGTGCTTTTGTATCTCGTACGAAGCCCGGGATGGAGGCTAAAAGTGGTTGACTCAACAAGAGAGTCTTTTATACTCAACAAGAGAGTGTGAATAGGTTAGCTCCGCTGGGGAGTATCATTGTACATAGCCCAAGAGGAGGCTAGTGTGCTGGTGACTGTCTTAGTTTAGTGACAGGTCCAGTTTGTTGGATAAAAGAGAAAATCAGTTCTTATAAAGGGACTGATTTAAAGGTATTGTTGTGCTTTGGCACTGATCAGAGGATCAGGGTTATTTCCTGTTCTTTAAGGAAATGGAAAATCCAAAGGGGTATTGAGACTGTCCAAGTCTACTGGTGTTTTGAGAAATTGATTCTCAGATAGTGAATGATCTTTGTACGATGCCCAAGGGAAGGCTGGTATGTTAATGGATGAAGGTCAACCCATTAACAGGTCTGACACTTGACTCAGAAAGACAGCTCTAGCAAATTGATGACTAGGTTCTGTTCCTATACCTGTAGAGGTCTCTGGGTCCTTGTACTAAGCCCAAGAGGAGGCATGAGAGCTTTTAAGAAGCCGAAGGGTCTTTGTAGAAAGCCCAAGAGGAGGCGAGGATGCTTTTAAGAAGCCTGTGGGTCCCCAAACCCCGAGAAGTTCAAGACATGCCATTCACTGAGAATAGATCAAGCCAGGAAAGTCTGAGAATTTGGAAGAAACTCAAGAGATGCCATTCACGGAGAAAAGATCATCTCTGGGGAGTAGAGTTTCTTTGACAATTTCTAAGGGTGACAGTCTGAGAAAGGGTTCACTGTGAATGCTGTCTTTCATGTCTCCATATTGTTTATCCCCAAGAGGAGGGAAGACTGTGTCTGGTAATCCTATGAGGATCTAGTTTTGTTTGTATTTAAGAGTGACCAACATGGCTTTACCTAGTGCTAGACGTAGTTGTCGATGAAAACTCTAAATAACTATACTAGTATTACACAGTTGATATTTGACAAGTATATATAAGTTTGTGAAAGAAGACTTACAGTGAGCAGCCCCACAATACAGTTATATATATATATATATATATATATATATATATATATATATATATGAAAGCGGATAAACAAAGCGGGTAAACACTTACTCGGTTGTAGAGCTTCCATGTTGTTTGGTTAGTTTGTTCAACAAAGAAAGCTTTGATAACAATATTATATTCAAAATCAAAGGAAAAAGTGCTTCGAAAAGATTATTTGGGGCTTATAGCTCAAGGAGAGGCCCAAGGTTTTATCAGTGATTGCGTTGTTGTTTTGAAATTGTACAGGGACTTATACAAGTGACTGAGGCCCAAAAAAGTTTTCTGTACAAAGGGATGGGTCTTACACTCTCTCAAGAGGCCCAAAGGTGTTTAAAGAAAAAGAGTGGGGCTTATAACGCGAGGGTAGGCCCAGATGATTTGTTTTTGAATTGGCGATCGCGCCGAGATTTCTCTTTTAACACAGAGAGACTTATACAATGCATTGAGGCCTAAGATGGTTTAGGTTAAAAGGGGATTGGATCTTACACTCTATTAGAGGCCCAAAGAGTTATTTTTGTACAAGTGGTGGGGCTTACAGCTCAAGGAGAGGCCCAAAAGGTTTTGTTTTAAAAGGCGACGATTGCGCCGAACTTTTTGACGGTATCGGGACTTATACAATACACTGAGGCCCAAAAGGTTTTGGTTTCAAAAATGGGTTGGTTCTTACACTCTATTAGAGGCCCAAAAGGTATTCAGAAAAAGATTTGGGACTTATAGCTCGAGGAGAGGCCTAGTTGATATTTTTTGTTAAAAAGGCGACGATCGCGCCGCTGTTTTTAAAAATACAGTGGGTCTTATACAATGACTGAGGCCCAAAAGGTGGTATATTTACAAAAGGGGTTGGGTCTTTCACTCTATTAGAGGCCCAAAGAGTTTGAAAAAGTTTGATGAGGGTTGAATTAATCAAAAACCCTAATTTGTTTTCAAAATGTATTTTAATTGAATAAAAATTCAATTAAAATTATCAAAATTGTTAAACATGTGGAAAACAAATTGTGAGCTTGGATTAATGTTTCAAAAATTAGGTTTTGATCCACAAAATGTTTGGAAATCACTAAAATTTGAAAAGTCAAGAGGGAGAAAATATTTTAAATGTCAAAAACAATTAAAATATTATTTCTTTACAAAAATATCAAGTATATGAAATAAATAATATTTTTGGGATTTTTTGGGAAAATAAAATATTTTAATATTTTTGCGAATTATTAAAAAAAAGAATCAACTAAAAATCATTAAAACTCATAGAGAAATTAATTTTTGAATCAATTAAATAAAATCACAAAATTCAAATATTTGAATTTTCAAAAAGGGCGCCAAGAACAAGGCAAGAACACGCGCCACCCTCTGTTTCTGCAGATTTGCATTTTCTATCCAATCTCCTTGAATACTTGATGATATCATGCAATCTACATATCAATCTACTCGTTTTCACCTCACGATGATGTCTATGGTCTTTAATTTCATTTATTTTAAACATGGAATAAGAAATCAAAGAGAAACCTCAAGAACCCTAAAATTTGCATGAAGGCTTAGAGATTCCATACATGATTCAAACAAACCAATTGATTGAGGGAAAACACTCTATGCATGATTATGAACATATGGCCAAATTATTGTGCAGCAAAAAATGCATGGATCATAGAGTTAGAAGAGCTCATGCTTACCTCTTGCAGCTGGTGATCGTGTTTTGTGTTAGAGGTGTTGCAGCTTGGTTCCAAGGATATGGACAGCTTCCCTAGGTGTTATGGAGTGTGTCTGGGTGCTTAGAGTGAATGGAAATGATCTGGAACTGAAGATGGTATCCCAAATGCAACTTGGTTAAAACCTTGAGCAGCTCGCTGGTGATTCTGAGAAATCAGTGTTCCAGATGTTGTTTAAGTGTTTGGATCACTTCTATATGATGTTTATGAGGTGTGTGTGTGTGTGTGTGATTGGTTTGGTTGGAATAGCTCTCAAACTCAAAACCCGATAGTGACTTGCCTTAGAAGGCAATTTTGGAGTGAAAGAAGAGATTTTGAGGAAAGGATTTGTTTGATGGCTTTGATGTACTCAAACTGATCACAAATGAGCTCTATTTATAGTAGAGCAAGTTTGTTTTGCAAGGAATAGTGAATGGCAACTGCTGCATAGGTTTGGCCAATGTGGATCAATGAGAATCTAAGTCTCCTCTAGCTATTGACTAGAGGTCAGGACACAGGCTGCTGGTTCCCTTGGTCTTGGATAAGTCGTGACTGAATTCCGTTGGAAATGGCTCAGTCCATGCCACCTTGGTGTATCCATTGAATGCTCCCAAACAAAATTGGAGTCTTGTCCCCTCTTTAGGGATTTCTAGGTTTGACATGCTATTTTTAGTTCCAAGGACTTGGGAGGCTTGGGATCAGAGTTGGTTCCTCCTTGGTCCCCTCCTTGAGGTGTTCAGATGGATAGAGTTGCTTCTCTTTTACAAAATTTGAACAAATCGAGCAAAACTCCCAAATCTGCCTTGCCATGACAGTTTGCAGCAAGGCATATTGGCATTATCATATCTCATGGCTCAAGTGGACTTTGATGGAGTTCTTGGCCATTTTGGAAATCCCTCATATGATACAACAACTGTTTGATCATAATTGGTTTTGATACTTTTTAGATCCAAGTGAAAAATGCCCCTACATTTTGAAAAAAGTAAGATAGATTCTGACTTAGTGAAAATTTCACTAAGTGTTGGAAAAAACTGACATTTTCACTTTTTGTGATTTTGATAATTCCATAACTTAAAATCCATGAGGAATTGGAATGAGTTATCTTTGAAGCTTTTGTAGAGGGCCATGAGGGCTACAAGTCCAGCTTTGGATGGGGAAAAATGGCCTTGTGGTTTAGGAGTTATGACCCTCCAAAGTTGGTACCCTAGCCACTTTGTTCCATAACTTAGAAAAATTTCTAAGTTTTTATGGTTACCCCTTTTACAAGTTACCCCACTTTTCTTGATTTTTCTTGATGAATGTTGGTTCAAATCACGCATTAACATCATTTTAGGGTCAAAGAACCACAATTGTGAAAAATCTCAAACAGTCAAACTTGACTTTTCTGCACAGTGGACTTTTTGTCAGATGAATTCCAAATTATGCGATCCTCTATGAAATCAAGTCCTTGACCTAAATCAAACTTGATGGATTGATTTCATAGGTGTTATAGGGTGTATTGAATCATGTCCTAGGGTTTGGAGGCATGTCCTGGTCAAAAGTCAAAGGCACAATTGACTTTTCCCGCGAAACCCTAATTGTGGTTTCTGATGAAATTGAAACTTGTTGCCCAAGATACTTGGACCAATCCATTGTTGTAAATGGATCAATGTGGTGTGTTAGGATCACTCAAATCATATCTTGAGGTCTTGGCTCATGATTTGTCCCAAAAGTCAACTTAGGGGTGAATTAGGTCAAGAAACCCTAATTCCTGATTTTTAGTGAATGCATCCCCTGAGGCTAAATTGACTTGATGATGGGGTCTATGAGGTCCCATGGAGTAATTCAAGTTATGCTTTGAAGCATTGGCCCATGCCCAGGGGAAAATTTCCATCTGGAGGCCCTGGTTGACCAAAACCCTAATTTGGTGACACTGGCGATCTTGAGGCTTGATCCACTTAGAAGGTTGCAGCCTTGTGCTTAATCCTTGATGTGGGAGTCCTCTTGATCCCTTGTGGATGTTTGAGAGGTTATAAAAGTTGAATATCATGTCATTCCTTGATTGATCCTTTGTCTAAGAGCTCTGAGAGGGCTTGAAACCCTAGGCTTAATTGTAGTGGATGCTCACCCATTTTTGGGGAGATTAATGAGGCATGATGGATTACCCATATTGTGATGATGATTTGCACAATGATGGGAAATCTTAGTGGTCAAAATTTGGGGTATGACACCCTGACCATTATAGGAAGCCTTAATTGGTTCCCGGTTAAGGATTCTTCTACTGTCAAGAGAGACTTTTGACCCGTTGAGCAGAGGGATTATGGCAAAAACATTTTTGGTTCTCCCATGATCAGAGATTATGACAACATCTTTGCTTTGATTAGGGAGATAGTTTGGTACCACATTGATCGGTCCAAAATTTGAACATGGTCGAATCTCTTTTTGGTCTAACTGACTTTGAAGAGCTGCTCGTAGGAGATAACATCCTTGGTTGTTTTCTGAGAAAACTCTACAGCGCTCATAATTGTTGGGTGGCACCCGACCTAGCCCGCTTTGTATGCAGTGTATTTTTACCAGATCTGTTTCCATCGAGCGGACATCCTGATTTTAATGTCTGCCAGGATTTTCGTCAGTCATGTTGGTCTGTTGTGTGGCTTCATCCAAGTAGATTGGAAGAGACCAGTGGTCCAACAGATTTTGAAGTGTTCTTTGTACAAGTGCACACCCTTGGTCGTCTTCACGTCACCCTTCACAGTCTTGATAATCGTGTGAAGCCAAAAAGCCGAGCCTGACTTGTTTAGCATGTAGTTCTACCAAACTGGTGTTCATCAAGCGTATGTCAAATATCTAGACCATATTGACTTGATGGTTATTTCCTTCACGGTAATCCTGATGTCATACCCCAAATTTTAACCACTAAGATTTCCCATCATTGTGCAAATTATCATCACAATATGGATGTACCATCATACCTCATCAATCTCCTCAAAGATTGTTGAGCCTTCACTACAATCAAACTTAGGGTTTCAAGCCCTCTCTGACCTCTTAGACAAAGGATCAATCAAGGAATGACATGATCTTCAACTTGTCTAAACGTCTCAAACATCCACAATGGATCAAGAGGACTCCCACAGCAAGAATCAAGCACAAAGTTGCAGCATTCCAAGTGGATCAAGCCTCAATATCGCCAGTGTCACCAAATTAGGGTTTTTGTCGACCAGGGCCTCCAGATGGAAACTTTCCTCTGGGCATGAGCCAATGCTTCAAAGCATAACCTAAGATGCTCCAAGGTACATCATGAACCCAATCATCAAGTCAATTTTGCCTCATGGGATGCATTCATAAAAATCAGGAATTAGGGTTTCTTAACCTAATTCACCCCTAAGTTGACTTTTGGGACAAAACATGAGCCAAGACCTCAAGAGAGGATTTGAGGGTCTCAAATACACCACATTGATCCATTTTCAACAATGGATTTACCCAAGAAGCTTGATCAACAAGTTTCAAGCTCATCAGAACCACAATTAGGGTTTCGCAGGAAAAAGTCAATTGTATCTTTGACTTTTGACCCAGGCATGCTCCCAAACTTTGGGACATGATTCAATACACCCTATAACACCTATGAAATAAATCCATCAAGTTTGATTTAGGTCAAGGACTTAATTTCATAGAGGATCGCACAGTTTGGAATTCATTTGATAAAAAGTGACCTGTGCCCAAAAGTCAAAGTTTGACTTTTTTATTTTTTGATCAATTATAGTTCCCTAACCCTAAAATGATGTTAATGTGTGATTGGAATCATCATTCATCAAGAAAAATCAATAAAAGTGGGATAACTTGTAAAAGGGGTAACCATAAAAAACTTAGAAATTTTCTAAGTTATGGAACAAAGTGGCTAGGGTACCAGCTTTGGAGGATCATAACTCCTAAACCACAAGGCCATTTTTCCCCATCCAAAGCTGGATTTGTAGCTCTCATGGCCCTCTACAAAAGCTTCAAACACAACTCATTCCAATTCCTCATGAATTTTAAGTTATGGAATAATCAAAATCACAAAAAGTGAAAATGTCACTTTTTTCCAACACTTAGTGAAATTTTCACTAAGTCAGAATCTGTCTTACTTTCTTCAAAATGTAGGGGAATTTTTCACCTGGATCCAAAAAGTATCAAAACCAATTATGATCAAACAGTTGTTGTATCATATGAGGGCTTTCCAAAATGACCAAGAACCCCATCAAATTCCACTTGGGCCATGAGATATGACAATGGCAATATGCCTTGCTGCAAACTGTCACGGCAAGGCAGATTTGTGCATTTTGCTCGATTTGCCAAATTTGTGCAAATGACAAACACGTTTATCCATCTGAACACCTCAAGGGGAGGCCAAGGAGGGACAAACACTGATCCATCAGCCTCCCAAGTCCTTGGAACCAAAAGTAGCATGCCAAACCTAGAAATCCCTAAAGAGGGGACAAGACTCCAATTTTGGTTTGGAGCATTTAATGGATGCACCAAGGTGGCATGGACTGAGCCATTTCCAACTGAATTCAGTCAAGACATATCCAAGACCAAGGGAACCAGCAGCTTGTCCCCTAACCTCTAGTCAATGGCTAGAGGAGACTTGGATTCTCATTGATCAACATTGGCCAAACCTATGTTGCAGTTGCCATTCACTATTGATCGCAAAACAAACTTGATCTACTATATATAGAGCTCATTTGTGATCAGTTTTAGTACACCAAAGCCATTAAATAGATGCTTTCCTCAAAATCTCCTTCTCACTTCCAAATCTGCCTTCTAAAGCAAGTCACTATCGGGTTTTGAGTTTGAGAGCAATTCCAACCAAACCAATCACACACACACACACCTCATAAACATCATATAGAAGTGATCTAAACACTTAAACAACATCTGGAACACTGATTTCACAAATCACCAGACAACTGCTCAAGGTTTTAACCAAGTTGCAATTGAGATACCATCTTCAGTTCCAACTTGTTTCAAACCATTCCAAGCACTCAGGCACATCACTTGGCACCTAGGAAAGCTATCCACATCATTGGAACCTAGCTGTAACACCTCTAACACAAAACACGATCACCAGCTGCATGAGGTAAGCATGAGCTCTTCTAACTCTATGATCCATGCATTTTTTGCTGCACAATAATTTGGCCATATGTTCATAATCATGCATGGAGTGTTTTCCCTCAATCAATTGCTTTGTTTGAATCACTTATGGAATTTTTGAGCCTTCATGCAAATTTTAGGGTTCTTGAGGTTTCTCTTTGATTTCTTATTCCATGCTTAAAATAAATGAAATTAAAGACCATAGACATGATCGTGAGGTGAAAACGAGTAGATTGATATGTGGATTGTGTGATTTCATCAAGTATTCAGTGAGATTGATGAGAAAACGCAAATCTGGGAAAAACAGAGCACGCGGGCAAGGCCAAGATGTTCTTGGCGCCCTTTCTCAAATATTTGAATTTTTTAATTTGTGTGATTTTACTTAATTGATTCAAAAATTAATTTATCTCTGAGTTTTAATGATTTTGAGTTGATTATTTTTTTAATAATTCACAAAAATGTTAAAATATTTTATTTTACCAAAAAATCCCAAAAATATTACTTATTTCATATATTTGATATTTTTGCAAATAATTAATGTTTTATTTGTTTTCAAATATTAATCCAATACCACAATTTGTTTTTCACACATGTTTAACAATTTTGATCATTTTAATTGAATTTTTATTCAATTAAAATATATTTTGAAAACAAATTAGGGTTTTGATCAATTCAACCCTCATCAAATCTTTTTCAAACATTTTTGGGCCTCTTGAGAGAGTGTAAGACCCATCCCTTGTAAATAAAAACTTTTTTGGGCATCAGTGCATTGTATAAGTCCCAATACGTTAAAGAAATCTCGGCGCGATCGTCATTTTTCAAACAAAACCCTTGGGCCTCTCATTGAGTTGTAAGCCCCATATTTTCTTTTAAAATCATCTTTGGGCCTCTAATAGAGTGTAAGACCCAACCCCCTTTTAACCAAAACTTTTTTGGGCCTCAATGCATTGTATAAGACCCAGTACGTTAAAGAAACCTCGGCGTGATCGCCAGTTCAAAAATCAAATCATCTGGGCCTACCCTCGTGTTATAAGCCCCATTCATTTTCTTTAAACACCTTTGGGCCTCTTGAGAGAGTGTAAGACCCATCCCTTTGTACAGAAAACCTTTTTGGGCCTCAGTCACTTGTATAAGTCCCTGTACAATTTCAACAGTGCAATCACGGATAAAACCTTGGGCCTCTCCTTGAGCTGTAAGCCCCAACAATCTTTTCAAAGTACTTTCTCCTTTGATTTAGAATATAATATTGTTATCAAAGCTTTCTTTGTTGAACAACTAACCAAACAGCATGGAAGCTCTAGAACCGAGTAAGTGTTTGCCCGCTTTCTTTATTCGCTTTCATATATATAACTGTATTGTGGGGATGTTTCACTGTAAGTCTTCTTTCACAAACTTTTATATGCTTGTCACATATCAACTATGTAATACTAGTATAGTTATTTAGAGTTTTCCCCGGCAACTACGTCTAGCACTAGGTAAAGCCCTGTTGGTCACTCTTAAATACAAACAAAACTAGATCCCCATAGGAATTACCAGACACAGTCTTCCCTCCTCTTGGGGTTAAACAATATGGAGACGTGAAAGGCAGCATTATCGGTGAACCCTTTCTCAGACTGTCGCCCTTATAAATTGTCAAAGAAACTCTAACTCCCCAGAGATGATCTTTTCTCCGTGAATGGCATCTCTTGAGTTTCTTCTAAATTCTCGAACTTTCTTGGCTTAATCTATTCTCGGTGAATGGCATGTCTTGAACTTCTAGGGGTTTGGGGACCCACAGGATTCTAAAAAGGATCCCCGCCTCCTCTTGGGCGTTGTACAAGGACCCTTCTAATTCTTAAAAGCTCTAATGCCTTCTCTTGGACTTAGTACAAGGACCCAGAGACCATTACAGGTATAGGAATAGAACCTAGTCATCAATTTGCTAGAGTTGTCTTTTTTAGTCAAGTGTCAGACCTGTTAATGGGTTGACCTTCATCCCTTAACATACCAGCCCTCTCTTGGGCATCATACAAAGATCATTCACTATCTGAGAATCGATTTCTCAAAACACCAGTAGACTTGGACAGTCTCAATATCCTTTGTATTTTCCATTTCCTCAAAGATCATGTCATTCCTTGATTGATCCTTTGTCTAAGAGCTCTGAGAGGGCTTGAAACCCTAGGATTAATTGTAGTGGATGCTCACCCATCTTTGGGGAGACTAATGAGGCATGATGGATTACCCATACTGTGGTGATGATTTGCACAATGATGGGAAATCTTAGTGGTCAAAATTTGGGGTATGACACCCTGACCATTATAGGAAGCCTCAATTGGTTCCTGGTTAAGGATTCTTCTACTGTCAAGAGAGACTTTTGACCCGTTGAGAAGAGGGATTATGGCACAAACATTTTTGGTTCTCCCATGATCAAAGATTATGACAACATCTTTACTTTGATCAGGGAGATAGTTTGGTACCACATTGATCGGTCCAAAATTTGAACATGGTCGAATCTCTTTTTGGTCTAACTGACTTTGAAGAGCTGCTCGTACGAGATAACATCCTTGGTTGTTTTCTGAGCAAACTCTACAGAGCTCATAATTGTTGGGTGGCACCCGGCCTAGACCGCTTTGTATGCAGTGTATTTTTACCAGATCTGTTTCCATCGAGCGGACATCCTAATTTTAATGTCTGCCAGGATTTTCGTCAGTCATGTTGGTCTGTTGTGTGGCTTCATCCAAGTAGATTGGAAGAGACCAGTGGTCCAATAGATTTTGAAGTGTTCTTTGTACAAGTGCACACCCTTGGTCGTCTTCACGGTACTCTTCACAGTCTTGATAATCGTGTGAAGCCAAAAAGCCGAGCCTGACTTGTTTAGCATGTAGTTCTACCAAACTGGTGTTCATTAAGCGTATGTCAAATATCTAGACCATATTGACTTGATGGTTATTTCCTTCAAGGTAATCCTGGTGTCATACCCCAAATTTTAACCACTAAGATTTCCCATCATTGTGCAAATTATCATCATAATATGGATGTACCATCATACCTCATCAATCTCCTCAAAGATTGTTGAGCCTTCACTACAATCAAACTTAGGGTTTCAAGCCCTCTCTGAGCTCATAGACAAAGGAACAATCAAGGAATGAGATGATATTCAACTTGTCTAAACCTCTCAAACATCCACAATGGATCAAGAGGACTCCCACAACAAGAATCAAGCACAAAGTTGCAGCATTCCAAGTGGATCAAGCCTCAAGATCGCCAGTGTCACCAAATTAGGGTTTTGGTCGACCAGGGCCTCTAGATGGAAACTTTCCTCTGGGCATGAGCCAATGCTTCAAAGCATAACCTAAGATGCTCCAAGGTACATCATGAACCCAATCATCAAGTCAATTTTACCTCATGGGATGCATTCATAAAAATCAGGAATTAGGGTTTCTTGACCTAATTCACCCCTAAGTTGAATTTTGGGACAAAACATGAGCCAAGACCTCAAGAGAGGATTTGAGGGTCTCAAATACACCACATTGATCAATTTTCAACAATGGATTTACCCAAGAGGCTTAATCAACAAGTTTCAAGCTCATCAGAACCACAATTAGGGTTTCGCAGGAAAAATTCAACTGTATCTTTGACTTTTGACCCAGGCATGCTCCCAAACTATGGGACATGATTCAATACACCCTATAACACCTATGAAATTAATCCATCAAGTTTGATTTAGGTCAAGGACTTGATTTCATAGAGGATCGCACAGTTTGGAATTCGTTTGATAAAAAGTCACCTGTGCCCAAAAGTCAAAGTTTGACTTTTTTATTTTTTGATCAATTATAGTTCCCTAACCCTAAAATGATGTTAATGTGTGATTGGAATCATCATTCAGCAAGAAAAATCAATAAAAGTGGGATAACTTGTAAAAGGGGTAACCATAAAAAACTTAGAAATTTTCTAAGTTATGGAACAAAGTGGCTAGGGTACCAGCTTTGGAGGATCATAACTCCTAAACCATAAGGCCATTTTTCCCCATCCAAAGCTGGATTTGTAGCTCTCATGGCCCTCTACAAAAGCTTCAAACACAACTCATTCCAATTCCTCATGAATTTTAAGTTATGGAATAATCAAAATCACAAAAAGTGAAAATGTCACTTTTTTCCAACACTTAGTGAAACTTTCACTAAGTCAGAATCTGTCTTACTTTCTTCAAAATGTAGGGGCATTTTTCACCTGGATCCAAAAAGTATCAAAACCAATTATGATCAAACAGTTGTTGTATCATATGAGGGCTTTCCAAAATGACCAAGAACCCCATCAAATTCCTCTTGGGCCATGAGATATGACAATGGCAATATGCCTTGCTGCAAACTGTCACGGTGTTGCTCCCAGGATTTTCATCCAGGTACAAACGCGAGAGTGGCGCGGAAAAACAGAGTCGTCAGCCGTGTAAATTTTTCCCAAGAGAGGGAAAGGGAACACCGCATAAACCTTAGGAAGAGGGAAAGGAATGGTCATCGCAACCATAACCTGGGTTCGGGAGTCGGTTACGCGAGGGGAAGGTGCTAGCACCCCACGCGTCCATCGTACTCGATGGGATCCACGCTTGTTGTCTATTCTAAGGGTAAGTTACTATCATCTAGGGTTGTACTAAGACGGAGAGGGAAAGACAAAGACCGACTCGGTAGGACGTCGACGTCCTAGGCCTACGTACCCCCTTTGTGCAATGGGGAATTCAGAGTCAACATAGTTCTGACCAAGTTCTTTTTGTGTTTTTTATGAGCGACGTTAAACTCGCGTCCGGCAGTTAGGGTCGATGCATGTTTGCGTCTCAGACGGAAAGTAACGTGCCCTTTTTGAAAATAGCCTTTAGTTTGACGATCCCGAAGGACAAAAAGGTTTGAAGTTTGTTTGTGTTTTTTTAAGACAGAAGTGGCTTAAGTTAGTTCCTAAGTTGCATTGCACCAAAGTCTAGGGCACAGGGGTGAATACTTAACGCATCGTCCTAAGACAGGACGCTCGCTAAGCACTCTAGAAAGATGAGAGGAAGCCCGTCATTTCTCATTCCCCACGCTTAAGGCTCGTGCGCAATACAATTTGATACTTATTAAGTGTTTTAAAGAAATTTGAGATGAGAAGAGAGAAGGCACAAGGGTAACTCTAAAGGGGACTATGAGTCCTAAAGTTATCATGCATGGGCGACCTACGGTTAGTGAAGTTTGACGACAACCTAAACCTAAAGGAAAGAGATGAGAGAAGGAAAGAGTAAGGGTGACCATGGATACTTATCCATACCCTTAAAGAACTTACCTTAGTCCCTGCATAAAAGGTTAGTACGAAACGGACATAAATAATATCAAGGCAAGAGAATGTCAAACAATGGCAAACAATAGTGATAATGATCCAAGCATGAATTCAGAAATCAAGGAAACAACCCCAAAGCAAATGGCACAAGTGCCTTTCAAACAAAGACTTAGGCATGATCAGAAATACACATATAAGCAGATCTCAAGTGAAAGTAATTAAATAATTAGAGAAATAGCTTCCTAAAATTCCCAAATTGAACATCAATATTATTCAACCAGAGATAAACCAAATACCAAAAATCCCTGCAAAAAATCAAGATATTAGTCATTCAAACAATTGGGCAAAGCTCAGGTGAGAAATAGGGTTCAATGTGCCAAAGGGAAGGACCAAAATGCAATATGAAATAAATTTAAAAATTAAAGAAAAATTTTTTAATGCACTTTAGAATGTTAGTGAACAAATGCAAAAAGAACGGATAAAAAATATTTTATGGATGCAGAGAAATAAAATAAACAATTTCAGGTATGCATGAAATGTGTGATGCAAAAAGAAATTGAATAAATATTTAATTTAGATAATAAAAAATAAAATAAAAATAAAAATAAAATTTGTAAAAATTTTGATAAAATAATAAATATGATGCATGAATTTTTTAGTAATTTTTTTAATGCAATTATGTATTTTTAATAATTAAAGAATGAAAATAATAATTAAAATGAAAATAAAATGAAATAAATGGCATGGGGGGTGCAGAGAGTAGGTAGAATACGTTAGAATTAGGAACTGGGCTGAGGTAGGAGGGTGCGGATAGTAAGGCCCGTCCACACAATTAATCAGAAAAACAAAAATAAAAAAAGGGTCCACGTATGGACTTCAGTCAACAGTTGACTGCATACCTGCCTCTAGATTAATCCAACGCGCTGTACCAAGTCAACCAATTCAATTATTATTTATGATTAATGGTTCAGATTAAGCAACCCACTGCAATTAATGTACACACGCACTCACACAACTCTTCAGCGCACCGTGCACCCCCCATGTGCCAGGCACGTGGTTCATTAATTGGTTGGCATCATGCCAGCCACACGATTGGTCAAGGCTTCACAAGTCAACATGATGGAGGGCTGGGTCTTGGTTGTCCACGATAATTACCATGCTACGTCACACACATAACCACTAATTAAATCTCAGAAAAAAAAAATGAAACACATGTCAAGCCTTGGACCGTCAGATGAAGAGAATGGACGCTTGGGAAGTCGTCTTCCCCATTCAAACCCTCCGCCGGACTGGATCGACTGCCACCGCCGGAGTTAGGGTTCCGGCCCCCTACTCCGGGCACCTGCAACAAGAAATTCTCCAGAAAACGCAAGGGGTACACTATCCGACCCAGAAAATCACGAGGAATCCAAATATGCAACTCAAAACCACAAATAATCAACATATAATGAAAAACGAAGGGATTAATGTTAGGGCATAAAACTTTAAATCATCATTACAAGCAAACCACACGTCCAAATTTAAAAGCAAATATATCAGGATGATCAGTGACAATCACACAACAATATAGACATAAAAAAAGGGAGTTTTAGGAGCACGAAAAAATCCACCAACCTGAGATGGTGCACCTCTAATCCTTGCTTTTGGCTGTGAATGTTGGTTGGGTTGTGTTCTAGAAATCACCAGGAGAAGGTTTGTGGAAGAACTTTGAAGAAACTCCTTGTAGATTGAGAGATCCAATGAATTCAAGAATTAGGGTTGCACTTTCTTTTCTCCAAAATATCACGTGTAAAGCTGCCCAACCAGTGCATGGATAGGTTTAAATAGCCTAGGGTTTTCCTCTGATAACGAATTGGGCTTGGGTAATTACTTGTTTAATGAGTTTGGGTGATTTTTAGAAAACTGCATAATGTGAATTACACCTCTCTCCATGCATGTATACTTAAGAAATCCATGATGGATCACCCATATGTGAATTGCTAATCTCAATTGAACTTGGGCCTTGAAAACAATTGATTCATGAGTTTTTAATAATTTGGCATTTTGGCATAATGGAAAATAAGTGAATAATAACCCTGAAACCACTTGATTAAAAAGCCAAAAACTCTCCTTAGGGATTGTTCTTGGATGTTGGAACATGTCTTGAAGCAATGGAATTAATCATAGGTCCATATGTCCCAAAATCTAAAAGTTGTGAAAATGAAACCCTAAAAACCACTTTGCCTTCTTTTGATCATAAGTTGAGTTTCACAAATGATATGGAGACCCACTAGTACTTGTTGGAAAGAGGATAAAAATATATTCAACTTTCATGTTGGAGAAAATTCATTTGAAGCTTTCTTGATGATGAAAAGTCAAGTTGAATGCAGTGCAGGAACTTGCCCAAAAAGGAAACTTCAAATTATAGGTCATTTCCATTTTTAGTAACTTTTGCACCAACTCCTGATTTTTGGTGAATGGCATGAAACTTGACTTTTGAGGACCATATGAAGATGTGAGACCCTGAAAACCTTGGATAGATCCTCAAAATTCCACAGTTGACTTCTCCTCTCACTGTTGACTTTTACCCAATTCACCTGATTCTCACTCTTCTGATCAATGAAGTCTCTCCTGAACCAAACTGATGGACAACCTCTCATCCCTAGGTACTTAGGGATCCAAGGAATACCATAGGATCAAGTCTTGCCCAAAAAATCAGAAATAAACTGACTTTATAGCAAACCCTAGTTGTGGTACCCTCAGTCTAAGAGGAAATAACACAGTCTCCAAATCCAAATTCCTCTGAATATGATGTGTATCCTCTCCAACAAAGATAAGATATGCCATTTGGTGATGATAAAAACCCAAGGAGCTTGCCCATTGGAGCAATAAACCCAAGAATTTCAAAACCCTAATTCATGCATTAGTTAGGAGAGAGTGATCCCTTGAGCTCTCTTGCTCGACCCTCTGAAGAACTGCCTCAGGCACCTTGACCCCATGCTAAGAACCAATGATATGCACGCATGATAATACAAAAATGCAATGAAACATAAGCCAGTTAGTAATGAAGTAAGGAGAGCAAATTTTGGGGTTCAACAGCTGCCCCTATTCAATCAACGTGGTCCTGAAGGTGTGATAGCAACGGCTCTCAGACATTCCAGGGTACACGGGGATTGAATACCGAAAGAGCCCCGGAAATTTATTAATGGTAAGAATAACGAGATAGAGTGTGCTGAAAAATAAGGAATATGGCCTCAACCATATCCACAAGGAAAAAAACAAATACGACCTCAATCGACGCAAAAAACGAATACAACCTCAATTGCACCCGCAAAGGAAGACTGACCTCGATCACTCTACCCACAAAGAAAACATGAATACGACCTCAATCATACCCACAAAACGAATACAACCTTAATTGTACCCACAAAGGAAGACCGACCTCAATCACTCCACCCACAAAGAAAACACGAATACGACCTCAATCGCATCCATAAAACGAATACAACCTCAATTGCACCCGCAAAGGAAGACTGACCTCAATCACTCTACCTACAAAGAAAACACGAATACGACCTCAATCGCGTCCACAAAACGAATACAACCTCAATTGCACCCGCAAAGGAAGACTGGCCTCAATCACTCCACCCACAAAGAAAACACGAATACGACCTCAATCGCGTCCACAAAACGAATACAACCTCAATTGCACCCGCAAAGGAAGACCGACCTCAATCACTCCACCCACAAAGAAAACACGAATACAACCTCAATCGCATCCATAAAATGAATACAACCTCAATTGCACCCGCAAAGGAAGACTGACCTCAATCACTCCACCCACAAAGAAAACACGAATACGACCTCAATCGCATCCATAAAACGAATACAACCTCAATTGCACCCCCAGAGGAAGACTGGCCTCAATCACTCTACCCATAAAGAAAATACGAATACGACCTCAATCGCATCCATAAAACGAATACAACCTCAATTGCACCCGCAAAGAAAGACTGACCTCAATCACTCCACCCACAAAGAAAACACGAATACGACCTCAATCGCATCCATAAAACGAATACAACCTCAATTGTACCCGCAGAGGAAGACTGACCTCAATCACTCTACCCACAAAGAAAAAGATGAATACGACCTCGATCGCACCCACAAAACGAATACAACCTCAATTGTACCCACAAAGGAAGACTGACCTAAAGTGGCGACTTCACTGGGGATAACGTGAAACAAAACTTCTGGTTCATACCACCCCTACTGAGAAAAGGATACTGGTAAACTG
The DNA here is from genome assembly GCA_022829125.1 of Lathyrus tuberosus. NCBI lineage: Eukaryota > Viridiplantae > Streptophyta > Magnoliopsida > Fabales > Fabaceae > Lathyrus > Lathyrus tuberosus. The sequence continues at coordinate 10,260,183 of JALAZF010000174.1, read as the reverse complement.
GATCTCACAAAAGAGAAAGGCCAAACAAAAGCAAACTTCTAACGGACTCAAGATCCACAGATAAGATGACTCCGCTGGGGAAAGGAGAAGTCTAAATAAAAGACTCTGTCGAGGAGAACACACATGAGGAACGCATCCCTCCTAAATCTCCTGAGTTATGCCATCTCTGCTGGGAAAGAGAACTGGCAAGGAAAGCGTCAAACCTGGCTTATGCTTTGAATGCAAATGTTTGAATTTTTCCGTAATGCTCCACACGAAGTGGAAATGCTACGCGTTTGAGGATGCAATGCAAATGCTTATGATATGCAAAAGGGGTCCTTCCGGCAAAATAAATGCTGGAGAGAAAAGATCAATTCAGCTGGGGATGACAAAAATAAATTGTCCTCTGAATCCAGGACTCTGCTGAGAAGGATCATACTGATCGACTCTTCGGATCAACAACTTCTATTGGGGATGAAATCCCAAAAGAACATCCATACTACCGGGGATTATACATGTCCTCTACTGAAAGTGACATAGAACCTGAGATTTCTCCTCTGCTGGGGGAGTTGAGAATGGACACCAATAACGGAACCGGAAGTCTGTTACTGAGGACTGCCAATAACCAATTGGGCTCAGAACCTGCTGGGGGATGCCAGCCCATACTACCATCCTGCTTGGGGATACTGCTGAACTTAACCTGCTGACGGGGAGAATGACTTTACTCCCTTCTTGCTGGGGATTAGAATATGACATCGGCGATGAGAACACGCTTCCTGACTAAATGGGGAAGGAGAGCACCCTGATTCTGTGGGGAAATAACGTCTTGATCTGGAGAAAATGCTTCCCAAGTCTCCTGCTGGGGAATGTCTGCTCTGCTGAGGAAAGTGTAATCTCAATGCTGGGGAGAGCAACCTGCTGGGGAAGTACAATCCTGTTGCCCTGCAAGTCAAATAACAACAAAAGAATATGCCACAACCTGGCTATCCCTGTTAACGCCTAAGTAATTTCTACTGCTTTTCGTTATGCTCCGCAAAGCTCGAAATTTTATATGCAATGTTTATCAAAAATATCGGACGTTTTTTTGCAAACAAAACAGTAAACGTAAAAGTAAAACAAACAATGGAAAGCTCTTTGAGTGAAAAGAGTATTTTATTGAAGAGTGGCCTGTAAATAGGCATTTACAATGGGAAGCAATTCCTAAAAAGAGGTAATTGCGCAAAAGCAAAAAGAAAATACACATGTCGGCAATGTGGGAACATATATCCACCATGATTCGACTCGGCTATGACCCATATGTCTTGCTTATCCACAAATGTCTTAACCTTTGAAGAGACTAACTGTACTGATTCCTTTCTTTCAGAACTTCCAGGTATCGAGAGTGTTCACATATCGAACACAGACCATAGCCTTTCGCTTATAAATCCCTAACTTTTGCCTGGATCACCCTTTTCGGGTTTTCAGTCCATCGGGATACCCATTTTTGCCAAAGTTGCCCTTTCAGGTTTTCAACTTTGCGGGTTTACACGTTTCTTTTTACATTTTATCCCTAACTTTTGCCCGAACCTTTTCCTTTTTTATGGTTCGCCGGGATGCCCCTTTTTGCCTGGACTTTCTTTTTATGTCCAGCGGGTCTCTTTTATGCGAAGTATTTTTTGACTACGTTTGCGTTCACAGGGGATGTAAAATCTTCGCCATCCATAGTTGAAAGTAGTAAGGCTCCACCAGAGAAAACCTTTCTGACTACATACGGCCCTTCGTAGTTTGGAGTCCATTTGCCCCTGTGATCTATCTGAGGAGGAAGGATCCTTTTCAAAACTAATTCGCCTGTCTGAAAACTCCGAGGATGCACTTTCTGGTCAAAGGCGTGCTTCATCCTGCTCTGGTATAACCGACCATGTACGATGGCTGTCAATCTCTTTTCTTCAATAAGGTTCAACTGATCCAACCTGGAGCGTACCCATTCAGCTTCATCAAGCTTCACATCTGCCAGAACTCTCAAAGACAGAATCTCGACCTCTAAGGGTAAAACCGCTTCCATACCATACACCAATGAGAAAGGGGTTACCCCAGTCGACGTACGCACCGAAGTACGATAACCATGTAGGGCATAAGGTAACATCTCATGCCAGTCTTTATACGTTACCACCATCTTCTGTAAAATCTTCTTGATATTCTTATTTGCCACCTCAACAGCCCCACTCATCTTCGGACGATACGGAGAGGAATTATGATGCTCGATCTTGAAACTCTGACATAGTTCCTTCATCATCTTGTTGTTCAAATTCGAGCCATTATCAGTAATGATTCTTTCCGGGACCCCATAACGACAGATGATATCCTTCTTTATAAATTGGGCTACCACTTGCTTGGTGACGTTGGCGTACGAGGCTGCCTCCACCCACTTTGTGAAATAATCAATGGCAACCAAAATGAAACGATGCCCATTGGAAGATGTGGGCTCAATCTTCCCAATCATATCTATGCCCCACATTGCAAAAGGCCAAGGGGACGACAACACATTTAGAGGCGTAGGCGGTATATGCATTTTATCTGCATAAATCTGGCATTTATGGCACTTTCGAGCGTACTTGAAACAATCAGACTCCATAGTCATCCAATAATATCCTGCCCTCAACAACTTTCTAGCCATGGTGTGTCCACTGGAATGAGTACCGAAAGAACCTTCGTGAACTTCCTCCATCAATAAGCCTGCCTCGTGTTCATCAACACAACGTAGCAACACCATATCGAAGTTCCTCTTATACAACACATCATCCTTGTTCAGAAAGAAGTTTCCTGCCAACCTTCTCAAAGTCTTCTTATCCTTGGTGGAGGCACCCTCTGGATACTCTTGTCTCTTCAGAAAAACCTTAATATCATGATACCACGGTTTGCCATCAGACACATCTTCAATTGCAAACACAAAAGTCGGTCTGTCCAGACGCATGATTCTAATCGACGGAGTTTCGTTCCAACGGTTCACCTTATACATGGACGCCAATGTCGCCAACGCATCAGCCATCTGATTCTCAGCTCGGGGCACGTGATGAAAATCCACCCTATCAAAGAACGGTAACAACCTTCTGGCATAGTTGTTATAAGGTACCAAGTTCGCCTGACGAGTCTCCCATTCTCCTGTAATCTGATTAACTACCAACGTGGAATCACCATAGACATCGAGGTTGTTAATTCTCAAATCAATTGCTTCCTCTAACCCCATGATGCATGCTTCATACTCCGCCTCGTTGTTGGTACACACGAATGCTAACCGGGCAGTGAAAGGTATATGAGAACCCTTCGGGGTTGTAATAATTGCCCCAATTCCATTACCATATGAGTTGACAGCCCCATCAAAGATCATCTTCCACTGAGACCCAATCTCTGGTCCTTCGTCAGGCAAAGGCTCTTCATAATCCTTCATTTTCAGAAACATAACATGCTCGTCCGGAAATTCAAACTTCATAGGCTGATAATCCTCGACTGGCTGTTCAGCGAGATATTCTGACAGAACACTTCCCTTAATGGCCTTCTGAGAAACATACTGAATATCGTACTCCGTCAAAACCATCTGCCCACGGGCTATCCTTCCAAAAAGTGCCTGCTTCTCAAACACGTACTTAATCGGATCCATCTTCGAAATCAACAAGGTTGTGTGATTTAACATATACTGCCTTAAGTGCTTGGTTGCCCAAGCGAGTGCGCAACATGTCTTTTCCAGCATAGAGTATCTCGATTTGCAATCAGTGAACTTCTTACTCAGGTAGTAAATGGCGTGCTCTTTTTTACCCGTCTCGTCGTGTTGACCGAGCACACAACCCATCGAATTCTCAAGAACCGTAAGGTACATAATCAACGGTCTCCCAGACACCGGTGGCATAACGACTGAAGGTTCTTGCAAGTACGTCTTTATCCTTTCAAACGCCTCTCGACAATTTTCATTCCACCTGACCTCTTGATCCTTTCTTAACAACTTGAAAATTGGTTCACATGTGGCGGTCAGATGAGAGATGAACCTGGCAATGTAATTCAACCTCCCCAGGAAACCACGAACCTCTTTCTCTGTTCTTGGCTCAGGCATCTCCTGTATGGCTCTTATCTTTGCAGGATCAACCTCGATACCTCTTTCACTAACAATGAATCCCAGCAATTTACCAGACCTCACGCCGAAAGTGCACTTGTTCGGATTCAACCTCAATCTGAACTTCCTCAACCTTTCAAACAACTTCTGGAGGTTTACCAAGTGTTCTTCCTCTGTCTGTGACTTTGCAATCATGTCATCAACATAGACTTCAATCTCCTTGTGAATCATATCATGAAAGAGAGTCACCATCGCCCACTGATAGGTTGCCCCAGCATTCTTCAATCCAAAGGGCATTACCTTGTAGAAAAATGTTCCCCACGGTGTTATGAACGTAGTTTTCTCCATGTCCTCTGGGGCCATTTTGATTTGGTTATACCCAGAGAAGCCATCTATGAAGGAAAACACAGAATATTGAGCAGTATTGTCAACTAACACGTCAATGTGGGGGAGCGGGAAATCATCCTTCGGGCTCGCCCTATTCAAATCTCGGTAATCCACACACATCCTGACCTTCCCATCCTTCTTAGGTACAGGTACAATATTAGCAACCCACGGAGGATAATTTGTCACAGCAAGAAATCCGGCGTCCAACTATTTCTGAACCTCCTCCTTGATCTTGACAGCCATATCTGGTTTCGTCCTTCTCAACTTCTGCTTGACTGGAGTGCAGCCCTCTTTAAGCGGCAGCCGGTGTGAAACAATGTCAGTGTCAAGCCCAGGCATGTCTTGGTAAGACCAGGCGAAGATATCCACATACTCTCGGAGTAACTCAATCAATCTTCCCTTAATAGTGTCTTCCAGGGCAGCCCCAGCCTTTACTTCTCGTTTGACGTCCTCGGTTCCCAGATTAACAGTCTCAACTTCCTCCTGATGAGGTAGAATAACCCTTTCCTCTTGTTTCAGTAGCCTGGCTAATTCTTCTGGCAAGTCACAGTCTTCGTCAGTCTCTTCTTCGGCCTGATAGATGGGATTGTCGAAGTCATATCAAGCCATAGCTAAGTCATGGGTGGAATTTAAACAAAGGAACCTGCATGATGGATGTTTTATGTTTATTGTGAGTGCAACAAACAAGAAAACACATTGCCATTTTGATGTGGGTTAATGCAAATAGTAAAAACAGAAAGACAGGGATCAAAGTATTCGAATGAAAAAACGTCCTTTATTGATGATAAAAATAGCAAATAAAACATCCAAGCCCTACAAATAAATGTCACCACGTCTTGGGCAGAACGTAGGACTCAACATAACAGAAAACAAAAGTTAATTACTCCGGGCGCGTCACTTGGATAACTTTCTCGGAGGACCAGTTACCTAAACTCTGACCAAGGGTGAAAGGACGGATCCATTCATCCATGTCACAATCACTATCTCCTTCATCCTCAATAGCATTGACTCTGTCGAAGAAAACACCAACACTGGTGAAGCGGACTGGACCATAGAACTTGGGAGGCTCTTCAGACTGCCTAGGTGGCTTGTAACCCAATCCATGAGTATCTTGCTTCCTTTGAACATCAATGACACTACCCCAATTCTGAGAACCACCAGCTTCAACTATAGCGCGCGCCTCTTTGAAGGAGGACATTGGAACTTCTGGTTGTATGACGACTTCAGGTTGGGCAACCACCTCAGGCTGATTGACTGCCTTTGGGGGTCCCTCAGGAATCTTCACAGCTTCAAAGGCTTGGCACAAAGTTTCCTGTACTTCACCATCTACCTCTACATACTTGAAGGTCGATAGGTGACTCACCATAATATCTTCTTCACCAAAAACAGTCACGACATGGCCATCCACCATATACTTCAACTTCTGGTGCAGCGTAGAAGTTACTGCCCCAGCACCATGGATCCAAGGGCGACCCAACAAACAACTATAGGCAGGCTGAATATCCATTATGTAAAAGGTGGTGTTGAAAACCTCAGGACCCACCTTGATTGGCAGAACTAACTCTCCAAAAACTGACCTATTGGAGCCATCAAAAGCACGTACCACCAAGTCACTTGGTGTACAAATCAACCCACAAGTATCCAGTTTCATCAAAGCCTTCTTCGGTAGCACATTCAAAGACGATCCAGTATCAACTAACACATGCGACATTAAAGAACCACGGCATTCCAATGAAATATGCAGAGCGTTGTTGTGATTTCTCCCAGTCAGAGTCAGATCTAAATTGGTGAAACCCAAACCATTACCAGCATTCACATGAGCCACAACCCCTTCTAACTGATTGACGGATATTTCCTGTGGTACATAAGCCATATTCAGAACCTTCAGCAACGCATTTCGGTGCGCCTCGGAGCACAACAGTAAGGATAGAATGGAAATCTTCGATGGAGTTTGGTGAAGCTGGTCAACAATCTTGTAATCACTTTTTCTGATCAACCTCATAAACTCTTCTACGTCTTCTGAGAAAGTATCCCCACCTTGCTTTGTCGTAGAATTATTTGCTTCCTGCCTCTGTACGGACTCATCCATCATCTGTTTACCTTTGTCTTGTCTTAAACTACCGGCTTGATTCTCGGACGGAATAAAGACTCTACCACTTCTAGTGATAGCCCCTGCTTCAACAAGATTTTCAACCCCTGTATTCACAGCTGATGTCTCTTCCAATTCCAGCTTCTTACCATTAACAAACACCTCGGCCCCATAGTTCCATGGGATAGCCTTGGTACTCTCATACGGGACTGGTCCAGGAACAGTGATAGTGACCGGCGTTGGTCTTGCCGACGCTGATATAGTTATCATCTTGAATGGAATTGCTATCGTGGCAACATCAATCTCTCTGTCAGTAACGATACTCTGCCTACAACCCCTGTCAAACTGTAATACCCCTTCGCTGATCATTTTCTGAATACCTGCTTTCAAAAAGTCACAACCGCCTGGCTGCGATACACATTCTACACAACCTTCATCACAATCGGGGAATACCCCTCCCTTCAACAGCCTTTCCTTCACCACACCCAAAGGAGTTTGGACTTCGTTCACATCTGAAATCAAACTCAAGTCTTCACAGTCTTTAATAATAGCATTGACCCTCGGCTCACCGTGATTCGGCATCGGGTTCTGTTTCACATTTGGAACATCATTGGAGAAATTGATGGCTTTGGAATCCAGCAGATCTTGAACCTGATGCTTAAAAGCTTTACAGTTTTCAATATAATGTCCGGGTGCCCCAGAATGAAACTCACAGTGGGCGTTGGCGTCATAGCCGGGAGGTGGATTACCAGTAGGTGGAGCCAATGTTCTCTTCTAGATTAACTGTAGCTTTAGCAAGTACTAAAATAATTGAGCGTATGGAAGAGGTGGAGTGTCAAAATGCCTATCCCCGCCTAGTCAGAGGCTGAGACCGGCGAGGAGCCTGATTTTGTTGTTGAGTCGCTGCTGGCTGCTGAGGTGCTGCTGGGATGGTTACAGAAGCCACCTGCTAATTGTAGTTCTGACGAGGCCCATCTCTACCACGATATGATGACACGGAGTTTGTATCTCCCTCCTTCTTCTTGTAACCGCTAGCATAAGGTTTCTTACTTCCTCCAGATGAGGACCCATCACCGCCTGATATTTTTCCCGCCTTAATTCCGCTTTCCACCATCTCTCCTACCAAGATCAAATCAGCAAACTTTCCAGTCATACACGGTACCAACTTTTCATAGTAATGACCCTGCAAGGTGGCCATAAACATAGTTATCATTTCACGTTCCAACATGGGAGGTTGAACCCTTGCTGCCAGTTCACGCCACCTCTGGGCATACTCCTTGAAACTCTCGTTGTTCTTTTGTGACAGATTCTGCAGCTGTGTTCTGTTTGGAGCCATATCAGTGTTATATTGGTAATGTCTGATAAATGCCCCTGCCAGATCTCTCCAACTACGCACATCCTTCCTTTCCAGTTGCATGTACCACTCCAGGGATGCCCCAGATAGGCTATCCTGGAAGCAATGCATCATCAGCTTTTCATTCTTCACATATGCAGCCATCTTGCTTGTATATGCCCTGACGTGGGTCCTCGGACAAGTCATACCATTATACTTCTCGAAAGTGGGAGTCTGAAACTTGTGCGGAATAACAACGCCTGGAACCAGCCCCAAATCCTCTAGATCCATTCCCACAGAATCCTGATTCACAACACCCCTCAGCTGTTCCTCAAGCAACCGAATCCTCTGATCATGGTCAATCTGGGGACCAGCATCCCCACCTGGCAAAGAAAATGCATCATCCTGAACATCATCATACTGACGGCCATGAACTGCGCCAGCACCAATACCACCTCCCACTGCAGTGGGAATCACGACACTTTCTACTCCGCCCGGTGGAATCACAACACCAGTAGCAGGAACACCTCCGCCCGTAGGGCCATTCTGAACATCATTAGTAACACCAGTCTGAATTCCTCCATGAAGGACACCATCTTCATCAATTCTCGCAATCAGTGGCTGAACGAGAGTCCTCAACTGCTCTTGGCCCTGAGCAACACCTTGCATTAACTCCATGAATTGGTTCATGCGAGTCCGCATCTCAATGATTTCATTCTGTACCTGATCCATGAGCCTCTTCTGATTCTGTCTGGTGGGATACCAGTGAATGTGCTGATATCCAATCCTGAGATTAGAACAAGATAAGAACACCGGAGATAAATACCTGTCATGCAAAATGATTATGCAAAATGATTATGAGTATGCAAATGCAAATGGACGTGTTTGAAAATTCACAGGGCGATCCACCCCTTGATTCCGGTTTAATAACAAGATATAATGGAACTTCTGCTCATATATTAAGAAAACCAGAGAAAAGCCAAATGTCAACAATCACAAATCCGAGATAACAAGTCTGAATATAAAAACCATAGGTCCTAACCAACAAGCCTGGTGGTGATTCACATACAATGAAAGAAAACAGAAAACTATGGCATATCATCAAAATTTACAAGCGTCAATCCTCCCCATCCACTATGCTTTCTGCACCAGTCTTGAATTTCCTCAAACAGCTTTCTGGTGTCGGGATGCTTGGGTCTCTGAATTAGTCCTTGAATGAGAAGGTCTCTCCTGTGTATGATCCCATCCAAGTATCTGCAATGTAATTCCCAAGCGTCTTCTCCAGAAACACCCTTCATGCTAGGCCCCTCATGTCTAGATCTCTTTACTCCAGCTTGGACCTTCAGCTCCTTTATGGAGGCTAAGGCTTCATTAAGTCGAACCTCGACTTCCTGTCTCTTGAATACCCCTGACAGGATCTCAGCGTTTTTCTTCTTGAGCGTCGACTTCAACTGATCAATCTTAGCTAGGTAGTCGTCTTCCTTTCTCTTATTCTCATCCATGGCAGTTTCTCGGTGATCATCGAACCTGTGAATCTTCAACAAAGGCTTGTCTAATTCTTCCTCCTTGGACTTGAGAACCTTACTGATACCATCCAAAGCTTGTTTCATCCTTTCCCTGGATGCGACCATGTCAGCTAGCTCTCTTTCTGCCTTAGCAAGAAGCTCTGTCTTCAACTTGGCGGTATGAACAGCTTCACCCCGCTCATGCTTCCACTGATAAATCTCTCTTTTTAGCTCACTATTTTCCTCCCGCAACCTTTCCTTTTCAGCCCATAATTTGTTATACTTCTCCAACTCAACGGTGGTAGGAGGCTCGATCACCAGAGGATACAAAGGTGGTTCCACCGGGAATGGAAGAAGCTCCTCTTCTGCTCTCTTCTTAATCCACTCTTTATAGGAAGGGAAAGCCCGATTGTTACTTTTCCCGAATGGAATTTTACCCTTCTTGGTCACCTGTTTCCAAGCATTCACAACTTTCCTTATCAACCCTTGATCCTCAATACCATTGAAGAATAATGACTCTCGGACATCTCGCTCTTCGGGTGGATTTTTCAAAGGATAGCCAAACTGTCTGATAGCTAGGGAGGGATTATAGTTAATTCCACCTTTCCTCCCTATCAAGGGTACATTAGGGAATTCTCTGCATTTGCAAATAATCTCCATTCCTAGCAAGTCACGATTAAACCAAACATTGTTGTCAGCAGTCAAGCCCATTACCCTCTTCGACCACTTCAGAGAATCTTTCATATCAACGAAAGCGCCAAATTCAGGGAGATGGCTCAGAAACCAAGTAGCTAAGAGCGGCGTACATCAACTCACAGTTTTTCCACGCCTATTCTCATTCTTATAGTGGGCTGAGTGATACACATCACCTAGCAAGGTAGGTATAGGGTTCTTCGAAATAAAGATTCTGACGGCGTACATATCCACCAGATCAGGAATGTTAGGGAACAGAACAATCCCATAGATACACATAGCCAGAATAGCTTGGAAGGCAGTCCAATTCTTCTCTTTGATCTGTATGCAAGCTTGGTCAAACAAGAACTTCAATAAGAAACCCTTAACTCCTTGTTTTTCTTCAATATTACTGTTCAGAACAGACTCACTAATATGAAGAGCAACAGCCATCTCTTTTACCCCAGGGTGTTCTTCGGAAAAGAAAACTATATCATGCCCGATGGGGATTCCCAAAATAAATGAGAACTCCTCCAACGTTGGAGCCAAGATGTAATCTGGGAAAGTGAAGCAACGCAAAGACGGGTTGTAAAACTGAAGAAGTGTGTGAATGGCATCCTTCTCATACTTGGAGATATTGTAGACAAATTTTAGAAGTCTCCCATACCTTCCACTAAACTCTGTACGAACTCCAGGACCAGCCATATTAATCAGCTTGTGAATTAGTGTCAAAGTTGGTTCGGGGAATGAATAAGCAATGGTCTTCTTTCTCTGGACATCCATGCTAAGGTAACCTCAGAAAACCGGAATCAAGAGTAAGATGCAAGCCCTGAAAAATGTCAAACATGTCAGAATGCAAGAAAAATGATATGCTTATGCAAACATGGGGTCAAGGCACACTGTTGGATGTGATGTGATGTAGCTGAACGAGAACCACAACCCAGAAAACCAAAGTTTTGAACCATGAGATAACCAGGGCCCAAATAATCAGACATTGATGAGAAATCCAGAATAAGGGTAGGTTGAAGGTCTCAGTTACCTGCAAACCTGCAAATGCCCATCCCCTCTCACATGTGGGTACTAGGATGTTCAGTATCCCGGGCTCTTAGGTCGAGAAATGATGATACGTTCACCATTTTTGGTTTGGCATCATCATCAATCGAGGAGGCCTCAACTGATTCTCCAAAGCGGAAGGTCCTCAGCTTTGGCACTGAGGTCGAGAAACAATAGTACATTCATCCCTCGGGGTACAGTATTATCGTCAATCGAGGAGTGCCTCCACTGATTCTCTTCAAAACGTAGGGGCCATCCTATGCGAGTTCCAAAGCGGGCCCTCGGGTGCGAATGGGTTTGCCACAGGATGTGGTCTGCCACTGTCACCACTAAAGAGGGATGTTTCCACTAAGGTCCTCAATGATCGGTCACCAGAGTCGACAGCTCTCTAGATCAACACCCCAACATGCGCAAGACACACACGTTAGAATGCGTCCCAAGATAGCCTCGTCTGGTTGTGAATTTCGTGAACACACAAACGTACCAAGCGGGCACATAGGTCCCACTACTTTCCACTCTAGTCCTAGGGTATACTCAAGCCTGGGTATTGGGCTTATCTCTCGGTCCCACCCAACCTGCAAAACAAAGAACAGCCAGCACAGCACAACAGCATGACAGTAAAAAAATAAATGCAGAAAATGCGGTAAAAATAAAAATAAAATACAACACATAAAGCAAAACAAAAACAAAACACCCAAAGAGAACAAAGACAAGCAAGCGTTAGGATTGACTCGCTTAGGGATGGACCAGCATAGGTCAACCAGTGTCCCCAGCAGAGTCGCCAGCTGTCGCTCCCAGGATTTTCATCCAGGTACAAACGCGAGAATGGCGCGGAAAAACAGAGTCGCCAACCGTGTAAATTTATCCCAAGAGAGGGAAAGGGAACACTGCATAAACCTTAGGAAGAGGGAAAGGAATGGTCATCGCAACCATAACCTGGGTTCGGGAGTCGGTTACGCGAGGGGAAGGTGCTAGCACCCCACGCGTCCATCGTACTCGATGGGATCCACGCTTGTTGTCTATTCTAAGGGTAAGTTACTATCATCTAGGGCTGTACTAAGACAGAGAGGGAAAGACAAAGACCGACTCGGTAGGACGTCGACGTCCTAGGCCTACGTACCCCCTTTGTGCAATGGGGAATTCAGAATCAACGTAGTTCGGACCAAGTTCTTTTTGTGTTTTTTATGAGCGACGTTAAGCTCGCGTCCGGCAGTTAGGGTCGATGCCTGTTTGCGTGTCAGACGGAAAGTAACGTGCCCTTTTTGAAAATAGCCTTTAGTTTGACGATCCCGAAGGACAAAAAGGTTTGAAGTTTGTTTTTGTTTTTTTAAGACAGAAGTGGCTTAAGTTAGTTCCTAAGTTGCATTGCACCAAAGTCTAGGGCACAGGGGCGAATACTTAACGCATCGTCCCAAGACAGGACGCTCGCTAAGCACTCTAGAAAGATGAGAGGAAGCCCCTCATTTCTCATTCCCCACGCTTAAGGCTCGTGCGCAATACAATTTGATACTTATTAAGTGTTTTAAAGAAATTTGAGATGAGAAGAGAGAAGACACAAGGGTAACTCTAAAGGGGACTATGAGTCCTAAAGTTATCATGCATGGGCGACCTACGGTTAGTGAAGTTTGACGACAACCTAAACCTAAAGGAAAGAGATGAGAGAAGGAAAGAGTAAGGGTGACCATGGATACTTATCCATACCCTTAAAGAACTTACCTTAGTCCCTGCATAAAAGGTTAGTACGAAACGGACATAAATAATATCAAGGCAAGAGAATGTCAAACAATGGCAAACAATAGTGATAATGATCCAAGCATGAATTCAGAAATCAAGGAAACAACCCCAAAGCAAATGGCACAAGTGCCTTTCAAACAAAGACTTAGGCATGATCAGAAATACACATATAAGCAGATCTCAAGTGAAAGTAATTAAATAATTAGAGAAATAGCTTCCTAAAATTCCCAAATTGAACATCAATATTATTCAACCAGAGATAAACCAAATACCAAAAATCCCTGCAAAAAATCAAGATATTATTCATTCAAACAATTGGGCAAAGCTCAGGTGAGAAATAGGGTTCAATGTGCCAAAGGGAAGGACCAAAATGCAATATGAAATCAATTTAAAAATTAAAGAAAAATGTTTTAATGCACTTTAGAATGTTAGTGAACAAATGCAAAAAGAACGGATAAAACATATTTTATGGATGCAGAGAAATAAAATAAACAATTTCAGGTATGCATGAAATGTGTGATGCAAAAAGAAATTGAATAAATATTTAATTTAGATAATAAAAAATAAAATAAAAATAAAAATAAAATTTGTAAAAATTTTGATAAAATAATAAATATGATGCATGAATTTTTTAGTAATTTTTTTAATGCAATTATGTATTTTTAATAATTAAAGAATGAAAATAATAATTAAAATGAAAATAAAATGAAATAAATGGCATGGGGGGTGCAGAGAGTAGGTAGAACACGTTAGAATTAGGAACTGGGCTGAGGTAGGAGGGTGCGGATAGTAAGGCCCGTCCACACAATTAATCAGAAAAACAAAAATAAAAAAAGGGTCCACGTATGGACTTCAGTCAACGGTTGACTGCATACCTGCCTCTAGATTGATCCAACGCGCTGTGCCAAGTCAACCAATTCAATTATTATTTATGATTAATGGTTCAGATTAAGCAACCCACTGCAATTAATGTACACACGCACTCACACAACTCTTCAGCGCACCGTGCACCCCCATGTACCAGGCATGTGGTTCATTAATTGGTTGGCATCATGCCAGCCACACGATTGGTCAAGGCTTCACAAGTCAACATGATGGAGGGCTGGGTCTTGGTTGTCCACGATAATTACCATGCTACGTCACACACATAACCACTAATTAAATCTCAGTAAAAAAAAAACAAAACACATGTCAAGCCTTGGACCGTCAGATGAAGAGAATGGACGGCTGGGAAGTCGTCTTCCCCATTCAAACCCTCCGTCGGACTGGATCGACTGCCACCGCTTGAGTTAGGGTTCCGGCCCCCTACTCCGGCCACCTGCAACAAGAAATTCTCTAGAAAACGCAAGGGGGTACACTATCCGACCCAAAAAATATGAGGAATCCAAATATGCAACTCAAAACTACAAATAATCAACATATAATGAAAAACGAAGGGATTAATGTTAGGGCATAAAACTTTAAATCATCATTACAAGCAAACCACACGTCCAAATTTAAAAGCAAATATATCAGGATGATCAGTGACAATCACACAACAATATAGACATAAAAAAAAGGGAGTTTTAGGAGCACGAAAAAATCCACCAACCTGAGATGGTGCACCTCTAATCCTTGCTTTTGGCTGTGAATGGTGGTTGGGTTGTGTTCTAGAAATCACCTGGAGAAGGTTTGTGGAAGAACTTTGAAGAAACTCCTTGTAGATTGAGAGATCCAATGAATTCAAGAATTAGGGTTGCACTTTCTTTTCTCCAAAATATCACGTGTAAAGCTGCCCAACCAGTGCATGGGTAGGTTTAAATAGCCTAGGTTTTCCTCTGATAACGAATTGGGCTTGGGTAATTACTTGTTTAATGAGTTTGGGTGATTTTTAGAAAATTGCATAATGTGAATTACACCTCTCTCCATGCATGTATACTTAAGAAATCCATGATGGATCACCCATATGTGAATTGCTAATCTCAATTGAACTTGGGCCTTGAAAACAATTGATTCATGAGTTTTTAATAATTTGGCATTTTGGCATAATGGAAAATAAGTGAATAATAACCCATGAAACCACTTGATTAAAAAGCCAAAAATGCTCCTTAGGGATTGTTCTTGGATGTTGGAACATGTCTTGAAGCAATGGAATTAATCATAGGTCCATATGTCCCAAAATCTAAAAGTTGTGAAAATGAAACCCTAAAAACCACTTTGCCTTCTTTTGATCATAAGTTGAGTTTCACAAATGATATGGAGACCCACTAGTACTTGTTGGAAAGAGGAGAAAAAGGTCTTCAACTTTCATGTTGGAGAAAATTCATTTGAAGCTTTCTTGATGATGAAAAGTCAAGTTGAATGCAGTGCAGGAACTTGCCCAAAAAGGAAACTTCAAATTATAGGTCATTTCCATTTTTAGTAACTTTTGCACCAACTCCTGATTTTTGGTGAATGGCATGAAACTTGACTTTTGAGGACCATATGAAGATGTGAGACCTTGAAAACCTTGGATAGATCCTCAAAACTCCACAGTTGACTTCTCCTCTCACTGTTGACTTTTACCCAATTCACATGATTCTCACTCTTCTGATCAATTAAGTCTCTCTTGAACCAAACTGATGGACAACCTCTCATCCCTAGGTACTTAGGGACCCAAGGAATACCATAGGATCAAGTCTTGCCCAAAAAATCAGAAATAAACTGACTTTATAGCAAACCCTAGTTGTGGCACCCTCAGTCTAGGAGGAAATAACACAGTCTCCAAATCCAAATTCCTCTGAATATGATGTGTATCCTCTCCAACAAAGATAAGATATGCCATTTGGTGATGATAAAAACCCAAGGAGCTTGCCCATTGGAGCAATAAACCCAAGAATTTCAAAACCCTAATTCATGCACTGGTTAGGAGAGAGTGATCCCTTGAGCTCTCTTGCTTGACCCTCTGAAGAACTGCTTCAGGCACCTTGACCCTATGCTAAGAACCAATGATATGCACACATGATAATGCAAAAATGCAATGAAACATAAGCCAGTTAGTAATGAAGTAAGGAGAGCAAATTTTGGGGTGTAACACACGACAAGGCAGATTTGTGCATTTTGCTCGATTTGCCAAATTTTTGCAAATGACAAACACGTTTATCCATCTGAACACCTCAAGGGGAGACCAAGGAGGGACAAACACTGATCCATCAGCCTCCCAAGTCCTTGGAACCAAAAGTAGCATGCCAAACCTAAAAATCCCTAAAGAGGGGACAAGACTCAAATTTTGGTTTAGAGCATTTAATGGATGCACCAAGGTGGCATGGACTGAGCCATTTCCAACTGAATTCAGTCAAGACATATCCAAGACCAAGGGAACCAGCAGCTTGTCCCCTAACCTCTAGTCAATGGCTAGAGGAGACTTGGATTCTCATTGATCAACATTGGCCAAACCTATGCTGCAGTTGCAATTCACTATTGCTTGCAAAACAAACTTGATCTACTATAAATAGAGCTCATTTGTGATCAGTTTCAGTACACCAAAGCCATCAAATAGATGTTTTCCTCAAAATCTCCTTCTCACTTCGAAATCTGCCTTCCAAAGCAAGTCACTATCGGATTTTGAGTTTGAGAGCAATTCCAACCAAACCAATCACACACACACACACCTCATAAACATCATATAGAAGTGATTCAAACACTTAAACAACATCTGGAACACTGATTTCACAAATCAACAGACAACTGCTCAAGGTTTTAACCAAGTTGCAATTGAGATACCATCTTCAGTTCCAACTTGTTTCAAACCATTCCAAGCACTCAGGCACATCACTTGGCACCTAGGAAAGCTATCCACATCATTGGAACCTAGCTGTAACACCTCTAACACAAAACACGATCACCAGCTGCATGAGGTAAGCATGAGCTATTCTAACTCTATGATCCATGCATTTTTTGCTACACAATAATTTGGCCATATGTTCATAATCATGCATGGAGTGTTTTCCCTCAATCAATTGCTTTGTTTGAATCATTTATGGAATTTCTGAGCCTTCATGCAAATTTTAGGGTTCTTGAGGTTTCTCTTTGATTTCTTATTCCATGCTTAAAATAAATGAAATTAAAGACCATAGACATGATCGTGAGGTGAAAACGAGTAGATTGATATGTGGATTGTGTGATTTCATCAAGTATTCAATGAGATTGATGAGAAAACGCAAATCTGGAAAAAACAGAGCACGCGGGCAAGGCCAAGATGTTCTTGGCGCCCTTTCTCAAATATTTGAATTTTTTAATTTGTGTGATTTTACTTAATTGATTCAAAAATTAATTTATCTTTGAGTTTTAATGATTTTGAGTTGATTATTTTTTTAATAATTCACAAAAATTTTAAAATATTTTATTTTACCAAAAAATCCCAAAAATATTACTTATTTCATATATTTTTATTTTTACAAAGAATTAATGTTTTATTTGTTTTCAAATATTAATCCAATACCACAATTTGTTTTTCACACATGTTTAACAATTTTGATCATTTTAATTGAATTTTTATTCAATTAAAATATATTTTGAAAACAAATTAGGGTTTTGATTAATTCAACCCTCATCAAATCTTTTTCAAACATTTTTGGGCCTCTTGAGAGAGTGTAAGACCCATCCCTTGTAAATAAAAACTTTTTTGGGCATCAGTGCATTGTATAAGTCCCAATACGTTAAAGAAATCTCGGCGCGATCGTCATTTTTCAAACAAAACCCTTGGGCCTCTCATTGAGTTGTAAGCCCCATATTTTCTTTTAAAATCATCTTTGGGCCTCTAATAGAGTGTAAGACCCAACCCCCTTTTAACCAAAACTTTTTTGGGCCTCAATGCATTGTATAAGACCCAGTACGTTAAAGAAACCTCGGCGTGATCGCCAGTTCAAAAATCAAATCATCTGGGCCTACCCTCATGTTATAAGCCCCATTCATTTTCTTTAAACACCTTTGGGCCTCTTGAGAGAGTGTAAGGCCCATCCCTTTGTATAGAAAACCTTTTTGGGCCTCAGTCACTTGTATAAGTCCCTGTACAATTTCAACAGTGCAATCACGAATAAAACCTTGGGCCTCTCCTTGAGCTGTAAGCCCCAACAATCTTTTCAAAGTACTTTCTCCTTTTATTTAGAATATAATATTGTTATCAAAGCTTTCTTCGTTGAACAACTAACCAAACAGCATGGAAGCTCTAGAACCGAGTAAGTGTTTGCCCGCTTTCTTTATTCGCTTTCATATATATAACTGTATTGTGGGGATGTTTCACTGTAAGTCTTCTTTCACAAACTTTTATATGCTTGTCACATATCAACTATGTAATACTAGTATAGTTATTTAGGGTTTTCCCCGGCAACTACGTCTAGCACTAGGTAAAGCCCTGTTGGTCACTCTTAAATACAAACAAAACTAGATCCCCATAGGAATTACCAGACACAGTCTTCCCTCCTCTTGGGGTTAAACAATATGGAGACGTGAAAGGCAGCATTATCGGTGAACCCTTTCTCAGACTGTCGCCCTTATAAATTGTCAAAGAAACTCTAACTCCCCAGAGATGATCTTTTCTCCGTGAATGGCATCTCTTGAGTTTCTTCTAAATTCTCGGACTTTCTTGGCTTAATCTATTCTCGGTGAATGGCATGCCTTGAACTTCTAGGGGTTTGGGGACCCACAGGATTCTTAAAAGAATCCCCGCCTCCTCTTGGGCGTTGTACAAGGACCCTTCGGCTTCTTAAAAGCTCTAATGCCTTCTCTTGGACTTAGTACAAGGACCCAGAGATCTTTACAGGTATAGGAATAGAACCTAATCATCAATTTGCTAGAGCTGTCTTTTTTAGTCAAGTGTCAGACCTGTTAATGGGTTAACCTTCATCCCTTAACATACCAGGCCTCTCTTGGGCATCATACAAAGATCATTCACTATCTGAGAATCGATTTCTCAAAACACCAGTAGACTTGGACAGTCTCAATATCCTTTGGATTTTCCATTTCCTCAAAGAACATGAAATAACCCCGATCCTCTGATTAATCCCAAAGCACAACCATACCTTTAATCTTTCCCTTTAAAAGAACTGATTTTCACTTTTATCCAACATACTGGACCTGTCACTAAACTGAAACAGTCACCAACACAGTTAGCCTCCTCTTGGGCTTTGTACAATGATTCTCCCCAGTGGAGCTAACCTTTTCAGACTCCCTTATTGAGTCAAACTTTTAGCCTCCATCTCGGGCTTCGTACGAGATATAAATCCCTCTCTTGTTGAGTATAAAAGACTATCTTGTTGAGTCAACCACCTTTAGCCTCCATCTCGGGCTTCGTACGAGATAGAAAAACACTCTCTTGTTGAGTATAAAACACTCTCTTGTTGAGTCAATCACCTGTCAAGACTCTCTTGTTGAGTCAAACCTCTTTAGCATCCATCTCGGGCTTCGTACGAGGTAGAAAAACACTCTCTTGTTGAGTATAAAAGACTCTCTTGTTGAGTCAACCACTTTTAGCCTCCATCTCGGGCTTCGTACGAGATATAAATCAGTCTCTTGTTGAGTATAAAAGACTCTCTTATTGAGCCAATCACCTGGTCAAGACTCTCTTATTGAGTCAAACCTCTTTAGCCTCCATCTCGGGCTTCGTACGAGATAGAAAACACTCTCTTGTTGAGTATAAAAGACTCTCTCATTGAGTCAAACAACCTCCAGACTCTCTTGTTGAGTCAATCACCTGTTCAAGACTCTCTTGTTGAGTTAAACCTCTTTAGCCTCCGTTTTGGGCTTCGTACAAGACATATAAAAACACCCTCTTATTGGGTCATTGGCCTCCTCTTAGGCTTTGTATAAAGAAAACCCCGATTGAGTCAATCAACCTTATAGCATCAAAGTTGTGCCTTGCTCACAGCATACAAACATCAACAACTCCTCTTTAGAAATGAAAAATTCTCTCTCATCCAAAACCCTTTAGCTTCACATCTTGGGCTTTGAACAAGATACAAACCACCTTTAGCTTCACGTCTTGGACTTTGAACAAGACACCAAAACAACCTTTTTCCTCCCATAGAATAGGAGGAACTACGATCGCTCTGATTTCCCAGTTTCGTTAAACGGGAATACTGTTGTACCCCAAATTTTGACCCCTTAGATGTCATAACATCTTTTGCATGAGCATCATAGGTCACTTGTGCATTATTAACTAACCATTTTATCAGTTTTCATTTGTTTTGTTTCACTTATAAATTAGGGTTTATTTCAAGAGACTCCTCTCCTCAATAATCCAATGTGATTTGTTTTCATCACAAGTTCTTCCTCAAGGACCAGACAAGGTCATCAGGACAAGGGTCTGTATGGTGTGGTTTGAGATTCAGTGGAAGTTTGACCTAATCTTGGTCAAACAAGTGGTTCGCATCAATATCAGTTTATCAGGCTGTGGCAGAGATTCTGAATTAGGGTCTTGGTCCTCATCCAGTCATGTGTCTCATAAGTGTGCACTCAAGGCACGAGGATTAGGGTTTCTCACCCTTGGAGTTTATGATTGACAAATACCGTTCAGTTGTGTCTCCTAAGGTTAACTGGTTCATGGTGTGTGCGGTACTGTTTCATGTTCAATTGAGGTTGTAGAGCCATTAGAGAGGTTAGAGCAGTTGGTACATTTCAAGGTGTATGCAAATGTTTGGTGATGTAGTTCAGGATTTGTGGCAGTCAAGTGCAATTGTCAAAGTTTAGGTGTTGTTCAAGCATGGAAGCGCATATCCATTTCCGTAATCGTTTTTTATCCACTTTTGTTATTTATCCATTCATCCTATTACCCATTTTCATTTTTTATCCACTTTCCATTCCTAACCTTTTTTTTAAGCAATTATCCATTTTCCAACTATTTCATTTCATTATCCAATTTTTAGATCCATGTCCATTTCTTATTGACTTCAATAATTATTCATTTATTCTAATATCCATAACTATCCTTTCTTTTTTTTTATTATCCATCTTTCATTTTATTTCATCATAAGATTCCATAAATTCATCTTTCATTTTATTTTATCATAAAAATTCCATAAATCCATCTTTCATTTTATTTCATCATAAAAATTCCATAAATCCATCTTTCATTTTATTTCATCATAAAAATTCCATAAATCATTAAAAAAAAAACAAAAAAAAGCATTATCTATAAATTCAAAATTTGACGGTATAAGCTTCACATGCCAATAGGCCCATTTACAAAGGCCATGACCAAAAAAAAAACAACAATGAAAAGAAACAATTTCTTGCTGCATATCACATTACACATCCAGTTTCAACAAAACCAATTGCTACAAAGAAAGTGGAAAGGTGCAGGTCTTGCGTATTTCTTGTTGCAGCGATTTACACAAATAAGGGAGTCATGCTATCACTGCATAAAGTTCCTAGTCACCACTTGCAATTTTCACCAAGAAGCCAACATACAGCAACAACTCTTCAACCTGTACCAAAACCGTGTCAGCAACAGCCTGCGTTGAAAAAGACCCATCAATTCAAGACTTACTCAACAAGTTTAGTTGTTTTTTTAAAAAGGAACAGATGAAGAGAATTGGAGGGGGAATCAACCAAAAATTTCTAAGGAGGGAAAAGGAAATTCTGAAAACAAGAAACCTTCTCATTCTTTAACACGGACCACCCTTTTTTCATCGTCCCTCAAACCCTTCAACGAACACCACATCAACTAAACCTTTCCCTTCCTCTCTCAGATTTTTCTACAGAAAACCACAACACCACTGTTACAAAACAACTACCTTCAACCTTCTTCATCGCCACTTTTCACCCTTCAATCCTTCTTCTGTCTCCCTTCGTAAAACTCAACACAAATCCCTTCTCTTCAAATACCCAACACAACTATCATCTACAGACCTTCAAACGCACCTCATCTTTTTCCTCTCCCTCACTATTCAATCCGCACCACCCACATCCAAACCACAAACATCAAATCTACCTTCGGACCACCTCCCTACTCCGTCCGACTCCTCTTCGTCAGCCTTCCAAGAAACATCACAAACCCTCTCAAAATTAAAAACCAGAATCACAACAAAACCTCTGAGTTTCACGAAACACTAACCGATCCAGAATTTGAAATCGAAACAGAGAGTTTGAGAAGCAAAGAGATGAAACTGAGAAGAGAAGTGACATGGACCTAGGCGAGGAACGGAGGCCGATGACATCGTCGGCGGTTTGAAAACGGAAACGAGAAGTTTGAGAGGGTTGATCTGTGTCGATCACCTCGAGTCTTGACCGTGTCCGTAGTTTTTCCCAATCTCCCTGACACCTTTCTTCGTTTTAGTTTGAATGCAACGAACTAGTTTTTGACCGTGTTCCATCTTTGATATTGTGACTTCTTCTGTTTTGAAAAACACTGTGAATCCTAGCCACTTGCCTTTTGTCGGTTGACGTTTTATTATTGTTTGTTTTAGGTCTTAAGAGACAGACATGCCCTTTTCTTTTCTTTACAAAAATTGTTGTGGGCAACATGATGTTCGGGCTATGGGCCGTATGACTTTTTCTTTACTTTTTTTATACTAGTTTATCTATTCTTGTGAGGTGAAGGGCCGTTGAGCCCCTTTTTTTTGTTTCGTACACCCACTATTTATCTTAAACACCCTCCCTTGTTATTGGAAGTGGTGTCTAAAGATTCTTTTGTTAAGTTTTCTAAATTCTTATTTTGTTTTGTCCAATGTCTTTAAGTTTTTTATTTGATTTCATTTTTTTCGGTTTCCTATATTGTCCAATTTTATTTTAGTGGTCGATGAAAATCTAATATTATCATTCGTCGATCTTTGATGAAATGGTGATCAAGATGAGACCATTATTCAATGTTTCTTATTGCTTTCTTCATTTCATTTTTTTTTATTTTGGCCAATGATATACAAAAAATCATGACTTGTCGATCTATTCAAAATGACTAAAAGTCTTAATATGTATGAGGCTCATTTCTTTATTTTTGGTTGGTCAATGAGAGTTAAAAATCTAATATTATCGATTTGTCGATTAAATCTTGATTTAGACGAGACCGACTTTCATTTCTCATTTCAATTCCACTCTCTTTATTTTGGGCCTATGACATCACCAACATCTTGATTTATTGATTTATTCAAGTCACAAAAATCTTGATTTGTATGAGGCCCGTTTTCTCTTTTTTGTTGGTCAATGAAGGTTTAATCAAGAGATCTTCGATTTATCGATCTGAATCCTTATTTAGATGAGACCGACTTTATTTTTCATTTCGGGTTCATTTTCATATTTAGGCCAATGATATCACAAAAATCATGACTTGGTTAATTTATTCAAAATCACTAAAGTCTTGATGAATATGAGGCCATTCTATTTTTTAGTTTGTTGGTCAATGAAAGTCAAACATCAAGGTTATCAATTTATCAATTCAAACCTCGATTAAGACGAGACCAACTTTATCTTCTTTTCGCATTTTTCTTTTATCTTCATTTTCATTTTCGATCGATGAAGTCTTTCTATTCATGAATGTTGTTTATCGAAGCGATCAACCTTCATTATTTCAAATTTGTAGTGAGTGATCATCGAGATCTCTTTCTATACTTTGGGATCGTGATAGGTTACCTTCGAATAATTAACGAAAGTTTGTGATTAAGATGAGATCTCCACCTTTTCTTTTCGTGTGGCACGATTTTATTAGAGAATGATCCTCGATATCATTTCTCTATCGTGTCTTAACACAAAGATCAAATTGTGCATCCTCCTATAGTGTGGTCTTCCTTATAGATCGCGCTACGACGGTTTAGCACTACATTGGACCCGATTCTTCGATCCGATAAATTAATCACTAACCACTAAATTTACTTTCAGTCAATACATCTTGGTTTATTTTCTGTCAAATATTATCTTGATTATTATTCTTATTCATATTATCTTGATTTTATTTTGTTCATATTCTCCATGTTTATATCTTGTTCACATTATTCATGTCTATATCTCGTTTATTGTTCCCCTTCCAAAGGAAAGTTCCTCAGTTGTCTCCTAAGTCAATAAACACCTCACATTTCATCTTTGGCCTCCTAGGAGCCATTTTTCTCATAGTTTAGTAATAGGAATAGAGTTATCGTGAACTCTATGTGATTCTCATCATCATGAGAACTCACTTTCCCTTTACTTAGACTTATAGAGTTATCGTGAACTCTATGTGATTCTCACCATCATGAGAATTCACTTTCCCCTTATAACTTAGACTTAGAGAGTTATCGTGAACTCTAAAATGAGCTTATACTCATTTCCCCTTGGAACCTTGGCCACAGTCAATGGTTCCTCTTTCACCCTTAGTTAGGTGAACTACGGTTGCTCTAATTCTTTAGTCAGATACGTAGGCACAAGATGCGACGTCTTGGCGAGCAAACTTAGTGTACATATCTTTAGGTCTTTACCTTAGCATAGATATCTTAGCAAACAAACATAACATAACACAAACTAAATAAGAGGTTCCTGTAGAGTACTACAGATATTAAGGATGCTAATACCTTCCCTTAGTATAACCAACCCCCGAACCTTAGATCTCCCCTCTTTAGGTTTTTTCGATCTTGAACCTTTCCTTTGGATAAATCAAAGTCGGTTGTAAAAGAAATATGATGCAAGTTAATTAATAGCTTGTTATCCGATTTTCACCGCAACAGAAATGGCGACTTCACTGGGGACAAGATTCTTTTTTAGGGTTAAGCCCACCTTGTTTTTTTTATTATTTATTTATGATTGCTTGCTATACTTGTACATATATATGTATATATCTGTATACCTATTTTGTTTGGGTTCTTCTGTGTGCAGGGTGCTACTATTGAGTGGTGAGATAAGTCCTAACCCGGACTTGAGTACACTTATGATAGGATAGTGGATATAGTCAAGGAGAATTTGAGGGAGTCGAATCCCAAAAGAGTTGACTTGAGATTCCACACTCAGTTGAGGCCCTCTCGGAGTTGGTATATGTTGAACGAGCAATCGTGAAGGCGTTGCCACTTCGACCTTGGTGCCAGGGATACTGATGACCTTTAGTTACCCTTACCCCCACTTGGCCTTTTAGGATGTAGTGCGGTGACCATGAGGGAGTCTATTTCTGAAATGGTTGTCACGCGATACTACACTCAGACGAGATTCTCTTGAGAATATTATTGATTACCGAGTCATTTGGGAAGTCGATAATATCCGAAAGATGGATTGTCGACTCTGGGAACCTTTTTAGAACCCTGTTCTGCAGATGAAAACCCATAGTACACACCTTTTGGGATGGGTAGACCATGGCTCCATGCTCGCAATTTTCAAACCTAGGCCCTCTCTTGTTTGTGGGTGCATATCTGTGAATACCTGTATATGTGTGTTTGTGCATACGTTCATCCATGCATGAGACCCCTAAATCTAGGGCTTGTGTGTTGTTGTGTGTACATATATCTATGTTTTTGTGTGCCTGTGTTTTGTACATTGCATACATCTCATCGCATCCATTGATGGTTTCAAGGAACTCAGACGTTCTTTTCTTTGCGAAGATCCTTAGAGATCACGGATTTTTAAAACAAAACTCTTCAGTTTTTTCCATAAATTTTTTTGCAACTTGCCTTCGAGTTCCTTGAAACCATTTGGCTTGCATTAGTATTGCATCACATTTGCCTTTGCATTGCATTTGCATTTTCTCAGCCTTGAGTCTCATCCACCCCCTGTCTGTAACCCAGTTGACTTCTCGAAGTCATCATTGGACTTAAAGTAGATTTTGGAGGATCATGAACTCAGAAGAGCAGAACCAGTTTGTAACCAGAGCGGATTTCGACTTGTTGAGAGACCAGTCGAATCAGATTGTGGCAGCCTTAGCAAAGAGAGATGACAGTATTCAGGGTATGTCTTTGGAATGCAACTGAAGACTGTAACGTGCTCAGAGACAAGATTCAGACTCTGCTTGACTCCAATATGTTCTCGTTCACGCCTCAAGGCATTCAAATCAATAATTATTCACTCTGATAAGGAAGAAATTGTTGAGAGTGGATGTGAAGATGATCCTCATACTGATCTCGACGTTGAACTCTGAAGATGACTATCTCAGTTTGGCAGATCAAGAAGGAAATTCCGGTTCCCCGAAGCTGGAAAACTTTTGGCTGTTTAGCATTTTGTTGTATTTTCTTTGCATGTGTGAATTTATATTTGCTTATAAGCATTGTTGTACTTTCAAATTGGCAAGATTAATGAATTGTTTATGCATCTTTTGATTAAGTCCATTCGTATTCACTCATTCTTTTTCTTTTACTATCATAAAACAAAACAAAAAAAAACAGACAAATTTTTTCTTTTCTCCAAACTATTGTTCAAGCAAAGATTGGGGGGGATGATGAAAATATTATCCATAATTATTGTGGTATGCTTTTGATTAAACCTGACCGAGGATGTAAGGCATTGTTTCAATTCCCAAACACTGGAGAAATAAGGAAGATAATCCCTCGTCAACCCTTCGAGCCTAGAAGTAGGAGTTTTTCTTTCTTTACAAAAAAACCCTCAAATCTCAACCTTGGGACAGGGTAGTTCTCAGTTTAACTTGGTTATGCAATCAAATGCAAGCGCTTCATGCAAGACACTAGTCAGCTCTCTCAAATCAAATGAGTTAGCGTTTGTACAAGTTATTCCTCCAAGCTACAAATAAGGAAGGATCGTCAAGAAATCCTTAATCGAAGAATAAGCCGAGTCCCTTTCAAGGAAAATGCCAAGAAAGATGGGAAGCCCAAAACTTCGCCTTATACAAGAAGGTTTACATAACATTCAAGAAAAGAAGAGGTATCATAACCTCAACCAAATCAAAAGTAGAGGTATCATAACTTCAACCAAAAAGAAGAGGTCTCAAAATCTCAATGAAGACAAAAAGGAGAACTCATAACCTCAAAACCTCAAAGGTGACCAAATTCTGCAAGGGAGTAATGACTACCAAGGTGTCTGAACCACCATAAACTATCATCAATTCATTCCTAGTCTATAGGAACGAAAATGTATAGCTTGAGTTAACTGGGTGTAGGATTGGAGTTCATCACGGAGAATGGGTTGGGACAAATAACTTTGAGCCTTTATCCTTTGTTTCATAAACCGTGAACCAAGCCACGTTACAACCCTTAAATGACCTAATTGAGGTAAGGATGTTTTGAAAGCATACTACAGCAAGGTTGATTAACCTGACTCCTAATGATCTTTGCTAATTGTGTGTGTTGACCACTTCATCTGTCATTCTGTAAATGACCAGATCCACTTTATTTTTGATTATATAATCATTCCATTGTGTGTTTTTCATCAATAAACTTTGTTTTTCAAAAGCTTGCATGAATTTTGCATTAAAATTGCCAATTTTTAATGAACAATACTTGTTTGCAAAACAATTCAATATCAAAGGAATCCCAACAAATGCAGCCAGCTAGGGAATTTGACTTGATAAAGAAAGCTCAGTCAGGGGCAACCAAGCGGAATGTTCTGCCAATCCACCATCCCAATAGCCAAGAATCAGGGGCAGAACTCTTCAAAGTTCAGAATATTGGGGCAAGTGTTCTTGAGGTCATCTTATGACAAGTTTGGACTCCAGTGACCCATCAACAGGGGCAACTTTGTTCCCCAGCTGTTTCTACCACGGTCTGAGGACTTTGTATTGCAAATACAGTGGGACATGGGCAGTTACGTCGAGGTTCATCTTTTCAAAAGTTTGAAGATATTGACGCACCTTGTATGCCAATTCTTCTGTAAAATCCTTTTGATGATTTATCCTCAAAGACTAGTTAATCAGAAGCAGTCAGATCGAGATTCGATAAATCTCTCAAAGGTCAACTAGTCTGGGACATCACCTTCACAGATCAACCAAGCTAACAGGGGCAAGTTTGTTCCCTAGTTGTCAACAACCTGTCCGGGCAACTAGTTCAAGGACTTTGTTGTGCAGATGCTGTTAATCTTGGGCTTTGTACAAGATACCCAAAACCCCCCTTAATGAGTATACACCATCATCTACAGCCTCCTCTTAGGCTTTGTATAATGATTCTCCCCTGCAGAGTCAGTCGGTCAACTTTCATCCTCCTCTTAGGCTTTGTATAATGAGTACTCCCTATCAGACAACCTCCTCTTAGGCTTTGTATAATGAGCACCCCTATCAGACAGCCTCCTCTTAGGCTTTGTATAATGATTTTCCCCAGGGGAATCCAATCAACCTATTAGCTTCAACCTTGGCTTCGATCAAGACACACAACTAGTTCAAGGACTTTGTTGTGCAAAAGCAGTCAATCAGGGGCAGTCAGGCTGAAATTCATGAATCTCTCCAAGAGTTTGAAGATATTGAAACACCTTGTATGTCAATTCTTCTGTAAAATCCTCTTGATGTATTCTTCTGACAGACCATGTACTCTGGGGCAGATGAGTCATGCAAAATTACTCAGCTTTTGTGGCGTCTCTGCTAGCTCCCCAGAAAGTTGTCTCTTCAGCTAATCTTGGCAATTCTCAATGGATCTCTTATCTCCAGTGAAGAAATCAAGCTCATGATGACAGTCCTAGTGAAGTCATGATGCTATACCAAGTGGAGTACTTTTTCCCCTAGAGAAGGTCATAGCCTTGAAGTAGAGCTGCTTCTCCTGCTAGTTCATCCCCTAGTGATGGTCCAATCTGATGTGTTTGGTTGGGTATCCTTGTCGAGATGTTTATTTCATCTCCAGTTTCGCTTCTTGTCTGTTTTGTCAGCATAAGCATAAGCATGGCATAAGCATTCATATGCATAACATCTTAGCATTTTTGCTGCATGTTTCTGGTGTTTACCTGTTTTGTTCACTTTGGCGTTTGTCTCCCCAAGTGACTGGGTTTGTCTATTCACTCCAATAGAAAGTCAACCCTAGGCATAAAGTGCCCATCCATTCTTGAAATCCTCACAGAGTTTTATCCTCGTGGATGATGGTTGCTTCAGTTATCTTTTCCACATTTGGATAAGATAAATCCCCAGTTGAGTTCATTCCTCAATTGGAGTCTTGTTTGGCCGTTTCTTTCTAGCTTGTTCCTAGATTGAACTTTGGTCCCTGACAGGTGTGGTTTCCAAACCTACTTTTAAATGTACATTTATTTTGCACCGTGTCTTGCAGGAAGAATCTTTTACAGATCCCCATTAAAGACAAAATTATTTCTCCAACAGTGTTGTAATATCAACATCTCTTTGGAATTCATACCCAATAACAAGTGGCAGTCTCCTTGAGAAACTTGTTTTGCTATCATTACCTCAACGACGATAAGTGGCCATTTCTCTCCTGAGAAGCTTATCCGTCTCTGGTTCTATCCTTAATTCCCCAGTTACCACGGTGTTACAATCAGTCATTTTCCATCAACCCGTTTAGTGTGATCCCTATTTGAGAAGTTTCCTTGCCGTCAATATGTTTGATGAGGAATTCAAAAATCCAGCTCATACTGGTACCCAGAGTTCATCTCTGTCTTTACTGGCTTTTCTTGAAGATCCCGTTTGAACTCTTTATCATAAGAAAATCCCAGGAAATCTGTTGTTGGATGCTTATCCTTTTGTTTCACACTGATCCCCAAGTGGAGATCATATCTTCTTTCTGGTTTCATGTCCAGTAAGAATGTGAATCTTTATTTCCCCAGTAAAGTAAACGACATCCCCGACTTATCTCTAAAAACCTTTGTCTAAGTTAGGCTTATGTCCGGTCATCACCCTCATGTGTCAGATTTTGACTCTTGGTGCAGTATTCCCCAAGAAGTCTAACCTGCAACCCTGGTACTGACTTATATGGTACTTAATCATCTCATTTGGATACCTAAAAGTCCAGTAACTGCTGGCATTGTTAACTTTTAAATGTTCTTGTTTGAATCGAGTCAAACCTGAACCGAGTCTTTGTTTGAATCGAGTCAAACATTGACTGAGTTTTTTGTTTAAACCGTTCTTGTTCGAATCGAGTCGAACCTGAACCGAGTCTTTGTTTGAATCGAGTCAAACACTGACCGTCTTTGAGTCTTTTGTTTTAAACCGTTCTTGTTCGAATCGAGTCGAACCTGAACCGAGTCTTTGTTTGAATCGAGTCAAACACTGACCATCTTTGAGTCTTTTGTTTTAAAACCCCTCTCCCGGCCAAGGAACCGCCGCGACTCGCCTCCCCCCTCTCTCTTTCGCGGCACACATACTCCCTCCAATTCTTGAGTTCTCTCCAATTTTCTCTTCCAACCTTCAATAGGTAACAATCATTGCACCTTAATTCTTGATAATTGATTTGTGATACTTGATTATTGTGAATTAAAGTGAATTATTGACTATTGGATTGTTTAGATCTAGAGTAATACTTGTTGATTTAGAAAAAAATTGAACTAGAATTTTAGTGTAGACTAAGTGTTTGATAAAATATTTAAGTGAATTTTTGACCTCGAGAATTGTGATAATAATTGTGATGAGATTTGCATTCTTGAATTGGTGCTAATTGTGATAATTGTGTTGAAACCTATAATTTTTTATTTGTTTCGAGATTGTGAAGTTGTTTGAGAATTAGATTGTGAATTTTTTATTCTTGAAGAGCTTCTAACTTGTGCATGTCGAAGCCTCTTTTGGTTACTACTTGTTGCTAATTCATGAGATGATGGAATTGTAGTTTGGATAGAAATGTGATTCAATTTCTTTCAATACTAAAACTTCAATTCAAATTAGAATTCCATCAACTTTTGGAATTGTATTTCATGCTTGACACCGACACTTTTGTTGTGAATTTTCATGCTTGACATCCGTGCAAGATTCATGCATTTTTTAGCCGATTTTTCATGTGAAATAGTTGCTGCCCCGTGCACGAAAATGGTACTTCCGGTTGGATTTAATTCGAGCCATATAGTTTTTTGAGTTTGTTGGCATGTTTGTAGGCTATCGTGCGATTTTCATGCGATTCTGTTCCGATGATTTGTGTGCCTATTTTGAATTTAATGCTATTCGACTCCATTTGATGTGTACATTTTTGTATGATATATGTTTGTGTCTTTTTGGTCATTTAAGGACTATTGCGCTTGAGTTTGCTTGTTTCCGGATTGGTTTTGTATGCGTTTCAAACAATTGCGTCACCGCTGCCCGGGTTTCAAAGTATTGGTTCTGATGTTTGTTCGGATTGCATATTATCATGTAGCTACTTGTTTTTGAGTTGTGAATTGAATGTGCAAATTCCGGTTGCATTTCATTGTTGTTTATAGTATGAACTGTGTAGAATATAATGATGTAGTTGTCTGAGGTGTTATTAACTTATAGAATTTGCTATATATAGGGGTTACTTGTGAATTGCGCAATACTTTAACATGAGCACTTCCTTAAAAAACTCCGCGGCCAAGAAGGTGACCGAGAAAATGAAGAAGGACGGTCCAAATGTTGCAATATTTGCTACATCATCAATCGGAGCACCCTTGTCCGTGAAGAAATCTGTGACAAAGATGAAATCCCTCACAAAAGACCGCGCTCCGAAACGTAATTTTGGTGCAGATGTTGATGAGGACTAGGATGAAGACTATTTCAATTTTCTTCATTCAGGAGGCGTGAGAGAGAGCGATTAGCTTCTAGAGGGGAAGTTGTATTTTGTTGTTGTTTTGATTGTCCCCTTATATAGGTGTTAGTAATTTTTCTGGCCTTCAGGCTCTCTTTTTAATTGTATTGTACAATGTTTTGCCTCATCTGAGGCATTTTATATAATATGTCGTTTTTCCTCCTGCAAGGAATTACCCTTTTATGTATATGCTAGCCCCTCGAGTACTTAAGTCAAGATGACTTAGAGTGGTCGATCATGAGGTACCAAGCGTTATTGTTTTTTCCTTTTTGTTTTCTGAGACTTTATATTTGGGGTATGAAAAAGCGTTGCCTAAAGATGCCAATAGAAAGCATAAAAGGCCAGAAAAAGCGCTGCTAAAGGCCCACTTTAGACAGCGCTTTTCCAGAAAAAGCGATGCTAAAGGCCTACTTTAGAAAGCGTTTTTTCAGAAAAAGCGCTGCTAAAGGCCTACATAAGGCAGCGCTTTTGTATAAAACAAAAGTGCTGTCTTTACCTATAGCAGCGGCACCTTAGGCAGCGCTTCTAAGCGCTGTCTTTTCCCTTCCGTGGCACAGTGACATAGAGATATTTACAACATATGACCTTTTATAGAAAGACATGACTCTAATATCACTAATGTTTCACTATTACAATTATTTATTATCATACCCATACCCCTATTAGAGTTATTCTCACCCTTGCCTTAATCAATGTTTTACCATAACATACATTTTTGGCATAAGACTAGCTAGCAAAAAATAAGCCAAAAACGCTAAACAAATAAATGAGATTATAATCAAAGCTTAGGGCCGTTTGTCTCAATTTTAAAAAAAAAAATTACTTTTATTGTGTTATATATTTTTGTTTAAAAAAATTACAAAGAAATTTTAAATAAAAACTTCAAATAAAAATTTGGTTTGAATAATTATTTTTAAAATATTATTTTAAATATTTTATCTTTTTTGTATAACTTTTTTTGAATATCAAAATTTTAAAAAAAATTACTTAATTTTAAAGCTATTTTGAACAGCTTTTTATAAAAATCATTTTCAAAATATAACTTTTTTAAACTGTTGCGATTTCGACTATATTTATATCTTTCAATAATACATGTTTATGTTGAACAATATCAAAATTATTATTTCAGTTTAGAAAAACAAATGTCAAACAAACTTATAATGTTTTAAAAAATATTTTTATAAAAATCATTTCTAAAATAGAAAAACTATTTTTTAAAGGTAAAACAAACATAACCTAGTCAACTAGTCAACTCTAAATCAATTGACAAAAGAGGTAGAACACAACAACTTATTTGAAGAGAAGAATTCACCAACACAATATATTTGGCAAGGTTTCTAACACTTTAATTGAAAAGTGTGAATTGAGGATTGATGAGAAGAGTTATATAATAACTTTAGGTTGTGCGGTTTAAAAGTTCTATTGGTGCCCAAACTCTAAGCAGATGGAAGATACCAAAAGAGTCCTTAAACTCTTGATTTTTGTAATTTTTCACATAATTTTTTTTATTTTGATTCATTCAAAGTCAACTATTTGAGAAGGTTCCTAGAGATCTCTAGTAGAAGGCAAACTGATATTCCAATTTTCTTGGTTTTTTAATTGATACCATTCCTTTTATTTACCTTAGTGTTCTTATCCCTAATTAATTGTTAGGAAAGCTTTCCTTTCTTAAGGACATAGACAAATGGATTAAAAACTTCATATGATCTCGTGATAACAATCACAGAAAACCTATTACTGTCGTTTGTCATAAATATTGTGCTTAATGAAAGGCTTGGTATTGGGTCAATAAGAGATGCTAGCAAGAAAGTTACTTTAAAACTAGGTTGAGATTTTGTTACATCAAATCAACAATAGGCTACCCTTTTGAGAAACAAAGACGTTATAACTTATAACATATCATATATTCTTCTTCCACTTGAAAAGGATAAAATCTTCCTTTTTTGTGATCAATGATAACATTTATAAGGGAAACACTATAATCAAGGCTGTAATTGAGGGTGTCTAAAGCAACCTACAATAAAAGACCTTATATTTTTTCATGATTAAACTATGGGAAAAAGTACGTTCATATACATATTTTACGGTTGATTTGCAGTTAAACATGAACTTTTGATAAAATTTTACGATACAACTGAAAATAACTTCAACTTCTTACATAGACTCTCTCAAAAATTTGAGACTACTCTGATTATAATAGACCGACCTTTTAATAACGCTTAAAAGCGCTATAAAAACACTATATATTTTTCTTTTCTTTTTAATTTTGGATAAGTAAATTAATGAATATTTAGTGATTATCCGTATACATATTTGTACATATATATGCAACTACATATATAGATATTAGATGGATACATAAATGTATGTTACCAAATATCATATGGTTGGATCATGAGTTAGTTATTTTATATTGTGGTCCTATTGACAACATCAATATCACGGGTTGGCAAGAGCAAATAACCGAAAATGGCATGTGGGGTAATGTCACATGTAATTGGCACTGTCAACTTCAAAGCTTGACCCTTTGAATTGGGTCCACAAAGAAATAAAACCACAAAAAGTTTCTCTCATAAGATAAATTTACTAACATCAAATCAAAATATTGCTGCCTCCAAATTTGAAAATTTGAATATCATACATTCTTATACATTATACAAACTCATCACAATTCATAATTTAGTCCATTTTATTTATAGCTATAGAAGCTAATGATAATGATATTGATAATGATAATGATAATAATGATAAGATATCATACTCTCACTAGAAATTAAGAGTCACAAACTAATTTAATCAAGGACTAACAAAGGTTATATAGTATATATATAGCCTTTTTTCCTTGGTCTACAAACCAAATTAAACCCTACTCAGATAAGAGAATAACCATAAAGTGAGACAAGGACATGCACAATACAAACAAACTCAAGAGTAGAAGTATAGTTATATATTATAGATATATATAACTAGACAATATTACATAAGTAAGCTCCTAATAATGGCTGCTTGAGCACTGTTGGAATCTGTAGTTTCCAAAAGTTGTGACAATCTTTCACTTAAATCATCAACTTCTCTATGCAAGTTTTTTATGTAGTTGCAAGTCTCTTGCAATACCTTAGAAGCTGAAACCTATAACAACACCATCAAACATTAATTATTTTTTAGCTATATACACACCCACTTGCAGCTAGCTACAAGCTAGCAATTAATGTAATAATACTGCAAGTTGTTGCTAAAGAAGAATATTGAGGAAGAGTGATAGATAATAAACAAACATTGGCCACACAAATATGTGTAATGTGCCATTCTTATTGTGCATGTGAGGACGACTTTTGAAATTTATAACTTTTTTTTATAATATTAAATCAGGTATCTTCTGTACGAAACTGTATAGTATAAGAATATTTCGGTTGAATAAAAGTTAGAAAAATGAATACCTTGTTGGAGCGGGTAGCGCGAAGTTCGGGGATGAGTTGTTGTAACTTGGAGATGAGATCAGTGATTTGAGCATCAGTGATCTCAGAGGAAGCACCGGATTGTCTAGAACGAGATCTTCTGCTAGACATTGTTGTATTAAGGTTGTAGTAAGTGTGTGTGTGTGTCAGAAACAGTTATAGTTGATGATGTTAATTTGTAGTTGAAGAAAATAAAAAGAGAGAATGAGATAGGTTGGTTTGTTGGTTGGTTGTCAGAGAAGAAAAGAGAGAAGAAAATGAAGTGAAATGGAGTATAGGGAGAGAATAGTAGTATTTAAGAGAGAAATAAATAAAAGTAGTTATATGTTTATTTTGTAGTGTTTGTTGATATGAAGGAGAGAAGAGAAGTGTGAGGGAGTGGGTTGAATTGAAGAGGACAAATGCATGGGAGAAAGAAGTGGGCTATGGTTGTTATTAATAGAGAGAATGGAAATGGGAGAGATAGGGAGAGAGGGAGAGAGATTAGGCCATACTGTCCTTCCTGAATGTGTCCCTTAAATAGGGTTACTGTTCAAGTGGCTTAAGAAAATTGTGCTTGTTTATCGGGCTACGATGTGGGACCTCTTTGTGTCAGTCACACCACGCAACCCCATGTTATGTTACTACTATATTTTTTCCCATCATTTTATAATAATTAATTCATTATTCATATCTTTCTTTTTCTAATTATTCTCTATTTAAGCTGCAAGATAGATACTTTCACAAATATGACTACAATGTTTATTATATGTATGGTCTAACTATAGTAGATTTTTTTATAGGAGAAAATTTTGTTTGAGTTGATCTATGATGTTTATCTTAACTATGCAAGTTTCAAGGCAAAGAGGATCTTTGACAAGAGTTGGATTAATTAATAGAAAATAATGCTTTTATAAACACTTTCTAATGTTAGACTTATGTGATGCAAGTTTAAAATACTCCTTTGACATGTTTCTATCATAGATGCTCTAAGAGAACAATAAAGAATATCCATACCAAAAAAATAATTCTCATATCAATAGCAACTACAAGAATTGAATTAAGGTGGACTCTCTCAAAAGTAATGATGGTCTTTTCCTGGCAGTTTCTGCTAGATAGATTTTCTAGTAGAGAGAAACTATTATAGTGGAAGGTTAATGTTGACAGTGCCGATCGAACATATATTGAAATTCAAGGTAAATTTGAAAAAGAAATATTTATAAAATATTTAATTAAAATAGTTATATTCTTAGTTAAGTTTTTTTTTGTTTGAATTTTTTAATATGCAAAATTGTATTTTGTAATCAATTTCATTTATCTTCTTTAAAAAACACTAATAAAGTTAATTTATTAAGTTTTTTTTCTAAAGTGATTTAAAGTTTCAACTATTTTCTCTTGTCATTTTCTAATGAAACTTTTTTAATATTTATAAGTTAATAATACTCTAAAACGAAAATAATAACTTGTCACAAGAGAAACAAATTGAAAAAAACTAGATGAAAAAATACTAGAGCAAATTAACACTATATGCTATAAAATATTAAGATTCACATGGTCATCGTAAACAAAATAAAAAGATTTATGTGCTCATTTATGAATTATTGTCCATTTTAGGATTAGAAATCAAATTGCAAAACAATAAAATACAAGACTTATAAGTCCCGATAGCCACATCAAAATGTATTACGCAAAGCACACACGTTAAGTTAAAATGGTACAAACAATCAAACATAATATTAGCAGTCTTATTAATTAGTCATTGCTAACATTATAAGTATGTATATTTAGAGGCAAATAAAAAAAGTATTGGCATTAAAAGTTTGGATGAGTTTAATCTAGCTTTACTTTCAAAGTGGAAATGGATAATTCTTTTGGGAACAAAGGTTTTGTGGAATAAATTATTAGAGGAGAGATATGTGGATTGCGAGGATCTAATGCATTCGAACGAATGTTGCAAAGCTTTTATTTCAGCTTCAACTTGGTGGAAGGATTTGACAAAGATCGAAGCGGTTACTGCTAACTCGGGTTTTGATTTTGTAGGTAATGTGTTTTTAAAATTGGAGATGGTAAACAAGTTCAATTTTGGTTGCGGAAATGGTGCGGAAACTTTACTCTTGCTGAAGATTTCCCGGAGCTGTTTCGAACAGCATTTTGAAATACGGGTCTGTTCTCGACATGGGAGTGTGGCTGGATTCAATTTGGAGGTGGGGAGATTGTGAGATTTAGTGCTTGGATGATGATGTTTTCTGGTGCAGGCTCAGAGAATTCAAAAGTTTGTTGGGTGTTTCCTCTCCTGTCAAAGGTAGCGAAGACCATCTGAACTGGGGACCTGGTTTTTTTTTTTTCAATTCAGGAGCTGGAAATGTGGTGGCAGAGAGAAAGGATAACACTACTTCAATCTTTTACACAGCCAGTATTGGTTACAGAGAGCTCATGGAGGCAAAAAGTTCTTTCCCGCTGGTAGAGGATTTAAAGAAAGCCTTCAACATTATTTGGAAAACAACGGTACCGACAAATATCAGAGCTTTTGAATGGAGATTATTTCTGGACCATTTGGCTACTAAAGATCAATTGATTAAGAACGAAATTAGCTTTGTCTCGAACGAAGAAGTTTGTGTGCTATGTCAAGGTGCGAAGAAGGATCTTAATCATTTGTTCTTCGACTATCCAATATCTAGATTAGTTTGGGATCAAATAGGTGATTGAATAGGCTTCAAGGTTAGTGTTATTAGTCCTTCTTGGAAATTTTTCTTGAGATGGAACTCTTTCTTTAAAAGGATGTGTAGTAAAGGTAAAATTGATATCATTTGGTTGGCGGTAGTTTGGGGGTTATGGAAATTGCGAAATGATATTATCTTCAACAAAGCTAAGTGTGATTTGAATAACATAGTTTGGTTCATCAAGTTTTTGGTTTGGAAATGGTCCATCATAAGAGATATTCTGTATTCCAATGTGATTTATTTAGATTTGTGTATGGATCTTTTGTACTGCTTATCTTTGTAGTTGTTGGTGGGGATTTTTTCTTGGGATATTTGTATCATTTTTTGTTTGAACACTCTCAGTGTTCCCTTAATGAAATTGCTGTTTCAAAAAAAAAAAATATAACAAAAACAAAAATTAGAGGCTCTAGGAATATGCCTCTATCACCTTACCCTAGGGTCGGACCTAATTGTTGATCTAGGCGACATCTCTTGTGTTTTGTATGAGAATGTGCTAGAATCTGGGTCACATTTATTTGTTTACTTGGAGTTTATCTTTAAGTGGTTGAAGTTGTAGGGTGCTCTTATGAGAAATCCTAAGATTTTGTTTGAATTTTTTCTTTCTTAAGGAGTGGCAAAATCATTCTCTTTCGCTAATTAATATAACCTTATATTGTGTATCAACTAATAACATATCAAGAGTTGAGATATGCTCCCGAGGTTGTTCAGTGGTTCTGGTTTTGCTTTGAAATATCAATTTTGTTGATGGTGGTTATGGTGCTCTAAACTCTAGACGAGTTCCTTTTTGGGTGGATCGTTGTTGAATTGACAAGTAAGAGTTTAATGTTTTTTATACCTTAAGTTGCTTAATTGAGCATAAAGCTAGTAAATTTTTAGTGTTTAAGAGTTATAGGGTTGATAATATGATGCGTTAATGTATGGTACTAAATGTTTAGTAACTAAAAATGAAGATTCTTGGTTGTGGTATAGACGTTTAAGACATGTACATTTTGACTTGATAAATAAGATAGCATCTAAGAATCTAGTAGTAGATTTACCAAAAATAAAGTTTTCAAAAGATAAACTTTGTAATGCTTTCCAAATGGGAAATCAAACAAGAGTGTCTTTTAAATCGATAAAAAGGTTGTTTCAACTTCAAAACCTCTCGAGTTTCTCCATCTAGACTTATTTGGCCCTTCGAGGACAAGAATTTTAGGCGCTAACTATAACGGGTTTGTAATTGTGGACGACTATTTTATATTCACCTGGACGTTATTTTTAACACATAAGGAAGAAACCTTTAAGGTTTTAGTAAGAGTGTTCAAAACCTTTTTAATTTGAAAAATGTCACACTCCTTAGTGGTCATCGTGGTGTGTTTGTTAACCATCAATTTGAAATTTTTTGTAACGAAAATAAAATTACCCATAATTTCTGATGTCTGAGAACTCCACAACAAAATGGTGTTCTTGAGCGCAAAATGTGACGCCCCCAATCTATACCCCCAATTAAACATGCATTTAAAGCAATAAAAGAAAATTTGAAATTTGGTCAGAGTATATTTTAAAAACACGGCACAGACCAAGGGGTCACATCAATTTGAAACCAAACAATTCATACAACACCTGCCCATAAAGATATGCAACAGTGGGGTAGCAATCAACAGAGGAAACTTCGTTCCTTACACCCACATTTTCAGAAATTAGAATTAAAGCGGAAAATCTAAAATCTGATTAACATATATACATATATCATGTAAAAAGTTTGTCATACACCAAGTTGTACATGCACAAACCAAAATATATACATATACATAGTACACAATAAACACAAACGGCCTCCCTAACTACCCGGTGTCACATATCAGAGTCGACCGACAAAAAGGGTGAAGACACAAAGCTTCACAAAAGACCTCCAGCAACTCTAATCTGCAATGCCTCATAGAGCATTATAAAACGAGCAGAAGGGTGAGAAAAACAACCATAATATAAATGCATATAATTATATATATCAACACAATACTACACATACCAAATATTCTCACCACCATTACCACATGCTAACACATAAAGCATCTACAGATTATATTCACATAATCCCATATTCACACATCAGGCATATGTTTATATACAAAACATATCATTCATAATTCCATGCATTTAACACGAATGTACATCAATACACAAATGCTATCACAGCTCAATCACACAATGTCTCCATCCCCAATTGCATATTAATCATGCCCAATACATTTATCATAAATGCATATCACAATGTCTCACACATAATCAACCAAATCATGATTTTCCACATATAACCAATGCAATCATAATTCATGCAGATGCAAAGAGACCGACACAACGACTCTCTATGCAAATGCAAATGCGGTACCGACTCCAGGATTTCATATCCCATCACTAGTTCACTCAGGAACTCTGCTGGAACCATCGCTCGTTACATCACTGTAACTCCCCGTCGGGCCTACGATGTTCACCCACCGCTCACACCACCACAAAAGGGGCACACGGTGTTTATGGATCGCTCACACCACCACAAAAGGGGCACACGACCCGATCGCTCACACCACCACACAAGGGGCACACGATCGTCTATAACCATCGCTTTAAGTCCTCAGGCTATTCATACCTTTCATATTTTCGAAGCACACGATGTTATAGCTAATTCCCCACCGGAACCGCCGTCCCACAAGACGCTACAATGATGCATATCATGATGCTTGACATACAAGGACTCATGACAACCAATGCATCTTCACACATATATGCAGTCACAAACATGCATATATAACCAAATACAACACATTGCATTTATTTGCCTTTCGGCCACAATTCATCACCATAACATGTCATCACATGCATTCACATCATATAACATCATACTAGTCATACGATATCCATATTCAAAGCATATTACATGATACCCATCAATTACGCACACTTATAACTACAAAAGTCGACAATCGACACTATTCACATTTCCTGACATAATTAAATCGGCTAACAATTCCAAAACATCATAATCAAAAAGTACAAGTCAATACCTTTCCAACGACACCAAGAATGTCAAAATCAGATAAACGGAACAAAAGTTACGAACGAAAACAAAAACGACATTTTCCAAAAATCACATTTTACCAATCTCCTGGCCATACGCGTACTGCCCAAGGTCATACGCGTATTGCCCAAATTCCTCGCCATGCCATACACGTATTGCCCAAGGCCATACGCGTATGGGCAGAACCATTTTCTTCACCAAAATCCCATTTGAACCCCATACGCGTATTGCATCCCCTCATACGCGTAATGCCCCAAGGTGATACGCGTACCATACACAAATGGGCAGATGGCCGTGCAAAACAACATCTCATACGCGTATTGGCCCATGGCTCGCCCATGGTACGCGTAATGCCAAGGTCCATACGCGTATGAACATGCCCCATACGCGTATGACCTGGAAAAACCAGCAAAAATTCTGCAGAAACGAGTTCTGCGTTTTCCACTCAAAATCATTCCAAATTCATCATATAATCCCAGAAAAATGCCAATTTGATTCACAACAACACATACCTATCAAGTATCAACAACAAGGAACACAAACACATCATTTCCAACACTATTAAATTGAATTCCAACACTTTTTACAAAAATGGGTTTTGTTATATTTTTCATACAATCCAACAACACATCAAACAAACACATACATAATTATACACATGTATAAGATAATTGAATTTCACACCCTTACCCGATTAAATCGATTCCTAGAAGTTGTTTTCTTTGATTCCTAGCTTTTCCTCTTTTTCTCTCTTTTCTCTTCTTTCCCTTCTCTTTTCTTCTTCTCCTTTTCTTTCTCTTACTATTTTTCTTTCTTTTCTAATTCTCTCTATTTCTATTTCTTTTTCTTTCTTTTCTAACTTAGTAAAATAAATGTGAAATGACCAAAATGCCCCCACACTCAAATATCTGGCAACCGTTCCCAAAATACGATAAAATATAATCATATCGAAAAATAACATAATTTCAGATAAAAGTCGAAAATAAAATAATATAATAATAAAATAATAAAAAACGACTCAAATAAAAATACTAAAACTGGGGCGTTACAACTCTCCCCCACTTGGAAATTTTCGTCATCGAAAATATCACCGAGACGAACAACTCCGGACACGGCTCTCGCATCCGACCAACAAACAACAGGCCTACCACAAGGCACGCCACAAACAATACGACAACGACGACCACTACAACGACAAGATGCAAAGCCCATACAATGCACTTGACGACCAACGCACAACTCCAAGAATACACAGAACACAACTCACAGGTTCACCCTTGAACCAAAACACAACAAGATCGTTACCATCACCATAGGTAACCCACCTCTAATTCCTCACACAGGAATTAGCTACACACACTCGAACCAACACAATGAAACGAGGCAACAACACAAACAAGAACATAAAGTTCCACGACACGACAAGGTCTCAACAACATCAACAAAACCAGAACACCAACCTCATTATCGCACAACCTTATCACATCGATGCCACGATTCACCAATCGTACCTATAACCAAAACACTCATTTACTTAGTAGCCCAAGAATACCATTCAAACCTTTCACCTAACACTTCCATTCTGAAACGTCCATTGGTCTCATCATTCCTACAGATTTTCAATGTTCCACCTAAGAACTCTTACAAGTCACACACGCATATACGAAATATACCACATCACGCTTTCGCTGTGCACTCTGATGACTCGTAACCATCAAAACTACCAATCTCACGTCCAAAGTCTAACTCTTTCGCATACTTCCCAAAAACCACCAAAACAGACATACTTAGAAACTTTCGACTTAAATCCTCAGTCACCACAATAACTTTTCCCCAAGGATAATTCAAGCCAAATTCGTAACTCATCACGAATTCTAACCATTCTCGTTGTCTCTATTCCTTCCGACCAAACCCTCATTCGATATTCTTGTAATTACCACATGCTTCGAATCTAGAATCATAAAGATAATACTTCCTGTAATCCAACATAATACAACTACAACCAATTCCACAATAGTACTGATCCTTTCATGACTACTCAAATGTCGAAGAACATAAGCCACGACTTTACTTTCTTGTATTAACACACTGACTACACTCCTCAAAGATGCATCCCAAACGATCGACTTCCCTTTTTCAAGTCAACCTAAATAACGAAAACGCAAATCTTGGAAAAGCCTTCCATACCCTTCGATACTAGCCAACAAAATCCAACAAGTTTCTAATCACCTTTAACTAACTTCGAAGCCTCTACTCAAACCATCACTACGCTTATCAAACATTCCAACAAATGTAATTCTAATCAAACTCAACCAATACCATACCCTTTACTTAATCCTGAAAGTAAACACTTATTCTCAATTGTCACCATATACCACTGTCCGTACTCCACACAAAATTCCTGCTCTTGACAATCCAAATTCCATCCTATTCCAACATCCAACCAAAAAAGGAACTCTCATATATCACATCCACCCCTAAGGTTTCCTCAAGATTTCTGTAATCTCTATACCATCAAAGAATTTCAAATTGTTTGCAATTCGTCACAATTCAAAACTTAAGCTATGCAAAACACAACCGCAAGTTCCCATACTACTCACTTAGCAGATATAGCCTCGACTATTCACTGTTGTCCAACTAAGTTCACACTCTACTCTATGAGAACAACCCTTAGTAATACCCAATCATTATCCCTCAGAGACATTCCAACTTAATCCACATACACAAACCTCTAATCCGTCTCATCTTCTGATATAAGAATTCTCATCGACTCAACAACGCAATCTGCAACCATCAAGCAAAATCTTGATTCCGCATCACCGTCAGATATAAAGCCTGCCTCAACTTGACAAAATAATCCACAATCATTTCCTTAAATTTTAAGTAATCCATTCCGCACCACTATCAAAGTCGTAGAGACGCGTCCATTCCATCCAACATAATTCCCGTCCGCTATCAACAAGAGATTAAGGGTGATCAGTTCCTCAATTTGTCAATAGACAGACGACAACCATGATGAGGCATAAACCGTCTCCACCAAACTATAATAGCATCCACTACATCCTATGCACAAAACTACCTAAGGCACAAATCCTTAGTTGACGTAAACCTTACTTCTGCATCCCTTCTTGAACCAGAAACCACACTTA
Source organism: Lathyrus tuberosus (assembly GCA_022829125.1). Classification (NCBI taxonomy): domain Eukaryota; kingdom Viridiplantae; phylum Streptophyta; class Magnoliopsida; order Fabales; family Fabaceae; genus Lathyrus; species Lathyrus tuberosus. The sequence goes on along the minus strand of JALAZF010000174.1, from coordinate 10,216,468 downwards.
TAACCTTGCAATACATAACACATTGAGCCATCGCTCTACACCTGAAACAATACAGAGAAGTACCAGCTTCTCCCCCACTTGTCTCATTATAATCCTTCCAACTATAAACACACTAATTCCATCCCAAGCCTTTACCACAAACGGTCAAAGAACAATTTAAACAATCCAAAGAAGAAATTACCGACCCCCAAGCAGAAGTATCGATAACCATCTTACTACCCCAAGAAGACAACAACAAATTCAAACACTTCACGCACTCACACGAAATAAACGAATGAGTCATCCCAATATCAATAATAGCAATTAAAGGCATACTATTAATAAACAAGTACCTTGAGTCAAACGGTCCGCACTAGTAGTCTCATCTCCTGCCAATGCAATAAATTTCCTACCAGTCTAAGCTCCCTTCGATTTCGTACACCCCGTACTGATATGACCTATTTCACCACAGTTGAAACATCGCACATTAATTTTCCTACAATCCGCTGCGACATGTCCCGAACCTCCACACTTGGAACATTTCAGTTTATTCCTCCAACAATCCATCTGACGATGTCCTACTTCCCCACACTTGTAACACTTAATGTAACACCTCGGAGGACTAGACATTCCTCCCCCACTACGAGACTGTTGTTTCCCTTTCCTGTCATTCACATTCTCATAGGGAGTAGCACGCACCTTACGATTCTCTTCGTAACTCCTACAACTGTCCACCAAATCAGAAAACCTTCTAATTCTCTGATAAGCGATTGCCCGTTTAATCTCCGGACGCAATCCGTTCTCATACTTCACACACTGAGAAAATTCAGCAGTCGCTTCCGGATAATAAGGATAAAACTGCACCAGTTCCACAAACTTTGCTGTGTATTCTACAATAGACATATTGCTTTGTTTTAGTTCCAAAAACTCAATCTCTTTCTTTTCCTTCACACCCTCCGGATAATACTTCCTCCGAAACACTCGGCCAAATAAATCCCAAGTAACCTCTTCCTCATCCACTTCCAACACTTGGCGCAAACTAACCCACCAATCAGCCGCTTCTTCTTCCAGCATGTGAGTAGCCAGTCTCACCTTATCCTCTTCAGCACATTCCGTCACATGGAAGATTCTTTCAACCTCCTCAAACCAAAATTGTGCAGCATCAGTATCATATCTTCCCTTGAAGATAGGCGGTTTATTCTTCCTGAAGTCCTCATTACCCGCAGCATTCGGTGCACCCTGCACAACTCGGGCATATTCTGTTCATCCAAATACAGAAACTATGGTTAACCAACAACTCACCAGAACACAACTGCCGCTCAACAGCAACTCGCCCAAAGCGACAGACACAATTGACACAACTGACACGGACTGGCTCTGATACCACTTAATGTGACGCCCCCAATCTATACCCCCAATTAAACATGCATTTAAAGCAATAAAAGAAAATTCGAAATTTGGTCAGAGTATATTTTAAAAACACGGCAGAGACCAAGGGGTCACATCAATTTGAAACCAAACAATTCATACAACACCTGTCCATAAAGATATGCAACAGTGGGGTAGCAATCAACAGAGGAAACTTCGTTCCTTACACCCACATTTTCAGAAATTAGAATTGAAGCGAAAAATATAAAATCTGATTAACATATATACATATATCATGTAAAAAGTTTGTCATACACCAAGTTGTACTTGCACAAACCAAAATATATACAGATACATAGTACACAATAAACACAAACGGCCTCCCTAACTACCCGGTGTCACATATCAGAGCCGGCCGACAAAAAGGGTGAAGACACAAAGCTTCACAAAAGACCTCCAGCAACTCTAATCTGCAATGCCTCATAGAGCATTATAAAACGAGCAGAAGGGTGAGAAAAACAACCATAATATAAATGCATATAATTATATATATCAACACAATACTACACATACCAAATATTCTCACCACCATTACCACATGCTAACACATAAAGCATCTACAGATTATATTCACATAATCCCATATTCACACATCAGGCATATGTTTATATACAAAACATATCATTCATAATTCCATGCATTTAACACGAATGCACATCAATACACAAATGCTATCACAGCTCAATCACACAATGTCTCCATCCCCAATTGCATATTAATCATGCCCAATACATTTATCATAAATGCATATCACAATGTCTCACACATAATCAACCAAATCATGATTTTCCACATAACCAATGCAATCATAATTCATGCAGATGCAAAGAGGCTGACACAACGACTCTCTATGCAAATGCAAATGCGGTACCGACTCCAGGATTTCATATCCCATCACTAGTTCACTCAGGAACTCTGCTGGAACCATCGCTCGTTACATCAATGTAACTCCCCGTCGGGCCTACGATGTTCACCCACCGCTCACACCACCACAAAAGGGGCACACGGTGTTTATGGATCGCTCACACCACCACAAAAGGGGCACACGACCCGATCGCTCACACCACCACACAAGGGGCACACGATCGTCTATAACCATCGCTTTAAGTCCTCAGGCTATTCATACCTTTCATATTTTCGAGGCACACGATGTTATAGCTGATTCCCCACCGGAACCGCCGTCCCACAGGACGCTACAATGATGCATATCATGATGCTTGACATACAAGGACTCATGACAACCAACGCATCTTCACACATATATGCAGTCACAAACATGCATATATAACCAAATACAACACATTGCATTTATTTGCCTTTCGGCCACAATTCATCACCACAATATGTCATCACATGCATTCACATCATATAACATCATACAAGTCATATGATATCCATATTCAAAGCACATTACATGATACCCATCAATTACGCACACTTATAACTACAAAAGTCGACAATCGACACTATTCACATTTCCCGACATAATTAAATCGGCTAACAAATTCCAAAACATCATAATCACAAAGTACAAGTCAATACCTTTCCAACGACACCAAGAATGTCAAAATCAGATAAACGGAACAAAAGTTACGGACGAAAACAAAAACGACATTTTCCAAAATTCACATTTTACCAATCTCCTGGCCATACGCGTACTGCCCAAGGTCATACGCGTATTGCCCAAATTCCTCGCCATGCCATACACGTATTGCCCAAGGCCATACGCGTATGGGCAAAACCATTTTCTTCACCAAAATCCCATTTGAACCCCATATGCATTTTGCATCCCCTCATACGCGTAATGCCCCAAGGTGATACGCGTACCATACGCAAATGGGCAGATGGTCGTGCAAAACAACATCTCATACGCGTATTGGCCCATGGCTCGCCCATGGTACGCGTAATGCCAAGGTCCATACGCGTATGAACATGCCCCATACGCGTATGACCTGGAAAAACCAGCAAAAATTCTGCAGAAATGAGTTCTGCGTTTTCCACTCAAAATCATCCCAAATTCATCATCTAATCCCAGAAAAATGCCAATTTGATTCACAACAACACATACCTATCAAGTATCAACAACAAGGAACACAAACACATCATTTCCAACACTATTAAATTGAATTCCAACACTTTTTACAAAAATGGGTTTTGTTATATTTTTCATACAATCCAACAACACATCAAACAAACACATACATAATCATACACATGTATAAGATAATTGAATTTCACACCCTTACCCGATTAAATCGATTCCTAGAAGTTGTTTTCTTTGATTCCTAGCTTTTCCTCTTTTTCTCTCTTTTCTCTTCTTTCCCTTCTCTTTTCTTCTTCTCCTTTTCTTTCTCTTACTATTTTTCTTTCTTATCTAATTCTCTCTATTTCTATTTCTTTTTCTTTCTTTTCTAACTTAGTAAAATAAATGTGAAATGACCAAAATGCCCCCACACTCAAATATCTGGCAACCGTTCCCAAAATGCGATAAAATATAATCATATCGAAAAATAACATAATTTCAGATAAAAGTCGAAAATAAAATAATATAATAATAAAATAATAAAAAACGACTCACTTAAATAAAAATACTAAAACTGGGGCGTTACACAAAAACCATATTTTAGAAGAATTGACTCGGACAATGGTAAGAGAAATAAGTTTGCCTAAGTACTTTTGGGCGGATGCGACTAATATCGCATGCCATGTCTTAAAAAGGGTGGTTATTCGACCAATTCCAGAGAAGACACCCTATGAGTTACTCAAAGGCAATAAACCTAATATTTCCTATTTTCAATTGCAAATGCTTTATCTTAAACAACAGAAAGAATAATCTTGGTAAATTTGATTCTATGTCTGATGAAAGAACATTCCTAGGGTACTTATCCTCGAATAAAGCATATAGAGTTTACAATCATGGAATGTCTTTTGTTGAAGAATTTGTTCATGTTGTTTTAGATTAATCCTCAACCCAAAAGTCAAGGAGCTGTATTTGTTTTGATGTTTTAGGTGTGATAACGGAGAACTTGATCAATGACAACACTCCCAAAGAAGGTCTTCCTCCGTTAACAAACAAAGAAGACATTAGTAAAGACAAAGAGGAAATTGAACAAGAGGAACATAAAAAAGAGACCTCACTGCGGCTACCTCTAGATTGTATTGTTGCAAAAGATCATATGTTGGATCAAGTACTATGCGACATCAGGAAATGCGTAAGTACGAGATCACAAGTTAATAATTTTTGTAAGTATTATGCTTTCATATCTCAAATTGAACTTAAGGTGATATCGGATGCCTTAGTTGACGAGGGATTTCTACTTGCTATGCAAGAAGAGCTCGTTCCATTTAAGCAAAATGATTTTTGGAACCTTGTCCCACATTCCTCTAATAAAATCGTCATTGGCACTTTATGGGTGTTTAGGAATAAAATGGAATAATTACTCTAAATAAAGCTAGGCTAATGGCAAAAGGATACAATCAAGCTAAAGGAGTAGACTATGAGGAGACTTATGCTCTTGTAGCTCGTCTTGAAGCTATTAGACTCCTTTTGGAATTCGCCTACTGCCTAAAATTTAAATTGTATTAAATGGATGTTAAATAGGTTTTTCTTAATGAAGAAGTGTATGTCTCTCAACCTCATGGTTTTGAGGACCACAAAAATCCAAACTATGTTTTAAATCAAGGATTTTTAATCAAACAAGGATTTAATCGTGGGAAAGTGGACATAACTTTGTTTTATTAGAAATAAAGAAAAGCATATTCTTTTGGTTCAAATTTATGTTGATGATATTATATTTGGGCCTATTAATTAATCCCTTTGCAAGGATTTTTCTAGTTTGAGGCAGGGTGAATTTAAAATGTCTATAATGAGATATCCTACCTACTTCCTTGGATTGCAAATCAAGCAAGTGGAAGATGGAACTTTTATAAGCAAACGATGTATTGCTTGAAGCTTCTAAAGAAGTTGGATATGTAAAATTCGAAGATCATCTCAATCCCCATGATGTTAAACATGCTGATAGACAAAGATGATAATTGCGTAGAGATTAACATTACCAAATATAGAGGTATAATAGGATCTTTACTCTATTTAACAGCGAGCATGCCAAGTATTATATTTAGTGTGTGTATGTCTGCTAGATTTCAGGCGTTTCATAGGGAATCCCACTTTAAGATCGTAAAAAGAATTTTGAGGTATCATAACAGAATCTCGCAACACGGTCTTTGGTTTCCCAAAGGAAGCAGATGTTGATTACTAGGTTTTTCCAATTCTGATTTTGTTGGTCATAAATTGGATATGAAAAGCACTAGTGGTACTTATCATTTTTTTAGAAACTGTTTGGTTTCTTGGCATAGTAAGAAGCAGTATAGCGTTGCTCTTTCTACCGCTCAGGCTGAATATGTCGTAAAATTCTCATTCATGCTTTATAGAACTACAGTACCCAGGTCATCGAGTGAAATAGTTTGTGAGAAATATGAGTATGCGTCCACTCTTTAAATTTTCTGCAAATCTTTTGTATTTAAAGCATTTACAATTAATGCCATTTACTTTATGTACTTTCTTTATTGCTTTTTATCTTTATCCAAATTTTATTGGTTACATCTAGTTGGTATACTATTCAAGCGTTTTAAACCTATATCACTCATTTTCATTGTATCTTTTCTTTACACAAATTTTCTTTGAGATTTTTTGAATTAATCTTGTAAGTAAACTAAACTCATGATTTTTACTAAAAACACTAGTAAAAAAATTGGCACACCTGGTGGGACCCTTTTGTGTAGAAAACTTAATTTTTTTGGAGAAAAACAGTGTTCTTTTGTCCAAAATTTTTCCTTCATTCATGAAATGGCTTCGGTCGTCGAGTGTGTATGCGTCTGATGAGTAGCAAGAATCTTCCTGAATTGGAAAGTTCACCATCTAGAAACCCACCCCCAAGAACAATGCATCAAACTCAGAAGAGCAACCAGTCGGATTGACAGTTGGTCACATAGGAACTTCAAATTTTGTTGGAGAAATGCCTATCAGTTGCGGATTACATATCCTTTGAACTTTTAACAAGCTATTAATTAACTTGCATCACAAAAATTTTAAATTCACCACCGACTTTGATTAATTCAAAGGAAAGGTTCAAGATCGAGAAAAACCTAAAGGGGGGAGTTCTAAGGTTCGGGGGTTGGTTACACCTAGGAAAGGTATTAGCATCCTAAACGTCCGTAGTACTCTACGGGAACCTCTTGTTTTAACTTGTTATGTCTTACTCGCTTGCTAAGGGTGTTATGCTAAAGGTTGAAACCCTAGGGGTTAGTATCTAAGTATACTCGACAAAGTATCGCACTTTGCGCCTATGTATCCTTACGGGAGTGGAATCAGAGTATCCGTAGTTCACCGATCTAAGGGTGAAGGAGAAGAACCATTGGCTATGGCCAAAGTTCCAAGGGGAAATGAGTGTAAGCTCATTTTAGAGTTCACGATAACTCTCTAAGTCTAAGTTATAGGGGAAAAGTGAGTTCTCATGATGGTGAGAATCACATAGAGTTCAAAACTCCAACCTATTTCTAAGTTATGATTTAATTGACTCTCATGAGGCCAAGAAAAAAGGAAAAAAAAAACCTAAAAGGATAAGGTAAGGTGGTTGTTTAGTGACTTCATGAGTCAATTTAGGATGATCTCCCTTTGGAATGGGGGGAAGATAACTTCTTGTAAACAAGAGTTGGAGGGGGACTGAAATTAAGTTGTTATTTGATAAGAGGATAAACAGTTAAAAGAAAGTAGCATCAATCTGATATGAACAACATCAAGGTATAGGTATTCTCCAAAGTTGGAATCAAAGACATATAAAAAGTCATGAAACTTAACAACAAAACAAAATAGGTAAAAACAAACCCTAATGGAATAAACTTTACCAAAGTCAAGGAAACCTCTCAAATAACCCTTTCATGCACCAATAATTCTAAAAAAAAACTCCCAAGGATCAAGTGATTTTAAAGGAGGTTCTAGACTTGAATGAAAATGGTTTATACATGTTTTTTTGTGAATTTAGAAATTAATGTAAAGTAAAAAGAAACTAACTAAGGAAAATTAAATTAAACACTAAAGAGAGTTCATGAAAATATTTTTAGTATTTTAAATAAAAGAAACTATTTTTAATTAATTGAAATTGAAAAGGGAATAAGAGAAATAAAGACATTAAGCAACCTAAAGGAGGGTGTATTAATAACCTAGCACGAACTAGAAAGTAATGTTGTGCGCACTGGCTTGCGGTCTGGGAGGTGCCAATCAGTGAAAAGCCAAGACCCAAGTACAATAAATGAAATAAGATCAGCTAGAGGAAATATTACATGGTCACACGTACAAAATAATATGTGAACATAGGAATCAACCGGTCATTTGGATTTTTTAGTCACTACACAACAAAACCCCCCACCCGGCCTATCCTATGCTGACACGACCTTCTTCTCCCATGCAGCGTTACAAGAATCCCTTCAAACTATCGAGAAGAACCAGATATCGCCATGGGAAACTACTCACCTTGCTCAACCATTTCCACGTCTATCTCTCACCAAAATTCATAAAATAAAATACCAACGTGTAGAGCTCACATGGTAGAGTAACACTGGACCACAATCATCTTAAAACAATCTCTCAAACAAAAAAGAAATGCACGTGAAAGAGGAACATATATGCTGAAAATAAACCGAGTTGCATGATGGTGTATGCTCAAGGTTTTAATCATACCAACATGCTATCATTAGAGGCCATAGGAATGAATCATGAGAGCATAGGGATGTGATAGAATCTTACCTAGTTGAGTCAAGTCCACTGCTTCTTCTCTTGAGAGCTTTGGAACTCAACTAGCTCAAACTTTTTCTTGGCAGATAATGATGTGCAATGGTCACAGCTTTTGTTCCCTCGAGCTCACAATTCCTCTCGTGCTATGAGTGATTGGTGGTAAGAGAATGTAGGATGTTCTGATGTTGTCTATTGGTGCTGTGTGTTGATAATCCTTTTAGTGTTTTTGATATATTGATGTAAAAGAAGCTCACGAGTTCTTTCTTGGGTTGTGGACAGTGTGTTGTTCTGATGTGTTGTTGTTCTCCTTGTTGGTTTTGATGGTTGTTGGGTGGATGTTGTATGGTGATATTGATGCAACAAGTTAGTTCACGAACACTCAAGGTTTGAATGGTATTCTGCGATACTTGTTTCTGTTGTTTCTTTTCGTTGCTACTTGTGTTGTTGCACAAGGTTAGAATAGGTGTTGTTGTAAAAAAGGGTGTAGTGAGTATGTTGTGGCTTTTTCGTGGTGTTGATGCTTGGTTGTTCTTGGTTCTGATACTTGGTGTGTGGTGTTCTCACGTTTTCTTGTTGGTTATTAAAGGATTTAGATTGAGAAAGGGTTGAGGATGGAGAAGTGGTTGTGATGCTATTCACAATGGTGAGTTATTTTGAGCGAGGCTATTGTATGCATTTTTCTCCATGTGTTGATGGTGTTGCACAAAGAGATAATGAGAGAATGTTGGTTGATGGTTATGATTGTTTGATTGAAGGTTGACGGATGATGAAAATGGTTGAGGGTTTGGTTTGTTTATGTTGATGGGTGAAGAAAATGATGAAGGTTTGAAGGGAAAAATATGGCGAATTGAGGGTTCCCCCCTCCCACTTATGATTCGCCCCTGGTTATTTGAAGGGTGATGGCAGTTTTGAAAACTCTCTGAGAAGCCATCTGTCTGTTATTGCTTCAGGTCATCTTGCAGGTTATCGCTACGATAAGTCATTGTCGTTAGCAGGCTTGGTAGCAAGGTTTTGAGGCTTTTGGCGTTGGGATGTCATTGTGTGGAGCAGAGGTTTTGTACGGTTTGGCAGCAGAGATTGGCACACAACCTATTTGGAATTTTGTTTGTTATGAAATGCTAGACAATGGGCCTATCATGAAATTGTAGTTGGGCTTATAAAATAGAATGTGAATTGGTTAACTATTATTCGTTTTATGTTGGCAATCCATTGTAAATGGAATGAAAGAGAATTGGTTGAATAAAATAGATGGATAAATTGGAGCTATGGAAATTGGGAATGAATGGATAGAATATGGATAATTTGATAATTGAATGAGTAATTGAATGGATATTGGTAGAAGTTGATTTGAAAAATGGATAATAATTATGGTTTTAATGGATATTTGAATTAAAAAAAAGAAAAGATTTTAAATATGGCCCTAAAAGATAAAATTGTCTGGAATTGGATATTTACATTGATAATGGAAAATGGATTTTTGGATATGAAATGGATTAGAAATATGGATCATAGAAATAGATATTTATGGATTAAAAATTGGATAAATGAATAGATTTTGGATAATTGGATAAGAAAAATGGTTAATAAATGATTATTGAAATTGGTTTGGAATTAAGGGTGACAATTGAGGGTAGATAAAATAGGTAGACATTTAGTGAGAGGATCATGGAGAGGGCTATAGAGATATCTCTTTGAAATGAGAGATTTGCTTGATTCAATGCTCCATCCAAAATCTTGACTAATCACCTCTTGAATCTCCTTAAGATAACACCTGATTAACAAATGAAACAAACAAAACCTGATAAAAGGGTTAGCTATGCAATATGATTGACCTAATATGACATGCAAGAGATCAATGGATCTAAGGGTAAAATTTGGGGTACAACAGTTGCCCCTATTTAAATATCTTCACCGGATGACATGAGAGATGAAAATCCTCATGAAATCATGGTGAAAGATATTTAAATACAGATAACCGAAAATTTTACCTTTAGATGCAAAGACATGCAATGCTACTAATATGATGATATGATGCCATGATGATGCAAAGATGCAGACAAAACAGGACACCGAAGAACAAAGAGCTACCAAACACAGACGAGCTTCACCGGGGAAGAAATAAAGTTAGTATCCACAAGGAAAACTCCTTGGGGATATAGGCTAACCAACAAAAGAGACTCACTGGGGAGACCCTGAGGCAACACCGGGGATAGAAAACAACAGGGTAATCTCCACTGGGGAAAGATCCAGGGAGGTGGACGACAGGTTCAAATATGACCGGACGACACTGGGGAAAAGACACAATCTTACTGGGCATGAAACCAGAAAGAAAGCATGATCTCCACTGGAGATTAGTTGAAATAAAAGGATAGACACTCGAAAAATATTTTCTGGGGATTTCTTATGCTGAAGAGTTCGAATGGGATCTTCAAGAAAAACCAGAAAAGACAGAGACGAACTCTGCGCGTCAGATAAAAACACCTGGAGTTTAAATGGGAACAAGGTAAATGAGCCAAGAAAAGACTCTGTATTCTAATAAGTTGGTTGAATAATAAATAATTTGCTTTATGAGGAGGACCAGTATGAGCTGAAAAGTAACCTTATTGGAAGTAGAACCAAAGATGGGCCCCAATAAAGGTATCTAGAATGATTGATCATCAAGGCTAAACATGACTAGATGACATTCTAGAAAGGATCGGCAATGAAGGTTGAACCGGAGAGACGGTCTTCACTGGGAAAATACATCCAAAGTGATGGAACAATGGGTTCAAGTATGACCGGTTGACACTTTAGGAAAACAACCTTATTGGAAGTAGAACCAAGAAATGGGCTCCAATAAAGGTATCTAGAATAATTGATCATCAAGGCTAATCATGACTAGATGACATTCTAGAAAGGATCCGCAATGAAGGTTGAACTGGAGAGACGGTCTTCACTAGGAAAATACATCCAAAGTGATGGAACAACAGGTTCAAGTATGACCGGTTGGCACTTTAGGAAAACAACCTTATTAGAGATAGAACCAAAAGACGGGCTCCAATAAAGGTATCTAGAATGATAGGTTAGTACCGGGGTTGCAGGTTAGACTTCCTGGGGAATTCCTATTATGGTTGCAAAGAGGTTGAATAGTACCAGAGATAGATAACTGAACCAACCATCATCCACGAGAATTGAACTCTGTGGGGGAATTTAGAAAGGATGGGCACTTTATGCCTAGGGCTGTCTTTCTAATGGAGTGAATAGACAAACCCAGTCACTTGGGGATATAACGTCAAAGTGAACAAAAACAGGTAAACACCAAGACAGGGTAACAGAGATGCTAAAATGTTATGCATATGAGTGCTTATGCCATGCTTACGCTTATGCTGACAAAACAGACAGGAAGCAAAACCGGAGATGAAATAAACGTCTCGACAAAGGACACCCAGCCAAACTCAACAGGTTAGACCAATACTGGGGATGAAGAAGAAGAATCAACAACTTCACTGGTGAAAAGAGCATTCCACTTGAGGTATAGCATCATGACTTTGCTAGGATTGCCATCATGAGCTTGATTTCTTTGTTGGAGGAGAATCCATGGAGAATTGTCAAGTTTAGCTGAAGTAATAGCTTATTGGGGAGCTAGCAAAGGATATCGCAAGGAAAAAGTAATTCTACATCCCACTGGCATAATGATCATCTTCAAATCTTATCTGCCCCAGACTATATGGTATGTCAGAAGACGATAACAAGAGGATTTTATAGAAGAATTGGCATACAAGGTGTTTCAATATCTCAAACTCTTGGAGAGATCTCGGCGTAACTGCCCCAGATTAACTGTGCTTGCACAACAAAGTCTTTGAACTTGCCTCAGACTGGTTGTTTGACGATTTGGGGAACAAACTTGCCCCTGTCAGCTTGGTTGATCTGTGAAGGAGATGTCGTTGACTTTTAGAGATTTATCGAATCTCGACTTGACTGCTTCTGATTAACTGGTTTGCAAGGATAAGTCATCAAAAGGATTTTACAGAAGAATTGGCATACCAGATGCTTCAATATCTTCAAACTCTTGAAGAGATTCGTGAATCTTGACAGAACTGCCCCAGTTTAACTGTATTCGTAATACTCAAACTGTAGTAGAAACGATCGGGGAACAAAACTTGCCCCTGCTGATGGGTCACTGGAGTCCACACTTGCCATAAGATGACCTGGAGAAGACTTGCTCCAGTATTTTGAACTTTGACGAGTTCTGCCCCTGATTCGGTAGATTGGCAAATCCTTCCGCTTGGTTTCCCCTGACTGAGCTTCCTTTATCAAGTCGAATCCCCTAGCTGGCTGCATTTGTTGGGATTTCTTTGATATTGAATTGTTTTTACAAACAAGTATTGTTCATAAAAAATTGGCAATTTCAATGCGATATTCATGCAAGCTTTTGAAATCAAGTTTTATTGATGAAACACACACGGTGGAATGATTAAATCAAAAACAAAGTGGATCTAGTCATTTACGGAATGACAAATGAAGTGATCAACACACGCGAATAGCAAAGATCAATAGGAGTCAGGTTAATCAACCTTGTTGTAGTATGCTTTCAAAACAACCTTACCACAATTAGGTCTTTTAAAGGTTGTAACGTGGCCTGGTTCATGGTTTATGAAACAAAGGATAAAGGCTTCAAAGTTTATTTGTCCCACCCAATCTTCGTGATGAACTCCAATCCTACACTCAGTTAACTCAAGCTATACTTTCAAGTTTCCAAAAGCTAGGAAGTCACTTGACTTGAGAGAGCTGACTGGCACCTTACACTAAGCGCTTGCATTTGATTGCATAACCAAGTTAAAATGAGAACTACCCTGCCCCAAGGTTGAGCTTTAAGGGGTTTTTTTGTATAAGGAAAGAAAACTCCTACTTCTAGGTTCGAAGGGTAATCAAGGGATTATCTTCCTTATTTCTCCAGTATTTGGGAATTGAAACAATGCCTTACATCCTCGGCAAGGTTTAATCGGCAGCATACCACAGCAATTATGAACACGAGGTTTTCATCATCCTCCACAATCTTTGTTTAACAATAAGTTTGATAAATGGAAAGAAACAAGATGAAGATATTATTATATTTTTTTGTATGAGCATAAAAGTATATGAGTGAAACGAATGGACTTAATCAAAAGATGCACAAACATTTCATTAACCTTGCCAATTTGAAAGTACAACAAAGCTTATAAGCAAATACAAATTCAAAGTGCAAAGGAAATACAATAAAATTACTGAAACAGCCAAAAGATTGCCAGCTTTAGGGAATCAAATACAGAAAATCAAAGAGGAGCTCAATCACAGACACCTAATCCATCTTTGTCTTGATACATCCTCCACAGAATTACTTATCTCATGAGCAGGTAAGGATTGTTCTTGATATTAGGCTGGGAGCCATCGAAAGACAAAATGTTTCTCTCCACTAAGTCCCTCACAATATGCTTCAAAGCAAAACAACCTTCTAAATTATGGCCTGGTGCACCTTCATGGAATGCACAATGAGCGTTGGGATTGTAAAATGGTGGAAGCAGATCCGGAGGTGGGCCTGATGACCTTGTAGTTATTAATCCTTGTTGTACCAAAGCAGGATACAATGCTGTATACATCATAGGAATGGGAGGAATCGGAGGCCTTCCACCCTTTCTTTTACCTGGAATATTCTGACGAGAAACTTGAGTTCGTTGTGGATAAGCAGGAGCATTGGGCGCTCGTTGATACACTGGTGATTGAGGAACCGGCTGATAAACAGAAGCTTGGTGGTTGAATGTTGGCGTGATGGTGGCCATATAAGGTTGCTGAACAGGATAGCACTGCTGTTGCTGCTGACGTTTCCAGGACTGATTTTTCTTCTTTTTGTTCGTCATCACCACACTGGTATCTCCTTCCCTTTTGAAGGATATTTTGGCATCGTTGCTCGAACTACCAACTCTCTTGGTCATTTTTCCACTCTTCAGACCAAGCTCTACTTTAACCCCCACAGCCACAATATCGGAAAAATTAGCAGACACGCTACTAATCATCCTTTCGTAGAATTTCAGTCTCACCGTGTCGACAAACCAATCAGTTAACTCTTTTTCAGATAAATGTGGCTCTACCTATGAAGCCATCTCTCTCCATCTCTGCACATACTCTTTAAAAGACTCGGTATCGTTCTGAGACATACTCAATAATTGTCTGCGATTGGGCGCCAGGTCCATGTTATATTTGTAATTCTTTACAAAAGCATCAGATACATCTTGAAAGCATTGGATCCTAGATTGGTCCAAAGTCAAATACCACTTTGCAGCAGCCCCTTTCAAACTATCTTGGAAGCATTGGATCATCAACTTATCATTATCCATAAATGCAGCCATTCGTCGGTAATACATGACCAAATGCGCCTTAGGACAGGTCGCACCTGAGTATAGGTCGAAATTGGGTAGTTTGAATTTGGGTGGAATTACCAAGCCTGAGACTAAGCACATGTCTTTAGCATTAGTATTAAATACATTGCTCCATTCCATTGCTTTCAATTTCCTCTGAATTGTCTCTACATTTTCCTTCAGCCTTTCATGTCGATCATCACCCTCTTCGGACATATTGACATAATCATAAACCGGATGTGGGTTCTGAAAAACTGGGTGCACCTGAGCTTGCACTTCTGTTGGAGCGAAGGTAGGAATAGCTTGAAAAGCCTCATTAACCAAAGGAACAGCTTGTTGAGTAGAAGTGATGGCCGGAGCACATATAAAGTTAAAAGGCATGCCCAAAGTGGGGTTCACAGTGGTAACAGGTGGTTCTACAGTTGTAGTGATAATCTCGGAGACCACCGTCGCTTATGTATCCATCTTTGCCCTCATAACTTGAATTGCTTCCAGAATCTGCCCCATTCCTCCTTGGAGCTCACTCAATTCATTGTTGACTCTATCCATTTCACAGTACCGTTCAGACATCCTTTGTCGAGTTTGGGCTCGTGTGTTTGGGAATTCAATGTGACGATTCTGAAGGGAATACGGTGACATGAGATAAGTCAGAGAAGAAATGCACATGCTATGACATGATGCAAATGAGATGCTAATGCAAGCCAAATGGTTTCAAGGAACTCAAAGGCAAGTTGCGAAAAATCTTTTAGAAAAACTGAAGAAGTTTTTGTTTTTAAGATCCAAGCTTTGTTGATCTTTTGAAAAGGAAATGAGTGTCTGAATTCCTTGAAACCAATAATGGATGCAATGAGATGTATGCAATGCACAATCATGGGCAGACACATATGTACACACAACAAAGCAAACAAGCCCTAGGTTTATAGGTCTCATGAATGGAGTCATGGTCTACCCATCCCAATAGGTGTGTACTATGGGTTTTCATCTGCAGAATAGGGTTCTAAAAAAGTTCCCAGAGTCGACAACCCATCTTTCAGATTTTATCGACCTCCCAAATTACTTGGTAATCAATAAATTTCTCAAGAGAATCTCGTCTGAGTGTAGTATCGCATGACAACCAATTCAGAAATAGACTCCATCATGGTCACCACACTTCATCCTAAAAGGCTTAAGTGGGGTTTGGTAATTACGGTTCTCAATATCTAGGGCTCCTAGGTCGAGAGTAGCACGTTTTCACGAATAGATTCGTTCAACATGACTAGACTCTCAAGAGGGCCTCAACTGAGTGATGGTGTCTCAATTCAACTTTTTCAGGAATCGACTCCCTCAAAGCCTCCTTGATTATACCATCGTCCTATCATAAGTGCACTCAAATCCGGGTTAGGATTTATCTTACCACTCAAGAACCAAGCCAACAAAAGATAATCAAGCAAAGCATACATATAGGCAATCAAACAGATATACACAAATATAGCAAACATAACATAACAAGCTTAAACAAAACAAGGTGGGCTTAACCCTAAAAAAATGCTTCCCCAGTGAAGTTGCCATTTCTGTTGCGGTGAGAATCGGATAACAAGCTATTAATTAACTTGCATCACAAAACTTTTAAATTCACCACCGACTTTGATTTATCCAATGGAAAGGTTCAAGATCGAGAAAAACCTAAAGGGGGGAGTTCTAAGGTTCGGGGGTTAGTTACGCCTAGGGAAGGTATTAGCATCCTAAACGTCCGTAGTACTCTACGGGAACCTCTTGTTTTAACTTGTTATGTCTAACTCGCTTGCTAAGGGTGCTATGCTAAAGGTTGAAACCCTAGGGGTTAGTATCTAAGTATAGTTGACAAAGTATCACACTTTTGCCTACGTATCCTTACGGGAGTGGAATCAGAGTATCCGTAGTTCACCGATCTAAGGGTGAAGGAGAAGAACAATTGGCTATGGCCAAAGTTCCAAGGGGAAATGAGTGTAAGCTCATTTTAGAGTTCACGATAACTCTCTAAGTCTAAGTTATATGGGAAAAGTGAGTTCTCATGATGGTGAGAATCACATAGAGTTCAAAACTCCAACCTATTTCTAAGTTATGATTTAATTGGCTCTCATGAGGCCAAGAAAAAAGGAAAAAAAACTTAAAAGGATAAGGTAAGGTGGTTGTTTAGTGACTTCATGAGTCAATTTAGGATGATCTCCCTTTGGAATGGGGGGAAGATAACTTCTTGTAAACAAGAGTTGGAGGGGGATTGAAATTAAGTTGTTATTTGATAAGAGGATAAACAGTTAAAAGAAAGTAGCATCAATCGGATATGAACAACATCAAGGTATAGGCATTCTCCAAAGTTGGAATCAAAGACATATAAAAAGTCATGAAACTTAACAACAAAACAAAATAGGTAAAAACAAACCCTAATGGAATAAACTTAACCAAAGTCAAGGAAACCTCTCAAATAACCCTTTCATGCACCTATAATTCTAAAAAAAAAACTCTCAAGGATCAAGTTATTTTAAAGGAGGTTCTAGACTTGAATGAAAATGGTTTATACATGTTTTTTTGTGAATTTAGAAATTAATGTAAAGTAAAAAGAAACTAACTAAGGAAAATTAAATTAAACACTAAAGAGAGTTCATGAAAATATTTTTTGTATTTTAAATAAAAGAAACTATTTTTAATTAATTGAAATTGAAAAGGGAATAAGAGAAATAAAGACACAAATAAACCTAAAGGAGGGTGTATTAATAACCTAGCAAGAACTAGGTAGTAATGTTTGCGCACTGGCTTGCGGTCTGGGAGGTACCAATCAGTGAAAAGCCAAGACCCAAGTACAATAAATGAAATAAGATCAGCTAGAGGAAATATTACATGGTCACATGGTAGAGTAACACGAGACCACAATCATCTTAAAACAATCTCTCAAACAAAAAAGAAATGCACGTGAAAGAGGAACATATATGCTGAAAATAAACCGAGTTGCATGATGGTGTATGCTCAAGGTTTTAATCATACCAACATGCTATCATCAGAGGCCATGGGAATGAATCATGAGAGCATATGGATGTGATAGAATCTTACCTAGTGGAGTCAAGTCCACTGCTTCTTCTCTTGAGAGCTTTGGAACTCAACTAGCTCAAACTTTTTCTTGGCAGATAATGATGTTCAATGGTCACAACTTTTGTTCCCTCGAGCTCACAATTCCTCTCGTGCTATGAGTGATTGGTGGTAAGAGAATGGAGGATGTTATGATGTTGTCTATTGGTGCTGTGTGTTGATAATCCTTTTAGTGTTTTTGATATATTGATGTAAAAGAAGCTCAAGAGTTCTTTCTTGGGTTGTGAACAGTGTGTTGTTCTGATGTGTTGTTGTTCTCCTTGTTGGTTTTGATGGTTGTTGGGTGGATGTTGTATGGTGATATTGATCCAACAAGTGAGTTCACGAACACTCAAGGTTTGAATGGTATCCTGCGATACTTGTTTCTGTTGTTTCTTTTCGTTGTTTCTTGTGTTGTTGCACAAGGTTAGAATAAGTGTTGTTGTAAAAAAGGGTGTAGTGAGTATGTTGTGGCTTTTTCGTGGTGTTGATGCTTGGCTGTTCTTGGTTCTGATACTTGGTATGTGGTGTTCTCACGTTTTCTTGTTGGTCATTAAAGGATATAGAGTGAGAAAGGGTTGAGGATGGAGAAGTGGTTGTGATGCTATTCACAATGGTGAGTTATTTTGAGCGAGGCTACTGTATGCATTTTTCTCCATTTGTTGATGGTGTTGCACAAAGAGATAATGAGAGAATATTGGTTGATGATCCTGATTGTTTGATTGAAGGTTGACGGATGATGAACAGGGTTGAGGGTTTAGTTTGTTTATGTTGATGGGTGAAGAAAATGATGAAGGTTTGAAGGGAAAAATATGGTGGATTGAAGGTTCCACCCTCCCACTTATGATTCGCCCCTGGTTATTTGAAGGGTGATGGCAGTTTTGAAAACTCTCCGAGAAGCCATCTGTCCGTTATTGCTTCAGGTCATCTTGCAGGTTATCGATACGATAAGTCATTGTCGCTAGCAGGCATGGTAGCAAGGTTTTGAGGCTTTTGGCATTGGGTTGTCATTGTGTGGAGTAGAGGTTTTGTACGGTTTGGCAGCAGAGATTGGCACGCAACCTAATTGGAATTTTGTTTGTTATGATATGCTAGACAATGGGCCTATCATGAAATTGTAGTTGGGCTTATAAAATAGAATGTGAATTGGTCAACTATTATTCGTTTTATGTTGGCAATCCATTGTAAATGGAATGAAAGAGAATTGGTTGAATAAAATAGATGGATAAATTGGAGCTATGGAAATTGGGAATGAATGGATAGAATATGGATAATTTGATAATTGAATGAGTGATTGAATAGATATTGGTCGAAGTTGATTTGAAAAATGGATAATAATTATGGTTTTAATGGATATTTGAATTAAAAAAAGAAAAGATTTTAAATATGGCCCTAAAAGATAAAATTGTATGGAATTGGATATTTACATTGATAATGGAAAATGGATTTTTGGATATGAAATGGATTAGAAATATGGATCGTAGAAATATATATTTATGGATTAAAAATTGGATAAATGAATAGATTTTGGATAATTAGATAAGAAAAATGGTTAGTAAATGATTATTGAAATTGGTTTAGAATTAAGGGTGACAATTGAGGGTAGATAAAATAGGTAGACATTTGGTGAGAGGATCATGGAGAGGGCTATAGAGATATCTCTTTGAAATGAGAGATTTGTTTGATTCAATGCTCCATCCAAAATCTTGACTAATCACCTCTTGAATCTCCTTAAGATAACACTTGATTCACAAATGAAACAAACAAAACCTGATAAAAGGGTTAGCTGTGCAATATGATTGACCTAATATGACATGCAAGATATCAATGGATCTAAGGGTAAAATTTGGGGTACAACACTATCTTTATAAGTTAAATAACAGCCTCGACTGTGTCACAAAAAATAGTGGTATCCTTAACACAAGTAACGAGTGTGCCCCGTATCCCTAGGTCTACACAAAATATGATAGGAAACCAAAGGCCTCATTTTCCTTGAGTTTCACGTTACCTCAAAGTGCTAGAAAACAACCTTATAACTGCTATGATAATAGGGTTTACTAATGGTTATTCGAGTGTGCAGTATCAAAATATGTTAACCTTGATATGAATCAAGTTAATCACTTAGAAGAACCATTAAAGAGAACAAAGTTGTTCTGAATCTGAAGGATCATAATTAAGCTTTCAGATTTTGAAGAGTCTGACTGAAGTCTTTCTGATGCTAAACCTAATCACAACTGGAAATACAATGATCAACTCAGCTCTGAAGACTGGAACCTTTTGAAGCAAGAAGACTCTGTTATAAGGAAAGACTCTGCATCTTTTGAACAAGATGCATTAGCAATTTTGAAGACACTACTTCAAAGGAATTTGTCTACATCAAGGCTACAACTCTGCAAGTATTTATCCAGACTAGTTCTAATCAAGACTCTGATGAAGTTAAGACTCAGAACCTATGAACTTAAGACTCTGAAGTCTCATTCCAGCCAGATTTTGAAGACATACTTTAGCTTATATTCATTCTTTAACCGATTCTATGAAAAACCTCTGAATCAGAAAACAAAGTATAAGGATAAAATCGACTCTGAGCAAGTTTCAACAAATGTCTACAAGAAGACTCCAATCAGAAGTTATCCAAGGAAGATCATGTGACAACGGTACATTACTTTACGTAAAATTTGGTGATATTGATGTTGTCAGGATCTTCTCTCTCCAACTGTTCTACAACTCTCAATGCCTTTATGCTAGCTGAGTTTTTAGCTCACCCAATTGCCCATCAACTAAACTGTTTCAACGACTACTTGTACCATGGTAGCTTTCAACAACTATTTGTACAATGGTATTTTCAATCTTCAATGGATCTATTCATAGTATCTATTTAAAGATGAATATTGAAAGTGAGGTTAATCTAGTAGAATTAAAGCCAGGGCCACCTTACACCTGTATGTTGTTAAGACCTTCGAACGGGAAAAACCCCGCCCTGCCAAGTATGATGAAATCTTCGACCTAATGGTTGTCGATAGCTAGATAATAGTCTCAAAGGGGCTAAAGACTTCACCATTAGAGCAAAGAAAGAAAAAATGGTGTTTGCAAATTTCATAACTTCCTAAGTCATAAAACCACATAATGTATTCTTTTATGGAATCTGGTCCATAATGCTCTCAAGGAAGGAAGGTTGAAATTTTTTTATAAGCCAAAGCTTCAGGAAGAAGGAAATTCAGACTCCAAGGTTGAAGAGGCCATCTATGTTGAAGTTGTTGACGCAATTATGGTCGACATTGGGGGTTAACAATAAGAAATAGGTGGTTGAAGTCAGTTTTCTCAACTACACAGAGCAGGTGAAAGTGGTGTATCCAAAAGCAGAGGAAAAGTTGATTGATTTCCTCAATAGGTGCAAGAAAAAAGATTATGAAGTAATATTGTTTCCGTGTTGTAGTGTGGTCTTTGATAAGTAGGGTGAGTAAGGTTTGGAGAAGTTTAGGCTATGAATGTTTAGAAGGACTAGCAAGAAAGACAACTCTACTTTTAAAAAAGAGGTATTCCTGTAGAACGCCTCGGGGTAGAACTTTTGTACCATCTACAAACGTCCCCATTGGGAATAGGCAAGACATGCAGAGAAAACTGGCACTGATCAACGCAAGTGGAAAATGATTGAAATTGGTGAAGGATCTTTGTACCATGATAATTCTCAAACATCAAAGAAGTATTCATATACTTTAAAGAACTACCTTGGTAAAAACTAATGAAAAAGACACATTGGAAGAGGCACCAAAGGAAGAAAAGGTTGCCTTCGAAGCAGAGAGTTTGAACAAAAGTGATAGCGCCAGAGCTGTGAAGCAAGGCCAATCGACCAGGTGGCCTATCAAAAAAGATTATTCCCTTATTTGTCACCTCTGACAAGTTCAAAAGAAGGTAAAGTCATGTCAAATGAAGATGAACAAATGGAAACAGAAGGTTTCGATTCTAGTTCTGAAGAAGAACTAGACATAATTTGTAATATGATATCTGTGTTACCCGTGGCATATGATCAAGTCACTGAGGTGACTAAAGATGAAAGAGTTTTTGCCGAAGATTTGGAAAACCACAAACCTCTATACTACTATATGATGAACAATGGTGCCATAGGAAAAATAAGACCATCTTTGAAAGGCCTAAATATGGTATGCAACAACACCATAAGCCTTTCTACATTTGGGCGAAGGTGGAAAATGTGGGGATCAACAAAGTGTTGGTCGACGGAGGAGCGACAGTCAGCATAATGCCATACTCGATGTTGAGGAAGATTGGAAAATTTGATTCCGACCTCATACCTCACAACATGGTTCTTTTGAACTATGAAGAGAAAACAAGCACGACCTTTGGTATCATTCAATTAGACGACATGGTAAGAACTATTGCCAGACCAACACTGTTCGTGTTTACCCCAACAAAAGAAAACTATAACCTATTGTTGGGCCGGGAATAGATCCACGATGTACGGATTATTCCTTCGACAATGCATCAACGGGGCTCAATCTAGAGACTCACGACATGGTTGAAAACATTGAAGTGGATCAAAGTTTATTTCTAGCAGATATCAGTCGGATTGATAAGAGAAATTTTGATAGGAAATTGGCCCATATTACACTATGTACACCGGGATGAGAACCATTTGCTATAGAAGATGACATATTCCATTCCATGAAGCTACATCCAACTGATGGATTCAATTGGGAATATGAAAACATGGGAGGAAGTTCGACCAATGCTACATGATGGTCATCAGAAGAGAATGATGACTAGGTCAGAGGCACTGGCTCGAATTTTGACCTAAGTGGCTGAAAATAAAATAAGAGCGACTTTAAAAGCCAAGATCATAAATGTTTGTCAAAGCCACAATAGTTCAAACTATTGAAACATTGGAAACTGACCAAAATGGCGAAACAACAGCTTCAAAAAGTTGTCTGTTCGACTGCATATACCATGACAAGCCATTGAGGTTTGAGAAAGACCCAATAGCCTCAACAAAAAGGATGAAAGCACAATATCCTCTAGAAGAGATAAACTTAGGGGGGGCGACCAAAAGGCCAACCTATATAAGTGTCAAAATTGACCCAATCCCAAGAACTCAAATAATCAAAGTGCTGAAGGAATTCAAATACCGCTTTTCCTGGGATTATGATGAGATGCCAGGACTTAGTTGGGATTTGGTGGAGATAAAAGTACCAATTTTACCTGACAAGAAGCCAATAAATCAAATGTCGAGAAGGTTTGCACCATAAGTCTTTTCAAAGATTAAAGCAGAAATCCAAAGGATTCTCAAAACTAAATTCATAAGGACCACTAGTGAAAGCTCCTGAGGTTTGACTAAATTTTGGATAAAACTTAATGAAGAATACTGCAGGAAAAATATGTCGAAGACAATGTCCTGACATTCTGACTTGACAAATATAGCAGGTTCTAAATCTGGTGCAAGAATCAAGGAATGATTACAGCAGTGGATCAAGGGGTCAATAAACAGAAGATTGAAGCCCAAGGCAGCAGAAGAGTATAAAAGAAGACTAAGACATAGGATGGAATGACTAAACCTATTGTAACACTATTGTAAAGTAGAAAATAGGATTTAGGTTTTGAGAGTCGTAGGTTTCTCTTGTAAGTCTCCCTCTATATCGATTTGATGCAGTGTGGTAGACATAGGTACTTGTACAGATTCATAAGCCCGTAGGCAATGGATCGTGTATGAAATTCTTGCCTATGCAGATAACAGATGTCCTAACACATGTCAAGACATTGTGCTACATAATCATTTAAACTCAGAGGCGCAACAGCAGACTGATACCTTGAATATTAGAACTGCACACACACAGATGTCACGACATCTGATCCAACATGTTTATCATAACCCTATCAGAAAAACATAAATCTACAGAATGATAAAGAACACAGTAATTGTTAACCCAGTTCGGTGCAACTCACCTACATCTGGGAGATACCAATCCAGGAAGAAGACTCCACTATTTGTAGACTATTACAAAGTTAAACTCCCCCGTTTACAACTTCATACCTAACATCTACCCAATGAACATCTTTACCAAGGTTAAACTCAAACGTTTAGAACCCTGATATGAGATACCCCACTCACTTCCCTTAATCACCAACTGTGATTTTTACATCATCCCTATCAATACAGAAATCTGTCAAGCATTCTTGACAAACAAGCTAACTTGGATTTACTTAAAAGCTTCATCCAAGAATAATACACAATCCAATACCTCAAGGCTTATGGATCTGTGCGACACCTATATCAACCATAGTGTATCAACTGATACAAATGGAGACATACAAGAGAAACCTACGAGTTGAGAGCTCTGATGTAAAGCTAGATGTCAGAACATTTTGATATGACATCCAACTATTGAATTCAGCTCCTCCTTCTGCCACTTAGAAGAACCTCGTCCCTTCGCAGAACAGGAGTTCCATGCTCTCATAGACTTGATTCAACAACCAAGTTTGAGTAGACAACCTCCATCCTGCATTGAAACTCCAAAGACTTCAAACCTGCCACGTATGAATCTTCAGAAAATAAGTAGTCCAAGACTACCCCATAGATATACCAAAGAATGCCACTTCCCTCGGTAGAGCCTTCAGTAGAAAGCCAGAAATAACTGCCACTTATCCTCGACCTTCACAAACAGAGCAAAATCCATGCTCCAAAGCACCTAGTTCAGAAATAAACTGATCCAAGCTGTAACCATCAAGATTATGATGTCTTCATCTTCATCTTCAACAACATCAAAGTCCAGACTAGTTTCTTGCCAGGAAACTCTCCAGAAAACACATGCTTCTGTCACACCCGAATGAAGCCACTTCTTAGGTCACCATCTAAGACTAAAACAGATGCTAAAGCGTATGCCGTACCCCTCCCATGATTCTGCACAAACTCTAATGATGAGATGTTCCAACATCTTGTTGAACATCATCAATCTTGACTTTCAAGGATAATCAATTAAATACTTATGGATTCCACAAATAGCAATTGATCTTAAATCCTTGTCCACTAACCCTTCTTCACTGTTGTAGCTGAGCTCCACCAGATCATGTCATGAACACTTATAAAGTATTCAATCTTTTTGCAAGTATATTCTTCAAAGGACAATGTTGAGATACCAAGGTTGCCACCCTTGACTCAAGTAACTAAGATTTTCTCTGAAAAAATCTTATTTACCTCAATAAATCTTCAATCAGATTGGATCCACTCTTAGGGTCAAGAGAGATGAATCCTTCCTTGCTTTTTTTGGATGGTGAAAATAAATCACCTCCACTTTCTTCAAATTGTGTTTTCAAGAAACACCTTCTAGTCAGAAGAGTAACTAGAAGACTCCAGATACACGACATAGATGCCTTTATGAGTGGACTTGAGAGAATTCTCAAGTATCTTTGAAAACCTAGCCGACCAACAATTTATCAAACTCCTAGAGCAAGAACCTGATAAACTTAACTTAACTCCTCCCCTCTTCAACTGACTTCAACTGTACCAAGAAATTAAGCTTCCAAGTACCAAGTCATCATACCAGATATCTAACCACAACTCCTTTCACTCCATCCCTCCCGACTTTGGAATAAAAGAATGCAGATATCTTCAAATATAGAGGTCGACGATTGAGACCTTCCACCAAATGTCTTCAGTAACAACTCTAGAATCCCATAATTCTAGAGCTCTTTCATCAGAAACACATGCAGTGGAACCACCAAGGAACAGATCCTGCTTGCCCTAATAAGACTTCATAACATCCTATAAGACACACCAATAAGAGAACTAGCCACTTCTCCTGTAGTTGTTGTAGAATTTCCTCAGAAACATGAACAACCTCCGGGTTGCTCCCTTCGATCCAGAACATCCATCTCATCCATTAATACCCTTGAGTATGTCTGAGTTGATTGATCTGATCTTCAAACTCCTCTTTGTTTAAACGCTAGAAAGTATCTCCCAAAGATCTCATCCAGAACCAGACAGGATGCCTGCTCTGATACCAATTAAAATTCTGGCCTATGCACACAGCTGATGTCCTAACACATGTCAAGACATTGTGTTACATAATCATTTAAACTCAGAGGCACAACAGCATACTGATACCTTGAATATCAGAACTGCATACACACAGATGTCACGACATCTGATCCAACATGTTTATCATAACCCTAACAGAAAAACGTAAATCTCCAGAATGATAAAGAACACAGTAATTGTTAACCCAGTTCGGTGTAACTCACCTACATCTGGGGGATACTAATCCAGGAAGAAGACTCCACTATCTGTAGATTGTTACAAAGTTAAACTCCCCCGTTTACAACTTCATACCTAACATCTACCCAATGAACATCTTTACCAAAGTTAAACTCAAACGTTTAGAACCCTGATATGAGATACCCTACTCACTTCCCTTAATCACCAACTGTGATTTTTACATTATCCCTATCAATACAGAAATCTGTCAAGCATACTTGACAAACAAGCTAACTCGAAATTGCTTAAAAGCTTCATCCAAGAACAATACACAATCCAATACCTCAAGGATAGATCTGTGCGACACCTATATCTACCACAGTGTATCAACTGATACAAAGAGAGACTTACAAGAGAAACCTACGACTCTCAAGCCTAAAACCTACTTTACAAAATAGGATTCCTAAGTCTATGTCGTCTGCTCTCACCTTTTCAGTCTAGGTCTTGGTCTTCTTTTATAGTTTTCTGCTGAGTTGGGCTTCATATCTTTGATCCTTGATCCACTGCCAATTGCCTTGAATCTTGGAACAGATTTAAAACCAAAACCTGTTGTAACAGTCATGATGTTGAATCTTCATGTTGTGACATTTTACTTGACATCTTTATTCTGGGGCTGAAAACCTCCATGTTGAAACATCTTTCACAACATTTATGTTTTACCAAAATTTAGTCAAACACTCTGAGCTTTTAGTGTAGTGTTCTTGGATGAAGCTTTGAAGCAAATCCATGTTAACTTGTTAGTCAAGGATGCTTGACTGAAATTTGTATTGGAAGGGGTGTCTTTCAATAGGGATGATACAGTTATGAGGTATTAACTGTTAGATAATAACAGGTTGTGATTTTGGGAGTGAGATGGGTTTCTCTTATCAATTAGATGTGACTTCTAATGATAAAGTCTTCATTGGGTAGTGATAGGTTAGGTGGGTGCTTTCTGTAAACCTGAGGTTGTTTACATAAAACTATACTACTGATAGTGAATTCTTCTTCCTGGATTGGTATCCCCCAGATGTAGGTCAGTTGCAACAAACTGGGTCATCATATTCTGTGTTATTTATCATTCTGTAATTTACAGTTCAGTTTTGATTAACATGTTGGATCAGATGTCGTAACATCTGTGTGGTTGCAGTTCTGATATTCAAAGTATCAGTCTGCTGTTATGCCTCTGTGTTTAAATGTTCATACAGAACAACATCTTGACATGTGTTAGGACATCTGTTGTCTGCTATGCCAGAATTTCAATTAATATCAGAGCAGGCATCCTGTCTGTTTCTGGATGAGATCTTTGGGAGATACTTTTTGGCGTTTAAACAAGGAGGAGTTTTGAAGATCAGATCAATTAACTCAGACATTCTCAAGGGTATTAATGAATGGGATGGATGTTCTAGATCAAAGGTAACAACCCGGTGGTTGTTCATGTTGTTGAGGAGGTTCTACAGCAACTGCAGGAGAAGTGGCTAGTTCTCTTGTTAGGGTTTCTCATAAGATGTTCTTACATCTTATTAGGGCAAGCATAATTTATTCCTTGGTGGTTCCACTGCATATGTTTCTGATGGAAGAGCTCTGGAATTATGGGATTCTGGAGTTGTTGCTAAAGACATATGGTGGAAAATCTTAATCGTCGGCCTCTTTATGTGAAGATATCTGCATCTTTTATTCTAAAGTCAGGAGAGATGGAATAGAAAGAGTTTTTGGAAGATGTCTGTTATGGTGACTTGGCACTTGGAAGGTTGGTTCCATGGTGCAGTTTGAAATCAGTTGAAGAGGAGAGGAGTTAAGTATAGGTGTGTCAAGTTCTTGCTCTGGGAGTTTGATAAATTATTGATCGACTAGGTTATCAAAGATACTTGAGAATTCTCTCAAGTACAATCATAAAGGCGTCTCAATCGTGCATCTGGAGTCTTCTAGTTATTCTTCTGACTAGAAGGTGTTTCTATGAAACATAACCTGAAGAAAGTGGAGGTGATTTATTTTCACTATCCAAAACAGCAAGGAAGGATTCACCTCTCTTAATCCTAAGGGTGGATCCAATCTGATTGGAGTTTTCAGAACTGTTGAACTGAATGGGATTCGTTAAGAGAGAATCTTAGTTACTTGAGTCAAGGGTGGTGTAACACCCCACTTTCCCATTTTTTAAAAATAAACAAAATATATGAAATAAATCAGAGTTTCCCACCTAAAGTAGGATGCCACATTTTAAAATCAACAAAACAAATCTCCTTTATTTTAATAAGATCGAACAGCGGAAAATTTATTCAATTATTCGATTTACGGCTATCTGCCTATAACACCAAAAACTCCACATAATCGTGGTCCACCATAATATTCATCAATTGAAAGATACGTAACAAGTATACAACATAAAACAATTGGTAAAAACCCACAATCTCGTGTTACGTATCAGAGCGACTCTCGAAACTCGAACAAGCTACATAAGCTCCAAGCACTAACCTGTCACCTGAATATCTGTACTTTTGAGGAAGCACAGACACAACAACAACAGAGGGGTGAGAACTACATTCAATATAAAAAGGTGAATAATACATATAAGGAGGTAGTATCTCACACCAATAACAACAACATATAATCACGACCTACTGTCATATTCAATCACCAACAATCAACATATGATAATGTAATGCAACATGACACCATGCGTGCGGTACCGACTCATTGGTTCATTCAATCGAACCCCGGATAGATCACATACACCTCTACTTGGCAATGATTTATCCCCCACCATTCTCCATATAGGAGTACAGATGAATCACATACACTCCTCCTGAGCAATGATTCATCCCACCAATCACCATGAGTATGCCAGATTCAACTATGCACAATAAAACATGTATTCAAGCGTAAATACATGCACACGATCCTCCTGATCACTTCATACATATAACACACATGTATATCAAATGATAAACAATTCACGATCCTCCTGATCACAACAAACGTACAAATAACACACATATATAACAAATGATAAACAATTCACGATCCTCCTGATCACCACAAACATACATATAACACACACATATATATATATATAACCAATGATAAACAAATTCACGATCCTCCTGATCACACATGAGACACCTAATCGTACCCACTAGCACTATACTCGTTGAACCCTCACAAGTCACCATAATTCACCAAACACTAATTAATTCCTAAAAATGATAAAAATTAATTAGTTTCATCACCAACTGTGTATTACTCAGCATCTGACTCCCAATCCCAACCTCTCAAACCAAGAGAAACCGAATCGGACGCGAAAACGGGAAAGAAATCGCGAAACGGTAAAATTCTGCAACTTCGCCGGCCATACGCGTATTTCCAGCTCACTCGCCCAACCCATACGCGTATTGACTCCCTTCATACGCGTATTCCCTCACAGTTCCCAAGTCCTTACGCGTATTGCCTTATGTCGTACGCGTACGGACAGAGAAGTCTTCTCACTGAATTTCCCAAATTCCAACACCATACGCGTATGGCCCTCCTATTACGTGTACTACCTAGCTCCCATACGCGTAGTGCTACGTATCATGCCACTCCATACGCGTATCGCCCTACTTGATACGTGTATCACCAGATCTGTTACACGATTCACCAACAGCCTCACTATTCTGCATTTGCTACGATTTCCATACTTCTTCACTTCCAACCAGTCCTATAATCGTTTCTACATTGATTTTAGGTTCAATTTTCATCTTCACACTTGTATCTAGAATTACTACAGGCATTATAAGTCTATAATCTCAAAATCGTTCTCCTAACTCGAGTCAAAATCAACAGGTCTGCAACATATGTTCATACAACAGCAACAACCACAACAATTCATGAAAATACATATCAATTCATGCACGATTTTCAGAATCACAACAGACATATACAACAATCATCAATTCAACAGCTTTGCATACAAATGCCTACGGGGTTAAGGACTCCCCACTACCCTTATACGATTTAATCACCAAATATGAACCCGTTCTCCCCCCTTACCTCGAATTGTTCGGAAATCTGGAGAAAAATAGAGAAGAAATCCTTGCCCTAGAACCTCTTCCTCTTCCTTGTTCTTCTTTCTCTTTTTTTTCTTGTTTTACGTGAAAACCACCTTAGTCCACTAAAACTCCCCTTAATTCTCTTTAATCAGGTTTTATTTATTTAATTAATAACAAAATAATATTGATAATAATAATCCTAATAATAATAATGATAATAACAAGAATAATAATAATAACACTAATATTAACCATATTAATATTATTATTTTTGCATCACTATCCTTATTATTAACTAAAGTCTTAATTCTCATTAATTCACTAAGGCACCACCCTTCACTCACCCTTAATCAGGCCCAACAAACGGAAATAATAACACGACGATTAATAATTTAAATTAGGGTGTTACAACTCTCCCCCACTTAAAATATTTTCATCCTCGAAAATATAACGGAAATGAATCACTCCAGGTACAACTCTCTCACAATCGACAACCAATAATCATACTAACAAAAGGTACACCATGACTGACACAAACTAACAGACGACCTTGCTAACAGCAACTACAACAACGACAAGATGCAATGCTCATACATTGCCCTTGACGACTAATTCACGACCCAAAGAATACTCAAGTTACGAACACACCAAGATCGTTACCCCCACCATAGGAATTAGCCACTCGCACTCGAGCCATCACCCTAGGCAGGGAGGCAACAATAAAAACAAGAACATAAAGTTCCACGACACAACATTGTTTCAACAACCTCTACATAACCATGATATCAACATCCTTGTCACACAATATTATTACAACAATGCTACGATTCATCCATCAACATAAGACTAAAACATCCATCTACTTAATAGTCCAAGAATAATATTTAACCTTTTCCACCTCCATTTTGAAACGTCCAATGGTCTCATCGCTCCTACATATCTCCACCGTTCAACCTATGAACTCGTACCAGTTACGCACACACATACGAAAGGTACCATATCACGCTTTCGATGCGCACTCTGATTACTCGCAACAATCAATTTCACCAAAGTCATATACAACTTTTGACTCTTTCTAATCCTCACCAGAAAAAAAATCATAGTTCATTAATAATATACCCAACCTCACACTCTACCGTGTTATCTCACACACCAGACGCAAGCCTCTGAACTGCTCAACTAGTTCTAATCCATCTGGTCATCAAAACAGACATGTATAAAAACTTCTGACTTAACTCATCTGGCACGACATTAACTTCTCCAATAGGATGATTCCAGCTAAGGTCATAACTCATCCGGAATCTTAACCGTCCTCATTGTCTCATACTCTATTATTTCCGACCAAACAGGCACTCAATATTCTTGTGATTACTAAACAATTTGAATTCAAAACCATAAAAATAATATTGTTGGATCCTCAACACAACAATAACCGCAGCCATCTTGAAATCATGAATTCTCAATTATCGTAAAGCATAAGCGACGACTTTTCCATCCTGCATCCACACACCGACTAAATTCATCATGGACATATCCCAATACTTCACAATGGTTTATTAGGATCACGAAGAAGCAAAACTGGGACCGCAAACAAATTCTACTTTAGCCTTGTCAAACTCCTTCACAATGAACATCTAAAGCAAACGACTTACCCTTTGCAAGTCGACTGAAGTAACAAAATTCCAACTTGGAAGAGCCTTCCATAACCTCCGGTAATAACCAACTAAAGTCCAACAACTTCTAATCACCTTAACCGACTTCGGAGCCTCTCATTGTAGAACTGCATCTACTTCCGATGGATCCATAACAATACCATCATCAGAATTAACATATCCAAGAAACTAATCTCTTTTCAACCAAAATTCTCACTTGACTAATTTAGCATAAAAATTCCTTTCTTTTCAACACTTGCAACTCAATTCTCAAACACCCTACATAGTCTCCTTCTGACTGTATATTAGATCCGAACATCCCTAATGAACACCACTCCGAACTCATTCCATCTTGTCCAGACTCATATACAAGCTTAACCGAGTGAATAACAACCCATTACGATGATAACAAACATAACCAGTCACATGAAATCGATCAAAGCCTCGACCCACACAAACCCACCACTCTTATCAAACATTCCAAACAATTGTAATTCCAATCAAACTCAACCAAACCATTCCAACCCTCCATTCTTGAAAGTGGACACTTATTCTCAATCGTTATCTCGTTCAACTGTCAGTAATCCATACACAATTTCATTCTCTGAACAATCCACATTCTACAATTTCTAACATGTATCAACAATCCACCAAAAAAAACTCTCAATCTCAATATTACGTCTACACCCAAGGGTTTTCTCAAAATTTCCATTAACGCCCTAAAACTCTAATAATTCCAAAACTTATCCAAACTCTAAGTTTGCTTCCCATAGCCTCAATACCCTTATACACATCACGCTTGTTATTCCATCCGGAACCACATCTGGGAATCATGCACAACGGGCAGCCCTTTACTGTGGCTTTCCTGCCAATTCTAGAACGATACTATCACAAACATAACAAACATCTTGGTTTCATCGCCTAAGAGTTTTTCCCTCAGAGACATCCCGACCTGACTGTCGCTCCCGGGATTTTCATCCTAGTACAAACGCGAAAGTGGCACCGAACAGAGTCGCCAGCAATGTGTATTTATCCCATGAGAGGGAAAGGAAACACCGCATAAACCTGAAGGAAGGAAAGAGCATGGTCTTGCGACCAAGAGAACTGGGTTCGGGAGTCGGTTACGCGAGAGGAAGGTATTAGCACCCCCTCGCGTCCATCGTACCCGATGGGATCCACGCTTGCTTGCTCGATCAAAGGGTGTAAGAAAATGGAAAAAAGAACTGTTAGCTGAAGCACTGGAAAAGGAAAGGAAAAGGAAAGAGAAACAAATGTAGGGAAAATAAAAGAAGTGCTCGAATGGGCCCTACCCCACTGCCTACGTATCTCATCGGGAACATGAGAATCAGAGCGACGTAGTTCCCCTCACTAGGGATAGTTTGTTTGTGTTTTTTAGGGAACGGCTAACGTTCTGGCTCAGGTGTTGCAGGCTCGCTGGTCCGAGTGCGTTACCATCTTGCAAGAGAACGAGTAGGAAGCACGTTCATACGCTAAGAGTGAATGAGGTGAGAAAAGAATTCCCGAAGGAAAGACGTTATTGTTTGTTTTTTGTCTTTTAGAAGGAAGTGTTTTGGATTTGTTTGCATATGATAGTGTATCTGAATCTTAGTCATTGGAATGTGTACATCCTCACATTCCAAGATGGAATGGGTAAGAAAGCACACTAAGAGTGAAGAAGACCCCCACACTTAGTTCCAATTGTCAAGGTTCAAACACACTAGCATACTTGTGTTTATTAAGTGTTTTTGTTGATTAGGAAATGAAGAAGTGTTTTTTATTTGTACCTTCAACAAGTATTGCATTTAAGTCCCTCATACAAGATCAAATGTTTAACACATTGACCCAAGATGGGGCATATGCTACACATTCTAAGATTATAAGAGAAGACCCCTTTATAATCTTTTCTTTATATGAAAGGCCTAAATGCAATAAGTGCCTACCTTTATTAAGTGTTTTTTTTTATTGTTTTAAGATGAGAAAAAGAGACTCAAAAGAGGAGAAAAAGGTAAAATCTATGTGAACTAAGACTCAATCCTAATTGATTAGTTAAGGGAGTGATCCTAATGGTTTGTGAGGTATGAGAACTCTATCCTAAAAAGAGGAGAAGAACATAAGAAGCAATTTACTTCCAAGATGGAAGTTAAGTTGATCTTAAAGAGGGATGAAGAGAATTAAGCAAGCAAATGAGCATTTAATCCGGAAAACAGAAATTAATCAACACTTAATCAAGAATAGGCAAACAAAATCATGGTCAAAAAATAACCAAGCTAGAATTAAAATGCTAAGTAAAAATCAAGATTAAATTCTAACAAGAAAATATTAATCTAAGATTCTAAAATTAATCCTAAAATTAGTTCAAGGCAATTTCTAATAAAATCTTCTAATCTAATTAATCAAAAATAAAATCCAATTAAGAAGAGTTAATCAAAACCAAATTAGAATTAAAGTTCAAGATCAAAATCTAAAAACTAAACCACATTCTATATTTGAATCTAAAATTAAAACTGATTACAAAAATATTATCTAATTAAATTGGAAAACAAAAATTAAATGGAATGATGGGTGCAGTCAGATTTAAGGGTGGTAAGAGGTTTTCAGGGGTTGGATTTATAGGCTCAGGCCCAAAGGTTTTCAATGTAAACACAGGGGGTGCGAATTATTAAAGGGCATTGTGGGGAAGAAATCAGGCGTTGGGCTTCTGCACAGCAAGCCCATGAGTTTTTTTGAAAAGCAGCCAAGGGGTGCGGAGTGGATTTTGGAGGTGTGGATAGCGGGATGGGCGAGTGGGTTTTATGTTGTTATGACCCAATAATCTTTGAAGCTACAGGCGGGGGTGCGAAGAGTGATGAAGGGTGTGATTAGAAGAAACACTACATGGGTCTTGCAAGCAACCCGGTCCAATCGTAAATGAAAACTGAAAACAAAATACTAAACCTAAAAACCTCAGCAACAACCTCACTAGTCTATCGTCTTCTTCATCTCATTCTCTCTGAACGGCGCCGCCGCGAAACCCTAAGTAGGCCACCATCATCACGTTCATCTTCCAAATCCCTCATCGTTCTCGCCTTCTGCTTCATCCTCAACCAAACCCGGCGAAACGCCGTTGGCCTCCGCCCAACCCTCTTCCATCAACCTTCTTCCACATCTTCGTATTCCATCTCCTCACACGAACGAACACAATAACGATCTCCTTAACCTCTCTCGCAAGCCTCCCCGCCACACTCACTCACATAACCACAAGAAAACAACACGCCGGAATGAAAGACGTCATCTGTCATCGTATCGCTTCCTCCATCTGAATCGCCGGCGTCAACTCTTTCTCCAAATCACGCCGGACTACCACAACACCATGCCGTGAACTTCGATCCACTCCTCAATTCTCGCAACAAAACAAGGTCGATCGTCATCAAATCGGAGGAACGCGTAGACTCCATCGCAACCTCACCGAACGGAGCAACAACTTCACTCTTCAATCGCTCAACACTCGCAAATCGCTCACCATAAACTCATTTCGCTCTCAACGATTCCCACGGCGCGACGAATCCGAACCAAAAACCTAATCAAATCTAATCTAGTATTAAGAAATCAAGGTTTAAAAGAAACTGTGCAATGGCCAAGCATCAATCGCAACCGCAACAACACAGAGATCAATACGTACCTATCGGAGTTCGTCCGATGCGCCTTCGATTTACGAATCCAAATCAGGTAAGCTCGATTCCATTTCTTTATCCTTCTTCTTCAATTTCTGTACGAGTCTACTGCTGCTGACTTATTCTTCGACCTGGTTGTTGTCATTCTTGAACACTTGCGCAAGCTGCTGAGCGACAATTGTTGTAAACGTGAAGAAGAAAGCTCCAGAAAGCTGTTGAATCGTGGCCTACGAATTCGGTTGAGCCTCGTGAATCAGTGCGTCTGAATCGATCTTGCACAGTGTATTCTTCAAAGAAAAAATCAGAGACAACCGCTCAGGTATACGTAGATTTCTTATTCTCAAAATTTCTCGCTCTTGATTCTCACTTCTCCGATTCAACTCTCCTTCTGCTTCTTTTGCAACTCGTGAATAGCTGTTGCTATACTTGCAAATTTATGAAATTACAGTGAAATGTTTTTCTGCATTTTTTGTTTGTTGAACTATTTTTCAGGTTTGACCAATTGATTATGGTGAGTGATTCCTCTTACAGGTCATGAATTGGAGGAGAGAGTTATGAATTGAAGATGAAGGAATTGAAGGTGGTGAAGAACATAGGGATTGAAGATTGAAGAGAATTGAAATGGAAGATGAAGATTGTGTAGAATGAAGAAGAGAATTGAAGCATGAAGGTGGTAATGACTTTATATCAGAAATCAAGGGAGGGTAAAATGGTATTTACAGGTGAAATCGGTTATAATTCTGTTAGAGTTGGTTAGAGGTTAGGATTGTAACTGTTATGAAGTTTTTGTCATCAAAAGTGGTTGGAAGTTTTTTCTGCTATATCAGTTAGTGGCAGTTAGTGAAAAATCGTGTGAGGATTATGGAATTCTCCTTATGTATTTTTTCCTTTTCTCCAATTTTCTGTTATGCTCTCTTCTATGATTTAATTATTTTTCTGATAGCATAATATTTTGCGCCAATAACCATAAAGAAGTGTATCAGTTCTTTCATTAAAGCTCTATTCACACAAATACAACTTGCAGAATCGGTTTAATTCATTATTTTCATATTTCATATGTCAGGGTGCATATATTCGATGTCTTAACAGCAAAATGTATAAGAGCTCTCTGTTGATATTTGGTATATGATGGAGTTTTTGGATCAGCTGGTGAGAGACCAAATGGAGCCCTCGGTGTAGGCTAACAAAGCATTATTCCAAGATATCACCCGGCCACTCATTTCCCTTGCATTGTCAATATTGCCCTGTTTTGAATATAGATCAATAAGAATGCTCCCAAAAACAAAATCAAACTCATAGCCACCAGTGATGACCAATCCGTGCAATTCGAGCGCCAAACTTGAGTTATCGAAGTAAATGCATATCTTTAAAGCAATACTAAATGTATGAAAGTCAAAGAGTACACCATAATGATACATATGAAAAATCATACTGAGAGCCTCACTATAATCTCCATTGGCAACATACCCAGCAAGCATAGAATTTCAAAGCGCCAAGCATTCAGAAACAGGAGAGTTCCCAAAGAATTGATAAAAATCTTCACAGCTTCACCCAAAAACTTGCAATTCGAATACATATCAATCAAAATCGATACACAATAGCAGCTAGACTCAAGCCTCAACTTAATAATATAACAATGAATCTGCCTCCCTAACATTAACTCACTACCAAGATCACAAGCTTTGAAAGCATTTGGTAATGTGAATTCATCCAGTTTAAGACCTTTCACGTGCGTCATAGAAACAAATTGCAACGCATGGGGACTATCATTATCTACGAGACCAGCAATAACTATTCCAAGATACAATATCAGGTTCCGGCATTTCATCAAACAGTTTCATCGCATCACCAATCAAACCACGTTTAGCATGACCCAGGAGGAGCGCATTCCACGAAGTAGCATTTTTACACAGGATTTCATAGAAAACTTATTGAGCCTCTCTTTAGTAGAGTAGAAACCACAAACCAATAGAACACCCTAATCTCATGATCTTAAATTGATGATAGTCCACACACTCAACCAAGAATGAGGCTTGATTCACCTTAAATGCACACTGATGAAAGAAATGTCCTGGATGGAGAAGGAACTGAACCTTGATTCACACCCATGAAACCCTGGCCCAACGTCTTTGATGAATCCTCTAAAATAAGAAACCCCCTCTTGATGTATACTGACAATCTTCTGAATACGGAAAGCTCAAACCAAAGGAAGATGCCTTGATCACATGTCTTAGGAACCCAATGCAAATGAGGGAATGAGTTATGACCTAATGGATATGCAGATGGATGCGAAGCGAAAGCCAGAAAAAGGTAGGGCAAATTTTGGGGTGCTACAGCTGCCCCTATTCAATCAACTTGGACCTGAAAGGATGATAGCAACTGCTTTCAGACATTCAAGGTACAAGGTGATTGAATACAAAAAGAACCGCAAAATTTGCTAGCCGCCAGGAGAAAAAATAGAACTAGAGCCCAGTCACACCTCGTCAAAGGATTTTGACGGAAAGACAACATACCCAGAGAACCACGTCGTCAAAGGGGTTTGACGGAAAGAAGAACGGAACCCGACTGAAAGGACACATCGTCATAGGGATGACGACAAGAAGACTCAACTGAAGGAACACATTGTCATGGGGATGACAGAAAGATGACTCGACTAAGGGACACATTGTCATGGGGATGACAGGAAAAAGACCTGGCCGAAAGCAACACATTGTCATGGGGATGACGGAAAGAGGACTCGACCACAGGAAACACATTGTCATAGGGATGACAGAAAGGAAACCGAAAACATCCGAAGGTACGAAACCTGAGCTTAGAACACATCGTCAAAGGGTTGACGGAAAGAGACTGAAAACATCCGAAGGTACGAAACCTGAGCTCGGAACACATCGTCAAAGGGTTGACGGGAAGAAACTGAAAACATCCGAAGGTACGAAACCTGAGCTCGGAACACATCGTCAAAGGGTTGACGAGAAGAGGACTAAAAACATCCGAAGGTACGAAACCTGAGCTCGGAACACATCGTCAAAGGGTTGACGGGAAGAGGACTCGACCAAAGGAGACACATTGCCATAGAGATGACAGAAAGAATTCATGACCGAAGGGCCACATGGTCATAGGGATGACAGAAAGAATACTTGAACGAAGAAAGCACGTCGTTAAAGGGTTGGCGGGAGAAAGACTCGATCGAAGGCAACACATGGTCATAGGGATGACAGGAAGAAGATCCGACCGAGGACAACACATTGTCATAGGGATGACAGAAAGAGAATCTGACCAAAGGGACACATCGTCATAGGGATGACGGAAAGAAACTGAAAACATCCGAAGGTACGAAACCTGAGCTCGGAACACATCGTCAAAGGGTTGACGGGAAGAAAACTTGCTTTGAAACGTCGTCATCAAAGGGTTGATGGACAAAGACTGATTGAGGGTAAGATCGACGTATGATCTACGACCCGAACGAAAGGTAAGCAGAAGGGTTAATTGTAATGTCTGCTGGGGATATGTCTCCGTCTTGACTGGAAATTGATTTGGGCTTTCGCGCAAGGTACCAAACCTGGCTTATGCTTCGCATGTATATGTTTGAATTTTCTTTCTATGGCGTAATGCTCCATACGAAATGGAAATGCTACGCGATTTAAGGATGCAATGATCACTATATGCGAAATGCTGACGCATGCTCGGGCTACCGGGAAAAGAAGAGTGTGCCAAGTACGATTGGACTTTACTGACGAGGATAGGTGAAACCTGATGGTGATTGTCTTTTCAAAGGAGAAATCTTTCTGGGTACCAATAGGGATTGGATTTTGTATGAAGTGCCAATAGGGATTGGACTTTTGGTTTGAAGGAAACGCCAATAGGGATAGGATTTCAGGTTTTTGAAATATACCAGCAAAGTGGGTTGTGGCAGGATGCCGAGCAAGGTTGGGCTACGGATTTGCTGTTCGGTTTTACAAGGCTTCATGCAATGTTATGCGAATGATATGCGTGGCAATGATTATGCTTATGCCATGATGTTTATGATATGCAACAGGACCACTCCAGCAAAATAAATGCTGAAGAGACGAGGCTAACTCCGCTGGGGAAAACAAACTGAATTGCCTTCAGTGTCATGACTGCTCGAGATCCCGATTAAACCTTCATTCTGCAGGAAAGTACGAATAACAAATTTCTGCTGGAGATCCCAGGAATCCGTTGGAGAAAAGTGCCAATGAAAATCGACCTTTGACTTACTGGTGAAAGCTAACCACCGCCCAAAATATGCTTGGGGACAATGGTTGATGATATCAGCTCTGCTAGGGAACAAGATCAGACTTACTCCTCTGTTGGAAATTTACCTTCTACCCTTACTCCGTTGGGGAGACGGAAGCAACTTTGCCGCAGACTGGGGAAGCACAGACCTAACCCTCTTATCCTGTATGGTAATATGAACTCTTGCTGAAGAGCAATAAACTTCGCCAAGCTGGCTAGGGGAGAGCGAACTCCTGAACTCTTGCTGGGGAGAATGATTCACAATCTTCACAATGCTCTGCTGAATGTGACAAAACTTCAGCTATCTCTGCTAGGGAGAGAGACTCTACTGGGGTCGTCACGTGTCAGCTATCAACATGGGACTTGTAGACGTGATATGACAAAAGAGGTGCCCCGATGCAGCATAACCTGTAAATGAACATGTCTTTAAGATCCGGCATATCTTGCCCCATGACTTTGATTAACCGTCCTCCGGAGAGAATAACTTCTTGCACTCTTAGGGTGACCTGCCCCAGCCTTGAAATGAGTTGTGCCCCTGACTGTCTGATCTATGAAAGAGCACCTTTGACTAACTGACTTCGAGAGATTTGTTGAATCTCGACTTGATTGCCCTAGATTCTCGACATAATTGCCCCAGATTAACTAAATCTTGGAATGGATCGCCCGTTTGATATGACCTGCCCCGACTCAACGGAGTACTCGGGCACTTTGCACCTTAGATTAATCAATCCTTCCATTGTAGAAACTTTCCTGATGCCAAGTACTGACTCACAAGTAAAACAATTTGTTTTGAAAAGATAATTTTGATGCAATGCATATGACAGTTTTGAAATCCGAGTTTGTTCACTGGGAAAATGTTGTGACATATAGTGAACGAATCACTAATTAGAATGTCATATCGATACCAACATGAATGGTAAGAAAGTCCTTTTGGGAGTCAGAACTGACGCAATTTTAACCGAAGTATGCTTTCGAAACAACCCTGCTTCAATTAGGTCTTTTGAGGGTTGTAACGTGGCCTGGTTCGCGGTTTAAGAAAGAAAGGATATAAGGCTCAAAGTTTTGTTTTAACCCACCCATTCTCCTTGATGTTCTCCAGTCCTACGTTCAGCTAACTCGACACAAGCGCTCACCTTTCAAAAAGATTAGTGAATGGTATGAGGATAGAAGGAACCCACACGGTTTTCGGAGTGAGAGTCACCCCTTTTTGTCTTCGGTGTCTGTAGTCACACGACTTGTTCTTTGCTCTAGGATTTTTCTTTTTGTTCCTCTTATTTTCACTTTTTATTCCTTTTTTATTTTCGTTCTTTTGGTTTTTATTTCCCTGATTTTTCCTGGACTGATTCTTTTTGAATTTTTTCGATTTAGAAGTCCAGCGGGATGCCCTAACTTTTGCCTAAGTCACTTGTTTTCAAGTTTCGACTTAGCGGGCTTTCTTTTTTTCTTTTGATTCTTTTTCTCTTCTTTTTTTTTTGAACAAATCGTGTGACACAGGTTTGTCTTGACTTATAAAGGGTTGTGACCGTCTCACTCTTCGGTTGGTGAGGGATAACCATGGATGTAATTGATCCTCGAATGGGACACTCCTTTTGAAATTTGAATGCACAGTCAAATTAGCTAACACCTACCCTGCCCCAGGTTAAGATTGAGGGTTTTTCATTTTCAGAAAGAAACTCCTACTACTAGGCTCAACGGGGTTTACAAGGGATTATCTTCCTTATGTCTCCGGTGTTTAGGAATTTGAAACAATGCCTGTACATCATCAACAGGGTTTTTGTTCAAAATCATACAATTGGAAGTTCTGCGTCTTTGAATGTCATCATCCTCCCTAGGATCCTGCTTAAACAAGCATAGGATATCGATAAAAAGTATGAGTGAACACGACTGGATTTAATCAAAACATGCATATTCATTCCATTATCATTATCAATCGAAAACAACAAGTTTTACAAATGAGTTTGTACATTTTAACAAAAAAGAAACTACTAATGCAAAGAAATGACATGATCTAAATGGTTGCCAGCTTTGAGGAACTGGGCTTTCCAAGCTTGATTTGCTAATGAGCTAGCCATCTTCAGTATTGCTCGTCGAAGTCAGTCTGATGATCAATCTGCACTACCGCTCTCGGTGACTTCTTCCATATCCTGAACTGATGAACCCACATAACTGGACGAAGGAGAGTTGTGGATCTGAATACCCTGAGGCGTGAATGAGAACATGTTGGAGTCAAGAAGAGTCTGAACCTTGCTCCTGAGCACCTTACAGTCTTCCGTTGAATGCCCCTGTGCCCCAGCATGATAGTCACAACGGGTGTTGGCATCAAAACCTGGTGGGTACGGAAAAGGCACTGGCTTCAATTACTTCGGCACTATCAATCCACCTCTGATCAAATCTGGCAACATCTGACTATATGACATTGGCAAATGAGTGAAATTCCTCTCTGGCTTTCTTGGTCTTTGTCGGGCATGCTGGCGCAACTGGCGGCGATATGATCGTT
The DNA here is from genome assembly GCA_022829125.1 of Lathyrus tuberosus. Lineage (NCBI taxonomy): Eukaryota > Viridiplantae > Streptophyta > Magnoliopsida > Fabales > Fabaceae > Lathyrus > Lathyrus tuberosus. The sequence continues at coordinate 10,174,508 of JALAZF010000174.1, read as the reverse complement.
GACTCTGAGGAGGTCTTTGATTTGCAGAAGAGTATTGTCCCTGATATGAAGACCCATAAGATTGTTGACTCTGAACAGTTGATATGTCTGAACACCGAGAACGAGGTGGTGAAGATTCCTGCATGGAACTATTTTCTTCCTCGAATTCTTCTTGAGAACTAACAACTGATTCATTTTCATTAGCTTGGAAGTTTGAGACGCCTTGGAGCTTTCCACACTTAATCAGGCTCTCGATACGTTCTCCCACCATCACCATGTCAGAAAATTTTGCTGCCCCATTGACAATCATCTTTTCCAAGTACGGCCCTTGCAAGGTATCTATGAACAAATCAACCAATTCTCTATCCGAAAGTAGCGGTTGAACACGAGCGGCTAACTCTCTCCATCTCTGAGCATACTCTCGGAATGATTCATTATCTGCTTGAGACAAGTCTTGCAAATGTGTTCGGCTGGGAGCCATGTCAAGATTATAACTGTACTGCTTTACAAAGGCGTTGGCTAGATCTGACCATGATCGGATGCTACCACTCTGCAACTGCATATACCAATACAAAGATCCCCCACTTAGACTGTCTTGGAAAAAGTGGATCATGAGCTTATCGTTGTCGACATGTGAGGTCATTCTTCTGCAGAACATCACCAAATGTAGCCTCGGACAGCTATCTCCTTTGTATTGCTCAAACTTCGGCATTTTAAACTTTGGAGGCATTACCAGGCCAGACACCAAACACATGCTCGAAGCATTCAAATCGAGAGTATCACGCCTCTCCAGGGCTTTAATTTTCTCGTCCAACACATGGTATCTTTCATCATCAATAGATCGTGGATCCTTAGGGTTCATCTTTGAAACTACCCCCTGGACATCTGGCATAGAGAAGGCAAAGCTCTGATAATCTGTGGCATCAAGAGAAGAAGAATGTCCGTCTCGGAAGATGGTACGCTCGTGTATAGCATGATTCTCAACAGGGATTCGCACAGGCTGAGCTTGGGCAACGTCGTTCACCAGAGGTGGAATGACATTCTCATTTCTTTGAACATTGGCCTCTCCCCTTGTCATGACGGCCATAGCTTCCATAAGTTGGTCCAACTGATGCTTCATCAATTCAACATCGGCCCTAGTCACAAACTGATTCTGTTCCCCTGAATTCATGATTCTTCCAGAAGCTGATTCAAGTCCAATACGAAAGTCGGGAAATCAAACTGCAGTTCAGACAAAGGATGGATGAGCTCTCTGATCTGGCCTGGAGAAGGGATATGCAAAATGATGCAAGATGCAAATGCAATGCAAAGGTATGAATGCAAAAAAACATGGGATCAAAGCTTCCACATAGTCCGAATAATCACTGTGCTGTGCTGATGACTGAATAGGTTCATGAGTCTGTTCTGAAGAGAATACCGGAATACCAGAATACCGGATGATCAGAATACCAGAATACCAGGCTAATAAGTCCACACTAATAGGAAATCCAGAATACCGGGTATGATGAATGTCAAGGTTACCTGCAAACCTGTAAATAACCCGCCCCTCTCACATGTGGGTACTAGGATGTTCAGTATCCCGGGCTCTCAGGTCGAGAAATGATGATACGTTCACCATTTCTGGTTTGGCATCATCATCAATCGAGGAGGCCTCAACTGATTCTCCAAAACGAAAGGTCCTCAGCTTCTGGCACTGAGGTCGAGAAGTAATAGTACATTCATCCCTCGGGGTACAGTACTATCGCCAATCGAGGAGTGCATCCACTGATTCTCCTTCAAAAAAGATATCCTATAGCGAATTCCCAGCATTGGGTCCTCGGATCGAGAATGTTCAATGGGTTTGCCACAGAATGTGGTCTGCCACTGTCACATCTCGGGAGGAGTGCCGCAACCGAGTCCTCGGGAATGGTCACCAGAGTCGACAGTTCCTCAAGAGAATAACTACTGGCCTGCATAACATGCAGTAGCAGAAAGCTCCTGATAGAACCTCGTCTGGTTGTGGGTCTCATGAACAACAATACGTGGTCACCACCACGCAAGCGTCACGACTATCCACTCTAAACTCTATGTGTGTACTCAAGCCGGGGTAGTGGGCTTATCTCTCAGAACACCCTGCCCGCCAAACAGAAAACCAGTACAGCACAGTATAATATATGAAATGTAAATGCTAACATGCTGTAAATATGGTACAAGTAATAAAATACAGTAAACAGCAAATACAAAACAACAGTAAACACCCAATGAAAGAAAAGCAAACAAGCGCTAGGATTGACTCGCTTAGGATGGACCAGCAATAGGTCAACCTGTCCCCAGCAGAGTCGCCAGCTGTCGCTCCCGGGATTTTCATCCTAGTACAAACGCGAAAGTGGCACCGAACAGAGTCGCCAGCAATGTGTATTTATCCCATGAGAGGGAAAGGAAACACCGCATAAACCTGAAGGAAGGAAAGAGCATGGTCTTGCGACCAAGAGAACTGGGTTCGGGAGTCGGTTACGCGAGAGGAAGGTATTAGCACCCCCTCGCGTCCATCGTACCCGATGGGATCCACGCTTGCTTGCTCGATCAAAGGGTGTAAGAAAATGGAAAAAAGAACTGTTAGCTGAAGCACTGGAAAAGGAAAGGAAAAGGAAAGAGAAACAAATGTAGGGAAAATAAAAGAAGTGCTCGAATGGGCCCTACCCCACTGCCTACGTATCTCATCGGGAACATGAGAATCAGAGCGACGTAGTTCCCCTCACTAGGGATAGTTTGTTTGTGTTTTTTAGGGAACGGCTAACGTTCTGGCTCAGGTGTTGCAGGCTCGCTGGTCCGAGTGCGTTACCATCTTGCAAGAGAACGAGTAGGAAGCACGTTCATACGCTAAGAGTGAATGAGGTGAGAAAAGAATTCCCGAAGGAAAGACGTTATTGTTTGTTTTTTGTCTTTTAGAAGGAAGTGTTTTGGATTTGTTTGCATATGATAGTGTATCTGAATCTTAGTCATTGGAATGTGTACATCCTCACATTCCAAGATGGAATGGGTAAGAAAGCACACTAAGAGTGAAGAAGACCCCCACACTTAGTTCCAATTGTCAAGGTTCAAACACACTAGCATACTTGTGTTTATTAAGTGTTTTTGTTGATTAGGAAATGAAGAAGTGTTTTTTATTTGTACCTTCAACAAGTATTGCATTTAAGTCCCTCATACAAGATCAAATGTTTAACACATTGACCCAAGATGGGGCATATGCTACACATTCTAAGATTATAAGAGAAGACCCCTTTATAATCTTTTCTTTATATGAAAGGCCTAAATGCAATAAGTGCCTACCTTTATTAAGTGTTTTTTTTTTATTGTTTTAAGATGAGAAAAAGAGACTCAAAAGAGGAGAAAAAGGTAAAATCTATGTGAACTAAGACTCAATCCTAATTGATTAGTTAAGGGAGTGATCCTAATGGTTTGTGAGGTATGAGAACTCTATCCTAAAAAGAGGAGAAGAACATAAGAAGCAACTTACTTCCAAGATGGAAGTTAAGTTGATCTTAAAGAGGGATGAAGAGAATTAAGCAAGCAAATGAGCATTTAATCCGGAAAACAGAAATTAATCAACACTTAATCAAGAATAGGCAAACAAAATCATGGTCAAAAAATAACCAAGCTAGAATTAAAATGCTAAGTAAAAATCAAGATTAAATTCTAACAAGAAAATATTAATCTAAGATTCTAAAATTAATCCTAAAATTAGTTCAAGGCAATTTCTAATAAAATCTTCTAATCTAATTAATCAAAAATAAAATCCAATTAAGAAGAGTTAATCAAAACCAAATTAGAATTAAAGTTCAAGATCAAAATCTAAAAACTAAACCACATTCTATATTTGAATCTAAAATTAAAACTGATTACAAAAATATTATCTAATTAAATTGGAAAACAAAAATTAAATGGAATGATGGGTGCAGTCAGATTTAAGGGTGGTAAGAGGTTTTCAGGGGTTGGATTTATAGGCTCAGGCCCAAAGGTTTTCAATGTAAACACAGGGGGTGCGAATTATTAAAGGGCATTGTGGGGAAGAAATCAGGCGTTGGGCTTCTGCACAGCAAGCCCATGAGTTTTTTTGAAAAGCAACCAAGGGGTGCGGAGTGGATTTTGGAGGTGTGGATAGCGGGATGGGCGAGTGGGTTTTATGTTGTTATGACCCAATAATCTTTGAAGCTACAGGCGGGGGTGCGAAGAGTGATGAAGGGTGTGATTAGAAGAAACACTACATGGGTCTTGCAAGCAACCCGGTCCAATCGTAAATGAAAACTGAAAACAAAATACTAAACCTAAAAACCTCAGCAACAACCTCACTAGTCTATCGTCTTCTTCATCTCATTCTCTCTGAACGGCGCCGCCGCGAAACCCTAAGTAGGCCACCATCATCACGTTCATCTTCCAAATCCCTCATCGTTCTCGCCTTCTGCTTCATCCTCAACCAAACCCGGCGAAACGCCGTTGGCCTCCGCCCAACCCTCTTCCATCAACCTTCTTCCACATCTTCGTATTCCATCTCCTCACACGAACGAACACAATAACGATCTCCTTAACCTCTCTCGCAAGCCTCCCCGCCACACTCACTCACATAACCACAAGAAAACAACACGCCGGAATGAAAGACGTCATCTGTCATCGTATCGCTTCCTCCATCTGAATCACCGGCGTCAACTCTTTCTCCAAATCACGCCGGACTACCACAACACCATGCCGTGAACTTCGATCCACTCCTCAATTCTCGCAACAAAACAAGGTCGATCGTCATCAAATCGGAGGAACGCGTAGACTCCATCGCAACCTCACCGAACGGAGCAACAACTTCACTCTTCAATCGCTCAACACTCGCAAATCGCTCACCATAAACTCATTTCGCTCTCAACGATTCCCACGGCGCGACGAATCCGAACCAAAAACCTAATCAAATCTAATCTAGTATTAAGAAATCAAGGTTTAAAAGAAACTGTGCAATGGCCAAGCATCAATCGCAACCGCAACAACACAGAGATCAATACGTACCTATCGGAGTTCGTCCGATGCGCCTTCGATTTACGAATCCAAATCAGGTAAGCTCGATTCCATTTCTTTATCCTTCTTCTTCAATTTCTGTACGAGTCTACTGCTGCTGACTTATTCTTCGACCTGGTTGTTGTCATTCTTGAACACTTGCGCAAGCTGCTGAGCGACAATTGTTGTAAACGTGAAGAAGAAAGCTCCAGAAAGCTGTTGAATCGTGGCCTACGAATTCGGTTGAGCCTCGTGAATCAGTGCGTCTGAATCGATCTTGCACAGTGTATTCTTCAAAGAAAAAATCAGAGACAACCGCTCAGGTATACGTAGATTTCTTATTCTCAAAATTTCTCGCTCTTGATTCTCACTTCTCCGATTCAACTCTCCTTCTGCTTCTTTTGCAACTCGTGAATAGCTGTTGCTATACTTGCAAATTTATGAAATTACAGTGAAATGTTTTTCTGCATTTTTTGTTTGTTGAACTATTTTTCAGGTTTGACCAATTGATTATGGTGAGTGATTCCTCTTACAGGTCATGAATTGGAGGAGAGAGTTATGAATTGAAGATGAAGGAATTGAAGGTGGTGAAGAACATAGGGATTGAAGATTGAAGAGAATTGAAATGGAAGATGAAGATTGTGTAGAATGAAGAAGAGAATTGAAGCATGAAGGTGGTAATGACTTTATATCAGAAATCAAGGGAGGGTAAAATGGTATTTACAGGTGAAATCGGTTATAATTCTGTTAGAGTTGGTTAGAGGTTAGGATTGTAACTGTTATGAAGTTTTTGTCATCAAAAGTGGTTGGAAGTTTTTTCTGCTATATCAGTTAGTGGCAGTTAGTGAAAAATCGTGTGAGGATTATGGAATTCTCCTTATGTATTTTTTCCTTTTCTCCAATTTTCTGTTATGCTCTCTTCTATGATTTAATTATTTTTCTGATAGCATAATATTTTGCGCCAATAACCATAAAGAAGTGTATCAGTTCTTTCATTAAAGCTCTATTCACACAAATACAACTTGCAGAATCGGTTTAATTCATTATGTTCATATTTCATATGTCAGGGTGCATATATTCGATGTCTTAACAGCAAAATGTATAAGAGCTCTCTGTTGATATTTGGTATATGATGGAGTTTTTGGATCAGCTGGTGAGAGACCAAATGGAGCCCTCGGTGTAGGCTAACAAAGCATTATTCCAAGATATCACCTGGCCACTCATTTCCCTTGCATTGTCAATATTGCCCTGTTTTGAATATAGATCAATAAGAATGCTCCCAAAAACAAAATCAAACTCATAGCCACCAGTGATGACCAATCCGTGCAATTCGAGCGCCAAACTTGAGTTATCGAAGTAAATGCATATCTTTAAAGCAATACTAAATGTATGAAAGTCAAAGAGTACACCATAATGATACATATGAAAAATCATACTGAGAGCCTCACTATAATCTCCATTGGCAACATACCCAGCAAGCATAGAATTTCAAAGCGCCAAGCATTCAGAAACAGGAGAGTTCCCAAAGAATTGATAAAAATCTTCACAGCTTCACCCAAAAACTTGCAATTCGAATACATATCAATCAAAATCGATACACAATAGCAGCTAGACTCAAGCCTCAACTTAATAATATAACAATGAATCTGCCTCCCTAACATTAACTCACTACCAAGATCACAAGCTTTGAAAGCATTTGGTAATGTGAATTCATCCAGTTTAAGACCTTTCACGTGCGTCATAGAAACAAATTGCAACGCATGGGGACTATCATTATCTACGAGACCAGCAATAACTATTCCAAGATACAATATCAGGTTCCGGCATTTCATCAAACAGTTTCATCGCATCACCAATCAAACCACGTTTAGCATGACCCAGGAGGAGCGCATTCCACGAAGTAGCATTTTTACACAGGATTTCATAGAAAACTTATTGAGCCTCTCTTTAGTAGAGTAGAAACCACAAACCAATAGAACACCCTAATCTCATGATCTTAAATTGATGATAGTCCACACACTCAACCAAGAATGAGGCTTGATTCACCTTAAATGCACACTGATGAAAGAAATGTCCTGGATGGAGAAGGAACTGAACCTTGATTCACACCCATGAAACCCTGGCCCAACGTCTTTGATGAATCCTCTAAAATAAGAAACCCCCTCTTGATGTATACTGACAATCTTCTGAATACGGAAAGCTCAAACCAAAGGAAGATGCCTTGATCACATGTCTTAGGAACCCAATGCAAATGAGGGAATGAGTTATGACCTAATGGATATGCAGATGGATGCGAAGCGAAAGCCAGAAAAAGGTAGGGCAAATTTTGGGGTGCTACACTGACCAACATACCAAAACCTCTAATCCGCCTCATTTTCCGATATAAGAATCTTCAATGATAACCTACTAAGTCCAAGACACTCTTAATCTCCGTCACTGTCCTCAAGGTTTTCCATCGAAGCACTGCGCTAATTTCCCGATGGATCTACCACAATACCCTCACAAAAATAACTTGTTCCAATAGACTCACCGTTTACAATCAAAACTCACAATTCGAAACTTGTGAACAATTCATTATCCTTCTGCACCCACAAAACAATTCTCATATGCTCTGCGTGATTTTCATCCGATTCGGAATACTCAAACATCATCAACAAATCCTGACGGTTTAATTCACATACTCCACAAATACACCCTGCATCTACTTTCCGTACAGAGTCAATAACATCGGACTCGTACCAAGTGTTGGATCAATAATCACTTCTATCTTCTTAGCGTGCCTATGATCCACTTATCTCGCCTGAAGATAAATCCAAAAATAAATTCACAAACAACCAGAAACTTGACACGTGCAACTTCACTACTAACTCGTCACAACGCGAACGTTAATACACTGAGGCTTCTCCTGATAAATATTCACCCGTTCGCTCAGCACGCCACAATACCAGTTCCCTACCATTGTCCAATTCGGATCCACACCTCAGAAAGACATCAAGGATTACCCGACACCGGCATCTCTCTAGCCATCACCTTGTTCTCTACTCCCTGACAAGCAATCACTAACCATACCTGATTGTCCCCCTTCGGAGATATTCTTCAACTTGATCGACCGACAAGTACTTCTCTTATACATCCTCTTTTAGATAATAAAGATCTCTACCGACTCAACACAACCATCTTCCACATCACATGCTATCTTAATTGTCAAGGCGCATCTATCCATTCATCTTGATTCCGACTACTATCAACAAGAGATTGAGGGTGATCAGTTCCCCAATTTGTTCATACACAGCCGATCATCCTGATGAAGTATAGACCCTCCCTCACCAACTATGATAACACTCCATTACTTACCATTCTGTCCTTCCAGAGTGGAAGCATCAGGGAGAAGCACCAACTTCTCCCCCACTTATCTCAACCTCAACTCCTGCAACCAACCGGTTAGAAAACAAGCACGTACCGACAGTGTTCTACACACATGTCGCATACCACGACACAACTCATGCTAGACAACCTGGCCGGACAGACCGACTTGCTCTGATACCAATTGTAACACCCCACTTTCCCATTTTTCAAAAATAAACAAAATATATGAAATAAATCAGAGTTTCCCACCTAAAGTAGGATGCCACATTTTAAAATCAACAAAACAAATCTCTTTTATTTTAATAAGATCGAACAACGAAAAATTTATTCAATTATTCGATTTACAGCTATCTGCCTATAACACCAAAAACTCCACATAATCGTGGTCCACCATAATATTCATCAATTGAAAGATACGTAACAAGTATACAACATAAAACAATTGGTAAAAACCCTCAATCCCGTGTTACGTATCAGAGCGACTCTCTAAACTCGAACAAGCTACACAAGCTCCAAGCACTAACCTGTCACCTGAATATCTGTACTTCCGAGGAAGCACAGACACAACAACAATAGAGGGGTGAGAGCTACATTCAATATAAAAAGGTGAATAATCCATATAAGGAGGTAGTATCTCACACCAACAACAACAACATATAATCACGACCTACTGTCATATTCAATCACCAACAATCAACATATGATAATGTAATGCAACACGACACCATGCGTGCGGTACCGACTCATTGGTTCATTCAATCGAACCCCGGATAGATCATATACACCTCTACTTGGCAATGATCTATCCCCCACCATTCTCCATATAGGAGTCGGATGAATCACATACACTTCTCCTGAGCAATGATTCATCCCACCAATCACCATGAGTATGCCAGACTCAACTGTGCACAACAAAACATGTATACAAGCGTAAATACATGCACACGATCCTCCTGATCACATCATACATATAACACACATGTATATCAAATGATAAACAATTCACGATCCTCCTGATTACATTAAACGTACACATAACACACATATATAACAAATGATAAACAATTCACGATCCTCCTGATCACCACAAACATACATATAACACACATATATATAACCAATGATAAACAAATTCACGATCCTCCTGATCACACATGAGACACCTAATCATTCCCACTTGCACCATACTCGTTGAACCCTCTCAAGTCACCATAATTCACCAAACACTAATTAATTCCTAAAAATGATAAAAATTAATTAGTTTCATCACCAACTGTATATTACTCAGCATCTAACTCCCAATCCCAACCTCTCAAACCAAGAGAAACCGAATCGGACACGAAAATGGGAAAGAAATCGCGAAACGGTAAAATTTTGCAACTTTGCCGGCCATACGCGTATTGCCCCATGCCATACGCGTATTGCCAGCTCACTCGCCCAACCCATACGTGTATTGACTCCCTTCATACGCGTATTCCCTCACATTTCCCAAGTCCTTATGCGTATTGCCTTATGTCGTACGCGTACGGACAGAGAAGTCTTCTCACTAAATTTCCCAAATTCCAACACCATACGCGTATGGCCCTCCTATTACGCGTACTACCTAGCTCCCATACGTGTATCGTTGCGTATCATGCCACTCCATACGTGTATCGCCTTACTTGATACGCGTATCACCAGATCTGTTACGCGATTCACCAACAGCCTCACTATTTTGCATTTTGCTACGATTTTCATACTTCTTCACTTCCAACCAGTCCTATAATCGTTTCTACATTGATTTTAGGATCAATTTTCATCTTCACACTTGTATCTAGAATTACTACAGGCATTATAAGTCTATAATCTCAAAATCGTTCTCCTAACTCGAGTCAAAATCAATAGGTCTGCAACATATGTTCATACAACAGTAACAACCACAACAATTCATGAAAATACATATCAATTCATGCACGATTTTCAGAATCACAACAGACATATACAACAATCATCAATTCAACAACTTTGCATACAAATGCCTACGGGGTTAAGGACTCCCCACTACCCTTATACGATTTAATCACCAAATATGAACCCGTTCTCCACCCTTACCTCGAATTGTTCGGAAATCTGGAGAAAAATAGAGAAGAAATCCTTGCCCTAGTACCTCTTCCTCTTCCTTGTTCTTCTTTCTCTCTTTTTTCTTGTTATACATGAAAACCACCTTAGTCCACTAAAACTCCCCTTAATTATCTTTAATCAGGTTTTATTTATTTAATTAATAACAAAATAATATTGATAATAATAATCCTAATAATAATAATGATAATAACAAGAATAATAATAATAACACTAATATTAACCATATTAATATTATTATTTTCGCATCACTATCCTTATTATTACCTAAAGTCTTAATTCTCATTAATTCACTAAGGCACCACCTTTCACTCACCCTTAATCAGGCCCAACAAACGGAAATAATAACACGACGATTAATAATTTAAATTGGGGTGTTACAGGTGGCAGCTTTGGTATCTCAACCAAATGTGTGTCAAAGAAGATAATTACAAAAGATTGAATACTTGATAAGTGTTCATGAAGTGATCAGGTGGAGTGTGGCTTCAACAAGGAAACAGGATTATTGAACAAGAATTTAAGATCAATTGCTATTTGTGTTACTCACAAGTACTTGATTGATTATTCTTTAATGTGGAGTTCAAGATTACTGATGTTCAACAAGATGTTGGAACATATTGTCATACCCCAAAATTTGACCACTAAGATTTCCCATCATTGTGCAAATCATCATCACCATATGGATGAACCATTAGTCTCCCCAAAGATGGGTGAGTATCCACTACAATCAGGCTTAGGGTTTCAAGCCCTCTCAGAGCTCTTAAAGATAGGATCAATCAAGAAATGACATGATCTTCAACTTTTCTAGCCTCTCAAACATCCACAAAGGATCAAGAGGACTCCCACTTCAAGGATTAAGCACAAGGCTTCTCCCTTCTAGGTGGATCAAGCCTTAAGACCGCCAATGTCACCAAATTAGGGTTTGGTCGACCAGGGCCTCCAGATGGAAATTTTCCTCTGGGCATGAGCCAATGCTTCAAAGCATAACCTATGATACTCCAAGGGATCTCATGAACCCAATCATCAAGTCAATTTAGCCTCAAGGGATGTATTCTTCAAAAAAATCAGGAATTAGGGTTTCTTGACCTAATTCACCCCTAAGTTGACTTTTGGGACAAATCATGAGCCAAGACCACAAGAGATGATTTGAGGGTCCCTAACACACCACATTGGTCCATTTGAAAAAAAGGATTGAGCCAAGAAGCTTGAGCAACAAGTTTCAATTTCATCTGAACCACAGTTAGGGTTTCGCAAGAAAAGTCAACTGTATCTTTGACTTTTGACTAGGACATGCTCCAATTTTGGGACAAATCTGAGAGAAATTACTACATCTGAGGATCAAATCTAAAGGGAACGAACACTGATCCAAGCCTCCAAAGTCTTTGGAACAAGAAGTAAAATGCCAAACCTAGAAATCCCTAAAAGAGGGAGAAGACTCCAATTTTGGATTGGACCATTTAATGGATGCACCAAGGTGGCATAGACTGACACATTTGCAATTGAATTTAGTCAAGAATGATCCAACAACTAGGGAACCACAACTCTGTGCCCTAACCTCTAGTCAATGTCTAGAGGAGACTTGGATTCCTATTGATCAACATTGGCCAAACCTCTGCTGCAGTTGCCATTCACTATTGATCCCAAAACAAACTTGCTCTACTATAAATAGAGCTCATTTGTGCTCAGTTTGAGTACACCAAAGCCATCAAACATATGCTTTCCTCAAAATCACCTTCTCACTTCCAAATTTGCCTTCCAAAGAAAGTCACTATCAGGTTTTGAGTTTGAGATCAATTCCAACCAAATCAATCACACACGCACCTCATAAACATCATATAGAAGTGATCCAAACACTCACCTAACATCTGGAACACCAAAATCACAAAATCACTAGCCAATTGCTCAAGCCTTTGACAGATTTGTAGTTGGGGTGCCATCTCAAGTTCCAGATCATTTCAATCCATTCCAAGCATCAAGGCACACTCCATGGCACCTAGGGAAGCTATCCAGATCATTGGAACCTAGCTGTAACACCTCTAACCCAAAACACGATCACTAGCTGCAAGAGGTGAGCATGAGCTCTTCTAACTCTATGATCCATGCATATTTTGCTGCACAATAATTTGGCCATATGTTCATAATCATGCATAGAGTGTTTACCCTCAATCAATTGCTTTGTATGAATCGTGTATGGAATTTCTGAACCTTCATACATAATTTAGGGTTCTTGAGGTTTCTCTTTGATTTCTTATTCCATGCTTAAAATAAATGAAATTAAAGACCATAGACATGATCGTGAGGTTGAAACGAGTAGATTGATATGTAGATTGCATGATATAATCAAGTATTCAGTGAGATCGGATAGAAAACGCAAATCTGCAGAAACAGAGGAAGGGTGTGTGTTCTTGCCATGTTCTTGGCGCCCTTTTTCAAATATTTGAATATTTGAATTTTGTGATTTTATTTAATTGATTCAAAAATTAATTTCTCTCTGAGTTTTAATAATTTTGAGTTGATTCTTTTTTTAATAATTCACAAAAATGTTAAAATATTTTATTTTACCAAAAAATCCCAAAAATATTATTTATTTCATATAATTGATATTTTTGCCAAGAATTAATATTTTAATTGTTTTTGACATTTAAAATATTTTTTTCCTTCTTGATTTTGCAAATTTTAATGATTTCTAATCATTTTGTAGGTCACAACATGATTTTTGAAACATTAATCCAAGATCACAATTTGTTTTCCACATGTTAAACAATTTTGATCATTTTAATTGAATTTTTTATTCAATTAAAATACATTTTGGAAACAAATTAGGGTTTTGATTAATTCAACCCTCATCAAACCTTTTAAAAACATTTTGGGCCTCTAATAGAGTGTAAGACCCAATCTTTTGTAAATACAAACCTATTTTGGGCCTCAAATGTTGAATAAGTCCCGTTGTATTTCAAAAGTTCGGTGCGATCATCGCCCGTTTTTAACAAACCATCTGGGCCTCTCCTCGAGCTATAAGACCCATTTAAAATCAGTTTGGGCCTCTAATAGAGTGTAAGACCCAATCCCCTTTTGAAACCAAAAACTTTTGGGCCTCAGTCATTGTATAAGACCCACGGTGTTTTCAAAACATCGGCGCGATCGTCGCCCTTTTCAAAATTAACCACCGGGCTTCTCCTTGAGTTATAAGACCCATCTTTGTTCACTTTCAATCATTTTGGGCCTCTTGAGAGAGTCTAAGACCCATCCCCTTGTACAGAAAACCTTTCTTGGGCCTCAGTCACTTGTATAAGTCCCTGTACAAAATGACAGTGCGATCAGTGAAAAAACCTTGGGCCTCTCCTTGAGCTGTAAGCCCCAACAATCTTTTCAAAAGCACTTTCTCCTTTGATTTTGAATATAATATTGTTATCAAAGCTTTCTTTCTTGAACAAACTAACCAAACAGCATGGAAGCTCTATAACCGAGTAAGTGTTTACCCGCTTTCATATGTATATAACTGTATTATGGGGCTGTTTCACTGTAAGTCTTCTTTCATAAACTCATATCGACTGTGTAATACTAGTATAGATATTTAGAGTTTCCCCGACAACTACGTCTAGAACTAGACAAAACCTCGTCTCCTTACATCCGACGTTCTCTCGGATATTTCAACATAACCTAAACCATGAGAATTTTCTTTTACAACAATTTTAGATAACTAGATCTAAGAAATCTCCCCCTTAAACAGTTCATATACATAAGGCAAATGTTCCAAGTGAAACCCCTTCTAAAACTGTTCATCAGCCTCCTCTTGGGCTTAGTGCAAGGACCCACAGGCTTCCTAAAAGCATCCCCGCCTCCTCTTGGGCGTTGTACAAGGACCCGTCGGCTTCTTAGAAGTTTTCACAGCCTCCTCTTAGGCTTCGTATAATGATTCTTCCTCCGGGAAGATAGCCTCCTCTTGGGCTTCGTACAAATTGTCCCTTCGACTTCTTAAAAGTTTTTCTCGCCTCCTCTTGGGCTTCGTATAAATTGTCCCGACGACCTCTTAAAGGGGTAGGAACAGAACTTAGTCATCTTAATAGAACCGTTTTTCAAAGAATCTAGATCTTCCTACGACGAACATATTGTCTCTTGATCTCTCTTAAGCATAGTACAAAAGATAAAACTCTAGACTTGGACAGTCTAATCTCCTTAAGTCTCGAAGATATTCTCAAGTTCCTTTCAAAAATAGGAAAAAACACCCGTAGACTTGGGCAGTCTCAATACCCTTCGGATTCCCCGTTTCCTTAAAGAACAGGAAATAATCCCGGTCCTCAAATCAAATCCATGAGTACAACATTACCCATATAAGAACTGATTTTCTCTTTTAAACAACATACTGGACCTGTCACTCAACTGAAACAGTAACCCTAGCCTCCTCTCGAGCTTTGTAAAATGATTCTCCCCAGCAGAGTTAACCGTTTTAGCCTCCGTCTTGGGCTTCGTACAAGACACATACAAAAACACTCTCTTGTTGAGTATAAAAGACTCTCTTCTTGAGTCAAACATTTTTAGCCTTCATCTTGGGCTTTGTACGAGATACAAAAACACTCTCTTGTTGAGTATAAAAGATTCTCTTGTTGAGTCAAACCTTTTAGCCTCCATCTCGGGCTTCGTACGAGATACCAAATCACTCTCTTGTTGAGTCAAACCTCCTTTCAGCCTCTATCTCAGGCTTCGTATGAGATACAAAATCACTCGCTAGTTGAGTATAAAAGACCCTCACGTGGGGTCAAAACCTTTTGGCCTCCGTCTTGGGCTTCGTACAAGACACATATAAAAACACTCTCTTGTTAAGTCAACCCTTTTAGCCTCTATCTTGGGCTTCATACGAGACACAAAAGCATCCTCTTGTTGGGTCTATAGCCTCCTCTTAGGCTTTGTATAAAGAAATCCCCATTTGATTCAATCAACCTTTTAGGATCAAATCATGCTTTGGTCACATCATACAAACATCAACAACTCCTTTTCCCTCGTCTAATTGTTGTAAGCGGCAAGCCTCTGGATTATTTACATCCATGCCACTGTCCCTCTTTTAGCATGAGAAATTCCTAAGGAAAAATGGCGTTGCTCTAAACTGAGTTAAAGTATTCTCCTTCAGGTTGAAAATCCCCTACAACGGAAATTATGGCATTGTTGGATTCACATATCCCAGTTAAAGTAATTCTCCTTTATAATCAGTCACCCAACAATTGTGACAAACAGACCCCTTTAGAGATGACAAATTCTCTCTAAAGTCAACACCCTTTTAGCTTCACATCTTGGGCTTCGAACAAGATACAAATAGACCCTTCAGAATCACATCTTGGGCTTTGAACAAGATATAAACCACCTTTAGCTTCATGTCTTGGGCTTTGAACAAGACACCAAAACACCATTTCCTCCCATAGAATAGGAGGAACTACGATCGTTCTGATTTCCCTGTCCCAGGAATACGTAGGCATAAGATTGAAAAAGAATCTTAGCGAGCACACTAATCAAAGAAAAACCCAAAGTCCCCTAACTTCATCCAATCTGGCGTAGGATCCCAACAAATTCCCCATGAACAGTCCCGGTATTTCGTTCTGAACAAAATAAGTAGAGAGAGGCCCACGAACTAAAGCTGCATCTGTAAACCAACAGTTTTGACTGTTTAACCTCAGTTTGCAAGCAGGGTTAGTTGAAGACATTTATTTCCCTTCCTTCATCAGCTTCAATAGGATAAAAAATGAATCGAGTTGTAGTACCAAAGCGATAGTGATTCGAAACCACAAAAACTGTGCTACACATATCATCATATGGTTTGTGCATAATCATGGGAGGGGTACTGCATAACGTTTTGGTTATATTTATCTTAGGTGGTGACCTAAGAATCTGCTTCAGTTGGTGTGGCAGAAGCATCTGATCTCTGGATAGTTTCCTGGCAAGAAACTGGCCTAGACAATGGTGATGTGGAAGATAAAGAAGAAGACATCATAATCTTGATGGATGGTTCTTAGATCAATTTATTTCTGATCTAAGAGTATTGGAGTGCAGCAGGTGTGTTCAAGTTGCATCTGATGTTTATCTGGAGAGTGTCCTGGCAAGAGACTTGTCTAGAATGGAGTGTTGGTGGTAGCACAGCTTGGATCAAATTATTTATGATCTAGGTACTTAGGAGCACGGGATCTTGCTCATATTAAAGGTCAAGGCTAAGTGGCAGTTATCTTTGACTTTCTACAGACTGCTCTACTAAGGAAAGTGGTATTCTTTGGTATGACTATGGTGTAGTCTAGGACTACTTTATCTTCTGAAGATTCAGACGTGGCAATCTTTGAAGTTTCAAAGCAGTTATTCATCAAAGTGTGAGCTTGTATGGAATATCTGTGACAAGTCTAAGCAAGATGGAGGTTGTTTACTTAAACTTGGTTGTTGAGTCAAGTCTATGAGAGCATGGAACTCTTGTTCTGTTAAAGGGAGGAGGTTCTTCTAAGTGGCAGTAGGAGGAGCTGAATTCAGCAGCTGGATGTTGTATCAGAATGTTCTGACATCTAGCTTAACATCAGAATCTCAGCTGGTGATGTGGCACATCACCTTAAAGATAATGTGATCTACAAGATAATGGAAGTTATGGATGCTTCAAAAAGGTCTATCTCATGCAGTTTGTGGGAGCTGTGGATTGAGAAGATGTTACATGTCTGGAGGCTTGGTGGATCCAAGATATCTTGCTATGGAGCAAGTAGTTCATGTAACTTGAAGATCATATTTCATTGGTGGATCAGTGTATCTTGTGGGAGTTCTGAAGAAGAGTCAGATCAATCAAAAGGTGGCATTTGGTTGGTTTCATAGTGTGCATTCAAGCAGGGTGCTTGGAACTAATTACTCTTGGACGGAAGGGTAGTTGGTTGAAAACGTCATGAGGCGATGATTCTTGGAGCTTGTGGCAGAAGTTCTCAGTTTATGAAAGATTACATTCTTTTGGTGGATGAAAGTTTATTTCTCTCTTTGGTTATTTGGAGTTCTTGTTGATCAAGCTGGTGGCGCAGTGTTGTTTGAAGATCTTTAGTTGGATTACTATGCAGATAGTAAGTCCAGTGGTGGAGCATATCAAGAACCATGGTGTGTGGTGTATGTGATATGTGAAGAATGTCTTAACAGATGTTAGAACATTTTCTGGGTTGGTTATCCTTAGAGTAGGATACTAAGTTCTGAGTGTAGAACTTGACACTCACATCTTGTCTAAGAAGTATTTATCTTATCATACAAGAGAATTATGGGTAAAGGATTGTCTTGGAAGTCTGATGTGAATGGGACATGCTAGAAATAGAACAGTTCGGTGCTTGTAGATCATACAATGGTCGATGTACCACAAAACTATGTTAAAAATATGCCTTGGAGGTTATACTTCGATGATTCCAAGCATAAACATGGGACTGGCGTTGGAATTCTAGTTATATCCCCCTAGAGGAATTCCAATAAAGTTTAAATTTAAAATCCAAGGAATTTTTTCAAACAACAAGGTTGAATATGAAGCCTTGATAGCAGGCCTTAAGAAACTATTAGACTTAGGGGCAAGGACAGTCAAAATAAAAGGTTACTCAAAATTGGTTGTGAAGCAGTTGATGAAAGATTATAAGTGCATCAAAGAGAATTTGTTTGTGTACTACGTCATAGCCAACTCACAAATAGATTTGATTCAGTCAACATCAAACATGTGCCTCGATTAGAGAATCAAGAAGCTATTGACTTAGCTAAGATCGCTTCAGGATATAAAATCTCCAAAAGGAAATTAGAAGGATTGATCAAAGTCATGGAAGCTTGATTTCTTCCAGTATTCTCCCCTCAAAATCGTCAAAGTTAAAACTCTTGCGGGTAGAAGGGCTGGAAGACTTGCAAAATCCTGAAATTTTTTAAACTTTTTCCATTGAAAATTTGTCGAACAACGATTGGAAAAAAGATATTATATAATATTTGGAAAACCCAATAGGAACAGCAGATCGAAAGATCAAATATAAGGCATTAAGCTATGCTACTATTGACAATGAGTTGCTTAAAAAGACTCTAGAAGGAGTTCTTTTGAAATGTCTTAGTCAAAGTAAAGCCTATTTGGAAAATTTTCAATGTCCATATTGGATCATGTGTCGCCTATCAAGCCGACCATAAAATGAAATAACTTTAGTTTTGACAGGGTGTATATTGACCAACTAAGTTGAAAGACTCACTACTAAAAAATATATCTTTTGTAACACCATCTTACAACGACCATTTACAAACCATAATAATATCTCATTTTTGGTCTCCTAAATTTTTTATTATTTTATTGAAAGACATTTCATCACGATCCATAATAACAACCGTTGTGATATATGAAAGGTTACTAGCTATGATTCTCAGCACCAACATTTTTTTTATATTTTTCGTAACAAAAAAGGCTTGTCCTTATAGTATAATAAATATATTAAAATAGTACATTCATTTTATTACAACTTTTTTAACCGTGGTGATATGTTTTACACAAACATATATAAGTTTCGTACAAAATAGTTGTCACTCTCAAAACAAAACCCTAACATCTCTCTCTTCCATATGTAGCGGAATCGTCATCATAAGCTTCTTCCTCTCAACATGAATCAAATTCTGAAGATTTATCTAACAAATCTAGTGTGAGCATACCTATCAAAGAAATTAAGGTTCCTAAACATGTTGGTGATATGATTGAGTATTGGTTAAATAAGGCCAAGGAAGCAGGAGATGATAGGAATAACATCATCATTGTTGAACCTTCTAGTGAGACAGTAAGAAGATAATGATCACCAATTTGAATCCTAAGAAGATAAGAAAGATATAAGTTGTTGTTGAAGAACTAATGGAATCAAGGTACTCTGAGTCAGATGAAGACTGGGATAACCTTGGATTCAATTGGGCATGACGTCTGAAGGTTTCATTGATAAAGGGAGCTTCTAATCCTGAAGATTTATAAAAAAATTACAAGGAGGACGAAGCTAATGTGAAAGCGGCATAATTGAGCTTCATCCTCCTTTCAAGGAGCACAAGTTTGTCCTTCTCACTTCAGCATCATCCTCCTTTCATTGTGGAGTCCATTCTGAGACAAATAGATCACTTCTTCATCTTCATTTGCCACAAATCTTTTCAATAAAAGGTACGTTTGTGAAACATTTTATGAGCTGATATGTTATTTGTTGTTCAAAATATTTGCCTTGTTTTTTAATTCTAGTTGAGTTAATTATATCGTATGTAGATTGCTTGTTTCACTAACCCCTCACTAAACATGCATTCATTTAAATTGATTTAGAAAATGATAACCTGAAAATTAGGTTATATTTGAAAACCAACTTATATGAATTCATGTTTTTTCGAATTGCATATATCTTGTAGTTTATCTATGGCTCTTGAACATATATAATTTGGTACAATGCCCTAATTTCTTCAAATCAATGGTTCATTTTCTTCTTCATCGCCATCATCATAATAATCATCATCACCAATTAAAATAATGATGATGATAGTGGTGATGATGACTCGAAATCAGTCAACAAATTGATGTTTTGCAAAATTAACTATAAGAGAATGAAATTTACTTTGCATAACTTGGGGAATTGAACGAAATAATATATGTTAAAGAGTGAGAGATGAATTACGAGATGCATGTAATTCGAAAAACAATGGAGTTTTTTAAGTTGTTTTTCAAGAATAATTTAATTTTTCAGATTATTATCTTCTAAATCAATTTGAATGGTTGTATATGTTTATTGAGGTGTAAGGAAAAACAAGAAATCCACATGTTTTATAATAAACTCATATATATATATATATATATATATATATATATATATATATATATATATATATATATATATATATATATATATATCACAACAATTATTTAATAGAACTATTGTGATAGGTAGCACACTACCTAGTTTATCACAACATTCATATGCCCGTGGTGGGAAACCCATATATACAACCAGCCCTTACCTTGCACCGGTTCGTCAGGCGTGGTGGTATCCCTTTTCCAACCATTGTGAGAGGGGTTTTCCGTAGTAGTGACTACATGGAATTTGCCAAAGGGTGTCAAGAATGCCAAAAGCATGTAGGGATCAAACATCTCCCTGATAGTGAGATACACTCAATTGGTAGGCCTTGGCCTCTCAAAGGTTGGACGTTGGATTTGATTTGTGAGATTTAACCTACATCATCTAAGGGTTATAAGTACATCTTGGTGGGCATTGATTATTTTACCAAATGGGTCGACGTGCTGCCTTTGACGAATGATGATTAAGATGATGTGATCAATTTTATTCAGAGTCACATTATTTGTAGGTTTGGAATTCCTGAGACCTTGAATACATACCATGGTTTAGTTTTCAGAGGTCGGAAGATGGTAGAGTTTTTTTCAGAATCAGGAATCAAACTGCTAACTTCTACCCCTTATTACGCTCAAGTAGAACCTGCCAATAAGATTATAATTTTCCTAATTAAGAGACATGTGGGCCAAAAGCCAAGAAATTGGCATAATATTTTGGACCAAGAAATTTTGGCTTGTCGAACATCTCCTAGGGAAGCACCCAACTCTACTCCTTTTAAACTGACATTTGACCATGATGCACTCTTTCCTACTAAAATATACTTACTATCAGTAAGAATCCAAAGGCAGTGTGAGATTCTATTTGAACACTATTGGAGTATGATGTTAGATGAGTTTCTCTACTTAGACGAGGAAAGGTTAGCTTCCCTAGATGTTCTTATAAAGCAAAAGGAATGAATAGCTAACGCCTATAACAAAAAAGGTTAAGTAAAAAACATTTGCAGTTGGAGATTATGTTTGGAAGGTTATTCTGCCCATGGATCGAAAGGACGGAACCTTAGTAAAATGGTCATCGAATTGTGAAGTCGAAGTGTTAGGTCCTGATAATATAGTCCTAAAGATAAATGGCGAGTATTTGAAAAAATACAAGCCTATTGTGCAAGAAGTTGGAATAAGAAAAGAATAATACGTGTAAACATAATGCGAATATGGAGTTAATACAAAAAATGCTAAACTGGCAGTGTCATTACATTTGACCCAAAAAGCAGTTAAGAAATCAAATCAACAATTACAATTTAGAAAGGAAACCCAACTTTGAAATTTTCGAAATGCACCTTGGAAAACTTAATTCTTGCAACAAGTTTCGAGTCTTCGGTCTTGAGTATCTCGACCTCATTGTCCAAATGAAGAGCGTTTTTGGCATGTTGGAGGCCAACATTGGCTCGTGATCAATGTTTTCTTTGGAAGTAGATGATGTATAATTCTCTGGTCAGCTTTCTTTTTTTGTAGTTCTTCAATTTTCTTCATTAGTTGCAAAATTTGTTTGTCATAGATTAAAATTTTCTAGTCATAGAATAAAATTTGGTCCTTTTCCTTCTGTGGTGGAGCCTCTAGTGCGAAAAACCGTTGTTGAGATTAGGTGCTTAAATCCCATTCTTTGGACGCAACTTCAGTTTTTTGTTGAAGTTGGCTGGAAGACGCCTGTCTTAGCATTACATCCCTGCAAAATGCTTTCAAAAAAAAGGGAAAATTCCAATATAAAATATAGGAGTGAGTCAGGAAGAATGTGGTCGTCAAGTTGGTTTATCACCTGTTGGACTTCAGACTCAATAAAGGGATCGTCTTTCACAACCTTGAAGAAGTCTGCATCAAAAACCTTCGCCTTTAATTGTGAAACCAGCATAATTATAGGGTCAGCACAACATCACCACCAGACATGGTTGAAGAAATTGAAGAACTCCTAACATAATTTGACCTTTGACTCTTTACCAACCTCCTAAAAGCTTCTGTAGGGTTTCCAACCTTGATGGCCAAGAGCTCTCCTTGAATAAGAGAGGTGTTGGATGAAGAGTCTTTGACCAAAGGGTGATCTCCTACAGCTATAACCTGAGCTGGATTTTTCAGTACCCACTGTTAGTTTTGTTTGGGTAGCATGTATTTATTTCTCACCATCAGCGCCATCCCCATTATTTCCATGATCCTGGTTTTGTTCAGATGTGTTGATATGCTCTTTATCTTTTGAAGCATCAATGAATCTATTTGAATCCTCAAAATCTTGATATCTTTGAGGAGAAAACTCTTAGAATTACTTCGACCCGAATTAGAACGTTGATTTCCTCCTTCGACCACAAAATTCTCAACGACTGCATTATCGACCAGGCTCACTGGCTTGTTGGGTTCAGCCAATAGGGATCTAGTACCTATTGGCGATGACCAATTTATGCTAGAAGGACGGGTCAAAAAAGTGTCGGTGTCTTGGTGTTGAGACTGTTGGATGCTAGGGGAAACTTAGTTCGGTGCACATGTGGTGGAAAGTGGATTTTCTTGCAAAATAAAAAATGAGCATTATTTCGAGACTTGGATCCAATGAAGAATTAGAAAATTCAATTTCATCAATACCTTAAAGTTAAGGGTTGTATCGTTCCTACCCTCATCAAGAGTAATGGGCTTTGTACGGCCTGTCTTTCTCTCCTTGAGAAGGGTAGACGAAACGCTCTCTTAATTCCTATCACTAATAATGTGATAGTTCTCTTCTTTTGTTTGTATGTTGTCGAAGGGATGGAAATTAACTCTTTTGATTTCTTCTTCTTTTTCTTGGTTTGCTGGGACTCAGGGGCGCCAAAAGAAGATTTTTTCTTCTTAGCAAGACTAATGCTTGCATCAGCAGCATTGGCTTCCAAGGCTTGTTGTTGTTTGGTAGGAGCACGTTGAGGAAACACCATGTTATCAACATTATCATCAGAGGACTTGAACTTTTTGGGTATGTCCTCTTTAGGTGTCTTCTTTGGAGTAGTAGTGGAAGTACTACATTCCCTTTTCCGACTCTAGGTAATGATTAAAGTAAATAAAGGAAAGCCAAATTTAGTTGAAAGAAAAAACATGTTTATAAGACATACCTGTTTAGGCTCATGCGTAGGTTCGGACTTGTCACGTTCCACAGGTGTTTCTATCTGTTTTTTCTTCGGTTCTTGGGCAGTAAGACGTGTAGTTGCAAACATTTGACATGAGTAAGTAATGGGCATAATGGAAGAGTTATAATTTCCTAAGAATCTTGTACATTGCATGCTAAGATGGGCGACAAGACTCGGACATTTTCAATGTCAACATGAAGATGACCCTAATAATTATCTAGGTTATATTTAGTCGAGACTACTCTATGACAGGTTTTTTCAGTTCGTTATTTAAAGCTACCTAAGTCCCACAAAGGAGCAAGTCTGGAAATGGCAAGCAAAAGGCTAGACCAAGTTCACAAGTTGACAATGGTGGGTGTAGCGCGGTTTTTGGGGTTTCGAATCACTATCACTTTGGTACTACAGTTCGATTCATTTTTTATTCTGTGAAGCTGATTAAGGAAGGGAAATAGATGTCTCCAATTAACCCTGCTTGCATACTGAGTTTAAACAGATAATTGTTGGTTTACAGATGCTATCAAAATAGGGGGCCTGTCTTAGGTTATTTCGTTTAAGAATAGAGTGTTTGGACTGTTCGTGAGGCTTTTGGTAAGGGACTAGATCTGATGTTTTTTTATTGATGTATGAAGGTAATGGACTTTAGAGTTTTTGTTTAGTATGCTCGCTAAGATTTCGTAATCTTATGCCTACGTATTCCCGTTTAACGAAACAGGGAAATCAGAGCAATCGTAGTTCCTCTTATTCTAAGGGAGGAAAAAGATATTTTGGTGTCTTGTTCAAAGCCCAAGACATGAAGCTAAAGGTGATTTGTATCTTGTTCAAAGCCCAAGATATGAAGCTAAAGGGTTTTGGTTGAGAGAGAATTTGTCATCTCTAAAGAGGAATTGTTGATTTTTGTATGCCATGATCAAAGCACAAGTTTGATGCTGAGAGGTTGATTGACTCAGCTAGGGATTTCTTTATATGAAGCCTAAGAGGAGGCTAGATAAGACCGACTCAACAAGAGAGTGTATATGTCTTGTACAAGGCCCAAGATTGAGGCAAAAAAGAGACTGACTCTTTGGGGATATCATTATATAAAGCCTAAGAGGAGGCTAAAAATTTGACTTTTTTGGGGAAAATGTTCTTTCTGTCTTGTACAAAGCCCAAGATTGAGGCTAAAAGGGATTTTTTACTCCGTTGGGGAGGTTTATATGTGTCTTGTACAAAGCCCAAGATGGAGGCTGAAATGAGTTTGTCTCATCAAGAGAGTGCTTTTATATGTCTTGTACAAAGCCCAAGACGGAGGCTAAAAGAGTTGACTCAACAAGAGAGTCTTGCAAAGGTGATTGACCTAACAAGAGAGTCTGAAAGTTGATTGACTCAAAAAGAGAGTATTTTATACTCAACAAGAGAGTGATTTGCTATCTCGTACGAAGCCCAAGATTAAGGTTAAAAGGAGATTCACCCAACAAGAGATTCTTTTATACTCAACAAGAGAGTGTTGAAAGGTGATTAAATCAACAAGAGAGTCTTAAAAATGATTGACTCAACAAGAGAGTCTAAAAAGTGATTGACTCAACAAGAGAGTCTGAAAAGGTTAGCTCCGCTGGGAGAGGATCCCTGTATAAAGCCCAAGAGGAGGCTGACTGTGTTGAGAAAAGATCATTATACAAAGCCTAAGGGGAGGCTATCTTACTGCTGAGGATTAGATCCATAGGCAGACCCAAGAGTAGGGAAATATCATGAGAGAGACCGGGTTTCTGCTGGAGATTTATCCAGAGCGATCAGTGTTTTTTCCTATGTTTGAAAGGAACTTGAGAATGTCTTTGAGACTCAAGGAGGGTTTAGACTGTCCAAGTCTACTGGTGTTGAAGAGTTTTATCTTTTGTAGGATGCCCAAAAGAGGGCAAGGGCCTTAAGGGATGAGAATCAACCCTAAAGTGGCCTGAGGTTTGACACTGGAAAGACTGCTCTAGCAAAGGATGACTAAGTTCTATCTTATACCTTTAAGAGGTCGTTAGGGTCCTTGTATTAAGTCCAAGAGAAGGCATGAGAACTTCTAGGTAGCCGAAGGGTCCTTGTACAACACCCAAGAGGAGGCGAGGGTGCTTTTAGGAAGCCTGCGGGTCCCCAAACCAAGAGAAGTTCAAGAAATGCAATTCACAGAGAAGTGATCATTCCAGGAAAGTTCGAGGGTTTGGAAGAAACTCAAGAGATGCCATTCACGGAGAAAAGATCATCTCTGGGGAGTAGAGTTTCTTTGACAATTTCTAAGGGTGACAGTCTGAGAAAAGGTTCTCTGAGAATACTGCCTTTCTCTTTGTTCCATATTTTTTAACCCCAAGAGAAGGGAAGACTGTATCTGGAAATCCTATGGGGATCTAGTTTTGTTTGTATTTAAGAGCGACCAACAGGGCTTTACCTAGTTCTAAACGTAGTTGGCGGGAAAAACTCTAAATAACTATACTAGTATATATACAGTTGATATATGATAAGTATTTAAAAGGTATGAAAGAAGACTAACCATGCGCAGCTTCCCACAATACAATTATGTATATGAAAGCATATAAAAGAAAGCGGATAAACACTTACTGTTAGTTCCTGGATTAGCTAGAATTTTGGTAAAACAAAGTATATTCAATGTTGATGTCAAGGTGCTGATGTTGCAACATTGAAGTCTTAACACTGGGCTGTGTTAAGTAGTTAAGTGCTGAAGTTGGATGTCTGATGTCACACAGGTGATATTGTAACATCAGATCTGCAGAATTAACAACAGCAGGTGCATATGTTGTTAGGGCACGCGTGTTAACTGGAATTGTGGAGAGTGGTTGACTCATTGGATGAGAATATCTTGGGATATATATTTTCTGTTACATGGGAGATTTGATTGCAGATCTGTTGGAGAATTAAAAGGTTGAAGATTTAAAAAGATTTTGGGGATAAAATCTGTTTTAAAGATTCAGTTTTAATTAACATATCTGATCAAATATTGTGACAAGTCCAAGCCCAATTCAGGAGCTATATAAAGCGCACAAGACCAAAGGAAAAAGTACAGAAAACATTCAGAAGATCAAGAGCAGGAGGCTTAGTGTCTAGAAGTTTGTTTAAAGTGCTTGTATTTACACTATTCTAGGGTTTGAATAGGTGTTGAGTTTCTGTCCTCTCTAGAAGCTGTGAAGCAATAGAGAGTGGTTGATTGATCGAAGCTGTGAAGTAAGATCAAGGGTACTCAAAGTGGTTTCTTTGAGTGTTTGTAAGGGATTGAGTGGTGTTCTCATACCTAAGTGGTTTCTTAGGTAGGAAGTCATTAGTAGAGTATAAGTTTAGGAGATTGTCAACGGGTTGTTGAGTCTGTAAATTATATCTACAAGTAGTGGATTCCATCCCTGGCTTGGTAGCCCCCAGAGTAGGTTGGTTGTAACCGAACTGGGTCAACAATTCTTGGTGTTATTTTACTGTTATTGCTGTCCATTGTGCAGAGTGTGTTGTTGTGACATCACACCTTAACATCACACGTCTGATACCAAAATTTCAATTGGTATCAGAGCAGGCATCCTGTCTGTCTCTGGGTGAGATCTAGGGAAGGTACTTTCTGGTGTAAAGATGGACAAAGAAGTTGGAGGATTCATCAACAGACCCCCTATTTTGGATGGATCCAATTATGACTATTGGAAGCCAAGGATGACCACCTTCTTAAAATCCTTGGACAGTAGGGCTTGGAAGGCTGTTATTAAAGAATGGAAAGCTCCTGTCATGTGTGAGAAGGATGATGCTGGCAAAGATAGAGAAGACACCTCTAAGGCAAAGCCTGAAGAAGAATGGACCAAGGAGGAAGATGAGCTCGCCCTTGGAAATTCCAAAGCTCTGAATGCAATCTTCAATGGAGTGGATAAGAATATCTTCAGGTTAATTAATACCTGTGAAGTTGCTAAGCAAGCATGGGATATCTTGCAGGCTACTCATGAAGGAACATCTAGAGTCAAGATGTCAAGACTTCAGATTTTAACATCAAAATTTGAAAGCCTGAAGATGAAGGAAGATGAGACTATTCATGATTTCCACATGAGTGTTCTTGAGCTGGCCAATGCATCTAGTGCTCTTGGTGAGAAGATGTAAGATGAAAAGCTTGTGAGGAAGATCCTTAGGTCCCTACCTAAGAAGTATAAGATGAAGGTTACTGCCATTGAAGAATCACAAGACATCAGCAGGATGAGAGTTGATGAGCTCATTGGATCTCTTCAAACCTTTGAGCTTGGGTTGAATGAGGAAGAACCAGAAAAGAAGCCAAAGAGTATAGCCCTGGTGACAAATGGTGAAGAAGAGAAAGGGAAGAAATCTGAATCCCAGGAGGATCTTTCTCAGGCCATAGTGATGTTGGGAAGACAGTTCACCAAAGTATTCAAGAGAATGAATAATAACTCTAGGCCTAATGTCAAGAACATGACTTCTGACACCAGCAAGAAGGATGAAGAGAAAACTGCCCAAGATAAAGGAGTGCAGTGCTTTGAGTGTGAAGGGTATGGACATGTTGAGAAAGAATGTCCCACCTTCTTAAAATAGCAGAAGAAGGGCATGACAGTTTCCTGGTCTGACTCTGACAGTGAAAGTGAAGGCAAGTCAGCAAAGCATGTGAGAGCTTTAACAGGAGTTGTGATTTCTGATGATGATTCTAGTGATGGAGAAGTAACTTATGAGGAGTTGGCATCCACCTATTAAGAGCTGTGTTTAAAGAGTGCTGAGATTTGTCAAGAAAACAAGTGCCACAAGCAACAAATTGCTCAGCTAGAGAATGAAAAGACTGATCTGGAAAATGAAGTGGTGCTAGTTAGAGCTCATCTTGATCAAATGACCAAGTCCGTCAGGATGCTGAGCTGTGGTACAGACACACTCGACAAGATCCTTCAGTCAGAAAAAGCTGCTGGAGACAAAGCTGGGATAGGTTATGTGGCTAAGGACAAGGGAACTTCAGAAGGAAGCACTTCAGGTTCAAAGAAGGAAGTGTCACAACTTTCATCTCAACATCAGCCAAAGAAGCAGGATCCTACCCCTAAGAAAGCTGATGTTTCACAACCTAAGAAGATTGAGAAGAAGACTGGTCCCTATCAGAAGAGAAAGCAGCCACAGGGAGCTAGTCAGTATATGCCCCCACAATACCAGGAGAGCATGCAAGCTGCTCAGATCAAACAGCACATGTCTCGTCAGATGTCTCAACATCAGGACAACTGGTATGGTTATGGTTATGGATACACCAATGTTGTTCCTTATATCTATGGAAGAAGAAAGCCACACCATCATGGGAGACAATCCAAGAAACAACATTCTCAGCCGTCTTATGCGAGAAGATATCAACATAATAGATGGCAGGGCAGTTATGGTAGGAGGATATCACATTATGGATGGCAGCATAAGCAATCTCATCATGGCAGAAGATTCAAAGATGAAAGGGTGAGATGCTATTACTGTGGAAGGTTTGGACATATGCAGTACTCTTGCTACAAGCTGCATGGATACCCTCAACCTCAAAATAGATGGAGAGAGTACATGCCCAAAGTTGTTAAACAATGGGTACCTAAGGAGAAGGTGAAGTGCTTATTGGCTCACATGGGTGATAAAGAAGGAACATGGTATTTTGACAGTGGGTGTTCCAAGCACATGTCTGGATGTAGATCCATGGTTGATGATCTTAGACCTTTTCCCTCTCATGAGGTCATATTTGGCAATGGAGGAAAAGGTGCAGGAGTTGGGAAAGTGCAAGGTGATGGTAGACCTGAACTTGACAATGTTATGTTTGTCAATGGCTTAGTGCAAATTTGATCAGCATAAGCCAGTTGTGTGATGAAGGTTACAAGGTAAACTACACTAAGCATGAGTGTGTGGTTTCTGATGAGCATAATCAGATTGTTATGAAGGGTGCCAGAACCAAAGACAACTGTTATCAGTGGACCTCTCTTGAAGGAGATTCAACTAGTGATGTTGTAGTTGATGTTATAACATCAAACTATGATATCAGGATGTTGAAAGGTCACTCAGAGTTAATGAGTCCTGATGTGAATTGTTTAAAAGGAAAGTCTTTATGGAGGGAGAAAAATAGTAATTGGTCTTTAAAGATTATTCAAAATCAGACGCCTTACTATATTGGTACTACATCAAGACTTACCAAAGCATTCTCATCGCAAAGTTTCATCTCCCTAAATCTCAATAGAATAGAAAGTTTTTCTCCAAACCTAGTCTGTCACAAAGGAACAATGTCCGTCTCTTCCATGAACTCTGATCAGGTACGAACTAGGGTTTCTCCTGAAGAACTAATTTCTAGTGCGCTTCCCGAGTCAGGTAACCCTAAACCCTCGACGACGGTGAATAAACCTGAAGCTAGGTCATCATCCTCTCAAGCTGTTGAGGAGAAGTTTGATGTAGACAAGCACTTGGAACAGATTGCCACCAAAATCCTTGAGAAAGGGATACGGGTGAAAGGGATTTCTGTCCCTTTAAGGCAAATGCCTGCTGAACAAGTCGACTCTCAAGGTGAAGACATAACCTTTCAAAGACAGGCCCTGAGTCAAGAAGCTGAAGGTGAAGACCCTAATAACACTGATGTCAGCTTGGATGTTAGAACATCGTCCCCTAGGAATGAAAGCCACAGGGGTAAAGGACAGGAACCGGTTGAGGTTATAGAGATTGAGGACTCATCTGATGATGATAGAATTGGAAAAAGGAAGGATAAGAAAAGGACTTCAGTTACAGACTCTCCCAAGTCTTGGAGCAAAGGTGCCAAGACTAGCAAGAAGAAGAGAATCAGGGAAGAGTCAGATTTTGAGTGTGATGCTCAAGACATCAAC
The DNA here is from genome assembly GCA_022829125.1 of Lathyrus tuberosus. Lineage (NCBI taxonomy): Eukaryota > Viridiplantae > Streptophyta > Magnoliopsida > Fabales > Fabaceae > Lathyrus > Lathyrus tuberosus. The sequence continues at coordinate 10,144,269 of JALAZF010000174.1, read as the reverse complement.
CCTGCTACAAATCAAGTGCCTGATAACATCTCATCTCAGAGTCCCAGAAGTGCATCCTTGTGGAAGTGTGTGAGCCTAAGAAAGATAGCTCTGGAAAGAGAGGTAGTAGCAAAAGACTTAGAGTCTACTAAAATTATAGACCTAATTAAGCTTGCTGGTCTCATAAGGACTGTTTCAGGATTGACTAATTGCTATGATAGACTGGTCAGAGAATTCATAGTTAATATACCTGAATCGATAAATGACAGCAAGAGCCGAACTTTCAGAAGAGTTACCATCAGGGGCAAGTGTGTCTGGTTCTCTCCTGAGATGATCAATGCCTACTTAGGAAGAAATGAGGAAGATTATGGGGAATTAGAGGCCTCCAACAATGTTATATGCAAGGAAATCACTGCTGGTCAGGTAGATGTTTGGCCCGTAGAAGGAAAGCTGTCAGTTAGTTTGTTGAGTGTCAAATATGCTTTTCTGCACAGAATAGGTATTGCCAACTGGGTTCCTACTAGTCACAAGACCACAATTTTTGTTGAATTGGGGAAGATAATTTATGCAGTTAGGACAAAGCAAAGAATTGACTATGGAGCATACATCTATGATCATACTATTAAGCATGCTGCTACAAATGCTGTAAAGATGCCCATTGCTTTTCCCTCTCTCATTTGTGGGATTGTCTTGTCTCAACATCCTAGAATTCTACAGCATTCAGATGTTTCTTGTAAAAGGAAGCCTGCCTTATCACTCTATCACAAGGTGAAACATGTACCTTACAGTGTCAAGACATCTGCCTCAACATCACAACAGTCATCAGCCAAGACTGGGTTAATTACAGAACTAGAGGAGGCTTGCAAGGAGTTAGATGAAGTCATAAGAGTTAGTACTGAAAGGAAACAAAAATTTGAAAGACTTGTCATGGCTCTGAGATTGGCAACAAAGGAAGGTGAAGCTGTCAACACAAGGAAGGATGCTATTGATGAAGACGATAATGATGATCTCAGCTCAGAAGAAGACTAGCTTATCTTGCCTTCAGTAGTTTTAGTTTTTAGTTTCGTTTTTTTTGCTATGCTGGGTTTGTAATTTGAATATTGTGCTGTTTTATGCACTGGTTATGTTTTTAGTTTCCTTCTATGATTTGTTTTGCCTGTTTACTAACTGAGAGGCTAACAATGAGAGCTAGGGTGTACTGACTATAGTTAATAGGGCTTCTTATAGAAGCTTGTCTAATTGTGGCTAAAAAGGGGGAGAAATTAGCCAAGATAGTCAAGAGTATTAGTGCCATATGCTGCTAATGTGATGCAGATTTTAAGAGGGAGATAGATTGATGCTGCTAAAAGGTGTTTGGTTGAAAAGGTTGTTGCTGCTTTAAGGGGGAGTTTTGAATGAACTTGTGAAGATATTTTGACATTTGAAGAGTGCAGCCAAGCAGACATCTAGGGGGAGTAAAGTGCTGCACATTGTGAGCTCCTGAACAGCTGTGATGCTGGTTCATGTTTTAGAGGAGGAGTACCAATTGGCTGTTGTCAATAATGAAGAGGGTGCTGTAGCAGATCAAGTGATGAATACTTTGAAGATTATCAAACTGCTGCTGATTGAGAGTTTCAAATTTTTTTAAGATTATTCCGCTGCTGAAATCTCTGAAGGTGCAGAGTGCAGAAGTTGATTGCAGAGTGCAGAAAGTGTTTTAGCCAAAATTAGTCAAAGGGGGAGATTGTTAGTTCCTGGATTGGCTGGAATTTTGGTAAAACAGAGTATATTCAATGTTGATGTCAAGGTGCTGATGTTGCAACATTGAAGTCTTAACACTGGGTTGTGTTAAGTAGTTAAGTGCTGAAGTTGGATGTCTGATGTCACACAGGTGATGTTGTAACATCAGATCTGCAGAATTAACAACAGCAGGTGTAGATGTTGTTAGGGCACGCGTGTTAGCTGGAATTGTGGAGAGTGGTTGACTCATTGGATGAGAATATCTTGGGATATATATTTTCTGTTACATGGGAGATTTGATTGCAGATCTGTTGGAGAATTAAAAGGTTGAAGATTTAAAAAGATTTTGGGGATAAAATCTGTTTTGAAGATTCAGTTTTAATTAACATATCTGATCAAATATTGTGACAAGTCCAAGCCCAATTCAGGAGCTATATAAAGCGCACAAGACCAAAGGAAAAAGTACATAAAACATTCAGAAGATCAAGAGCAGGAGGCTTAGTGTCTAGAAGTTTGTTTAAAGTGCTTGTATTTACACTATTCTAGGGTTTGAATAGGTGTTGAGTTTCTGTCCTCTCTAGAAGCTGTGAAGCAATAGAGAGTGGTTGATTGATCGAAGCTGTGAAGTAAGATCAAGGGTACTCAAAGTGGTTTCTTTGAGTGTTTGTAAGGGATTGAGTGGTGTTCTCATACCTAAGTGGTTTCTTAGGTAGGAAGTCATTAGTAGAGTATAAGTTTAGGAGATTGTCAACGGGTTGTTGAGTCTGTAAATTATATCTACAAGTAGTGAATTCCATCCCTGGCTTTGTAGCCCCCAGAGTAGGTTGGTTGTAACCGAGCTGGGTCAACAATTCTTGGTGTTATTTTACTGTTATTGCTGTCCATTGTGCAGAGTGTGTTGTTGTGACATCACACCTTAACATCACACGTCTGATACCAGAATTTCACTTACCCGTTGTAGAGCTTCCATGCTGTTTTGTTAGTTGTTCAAAGAAATTAAATAAAGTTTTGATAGCAACTATACATTTGGATTCAAAATCAAAGGAGAAAGTATTTTGAACAGAGATCGGGGCTTACAGCTCAGGGAGAGGCCCAAATTTTAACACTGATTGTACTGTTGTTTTGAATTTGTACAGGGACTGATACAAGTGACTGAGGCCCATAAAGGTTTTCTGTACAAAGGGATGTGTCTTACACTCTACCAAGAGGCCCAAAAGTGCTTTAAAGAAAAGAAATGGGACTTACAACTCGAGGGCAGGCCCAATTGTTTGTTTGAAAAGGGCGATCGCGCCGAGGTTTTTGACGGTATCGGGATTTATACAATACACTGAGGCCCAAAATTTTTTATTTACAAAGGGATGGGACTTACACTCTACCAAGAGGCCCAAAAGTGTTTTGAAATATTTGAGTATGATTAAAAATCAAAGAAACCCTAATTTTCACTTTTTAAAAGTTATTTTTCAAAGAAAAATAATAAAATATGATAAAATTACCAAATAGGTTTAAATAAACCACTTGTGATTTATGGTTAAGGTTTGAAAAATGAGGTTTCAATCATAAGATGATTTAAAACTCATTTGGTTTTGATTTTTAAGATGAATATTCATTTTTAAAATGTTTAAAAACAATTAAAATGAATTTATTTACAAAAATACCAATTATATTGAATAACTGATATAAATTTTATTTTTTTGTAGAATAAAATATTTTACTATTTTTGTGATTTTTCAGAAAAAAAATAAACAAAAAATGATTAAAATTGAGAGAGTTATTAATTGTTCAAATCATTTAAAATAATATGAAAAATGATAAAAAGTGGAAAAATGGTAAAAAAAAAAAGGATCTGAGGCGAGGGGGATTCGAACCCCAGACCTCTTGTGTGCAGTGCGCGCCTCCTACCACTGGGGTGGTGATACATCTGTGTATCAAAACCACCCCATGGATATATGAGGCATGCCTTGTTTTTGGCTTGGCCAAGGCAATGCAAGGCAAGATTTTGGCCAAAAACGTGAAGCTTGTAACTTTCTCATTTCTCCATGGATTGGGACAAAATTTAGGTATATCCTGCTTAGAATTTCACACGGAATCCGATGGTGGTGGTGGTTTTTTCAGATGGGGCTCCTATTGAAAAACCCGATAGTGGTTTTGAAATAGGCCATGATTTGCATTTTCCATGCTATCTCTTGTTACAGGCATCAATTACATGATGAACTGGTTCAAACACAACATATATAACATGTATGAGATGTGCATGATCAATGGATCTCGAAGCAATGCATATTTCAAAGAGTTCAAGTTGTGATGCTTACCTCTTTAGGAACTTTTTGGGCAATCTGTCAAGTGCTTTGTTCCAGAAACAATTTGATGCTTTGGACACCCTCAAATGATACCTTGGAAGCTTTTAGAATGGTTGGAATCAACTGGAATCCTTAGGAACAAGTTTGAGCTCTTTCTTGCAAAAGGGGCAAAAGTGGCCAATATAGCAACTCTCTCAAATGTTGTTCCAGATGTGGGGAACCATTTGGGACAATTCAATGATGATATTTGGAGTGTGTTTGAGGTTTTATCTGGTTTTGAAAGTGACTGAATCAAGACATGGCTTGAAAAATGCAAAAAAGTCCAATTTTGAGGTTTTGAGAGGGGACTTTGTGATTTTGGAGTTACAGGTCACTTATGAGAGTTTGGACAGCTTAGATATGAGATATTGGATGTGTTTGGATCATGAGCTATGATTGAAATGCTCTCTAACTCAAAAACTCAGAGTTACCTTGCAAAAGAAGGCATTTTGGCGTAGAGAAAGAGATTTTGAGGAAAGCAAGTGTTGTAGTGCTTTGGTGTACTCAAACTGAGCACAAATGAGCTCTATTTATAGTAGAGCAAGTTTGTTTTGCAAGCAATAGTGAATGGCAACTGCAGCAGCTCATTGTCCAATTGCATCACTTTGGAATCTTAAGTCTCCTCTAGCCATTGCCTAGAGGTTAGAACACAGGCCTATGATTCTTTGGTTCATAGCTTATCCTTGACTCATTCAGTAGGAAATGGCTCAGTTCATACCACCTTGGTGCATCCATTGAATGCTTGGAGACAAAATTGGAGTCTTGGCCTCTTTTCGGCTTTTTAGGGTTTGGCATGCTACTTTGGGAATCTTGGACTTGGGAGGCTGATGAAACAGTGCTTGTCCCTTGGTTGTTCCCCCTTGAGGTGTTCAGATGGATAAGCATGCTTGGAATTGCACAATTTGAGCAAATCGTGCCTTCATGCACAAGTCTGCCTTGCCAAGACAGTTTGCAGCAAGGCATGTTGCAGCTGCCATAACTCCTAGCTCAGATGGACTTTGATGGAGTTCTTGGACATTTTGGAAAGCCCTTATGTGACACAACACATGTGTGGTCATAGTTTGTCTTGAAACTTTTTGTATCCAAGTGAAAAATTCCTCTACATTTTGAGAAAAAGCAAGACAAATTCTGACTTAGTGAAAATTTCACCAAGTGTTGGAAAAAGTGACATTTCATGTTTTCAGCCATTTTGATCACTCCATAACTTGAAATCCATGAGGAATTGGAATGAGGTGTAGTTGACACTTTTAAAGTATGCCACGAGAGCTACAAATCCATCTTTGGACCATCCAAAATGGTTGCTTGGATCTCAAGTTATGGTCATTGGAAGTTGGTACCCTAGCCACTTTGTTTTATAACTTAAAAAATTCTAAGTTTTTTATGGTTACCCCTTTAACAAGTTATCCCACTTTGTTTGATTTTTTTTTTATGAATGATGATTCTAATCACACATTAACATCATTTTAGGATCAAGGAACCATAATTGTTAAAAATCTCAAAAAGTCAAAGTTGACTTTTGTGCACAGTTGACTTTTTATCAGATGAATTCCAAACTATGCAATCCTTGGTGAAATCAAGTCCTTGACCTAAATAAAACCTAATGGCTATGTTCCAAAGGTTTTATAGGGTGTATTGAATCATGTCCCAAGGTTTGGGAGCATCTCCTGGTCAAAAGTCAAAGGAACAGTTGACTTTTTCCTCGAAACCCTAATTGTGGTCCAGATGAAATTGAAACTTGTGAATCAAGCTTCTTGAATCAATCCATTGTTGTAAATGGATCAATGTGGTGTATTGGAGGCCCTAAAATCATGTATTGAGGTCTTGGCTCATGTTTTGTCCCAAAAGTCAACTTAGGGGTGAATTAGGTCAAGAAACCCTAATTCTTGATTTTTTGATGAATGATTCCCCTGAGGTTAAATTGACTTGATGATTGGGTCCATGAGGTCCCTTAGAGCATCTTAAGTTGTTCTTTGAAGTATTGACTCATGCCCAGAGGAAAATTCTCATCTGGAGGCCTTGGTCGACCAAAACCCTAATTTGGTGACACTGGCGATCTTGAGGCTGGATCCACTTGGAATGTTGCACTCCTGTGCCTGATTCTTGATGTGGGAATCCTCTTGATCTCTTATGAATGTTTGAGAGGTTAGACAAGTTGAAGATCATATCATTTTTTGATTGATCCTTTGTCTAAAAGCTCTGAGAGGGCTTAAAACCCTAATCTTTGATAGTAGTGAATGTCCAAACATCTATGAGGAGATTGATTGAGGCATGTTGGTACATCCATATTGTGATGATGATTTTCACAATGATGGGAAATCTTAGTGGTCAAAATTTGGGGTATGACAGACGCCCCTATTGAATCTTCTTTGACCCGAAGGTGTGAATGGCGAAGGTATTCGGGCATTTGGGGTGCAAGAGGATTAAATATCGGAATACCCGAAATTTTGATGGTGGTTATGAACGACAGCTTGCTCATCCATCTTCTTTCGCTAAGCAATTATGCTTAGAAAAGGTAAACTTCCCCTCGATCGTGGTCTTCAGCCGAGGAACTGGTCTCAGTTTTCTTTTGAAATAAACTTCCCCTTGATCCTGGTTTCCTACCAAGGAACTGGTCTCAGTTTCTGATGTAAACTTCCCCTCGATCCTGGTTTCCTACCAAGGAACTGGTCTCAGTTTCTTTTGTCAATAAACATTGACAAGGGACGTTATTCGTAGCGGTTTTCCTCAAACTTCTGGCTGAATTTTTCTGGGGAGATGCCATTTGGTGGGAAGAAGTTTTGATGTCAGACTTGCTGGGGAAACCCATTCGTCTGAGTTGTAGAGGTGTATAAACTTCTCTATTAGAGATGCCATTTGTGGATTCTATTAGGGAAAATGAGTCTCTTGAGAGACTGTTTCCTGTTTGGGGGTATTACATCATACTTTTCCTCGAGATCTTCTCGAAGAAATACCATGTGATGTAATCCAGTTTGGAGGTGCTGATGACCCTTTCGTCGGAGAATTTTCTGGAGAAAAACTGTCGTATTGTCGAAGCTTTGATTAAGAGGCTTTCTCTGGGGATTTTCCTTAATCCGGAAAAGCAAAGATATCATTTTCAATGGCGAAGAGTGATGTTTGTCGAGAGTTTTCTTTCTTTTCATAAGTTCAAGTTATCAAAGTGGTCCAAGATCGTCTCTAATCCAGAGATAAACTGGAAAAGAGATTGTTTAGATTATTCACTTCCTGACGAGGAAAGAACTAAGAACTCGATTGAGAGGAATTTTATCACTAGGGGATAAGACCGACCAGAGTGATAGTGATGCAATATGAATATGAATGTAAATCAATAATGCATGATGTATGTATGTTTATGCTGACAAAACTGACACGACATACAGACTAGTGGATGAACACGACTGGATACTCGGCCACTGCGGGGGATGAAAAGTATCACTCGTCCAAAAGTAGCAATTCTGCCTTGCTTAGGAGAGATAGTCCTTATGGGGAACAACGTTGATCGGGCTTAGGAGATAAGAACTCTGCCGGGGGCGTCGGACGAAACATTCACATCTGACACAGCTTATCCTTCATTTAGGTATAATGGCTTTAGAAGGAGTACTTTGATTCTGCACTTTGAAGCTTAACTGCCTTTGGAGAAGCTATCGATGTTCTTTTAGACGTTCAACAGTCAAAAGAAATTGCCATCTTTATTTTAAAACCAGAAAATTTTTGACAAGTAAATTCATTTTTGTTTTATTTCAAGGATCGTTAACCATATTAACATGTCGTTCTGTAAAGCTATAACAAATAAGAATTGCAAACAAAAGCACTATGGCTCAAATTTTATTGATAGGATGGAAATCAGCCAAACGTGTGATCCCATAGAGTATTTACAAAGTTAGAAAATGGTAATTTTAAGGGAAAAGGGCTACATTGAAACATAACGACCGTTATCCTTCTACCAACTTTAAATTCCGGGCATCCTGAGCTTCTGTCGAAGATGACCTTGACTGGAGTTTTCCTAATGGATGGTACGACCGCTGATGGGGGATTTGCCCATTTGTTGGACGTAGTTACTTGCCATTAACCCCTAATTTTTGCCTGGATTGTACTTTGATATTTCCAATCCACCGGGATTATTTTTTTGATTATGTCTCTAATTTTTGCCTGGACCGCCCTTTCGGGTTTTCAATCCACCGAGACGTTTTCTTTTTTTTTTATTTAGGTGAAGTATTACTTGACTACGTCAACATTTGTGGGGTAGGCAAATTCCTCTCCATCCATAGTTGCGAGTCTCAAGGCGCCGCCTGAGAAAGCTTTCTTGACCACATAAGGGCCGTCATAATTCGGAGTCCATTTGCCACTGGAATCATTGAGAAATGATTGTATCTTTTTGAGCACGAGGTCTCCTTTCCTGAAGACGCGGGGTCAGACCTTTTTGTCAAACGACTTCTTCATTCTTTGTTGATACAACTGACCGTGGCATAGAGCCGTTATTCGCTTCTCTTCAATCAGATTCAGTTCGTCGTGCCGACTTTGACACCATTCGGCCTCTGTTAGCTTAGCTTCCATCAATACCCGGATTGATGGGATCTCTACTTCTACGGGCAGGACTGCCTCCGTGACATATACTAGAGAGAAAGGGGTTGCCCCTGTTGAAGTGCGAGCAGACGTGCGATAACTGTGAAGGGCAAAGGGTAGCATTTTGTGCCAGTCTTTGTAGGTTACGACCATCTTCTAAACAATCTTCTTGATGTTCTTGTTAGCCGCTTCTACTGCTCCGTTCATCTTGGGTCGGTAGGGAGATGAGTTATGATGTTCGATCTTGAACTCAGCACACAACTCTTTCATCATCTTATTGTTCAAGTTGGATCCATTATCCGTAATGATCTGGCTCGGAACACCATAACGACAGATGATATTGTTTTTGATAAATCGGACCACCACTTGTTGGGTTAAATTGGTGTATGACGCTGCTTTGACCCACTTGGTGAAGTAGTTAATGGCTACCAGGATGAACCGATGTCCATTTGAAGCCTTGGGTTCAATCATGCCAATCATGTCGATTCCCCATATGGAAAAAGGCCATGGGGAAGAGAGAACTTTGAGATGCATTGGCGGTACATGGACTCTGTCTGAGTATATCTGACACTTGTGACACTTCCTCATGCACTTGTAGCAATCGGATTCCATTGTAAACCAATAGTACCTTGCCCTCAGAATTTTTCTCGCCATTGTGTGTCCATTGGCATGAGTGCCAAAGGATCCTTCGTGAATTTCTTTTATCAACATGTTTGCTTCTGGCATGTCTACGCATCGGAGCAAGACCATGTCGAAGTTTCTCTTATAGAGTGTATCACTTCTCAGGAAGAAACTGCCTGCCAATCTCCTGAGAGTCATTCTATCCTTTCTTAATTCCTCAGGTGGGTACTCTTGTTTCTGAAGGAAGCATTTGATATCGTGATACCAAGGTTTATCGTCTATGATTGCTTTGATCGCGAAGATGTAAACGGGCCGTTCAAGGCGCATTATGTCAATATTAGGTATGTCATTCCATTGACCAACACTAATCATGGAAGAGAGAGTGGCAAATGCATCCGCCATGTGATTCTCTTCACGAGGGATATGATGAAACTCGATTCTGTTGAAGAAGGGTAACAACCTTCTCGCATATTCTTTGTAAGGAATCAATCCTGATTGGTATGTGTTCCAATCTCCTTTGATCTGATTGACAACATGGGCTGAGTCGCCATATACATCCAAGTTCTTGATCCTTAAATTGATCGCTTCTTCGAGACCCATGATACAAGCTTCGTATTCGGCCTCGTTGTTTGTACACTTGAATGTCAGTCGGGCGGTGAAAGGAATGTGGGTACCCTGAGGCATTATAATGATTGCCTCAATTCCGTTTCCATAATGATTGACAGCTCCGTCAAAGATAAGTCCCCATTGGGAACCTGGTTCTGGCCCTTCACTGGGTAGCGGTTCATCGCAATCTTTCATTTTCAGATACATGAAATCTTCGTCAGGGAAGTCAAATCCGACTGATTCCTGATAGTCAATCGGTTGATGAACCAAATGATCGGCTAAAATATTCCTTTGATGGCTTTCTGAGCATGGTACTCGATGTCATATTCTGATAACAACATCTGTCAACGGGCTATCCTTCCTGTGAGAGCAGGTTTTTCAAAGACATACTTGATTGGATCCATTTCAGAGATTAACCAAGTAGTGTGACGAATCCATCTATACCAAGTTTTCTCAAGCATAGTGTACCGATTCTCGCAGTCAGTGAACTTCTTACTCAAATAGTAAATGACAGATTCTTTCCTTTTTGTTTCGTCTTGTTGGCCAAGTACACAACCCATGGAGTCCTCTAAGACTGGTAAGTAAATGATCAGTCATCTTCCTTCCACTTGAGGTGATAGAATAGGTGGGTTCAACAGGTATTCCTTGATACTGTCAAACGCAGTTTGGCAATCTTCTGTTCAAATGCAGTCCTGATTCTTTTTTAGTAGTTTGAAAATCGGCGCGCATGTCGCGGTCATGAGGAATATAAATCGGGAAATATAATTCAAACGTCCCAAGAATCCTCTGACTTATTTTTCAGTCTTTGGAGAAGGCATTTCTTGAATGGCCTTGATCTTGTCAGGATCAACCTCAATTCTTTTCTGGCTGACGATGAACCCTAAAAGTTTCCCTGAACAGACACCGAATGTGCACTTATTGGGATTCAAGCGGAGTTTTTACTTTTTTAACCGCTCGAATAATTTTGACAAGTGGGTTACATGCTCATCTTCTGTTTTAGATTTGGCAATCATATCATCGACATATACCTCGATTTCTTTGTGTATCATGTCATGAAACAGAGTAGTCATGGCCCTTTGATAGGTTGCCTCGGCGTTCTTCAAACCGAACGGCATTACCTTGTAACAAAAGGTGCCCTTTGATAGCTTATCCTTGACTCATTCAGTTGGAAATGGCTCAGTTCATGCCACCTTGGTGCATCCATTGAATGCTTGGAGACAAAATTGGAGTCTTGGCCTCTTTTCGGCTTTTTAGGGTTTGGCATGCTACTTTGGGAATCTTGGACTTGGGAGGATGATGGATCAGTGCTTGTCCCTTGGTTGTTCCCCCTTGAGGTGTTCAGATGGATAAGCATGCTTGGAATTGCACAATTTGAGCAAATCGTGCCTTCATGCACAAGTCTGCCTTGCCAAGATAGTTTGCAGCAAGGCATGTTGCAGCTGCCATAACTCCTAGCTCAGATGGACTTTGATGGAGTTCTTGGATATTTTGGAAAGCCCTTATGTGACACAACACATGTGCGATCATAGTTTGTCTTGAAACTTTTTGGATCCAAGTGAAAAATTCCCCTACATTTTGAGAAAAAGCAAGACAGATTCTGACTTAGTGAAAATTTCACTAAGTGTTGGAAAAAGTGACATTTCATGTTTTCATCAAATTTTGATCACTCCATAACTTGAAATCCATGAGGAATTGGAATGAGGTGTAGTTGACACTTTTAAAGTATGCCACGAGAGCTACAAATCCATCTTTGGACCATCCAAAATGGTTGCTTGGATCTCAAGTTATGGTCCTTGGAAGTTGGTACCCTAGCCACTTTGTTTTATAACTTAAAAAATTCTAAGTTTTTTATGGTTACCCCTTTAACAAGTTATCCCACTTTCTTTGATTTTTCTTGATGAATGATGATTCTAATCACACATTAACATCATTTTAGGGTCAAGGAACCATAATTGTGAAAAATCTCAAAAAGTCAAAGTTGACTTTTGTGCACAGTTGACTTTTATCAGATGAATTCCAAACTATGAGATCCTTGGTGAAATCAAGTCCTTGACCTAAATAAAACCTAATGGCTATGTTCCGAAGGTGTTATAGGGTGTATTGAATCAGGTCCCAAGGTTTGGGAGCATGTCCTGGTCAAAAGTCAAAGGCACAATTGACTTTTTCCTCAAAACCCTAATTGTGGTCCAGATGAAATTGAAACTTGTGAATCAAGCTTCTTGAATCAATCCATTGTTGTAAATGGATCAATGTGGTGTATTGGAGGCCCTCAAATCATGTCTTGAGGTCTTGGCTCATGTTTTGTCCCAAAAGTCAACTTAGGGGTGAATTAGGTCAAGAAACCCTAATTAATATTTTTTTATGAATGCTTCCCCTGAGGTTAAATTGACTTGATGATTAGGTCCATGAGGTCCCTTAGAGCATATTAAGTTGTGCTTTGAAGTATTGGCTCATTCCCAGAGGAAAATTCCCATCTGGAGGCCTTGGTCGACCAAAACCCTAATTTGGTGACATTGGCGATCTTGAGGCTGGATCCACTTGGAATGTTGCACTCCTGTGCCTGATTCTTGATGTGGGAGTCTTCTTGATCCCTTATGAATGTTTGAGAGGTTAGACAAGTTGAAGATCATGTCATTTCTTGATTGATCCTTTGTCTAAAAGCTCTGAGAGGGCTTGAAACCCTAATCTTTGATAGTAGTGAATGCCCAAACATCTATGAGGAAATTGATTGAGGCATGTTGGTACATCCATATTCTGATGATGATTTTCACAATGATGCGAAATCTTAGTGGTCAAAATTTGGGGTATGACAGTGGGGACTTTGAAAAGTAAAACTTTAAAGCAAAATATTACCTATCAGTTACATAAAGAGGAAATTTCAAAGTTGGAAGTTTTTCAGCAATTTTTTTTTTGTTTTAAAGTAAAAGTTGCCTCATATATAGTTCGATGAATATCACAAGGATTATATACAGCCTCAAAGTAATTGTGCAAAGCCTTATTTTATTTGATATGTGTACTTGTACACTTCTTGAACTAAGTCTACACAGTTGAAAAAACATCTATTAGAAGCTGGAGGATAATCGCAGATGCCACATAATGAGCATGGTAACAATTTAACACCCTTTATTCGAATTCTTGTGTGTAGAGATAGTTAACTTGAAATTTAAAAGGAGTCAAGGTAGCGGTCTCTCTGGTGAAGAAATCCAGTTGTGTGTGGTATTTTACATCTGTATAATGGGTGGTGGTTGTGAAGATTTCGTTTTTATGAAGAAAGAATGACTTGGGAAAAAATTGATAGAAGCCAAATTATCAAGATACCAGGTTAGACTGATAGCTAACAAGGACCAAATATTTGTGTCCTACATAATCCTGATACACAAAATATTGGGTTGGAAAAAAATGTACTAGATGTCAAGAGCTTCAATGTGAAGTTTAGGAGAAATAGGGGCAAATTATCTCTCGAACCAGTCGGGACCATGACTTCGATTGACAAAGGGAGTCATGGATTGTTCAAGAATAAAATATTCTACAAACATCATGATATGCTTCCTAAATACATATGCGGTCGACAGACCAGTATCTTCTGGCGTTAACAAGGCAAGCATGGTGGCTTCAACTCGTCTTCCTTCAACTTCCTGGGCTTAGGAAGAAAGGATTTTGAACTTCAAAAAAGATCCAAACTTGGCATTAAGCCATAGTTGGAGAAGCCACATACTTTCAGGGAATAGGAATTTGTATTCTGGATTGCTGATGAACTTAAAATCAGAAACAACAACCTCAAGTGCATCTTAGAGAGAGCCCCAAGATTAGCTTGTTAAGATTAATTTTTTGTCCTTCATGAATTTGGGTGGCCAAAGTTATAAATTTCTTAGCTACATGCTAAGAGCTAGAGCCAAAGACATAGTGAGATAGCCAGAAGATTAAGAAAGCAATGTGAACTTGGTCATAAACCTCTTCAGAGTCAGTCTCATGGAAATCTTCGATAAAACTCTTATAACTTGCACGATCGAAGCTAAATTCTAGTTTTATGCTAGTTAGAAAGTAGGGTTGAAGGTTTCGCCAGTAGGTCAAAGTCTCGTTATGGCAGCTATGTCGAATAAGATGGGGGTTACCATTCTACAGCGCAGGTGGAAAGTATTGGTACAATCTTCCCAGAAAAAGAGAGGTGTGATGAACATGTTCGGATTGCACTTAAGGCCAATTCTTGACAACTGAATCAAGTTATAAATTTCTTGATCCTCCTAGAACTGTCCTTTCTTTTTGTCTACCTTATCTAGCCATTCAATATAGGCTTTATTGTTAGGGGAAGGGAAAGAACATAAAACACATCTAGTTACACTCATGAACCCTGACTCGTAAGCTTTATCTTTAAAGATTACGGGTTCATGACTACGGTCACAAGGAATAGACTTGCATAGGCGTTCAGGTTTCTTAGAATTAGTAGGGAAAGGACCTAGGAATGCATGAATAGTACTAGAAATGGAGAAATGGAGGAGTACTTGAGAAGCCCAAATCATCCCTTTCTCTTCCTTCACTGGTGGCTCAGTAATGTAGCTACATTTACCAACAACAATGGGAACACTAATTTCATAAGAAAGTGGGATTGGAAGTCTTGGTGTAGAAGAAGAAGTCATTTTTTCTTCTAAAGATTTATAAGGTTGAAGATGGAAATAGTATGGGAATTTGAGAAGTTAGAGCTTTGATGAAGAAAAAAGTTAAAAAATGAAAAAACGTAGGGGTTTTTAGAATGGAAAAACGTTTCAGTTTCCCCCCAACAAAGTGGGACAAATGGCACTAAAAACATAAACATTTGGCATTTGAAACTCTTGAAGAAAATCTATTTAAATATTTCTTTAATAGGGTTTGCACGCACGTTCGTGAAGTGGAGGTTTGATAGAAAATGGTCATGATGACCATGATGTGCACAAGCTTTGGTAAACAATGTTGGGAAGTTATAAAAACACCACCTTTCTTCCATATGATATATATGATAAAAGGTGGCATTTTGGGGGGAATTTGTTAGCATGAAATTTCTAGCTGTTGAAAAGTCAACAAAGAATGGTAATGGCTACGTTGAAAATACTAAGTGTCAATGCTTAAACCAAAAAGCTTTGACACATTGTCTGTGTCGACCTAGTGGTTCGACTAAGTTGCAAGTGGAGTCTAGGCCAAGAAAGGTTTGGAGGAATCCCAGGAACAAATCCATAATATTAGGACCACTTTCTCTTCAAAACATGTTAAGAATCTTAAGAGTCACGTGCCAACTCTTCGATAATATGTTGAAGTCGACACTTAGTAAGTGTCAAGGACTTAATATATTTTCAAAGTCCAAAAATATGTGAGGTGGAGAAGTCTCAGTTCTCGACAAGGGTAGTTAAGGCATTCAGAATGATTATCAACGCAGTTATCACCACATTTGTTTGGTTTTCAAAAATTTCTCTTTGAAGACGCATGGAAGCAAATAAGAACGATGCAACATCACGTAGTAGGACACACGTCGAACGTGTAACCAAGGATTATTGTCGATGTTTATTTTAGGACTAGTATATAAATCAAGCTCAAGCCTTGAATTAAGGGTCGCAAAATTCTCATTCATTCTCTATAGAACTAGAGTACCCAAGTCATCGAGCAAAATAGTTTGTGAGAAATGTGAGTCTGCGTTCACTCTTTAAATTTAATGCAAATCTTTTGTATTTCAAGCATTTACAATTAATTCCATTTACTTTGTTTATTAGTTTTTATCTATATCCAAAGTTTATTATTTACATCTATTTGGTTTATTATTCAAGATTTTTAAATCTAGATCACTCACTTTTCATTGTATCTTTTCTTGTGACTGTTTAATAAAAAGACCAGTAAAAAGACCAGTAAAAAATAGAGAATTGGGAATCTTGGATTCTTCGTGTTTTAAATAGATTCATATTCTTATTTAATTTCTTTTCTTGTATGTATTATGTTGTACATTAACATTTTCTTGTAGCAATTTACTTTAACCAGGCCTATTGGTATGTTTCTACAACTCTCATATTATTTTATATCATTGTTTGATTTTATTCTACATATGTTTATTTGTTTATTTCTTACATTCCTTATTTCATTCATTGATTAGTTGTTGTATGAATGTTAATCTTTGTGTTTAAGACATTTTTAAACGCATCATGTTAATTATGTGCATTTGAGCATTTTTATATTTGTTCATGCATTATTTAATCTTTCATTCATACAAGTTTTAATAAGAATTGTGTTTTCCTGTATAGTGGCATGTCTAATTGCGTATTTGTTGCATTTAACATGTCTATCTTCGTATTCTGTATTCGATCTTTGACGTTGCATATCCTTCTTATTTATGTATAGCTTATTTGTTTCTCCAGAATATAGTCTGTGTTTCTGGTTTTGTTTGCGTTTAGACTCATTAGAATCTATCTATTTTTTATCTTATCAAAGGGGGAGAAGTTGTAATGTGTGTCTAGATTTGTTTCATGTGTTTTATGATTTTGTGTATTGTGAAATGTTTTAGGGGGGAGCACAATAATTGAAGGAAATCATTGATCACATTTTTATTTTGCTTGAAGTCGACTCATTCCAAGTGAAAGCTTGCAAAACATAAAAAATGGGAGATTGGAGTTGCCTATCTCTAATACATTAAGAGGGATACTATGGATGTCTCTACAATGGTTTTATTGCTTGTATTTTAAGCTTTATTTTGGTTTTAGTCTTATATCATTGAGTCTCCACTTCAATTGAGTATTTTTTAGGATCAAGTTTTAGATCCGTAAATTTTAGCATACATAATTCAAACACTTTATGTTTAAGTATGAATAGTATGCATTAATGCAATTAGTAAAGTTTTTGGAGCAAGAACCATATTTGAGATTGATTCAAATCATTTCACAAGTAGAATCTCAAAATATTCTTAAGAACTTTAAATTTAGAGATTTTGGGTGTGGGATTTGAATAACACAACCCTATGACACGAGTCATATCAAACAGAGGGAAACGAGAGATTTTGTACGTCTGTGAGTCAAATCTTAGAATGTGTTTGCTTCGAGTTATGTAACTTTGTGACTCAAATCAAAAGTTACACATGAGTCGAATCATGAAACTTTTGTCAACCTCTATCTTTTTTAGTCAAATCATGGGTTATTCATGACTCGAATCACAACTTTCATGAGTTGAATAAAGGTATACACTTTATTCAAATCATAGCAAAATGGATTTCTCATTAAGTGCATATCTTGTTCCACATTACTTTGTCACTTGACTAATATTACTCTTGTGTTAATGACCCAAATCAAACATGATTTTTTCACTTCATTTTGTGTTTCATCTCCATCGCCAATAAATAATTTTTCTCTAAAAATAATTCACAAAGTTAGAAAACACATACTCCCGGTGTACAATCTTCTTTGTTCTCTCTCTCACACACACTCTCTCTCTCTCTCCCTCTCTCTCTCTCCCCCCTCTCTCTCTCATTTTAATTTTTTAGTTGATTGCATGATTAGGATGTGCTTATTGCTTTCTAGAATTTCATGTCATTAAGATTTTTGTTGATAGAGATTTTTGTTGGTAATTTGACTTTGTCTTGTTGTAGAATCTTATCGGTATTGAAAATCGTAAGATTACAATACTTGTGTAATTGAGCTATTATTCAACACCAATCTAGTTTTTCTCTTAGGATTAAGTTAATTTTCAATCTTGATTGTATTGTGAATTGTTTAAGTCTCATTGTGTTAATTCCAATTAATAAGCACAATTTCTCTATTCGCTAAAAATGGTTTCTGGTACAAAAAATCAATTTCAATTTTGAAACTCTAATAAATATTTTCAAGTATATTTTTAACTTTGGACCTCTCCTCTAGACTGCTTGTTGTCCATATTTTCACACAACATTAAGAACTTCGCAAAATAGTGGTGTATTGTTTATAGTAGTCTAGCTAGTAGTAATGTTTTTCTTTTTTAAATAAAATGACTATGGTTGAAATCTAGTTAGGTTCAATTATATATATATATATATATATATATATATATATATATATATATATATATATATATATGGGTTCTTATCATATGAGAATGTCATTTTATGTAATAATATGAGAATGAATCTGATTCATTAGATTTTAAAATAAATGGTGGAGATTATGTGTGGTTTTTGTTTTTCTCTCTCCTCCATTATTAAAATAAATGATAGAGGAGAGAGAAAAAAGCAGACACATAATCTCCACCATTTATTTTAAAATCTAATGGTTCATATTCATTCTCATGTTCTCACAATAGAATGACATTCTCATATGATACGTTATATATTTAAAATGAATTTCTTAATTATTTTAAGTTTTTAAAATAGTTAAATAAAATATATTAATTTTATTTTAAGAATGTCTATGAAATTCCTTTAATTTGAGAGAGGATGTCTATCTCGGAGAATTATATAAAAGTATTTTTGAATGAAATTTTTCATATATATATATATATATATATATATATGAGTGGGGATAACTTACTCTATGAGTAATTTTTATTTATTTATTCCAAATTATAACATTTGAATTTAATGTAATCTAATGGTTAAATTAGTCTTTTACTTAATTAACCATTAGCTTGAATTAAATTCAAAGGCTATGATTTGGATTAAGCTAAAGAAAATTACTCTAAGAATAAGTTTTTTTAACTTACTCCACGTCATAGTCTTTAAATTGAATCTAATATACTGGTTAAATTAGCATTTTTACTTATAACCATTTAATTAAATCTGATTTAAAGGCTATGATAGTGGAGTAAGTTATGAAAACTTAATTTTGAAGTAAATTATCTCTCTCTCTCTCTCTCTCTCTCTCTCTCTCTCTCTCTCTCTATATATATATATATATATATATATATATATATATATATATATAGTGTGGGGATCAACTAACTCCATATATATATATATATATATATATATAGAGAGAGAGAGAGAGAGAGAGAGGATCAACTTACTCCACAATCATAACCTTTAAATTAGATTTAATAAAATGGTTATAAGTAAAATTGTTAATTTAACCACTAGATTAAATTCAATTTAAAGGCTATGATGTGTAATAAGTTGATCCCCACTTGTGTGTGTGTGTGTGTGTGTGTGTGTATATATATATATATATATATATATATATATAGAGAGAGAGAGAGAGAGAGAGAGAGAATTTATGTGTATAATTTTATACATCATGAAAATTTAGTTAAACACATCAAATCAGTAAAAAGAGTTACAAGAAAGATATAGTGGTGAATAATTTGTCAATAAAAACAGGTGATTTTTGAAATTTCATTTAGATATGTGAGTGAAGAGGATTCATTAAAATATTTTTTTTACAATTGAGAATTGATCATTCAAACCTGTGAGAAGTTACATTTTTTGATTATATAGTCTAAACTCAAGAGCATTAGGCATCCCAACACAACATGGTACGGGAATAGATGCAATCATGACTAAGAAGATAACTTTCTAGTTCTTCCCAAAAAAGTTTAATATCCTTTTTAACATCTATCATGTATCCCAGATTCATTTTGGTCTTATAATTTAAAAATGATCATTTGGGTGTATTAACTTTTCAAAACTTATCATGTTTATCATTTTTGTCTACTTTGTTAGTCAATGTCAATGAGTTAACCTATGTAACACTGTAGTGGAAGTCACATGTATGCCAACTAGAATGACACATTTTGTGACCAATTTTGTTGGTCTCTAAAGCTATCACAAAATTAGATTTCTTTGTGGCATTCTAGTAAAAACCTTTCTTAAAAACACAACCATAACTTCATTGCTTCTTTTCTTTCTCAAAGATCATCAAAGTAGCCATAATCAACCCCAGACCACATAATAAATTGTATTTTGTTTTGTTGAAATATTATTTTAAAGATTGCAAGTTATTAAAGAGAATTTCACAACCTTATCTCCTTGTGAAGATGATGTTAAATGTTATTGTACTCCCGATATTCTTTTATGTTATATTATATTTTCATTGTTAGATTTTTTTAAAGTAGTTTTTTAAAAATAAATCAAAGAAACATGTCAAACTGACCATTTTCCTTTTCCCTTACTTTTTCCTTCTTTAAATTTAATTTTTGAAATCAACCATAACTTCGTTACTTCTTTTATTTCTCAAAAATCATCAAAGTAGGCATAATCACTCCAGGCCACTTAATAAATTGTCGTTTGTTTTGTTAAAATATTATTTTAAAGATTGCAAGTTATTAAAGAGAATTGCACAATCTTATCTCCTTGTGAAGATGATGTTAAATGGTATTGTACTCCCGATATTCTTTTATGTTATATTATGTTTTCATTGTTAGTTTTTTTGAAGTAGTTTTTTAAAATAAATCGAAGAAAAATGTCAAACTAATCATTTTCCTTTTCCCCTACTTTTTCCTTCTTTAAATTTAATTTTTCAAATCAACCATAATTTCATTACTTCTTTTATTTCTTAAAAATCATCAATGTAACCATAATCACTCCTAGACCACATAATAAATTGTCTTTTGTTTTGTTGAAATTTTATTTTAAAGATTGCAAGTTATTGAAGAGAATTACACAACCTTATCTCCTTGTGAAGATGATATTAAATGTTATTGTACTCCCGATATTCTTTTATGTTATATTATGTTTTCATTGTTAGTTTGTTTTTGAAGTAGTTTTTTAAAATAAATCGAAGAAACATGTCAAACTAATTATTTTCCTTTTCCCCTACTTTTTCCTTCTTTAAATTTAATTTTTCAAATCAACCATAACTTTATTACTTCTTTTATTTCTCAAAAATCATCAAAGTAGCCATAATCACTCCTAGACCACATAATATATTGTCTTTTGTTTTGTTGAAATGTTATTTTAAAGATTGTAAGTTATTAAAGAGAATTACACAACCTTATCTCCTTGTGAAGATGATGTTAATTGTTATTGTACTCCCGATATTCTTTTGTGTTATATAATTTTTTCATTGTTAGATTTTTATGAAGTAGTTTTTTTAAATAAATCGAAGAAACATGTCAAACTAATCATTTTCCTTTTTCCCTATTTTTTCCTTCTTTAAATTTAATTTTTCAAATCAACCATAACTTCATTACTTCTTTTATTTCTCAAAAATCATTAAAGTAGCCATAATCACTCCCACACCACATAATAAATTGACGTTTGTTTTGTTGAAATATTATTTTAAAGATTGCAAGTTATTAAAGAGAATTACACAACCTTATCTCCTTGTGAAGATGATGTTAAATGTTATTGTACTCTCGATATTCTTTTATGTTATATTATGTTTTCATTGTTAGTTTTTTTTTTGTAATTTTTTAAAAATAAATCGAAGAAACATGTCAAACTAATCATTTTCCTTTCACTACTACAAAAAACCTATTTAGAAACGGTTGGGAATGACATATAATGACGCGGGCGAAGACGTTGTTATGTAGATTGCTATTGTAAGTTCGTTGTTTCAACAACGGTCTGGAAATCGTTGTTGTATTCTGGAAGCACGCGTTATATTGCAACGGTTAGGTATTTCAACCGTTGTAATATATATAAACTATCACAATGGTTATTAGTATCAACCGTTGTCATATATATTAACTATCACATCGGTTATGTGTCTCAACTGTTGTGGAATCTACCCTTAGTTTATTAAATACAAATGTATATTGCTTGTTTTACTATTCACCTAATTAAAGAAATACAACCATTAAAATTGGTAAAGAACTATATAATCTGAAAATTAAACTGTTCTTGAAAACCAACTTAAATACACCACTGTTTTCTGAATTGCATCCATTTCATTCGGCACATTTTATGTTCCTTAACATAAAATTTATGGTTCAATGGTCGGTTTCCTTCAATCCATCGATATGTTTTATTATAGTTTACCTCATCATCGCCAAAAATCATCGCGATTTTATCATTATAACAATCATGATCTTAACAACCACGATGATTAGTGACGACGATGAGGTAAACTATAAGAAAAGATATCGATGAATTGAAGCAAACGATCCATTGGACCATAAATTTTATGTTAAGGAACATTAAATGTGCTGAATGAAATGGATGCAATTCGGAAAACATTGATATGATAAAGGTTGGTTTTCAAATACATCCTAATTTTCAGATTATAAGTTTCTATATCAATTAAACTGATTGCATTTTCAAAAAAAGGATAGTGAAACAAACAATATACATAGTATATAATAAACTGAATTTCATATACAATATCATAATGAATTCATATATATGTACCTTATCAGAATGAATTCATATGTATGTACCACCATCATCATCACCATGTGAAACAAACCCTAAGAAGTGGGAAGCAATGAAGAAAATTAGTTAGTATTCAATTTAACTATATACAATATACGTAGTATATATATATATAATAAACTAATGTTCTATATCAATTTAACTGATTGCATTTTTAATAAAAGGATAGTGAAACAAACCATATACATAGTATATAATAAACTAAATTTCATATACAATATCAGAATGAATTCATATATATGTACCTTATCAGAATGAATTCATATGTATGTACCACCATCATCATCACCATGTGAAACAAACCCTAAGAAGTGGGAAGAAATGAAGAAAATTAGTTAGTATTCAATATAACTATATACAATATACATAGTATATATATAATAAACTAATGTTCTATATCAATTTAACTGATTGCATTTTTAAGAAAAGGATAGTGAAACAAACAATATACATAGTATAATAAACTAAATTTCATATACAATATAAGAATGAATTCATATATATGTACCTTATCAGAATGAATTCATATATATATGTACCACCATCATCATCACCATATTAAACAAACCCTAAGAAGTGGGAAGTAATGAAGAAAATTAGTTAGTATTCAAAACAAAACAACCAAAATTTGAAACAAAACCCTAAGAAGTGGGATTGTACCATTACAATGAAGTTCACCTTGCTTGTGAAGCATTGAAGTCGAATCTGAACAAAATGAGAACAATCAACAAAAACAACATGAAGCAAACGAGATAATGGGAACTATCTAACAAAAAGATTGAAGTAGAAGACTACATTATTTTCCATAAACAATATGTACATTACGCTTGCTACCGCCAGCGTCATCACCATGTTCATCTAGTTTTAGATTTTGCAAGAAGAAATACAAGAAGGAAGAAGCTTAAATCAAAAGCTTCATACTTCTTGTACTTCTTTTCGCGGATTCTATAAAAAGATGAAGTTTGCTGCCAAAAATGGGTGCTAGGGTTTCGCTGTGAAGGAAACGGCGCTACTGTCAAAAATAGAAAGTTAATTCCCTTATATAGGTAAATATTTCACAACGATTTTCTAAAATAACTGTAATGATAAGTATATATTATTGTAATAATATCACAACGGTTAGTTATATTAACCGTAGAGATAACCCTTCTAATTGGTACAAGGTTCAACACCAGGCAACAACATTTTTCTATAATTACGTAAAATAGAAAAATGTTGTTGCCTGAAGTCAAACCTTGTACCAAGTATAAGGGGTATCGCTACGGTTATTATTACTAACCGTTGTAATATTATAACCCTTGCTCTTCCCAGAGTAGAGAACACTCTGGCCATAATGATTTAAAATTTTCTCTGTTTTTCAAAAAATATCATTCCAGAATATCAACCATTTACAATTTATCATCATTGCAAGCATTAAACTATCAAACTTTTCATCTTCAACCTCATCTATAAATAGAAAACACTACATTTCTTCATAATATATTCTTCATAACAATGAGTTATACAAATGAGAATGCTAGAATCACCGATGAGGAACGTCAGGCGCCAATAGAGGAGGTCCAACCAGCGGCCAGAGATGCCTTAAGGGTGAGGAAGGATAAGAAGAAGAAGCTGAAGAAGAAAAAGATAAAGAAGAAAAGGAAAACAGTTTATTATGATTCCGATGAGGGGAGATAGGAGAGATGTCTGGATTATGAAGATGCATTTGCAGTAATGGGGTCTGACATTGAATAATATATGTAATATGATTATCAATGTACTCTTCTTAATGGAATCTTAATAAAATGTTATTTTATATATGCTCATCTCTTACAGTTTTATTTTTAAAGTTATATATACTGTTCTCTTGCACTTAAAAACACTAAAAAAAAGAAATAAAATATATGTTTAAAAGAAAAACAATGATGAATTTTGAGTTTTGAGGTTAAATCCCCATAACACTAACAAAAGAAATAAAATATATGTTTAAAATACAAAAACATGACAAAAAATATAGTTGTTGGGAATCGAAGCTTATTACATGTATTACAACGGTGTTTTAATACAACCGTGTTTAAAATGTAAAAATATGAAAAAAAATGTAGTAGTTGGGAATCGAAGCTTGTTACACAGCTTGTATTACAACGGTTTTTTAGTACAACCATCGTTAAATATGGCGTTATAAATTTTTTAACGTATTACAACGTTGGGATACGAATCCGTGGTAAACCTGGCGTCGTTAAATGGGTTTTTCGTAGTAGTGTTTTCCCCTACTTTTTCCTTTTTTAAATTTAATTTTTTTTACTTAAAAACATTAAAACTAAAATACATAACTCTTTGCAAAAAAAAAAACTTAAGGAGAAACAACTTGAATTTATCAACCTAAAATAGTGAGTCGTTTTTCTCTAGTGTCAAATGAATGATAATATTTATAAAATATAATATAATATAGCCATAATTTTAAACGTAATGGTAAAAATAAAGTAAAATAAGAAGGACCCATTCAAAAAGAAAAAAACGTAAACGTGAGCAATTTGATATAGAACATTTCATGTATTTATTTACCATCTTTAATAAATTGATATAGATTTTATCTAATAAATACAAGTAAGATAGTGTTTCATTGTGCACAAAAGCATTTTTCATTCAAAGATTAATATGTCTTATAAATCTCATTTGAACCAAAGATAAGAGTTATTGATCCAATGATGAAAACTTACATGTGTATTATGTCATATTGATCTCATTTGTGCACTTTAGAACTACTCTTGATATGGATTTTAAGAAATTTATTCTCTATCAAGCTTGTTAAATAGGTTTGAATCTCATTCTGTTGAGTTTGACTCATAGGTAATGTCAAGTGGAGAATAGAGCAGATGGATGCGAAAATAACTTTCCTTCAAGGTGAACTAGAGGAGAAAATCTACACGGAGTAGCCATAGGCTTTTAGCGATACTGGATATGGCAGACTTGTTGGCAAATTGAATAGGTCTTTATATGGCTTGAAGCAGTCTCCAAGGTAATAGTACAAGTGCTTTGATTCATACATGATTCGAATTGGCTATAGAAGGTGCGATTATGATTGTTGTATTTATGTGATGAGCCTTGATGATGGTTATTTTATTTTCATGTTACTTTATGTTGATGATATGTTGATTGCTTCCAGCCATTTATATGATGTAAATGATTTTAAAACCAAGTTGGGTAAGAGTTTGATATGAAGGATCTGGGTTCTACAAAGAATATTCTTGGGATGGAAATTCAGAGGGACAAAGAACTAATAAATTATGGTTCACTCCTACGAAAAACACATATAATATAGTTGTGAAACACATATAATGATGGTTTCACGCCCGTTTATAGGTAGCGTGTGATTGTATGTGTGATGGTTTCCACAATAGGCGTGTGACCGTGGTTATAAGTTAGGTAGCGTGCTACCTATCACAATGGTTATATTAAACAACCGTTGTGACATATATGTAGGTCATGGGTTTGCAACCCAGCAACAACAACAATTTAGTTGGAATATAATTAACATTTCACTACGGTTATAGAAGATAACTGTTGTGAAAAGTACCTGAGTTTATTATAAAATATGTAAATTTCTTGTTTTTCCTTACACCTCACTAAACATATACAACCATTAAAATTGATGTATAAGATAATGATTTAAAAAATTAAAATATTCTTAAAAAAACTTAAACAACCCACTGTTTTTCAAATTGCATTCATACCGTAATTCATCTCTTGGTTCTTAACACATAGTATTTGATTCAATGCCCCCAAATTCTTCAAAGCAACGGTTCATTCCTACTTTATTTTGCAAAGCATCAATATGTTGACTAATTCGGAATTATCATCATCGCTATCATCACTATTTTTTTAATCAATGATGAACATTATTATGATGACAGCGATGAAGATGATTCAATTTCTTAACAAATTTGATGTTTTGTGATATAAATTAACAGAAAACGAACTGTTGATTTGAAGAATTTAGGGAAATAAACGAATTTCTACGTGTTAAATAGCGATATAGATGAATTACGAGATGAATGCAATTCGAAAAACATGTTTGATCTAAGTTGCATTTCAAATATAACTTAATTTGCATATTATTATTTTATAAATCACTTTAAATGAATGCATGTTCAATGAAGGGTTAGTGAAACAAACAATCTACATAAATTATAATAAACTCAACAACAACACACGTCAATAATAACAAAATTTATCAACAACAACAACATCAACATTTATCAACAAAATGGACATAACATACCTTTTATTTAAAAGATTCGTGGAATGATTTGAAGTCGATCTAATTTGCGCTGTCATGAAGAAAAAATGCAAGGCGGATGAAGCAACAATAACCACAACATACAAAATCTTGTCATTAATAATCAACAACAAATCATGTGAAACATAACAAGCAATACATTATAACATAACAAGGAAAAACAACCACAACATACAAAAACCTGTCAACAATAAGAACCAACAACAAAACATGTGAAGGTCTTAAATCTTCATGCCTAGTTGAATTTGTGCAGTCCTCAAGGTCTTCATAGTTCTCAAGGTCTTCATCTGATTCGGAATCAGATGCATCCAAACTCATTAGGTCATTCATAATAACCTCTACCTTTTTCATCTTTTTCAGGGTTAAGAATCTTGAAATGAATCTTCTTATAACCTGTTCCATCTGACGGTTCAACAATAGTAATGTGATCCCTAACAGATTCAGCTTCCTTGGATTTGTTCAACCATAACTCCACCATATCAAAAACCTCCTTTGTAACATGAATCTCATGGATAAGTTTGTTTCTAACACTATTCATGTTGAGAAAAGGATCTGAAATCTGAGAGAAGGGTCTAAAATTAAAACAAGAAGAGAAATTCTTTTTCAAAATAACATAAAATAACATACAACAACAACATAAAAAAACATAAAATGACAACAACATACAAAAAAAACATAATCTCTCAAACAAGAAGAAAATCATATGAAAATCATGTGAAACATAACAACAACATACACCAAAAAGAAAGAACAAGGAAGAAGAAGAATACCTTTATGTAGGAAGCAAGAGCTAATGACGAAGAAGAAGAGAGAAAATGTTGTGAGAGCAAGAATTGTCTCTACAAGTCAATCTATGTTTTGATGATAACAATACGTATTTGTGAAAGAACCATTTTATGTTCTAACGTGTGTTGTGTGCAGATCATATTCATAGAAATTATCAGATCTAACAAGCACCAGCCTGATGAGCGAAATTGATAATATGCGAAGTTACTATGTGTGACACAAGTCGCAAGAAGCAAGAACGCTTATGTATCTGATCATAATCAGTCAGATCCAAGGATGCGATATTGCTAATGCAATGCTCTTGTGGATGCTCTCTGAAAGTGATTAAGATTCTGAAGATTGCAAAGCTTCTGAAGAAGAGAACCGAAGTGCTGAAGACTCTCATGACTTAAAGTTCTGAAGGCGGAAGGCTCTGAAGACCAAGTGCAGAAAGACTCTGAAGACTTATGTGTTCTGAAGATAAAGGTTCTGAAGATCAGGTTTGAAGACTCTGAAGACAGATTCCTAATGGACAAGTTCTGAAGTTTCGGAAGACTTGAAGAAGTAAAGGATAACGTGCTCAAAGACAAGTGTTGAAGTTTTGAAGACTGATTCCTAATAGACTTCTTCAAATAACTGAAGACTAGACGTATCAGATATCCTGATTAAGAAGACTCTATTCATGCTTCATCAATTAAACATCAGAAGCCTCTGAAGTTCAGAACTCACATGTTACCGTTGTGAGTAACTGTACACGGCGTCCAAGAAAGATATATCCCGTCACTTCTCCCACAGCAAAAAGGAGATGTGTTAGTACAGCTAGTTATTACGCAACGTCTCTTTTCCAACAGCCAACAATATTTCAAACGGCTATATTTCTACTGGGCTATTTAAAGGAAAGAGTATTTGCTTCTAAAGATGACGAAGTCCTAAAAAGTGATCAAGTCCACAAATTGGGAATTGATCACAGTCATTGAGTAAAGATAGCAACAATGATGAGTTCTCGTTGTAACACTTAGAATATCCAAAGCTATCACCATTTGCACATGGCCATTATTGTTGAAGCTCAAAGATCATCATTCAACACAACAATAATGAATTAGTATAGAAGCTGTTGATGAAGAAGACAACATTACAAATCAGTCAAGTCATCAACCACCTTCTCGTCAGCGCTACATTGAAGATCTGAAGCAAGGAGTTGTTGGTCAAAGCTTGCTCACCCCAAAGACGAAGAAGAAGAAGATCTACAAGATGTCAACCACTGCTAAATCATTATACATCTCTGTAGTTTCTTTGTATAAGCAAGGAGTTGTTGCTCACATCTTGCTCGAACACTTGTGTGTTCTTTGTACTTAAACTTAGGAGTAATCTGCTTGTTAAGAAGCATCTTTGTAACCTCTTGTATAACTAATTCTTGGTGAATTAGGATTCCTTGAGTGGTCAGTGTGACCGGAGACTCGAGAAGACAATGGCGAGATGTCATTGCGGGAAAAGCCTGAAATAGGGTCAGTAGCGTTATATTCATTACGATGAATCCCTGAACGTCTAGCTGTGAAATCCTAGCAGTAGATCTTGCGAGATTGGAACCTACAGGTCAATGTTCGTTATATTCATTAAGTTGAATCCCTGAACGGTTCATTGTATGTTAGTCATAGTGCGGTTGTGCAAGTGGTTAGTCACCGGCTGTTGCCCGTGCATCTGTAATCGAGATTGATTATAGTGGATTAAGACCTTGTGTTCAAGGAGAAATCACCTGAGGAGGGTGGATTGGATTAGCCTTTATGGTGAACCAGGATATATCGTGTGTCCTTTACTCTTATGCTTGTTTTTCTTATTTATGCTTCTATATTGAGTATCAGAACCTTATATAAGAAATTCAGAACCTTGCAGCTTAACTCTGATAAGCTTCCGCACTGCAAGTTCTGAGAAATGTAGTTTATGTTCAGACTCTTGTTGGTGCTCATGCTTCACGCATAACAAGCCTGAAAGTATCTTAGCCAGTCAGAGTCTCTCAACGAACTCTGATGTTGTCCTAAGTGCTTTAACGACAAGAAGCGAAAAGTTGTCAAAGGAGTAAATACATAATTCAAACTCCCCATTTCTTGTGTCTTTCTCGCACCTTCAAATGCGTGCTAGTACTTTGATGTTATAGATACGACGATACTGTCATGAAGCAAGAGATAATTCACTTATAGTATATATGAGTAAATAATTTCACCACGGTTGTATTCAAAAACCGAGATTAAATGTAATGACTTTCACAATGGTTCACAATAACAACCATGGTGATAGGTGTTTTAATTTTAACTATATTATAATTATAAGAGTAACACTCATTGTAACAAAAAAAGTAGAATTGTTGAAGCTGAGATTCAAACCTTTCACTCCATAGATGTATAATCATAGTTTATTAGTTTCACCGTAGTGCAATGTGTTTTTTATAAATATAAATAAACAAAGCGCGTCCAAAAATGAGATATTACCACGGTTAACAGTCAGACTGTTGCAGTTTAGTGTGACGAAAGGTTTATTTTGTAGTGGTGGTTGTGTCATAAAAGCTATGTTAAAGGTATTTTGAGCAGATTTGACATGAGCAAAGCAAAGCTTGTGAGTACTCCATTGGCAAATCATTTTAAGCTCACTTTGGAACAATGTCCTAAGACAAACTTAGAGATTAAAGGTAAGTCGAAGATTCCTTATGCCAGTGCAGTTGGTTGTTTGATGAATGTTATGGTTTGTAATAGACCAGATTTGGCAAAAGTAATTAGTTAAGTGTGCAAGTTCATGTCCAATCCAGGGAAGCAACATTTGGAAGAAGCCAAGTGGATCCTAAGGTACTTGAAGGGTACAACAGATCATGGTATCATCTTCAACATGGAGCAGGGTGTTCCATCAGTTGCGGGATATTAGATTCTGACTCTACATGTGATTTAGATGATAGGAAGTCTACAACGGGGTATGGCTTAACTATTGCACGGGGAGGGGGCTATATGCTTGAAATCGTCAGTTCAATCCATAGTAGCTATGTCTACAACTGGGGTAGAATATATGGAAGTAGATGAAGCTTCCAAGGAAGCAATGTGGCTTACAGGGTTAGTGAAAGAGTTGGGTGTTGAGGAAGGTAGAGTTCAGTGGCAATGTGATAGTCAGAATGTTATCTATTTGGTGAACAATCAGATGTATCATGCTAGGACCAAGCATATTGATGCGAGGTTCCACAAGATCAGGGAGTTGGTGGCGTCCAGAAAGATCTTATTTCGTAAGCTTCACACTACAGAGAATGCAGCTGATAAGTTGACAATCCATTCAGTGGTGACAAGTCCAAACATTGTTTGGATTTGTTACATGTTTCTTTGTGTTAAATATAAACTACACACCCCCAGTTGTTAGGATATGAAATTATGCATTTAATTTTCATTACGATTTAATATTTTCCAAGGTGGATATTGTTCGGTTTGGCTCATAGGTAATGTCAAGTGGGAAAGGGAGGGAGTAGTGACCGGTCTTGCCCTTGGGGTTGGTCCAAGTGTTTGTTGGGGGAGAAGCCCCAACAATACGGTTTAGGGGTATTATTGTAATCTGGATCATTAGTATCATTATATATATACTTGTAACACGAAAACCCTAATCTGTGTAAAAAATTCAAAAAATCAATAAGACAAAACTATAGTTGCTCTATAGTCGCAGACGTAGGCAATTTGGCTGAATTGTGTGAAAAAAGTCTTTTTTGTGTTTCTCTCTACTCTAATCTTTATTCACGCTTCTGTTCTAACAGTTTCTAAAAGTTAGCTCAAATAATGAGGTTCCCCTCACACATTTATACATTCAACGGTTTGGGAATCTAAGCAATATGGAACTATAACACAACTTTAACATTTTCCCTCACCCCTAGCATGAATTATGGGTCCAATTATCATACTGAAGTCTTTAAACCAACTTTGATACCATGTTAAATAAGATTTAATATCAAACCAAAAGCTATCTTAAAGGTGAGGTTTCCTTCACACATTTATACATTCAACAACCATGGGACCTAAGTAGTGTGGGACCTATCTTAAAGGATGAGGTTTCCTTCTCATGTCTTTTTGTGTTTCTGCATGGTATTAAAGAACTTATTTAAAAAATATATTTCCCTTTCTCTGTTATGTTCTAGGTATTATTTTCCACCTTTGTTGGTTATCGCTGCTTCTGTTCGAATTTTTAATCCTTCTTCTCAAACTAACTTTTTTGTGAAATTGACAAAGTTGACCATTCCTCCTATATTTTTATGAGATATTTTCGTTTTTAGTATATATTTTTGTCAATTCTACTCTCTTAAAGTTTCTTATTTTTAATATTATCATGTTATAATGGAAAAATCATAGGCAAATCTTCCTATTATAATTATCCTCAATAGTTATAAGTATAATCAATGGATTGAAGAAATGATTGTATTCTTAAAAGATTGTCGACTTTGGAATTTGGTGATAGGTTATAAAAAGAGTTCCACAAAAGGTTACGATGAAACTTGAGAGGCCTATACAGATAAGTTAGAGGAATGGGATGATAAGAATAATCAAATCATTACTTGGTTTCATAATACCTATATTCTTGGAACTCATATGCAATTTAGACGAATTGAGAATGTCAAAGAGGTATGTGATCATTTAAAATAAATGAGAATTTCTTAACACACCACCCTTGTTTCTTAGGCACCATCTGAATTTCCGGTTTTGCCCTCTGATTTCGGATGTGCACATCCAGACGCACCATTTTTTTTAAAATCGCTGATGCATTCCGAAAGTGCACATCCGGAAACATTCCTGATCTGCAGATCCAGAAAATAGCAGAACTTATTTTTTTTTTAAATCGGTTTTTTTGCTTGGTCGCATATGTTAATAAATCGTCGCAACTTAATATACATTTGACAACATCCATATATAAAATAAACGCCTGTCAAAATACAGTGCATACATGTAATATAAATATGATACATAAAAAAAAATACTGCGTATGGCGAAGGATCTCTCCTGGCTCCCCTGCTCCTCTGCCCCTACCCCTCAACCTGGATCGATGTCTGCGGTACTGAAGTGCCCCCCAGCAATCGCAATCATCCTATCCATGACAAGTCTGGCACCAGAGCCCTCAGGGAGGTGACCGACCTCAATGGCCTGCTGCCCTATCTGTACTATCTGACGACAGCGTGGTAGGACATCCTCAGTATGGTCCAGCTGAGACTGTCGCTCCTCTAATATCTCTTGATGAGCAGGTCTGGGTGGTGATCCCTCAGCAGTGGGCACCATGCATGGGTGTGAGACGGTGTAGAACCACACGATGTACCCGACAACAACACTCCAGTCTGTCTCCGCTCTGGTCGCCCGAGCCTCCTCCGGTACCAAGTGGGACTGGTAGTCAGCATATAGCTCATCTATCTGCCTGCGGGTCAAGAATAGAAGAGCAT
Organism: Lathyrus tuberosus; assembly: GCA_022829125.1. NCBI lineage: Eukaryota > Viridiplantae > Streptophyta > Magnoliopsida > Fabales > Fabaceae > Lathyrus > Lathyrus tuberosus. The sequence goes on along the minus strand of JALAZF010000174.1, from coordinate 10,111,681 downwards.
ACTCATGAGGCATCCTGGGGATCGTCTGCGTGTAACCGAACTGACGCAAGACGCGCTCCGGTAGGTATCGGGCAGTAACGGTCAAACTGCATGCCAACCATCCTGAGAACAAACAAACCTCATTGAACGGGCACGTCACATGGTGAACGGCATAGGGGCAATACAAAACATCCTTAGCAGCCATCCGATCTAAATACACTCTGAAGGGGTCCGGCGCCTGGTTCCCTCTGAGTAGGACAAATGCAGCAGCATGTGGCATATCCCCAGTGTACCCCTGGACACTCCCCCAACCAGTAATGTAGGGAAAGTGCTGTAAAATCCAGGCCTGAAATGGAAAACATAACATGGGTGTCAAACATTATAATGAATACAGAAAGAAAAGAAATGAAAAAATCACTTAGAATATTATATTGTTACCACGTATAGCGTACAGCTGCCTGCCACAGTCTTGGATGCCCGGCGGCAACCATCAGAGAGCCTGGAATAGGTGAATGCCAGCGCAGCCGCCCCCCAGTTGTACTCATGGATTTCTATCTGATCCGAAAGGTACCTGAGGTAGACGATATTAACATAATAGGCGCTGGTGTCCACAAACACCTGCGTACCCAGCAAAAACAAGTAGTAGCATCTTAGGGCACGCGTCCTGTGAATCGCCATCTCTGCTGGATCACCATTTACCCGTCCTGCCTCTGCAAGTGCCTCAGCAAATCTATCCATCAGAAATGAGAACTGGACGTGTGCGCCCCTCAACTGGTGCACCTCCGCATGGTTATAGAACTTCTGTGAATCCTTCTCCTAAAAATTTCCAAATAAAACAATGTTACAAATGAACATATTTTCAACGAATACAATTCTATAAATAAACCGAGAAAGGTTACCTGTCCTAGCCAGACATATCTGGCAGTATGCTCAGAGTACCCCCCGAGTAAGGACATATCAGACGGTCCCCCGGGGTAACCGCCCAGCTCATCAAAATCGTCATCAGCGTCAACACCCTCATGTGCTGGGTGATCATCCTCTGGAACTGGAATAGGAACAGGAACAGGAACAGGGGAACGAGGAGGAGCAGCTGATGGAGCTGGAGTCTCTCGACGACGCTTGCGTGTGGGCTGGGACCCTGATGAACTAGCAGTAGGATCTCGACGCCTCCGAGATGTAGAATCGGCGGCTGACGGGGGAGTGGCCTGAACCTGTGATGTGTAAGTGGCCTGCACCTGTGATGTGGATGGCTGTGGTGCAGGATGTGGTGTAGGATGTCCCTCAGCTGTAGGGGCTACCCTAACTCCCTCTGCGCTGGAAGCCTCAGTTGTAGACTGCATCCACTCACGTCGGACAGATGCGTGCTGAGCTGTCCGTCCATGTATGGTACGATCGTCTCTGCCAGCCATCTAATATGCAAAGCATAATAAATAAATTAAATTTTGTTTAAAAGTAATTAACAGAAACAAACTGTAATACCCGTATATTTTAGTCCGTATGATATTATGATGTTTTATCATTTTAATCTGTTTTTCTACTAAATTTGGAGTAGCGAGCAGATTATACCCGATATTTCTAGGGTGTTCGGTTGTGGTCTGGATTGATCCACGTGGTTTCTTTTTAATTCAATCAGACTTTTTCTATTGGCACGGTAGTTATATTGGATTCCGAATGTTTCTATGTTTTCGAAATTTCAAAAATGTGTTTCTACCGATTTTTGGGAAAACGGGCAAATTATACCCGTCGTTTAAATTTTCACGGACTCCGATTGTCGTCAAAGTTAAAATGGGAGTTTTATATATCGCCGATATTGAGAATTTAATCTCAATATATCTTTCTGAGTTAAGGAACTAAAATTTATTCGGAATAAAATTTTATTCGAAAATTTTGGGTGGGTTTAATTAAAATGCGACTGTGAAATTTTTCGGTTTTCCTAAAAAGTTGTTCGTGAGCGAGTTACGACTCATCTGAGTCAGAACATTTTTTAAGTGTGAGACATTAAATATCTAGATATTTTTGGGTTATACTATTATTATATGTTTTTAAGATAAGATCTTTTAGATTTTTTGTTGAGATATTATTATTAAATCCATTAGATATTTTGTCTGAGTCGTGAAGATCAAAGTTTAGATTTGGATTTAGGGATCGAACCTGAGAATAAAGAAAAATTAGCAAAGGAATGTTGATTGGGTAGTTGCTCTTTAAAAGTCAAGCGTTAAGATTTGAGATAAGTGCTTAGTGACTAGATGGAGGAGTAAGATATGTCTGTTTTGGAAGGATGATTCTTGTAGAGTGTTAGATCGTAGGGTGATAATGTTGGTTGATACCTTAGAAAAAGTTAGGATTGAATAAGAAACTGAGGAGTGAATGGATGTGTCCTGATGTTTAGCAAGAACTTATGCAAAAGAGGATTGGGTTGTGTTATAAAAGGATATTATGACCATTGGATAGTCATAAGCAATTGAAGATAGATAGAACAACGAAGAGTAGGTTGGATATGACGAACATTGATTTGGAACAAGGATATTTAGATTGGGTGAAGGAGAGTAAAGATGTGGGTTGAAGTTGACAAGATAGAGGTCATGGTAGGTTGGGAAACGACTATAGGCGTTTGGTTGCTAAGATTTTTGAAGTTGGAAACTCCTAGATGTTATAAGAGGATCTAGTATAAGGGACTTTGGAGTTGCAGTATCGTAAAGGTGGTTACAAAGGAAGAATAAGGTTGTATGCAAGCAAGAAAGTGCTCAGGTAACACAAATTTTTTTTTAATAAGAAGGTTGACTACCTCGTTGCTTAGGAAGGACTACCAAGGATATGGCCCAAATGGAAATGGGAAGGATACTAAGCATTTCCTCAATAGTGTATGCTATAGATGATGGGGTTGCGCTCGGACGTAAAGTTGATATTTAAGAAGCGGTATAAGTGGTACGAGAATACTCCTGAGTTTGGAAATTTTGATATCACAAGGTTAATGAGTAGTGTATTAGTGACTAGATGGGTGGTTATATTCAGAATTAGGATGATGAAGTTACTAAGTGAAAAGTCTGTTGGAGATTCCACATGAGACATGAGAAGTCTGGACGAGGTTAAGTACATTATGTCATTGATGAACGAATGGGTGGAGTGAAAAGATTGGTATGGGGAAATAAGTGTCAAGACGAAGTGTGAGAGGAACGTATAGAGATGTGAATCAGGTCGATTTAGAATCCGTGCAAGAAATTACCTCACCCACAATTTGGAAAATGTGATTGTAAGTGTATGCTTAAGAGAAAAAGGTGCATTGGGCATATTCGGAAGTAGAGAGGATCAAACATTTGCCTATTAGGACGAAATCAAGTATGAAATGGAAATGTTTGGTGGAGACTAGTAAGACTTGGATTCATCGTACTGGTTATGACAAAGAGTAGAGTAGCATAATGGAAAATATGCATTGAGAAAATATTGGATGTTAGAGGTTGACATCGAGAACAGTTTAACAACAGAAGATGAGATATGAGAACAATAAAAAATGGTTTGATTGATGAGCTCTTTGAGGGAAATAGAATTTAGTTGTAAGAGGAAAAGGAAACTCAATGAATTTTTGGAAGCAGGTGTAGGATAACACGAAGGACGTGGTGTGTCAAATGGTGATAGCCAACGAAGAGGATCATTTATGTTAAGGCATGCGAGAGTAAGCTGAGTAATGATTTGAAAATGAGGTAGTTGTGTTAGAGTGTGATCCAATAGTTTAAGACAGGGGAAAAGGGAATTTGTGAGAGTTTCAATCACCGACTAGATGTTGGGATGGTAGTATTAAGATGATGATTGGGAATGATTATGGATGTGAACATATACAGGTCGCCACAATTATGAGATTAAAGGAATAATTAAGGATTTATGGACATTGGGGAAAATGTGGAGTTCTCTACTTAGATGACTACTTCGTTGGAGTGAAATAGGTTAAATTTGTACTTGGGTTTTAGCTGTTACTGTTTTGGAGGATACTCAATGGTTGTTCCGAGCTTAGTGAGCGTGAGAGAAACCGTAATTTGTTTTGGGAAATTGTGTCTCACTTTAGAGAGTGAAGTAGCAGGAGTTTGGAGGAAACATTTAGGAAACCTCGAAGCGATTGTTGGACCCTTGTGCCTCGCATATATTTGAGAACAAGTTGAGAAGGACACTATCGTAGTTAGGTAATGATGATTTATTCCACCATCATGGTTGTCGCCTACTTATTGACAAATTGAGGAACTGATCATCCTTAATCTGTTGTTGATAGTAGACAAGATTGTGTTGAATGGAATGAATGATTCTTGCCGGCTTAGATAGTGTGCGGTTTTAGTGTTGCGTCCAGAGTCCGAGTCACTGTGACTTTGTAGAGGGTTGCAATAGGTGCGCGGTCGTTCTGGTGAGTGTGTTAGTGATAAATTGGTAAGTTGTTACATTTACCTCGAGTTTCGAGGACGAAACTCCTTTTTGGTGGGTAGTAATGTAAGACCCGTATATTTTAGTCCGTATGATATTATGATGTTTTATCATTTTAATCTGTTTTTCTACTAAATTTGGAGTAGCGAGCAGATTATACCCGATATTTCTAGGGTGTTCGGTTGTGGTCTGGATTGATCCACGTGGTTTCTTTTTAATTCAATCAGACTTTTTCTATTGGCACGGTAGTTATATTGGATTCCGAATGTTTCTATGTTTTCGAAATTTCAAAAATGTGTTTCTGCCGATTTTTGGGAAAACGGGCAAATTATACCCGTCGTTTAAATTTTCACGGACTCCGATTGTCGTCAAAGTTAAAATGGGAGTTTTATATATCGCCGATATTGAGAATTTAATCTCAATATATCTTTCTGAGTTAAGGAACAAAAATTTATTCGGAATAAAATTTTATTCGAAAATTTTGGGTGGGTTTAATTAAAATGCGACTGTGAAATTTTTCGGTTTTCCTAAAAAGTTGTTCGTGAGCGAGTTACGACTCATCTGAGTCAGAACATTTTTTAAGTGTGAGACATTAAATATCTAGATATTTTTGGGTTATACTATTATTATATGTTTTTAAGATAAGATCTTTTAGATTTTTTGTTGAGATATTATTATTAAATCCATTAGATATTTTGTCTGAGTCGTGAAGATCAAAGTTTAGATTTGGATTTAGGGATCGAACCTGAGAATAAAGAAAAATTAGCAAAGGAATGTTGATTGGGTAGTTGCTCTTTAAAAGTCAAGCGTTAAGATTTGAGATAAGTGCTCAGTGACTAGATGGAGGAGTAAGATATGTCTGTTTTGGAAGGATGATTCTTGTAGAGTGTTAGATCGTAGGGTGATAATGTTGGTTGATACCTTAGAAAAAGTTAGGATTGAATAAGAAACTGAGGAGTGAATGGATGTGTCCTGATGTTTAGCAAGAACTTATGCAAAAGAGGATTGGGTTGTGTTATAAAAGGATATTATGACCATTGGATAGTCATAAGCAATTGAAGATAGATAGAACAACGAAGAGTAGGTTGGATATGACGAACATTGATTTGGAACAAGGATATTTAGATTGGGTGAAGGAGAGTAAAGATGTGGGTTGAAGTTGACAAGATAGAGGTCATGGTAGGTTGGGAAACGACTATAGGCGTTTGGTTGCTAAGATTTTTGAAGTTGGAAACTCCTAGATGTTATAAGAGGATCTAGTATAAGGGACTTTGGAGTTGCAGTATCGTAAAGGTGGTTACAAAGGAAGAATAAGGTTGTATGCAAGCAAGAAAGTGCTCAGGTAACACAAATTTTTTTTTAATAAGAAGGTTGACTACCTCGTTGCTTAGGAAGGACTACCAAGGATATGGCCCAAATGGAAATGGGAAGGATACTAAGCATTTCCTCAATAGTGTATGCTATAGATGATGGGGTTGCGCTCGGACGTAAAGTTGATATTTAAGAAGCGGTATAAGTGGTACGAGAATACTCCTGAGTTTGGAAATTTTGATATCACAAGGTTAATGAGTAGTGTATTAGTGACTAGATGGGTGGTTATATTCAGAATTAAGATGATGAAGTTACTAAGTGAAAAGTCTGTTGGAGATTCCACATGAGACATGAGAAGTCTGGACGAGGTTAAGTACATTATGTCATTGATGAACGAATGGGTGGAGTGAAAAGATTGGTATGGGGAAATAAGTGTCAAGACGAAGTGTGAGAGGAACGTATAGAGATGTGAATCAGGTCGATTTAGAATCCGTGCAAGAAATTACCTCACCCACAATTTGGAAAATGTGATTGTAAGTGTATGCTTAAGAGAAAAAGGTGCATTGGGCATATTCGGAAGTAGAGAGGATCAAACATTTGCCTATTAGGACGAAATCAAGTATGAAATGGAAATGTTTGGTGGAGACTAGTAAGACTTGGATTCATCGTACTGGTTATGACAAAGAGTAGAGTAGCATAATGGAAAATATGCATTGAGAAAATATTGGATGTTAGAGGTTGACATCGAGAACAGTTTAACAACAGAAGATGAGATATGAGAACAATAAAAAATGGTTTGATTGATGAGCTCTTTGAGGGAAATAGAATTTAGTTGTAAGAGGAAAAGGAAACTCAATGAATTTTTGGAAGCAGGTGTAGGATAACACGAAGGACGTGGTGTGTCAAATGGTGATAGCCAACGAAGAGGATCATTTATGTTAAGGCATGCGAGAGTAAGCTGAGTAATGATTTGAAAATGAGGTAGTTGTGTTAGAGTGTGATCCAATAGTTTAAGACAGGGGAAAAGGGAATTTGTGAGAGTTTCAATCACCGACTAGATGTTGGGATGGTAGTATTAAGATGATGATTGGGAATGATTATGGATGTGAACATATACAGGTCGCCACAATTATGAGATTAAAGGAATAATTAAGGATTTATGGACATTGGGGAAAATGTGGAGTTCTCTACTTAGATGACTACTTCGTTGGAGTGAAATAGGTTAAATTTGTACTTGGGTTTTAGCTGTTACTGTTTTGGAGGATACTCAATGGTTGTTCCGAGCTTAGTGAGCGTGAGAGAAACCGTAATTTGTTTTGGGAAATTGTGTCTCACTTTAGAGAGTGAAGTAGCAGGAGTTTGGAGGAAACATTTAGGAAACCTCGAAGCGATTGTTGGACCCTTGTGCCTCGCATATATTTGAGAACAAGTTGAGAAGGACACTATCGTAGTTAGGTAATGATGATTTATTCCACCATCATGGTTGTCGCCTACTTATTGACAAATTGAGGAACTGATCATCCTTAATCTGTTGTTGATAGTAGACAAGATTGTGTTGAATGGAATGAATGATTCTTGCCGGCTTAGATAGTGTGCGGTTTTAGTGTTGCGTCCAGAGTCCGAGTCACTGTGACTTTGTAGAGGGTTGCAATAGGTGCGCGGTCGTTCTGGTGAGTGTGTTAGTGATAAATTGGTAAGTTGTTACATTTACCTCGAGTTTCGAGGACGAAACTCCTTTTTGGTGGGTAGTAATGTAAGACCCGTATATTTTAGTCCGTATGATATTATGATGTTTTATCATTTTAATCTGTTTTTCTACTAAATTTGGAGTAGCGAGCAGATTATACCCGATATTTCTAGGGTGTTCGGTTGTGGTCTGGATTGATCCACGTGGTTTCTTTTTAATTCAATCAGACTTTTTCTATTGGCACGGTAGTTATATTGGATTCCGAATGTTTCTATGTTTTCGAAATTTCAAAAATGTGTTTCTGCCGATTTTTGGGAAAACGGGCAAATTATACCCGTCGTTTAAATTTTCACGGACTCCGATTGTCGTCAAAGTTAAAATGGGAGTTTTATATATCGCCGATATTGAGAATTTAATCTCAATATATCTTTCTGAGTTAAGGAACAAAAATTTATTCGGAATAAAATTTTATTCGAAAATTTTGGGTGGTTTTAATTAAAATGCGACGGTGAAATTTTTCGGTTTTCCTAAAAAGTTGTTCGTGAGCGAGTTACGACTCGTCTGAGTCAGAACATTTTTTAAATGTGAGACATTAAATATCTAGATATTTTTGGGTTATACTATTATTATATGTTTTTAAGATAAGATCTTTTAGATTTTTTGTTGAGATATTATTATTAAATCCATTAGATATTTTGTTGAGATATTATTATTATATCCATTAGATATTTTTGGCAGGTATATTGTAATTTTATTCTTGACTTTTATTTTATAATATATTTTTTTTATCGATGTTTTCGTTTGATCGCGTTTTGAGAGCGTTTAGGAGATATTTAGGCGAAAGGGTAAAACGGTAATCTTGCGGATTAGATATTTTAGAAAAGGATATGATGGGGATTAAGTGGAAAGTTTAGATTATATATATAGAGAGATTAGAGAGAAAGAAAGTAAAAGGAAAGAAAAGAAGAGGAAAGAAAGGAGAAGAGAGGAGAAAGAGAGGAAAGAGGGAAAAATGGGGAAAACATCCGAATCGGAGCCGGATCTTCGATTAAATCGGGTAAGTTTACTCAACTCGATTATCCTACGATAGTATATGTATATGTAGGTGTTTGTTTGGTTGGTTTTGGTTAGAAAATGTTAGGTTTTACATATTTGAGCAAAATTGGTAAAATCGATAGAAATCGATGTTTTCACGGATGAAATTCGAAATAAATTGCGTAGTTTAGTCGAGGAATGTTAGGCCGTGATTATTGAAACTTGTAAGATTGAATTCGGGTGATTTTGTAACTTTGGACATTTTTTAGAAATGAGGGTTTTAAGAATTGAATCGAAAACGGACGTCGTAGAAATCGTGTTTAATGGTTCTAATTCATTGCTATATGTTAGGTGAGTATGAGTATGTGGTTATTTCGAAGAAAATAATTGAATCGGTCGGATTTTCGGGTGGAAAGGCCAAAACCCGTAGGTTTTCAAGGCAAAAGGGGGGTTTTCGGCGAAAACTTCGAAAATTCATATCTTTTGATCCGTAAGCCGGTTTTGATCCCCGTTCGAAGCGTTGGAAAGCTAACGGGATGTTCTTTCTATTAAAAATGGTTTGGAGGGCAAGAGATGATTTTAGTTTTTGTGGTTTTGAAAAAGTGTTGGGTTTTATCACGTAAAGTGTGTGCGGTCGGTGTTTTACTGTGTGTTGTGCTTTTGTTATATAACGTGGAGCCAGTGAGCTGTTATATGATGTACTGTGGGTGGCCTAATGGCATGAATCCTAGATTTTTGGAATTCAAATTGTTGTTCAAAATAAATGAATTTAAATTGTGTGGGTTTTTCTATAGAGCGATTAGGTTAGTAATCGGGGAGTGAAAAACTAAAGCCCTAATTGTTTAGGTTAGCGATCAAGACCCAGCCTTATTGTAGATGTATCTGAGTTGGTTTTAACTTAAGTCCTTTGTGTATTTTATAAGGTTGAAAGTGTGAATCGGGTACGAGATTTCATCGTGAGAGACAAATCGATCTTACGTAGCGTAAGTTGTTTGGGTTGGAAGCTTGCTCAGGTAAGGGCACTTTCTAACGATATTATATGTGATTGAATGCATGTGTGTTTGTATTCATGACTGTGTGCCCTTGTGGGGATGTTTGAATGATTGTGTGCCAGTTGAGGTTGTGTGGTTATATTCATGATTGTGTGCCCGGTTGGGGATATGTGTTTATGCTATGACACTAAACTTGTGATGTGCATTCATATGATTTGTGATAAATATATGATTTGTTGTTGATGTGTATGTCGAGGAGGACAACACGAGGTGTGTCTGAGCCACCTGTTGGTACCGAGAAGTGTTCATATGATCTGTGATAGATATACGAACTGAATTGTGAATTGTGATTATACATATTATGTTTATATAAACTGTTGCATTTGCATGTGTGGGTTCATGCATACCATAGTTGCGTGTAGGTAGTTGGCGCCGAATGGGCCAGGGTGATGGGTTCTGAATCATCACCTAATCCCGAAGGGAATGCTACTGCACCAGGTGATGTGACTGAGCCGTCATCGATCCTTTGAGAGCAAATTGAGTCAGGTGAATGCGAGGGAGGCAACACCGGGTGTCTGCAAGGGCAGCACTTTTGTGTCTGCGAGGCAGCACGGTTAGTGAGGACCCAAGGGGGGTATCACGGCTCTCTGCGGAGAGGTTAAATTCCGGGATTCATGCATGATGAGGGTACCCGACGAATTGGGACCACCAAATTCATATAGGTCTGCATTTAGGATGTTTGTGCATTGCATTTGTGTGTTAAATTAAATATTGTGATTGTTACATATATCATACTGTCACCTCATTTATGTTGCTCTGCATATCATATTGTCATCTTATTCATGTTGTTATGTATATCATGTTCTGCTGGCATGTGTGTATTCTTCCATATATGTTGTTTTTAGATTGTGACCCTCTACTATTACTATGATGTGGCTAACGACCACCCAGGTTTAGAAGTGGTGATAGTTAAGGTATCCAGGTGTCGTGAAGGCTTGTAAGATGCGATGTCTTTGGGCTAGGAATTCAAGATCAGCTTAGGGTCGTGTTTTGAGGTTGTCCATGTTGTTATTGTTGTTATTATTAAAGCTGAGTGCTTATTTTTATGTGTATGGACAACTATTTATACTAGTGGGCATTACGCTGGTCCTATGTATGGAAAAGACTTAGATCGAAAGCTCGTACTCTGATTAATCATTTTTATCATTTTTCCTGGAGAGACAGTTGTCAATAGTATGTATGGCATTTCAAAAAAAAAATATACACTCCCGCTGTTAAAAATCGGGGTCTTACACAAACAAACAAAAAAAATTAAAAAAATTAAAAAAAAAGTAGTCTTCCGGATGTGCACATCCGGAAGGGCACAAATTTTTTAACGTTGGGTATTTCCAGATGTGCACATCCGGAAACACTCAGAAAACTAAACATTACAATCTTTCCGGATCTGCACATCCGGTACGTATTTTGAAGTTTAAAAATGGCAGCCATGGCCACTGTAACATACAAAAGGGCATTTTAATGCCCTGGTCGTCCGTTTGAAGCAGTAAAAATGACCTACATTGTCTCTAACCTATGTTATTCATACAACCTAACAATTTCTACACCTAAATGTCTACTCTAAATCGATTACTCGGAAATAACTCCGAAACTCTAAAATTTGAAAACTTACCGATTAAAATGAGATACGGAGGATTTGGAGTGTGTTGATGGTTGTAGAAGTTGCTCTGCGCCGAACTCGAGTGGAAAAAATCGAGATTTGTGGTGATTGAAAATTTGAGAGTTTGAGAGAGTTTGAGAGATTTTGGAAATGGAAAAAGTGAAGAATGAGGGGGAGGAAGAACGTCTGGCGCGAAGTAATAAGAAATCCTTCTGGAAGTGCACATCAGAATTGTTTCCGGATATGCATATCTGGAACACTTCAGCGTTTTTTAAAAATTTGGTGCGTCCGGATGTGCACATCCGGAATCAGGGGGCAAAAAAATAATTTCACGTGGTGCCTAAGAAACTTGGGTGGTGCATTAAGAAACTCTCAAATAAATTCATATTATCTCTGATTTATCTAATAAAAATCAATTGATTAAGAATCTTAGTAATTTGAAATAATAAATTGGTCAAAATGTTTATGAATTCTTAACACAAATAGGAGTTATATGGAACCAGTTATTATCACGCGAGTCTTCTTTGAAAGATGCAGTTGATCTAAAAAGATATGAGACTAATGGGAATCATATTCATCTCATTCAATTTTGGAAGGCTTTCAATGATGATTACAAACCAGTCTGAGCATCCTTATTGCAACATAATCCTTTTCCTACACTAGAAAATGCTCTTGTCTAAAGTCTGAAGAAACTAGTTTGAACTTTTTTTCCCTATAATTTGACTTTTCCTTCAAAGTTACAAATGAAACTACCAAATAATTTTTGTCATTTTTGTAATTTTGGACATTGTGTCTATGATTTTAACCACTGTGAATGCCATAACTACATGAAAAAGGATCATATTGGTTCAAAATGTTGTCAATATAGCAAGACACTCGGAGACTTGATTTAAAATTGTCCCTTTAATCTCCACAACCTTATCAGAACCCCGTACCAACTCTTTTGGCCATGTTCTTACAACTTCTCATTCTAATGAATCTCTAGAATCCTCTCATACCGCCACCTCAGTGGTTTATTTTGAGTCTCTCCTTAGAAAAAATTTTCCTTCTAGTGATGGTAATTCATATATTGCTCTTTCTACCACACTGGTAATCCTAAATAGATTTTTCATGTTGTATCCACATGAAATGTGTATAAATTTATTTTCACCCCTATGTAAAAATAAAATTTCTTATTATATTCACATTGTTGATGAATCTCTTATGCATGCATGTAAGTCATAAAGGTTCTCTCTCTGCCAAATTTAAGCTTACCTAAAATTTATATCAATTTTACAATCAGCGAAGCCAACTCGAAAGACAAGATCATAAGCATACTAAGCTTATGAGATAAATGATCCATTGCTTGAAGATAAGACTTCAAGATCTAGAAAGTAACTTAATGATCCAAGATCCTTCTGAAGGTGTGAAAAGTACACAAGAAAGGGGGGTTAAATTGTGTTTCGCGTTCTCTTTTAATTTAACTTCTGATCAGAGTTTCAGAATCAGAACTGATGTTCAGATTCTGAGTTAATTCGTTTAGCAGCAGATATAACAGAAGTAAATAAAATAACACCAGAAGACACAAAAGATTTATACTAGTTCCTCCCTTTATTGAGAGTAGTCCAGTCCCCTTGCCTCAGAAGAGATTTTCATTATAACCACTTCATGATTACAATCGCTTATGCTTCTGCATAAGACTTTTACAACTACTCAAACCAACTATCTGAGACTTCCCTTGCTTAGAGCACATGTCTAAGACTTAACCTTTACTCACACCATCTGACTAAGCCACCTGCTCTTCTTTCATCTGGTTGAGACTTTCCCTTTGCTTAGAGCACATGTCTAAGACTTCCCTTTGCTCACATCCTCTGGCCGAGCCACCTGCTCTTCTGGCTATCCAGACTGAGACTTCCCTTGCTCAAGCTGCACTCAAGACTTCTTGCTCACGCCCCTCAGATGAAGACTTCCCCACTTGCTCAATCAGACTAGCTCTATAAGACTTTCACAACTCAAACACTTAAGCAATGAGACTTACGTGGCTTAAGCATCTTGGCTCAAGACTTGTTACTTGAATCCCAATGAGACAAGACTTTTTGCTCAAGCATATAGCAGGATACTTATTCTAAACTACTGAAGGCTCAGCAGAATAGAGAACAAGGTTTACATGATACAAGTATCAGAGGTACAGGAAATCACCATAATAAAGACCTAAAGCACTTAAGATTTCTCAGATATTTAATGATAAGAAATATTAATGCTTTTACAATTACAACCTAAAATAGAAAATATGCATATTATATTAGAGTTGATAATTACTTGATCTTGCTACTCCTTCACTGGAAGAATCCTTGTTAAGATTCAATCTTGAATCTTCAGCCATATATATAGCCTTTGCAAAAACTAGCCGTTGAGGAAGTGTCTTGATCAAGTGTCTTTTCCTTTACTCCTTAGTACAAGAGACGTTGAAGATGCATGCAGAGAAGATTTTGAATCCAGTGTGTAACGCGTTTAACCTTTGAGTCTTCAAGAGATTTTGTACTGATAGATCCGTGGGGAGCAAACATCCTTAGAACGTACCAGCTTTTCTTGAGCCTAACAATCTTGTAGACTCGAGCTGACAGGCTGATAAAACAATACAGTTTGCTTTCAGTAGTACGGACAATCCACAACTTTATCACCAACTCTGAAAGGTACCAAATGATGATATACAATTACCAAGTGTAGAAACTCGTCTGAATGATAAGGCCTTTAGTTCAAAGTCTGCGTCAAACCACACTAGCAATTGTTCTTCAGACTCTAAAACCAGAAGCCAGCAATGAAGCAACACCAATTGTGTCTAAGTAAAACATATTATGATTATTTATGTACAAGAAAAAGAACCTACATATATAAAACAAACATTAAATAAACCTTTGTTCTTTTAATACTTTTGTTATCATCAAAACTAAAAGAGAAAATGTCAAGAACAAATCTTGTTCTAACACGTTCATCTCTAAATATTGACACAGAAATTTCTTGAGCTCTTTAATTCCAATAGAGTCACCAATCGTGATAATCATGTTATCGACATAAAGAAGCAAGACAATGATATCATGGTTAGTGTTCTGAGTAAAAAGAGCAGATTCATGAACACTAGAAGAGGGGGAGGCATATAAACCTTATTTGTTAGACAAATATTTTATAGGGGGGAGGCATATAAACCTCTTATTATAACTCACCATTGAGTAAGGCATTTATAAAATTCATTTGCGTGAGTCTCCAATAGTGAGTGGTTGCAAGAGTAATAAAAGGTTCAAACAAAAAGGTGATATGTGCAACAAGAGCAAATGTATTTTCGTAATGGAAAACCTCATAACTTATTCTTTATATAGGATAGATATCTGATAAGTGATTTTTGCATCATATTTTTTGCTCATTTTCTTTCTGTTTTCTTGTGTGTTTTCACTTATTTAATTCGATTTTATGTGATTTTGTTTTCTTTTGATGTTTTCATCTAATAAGGAAGTGTCTAGCAAGATTGAATCGAAAAAGGAGAAAATTGCACGTTTGCAAGTCATCCAAACGCAAAATACCCAAGGCCAACACGCCCTGACCGCGTCAGCTGACATGACCCATGTTGGCCCTTAAAGGCCCTTCCATAATAAAAATCTAAAGATAACATGGTCTGGATGTGTTGTCTGACATGATCGTGTTACCTGAAAGGCATGCCCATGTTAGCTGATATTACCCCTGTCAAGCACAGTTTGTGGTACGAACTTTGGCATTATGTACCATGTTCCTGACTTTTGGACTTTTGAAACTACATTTTCTCATCCATTAGTGATGTTTTATCTTAGTGCTTGGAATTATGAGTGATTAAGAATTTTTGGAATGTTTTCATGACTTTTGGACATCCATAACCTCCCAAGACTTGATGTTAATGGGTGGTAATGATTTTTGTAACCTTTGGAATCTCAAAAACGATTCAATTCAATGCTTAGTGATCATTATTGTATTAACCAAAATTTACGTTGTTTATATGTTGATTTTTGTATAAGTAGGATCATTAGCTTGAGAGAAAGGGGAAAGACACGTAAGGGTGACACTTAGGAGACTCATCATCTATCACTTATTGCTTCTACTTTGTAATTTCGTGCTTTTGTGATTTTCTATCATTTGTATTGCTTTTCTACATTGTTATACTGCTTTTGTTTTCTTTTATTTAATCAAGTGTGCTTCAATTCAGGTTGTTTACATCGCTTTATTTTATTTACTTGCATGCCATGTCTTTCGTTTGTTTAGTTGTTGTTTACGTCACCATGAGTAAGTATTCTTATAAGGGTAATGGGTCGTGATATTCTATCTCATGATGATCCCTAATTAAATTATTTGAATATATCTTAAGTATATTTTATTTCATAAGCTGAGTTCTAAAAACATGTTTATGCCAGTTTCGAAAGCAAAGGCATCCCAAATACATTTATAGTCTGAAAGGATATGATCTATATCGGATCGCATATTTCTAAACAATTGTTTCTAGGCACCACTGACAAGGCGAAATGATCTCAATTTAGAAACAATCAAGTTGCGGCGTCTCCTAACAAGGTGTTTCGTTCTTGGTTGAACCCTTCTTCTTCTTCTTCTTCTTCTTACTGTTGTTATTGTTGTTGTTTTTGTTGTTGTTATTCTTATTGCAGTTCTTGTTGTTTTTGTTATTGTAGTTCTTGTTGTTTTTGTTTTTGTTTTTGTTGTTCTTAATGTTGTTGTTGTTGTTGTTTTTCTACTACTGCATTTTTTATTTTATTAAAAGACATACAACAACAACTGTTTAAAGAAACCGTTATGATAGGTTGAGAAATACAAAAATGTTTGTTTAAAGTAAACGTTGTGATAGGTTCGTGTTACTTGACTTATAATCATAGTCGCACGACCATGGTGGAAAGAATCATACATACAATCACACCTTAACTCACAACGGTTGGTCGAACATGGTTGTATCCCTTTTTCAATCGTTATGAGAGGTGTTTTTTGTAATAGTGTATGGTCAAGTCCCTCGCGACTCACAGCAAGGCATTAGAAGTGGGCATGGAATTCTCCTTGGTTGCAACTGTTTTAACATGTCACTTAGTGCTAAAGTCGTCAATGGTTTGTTCATTCTATTTTGGAAGTAGTGCTAGTTAGACCAGACACCTCCGCTGTCTCTTTTTCCAAATTTATTCGTAATCGTCGTAGATTCTTATTGTTTTATTGTTGATCAAGGAACTTGGATTCAATCCTCTTGGAGTTGGAACATTCAACTTCAAAGAGATGTCCTTAATGATACTGAAGAAGTCCAACTCAAGGATCTTTTAGTTATTTTTTCCTTTATCCGACCCAGGATTGATTTCAAAGATGAAATTGTTTGGCGACAAGAAAAAAAAAGTTTTTATTTTAATAGTTATTCTAGATTTTCCGCGTTAATTACTTTCTGAAATTCTATTGGAATTGAGATGTTGAAGGGTTTAGATTTAGTTTGGAAGCTAAAAAATCCTAGCAGGTTTCAAATTTTCGGTTGGAGGTTTCTTTTAACGAGATTGCCAACAAAATAAGAATTGGCTAAAAGATGTATATTGTCCAAAAATCACGAGTTAGTGCGTCCCCACTATTGGAATGCTATTGAGAACTTAGATCACTTGTTCCTTACTTGTCCAACGAGCAGGCATGTGTGGTTTCAAGTGAGCATGTGGATGGGAATTGAAATTGTGGAAGAGCAGAACTCTTTGGTCTCTCATCTCTATTATTCTAGCTCTGTTTCTAATAGGATTTTTTTACTCTTATTGTATGTTCTGGATAACTATCTGTTGGTCCTTGTGGACAAGTAGGATTAGAATTTTATTTCAGGATGAAGTGTTGAAAATTCAGGAGAATGTTGAGTACTCCTAGTTTTTGGCTTGGGAGTGGTGGTATGTTAGGGGTAAGGGGTACTCTCATATCGATTGACATACTTGGCAATCAAATTTGAGCAATTGTATGTCCTCTCATTTTTCTCCCCTGTAATTTTCTTGTAAGGGTTAGGCACCCCTAGTGCCTTTTTTAATCCATTTTTCTTATAAAAAAGGCATTGGAGACCAAAATCTTCCAGCTTGCACACATCTCTCTAGGACCCTTCCCTTAGGGATATGTGAATGGTGTAACAACCAGAAGTGGAACACAAGTTGAAAATGCTAGTGAGAATGATAAAGAGGTTGAGGAGATCTCTGGTGAGAAAAAGGTAGATATTGAGGAAAATCCACTGATACCTCCCAAAAATAAGGTTGTCCAAGAGGTAGAGAAGGAAGCACCTTATGTTGCTCCACCTCCCTACAAGCCACTAATTCCTTTCCCACAAAGATTTGTGGAGGTTAAGGTAGGCGCCAAATCTAAAAGGTCTGAAAAATATTGGAAAACATCCACACAAATGTACCAATGACTGAAGTCCAGTCTAAAAAGAGAAAATTATAGGACCATGTGGGGACATTATTGATGTTAAGAGGGGAAGGTTGACCTTTTAGATGGGGGATAAAGGGATTGAAGCCAAACCTAAACAACTGATACTTAGGATAGAACTAGAACCTCCCCCACATGTTCAGAAGTATGAACCAGCCCATAGAAAAAAGAAAAGGAAGACTAATAGATACGAAAGATGGCTTGATAAGTGGGAATGGACACCTGAGACTATTGAGAGTAAGGCTGCACAATCATTTTTTAGGGAATCACTATGAGTGCTTGCACTCCTAAGCCTTTGAGTTAAACGACGTTAAATAAAATGATATGTGGGAGGCAACCCACGTTTTTTTTATTTAAATTTTGTTTTGTTTTGTTTTGAAGGATCAAATAAAGTTACAGGGGAAGAGACTCATCAAGAAAAAGCTTAAAAGGAACATTTCGAGGTCACTGCATGACCTTAAGTTGCACATCCCACCTCCTCAATGAGGTGTTCTGTGAGTTTTCTACTTACCTCATATACTTTTATTGGAACATGGAGGCCAATGTCGGGTTTAAGTTGGGGGGGGATATTTCCCTATTTCTATTTTTATTTTCGTTTATTTATTTATGTTTACTGTGTAATATTTTGTAATAATATTTAGGATGGTTTCTTTATATGATTTCATGTATCATTGTTATATTTCCTTTAAAATTTGAGCTGTTAAAATTTTTTTCTTCGAAAAAGTCTTTGAGTTTGAGAAAAATATGAGAAAGTATATTGATTTGAAGGGATGAAAGGCTAAGTTTAGTTACCCTGGGAAAGTTGATAAAATCGATATTACCTGAGCACCCTAAGTTTCTCGAATAGGATACGAGTCTAACGTGTATTTTCTACCATAGAACTCTGATTCTGAAAAATGCTTCATGATTAGTTTATTTTGATAGTCTAGCATATTCTTGATTCACATGTATGTATTATTGATTGAGAGAAAAAGAAAATGAAAATATAAACACCAAAAAGATGAAAAAGGACGGTAAAAGGTAATTGTACCCTCTAAGTTCTGTATCCCTCACCCAGTTATTCAGCCCAACGGTGGTTGAACCCCAACATCAATCCAAAATGGGCAATAAATAAACACACAAAAGTGTGTAATTTTATCTGCAAATAAAGATGGCAAGTAATTGATTATCTGGTGGAAAAAAATATCTATCAATCTTGTGCGTGTGATGACTATCATTATTTCAAATGCCTTAATTTGATTGTTTGAACAAAAGGGAAGGAAAGTCGAAAAAGAGACTTAAATCCAAAGCATAGTTAGAGAGGTAACCGGAATATGAGGCTTTTGTCTGTAGCTCCTTTACAGTCTTGTGTTCTTGTAATGCTTTTGGTGTCAATACGTATTGTGGAACCTAGATCTTAACTGATTGAAGCAATGAACCATGTATGAGTACTAGTGATTTCATTATTTTAAGCTTTTGAAGAACTAAAATTATTTGATCCTAATTTTTTCTAAGCAAACTTGTTGCACTACGCCAAAACTGGACAAAGACTACGCAACAAAGACAGCGCTTTTTGGACAAAGCGCTGCTATAGGTCTTTAAAAAATTTCGCTATAAAAAAGCGCTGTAATAGACAGCCTTTAGAAAGCGCTTTTCAAAAGCGCTGTTAAATTCCCTAAATGGAAGCCACCTTAGAAAGCGCTTTATGGAAAGCGCTGCTATAGGTATTACTTTAGAAAGCGCTTTAGAAAAGCGCTGTCTAAAGGTTAACCTTAGAAAGCGCTTTTAGAAAGCGCTGCTGTAGGTCTTAAATTCTCCCCACTTTAGAAAGCGCTTTATAAGGAAAGCGCCCTCTAAGGTCATTTATGAATTAAAATATAAAACAAATTTCATTTTATTTTCTGAAACTTCTATTCATTTTCTTCTCTCGACCGCGCGTTTCTTTCTGCTGAAACCCTTGCTATCTTTCTTCACTGCTGAAACCCATTGCCATTGCTGTCGTTCATTCGCCATTGCCGTTGTTCATTCTCCATTGCCGTCGTTCATTGCCGTCGTTCACTGCCATTGCTTTCGTGAAGAAGAAGACGAAACGAAGAAGAGGTACGTTGTTCTCGCTTCATTAAGATTCATTGTTGTTGTTGTTCTAATAAATATGCATTGTTCTTATTGTTGATGTTATACAATATAATGGTACAGAGTCCTTTGACAATATAATGGTATGTTGTTCTGTTGTTCTGTTGTTCTATTGTTGATGTTTAGTTTGTTGCCGTCGTTCTGCTTGTATTGTTGATGGTATGGTATTCGTGTGAAAAATGTAATGAGAGGGTGTGATATCACGCGTAGTGTTGGTGTTATTGTTGGTGATGATGTATGGTTCTGATACTTGGTTTGTTCTCCTTGTTGGTGTTTGCTATGGAACTTTTAAGGTGTATATTGGAATGATGTGGCTGTTGTTGGCTGTTAGATGTTGATGATATTTCTGGTGTAGTATTTGTTGATGTTGTTATGTTATATATATAGCTTATATCATTCAATAATATTTCTGGAGTAGTATTAATTAGTTGTCATGTTATATATAGCTTATATCATTCAATGGATTATGGATTATGGATTTTTATATTTTTCATTTAATTTTTGTTTTTTTCTTTCTTACAGGTCAAATGGCTAGTAACCAGGACGACACACACGAGTCACATGATGAAAATGAAGCTCAGAATGAACCTTCGAATGTAGAAAGTGAAATAAAATGTGGAATAACTATTATGAAGTCAATCATCCGTGCTAGAGATAAAGGGATCAAGTTTGATGTACATTGAAGTGATGAGAACCAACTAATTGAGCCTAATGGTTCAATGTTGTCTTCATACATTGGTTCACTTGTCCGTCAGCATGTTCCAATTATCAGTGATAATTGGAGGAGTCCAAAGTTGAAAGCTGGTAAAGATAAGATATGGACTGAGATACAGGTACTTTAATTTACTTATACTAACACACTTTATGTTTATATGTTTATAAGATAAGATAAGTCTTTAATTTACTTATACTAACACACTTTATGTTTATATGTGTATTTTTTTTGTAGAGGTCCTTTAATATTGATGAAACCGGAAAAAATATTGTCTTCAGTTGGCCAGAAAGAGACACAGAGGGTTCCGAGCCTTATTATCAAACAAATATCTTAGGGATGCGGATAAATATTTTGTTGAAGAAGAACTTCCACAGTTGTATGCGGACGTGATTGAACCCGAAGAATGGAGCACGTTTGTAGCCAAACGGAAAACCAAAAAATTCAATGTAATGTTATCTTGTCATGTCTATTAATTGTATTATATACTTGTTGCATTAGTTTGTTCTGATATGACTTAAACTTGTTTATCTAGGATTTGAGTGTCATTAATCGCCAAAGAGCATCAAAACCCGCGTATCCATACAGAAAAGGGCGTTTGGGATATGCACGGTTACAGCAAAAATTGGTAAGTATATATTAATGCTATGATTTTATTAATTGTATTATTGGGTTATACTTGATGAATTTATTATTTAACTAAATGTGTAGTTAGAAGAGACGAAAAGTGAAGAATCGTCACTTCCGGTACATGTTTTGTGGAAGGAAGCTCGTGTGGGTAAGGATGGAGTTGTTAGGGAAGATGTTCAACATGTTTATGACGAATGTGTAAGTATAACATTATGTCTTTAAGTTAATCGAAATTTTATTAAAATATAATTAATTTGTAATCCCCACTAATAATTTTCGATATGTCAATGAATTTCAGGAGACTCTATCTAAATCCTTAACCACAGGCGAGGAGGATTGCAGGAGCATTCTTAATCGAGTACTAAATGTTCCTGAGTATTCCAGCCAGGTGAGAGGTAAAGGATTTGGTGTGACTCCATCTTCCTTGTATCCAAAGAGAAAAAATCCCAGCAACCGAGAAGTCATGCAATCATTGGAGGAACTAAAGGCGCATGTCCGTGAATTGCAAAAGGATAAAGAGAGATATGAGGCGGAAAAGCGTGATTCCGGTTTGAAAGATGCTAGTGACAAAGCTAGTATCAATTGTCAAAATAAAATTCCCGAGGTAATTAGCACATATTTATTTTAATTAAATTTACACATTTATTTTAATTGACCTTTATACACATTAACAGTTACATATTTATTATTGCTTCAGGGCATTTCATCTTGCCAGCTGTATTTGTCGTTACCGACTTATCGCATGGTTGGCAAGGGAAAAGTGCATAACCATGCGAGAGAGTTACTTCACCATCAACCGCTCCCTCATGGACATCTGAAAGTGTCGGTTGATATCGCTTTAGATACGGATGTGGTACTACCCATACTTGACTCGGTTTCAGAGGTTACATTGCTGAGAGATGCAATAGGTTCGTTTGTTGCATGGCCGTTAGACCTCATTTCCATAGATGATGAGGTATGTTGAAAACCATTACGAATCTCTTAGTATTCAAATGTCAAATCTGAATGATTATGAAAATCATTCTGAACCATTACTTACATTTTTTTTACATGGTAACGTTAGACTCCTACAAAACCCGCAGCTAAGAATAAAAGGGTTTTACGGCAAAACGAGTCTGTTGAATCACAAAGAGAGGTACATTTTAAGTGTTATTCTATTATCCGAATGCAAAAGTTTCATGATTTTCTACTTTACATAACTTATATGATTGTTAGTTTCCTACTCAAGCTTCACAACAGGCCAGCAAGAAAAAAGCTTCTACTAGGACCGTGCAGGCAAAAAGAGCTCCTCATCACTTTCAATCGTGTCTAGAAACACTTATGGCAATGTCAGATTTGATGGATGGTGCTATTCGTCAAATAGAGATGGACGAAGGTGTTTTTGGTTTTCCTCATTCCGAGATAATCGGAAGAGAGGACATGGAGCAGATTTTCAAGCATATTGAATTAGGCATCGGTGTTATGTATTCATACATATGGTACTCCAATCAATCTATTATTTATTTAGTTGAACAATTGATTTACACATTTCAATAAAAATAGTCTAATATTTATTATGTTTTTATTTAAGGTGCTTGTATGAAAAATTGATACGGGGGACGAAATTGTCAAACAGATTCCGTTTCTTCTCTTGCACCCTTGTCAATGCACCGACAATTAGTATGAATGCACTTTCAGTAAGAGACCACTTAACTGAGAGATTTATGGCCAGCAAGACAGAAAGTTTGTTTCTTTTACCGTATAATACTGGAAACGGGTAAGATTTTCATTCTAATTTCAGTCTAATCTTTAATTTATATCGTTTGTGTAGAAATTATCCATCTAAACTTTTGTTATATTTTACAGTGGACACTGGTTGTTGGTTGCCATTAATCCTACAAGAGAAGTGGTCTATTATCTGAATTCATTGGATACTGATTGGTCAACATATCAGGATATGAAGGATGTGGTTGATACGTAAGTGAGATTGTTCGAAATATTCGTGTGCATTTGTATATTTAATTATTTCTGTGAGATTGTTCTAAATTTACGTTTTTCTTTAATAGAGCAATACTCGTATACCGAGCACAAAGAGAATCTCGAGTAGCACGGGCTAAAGCAACCAACGTTACATGGGTCAAAGTGGAGGTATATTAATTTTCACAATGTTGCTTATTAGTGATGCTACTTGATAACACAAAACAACTATATATATATATTAATTCTTATTTGTTTGTCTACGTGTAGTGCCCTCGTCAGCGTAATGGCATAGACTGCGGGTATTTCGTTTTGAGGTTTATGAGAGAAATCCTTCAAATGGATCGATTAGAGATTCCTATTACGGTATGCATGGATTTATAACTTAGGATTTATTTTAATATTTATCGGATATGTCATATAATTTATTATTTTTAACTAAATCATGCATATTTTGTTTTGTTATGTAGTACTTTGATGAATACACATGTTCTCATTACACGAAGGATAAATTGCAAGAAATTAAGGAGGAATTGTGCGAATACCTTATTGAAAAAAGAATCCTATATATATAAGGTATAGGATTATGGGATTATGTGAATGTATAGTTTTGTGAATGGTTTAATTTTAAGGGATAGTATAGTTTTGTGAATGGTTTATGTTATTTATGTGATTTATGTGATTTATGGGATTATGTGAATGTATAGTTTTGTGAATGGTTTATTTTATGGGATAGTATAGTTTTGTGAATGGTTTTGTGAATGGTTTGTGAATGGGATAGTATAGCACAGATATTAGTTTTATGTGGTTTATGTGATTTATGGGATAGTATAGTTTTGTGAATGGTTTGTGTTATTTATGTGATTTATGTGATTTATGGGATTATGTGAATGTATAGTTTTGTGAATGGTTTATTTTATGGGATAGTATAGTTTTGTGAATGGTTTGTGAATGGGATAGTATAGCACAGATATTAGTTTTATGTGGTTTATGTGATTTATGGGATTAGTGGAAATGTTTAATGAACCATACTAGAAATTGTTAATGGAAATGTGAAATATACAGGTTTATTGAAATGGCTTGAATTATACAGGTTTCTGCATAAAAAAAATGGTTAAAATGGGATTTTTTTAAAAAAATCATTAAAATTATACGTAGAGAAAAGACAGCGCTTTCTAGAAAAAGCGCTGTCTATAGTTCACAACAGAAAGCGCTTTTCCTAAAAAACACCCTCTAAAGGTATAGAAAAATTGATAACTAAAATTATAGGCATACATTAGACAGCGCTTTAAAAAGCGTTGTCTAAAGGGGACCTTTAGAAAGCGCTTTTCCTAAAAAGCGCCCTCTAAAGTTATAGAAAAATTGATAACTAAAATTATAGGCATACATTAGACAGCGCTTTTTCTTGAAAAAGCGCCCTCTAATGTATACTTTAGAGAGCGTTTTTTCATAAATAAAAAGTGCTGTCTTTACCTATGACAACGCTACCTTAGGCAGCGCTTTTAAGCGCTGTCTAAGGCCTAAAAAAACGCTGTCTAATGTCTTGTTTGGCGTAGTGTTGTTTGAGGACAAACAATGATTTAAGTTTGTGGGTATTTGATAAGTTATTTTTGCATCATATTTTTAGCTTATTTTCTTTCTGTTTTCTTGTGTGTTTTCACTGTTTTAGTTCGATTTTATGTATATTTGTCTTATTTTGATGTTTTCAACTAATAAGGAAGTGTCAGGTAAGACTAAATAAAAAAAGGTAAAAAATTGCGCGTTTGCAAGTCATCCTAGCACAAAAGACCCGAGGTCAACACGGTTTGGCTGTGTTAGCTGACATGGGCCGTGTTGGCCCTTGAAGGCGCTCCTATAGTAAAAATAATAGGACAACAAGGTCTGACCCTGTTACCCAACACAATCGTGTTACTTAACAGGGCATACCTGTGTGAGCTGACTACCGTATCAAGCCCAGTTTTAGCTGCACACTTTGGTGTTCTGTAACATTTTCCCGACTTCTGGACTTATGAATTTTTTTTCTCCTCCATAAGTGACTATTTATGATAGTGCACGAAATTATGAGTGATTAAAAGTTTTTGGAACGTTTTTGCCAAGACATGATGTTATTGGGTGTTAATGATAGTACATCGCTTTATTTTATTTACTTACATGTCATGTCTTTCGATTGTTTAGTTGTTGTTTACCTCACCATGGAGAGTCTATCTCATGATGATCCCTAATTTAATTATTCAAATATTATTACGAGAATCATAATTATCTTTTATTTAAGAATCTGAGTTCTAAAAATGGGTTTATGTCGGTTGCGAAAGCCAGAGCAACCCGGATAAGATCGTAGTCCGAAAGGATATGAATCGATATCGGACAACAGATTGCTAAAAATTGAGTTCGAGGCGCCATTGACAAGGCGACTTGATCTCAGTTGAGAAACAACCAAGCTGCACGTCGCGTGATAAGGCGTTTTCCTCTTGGTTGAAACATTTAGTTGTGCTAGAAACATGTCTGTATGTGCACATCGTGAAAGTGGGTGTCACGCATGTTTATCTACTTTTCTATAAATAACTTACAAATTTTCGCGTTCTTATATGGATAATCAATAGGGTGAGTTTAGATAAATGATCACAAACCTGGTGTCCTGTTATTCTTTATCTGTTAATTTTATTCTAATTTGTATATACCAAACAAAATTGCGATAACATTAGCTAAATATCATTAGGATAAAATTCATTACTCATACACATCTCACAGTGAGTTCGATCTTATTATACTACTTGAAAACATTGTGCCCTTGCGGTTATGAAACATCAATATCCACCCTTTTTTTATTATTTATGTAGTTTGTAATATGATAATAGGAAGACCCCAAGTCCCACATTGGTTAGCATAGAGACTCTAAAAAGTTTATATAAAATGACACCCTTACCTACAAGTCAATTTTGTAAAAATGAGTAAAGTCAAATTCTAATATAGTATCAAAGCATGTTGATCGAATAATGAACCGCCTACTATTTATACTCACGAATCATGCCTAAAAGACTGTTAGACGTGAGAGCGTGTATTGAAAAAATGTAAATATTTCACATTGGTTAGATATAAAAACTCTAAAAAATTTATATAAAATGACATCCCTTATTTTATAAATTTGATTTTATAAAGATGAGTTAACCCTAAGTTTAATAGATAATGAACTAGAATCCATAACTCAATATTTAAAAAAAAAAAAAAATTTACAAAATCATGACTGTATTAGTGAGCCAATATTATTCGAATAACTATGATATTATATTAAAATAAATTTGTCTAACACAAATATTGTAAAATTCATCAATAGTCCATAATTACTAAATTGGCGACATAATCTTCTGACAACAAATTACCAAAGATTTCATGATGATAATAATGAGATCGTAGACTAACTAGACTAAAATTGAATATAATATATAATAGTCTATAATAATTATTATTTAAATTAATACTCCTTTCAGTTTACTAAAAAAAATAAAAATCAAATGCATTTAGTTTAAATTTAACGCACATGCATTCAATTTTTTATTCATATATAAAATTGTTCACACCATTGCTTACATAATAAGTCCCTGTCAGAGAGTTAAAAATTTGACTCCATTTAAATACTAACGTGTCTTGTCTTCACCTCACTTTAATAATTTAAATTGAATAGCATATAAACATATCACGTAGATACTCTAAAAAAATATCTTCTTCAGATTCATGTATTTAATCAATAATTTGCGTAAAAATTTAACCATACTAGAACAACAACAAGAACAACATTACTGTGTATATACCCTTGAGCCTGCTGCAAAACCTTCACTTGGGAGTTGGGAGCATAAAACATCTGGCAATTTTACCGGCTTTGGTTGTGTCTATACCAAACATTAAACAGTGACAATGTTGTTTTGGTTTTTGTCTCCATTAGAATTCTCAAAAGCTTCAAAACACATTCCAATTTTTTGAGATGGAATTGTTGACCGGTCTACGTCTACATGTGTATCCATAATTCACGTTGGATTGGAAATTATGGATCTTTGATATGTGCCCGATTTTTGCTTATGAAAGTGTAACAGTTTAGTTGGATATAGCATTCTCAGTGTCACGTGTCATGTAGATATGTATGTCTTTGCGGGCTTCAAAATCGATTCCTCCTTGTGGTGTAACATTAGCACGTCTTTTGTTGTTGATATGTGAAAGCATGTTCGGTTAAACGACAAAAGAGACTATGAGTTCGTTTGACGGTAAGTGTGTGAAAGCATAATGGCTTATACATTGATGTTGAAAAAAATAGTTATTTGGACATAGTTTTGTGGGCATTGGACACCTTACAACATGCAATCAAGTTGGATGTTTTGCACAAACCGATAACAATGAAAAAGTATAAACTACATTACCATATTGATAATAAGATGTTTGATGTCATGATTTGTGTCCACTAATCATTTTCTTAATAAAAAGTTTATTTTAAGTTTTCAACTTGCCTTTTCTTTGATTATTTTAAAATTTTTTTATATTGTGTCTTTTTTTTAATAAAAAAATAAAAAGTATTTCGACTAAGTACAAAAGAATAATAATAAAAATTTCAAAAAAAAAAAAAGCATAAGTAAAATTAGGATGTTAAAAAAAAACAAAAAAAAATCAAAAGAGCCTCCAAGAATTGGAAGAGGCTTTCATATAGAAAGAGCTTTAATAATATTAAAGATTCACATGTCCTCTTTTTAAAAAAACCAAATTAACTAATTAAGAATGAAGTAAATTCTAGCGATTTCACAACTATGATTTCTTCGAATATTTTCATTTCCTTTGCTTTCAAATGTTTCAATTATTTTTATTTCCTTTGCATTCAAATTTTTCAATTATTTTTATTTCCTTTGCTTTCAAATGTTTTTGTAAGGTTTTTTCTTGTAACTCTTCAGCCACATTCAAAGCATAGCATAGCAACCAAGACTAACATAAATGTATTCTCAAGATGATATAATCTCCTTTCGTATCTTATCACATTTTGATTTCAACCTTCTTCAATCATCTCTGACTCCATTTGCTTTCAAATGTCTCTCATAAGCCCCTTTTTTCGTAGTCTTGAAATTCTTCAGCAGCATTCAAAGCATAACAACCAAGACCAACATAATCGTATTCTTATGATGGTATAATCTTCTTCCTTATCTTATCACGAGTCAAATGATAATTAAAGACCATTATAAAATTTTCCTCGGTAAAACTAGGATTAGAAGCCTTAACACCCCCTCCCCCACACAGTATTCTAAGTCATCATTTTTAATATCTTCATCTTCTTATGATGTACTTTGATCCCCCCCCTCTCGAATTCCACTTCACACCTTTTAAATAACCATTGAAGTCACACTTCACAACGTTATCATAAAGCTAAGCTAGGTTGATTTGCACAAATGGCAAAGCTTTGAAAACCTTCATATTATCATAATCTATCTATTTCCTACTCTAAACCTTCATAGGTGTATTTTATTCATGTGAATGAACATTTTCCTATCAAGTAAGCTACTATGGAACTAGCCTTACCCTTGAAACCCTTTAGAAACTCAACTTTAGTACCATGTCGGAAGTGGTCAAACGCATCTTTATCCATTGTTTTGTGTAAAACTCGTTAAAATGATCTACAAACAAACTCCAGACATTTATCATGCTTAGACCTCAAATGTCATAACTTGTCATTGTCATGAATATTTTCACTAGCTAATGATGAATGACCAATAACACCAGAACCATGTAAAATATATAACCCATATATTTTAGACCCTTTGGGCATGATCACTCCACCATTTGAAACCTTCAAACCCCCCATGTTAAAATCTAATGCAAAAGTCTAGATCATAAAACATACTTATGGACAACAAACTTTCCTAAGCTCGAGAACATACCTTACACCGCGTATAAGGATCTGAATATCATAAAATATTTTAAGTCTGAGTGTACCAATACCATTAACCTTGCAAGTGATTTTTACCGAGTTGAGTAACTTCACCATTCAAGCTTCAAAATCTCAAAGTATTCTTTCCTTGGGCATATGTAATTTCGGTTTTAAAAATAGACACAACTAGTGTATCAATACTCTCATTACTATCCTCATTTGAAGTGAGCAACATTTTGATAAATAAAAATATTTTAACATTAACTTATCAAACCTCTTGAATTTGAACTTTCCTTTACGTTCAGTTTCTCATCTTGAGACACTTAAGCCTTCACCACTATTGTAGCCTTTAAATATTTTGTTACTGAAAGCTCATTGAATTTTACAGCCATCTGGACTTCATCCAAAATAATAGTATCTTCCTTACCATAAAGAATGGTATCTTTGAAGTGCTCAAGGATCCCAGTAATGACCTTAACAAGAGTTTATCCTTGTACTCATCATCAATCAGTATTCTTCATTTCATCAATAGTCTTGTAAAATTATAACAATTTCTCAATAATGGATTTGTTCTTTGCCATTTGAAATGAATAAAGTTGTTGTTTCAAATAAAACCTGTGAGGCAAAGACCTGGTCATATACAAAGATTCAACTTTTTACCACATCAGACCCACAATATTTTCCTTGAAAATTTTTCTTAAAACTTTATCCCCAAGGCACAAAATAATGTCACTTCTGGACATGTCAACCATCTCTGTCTTATCTGCTTTTATTCTGCATGCAAACATCGATGCATCACCCTTTAATGCTTCTACAACTCATGTTGAGTTAAAATTGCTTGTATTTCTATTTTCATGACCCAAATCATTGTCTTCAGAAAATTTATTGATATTCATTCATAATTCATGGTGTTCACTTGTAAACTTAACCCTTTCTCCCCATATTGGAGTCGTTTGAATAAGTAACAACCAAGTTTGCAAGGTTTATGGTTGTGGTACAATAAGACTTAAAATGTTCAATGATTGTGAGTTCCTTCTGCCTAATGTGAGACAGTTGCCAAGCTTAGGAGAAATTTATTGTCCTTAAGCATCATTGATGATCTAGACTATTGCACAAGAGATGAACATAAGGGGGGAGATTTTGCATGACTGAGTTATTATAACTAAAGAGTCAAATGATTTATAAGAAAATAGTATTCCAAGTTTCCAAGAAAAACATTATTTTGTACATAAGTGTTTCCCAATCTCTCAAACACACTAAATATGAATCATACAAATCCATGGTATTTATAAGTATTTCTCATTCCTTTTAGATACCTTCAAAGATCTTCCATATTTCAAAACTATACTCCAAGAAACTCAACCCGTTTCTTTTTAAGTTTTCCTTAGATACCTCCAAAGGTATGTCAAATTTCAAGAATAGAATTCGATGAATTAACACCTTTGTCTCTCTAACTAGAATTACCATCTTTTCCCTTTGTCTTTTTCTCTTACTAACATAAGTGATAAAAAAATTGCATATTTATAATATCATGAAACCCTAATGGGCCACATATCCAAACTCGATCTATAAACCAGCTTAAGTCACTCACTGAGACAATTGAACTATTAACTAATCAACCTATTAAATGATTCAAGCATTGATGAATCATTTACTGTTGACTAAAAGTAAAATGTATTGAACAAACATCTCCCTTGATGACTTGAATTTTGAGATACACTTCAACAAAAAAGTAAATGCATATTCCTTTAAATAATTTTTGCTGGTGTATATTTAATTCTAACATGTTGATTTCTCTAAAATTAATTTTAGTCTGGAAATGTGTCAAGTCGATTCGAACTCGTCTCAGTTTGACTTGACTCAATAAGAATTATTTCAGTTAAAAATTCGACTCAAGTTTGACACGATTTTTTAAAACTCAAACACGATTCATTTTAAATTTATGAACAATTTGGTTCTGCTCATTAAGTCCAACTCGTTTACTTCAAAAACTTAAAAATCATTTATTTTCAGTAGTGTGTTTGCGCGTGTGTGTGTGTGTGTGTGTGTGTGTGTGTATTTGACATTTTAAAATAATATTTTTTTAATAGGAAAATGTTGAAATAAAATAAAAGTTATATGATTGGAGTTTAACTTTTGAAAGTCTAATTCAAAAACTATTCATTTGGAGTTTAACTTTGTCTAAAAAATCTACAACTTCATCTAAATTTTTAGGAACCTTACAAATTTAATGAAATAGTACAGGAAAATTACTAGAAGTTGATACATTCCCATCACAGAATGAATACACCACCTAGAATGAATACACCACCTGCAACCTTCATTACACATATTATTTTAGCAAATATTATTTTGCCTCTAATAAGGATGACTTTAAATGCAACTGGCAGGTTTACTATCATAATATAATGAAGTAACTCATGAACCTAACGAATTGAACTATGCATTGTTCAAGTTCACCTCATTTAGTTAGTGAACTTAATTTTTTTCTCATACTTATATGAAAAAGTTCAAGTTCCACTTTTTGGGAGTCTCTATTTTGTTGATAATGATTCCGACAGTTAGAGTTTTACCTTGAATTCTATAATGGGTGAGGAACAATATTATGACTTTTTCATATGGTATTGTTTCCTATTTTGGTGTAGTTTTTTTTTCTTCTGAGTTTTTAGTAATGTGGTTTGTAGCTTTTTTGATTCTTTGTTGTTTGTTGGTTATCTATTTCAATTAGGTACTTCTTGTACCATATAAATACTTATTTTTTGTATGGGTTTTTAAATGAAATTATTTAGTTTAAAATTAAAAAATAATATATTTACCAGAACTAAATATATATTTAAAATTTCATTTATCTTCAAATCAGTGACAAGTGGAGAGGGTGGACTCAAACTTGTTTATTTTTGTAATCTTACAGTCATGGTTAACGGTAGCCCGACCCAATAAATTAGTATCTAAAGGGGTGTCATATCCCAAATTTGTCCTACTTGTATATTACCTTCATCTGCACATACAACCACTAACTGGTATTCAAAAAATTGAAAAATATATTGTCTCTGCTTCCAAGTTTCAGTTGAGGTTTATCAAGTCAAGTGTTGATTGAGATTCAATGGTCAAACAAAGGTTTGTTTCAAGGTTAGGCCAGGGTATGCATGATTTGAGTGTTGTGTGTCTGAGATTTCAGTTAAGGTTTTTGTGTCAATGCAAGTCATCTGTGTGTGGGTCAGGTTATCAGGTCGTGCAAAGTCAAGTGCTTTAGTGACTGAGGATCATCAGTGACTGGTTCATTTTTCAATCAGGGTTTTCACAGTGAAGTTCATCAGGGTTAATTTGTGATTCAGAGTTTCTGAGGCCGAGATTGATTCATTGAATTTTTTGAGGGCAATCCATTCATAATCCATTTCAAGTCTATTTTATCCACAATATCCGTATCCATTTTTAATATCCATCAAAACCCATTTATATCCCATTATCCATAATCCAATTCCATTATAAGTTTATCGTTTTAACCACTTTTAAGTCCATCATCTAATTATGTCCATTTCCATTATATTTTATTTTTATGAAGTTCATTTACCATTTTTCTTTCATGAACCATAATCCAATTTAATTTCAAATTACAAAGCCCAAGAGAAACTTCCAAAACAAAGGCCGAATATGGAGGTGCAAATCCGAAATTATTTTCAAAAGTCCATTACATTTACATTAATCCCATTACACATTACCACATCATCAAAGTTCAAAACAGGTGCCAATAGTTACATTTCCATAGGCCCATGTATCCAACCCACTACTTATCACTAAAAAATTACATGTGATACAATACTGTAACGCAGTGTACATACTACATGATTCACTATCCACAACAGCTTCACAATCATATTACAAAACAAGCTGCCATACATCAAGCCATGATTCAGTATGTCATAACACATGAGACACAAGCCTTTTCCACTCAATACTCACACCTTGCTGCACACTAACCCACGACCTGCACAAAAAGAAAAATAAGACATGATTCATACAACCAGAATTCCACAACCTGTAACATTAACCACAATTTGGAAATATTTTCCAACCTGCAAAATAAACCTGGCCCACCATTATGCAACATCACATGAACCAAACAGTAAGCAATAACCTTCAACTAACAGTCCATCACGCACAAGAACAACATCAACTCACTCCCATTTCCATCAGCTTCGGACACACAAACCGTACCAAAACCTCTAGCCTGCACTTCCAAGCCTATACAATTTTCACCCTCATTCAGTTGACCCCACATTCATAACAGAAATTCAACACACAACCATAATGCGTTTTCACACAATAACAGTTTCAAAGCCTTGCCTGTTACGGGACCCCACTATTCACATATACAACACCTGCAAAATGACACGACGTGAAAAGGCTCCAAATTGCAAACAAAGCCAATTCACAAAACCGTTACGCAATTCTCGCACAATACGCACTACAACCCAAAATCCACAGCCCACATGATCGTTTCCGTCACATTTCCTTCCCTCAAATACCTCCTTATTCTCTCTATAAAAGCACCATAATCTTTCATTCTTCTCGAAGTTCCATTGAACCATTATCACCCTACCAAAATAAAATCCCACAACCTAAAAATCCTCATCAAATCTCATATTTCCAATTCCACCTTCAAAACCTTCTTCAACCCTTCACAACCACTCTTCAACCTCAAAGTTTCAGCCCTTAGCCACTTAAGAGCTTCCCCTCAACAACGTTTTAACCCAACCTTCAACAACCACACCCAGAAACCAAATCAAACCCATAACAGAACCCAAATTTCAAACCAGAAATTGAAACAGAGGAGTAGAAGAGAGAACTGATTCCAAGCACAGAAAATAAATCCAACAAAAAACCACACAAATCGTGAAATTCACTAACCTGAGAGTGGAAACATAGCGAATGAGAGAGAAATTGGACGAAGGGAGTTCGATTGTTCAAGGTTGGGAACGATTTCTTTTGGAACTATTTGTTGATGTTCACGCGATGATGAAGGTTTCTTTTGAGCGAATTAATTTTCTTTTGAAACTGTCGTGGCTTTATAAACATGCCACCTTAGTGTTTACGAGATTTGTTCTATTTATGCGTGAAAGCGATAAGCCTTGCTTGGATCTTGTGTGAGCTTTGTTCTTAATGGGTTTCAAGTTTTTATTGTACATTCCTTTTGTTGAAACTATTGTTAAAAAACTAGGATGGACCGCAAGATGGGTGGGCTCAAGGCCCGTTTTGCTTTTGAATTCACACATCATCCTTTTAATTCAGTGCCCCTCCCTTTGATGTTTTCCCTTTTGAAAAAATTTTGCTTTTCATCTTGTTCTTTATTAAAAATTCCTTTCATGTGTTTTTATTTATTTAATTTTTGTTCCTTGATCTATCTACCTTATTGTTTTTTTTAATTCCAATCCCTTTTCTCATTTTTTTAGATTGTAATTTCCATTTTCACATTTTAATCCTTAGGTCGATGAAATTCTAATATCTTCGTTTGTCGGTTATCGATAAAATGATGATTAAGATGAGACCATTATTTAGTTCTTCTTGTTTCTATTTCGATTTCATTTACTTTTCATTTTGGTCAATGATATATCAAAAGATCATAGATGGTTGATTTGAATAAATCGACGGAAAATCTTGATCAATATGAAACCGTTTTTCTTTCTTACTTTGGTCAATGAAAGTCAAAAATCGTAGATTGTCGTTTTATCGATTTAAAATCATGATTAAGATGAGACCATTTTATTTTCTATCTCATTTCGATTTTATTTCTCTTTCTGTTTCAATTTCATTTCCTTTTCATTTCATTTTCGATCGATGAAGTCTTTTATTCACGAATGTTGGTTACTTGAGGTTGTTTAACCTTCATTATTTCAAATCTGTAGTGAATGATCATCAAGATCATTTTCTATACTTTGGGATCGTGATAGGTTACCTTCGATTAATCGACGAAAGTTTGTGATTAAGACGAGACCGTTACTTTTTCTTTTCGTGTGGCACGATTTCTTTGGAGAAAGAACCTCAATGTCATTGCTCTATCGTGTTTTAGCACAAAGATCAATTGCGCGACCTCCTATAGTATGATCTTCGTCATAGATCATGCTACGGTGGTTTAGTGATACATGTCTCATATCGGAAAATGATCATTTATGGCCCAAACTTATGTTTGAAAGCCCAAGGATGGATTTTTAACCATCACTGATCATTTGCTCTAACGATTAATCACTAAGAACTAACTTTAATTTCTGTCAAATATTATCTTGCTCATACTATTATTGTTCATATTATCTTGATTATTATTCATATTGTTCATATCATATTCATATCTTGTTCATCTAACCATTACTTTGTTCATACCTCATTCAAAACGCACTAATAATTATCGAACCTTAAAAGACTAATTGGTAGACTATTGGTTACTTTTCCGAGCAACAAAATTTTGAATTTATACAGAAACCCTAGCAAGGAGCTTTTGTCCGACTCTTTCTCAAGGCTTAGTTTAGGACACTTGCACACACACGGCTTCCTCTTGGGCTACCTTACAATGAGACATTTTATTTCTTGCAATCCCCTGTAATTTACATGTACCCCACTCCCATTCCGATTTACACATTCCTGTTTCTTTAATTGTGGGTTGTTTACTAGGAGCACCCCTAGGGACTAGCATAGACAACCCCATTTTCAAACTAATTCTCGATTTGTCGTCGAGCCATTTTCAAAACACCCCCATAAGTCGATTGCTCATTAGCATTCACCATCAACCTAATGCACACTTACACATCTCATAGTGGTTTCGTTACTAAGAGCACCCCTAGGGACTAGGATTGATTCTCACCCTTTTTCAATCAAACCCTCGACTCGTCGTCGAGCCATTTTTAAATCAGCCTCTAACCAAACTCTTTTTAAACCTCTTCACATATAAACAAACCCTTTATCCAACATCAAGCGAATTTTCATAATCAAACTTCAAAATGATTAACAACTATCGCAACTCTTTTCAATGTGAAAAATGGGGGGTTGAGTATTTGATCTCCCTTCAGTTGTTTAGGTGCGGGTTCTCTTACTCGTGAGTGAGCAATTGACGCCTCTAAAACAATTCCAAACTTGACAACCATTCCAACCATTCAAAACACTTTTCAAACCATCAAACCTTTTCAAACTCAACCACCTTAGATGAAAAAGAGAGTCAAGTATTTGACTCACTCTCCCGATTACTTGGGCCCGACGAATCTTTCTTAAGTTCGAGTAATCGTCATCCAAACCAACTTCACCAACCCTCTCTTTTCGTGGTCATCTCCACGAACTACGATTGCTCTGATTCTTTATTCTTGTCAGAGTAAAGATACGTAGGCACAAGATTGCGATGATCTTGGCGAGCTACCTTTTCACGTTTCCATATTTTCCGTCCAAACCCTGTAGTCGAACTACGATTGCTCTAATTTCTCATTCTCGTCCGAATAAGCATACGTAGGCACAAGGGGCCCAATCCTTGGCGAGCACTCTATCCTAAAACCACCCATTTCCCCTAGCATCTTTTCCTTTTATCTTATCATTTCACATTTATCATTGAGAAGAAAACAAACAAGCTTAGCTAACGTTCATCATAATTTGAATCAAGAGGTTCCCGTTGAGTACAACGGACGTGAGGGGTGCTAATACCTTCCCCTCACGTAACCGACTCCCAAACCCAGAATGTGGTTGCGACGAACATGTTCTTATCTCTTTTAAAGGTTTTCTCGATATTTTCCTTTCCCTCTTTTGGGATAAATAAAGTTCGGTGGCGACTCTGTCGAACCGCAATTTCTTCCGTGCCTTTCGTGCGAGGGTAGTGTCTTTGATTAGTGATTTTTCGAGGTAAGACAGCTGGCGACTCTACTGGGGATCATTTGCTCCATGCAAGAGAGAGTCAAGCCTATCTTGATTTGAATCGCGAGCTCGTTAGCTTTGCTTATTTTTTTTTCTTCTCGTTTATTTACTTATTTATTTGCTCTCCTATTTCCTTATCTGTGTTACCTTTTGGGATATTGTTGGGTTGTTCTGATATTGGGAACTTTATGAGATGGCTCTACACCCGAGTCGAGTATAACCCTAGGATTAGGATGGTGGTTGTGTAGTGGAGGCTTACGTGGTCTCTTCCATGTGAGTTGAAGTGAAAACCTCGCTTGGAGTAGATTCCCTTGGAGATGTTATTGTTGTGGTGAGTCTTTGCCATGGTGGTAATGTTTTCGAGCCCGAATCGTTGATCCCAAGGACCATTAACCCGATTTATCCATGGTGGTTGGTAGTGTTAACTCCTTTTGAGTTAATACAAATGCCCCAATCAGATGAGATCCCTTGAACGTATTACTTCTTGACAGTAATATTTTCAACCTCGATCTATGACTTTAGGATTCTTTCTTAGAACCCGTGTGTCGATGGTTGTGTAGTGGACGCCTCCGAGGAATCTTTCTCATGCGGAAGATACGAAGACCTCACCTAGAGGAGATTGTTTCGAGGATATTATAGTCGAATGAGTCTTTGTCTTGGCAATAATGTCTTTGAAATATATCTGTGACTCTAGGTACCTACCCGTCTTAGAAACCAACCCATGGGTTTTCTTGGGTCCGAACTTTGGTTATTGACCCGTTCCTCCAGCCAACCTCAAAATCTACTGAACCTGTGATCTGCGATCCTGGATCTTGTATCTTGCATTGCATCTTACACATATATCATTGCATTTCATTGCATCTGTTATGCTTTTTGCATTTCATTTCAAATTCAGAATCTCACTTCACTTTCCTTCATCTCTAGTAAATCAAGTTGATTCCTCGACACCAGTACGCAACTCGAGCCAACACAAGACGAATGATGGAGAAGATTCAGCAAGAGTAAGCTGCTTTTAGAGAAGAGTTGGACTCTATCATGGAAAGATTGACCAGATTATCAAAGGCATCATGATGGCTAGAAAGGAAGAAGAAATGTGTGAAGCCGCTGCTGCCAACAACACTGCGCCTGTGCAAGGGTCAACCTCAAGGTTTTCATTTCCTGTTCCCAACCCTATCACCTATGAAATACCGATGAACTTCACTCCTACCGCTGAATGAGCCATATCTCAACCACTTCCAGTATCTGGAGTTACTGTTGGAGCTATCCCTCAAGCCCAACCTGTTGTCACTCAGATTCCAATCCCTCATGCTGAGTAAAATCTGCAAGATCAGTATGATGAAGTGTAAAACTATTATGTTGCTATTCCAATTGTCAATCCTACTGCTGCTAAGGATTCTAAAGCCATCAAGATGTGTCGTAATCTAGCTGAGAAACTCTAAGTCATGGAGGGGCACAACTCAAACTCTCTAAATGCTCTGGAAATGTGCTTGGTGCCAGATGTTGTCATTCCTCCCAAGTTCAAGGTGCCAGAATTCTCGAAGTAGAAGGGTCTCAGTTGTCCAAACACTCATCTGAAGATGTACTATCGGAAGATGGCTGCTTATTCCAAGGATGAAAAGCTGATGATCCATTGCTTCCAAGACAGCTTGTCTGGAGCATCTCTCGGGTGGTATATGTAGCTGGAGCATATTAGTGTGCGCACTTGGGTTGAGCTAGCCGATGCGTTTGTCAAGTAATTCAAATACAACATTGACCTTGCTCTGAATTGTACTCAACTTCAGAGTGTGGCTCAAAAGGACAATGAATCCTTTAAGGAGTACGCTCAATGTTGGAGAGAGCTAGCAGCAAGAGTACATCCACCTCTGGTTGACCATGAGCTGATCAACATCTTCATGGGTACCTTGCAAGGCCAATACTATGAGAATCTGATTGGTAGTGTTTCTACTGGATTCTCTGACTTGGTAATCATCAGTGAGAGAGTTGAAGAAGGTTTGACGAGCGGAAAGATCCCAGGAGGTTCTAGCGGTCAAATTGGAGCCAAGAAGCCTTTTAACGGATACAATAAGAAGGAGGGCGAAACAAATGTTGTCTCTTCTCAGAAAGGGCAAGCTCAGCAAGTTCCTCCTCAAATGCCTTTTAAAGTTCCCTAGTTTCAGTATCCGTATGTTGCTGCTGCGCAATATGCTCAAATGCCTCATTAGCCAGCTGTTCAAGCTCCGCCTCAGCAACTGGCTCCTCAGCAACAATCCTACAATCATCAAGGGTATCAGTATCCCCCTCAGAATCAACAAAAGCGTCAGCCTAATCAACAAAGGACGAGGAGGCTAGATAGAAACTTTGATCGCCTACCTACATCGTATGCTCAGATCTTTGCTCAATTACTGGAGAAGAGGGTCGTTACCCCGAGAGACCTGGCTCCTCCGACTATCATTCCTCCAGATTATGATGCTAATGCTCACTGCGAGTATCATAAGGGCTCTCCAGGGCACCAGATCGAGGATTGCAGAGCCTTCAAACACAAAGTTCAAGGCCTGGTCGATTTAAAGACTCTCACATTCAATGGGAAGTCTCTAAATGTCATCAATAACCCGCTGCCGCCGCCAAGCTAGTGCCAACATCCAATTAAGTCAAGTCAAGTTCAAGTTTCCCTGAAGAAGGCAGTAATCATTCCATTCCATCATTTGCATTCTTGTATTTTTATTTTGTTTGTTTAAGTACTGTATGCTTTAAACACTGCCTTTCGTATTTGGTTTTATTAATGTAGTGATTATGCATGTTTTGAATCAGTTATGTCGTATTCACTCATTTCTTCCATTTACTGCAAAGCACCGACACATTTATCCACTTCACTCTCTTTATCAGCTGTTGTTTAGCAATGATTGGAGGGAGGATGATGAAAATGAAATACCCATAATTGCAAACCGTATGCTTTCGGACAGAATCTTGCTGATGATGTACATGCATTATTTCAATTCCCCAAACACTGGAGAGATAAGGAGTTAATCCCTAGCTAACCACTTTGAGGCAAGAAGTAGCAATTACCTTCAGATATTCAAACCCTTACACTCAACCAGGGGCGGGATAGTGTTCAGTTAACCCAACTACGCACTCATATCACAAAGCAAAATCCCAAAAGACATGTCAATTGTTCCTCAAAGACCCATGACTTGGCAGTCACAATCCTCCAACAAAATAAAAAATACAAAATCGAAAAATCAAAAGCCTGCTAAGTCAAATACCTCATAAGGAGACTTAGGCAAAAATCAAGGTAATCCCGATGGACTCGAAAAGCGAAATCAGTTCATGTAAAAGTTAGGGATCAAAAAGCAAAAAACAAAAGTCCTCAAATCCTCAGCAAAAACAAAATAAGATCTAGTGACCACCATATCAAAATCAAAAGGTCACTGACATCCCTCCAAAAGAAAAATAAGGTGACTGCCATTTCGAGCATACCTTGAATCATCACGCGTACATCGTCAACCCTTTTGGAAGACAAACACGTGCAGAATTAACTGAATGTAAGACTGGAGATCATCATGAAGAAGGGGTGGGTACAAATCAAATTTGAGCCTTATATCCTTTATTTCTTAAAACCGTGAACTAAACCGCGTTACAAACCTAGAAAGACCTAATTGAGGCGAGGTTTATTTTGAAAGCATACTATTGCAAGGTTGCGTAAACTGACTCCCCACATATTTGCTAATCTTCAGCATTGGTGTCATTCTCCTTGCTATATCTTTAGCACCAGCTAAATTAGCACAACTTCTGGACTAATGGTCCATTCGTCTCACACTATCACGACACTCCAATAAATGACACTTTTTCAAAACTTGCATGAGCATTGCATTAAGATTACCATTTATAAATGTACAATTTTAACTGCAATTCAGTGTTAAACATCAAGACAACTCCAATAAGGGGAAATCAAAGAACCAGAAAAGGGAGCTTGGTCAGTGATGGGTAAATCAGTCAGGTGAGAATACTCCTCCAGCGCTGGTGCTAGTTGATAATTC
Source organism: Lathyrus tuberosus (assembly GCA_022829125.1). NCBI lineage: Eukaryota > Viridiplantae > Streptophyta > Magnoliopsida > Fabales > Fabaceae > Lathyrus > Lathyrus tuberosus. Next base: position 10,070,987 of record JALAZF010000174.1, on the reverse strand, counting down.
GGGAACGTGAAACAGTGATAAACCGGATCATAAAACTGGATTAGTATAGAGAGGATTCCTTCAACTACATGGACCCTTAACAGATATAACAGCCCTCCTTACTTAGCTCTAAAAGCATCAGGGTTGGTGATCATCCTTGCCAACCCTCTTAAATCCTCTAGTTTTGGAACCTAGAAGGTGTACTTGTGCGTCTTCCGTCTACCGAAATCCATAACGCAATCCTTTTGTATGATATTTGCAATCATTGTTTTAGTTTAATTTTAAAAAAGGAGAGAGACTAGAAAATAATATTTTTTTCTTTGTTTAAGAGTTTTTTAAATGAATGCATGAATGCATCACACAAAAACATAGAAAAAACATGGGTTCAAAGGTTCAGCGTCACGAGCATGGAGTCATGGCTCTCCCATTCCCCAAATGTTGTACTATAGTGAATTTTTGTACCTGTTCTCAAAATCATTGACCCCCCTTGGGATAACAACAGCAGGCTGGTTCACCCGAGCGAGCTGTAGCATCTTAAGGTAATCTCAATTGAGTGTAGTATCGTGTGTCAACTATTTCCGATAGCTACCGCACCACCAAATAGCCATATGGTTACTGTCTACTAAATCCTCAGTTTCATGGATACCACAATCGGACAATCTTTTCACAACCGAAGTCGTTAGACTTTGAATCCGCAAAGGGTACCTCCACTGATTTGATGGTCTACCGGGACAACTTATTCGGGATTCACTCCCTATTAGACCGCCCGTCTCTACCATCACCTATCTTAGGTATCACTCAAACTTTCCGCATGCTACATCACTCGCATTCCCCTTGACAGAAAAATAAACACGGATATCAAGTAGGAAAAGCGATATATATATAGTATCATTCCTAAAACTAACATCCTAGACCTCTTAGGAATTCTAGTCTATAATCCTACGTCCCAAGCAGAGTCTCCATTTTCCTGTTGGAAAATGGTGACGATGATGACTAAGGTAAAACAAATCCTAATGACAAATCATACTCCCCAGCAGAGTTGCCATTTTCCTGTAGCGTGCGAGTTTTGTCGGTGACACGACCACCTTATCGCAAAATGGGTTCTTCCTCACCGCAATGGTAGGAGGAAGAGTCGGTGCTACTTTCTAATTTCTTATTTATCCCGTGAAGCTGGAAGGGAAAGGGAAGCTATCTAAAACTAACCTTGCACGTGAATGTTTAACTGAACAAACACTTAAAGAGATTGGGGTCCGGGGTCAGGTTATACAATGGGGAGTTGTCAATTACCCATCCTATATGTGGTTATCCACAGGTTTCTAGTTTTAGGTTCTGCTTTGTACTTGATGGTGTATATCTGTTGATGGGTTGGGAAAGTTTCTTGGGAAATATGAGAGTGAGAGTGTTTTTGATGACTTTGGTGAGGTACTGGACCTCAGTTTTTGATTAGTATGAAGGTACTGGACCTAGAGTTTTTGATTGGTATGAAGGTACTAGACCTAGAGTTTTTGATTGGTATGAAGGTACTGGACCTATAGTTTTTTATTGGTATGCTCGCTAAGATTTCGCAATCTTATGCCTACGTATTCCCGTTTAAAGAAACAGCGAAATTAGAGCAATCGTAGTTCCTCCTATTCTATGGGAGGAAAAGATGTTTTGGTGTCTTGTTCAAAGCCCAAGATTGAAGATAAAAGGTTTTATTTGTGTCTTGTTCAAAGCCCAAGATTGAAGCTAAAATGTTTGACTGAGAGAGAATTTGTCATCTCTAAAGGGAGACATCTCGTCTGTTTATCACAGCTGTTGGGTGACTGATTATAAAGGAGGATTACTTTAACTGGGATATATGAATCTAGCAATGCCATAATTTCCTTTATGAGGGATGCTATCCTGAAGGAGAAAACTTTAACTCAGTGTTGCGCAATGCCATTTTTCCTTAGGAATCTTTCATGCTAAGAGAGGGACAGTGGCGTGGAAGTAAATAATCCAGAGGCTTACCGCTTACAGCAATTAGATGAAAAAGAGGATTTTCCAGGATAAAAGATGGACGACAGCTTGGATATTTGAATCAACAAGTGTGCCACTTACAGCGGTTATCTGGGATTAAGGTTTGTTTTGAATGTCTGTTTTGATGTGTGATAACACAGAGAGATTTTGAATTCCTCTGAGGGGATGTTGATTTTTGTGTGCCTTGATCAAAGCCCAAGGTTGAAGCTAAAAGATTGATTGACTCCACTGGGGAAGTCCTTATACAAAGCCTAAGAGGAGGCTGGAAAAAGACTGACTCAACAAGAGAGTGTTTATCTGTCTTGTACAACGCCCAAGATTGAGGCTAAAAGGGACTGACTCTTTTGGGGATATCATTATACAAAGCCTAAGAGGAGGCTAAAAGTTTGACTTTTCTGGGGAAATATTTTGTCTGTCTTGTAGAAAGGCCAAGATTGAGGCTAAAAAGGATTTTGACTCCGCTGAGGAGGGTTTGTATGTGTCTTGTACAAAGCCCAAGATTGAGGCTAAAAAGAAGACTGACTCCGTGGGAAAGAAATCTTTATCTGTCTTGTACAAAGCCCAAGATTGAGGCTAAAATGAGACTTTGCTTACTCAGCTGAGGATATTTTAGGTGTCTTGTACAAAGCCCAAGATTGAGGCTGAAATGAGTTTGACTCTGCTGGAGAATATTATCTGTCTCGTACAAAGCCCAAGATTGAGGCTGAAAAGAGGATTGACTTTGCTTAGGGAAATTTATATGGTCTCTTGTACAAAGCCCAAGATTGAGGTTGGAAAAGGGTTGACTCAACAAGAGAGTGTTGAAAAGGGTGATTGACTAAACAAGAGAGTCTGAAAAGGTTAGCTCAGCTAGGGAGAATCATTGTACAAAGCCCAAGAGGAGGCTGACCATGCTGAGGAAAGGAAGGATCATTATACAAAGCCTAAGAGGAGGCTAGCTGCTGCGGAGGATTATTGAGATCCAGAGGCAGGTCCAAAAATTGGGGAATCAACTCTTGCTGAGGGTTCCAGAAGAGTTGAGGTATCAGATGCCTTGAGGTTCTGATTGAGGGTTTACGGATAGTAATTAGACCCTGGCTGGGGATTTTTTTAAGAGAAAGATTAGGTTTTAAAACCCATGAGTTTTAACTCTACTCGAGATTGATTAAATGACCAGGGTTTATCCTATGTTTGTCGGGAACTTGAGAATGTCTATGAGATCCAAGAGGGGATTTAGACTGTCCAAGTCTACTGATATGGAAGAGTTTATCTTTGTATGATACCCAAGATGAGGCCGATGCTTTAAGGGATGAGAATCAACCCTTAAATTGGTCTGAGGTTTTTTTTGACACTGGAAAGACTGCTCTAGCAAAGGATGACTAAGTTCTGTTCTATACCTTTAAGAGGTCTTCCAGATCCTTGTATTAAGCCCAAGAGAAGGCATGAGGACTTCTAAGAAGCCGGAGGGTCCTTGTACAAAGCCCAAGAGGAGGCGGGGATGCTTTTAGGAAGCCTGTGGGTCCAAACTTAAGCAGAGTTCAAGAAAAGTTTCACCGAGAATAATCTTTTCTTTAATGAACAGTTCTAAGGTTTGAAGAAATTCAAGAGAGGTTTCATCGGGAATTAATCCTCTCTGGGGAAATGAACTTCTTTGACAATTTCTAATAGTGACAGTCTGCGAAAAGTTTCACCGAGAATAATGCCTTTCTCTTTGTTCCATATTGTTTAAGCCCAAGAGAAGGCAAGACTATATCTAGAAATCCTATGGGGATCTAGTTTTGACTGTATTTAAGAGTGACCAACTAGCTTTACCTAATTCCAGACCTAGTTGTCGGGGAAAACTCTTAGCAGATATACAAGTATATATACAGTTGATATATGACAAGTATTTAAAAGGATATGAAAGAAGGACTTACAGGTGAGCAAGATTCCAGCAATACAGTTATATATATATATATATATATATATATATATATATATATATATATATATATGAAAGCAAGTAAATGAAAGCTGATAAAACTTACAGGCGAGCAAGCTTCCATTGTAATAGCTGTATGGTTAGTTGTTCAAGAAATTAAAGAAAGTTTTGATAACAACTATGAGTTTGAACCTAAATCAAAAGGGAAGTTGTTTTTGAAAAGGTTGTTGGGGCTTATACTAAAGGAGAGGCCCAGATGAAAAACAGTATTCGTACCGTTGTTTTATAAACTGTATTAGGGCTTATACAATGACCAAGGCCCAAAGAGGTTTTCTGTACAAAGGGTTAGGTCTTGCAACTCAAGGAGAAGCCCAAAGGTTTGAAAAAGAAAAGAAATGGGACTTACAACACAAGGGTAGGCCCAAATAAAAATGTTTGAAAACGACGATCGCTCCGAGGTTTTTGAAAACACAGTGGGACTTATACAATGACTGAGGCACAAAATTATTTATGTATAAAAGGGGTTGGATCTTACACTCTATTAGAGGCCCAAAGTTTATTTTATATACAAGTGATGGGGCTTACAACTCAAGGAGAAGCCCAAATTATTTTTGTTTAAAAGGCGACGACCGCGCTGAGATTTCAAAACCGTATCGGGACTTATACAATGACTGAGGCCCAAATTATTTATTTACAAGAGGGGGTTGGGTCTTACACTCTATTAGAGGCCCAAAGATGTTTGAAAAGATTTGTTAGGGTGATAGTGATCAAAACCCTAATTTTTTGTTTTAAAATGTATTTTAATTGAATAAAAATTCAATTAAAATAGTCAAACATGTGAAAAAAGGTTGTAATCTTGGATTTACATTTGAAAAATCATGTTTAATTCATGGGATGATTTAAAAATCATTTGAATTTTGCAAAACCAAGAGAAAGAAATATTTTTAATGTTTAAAAACAAATAAAAATATAATTCTTTACAAAAATACCAAATATATGAAATAAATAGTATTTTTGTGAAATTTTTATGGAATAAGATATTTTAATATTTTTGTGAATTTTCAAAAAAAGAATCAACCAAAAATGGTTAAAATTGAGAGAGAAATTAATTTTTCAATTAATTAACAAAAACATGAAAATATGGAAAATAGCAAAAACATAAAAAATGGAAAAATGGTATGGGTGGGGTTTGAACCCACGACAACCAAGCCAAACACACATGCGCGCTACCACTGGGGTGGTGATACATCCGTGTATCAAAACCACCCCATAAATACATAAGGGGTGCCAAGTTTTCAGGCCTGGCCAAGGCAAGGCAAGACAAGTTTTGGTAATTTACGTGAAGCCTCTAACTTTCTCATTTCTACATGGATTGGAACAAAATTTAGGTGCATCTGACCTAGAATTTAATGAGGAATCCAATGGTGCCCTTGGAATTTTCAGAAAATGTTTCCTCCTCAAAATCCGATAGAGATTTCAAAATAGGCCTATTTTTGCATGTTCTATCCTATCTCATGGTACAAGCAAGAATTACATGGCAAATTGGTTCAAACACAACATATACAACATGTATGAGATGTTTATGATCAATGGACATCAATGGAATGCATAATTCAAAGAGTTCAAGTTGTCATGCACTTACCTCTTGGAGCTTTTTGTGCTATCTGCCAAGTTCCTTGCGCCAGAAGTAATTTGATGCTTTGGATTCTCTCAATTGATCTCTTAGAAGCTTTTAGAATGATTAGAACCAGCTGGAATCCTCAGGAACAAGTTGTGGCACTTTCTTGCAAAAGGGGCAAAAGTGACCAATATGGCAACTCTCTCAAATGGTGTTCCAGATGAGGGAAACCATTTGGGACAGTTTGAGGATGATATTTGGAGTATGTTTGAGGCTTTGTCTGGTTTTGGAAGTGACTGAATCAAGACATGGCTTGAAAAATTCAAAAAAGTCCAATTTTGAGGTTTTGGAAGTGGACTTTGTGATTTTGGTGTTTCGGGTCACAAGTGAGTGTTTGAACAACTTAGATACAACATGTTTGAGGTGTTTGGATCATGAGCTATGGTGGAATTGCTCTCTAACTCAAAAACTCAGAGATACCTTGCAAAAGAAGGCATTTTGGCCTAAAGAAAAAGATTTTGAGGAAAGCAAGTGTTGTAGTGCTTTGGTGTACTCAAACTGATCACACTTGAGCTCTATTTATAGTGTGTCAAGTTTGTTTTGGCATCAATAGTGAATGGCAACTGCAGCAAGCATTTGGCCAATGTTGAGCAAAAGGAATCTCAAGTCTCCTGTAGCCATTGACTTGAGGTTAGGGCACAGACTTTCTAGCTTTGGTTCCGAGATATGTCTTGACTGAATTCAGTTGGAATAGGCTCAGTCATGCCACCTCGATGCATCCATTAAAGGCTTGGAAACAAAATTGGACTCTTGGCACTTTTTAGCCCTTTTAGGTTTGGCATGGCTACTTGTAGATTCTTGGACTTGGGAGGCTTGGAGATCAGATCATCCCCCTTGGATTTTATCCTCAGATGTGTCCAAATTGATAACAAGGCTTATATTTATTAGATTTGGACAAATCGAGCAAAATGCACAAATTCTGCCTTGTAAAACCAGTTCATGATGCCATGTTTCAAGGGTTGTATCTCCTTGATCAAATTGAATTTGGAGATGATCTGATACTTGTTGGAAAGCCCTTATGGCATACTTTAACTTTGATGTTTACCTCTAGACCTGGTTTGACTTGGATCATGGTGAAAAATGTCCCAACATTTTGGAAAAAAGTAAGGCAGATTCTGACTTAGTGAAAATTTCACTAAGTGTTGGAAAAATGTCACTTTCATGTTTTTTGCCATTTTGATCACTTCATAACTTAAAATCCGTGAGGAATTGGAGTTTGATGTAGTTGAAGCTTTTGTAGAGTGTAGCAAGACCTACAAATCCAGCTTTGGATCACCCAAAATAGTTGCTTGGATCTCAACTTATGGTCCTTGGAAATTGGTACCCTAGCCACTTTGTTCCATAACTTAGAAAAATTCTAAGTTTTTTAGGGTTACCCCTTTTACAAGTTAACTCATTTTTTTTGGTTTTTCTTGATGAATGATGATTCAAATCACATATTAACATTTTTTTAGGGTTAAGGAACCTTGGTTGACAAAAAATCCAAAAAGTCAAATTTTGGATTTTTGTACAATTGACTTTTTATCGGATGAAATCCAAATTGTGCGATCCTTTGTGAAATCAAGTCCTTGACCTAGATCAAACCTAATGGATGGATTCCATAGGTTTTATAGGGTGTATTGAATCATTCCCCAAGGTTTGGGAGCATGTCCTGGTCAAAAGTCAAAGGCACAATTGACTTTTTCCTCGAAACCCTAACTGTGGTCCTGATGAAATTGAAACTTGTGAATCAAGCTTCCTGGGTCAATCCATTGTTGCAAATGGGTCAATGTAGTATATTGGAGGCCCTAAAATCATGTCTTGAGGTCTTGGCTCATGCTTTGTCCCAAAAGTCAACTTAGGAGTGAATTAGGTCAAGGAACCCAAATTCCTGATTTTTGGTAAATGCATCCCCTGGGGTTAAATTGACTTGATGATTGGGTCCATGAGGTCCCTTGGAGTATCTTGGGTTGTGCTTTGAAGCATTGGATCATGCATAGGTGAAAATTTTCATCTGGAGGTTTCAGGCGACCAAAACCCTAATTTGGTGACACAGGCAATCTTGAGGCTTGATCCACTTGAAATGCTGCAACCTTGTGCTTGATTCTTGATGTGGGAGTCCTCTTGATCCCTTTATAGGTGTTTGAGAGGCAAGAAAAGTTGAAGATCATGTCATTTCTTGATTGATCATGTGTTTAAGTGCTCTAAGAGGGCTCAAAACCCTACTTCTTGCTTGTAGTGGATGATCAATCATCTTTGAAGAGATTAATGAGGCATGATGGTTCATCCATATTTTCTGATGATGATTTACATAATGATGGGAAATCTTGGTGGTCAAAATTTGGGGTATGACAAATGCCCCTATTTAATTTTCTTGGACCCGAAGGTGTGAATGGCGAAGGTATTCGGGCATTCGGGGTGCAAGAGGATTAAATATCGGATTGCCTGAAATTTTGATAATGGTTATGAATGGCAGCTTACTCATCCATCTTCTTTTGCTAAGCAATGATGCTTAGAAAAGGGTAAACTTCCCCTCGATCCTGGTTTTTAGCCTTGGAACTGGTCTCAGTTTCTGATATAAACTTCCCCTCGATTCGGGTCTTCATCCACAGAACTGGTCTCAGTTTCTGAAATAAACTTCCCCTCGATCCTAGTTTTTAGCCACGAAACTGGTCTCAGTTTTTGATATAAACTTCCCCTCGACCCTGATTTTTAGCCACGAAACTGGTCTCAGTTTCTGATATAAACTTCCCCTCGATCCTAGTTTTTAGCCACGGAACTGGTCTCAGTTTCTGATTAAACTTCCCCTCGAACCTGGTTTTTAGCCACGGAACTGGTCTCAGTTTCTTTTGTCAATAAACTTTCTTGACAAGGGACGCTATTTGTAGCAGTTTTCCTCAAACTTCTCACCGAATTTTCCTGGGGAGATGCCATTTGATGGGAAAAAGTTTTGATGTCAGACTTGTTGAGGAACCCATTCATATGAGCTATAGAGGTGTGCAAACTTCTCTGTTGGAGATGTCATTTGTTGACTCTACTGGGGTAAACGAGTCTCTTGAGAGACTGCTTCCTGCTTGGGGATATTACATCATAATTTTCTTCGAGATCATCTCATAGAAATTCCATGTGATGCAATCCAATTTTGAGGTGCTGATGACTTCATTAACATTGACTCTCTTGGAGAGAAAATCAATGTGTTGCTGAGAGTCTTTAGTTGTGAGGCTTCCTCTGGGGATTTACCTTAATCTGGGAATGCAAAAATATCATCTTCAATGGTGAAGAGTGACGTTTTTCGAAGGTCTTCTTGTCTTTTCAGAGGTTCAAGTTATCAAAGTGGTCGAGGACCGTCTCCATCCCAGAAATAAACTGGGGAGAGGTTGGTTAGATGTTTCGCTTCATGACGAGGAAAGAACTGACAACTCGATTGACAAGAGGTCTTTACCACTTAGAGTTAAGACTGACTAGAGTGATAGTGATGCAATATGAATATGAATGCAAATCAATAATGCATGATGTATGTATGTTTATGCTGAAAAAATTGACACGACATACAGACTAATAGATGAACACGACTGGATACTCGGCCATTACAGGGGACAAAGAAATACCATTTGGTCCGAGATAGCAATTCTGCCTTGCCTAGGAGAGATAGTCCCTGTGGGGAAAACGTTGGTCGGGCTTAGGAGATAAGAACTCTGTCGGGGATATCAGATGGGAAAATCACATCTGATACAGTTGATCCTTCGTTTAGGTGTACTGGTTTAGAAGGAGTATTTTGATTCTACACTTTAAAGCTTAATCGCCTTTGGAGAAGCAATCGATGTTCTTTCGATGTTCAATAGTCAAAAGAATTGCCATCTTTATTTTAAAAGCAGAAAATTTTGACAAGTAAATTCATTTTTGTTTTATTTCAAGAATCGTTAATCATGTTAAAATGTCGTTCTGTAAAGCTAAAACAAATAAGAATTGCAAACAAAAGCACTAAGGCTCAAATTTTATTGATATGATGGAAATCAGCCAAACGCGTGATCCCATAGAGTATTTACTAAATTAGAAAATGGTAATTTAAGGGAAAAGGGCTACATCAAAACATAACGACCGTTATCCTTCTACCAACTTTAAATTCTGGACATCCTGAGCTTCTGTCGAAGATGACCTTGACTAGAGTTTTCCTGATGGATGGCATGACTGTTGCTGGGGGATTTGTCCCTTTGCTGGACGTAGTTACTTGCCATTAATCCCTAATTTTTTCCTGGATTATACTTTTAGATTTCCAATCCATCGGGATGATTTTTGATTATGTCTCTAATTTTTGCCTGGACCGCCCTTTCGGGGTTTCAATCCATCGAGACGTTTATTAATTTATTTATTTAGGAGAAGTATTTCTTGACTACGTCAACATTTGTGGGGTAGGCAAATTCCTCTCCATCCATGGTTGCGAGTCTCAAAGCGCCGCCTGAGAAAGCTTTCTTGACCACATAGGGGCCATCATAATTCAGAGTCTATTTGCCCCGGGAATTACTGAGAAATGATTGTATCTTCTTGAGCACGAGGTTTCCTTTCCTGAAAACGCGAGGTTGGACCTTTTTGTCAAATGCCTTTTTCATCCTTTGCTGATACAACTGACCTTGGCATAAAGCCATTATTCGCTTTTCTTCGATCAGATTCAGTTCGTCGTGTCAACTTTGACACCATTCAGCCTCTGTTAGCTTAGCTTCCATCAATACCCGGATTGATGGGATCTCTACTTCTATGGGGAGAACTGCTTTCAAGCCATATACTAGAGAGAAAGGGGTTGCCCCTGTTAAAGTCCGGATAGATGTACGATAACCGTGAAGAGAAAAGGGTAGCATCTCGTGCCAGTCTTTGTAGGTTACAACCATCTTTTGAACAATCTTCTTGATGTTCTTGTTAGCTGCATCTACCGCTCCGTTCATATTAGGTCGGTAGGGAGATGAGTTATGGTGTTCGATCTTGAACTCAGCGCACAACTCTTTCATCATCCTATTATTCAAGTTAGATACATTATCAGTAATGATCTGGCTTGGAACACCATAACGGAAGATGAGATTTTTTTTTATAAAACGAACCACGACTTGTCTGGTTACATTGGTGTACGATGCTGCTTCGACCCACTTGGTGAAGTAGTCAATGGCTACTAGAATGAACCGATGTCTGTTTGAAGCCTTGGGTTCGATCATGCTAATCATGTCAATTCCCCATATGGAAAAAGGCCATGGGGAACAAAGAACTTTGAGATGTGTTGGTGGTACATGGATTTTGTCTGAGTATATCTGACACTTGTGACATCTCCTCATGTACTTGTAGCAATTGGATTCCATTGTCAACCAATAGTACCCGACTCTCAGAATTTTTCTCGCTATTGTGTGTCCATTGGCATGAGTTCCAAAGGATCCTTCGTGAATTTCTTTTATTAGCCTGTTTGCTTCTAGTCTGTCTACGCATCGGAGCAAGACCATGTCAAAGTTCCTCTTATAGAGTGTATCACCGCTCAGGAAGAAACTGCCTGCTAGCCTTCTGAGGGTCTTTTTGTCCTTTCTGGATACCCTAGGTGGGTACTCTTGTTTTTTAAGGAAGTATTTGATATCGTGATACCAAGGTTTGTCGTCTATGACTGCTTCAATTACGAAAATGTAAGCGGGCCGCTCAAGGCGCATTACGTCAATCTTAGGTATGTCATTCCATTGACCTACACTAATCATGGAAGAGAGAGTGGCTAATGCATCAGCCATATGATTCTCTTCACGAGGGATATGATTAAATTCGATTCTGTTGAAGAATGGTAACAACCTTCTCACGTAATCTTTGTAAGGAATTAGTCCTGATTGGTATGTGTTCCAATCTCCTTTGATTTGATTGATAACCAGGGATGAGCCTCCATACACACCCAAGTTCTTGATTCTCAAGTCAATCGCTTCTTCGAGACCCAGGATACAAGCTTCGTATTCGGCCTCATTGTTTGTGCATTTGAATGTCAATCGGGCAATGAAAGGAATATGGGTACCCTGAGGTGTTATGATGATTTCCCCAATTCCATTTCCATAATGGTTGACAGCTCCGTCAAAGATTAGTCCCCATTGGGAACCTGGTTCTGGCCCTTCACTGGGTAGTGGTTCATCGCAATCTTTCATTTTCAAGTACATGACATCTTCGTCTGGGAAGTTAAATCCGACTGATTCTTGATCGTCAATCGGTTGATGAGCCAAATAATCGGCTAAAATACATCCTTTGACGACTTTCTGAGCATGGTACTCGATGTCGTATTCTGATAGCAACATTTGCCAACATGCAATCCTTCCCGTGAGAGCAGGTTTTTCAAAGACATACTTGATTAGATCTATTTCGGGGATTAACCAAGTAGTGTGATGAATCATATACCGGCGAATATATTTGGCTGCCCAAGCCAGAGTGCAACAAGTTTTCTCAAGCATAGTGTACCGAGTCTCAAAATCGGTGAATTTCATGCTCAAATAGTAAATGGCTAACTCTTTCCTTTTCGTTTCGTCTTGTTGGCCAAGTACACAACCCATTGAGTCTTCTAAGACTGTTAGGTAGATGATCAGTGGTCTTCCCTCCGCTGGAGGTGATAGGATAGTTGGATTCAACAGATATTCCTTGATACTGTCGAAGGCGGTTTGGCAGTCTTCTATCCAAACGTAGTCCTGATCCTTTTTTAGTAATTTGAAAATTGAAGCACATGTCGCGGTCATGAGTAATATGAATCTGGAAATGAAATTCAAACGTCCCAAGAATCCCCTGACTTGTTTTTCAGTCTTTGGAGAAGGCATTTCTTGAATGGCCTTGAATTTGTCAGGATCAACCTTAATTCCTTTCTGGCTGACGATGAACCCTAAGAGTTTCCCTGAACGGACATCAAATGTGCACTTGTTGGGATTCAAGCGGAGTTTGTACTTTCTTAGACGCTCGAATAACTTTGATAGGTGGGTCACATGCTCCTCTTCTGTCTTAGATTTGGAAATCATATCATCGACATACACTTCTATTTCTTTGTGTATCATGTCGTAAAACAAAGTAGTCATGGCCCTTTGATAGGTTGCCCCGGCGTTCTTGATAACACTATTTTAGTGTGTTACTTTAACCCGATTTATGTGACATTTCTAGTTCATGATTTCACTTATGTAGCATGAGTTTAGGGTGTTTTAGCATTATTTAAGCTTTAAACACTTTAAGTGCTTCTTTTACGTTTTCTTTGTGTTTATGCTCTAAAAGGAAGTTAGATGATGATGAGAAGAGGCATGACCCCAGTTGACAGATTCTGGAGCAGAACGAGGAGCTATTTGGAGAGAAAATAGTTGATAATTTAATCAACTATTTCACCAAGAGAGCTGGAGATTGGTGATGAAAAGCCAAGGATGACTAGGGCTCATGTGGCAGCATTTTGAAGAACATTGGAGCAAAAGGAATGGATAAGATCAAGAAAGCTAGAGGAAAAAAGGTAGTACGGTGGGGACCATGCAGCAAAGAGCGCCCAACACTAACACCACCAGCTGTTTACTCTACTCCACCATCCTGCCACAGCCGCCTGCAAAAAGCAGATTTATCTCCCACCAACATCTGTACCAGATTGCTCGCAACGGAAGGGTTGAGGGACAGCTGGTCCACATGAGGATTTGATTTGGGCCTAACCTTTCTTTTTTCAAGAGACCCACGATCCAAGATAGAAGCAACGACCACTTCCACTCATCACTATATAAAGAGAACTTGTGCATTGAAGAAAGAGAGACAAGATATTCCACACACAACAATAGTTTATTTTTAGTTCTTAAGTTATTTTCATTTTCAAGAGTTAGATTATTATTAGAGAGTATTCTTTTCTTTTCCAGATCTGTACGTTCTGCTGAGAACTGTCGTGACTGAAGAGAGCTGTTGTTGTTTATCCAATGCAAGAGATCTCTAAGTTATTATTAGGTTGCATTTCTTTACTACACTCTGTAAGATGATGTTTCCTATTAATTACATTCCAGTAGTTCGTACTCAGCTCACTATGAGCTAAACCTTTGTTTGATGAGAATAATGAAGTTAGTATAAAGGTTGTTTTAATGTAATATGATGCGTTGGCTAGTGTCTTATTTTGTTATGTGTTTTTATGCTATAAACTTGGTTCTTAGAGTGATCAACTAGGAAAAAAGTAAAAGCTTGTTGTTGAGAGAGATCCAATAAACAAGTGGATTTCATAACAAAATTGGTTAATAATGTAGGGTAGAGATATTCACTTAATTCAACTTCCTTAGAGATAAGAAGTTGAGACCATAAATATTTTTCAGAATTAAAACCAGACATATTTTAGGGTTACAAGTGAGACTTAGAGATTTGTTCCCTTGCCCTAGTTATACATGTTTTTGATGTTGTAGCGATACACCACTAGATCACATTCTGACCTTTTGAGGCACGACACTTCACATCATAAAAGCATTTAAACATCAACTATACTAATGGATTTAGCTCATCAACTACTCTCTCTCTGATATTTTAACTCCTCTTTAGCTTTAAGTTATTTTAGTTAATTGCGTGTGCTTTTGTTCTTTATTCTCATATTTCTGTTACCTTGCTCATACTTTTCTTAAACAAAGAAAACTAATATTAGTAGTTCAAATACTTTACACTTCCCTGTGGGTTCGACCTTTACTTAATCAATTGCTACATTACCAAGCATGTATACTTGCATGTGACACCATTGCTCTAAAACATTCAAAAGAAAAGCATCATACTAAGTAGAGTAAACAAGTTTTTGGCGCCGTTGCGGGGGAAGTGAAAAAGTTTGAAACACTATATTTATTTTTGTTTAAGACTGTATTTGAGCTTTTAACGTTTGCTGTGATTTGGTGTCTCGACAGGCTTAAGCTATTGTATGCGCAGGTTGTTACAACCAGTTTACGGTGGATATCCTGAACCTGAAAGAATTCTCCAAGCAAGAAGGAAATTTTTACGTGCTCAGCAAACATTTGGAGATTCCTCAACTTCAGCTGTGGCTGAACCTGAAGGAGTAGTGTACGAGGAGGATACAGACGAAGAAAGTTCATCGTCTTCTTCAGACGAGTCATTACAAAACGCAACCATGACAGAGCCAGACATTATTGGCATTGCCAATGACCAAGCGCATAGCATCAGGGACTATGTTGTATTTGATCCTAATGCTATAAATAGTGTCATTGCTAGGCCAGCCATCATAGCACCACAGTTTGAGTTCAAGCCTATGATGTTCCAAATGTTACAAGCTGCTGGTCAATATTCAGGCTCTCCTCATGAAGATCCTCATTTGCACTTAAAACAATTTCTGGATGTGGCTGATAACTTCAAAATCCTTGACGTGCCAGTGGATACCTTTAGGTTGAGGCTGTTTCCATATTCTCTAAGGGATAGAGCCAAGAGTTGGCTTAATTCTTTGGAACCAAATTCCATTACTACAAGGAACGCCTTGGCAGAAAAGTTTCTAGCCAAGTACTTTCCTCCTTCCAAAAATGCAAAAATGAGAAATGAAATCACATCATTTAGGCAAGGAGATGATGAAACATTGTTTGATGCATGGGAAAGATTTAAGGAGCTGCCGAGACAACGTCCACATCATGGGATTCCCATCTGCATACAACTTGAGACTTTCTATAATGGATTAGTTCCATCCTCAAGGAATATGTTAGATGCATCCCGTGGTGGAGCTCTATTGTCTAAATCCTATGATGATGGTTACAAGTTGATTGAGAGCATTACCGCCAACACTTCTCAATGGCCAGTCACAAGGGCCACTTCAAGTTCAACTCAAAAGAAACCTGCTGGGGTTCATGAAGTCACTGAGACTGCCGCTCTTGCTGTCCAAGTGGCTCAGATACACCAAATGATGAAGAATTTGATGAACCCTGAAGTGTCAAAGCCTGACCCTGTTAAGGTGGTTTCTGACGCTTTTGAGGTTGCTTATGTATACTGTGGAGGACCACATCAATTTGAAGAATGTTCTGCAAATCCTATTCCAGTTAACTGTGTTGGCAATCTCAACAACAACAGCAGATACAACAACGCCTACAGCAACACTTACAACCCGGGATGGCGCAACCATCCAAATTTTTCTTGGAGTAACAATCAAAGTCAACCTAAACCGCAAGCAACTACACCACAAGTTCCACCTGGTTTTTCTAACCCGAATTATGCTGGGGTGAACCAGGGAAACAACCATTTGGAAAATGTTCTCAAGTCCTTCATTCAAGAAGCAAAGAATCAATTTCAAGCACAAGGAGTAAGTATCAAGAACTTGGAGAACCAAGTGGGACAAATTGCTACGGTTCTAAGTTCAAGAAACTTGGGAAATCTTCCCAGCTCCACTGAGGCTCCCAATACACAAGCTGGAGTGAAGAATGTTGAAACTTGCCAAGCTCTTAAGCTAAGGAGTGGTAAGGAAATTGAAGAGACCATTACAAAGAGCAAAGAGTCAAGTACTGATGTGTCTAAGCCAGACAGCCCTGGAGCAAAAGACAATGATGGAGAACTGTCTTCATATAAACAGCAAAAGCACAAAGATAATGTACTCACTGAAGATTACATTCCTCCAGAAATTCAAGAAGTCATCACTGAAGCCAACAAGAAGCAAAAGTTTGTGCAAGAAAGACCACCACCCCTTTTTCCACAAAGAATAAAAAAGGCGAAAGAAGAGCAACAATTTTCGAAGTTCATGGACATCTTAAAGCAGCTTCACATAAACATACCATTGATTGAAGCCATTCAACAAATGCCAAATTATTCAAAGTTCATGAAGGATGTGCTTACCAAGCGAAAAAGGGTGGGAGAGTTTGCTACGGTTGCACTTATGCAAGAGTGTAGTCAATTAGTTCAAGGCAAACTCCCTCCCAAGTTGAAGGATCCTGGAAGTTTCACTATTCCATGCACCATTGGAGACACCTTTTGTGGAAGGCATTATGTGATTTAGGGGCCAGCATTAATCTCATGCCCCTATCCATATTCAAGAAGCTGGGGATAGGTGCTGCCAGGCCTACAACCATCACCTTGCAGCTGGCAGATAACAGTATTTGCTACCCACAAGGGAAGATTGAAGATGTGCTGGTAAGGGTTGACAAGTTTGTCTTTCCTACTGATTTTGTCATTATGGATTTTGAAGCTGATGAGGAGACACCCATTTTGTTGGGAAGGTCATTCCTAGCAACGGGTAGAACCTTAATTGATGTTGAAAGAGGAGAACTCACTATGAGGGTGAACGAGCAGCAAGTAGTTTTCAACATACTTAATGCCTTGCAATACCCAGAAGAGGAGGTGGCTGAGTGTTTTATGATATCTAGCTGGGAAGGTTTAATTCATAAAACCCTTCTAAAGTCTAATGATGTGTTAAAAATTGAGTTTGGAAAAGTGGAAGATGAAGGGCTAAAAGATGTAATCATCTATGGTCCAATGCCAAAGCAAGAGGAAGAATCTGTGGAAGTAATAGAATCCACCACTGTTGCTCATAAACAGCAGCTACCTTCTATAGAAGAACCCCCTGAATTGGAGCTTAAACAACTTCTGGAACACTTGTAGTATGCATATCTGGAGGCAGGACAGAAGCTGCCAATTATCATTGCTACAGATCTGCAAGAGAAACAAAAGGAGCCACTTATTTCATTACTGAAGAGACACAAGAAGGCAGTTGCATGGCAGATTTCTGACATCAAGGGAATCAGCCCAACAATTTGCATGCACAAAATTCTGTTGGAAGAGAATGCTAAGAATAGCATTGAGAGTCAACGAAGGCTGAACCCTATCATGAAGGAGGTTGTAAAAAAGGAGATTATCAAGTGGCTAGACGCAGGAATTATCTACCTTATCTCTGGTAGTGTTTGGGTAAGTCCAATCCACTGTGTACCAAAGAAAGGAGGCATGACAGTGATAGTCAATGAGAAGAATGAGCTCATTCCTACTAGAACAGTTTCTGGTTGGAGAATCTGCATGGACTATAGGAAGCTGAATAAGGCAACTAGGAAGGATCATTTTCCTTTGCCTTTCATTGATCAGATGCTGGATAGATTGGCTGGAAATGAGTATTATTGCTTCTTAGATGGATATTCGAGCTACAACCAAATAGCAATAGCTCTGGAAGAACAAGAAAAAACCACATTCACGTGCCCCTATGGTACCTTCGCCTTCAGAAGGATGTCGTTTGGACTGTGCAATGCACCAGCCACTTTCCAATGTTGCATGATGGCTATCTTCTCGGATATCATAGAGAATTCCATGGAAGTGTTCATGGATATTTTTTAGTTTTTGGTGAGTCATTTAATGATTGTCTAAATAATCTGGAGATGGTGTTGGCCAAATGTGAAGAGAACAACTTAGTCCTTAATTGGGAGAAATGACATTTTATGGTAAAAGAAGGAATTGTTCTTGGTCATAGAATTTCAAGAGAAGGATTAGAGGTAGATCAAGCAAAGGTGGAGGTAATTGAAAAACTACCCCCACCAGTCAACATCAAGGGCATTAGGAGTTTCTTGGGGCATGCTGGATTTTATAGGAGGTTTATAAAAGATTTTTCAAAAATAACTAAACCCCTATGCCAACTGCTGCAACATGACACGCCTTTTGTCTTCAGTGAAGAGTGCCTTGAATCTTTCAATCTTTTGAAGAAGGCTCTTATTTCTGCACCTGTATTCAAAACTCCAGATTGGTCCAAACCATTTGAGTTAATGTGTGATGCTAGTGACTTTGCCATTGGTGCTGTGTTAGGCCAAAGGCATAGCAAGGTGTTTCACACTATTTACTATGCGAGTAAGACTTTGATAGAAGCACAAATCAACTACACAACCACGTAAAAGGAGCTGCTGGCAGTAGTGTTTGCTTTTGATAAGTTCAGACCTTATTTGGTAGGAACCAAAGTTATTGTGTACACGGATCATGCAGCAATCAAGTATTTGATTGCCAAAAAAGATGCAAAGCCACGGCTCATACGATGGGTGCTTCTCCTACAAGAGTTTGACCTAGAGATAAGAAACAAGAAAGAGGTAGAAAACTCAGTTGCTGATCATCTTTCAAGACTACCAGAAGAAGTGCAATCTTAAAGCAGTGGAGAGATTAAAGAAAGTTTTCCGGATGAAAAGCTGTTGATGATTACTGATGGCATGACTCCATGGTACACTGACATTATTAATTACTTAGTCAGGAGAGTCGTGCCACCAGAATTCAACTTCCAACAAAGAAAGAGGTTCTTTCACACTGTCAAGAACTATTTCTGGGATGAGCCTTACCTGTACAAGAAGTGTGCAAATCAGTTACTAAGGAGATGTGTTGACTATGAGGAAGCGCGACAGATCTTATCAGCATGCCACAAAGCCCCCTATGGTGGACACTTTGGTGGAGTCAGAACTGTAGCAAAGGTGCTGCAATCAGATTATTTCTGGCATTCCATTTTTAAAGATGCTCATGAATTTACAAAAAGGTGTGATAGATGTCAAAGGGTTGGAAATGTGTCCATGAAACAAGAGATGCCGCTCACTAGTATTCTTGAAGTAGAAATTTTTGATGTGTGGGGCATTGACTTATGGGACCATTCCCTCACTCTTTTGGAAATCTTTACAGTCTTGTAGTTGTGGACTACGTGTCCAAGTGGATTGAGGCAGTAGCAACGCCATCCAATGATGCTAAGGTTGTGACTAAGTTCTTTCTCAAGAACATCTTGACAAGACATGGCACGCCTAGAGCTATCATCAGTGATGGTGGATCCCATTTTTGTAATAAACTTTTTGAAAACCTAATGGAAAAGTATGGGATTAAGCACAAGGTTGCTACATCCTACCATCCACAAACTAGTGGACAAGTGGAGTTGTCCAATAGAGAAATCAAGAGAATTTTGGAAAGTGGTTAACCCCACAAGAAAAGATTGGTCCAAACACTTGGATGAAGCACTGTGGGTGTATAGGACAGCCTATAAAACCCCCTTAGACATGTCTCCATATAGACTTGTTTATGGGAAGGCTTGTCATCTACCCATTGAATTGGAGCATAAGGCATTTTGGGTTGTGAAGCAATTAAATTTTAATATTCAAAATGCTGGCCAAACTAGAATGCTCCAATTAAATGAGTTTGATGAGCATAGGTTGTTCTCATACGAGAATGCTGAATTGTACAAAGAGAAGACCACAAGGTGGTACGACAGGAAATGCCAGAAGAGGGAATTAGTGTAAGGCTAAAAAGTTTTACTTTTTAACTCAAGGCTGAAGCTATTCCCTGGAAAATTAAAATCAATATGGTCTGGACCCTTTATCTTAGAGGACATTTATCCCCATGGTGCTGTGGAATTGTTGAATGAGAAAAATGGAGAGAAATTTAAGGTTAACGGCCAAATGGTCAAAGCTTACCTTGGAGAGTCCTCAAGTAACACAAGGGATTCTCTCCATTTTATTGATTAATGGATTTTTGTGTTGGTCAGGCGATAAGACCTTAAAATAGCGCTACTGGGAGACAGCCCAGCTTTATGCATTTTTTGTTTTGTTTTATTGTATACAGGATCATGATGTATTCTAGTGGCGTCAGCTCATGACAAGACGTGACATGCCAGCAATAGACACAAGAACAATGGAGTGGAATAGTGGAAAAGATTGAAGGAATAAAAATTTTTTCTTAAGTCCAATGAGATTAATATTAATGCTGAGTTGGCGTTGATTATTTTTATTTTGGAAAATCAGAAAAGAAATGAAACATTGTGTTTAACGAGGAAGAGAGAGAAACGAAATGCATCATATGGATTAAGCGTCTTGGGCTTTGTGTGATAGCAGAGTCATGATGGCCAGGTCTGCCACGTCAGACACTTCAGCCACCTAAACACGCAAACCCACTAAAATGCATCGTTTCAGCTGTCAGACCTAAGCCCTTCCACTCCTTGCCCTACGAAGCACAAAAACGGAAAACTTCTCTCTTCACCTTTCAAGAAACATTTTATTTTATTATTTTCTAAAAACTTTTCCCAAACATCTTTACAACTTCCACCCACTTTTACCTACACACAAACCTTCAAACAAAAACCTCTTCATCTTTCATTTCATCACCTTCTCCGTAACCCTAAAAATTTCTCACACCCTTTTTCCTCCTTCACTCAAGAAAAATGGCACGAGACCCACAAACCGGCCGCCGTTACAAAGCAACTGCAAAGAAGAATGTCACCCCTACCATTGACATATCAAGGCAGGACGAAGATGAGATTTGTGTCAATGTGGAAGCGCACAGGCATTACATGGAACACTTCAGGAAGATGAGTATTTTTGCTGAGCGTGGCTTCATAATAGATGGTACTGATGAAAACTTGGGACAACCATGGGAAATTAGCCTAGTTAAGGAGTTTTATTCAAATCTCACTGATCCAGGACACAAACGATTGGAGGTTATCATAAGAGGAACAAAAGTTATGTATACTGAGTCAAATATCAACTTCTACTTCAAACTGGCAGGTGTGGAGGATGAGTACCAAAACTTGGTACTAAGTTCTCAAGAAGAGGAGTATGATGCATATCTGGAATCTTTGTGCGTCCCGGGTGCCAAATGGGTGGATAAAGCAGTTAAGAGAATGGATCTCAGGCCAGAGGTCAAAGTATGGTATCAGTTCTTGAAGCACTCTATCAAGTCAACCGCTTACAATGAGACAGTTTCTAGGGAAAATCTGGTACTTCTACACTGTATCATAGGGTTGAGACCCATCAATGTTGGGAAGATCATAGTACAGGAAATCCATGCTTGTTCCAAAAAGAAAGAGGGGATGCTCTATTTCCCTTGCTTGATTACAACATTGTGTCGGAGACATGGTGTGTCTGAGTATGACTTAGACAACTTTGGCTCCCCATAACAGCCATTGGATAAGACACTGATTATGACCCTCATGAGGCCCAAGGGATCAAGGAAGAGAGCAGCTACAACAAGTCAAAACTCATATGGAATAGAGGAGCAAGACCCAGCAATGGAGATCTTCAGGCAGATGCAGAAAGATCAACAAGCATACTTTGCTTACCAAAAGGCCAAGGCGCAATGGCTAGAAAAAATGTGGGCCATGCAAGCCCTATCTAATGCGCTGTAGGCTCCAAAATTCCCAGATCATACTTTAGGGACTATTGAACCAGCTGTTGCTACTGATGAAGGGGAGGAAAAGAAACTCACGAAAAAGGAGAAAGCTAAATAGAAGAAGAAAGACAATGAGTCAAAGAAGAAGTATGTTGAAGAGACCAGCAAAGGTGTGTCTGTGGAAACTAGCCAAAACCAAGTCAAAAAGAAGAAGAAACTAAGGAAGGCATATTCGTCTCTACCTCCAGAAATGGAGGGAAGCCCAAAGAAAAAGAAGCTGAAAGCTGAATGGAAAAAGAAGGAGACAGCTCCAGTCATGACACCACCTGCCAGCCCTATAACCAATGCCAACAAATTTGACTTGAACAAATCAGATCAAGAGGAGGAAGGATCAGAAAAAGATGAAGTCTTGGAAACTATGTTGTCAGTAGTAGACAAGGATGCTGAGGAATTGAAAATGGACAAGGAGACCGCTAATGAGGATGAAGGATGAAGTGAAGAGAAGGAAGATACTGTGGAAGAGATGGTACAATCTGAAAGAGGAGATGAAGACATAGAAGCAGAAAAAGTGAGGAAATATTACTCCTCCACTAAGATAGAAAAAGAAGAAGTTGTCAAAGAAGATGAGGAGGCGGATAGTGAGGAGACAGAAAAGAACAGAGCTAAGCCAAAACCCCTGCCTGTCATAGAACCTGCCGTGAATAAGGAAAACATTGTCGCGGAGGATCAGCGGGAGAAAATGGAAGAGCAGCCTCAATAGAAGGCGAAAAGTCCAACGAAAGCTGCTAGGAACGAGGTTACTGCTGGCAGAGCTGGAGAGGGCGTTGAAAAGAAAGACCTAGGAGTCCAGGAGACGAAGAAGAAGAAAAAGAAGTAAATTGTGCAAGCACCAAGAAAGAGCTCCAGGCTTAGGGCCTAAGTGGTAAGGTGGAATAGACGAGCACTGACTTGCCACCTCTCATCACTAAACAGTGAGGACACTGTCCTTACTTTAAGTTTAGGGGAGGGTATCAGTACTCAGCCTATTTTCACCAATTCTAATCCTCTGCAATCAACTGTTTCTGTCTATTACTATCGTTTCCGTCTATGACTGTTGTCCTATTTTCTACTCATGGATAATGTTTTGGATATTGTGTTTGGTTGGTCGTGTTTTGAGCCAGATGTTTTTAATTTTCTTGTGGGGATGTTGTAACGCTCCCAGAACACGAAATCCTACTGTTTTATGTTTCTTTTAATGATATGTGCGTGGCACTTTGTGTGATAATTCTTTTGTTAAATTTGTGTTTATCATAACTTAGAATAAGGAAGAACTAGGGAATGTTGGGATTCAACTAAGTCAGGAGCTTAAATTTTTAATTTCTTGGCTCAAGAATGAAAATGGGGAATGAAGCTGTTAGGTGTAAGCAAAGCAAGGTGTAGGAATTTCACCAAATGAGTTTGACGGAGGAGATTGATGCTCTCTGTCACAACAACACTAGTCTATTAAACCATCCAGAAATTTTTTTTCCATAAGATAACCGAACTGTGAAAATCAAGAGAAGGGTTGAAATCCTAGGAATCACGAAAGGAAGGATAAGAAGACTTAAATAATGGTTGAGACAATCACAGAAGGGGCACACTCCATACAAAGACATACAAAAGTGTGCAAAAAGTGGCAAAGACCACCAATAAAGTTCTTGTGCCTAAAACTGGAGGTACATCAAGCGTCTTCATCATAATATCCAGTTGAACTCATATGAGAAGATTCTGAGATGAAACATTTTGCCAAAAAAAAAAAAGAAAAAGAAAAAGAACAAAAATAATAAGTGGATAAGTGTTGTCCCAAATGTGTTAGTCAAAAATATCATTTGAGAATCAGGACAAAATTCCTTAAGTGAAACTTAAAGAGAAGAGACCCCACTCGCGAGAGTACACAAAGAGGGGATCAAAAAAGAGAAAATTGTGGCTTGTTTCCTAGAAGAGTAGGGTCATGACAGGAGACGTCAGTTCCCCTTTGAGCTTACAAAACTTGGGACAATTGCAAAGCTGAGCAACTTGCACCAGTACCGCTTCCTGACCCTTCCAATTCTTAAGCCTCATTACCTTGACAAACCTGACTAAAGCTATTGTGAACCAATTTCACTTTCCTATGTCTTTCACTGTCACATCACCTAAGGACAGGTGATCATTCAAGTTTGGAGGAGTGATAACATATTTTAGTGTGTTACTTTAACCCAATTTATGTGACATTTCTAGTTCATGATTTCACTTATGTAGCATGAGTTTAGGGTGTTTTAGCATGATTTAAGCTTTAAGCACTTTAAGTGCTTCTTTTACGTTTTCTTTGTGTTTATGCTCTAAAAGGAAGTTAGATGATGATGAGAAGAGGCATGTCCCCAGTTGACAGATTCTGGAGCAGAACGAGGAGCTATTTGGAGAGAAAATAGTTGATAATTTAATCAACTATTTCACCAAGAGAGTTGGAGATTGGTGATGAAAAGCCAAGGATGACTAGGGCTCACGTGGCAGCATTTTGAAGAACATTGGAGCAAAAGGAATGGATAAGATCAAGAAAGCTAGAGGACAAAAGGTAGTACGGTGGGGACCATGCAGCAAAGAGCGCCCACCACCAACACCACCAGCCGTCTGCTCTGCTCCACTATCCTGCCACAGCCGCCTGCAAAAAGCAGATTTATCTCCCACCAACATCTGTACCAGATTGCTTGCAACAGAAGGGTTGAGGGACAGTTGCTCCACATGAGGATTTGATTTGGGGCTAACCTTAATTTTGTCAAGAGACCCACGATCCAAGATAGAAGCAACGACCACTTCCACTCATCACTATATAAAGAGAGCTTGTGCATTGAAGAAAGAGAGACGAGAGATTCCACACACAACAATAGTTTATTTTCAGTTCTTAAGTTATTTTCATTTTCAAGAGTTAGAGTATTATTAGAGAGTATTCTTTTCTTCTCCAGACCTGTATGTCCTGTTGAGAACTGTCGTGACTGAAGAGAGTTGTTGTTGTTTATCCAATGCAAGAGATCTCCAAGTTATTATTAGGTTGCATTTCTTTACTACACTCTGTAAGATGATGTTTCCTATTAATTTCATTCCAGTAGTTTGTACTCAGCTCACTGTGAGCTAAACCTTTGTTTGATGAGACTAATGAAGTTAGTATAAAAGTTGTTTTTATGTAATATAATGTGTTGGCTAGTGTCTTATTTTGTTATGTGTTTTTATGCTATAAATCGGTTCTTAGAGTGATCAACTAGGAAAAAAGTAAAAGCTTGTTGTTGAGAGAGATCCAATAAACAAGTGGATTTCATAACAAAAATGGTTAATAAAGTAGGATAGAGATATTCACTTAATTCAACTTGCTTAGAGATAAGAAGTTGAGACCATAAAGATTTTTCAGAATTAAAACCAGACGTATTTAGGGTTACAAGTGAGACTTAGAGATTTGTTCCCTTGCCCTAGTTATACATGTTTTTGATGTTGTAGAGATACACCACTAGATCACATTATGACCTTTTGAGGCACGACACTTCACATCATAAAAGCATTTAAACAACAACTATATTAATGGATTTAGCTCATCAACTACTCTCTCTGATATTTTAACTCCTCTTTAGCTTTAAGTTATTTTAGTTAATTGCGTGTGCTCTTGTTCTTTATTCTCATATTTCTGTTACCTTGGTCATACTTTTCTTAAACAAATAAAACTAATATTAGTAGTTCAAATACTTTACACTTCCCCGTGGGTTCGACCTTTACTTTATCACTTGCTACATTACCAAGCATGTATACTAGCATGTGACACCATTGCTCTAAAACATTCAAAAGAAAAGCATCATATAAAGTAGAGTAAACAGTTCTTCAGACCGAACGACATTAACTTGTAACAAAAAGTGCCCCATGGGGTGATGAATGAAGTTTTCTCCATGTCTTTAGGCACCATTTTTATCTGATTATAGCCCGAGAATCCATCCATGAAGGAGAAGACTTTGAACTTTGTTGTACTGTCTACCAGCATGTCAATGTGCGGTAAGGGAAAGTCATCCTTTGGATTGGCTTTGTTCAGATCCCTGTAGTCTACACACATTCTGGCCTTTCCGTCCTTTTTTGGCACTGTTACTATGTTGGCTAACCATTGAGGATATTCTGATGTGGCGAGGAAACCCGCGTCAATCTGTTTTTGTACTTCCTCTTTGATTTTAATGGCCATGTCTGGGTGGGTCCTTCTCAACCTTTATTTTACTGGCGGATATTATGATCTTAACGGTAAATGATGTTCCACGATGCTGGTATCCAACCCTGGCATATCCTGATATGACCAAGCGAATACATCGGGAAATTCTTTGAGAAGCTTTATCAAACTTTCTTTGACAGTTGGACTGAGCAGTGCCCCAATCTTGACTTCTTTTCTCTCTTCTTCTAAACCCAAGTTGACCATTTTCAACAACTCTTTGTGGGGTAAAATGGACCTTTCCTCTTGTCTGAGTAATCGGGAGATCTCTTCTAGAATTTCTTCGTCATTTTCTTCTTCAGCCTCAAATACCAGGAATTCAAAATTGGGAGAAGGCATTGGATCGTATGTTTCAATGGGGTTTAAAATAAGCAATCTGCATGACGTGATGATTGTTTTTTAGAAGAGATAGAGAGAATGCAAGAGTGTGTACGGCGTCTTTTCTGAAAACTGCTTGTTTTATTATTTGAGTTGTTTTTAGGATTACCATTTTCTGAAAAAGTAAAAAGAGAAAACAACAATAAATGCGGAAATTACAGAACAACGTTATTTTATTTATGATCTTGTCGTTTCTTGAAACTACAGCCCTATAAAACAAAAATCAGTCGCTTTGGGCGAAGCGAAGAGAGACATTTATAGAAAGTGAGCCCTATTAAAACATCTGTTTCACCTGGGCAGGGTGAAAGGTTAAAACAAAGATGGCAATTACTTTGACTTATGAACGACTTTTGGAACGTTGACATCAACCCATTGGCGGCGAACTCCTCAGTGAATCACAAAGTGTGGTACCTTCCTTCTTGATTTGTCTTCAGAAATAACGCTGATTTCTGGTGGAGCAGGATCGTTGGAATCTGTCTCCCAGGCAGAGTTGTCGTAGGCGAATTCTTCTGTTGTATCTTGCACAGGGTTTGCACTCTCAGGTGGATCTCCCCATCCAGTGGGCTAGATGTCTTCGAGCCTGATACGAGAGCTTTCAGTAGCATTTTACTTGACCATGAAGTTGTATTTGCCACTCGGTTGTCCTAAGGTGTCCCACACTTCTTTGGAACTGGAGGAGTCATCCCTTTCAATGACGTTGACCTCGGGATAAGTATAGTTGATGAATTGCTGTCCTGCAAACTTTGCAAACTCATCGTTGTATGGGATATTTTCTGAATGCCCTGAGTAATGATCCCATGATTCGGTGGGTGTCATACCCCAAATTTTGACCACTAAGATTCCCCATCATTGTGCAAATCACCATCACAATATGGATGGACCATCATACCTCATTAGTCTCCCCAAAGATGGGTGAGCATCCACTACAATCAAACTTAGGGTTCCAAGCCCTCTCAGAGCTCTTAGACAAAGGATCAATCAAGAATGGACATGATCCTCAACTTTTCTAGCCTCTCAAACACCTATATAGGATCAAGAGGTCTCCCACATCAAGAATCAAGCACAAGGTTGCAACATTCCAAGTGGATCAAGCCTCAAGATCTCCAGTGTCACCAAATTAGGGTTTTGGTCAACCAAGGCCTCCAAATGGAAATTTTCCTCTGGGCATGAGCCAAAGGCTTCAAAGCACAACCTAAAAACTTTTTGGGTCTCTAATAGAGTGTAAGACCCATCCCCTTGTACATAAAAACTTTTTGGGCCTCACGTATTGTATAAATCCCTCTCTACAGTTTTTTAAACAATGGTTCAATCATCGTTAAAACTTGGGCCTCTCCTCGAGCTGTAAGCCCCAACAATCTTTTCAAAGCAATTTCTCCTTTGATTTTGAATTCAAATATATGTTGTTATCAAAACTTTCTTTGTTGAACAACTAACCAAACAGCATGGAAGCTCTACAACGGGTAAGTGTTTATCCGCTTTCATTTACCGCTTTCATATGTACATAACTGTATTGTGGGGCTGCTTCACTGTAAGTCTTCTTTCACATCCTTTATATACTTGTCACATATCCACTGTGTAATACTAGTATAGTTATTTAGAGTTTTCCCCGGCAACTACGTCTAGCACTAGGTAAAGCCCTGTTGGTCACTCTTAAATACAAACAAAACTAGATCCCCGGTAGGATTCCAGATACAGTCTTCCCTCCTCTTGGGGTTAAACAATATGGAACAAAGAGAAAGGCAGTATTCTCGGTGAACATTTTCTCAGACTGTCACCCTTAGAAATTGTCAAAGAAACTCTAACTGCCCAGAGATGATCTTTTCTCCATGAATGGCATCTCTTGAGTTTCTTCCAAATTCTCGAACTTTCCGGGAATGATCTCTTCTCTGTGAATTGAATTTCTTGAACTTCTCTTGGTTTGGGGACCCACAGTTTTCCTAAAAGCATCCCCGCCTCCTCTTGGGCATTGTACAAGGACCCTTCGGCTTCTTAGAAGTTCTCATGCCTTCTCATGGGCTTAATACAAGGATGATGATGACCTCTTAAAGGTATAAAACAGAACTTAATCATCCTTTGCTAGTGCAGTCTTTCCAGCGTCAAAACTCCGGCCATTTTATGGTTGATACTCATCCCTTAATGCCCATGCCTCCTCTTGGGCATTGTACAAAAGATAAAACTCTAGACTTGGACAGTCTAAAACTCTTGAGTCTTAAAGACATTCTCAAGTTCCTTTCAAACATAGGAAGACACCCCGGTCTCTCCCATGAGAGTTCCCCACACTTGGACCCGCTTCAGGATCTCCAGAATCCACAGCGGTAAGGCAGCCTCCTCTTGGGCTTTGTACAAACGATTCTCCCTAGCAGAGCTAACCTTTCCAGACTCTCTTGTTGAGTCAATCACTTTTCAGCCTCCATCTCGTGCTTCGTA
This sequence comes from Lathyrus tuberosus, assembly GCA_022829125.1. Classification (NCBI taxonomy): domain Eukaryota; kingdom Viridiplantae; phylum Streptophyta; class Magnoliopsida; order Fabales; family Fabaceae; genus Lathyrus; species Lathyrus tuberosus. The sequence continues at coordinate 10,042,361 of JALAZF010000174.1, read as the reverse complement.
CGAGATAGAAAAACACTCTCTTGTTGAGTATAAAGGACTCTCTTGTTGAGTCAAACCACTTTTAGCCTCCGTCTTGAGCTTTGTATAAGACATAAAAACCCACTCTCTTGTTGAGTATAAAAGACTCTCTTGTTGAGTCAATCCCTTTTTTAGCCTCCTTCTTGGGCCTTGTACAAGACATATAAATCACTCTCTTGTTGAGTATAAAAGACTCTCTTGTTGAGTCAACCTCCTTTTAGCCTCCATCTCGGGCTTCACATGAGATAGAAAAACACTCTCTTGTTGAGTATAAAAGACTCTCTTGTTGAGTCAATCTCCTTTTAGCCTCAATCTCGGGCTTCGTACGAGACGACAAATCACTCTCTTGTTGAGTATAAAAGACTCTCTTGTTAAGTCAAACAACCTTCAGACTCTCTTGTTGAGTCAATCACCTGTTCAAGACTCTCTTGTTAAGTCAACCTTTTTAGCTTCTGTCTTAGGCTTTATACAGGACAGATAAAAGTACTCTCTTGTTGAGTCAAACCATTTCAGCCTCCATTTTGAACTTTATACAAGATACATTCTCCCCAACAGAGTCAAAATCCCTTTTAGCCTCAATCTTGGGCTTTGTACAGGACAGCAAGAACATTTTCCTCCAGAAAAGTCAAACTTCCCGCCTCTTCTTAGGCTTTGTATAAGGAAAACCCCGGTTGAGTCAATCAACCTTTTAGCATCAAAGTTGTGCCTTGCTCACAGCATACAAACGTCAGCAACTCCTCTTTAGAGATGACAAATTCTTTCTCAGCCAAAATCCTTTAGCTTCACATCTTGGGCTTTGAACAAGATACAAACCACCTTTAGCTTCACGTCTTGGGCTTTGAACAAGACACCAAATCTTTCCTCCCATAGAATAGGAGGAACTACGATCGCTCTGATTTCCCTGTTTCGGGAATACGTAAGCATAAGATTGTAAAATCTTAGCGAGCATACTAATCAAAAACCCAAAATTCAGTACCTTCATATATCAACCCAAAAACATCAAATCTAAACACATTACCAAAAACCTCACAAATGGTCCAAACATTCTATTCTTAACAAAATAACCGAAGAGGGGCCCACATCTTAATAGCATCTGTAAACTAACAGTTTTAACTGTTTAAACTCAGTATGCAAGCAGGGTTAATTGGAGACATCAATTTCCCTTCCTTAATCAGCTTAACAGGATAAAAAATGAATCGAACTGTAGTGCCCAAGCGATAGTGATTCAAGACCACAAAAATCGCACTACAGAAAAATGGCACCCACCGTGGGGCTCTATTCTCTTTCTTACAATCTTCGGTAGAAACCTTAAGTTTAGAAAACGCCACAGAAGAGTGGCGAAAATAGTGGGAGGCATTCTTTCTTGCATTCCCAAGGGATGATACCTTAGGTTCTCGAAGTATCACAGAAATGGCGACTCTGCTGGAGAGTAATTGTCTGTATAGGATCATAAGACTAGAGGTCTAGGATGATTAAGACAAATATATATACTGCTTTTCCTAATTAATATATGTGTTTATTTTTCTGCTAATGAGAATGCGTGTGATGCCGCATGTTGAAAGATTGAGTATACACCTAAGATAGGCGATGGTATTATACGGGTAATCTTGCAGGGAGTCAATCCCAGTTAAGAGTCCCCGGTCGACCTTCAAACTCAGTGGAGACTCCCTTTGCAGATACATTGCCTATACGACTTCGGTTTTTGAAAGTAGTGTGGTCGATTGGGTTATCTGAGAAGCTGAGGTTTTTAGTAGACTGAAACCATTTTGTAGTGCGGAAGCTATCGGGAATAGTTGTCACGCGATACTACCCTCATTTGAGATCACTCTAAGATACATCAGCTCGCTGGCGGTCCGCTGGTATTTTCCTTTTCTTTGACCGGGGCTCTTGAGCCGTTGTCGGGTTGTCAGTCCTTTGCCAAGTGAAAGGAGCGAGCAAATTTCTTCGGTTGTCTTGATTTTCTACAGCATGTTGCTCTAAAGTCTCGATCAGAGCATACTTTTCTTTTAATAGTTGTTGTATTTTGTTACACTCTACATTGAGAATACGATACTTGTTCTTCCAAGATTTCTTCTCCCGTTGAACTTTGTTGAGAATGACCTGGAGTTTTTCCGTATCAGACATAAAATAAAGGACATATTCCTTTAACGGAAGAACTTCTTGACGAGGGTAAGGCATCCTCAACTTGAGAGCTCTAGTTTGTACCCAGTGGAGATAAGGTTCCACCGAGACACAGTCTAGTTTTCCTAGAGACTCTCTTCATTTCCTTTGAACGTGTTCCCAAACATGCACTATTTCTGTCTTTAGTGCCCTGTCATTTTCTCATTCCTTAAAGAAAATACCTTCCAGATGAACATTACGCGGGATATGTCTCATCGGGTATCCGAGTTGACGGCGAACTAAAACTGGATGATAATTGATTCCTCCTTTAGTTCCTATGAGGGGTACATTAGGGAAGTTTCCACAACGGTCAATGATTCTTATCCCGTCATAGATCCGATTGTACCAATCTATGTCAAAGTTGGTAAGAGACATGATTATCTGTGACCAATGTAGTGTACTCTTATAATCCCAAAAAGCGGCAGACTTTGGTAGATGGGAAGTGAACCATTTGTATAGCAGGGGTACACAGCATGTGATTATTCCTCCGCTGTACAAATTCCTTAAGTGTACAGAATGATAAGCATCTGCGAGCAAGGTCGGTACAGGGTTTCCAATTAGAAAATTCTTAATGGCATGAATATCAACAAAGTTATCAATGTTGGGAAACAGAAATAACCCGTAGGTGAGTAAGACAAAGATGCTATCGAAAGCAGTCATATTCCCTGTACTGGCAAAGTACAGGGTCTTCTTTATCAAGAACTTGGCTGGTAAACCTTGGATTCCACCCTTAATGGTCATGTGAGTCCTGACTTCTGACTCGTCCAAATAGATTGCTCTTGCAATGGTTTAATCCTTTGGAATTTCTTCCAGTCCAGAAAAGGGAGCTTGGTCAGTGATGGGTAAATTAGTCAGGTGAGAGTACTCCTCCAGTGTTGGTACTAGCTGATAATCCGGGAATGTGAAACAGTGATAGACCGGATCGTAGAACTGAATCAGAGTGGACAGTATTCCTTCGATCACATGGACCCTTAACAGAGACAGCAGTCCTCCATACTTAGCTCTGAAAGCATCAGGGTTGGTGATCATTCTTGCCAACCCTCTTAAATCCTCTAGTTTTGGAACCTAGAAGGTGTACTTGTGAGTCTTCCTTCTACCGAAATCCATAACACAATCTTTCTCTCTGATATTTGAAATTATTGTCTTAGTTTAATTTGAAAAAGAGAGACTAGAAAAGAAGATTTTTTCTTTGTTTAAAGTTTTTTAATGAAATGAATGCATGAATGCAATCCACAAAAACATAGAAAAACATGGGGTCAAAGGTTCAGTGTCATGAAGTCGTGGCTCTACCCATTCCCAAAGGTTGTACTGGTGAATTTTTGTACCTGTCCTCAAAATCATTGACCCCGCTTGGGATAACAATAGCAGGCTGGTTCACCCGAGCGAGCTGCAGTATCTTAGGGTAATCTCAAATGAGGGTAGTATCACGTGACAACTATTTCCGATAGCTTCCGCACTACAAAATAGTCACATGGTCTTAGTCTACTAAATCCTCAGTTTCATGGATACCACAATCGAGCAATCTGCTTTCAACAATCGAAGTCGTTTAGACATTGAATCCGCAAAGGGTATCTCCACTGATTCGATGGGCTTCCGGGATCTCTTATTCGGGAGTCACTTCCTGTAAGATTACTTGTCTATGCCATCACTTATCTTAGTTAGTACTCAAACTTTCTAGATACGGCATCACCCGCAGTCCCATTAGCGGAAAAATAAACACGGATATCAATTAGGAAAAGCGATATATATATTTATTCCTAAAACTAACATCCTAGACCTCTTAAGAACTATAATCCTAGTCCTATACAGACAATGACTCCCCTGCAGAGTCGCCATTTTCCTGTACCACGCGATTTTTGTTGGTGACGCGACCACCTTATCGCAGAATTTGGGATTTCTCCTCAATGAGGATGAGGGGGTTGCTACTTTCTAATTTCTTATTTATCCCATGAAGCTGGAAAGGAAAGGGAAGCTATCTAAAACTAACCTTGCACGCGAATGCTTAGCTGAACAAACGCTTAAAGAGATTGGGGGTCCGGGGTCAGGTTATACAATGGGGAGTTGTCAATTACCCATCCTATATGTGGTTATCCACATGATGTTAGCTTTAGGTTTCGCTTTATACTTGATGGTGTTTATCCATTAATGGGTTGGGAAAGTTTCTTGGGAAATATGAGAGAGTGAGTGAATTTTTGTTGATATTTGTGGTAAGGTACTAGACCTAATGTTTGATTGGTGTGAAGGTATTGGACCTAGAGTTTTTGATTAGTATGCTCGCTAAGATTTCACAATCTTATGCCTACGTATTCCGGTTTAAACGAAACAAGGAAATCAGAGCAATTGTAGTTCCTCCTATTCTAAGGGAGGAAAAAGATATTATGTTTTGGTGTCTTGTTCAAAGCCCAAGATTGAAGCTAAAAGGGTTTATTTGTGTCTTGTTCAAAGCCCAAGATTAAAGATAAAAGGTTTGATTGAGAGAGAACTTGTCATCTCTAAAGGGAGAAATTTGGTCTATTTATCACAACTGTTGGGTGACTGTTTATAAAGGAGGGTTACTTTAACTGGGATATGAGAACCCAGCAATGCCATAATTTCCTTTATAAGGGATGTTGATTTTTGTGTGCCTTGATCAAAGCCCAAGGTTGAAGCTAAGAGGTTGATTGACTCCACTAGGGATGTCCTTATACAAAGCCTAAGAGGAGGCTGAAGAGAGACTGACTCTTCGGGGATATCATTATACAAAGCCTAAGAGGAGGCTAAAAGTTTGGCTTTTCCGGGGAAAAGGTTCTATCTGTTTCGTACAAAGCCCAAGATTGAGGCTAAAAACGAATCTGACTCAGTGGGAGAGAAATCCTTATCTGTCATGTACAAAGCCCAAGATTGAGGCTAAATGGAGACTTTAATGACTCGGTTAAGGATATTTTAGGTATCTCGTACAAAGCCCAAGATAGATGCTGAAATGAATTTGACTTTACGGGAGAGTATTATCTGTCTTGTACAAAGCCCAAGATTGAGGCTGAAAAGAGGATTGACTCTGCTTAGGGTATTATTTCTTAAAGCCTAAAAGAAGGTTGAGAGGAATTGACTCCGTTGGGGAATATATTTGTCCCAAGCTTAAGAGAAGGTTATGAAGATTTATGTCTTGTACAAAGCCCAATATTGAGGCTAAAAAGGGTTTGACCCAATAAGAGAGTGCTTTTATATGTCTTGTACGAAGCCCAGGATTGTGGATGAACAAGCTGGAGAAATCATTATACAAAGCCTAAGAGGAGGCTAACTTCCGCTAGGGGAAATCCTCATATCAAGCCTAAGAGGAGGCTAGAAAAGATTGACTCAACAAGAGACTATTTTTATCTATCTCGTACAAAGCCCGAGATTGAGGCTAAAAAGGTTATCTCAACAAGAGAGTGATTGACTCAACAAGAGAGTCTGAAAAAGGTGATTGACTAAACAAGAGAGTCTGTCAAAGGTTTTGAGTCAACAAGAGAGTTTGAAAAGGTTATTGACTCAACAAGAGAGTCTGAAAAGGTGATTGACCTAACAAGAGAGTCTTGATAGTTTTGACTCAACAAGAGAGTCTGAAAAGGGTAGCTCTGTTGGGGAGAATCATTGTACAAAGCCCAAGAGGAGGCTATCTTTGCTGAGGAAAGATCATTGTACAAAGCCTAAGAGGAGGCTATCTTCTGCTTGGAATTATTGAGATCCCGAGGCAGGTCCAAATGGGGAATCAACTCTTGCTGAGGGTTACAGAAGAGTTGAGATATCAGATTCCTTGAGGTTCTGATTTGGAATAGTGTTATACTGATAATAAAATTACCCTGGTTGGGGGTTTTTTAGGAGAGAGACTGGGATTTTAGAACCCATGGGTTTTAACTCCTTTGGAGATTGATCCAGAATGACCGGGGTTTCTCCTATGTCTGTAGGGAACTTGAGAATGTCTTTGAGACTCAAGGTTAGAATGTCCAAGTCTATTGGTGTGGAAGAGTTTCATCTATTGTATGATGCCTCAGAGGAGGCGAGTGTTCTAAGGGATGAGAATCAACCCTAAATTGGTCTGAAGTTTTGACTCAAGAAAAACTGCTTTAGCAAAGGATGACTAAGTTTTGTCCTATACCTTTAAGAGGTCTTCAGGGTCCTTGTACTAAGCCCAAGAGAAGGCATGAGAACTTCTAAGAAGCCGGGGGGTCCTTGTACAAAGCCCAAGAGGAGGCGGGGATGCTTTTAGGAAGCCTGTGGGTCCAAACATAAGAAGAGTTCAAGAAAAGTTTCATCGAGAATAATCTTTCCTTTAATGAACAGTTCTAGGGTTTGAAGAAATTCAAGAGAGGTTTCACCGAGAATTAATCCTCTCTGGGGAATGAATTCCTTTGACGATTTCTAATAGTGACAGTCTTGTCATACCCCAAATTTTGACCACTAAGATTCCCATCATTATGGAAATCATCATCACAATATGGATGAACCATCATACCTCATTAGTCTCCCCAAAGATGGGTGAGCATCCACTACAATCAAAATTAGGGTTTCAAGCCCTCTCTGAGTGCTTAGACAAAGGGTCAATCAAGGAATGACATGATCTTCAACTATTCTAACCTCTCAAACATCCACAAGGTTTAAGCACAAGGTTGCTCCCTTCTAGGTGGATCAAGTCTCAAGATCGACAGTGTCACCAAATTAGGGTTTTGGTCGACCAGGGCCTCCAGATGAAAATTTTCCTCTGAGCACAAGCCAATAATCCAAAACATAACCTAATATACTTCATGGGACCTCATGGACCCACTCATCAAGTCAGTTTTGCCTCAGGGGATGCATTCATCAAAAATCAGGAATTAGGGTTTCTTGACCTAATTCACCCCTAAGTTGACTTTTAGGGCAAATCATGAGCCAAGACCTCAAGAGAGGATTTGAGGGTCTTCAATATCCCATATTGATCCATTTGGAACAATGGATTAATCCAAGAAGTTTGAGCAACAAGTCTCAATTTCATCTGCACCACAATTAGGGTTTTAAGGGAAAAGTCAACTGTAACTTTGACTTTTGACCAGGACATGCTCCCAAACCCTAGGACATGCCTCAATATACCCCATGATACCCATGGAACATCTCCATAAAGTTTTATTTAGGTCAAGGACATGATTTCATGAAGAATTGCACAGTTTGGAATTCATCTGATAAAAAGTCAACTGTGCACAAAAGTCAACTTTGACTTTTTGAGATTTTTCACCAAAATGGATTTTTAACCCTAAAATGATGTTAATGTATGATTTGAATCATCATTCATCAAGAAAAATCAAGAAAAGTTGGATAACTTGTAAAAGGGGTAACCATAAAAACTTAGACAATTTTCTAAGTTAAAAATAAAGTGACAAGGGTACCAACTTTGGAGGATCATAACTCCTAAACCACAAGGCCATTTTTTCCCATCCAAAGCTTGATTTGTAGATCTCATTGCCCTCTACAAAAACTTCAACTAGACCTAACTCCAATTCATTGTGGATTTTGAGCTATGAGTGAGCCAAAATGGCTGAAAATATGGAAGTACACCATTTTCCAACAATTAGAAAAATTCTGGGCAAGGCAGATTTTGTGTTGAAACACCAAAACTTGTGAGATCTTTTCACATAGATGCAAGATAAATCAAGTCCAAAGTTAAACATCAAAGTTGTTGCATATGTTGCAAAGAATTTAAAGAGCTTAACAGCATGAATTGATTCAACTTGAGCCAAGAGAAATCCATGCCCAAAGTCATGCGGCTGCAAGCTGTTTTGGAAAAATCAGTTTGCATGTTTGCTTGCCACACACGATTTTGAACCAAAAACTGAGGATCAGCATGCCACATGTATTCAAACCAATCACATTGCATCTGATCCAACTGATAAATCTGAGTCAAAAGGCCAAGGAATCTTCCAACTTGAAATTCATCCACTTTGTCACATTTTGCCTTGAATTCAAAGTGCATTAATGTGGAATAGTGCATTGTCAAGGTAGCTAACCTACTTAGTCAAGTTCTCTGATTAAACAACAATAAAAACATCTGAGGAATGTGATTTTGGTCAAGGCATAGCCCTGCTCTTGGGAATGGCTAGCTTGCCTTGCATGAGAAGAAATCCTCCAAGCTAATCCATGCAAATGTGATCTGATCCAGCAACCATTCACTATTCCTCCAAAACAAAAGTTGATCACCTATAAATAGAGGTCCCAATGGATCATTCAACTCACACCAAAGCCAGTTACAACACTGCTTTCTCTCATTCTTCCTTGAACCTCAAGTTTTTTGGTTTTTGAGTAACCACTATCAGGTTTAGAGTTGTAGCCTTAGGAAATCAATTCCAACTACTCAAACACATCATATATGATGTATTTGAGGTGTCCAAACACTTAAACACTGACTGTAACACCTCAGGCTCAAAATCACCCTTCAACCAAGCCATTATACCTCAATTATGCAGGTGGAGGTCTCCAGCTTGATCCAAAGAGTTTCAAAGTGTTCCAAAGCTTGTAACACACTCCATAACATCCATTGAAGCTGTAGGGATCATCAGTTCGCGACTAGAACAAAGTTTATGCAGAGTTCCATTTCAGCTAGCATCAAGGTAAGCCTCACAACTCAAACTCCATGATCCATGCATATTTCCTCGCATGATATTTTTGCCAATTGCTTGCCATCATATGCTGATTGTTTTCCCTCAAAAAATTTGACCATTGCACTTATAATCATGCCTACTCGATTGCTTTTGTAAAATTAGGGTTCATACGGCCACAATGATATAATTTTTTATACACTGAAAATGAATAAAATTGGGTATTGCCATCTTCTTCCTTGTGAAAAAACGCGTGAGTTTGGTGTTTGAATGATGTCCAATGGTTGAGAGATGAGTGAGATATGGTGCTTCACGCACGAGCTCGAGGAAGAAGATGGCCATGGCGCCATTCTCAGAAAATCCAACAAGTTCTCTATATATTTTTCCTTGCCATGTTATATTTGAATTGGCATTGCGCCCCAGCGGTTCATCAGCTGGTTTTGTGTGTATTGGCAAGCGAGAGGTCTGGGGTTCGAATCCCCCTCGCCCCAGACTTCTTTTTATCACTTGTTTATTTTGTTATTTTTCATATTATTATTTTTAATGATTTGAAAAATTAATAACTCCTTCAATTTTTATCATTTTTTATTGGTTCTTTTTGTAACAATTCACAAAAATGTTGAAATATTTTATTCCACAAAAAAATTGAGTTTATATTATTTATTTAATATAATTAGTATTTTTGTGAATAAATTCATTTTATTTGTTTTTAAACATTGTAAAATGAATATTCATCTTGAAAAATAAAGACCAAATGAGTTTTAATATCTCTTGTGATGTATACCTCATTTTTCAAACCTTAAACAAAAATCACAAGTGGTTTATTCAAACCTATTTGGTATTTTTCATTGATTTCTTTAAATATTTACTTTTAAAGAATAAAATTAGGGTTTCTTTGATTTTCACTCAAACAAATCATTGTCTAACACTCATGGGCCTCTAATAGAGTGTAAGACCCAATCCTTTTTTGACTAAATCATTTTGGGCCTCAGTGTATTGTATAAGTCCCGATACCGTCAAAAATAAACGGCGCGATCGTCGCCTTTTAAAAATAACCATGGGCCTCTCCTTGAGCTATAAGACCCATTCAAAACTTCTTGGGCCTCTATTAGAGTGTAAGACCCAACCCCCTTGTACATAAAACAATTTTGGGCCTCACTTATTGTATAAGTCCCTCTGTACATTTTCAAATAAACGACGATCGTCGCCTTTTCAAAATAACACTGGGCCTACCCTCGTGTTATAAGCCCCACTCTTTTTTCTTTAAAACTTTTTGGGCCTCTATTAGAGTGTAAGACCCAACACCCTTGTACAGAAAACATTTTGGGCCTCGGTCACTTGTATAAGTCCCTCTGTACAAATTCAAACAGTGCGCTCACTGATAAAACCCTGGGTCTCTCCTTGAGCTGTAAGCCCCAAATCTTTCTTTTTCAAAGCACTTTCTCCTTTGATTTTGAATATACTGTTGTTTTTAATTTTTCTTTATTGAACAACTAACCAAACAACATGGAAGCTCTACAACCGAGTAAGTGGTTATTACTTTCATTTACCGCTTTCATATACATATAAATGTATTGTGGGGCTGTTTCACTGTAAGTCTTCTTTCATAAACTCATATCAACTGTGTAATAATAGTATAGATATTTAGAGTTTCCCCGGCAGCTACGTCTAGCATTAAGCCAGTTGATCACTCTTAGAAATAGTCTAAAATAGATCCCCATAGGATTACCAGACACAGTCTTCCCTCCTATTGGGGTTAAATAATATGGAGACATGAAAGGCAGCATTCTCTGTGAACCCTTTCATAGACTGTCACTCATAGAAGTTGTCAAGAAACTCTATTCCCTAGAGATGATCTTTTCTCCGTGAATGGCATCTCTTGAGTTTCTTCCAAATTCTCGAACTTTCCTGACTTGATCTATTCCTTGTGGATAGCTTGCCTTGAATTTCTCGGGGTTTGGGGACCCATCGGCTTCTTAAAAGCAATCGGCCTCCTCTTGGGCATCGTACAAGGACCCACGGGCTTCCTAAAAGCAACCCCGTCTCCTCTTGGGCTTAGTACAAGGACTCGCCGGCTTCTTAGAAGTATTCACAGCCTCCTCTTAGGCTTCGTATAATGATCTCTTCCTTCGGGAATGATAGCCTCCTCTTGGGTTTCATACAAGAACCCGTCGACTTCTTAAAAGTTTCCAGCCTCCTCTTGGGCTTCGTACAAATTGTCCCGACGACCTCCTGGAGGTATAGGAACATGACTTAATCATCTGCATAGAACAGTCCTTTCATAGAGTCTACTACTGTTTCTCAAAACATAGTACAAAGGTTAAAACTCTAGACTTGGATAGTCTAATCTCCTTGAGTCTCAAAGACATTCTCAAGCACCCTTCAAGAATAGGAAGTAAACCCTTAGACTCAGACAGTCTCAATACCTTTCAGATTTCCCGCTTCCTTAAAGAACAGGCATAACCCGGACCCTTGAATCAAATCCTTGAGTACAGTATTGCTCATATAAGAACTGATTTTCTCTTTAAAATCAGTATACTGGACCTGTCACTTAACTGAAACAGTTACCATAGACTCCTCTTAGGCTTTGTATAATGACCCTTCTCTAGTGAAGTTAGCCTCCTCTTAGGCTTTGTACCAATGATTCTCCCCAGCGGAGTCAAACAACTTTTAGCCTCTCTCTCGGGCTTTATACGAGACACATAAGAGACTCCCTCATTGAGTCAATAACCCCTTTCGCCTCCATCTCGGGCTTCGTACGAGATACAAAAAACTCTCTTGTTGAGTCAAATAGCCTTCATCTCGGGCTTTATACGAGATACCAAAAGACTCCATCGTCGAGTCAAAACATTTTAGCCTCTCACTCGGGCTTTGTACGAGACACATATTAGCCTCCTCTTAGGCTTTGTATAAGAAAACCACTGGTTGATCCAATTAACCTTTTAGCATCAAAGCTGTGCCTCGTTCACAGTACACAAACAACTCTTTCCTCTTCATCTAATTGCTGTAAGCGGCAAGCCTCTGGATCATCTACATCCATGCCATTGTCCCTCTTTTAGCATGAGAAATTCTTACGGAAAGATGGCATTGCTCTACACTGAGTTAAAGTCTTCTCCTTCAGGTTAAAATCCCCTATAAAGGAAATTATGGCATTGCCAGATTCACACATCCCGGTTAAAGTAACCCTCCTTTACAGTCAGTCACCCAACAGTTGTGACATACAATCCCCTCTTTAGAGATGAAAAATTCTCTCTAAAGTCAACACCTTTAGCTTCACATCTTGGGCTTTGAACAAGATACAAACAACCTTTCGCTTCACGTCTTGGGCTTTGAACAAGACACCAAAAAACACCCATTTCCTCCCATAGAATAGGAGCAACTACGAACACTCTGATTTCCCTGTTTCGCTAAACGGGAATACGTAGGCATAAGATTGAAAGAAACAATCTTAGCGAGCACACTAAACAAAAACCCAAAATCCCATACTCTCATGTATCTATCAAAAGCATCAGTCCTAACATCCTAATCCTTGTTCCCCTCTATAAAGTCCTAGAAAGAGAAAAAGAAAACAGTATTGGCGAAAATACAAATAACCAATACAAAGGCCTCCCACATTGATCGCATCCGTAACCTAACAGACCACTGTTTAAACTCAGTATGCAAAGCAGGGTTAATTGGAGACATCTATTTCCCTTCCTTCATCAGCTTTAATAGGATAAAAAATGAATCGACCTGTCACGCGATACTACCCTCATTTGAGGCTGGTGATCTATTCTCAGTGAATGGCACTTACTCTAAGATTGCTCTACAACTCGCTGGCGATCCGCTTGTTGTTCTGCTTTCCTGGGAGGAGCTGATGATAATGAGTACAGGTACAAAAATCACCCTAGTATAAACCTTTGGGGATGGGTAGAGCCTTGACTTCATGACAACGACCCTTTGACCCCATGTTTTTTCTATGTTTTTGTGTGCTGCATTCATGCATTCATTTAAAAAATATTAAAACATTCAAAAAATTCTTCTCTTCTAGTCTCTCTGTTTAAACTAAGACTGTGATTGCAAATATCAGAGAAAAGGATTGCACTAATGGATTTCGATAGAAGGAGAACTCATACGTATACCTTCAAGGTTCCAAAGCTAGAGGATTTGAGAAGGTTAGCAAGGATGATCACTAACCCTGAGGCTTTCAGAGCCAAACACGGAGGTTTGCTACCACTGTTAAGAGTCCATGTGATTGAGGGAATCATGGATGCGCTCATTTAGTTTTATGATCCGGTTTATCACCGTTTCACATTCCCGGATTACCAGCTCGCACCAATGCTGGAGGAGTATTCTCATCTGACTGATCTGCTCATTACTGATCGAGCTCCATTTTCTGGACTGGAAGAAATTCCAAAGAATCAGACCATTGCAAGAGCAATTCATTTAGATGAGTCTGAGGTGAGGACTCACCTAACTACCAAGGGTGGCATCCAAGGTTTTCCAGCCCAGTTCTTGACAAAGAAAGCCCTGTATTTTGCTAGTATAGGGAACGTGACTGCTTTTGAAAGCATCTTTGTCTTGCTCACCTACGGGTTATTTTTGTTTCCCAACATCAATAACTTCGTCGATATCAACTCCATTAAGGTTTTTCTCATTGGAAACCCTATGCCGACTTTGCTCGCAGATGCGTATCATTCTGTACACTTGGGAAATTTGTACAGCGGAGGGGAGATCACATGCTGTGTACCTTTGCTTTACAAATGGTTTATCTCTCACTTGCCCAAGTCTGCTGCTTTTTGGGATTGTAAGATTGCCTTACGTTGGTCGCAGAAGATCATGTCTCTTACCAACTCTGATATAGATTGGTGTAATAGGATCTATGATGGGATCAGGATCATTGACCGTTGTGGAAACTTCCCCAACGTACCCCTTATAGGAACTAAGGGAGGAATCAACTACCATCCAGTTCTCGTTCATCGTTAATTTGGATACCCGATGAGGCACGTCCCATGGGGTGTTCATCTGGAAGGTCTTTTCTTCAAGGAAGGAGAAAACGACAGAGCACTAAAGATGGAAATAGTGCACGCTTGGAAGCATGTTCATAAGAAAGGACGAGAGTCTCTGGGAAAACCAGACTGTGTCTCGGTGGAGCCTTATCTCCACTGGGTACAAACTAGAGCTCTCAAGCTAAAAATGCCTTATCCTCGTTACGGAATTCTTCCGCCAAAGGAATCTGTCATGTACTTCATGACGGAAACTGAAAAGCTTCAAGTTACTCTCAATAAAGTTCAAAAGGAGAGAAGGTCTTGGAAGAACAAGTACCGCACCCTCGACATAGAGTGCATCAAAATACAGCAATTACTGAAAGAAAAAGATGCTCTAATTGAAATTTTGGAGCAACATGCTGTAGAGAATCAAGATGACCAAAGAAATTTGCTCACTTCTTTCACCTGGCAAAGGAATGACAACCCGACAACGGCCCAAGAGCCCCGATCAAAGAAAAGGAAAATACCAGAATCAGCACCCGAGTTCTCTTCAGAGAGGACTAAGGACCCATTAGCTTAGGTTTCTGCATCTTGTAATCTACTGTATTTCCATTTCTGTAATCCTTTGAATTCAATAAAAAGGGGTTTCCCCACTGTTTGATATTTGCAATCTAATTGTCGAAGTTTATTTTGATTAAACCAAAAAATAATTAATATAATCATTGCATTCATCATTTTCACATCGCGTATTCTTCTTACCTACGAATCTCACGTTTGTGTCTCGGTTCTAGAGTCAAACTGTCTCATTCATATAATACTCGGGCCAATCATCAGAAAAGGATGGATGATCTTGAGGAAGAAAATAGAGAGTTGAAAGAAGAGATCGACGCTCTGAGAGAGGATATGAGGAAGCTTCGTAACGACATGCAAGCCATGGCAGAAGCTCAGCTACAAAGGACTGTGATCTCAGAGATCACCTCAATGCCCATAGTAGAGAAGTATGATCCTAGGTATCAAATACTGAAAGATCATCCTTGGGGCATGCCTGTTAACTATATCCCGGCAGGATATGTTCTGCCGATCACTGAAGATCAGGGAATCATAACAGAAGCCGCTGGGCCTGAAGGTTACAAACTTCAGGAAAGCGAAGATGCCAGAGGCATACTGAAGACTCCTGAAGTTTACAAACTTCGGGAGACGCCAAGATTCGCTACCGTAGTCACGGTACCACCCCCTGTGGTGCACAATGTCCCGGAAGGACAGATTCCACCGACACCTTCTGGTAAGAAGGAAACTATGTTTGACAGAATGGAGGAATTCCAGGAGCAGTTCTTGGAAATGCAGAAGGAACTGCAAGCCATTCGCTGTCAGGATCTATTTGGAAAGGACGCCGCAGATCTCTGCTTGGTCCCAAACGTGAAAGTTCCGCACAAATTTCAAGTGCCTGACTTTGAAAAGTACAAGGGTAACTCTTGTCCTCAAAGCCATCTGGTGATGTACGCTCGGCGGATGTCAGCTCAGACGGAAAATCAGGACCTCCTGATTCACTACTTTCAGGATAGTTTAACCGGTGCCGCACTCAAATGGTACATGGGTTTAAACCGTGCCACGATCAACACATTTAGAGATCTTGGCACTGCCTTTGTCCAACAATACAAATACAATTTGGACATGGTACCCGATAGAGATCAACTCAGATCGATGTCACAAAAGGAGAAAGAAACCTTTAAGGAGTATGCTCAAAGGTGGCGTGAAATTGCCGCTCAAATTTGTCCACCTCTTGAGGAAAAAGACATGACAAAGATCTTCTTAAAGACCTTAAGCTCATTTTACTATGACCGAATGGTTGCCATTACACCCAGTGATTTCACCGAGATGGTGGGTATGGGCGTACGTCTTGAGGAAGCCGTCCGAGAAGGACGTTTGGTATAAGACACTGGATCGACGAGCGGTACTAAAAATTACGGTAGCGCTCTCACTAAGAAAAAGGAGAAAGATATTGGGAATATCTCTCTTAGAAAGCAAAGACGATGTTATCAACCGGTAGCAGCTGTGACTCCTGCTATCAACCCTGCGTCTATACCTACGTATCAACCTCAGGTTGCGCAGAGCCAACCTGATCAACAAAGGACACAACAACCTCTTCCGCAAGCTCGTCTTCCATATAATAACTACCGTACAACACGGCCACCAGGATTTGATCCTATACCCGTGTCGTACGCAGAGCTGTTTCCATTACTATTGGCTAAGGGGCACATTCAGACTAAATCTCCTCTTACAGTACCGGAAAATCCGCCTTTTTGGTTTAAGGTGGATCAGACATGCCCTTATCATCAAGGAGGATTAGGGCATAACATCGAGACTTGTCTCAATTTCAAGTCCGACGTGCAAAAACTTGTTAGGAGCGGGGTCTTATCCTTCAAGGATACAAATCCTAATGTTCTCACGAACCCGCTGCCTCAAGACGAGAAGGCTACAGTCAATTTGATAGAAGGAGAAACTAACGATGTCTATCAAATTCACGATGCACTCTTGTTGAAAACCAATTTGGTCAAGATGCATTGTAGACAGAGTGGATATGGCCATGTGCCACCTCATAATTATCACCAGTGTGATATTTGCTCTAAAGACAATCAGGGATGTTCTGTAGTGCAAGCAGCTCTATAGGAATAGATGGATCTCGGATGGATCCAAGAGCACCGAGTTCGTGGAGTTAACATGGTCTATACGAACTCCAACATCATTCAGAACCACGACATCCGTGCAATGAATGTCAACTTGGTGGCGATGCACTCAAGGCAAAGCCAGTATCATAATCTGCCGCGACACGATTACAGTTCCTGTCTGATTTACTCGGTAAACAAACAGGGATGCTCTTTCATACAGGAGGCCCTTTAGCGTCAGATGGATCTTGGATGGATCCAAGACTACAATGATAGGAATTCTTATCAGATCAACATGGTTCAGATCTTTGATATTCGCGTGATGAATACCAACCTGGTAGAGTTACATGCTGAACAGGTCCGACTCGGATTCCTGGTATCACATAATTATCATAGCTGTAAAGCGGGTTGCGAAAACGATCGAGGTTGCACCCTTGTCCAGGAGGCACTTCAGCACTTGTTAAATCACTGGTGGATGCCAATCTATATGGATGAGGATACTCAGCAAATTAGTATCAGTAACAGGAATCCTACAGGGCGTCAGAGTCAGGATGTCCGATCTGTGGAAGCTAGCCTAGTGAGGTTACATTGTATTCAAAGTGGGTGTGGCCAGGTGCCACCACACAATTACGACCATTGTAGCGTCTGTTCGGAAAGTAACCAAGGGTGCTACCTTGTGCGAGCAACTCTTCAGGGTCAGGTAGATCGTGGAGAGATTCGCCCATATCCGGGTTCTGGACCCATCAACTGGACGCCGAACTACCTTGCCGATCAAGTTGAGGATGTTGTCACGATCTCTGGTCATCACAGGACCAGGGATGTTTTTGCCATTATCCCTCTACTTGACGAATCTAAAGTTCCCAACCGGGAACGGATCGAGATTACTTATGATGGTCAGAAAAATCAGAACGTTCCCATAGTCATCTATCTGCCGGGACCACTACCGTATGAATCAACTAAGGTTATCCCTTACAAATATGGTGCAACAATAATTGAAAATGGAAAGGAAATCCCATTACCCTCCGTTGTGAATATTGCAGACATCAGTCGTGTAACACGGAGTGGTAGAATCTTCAACCAAGGGGTTGGGGAACTTAACAAGGAAAAGGAACTTCAGACGGAAACTCCTAATCCACCAGTTAGTCAATCCAGTAATCCCGACCTTTTGAAAAATGATGATGAGATGCCGAAGCTCATCCAAAGGAGTGAATACAACATTGTCGATCAACTGTTACAGACTCCTTCAAAGATTTCGGTATTATCACTGTTACTCAGTTCAGAAGCGCACAGGGAGGCTCTACAGAAAGTCTTGGAGCAAGCCTTTGTGGAACAGGATGTAACCATCAGACAGTTTGATAGCATTGTCTCTAACATCACTTCCTGCAATAATTTGGGATTTAGTGATGAGGAATTACCCGAAGAGGGTCGCCGTCATAACATGGCGCTCAATATCACAGTTAACTGCCAGAACGATGCTTTAGCCAGCGTACTGGTAGACACAGGGTCAGCCCTGAATGTTATGCCGAAGTCCACTTTGATGCAATTATCATTCAAAGGCCCTCCGATGAGAATCAGCGAGGTCGTCGTCAAAGCGTTCGACGGATCCAGAAAAACAGTTATCGGCGAAGTTGATCTTCCAATAACTATCGGCCCTCACACTTTCCAAGTCACTTTCCAGGTCATGGACATCCGGGCAACATACAGTTGTTTATTAGGAAGACCTTGGATACATCAGGCTGGAGCGGTCACTTCGACCCTCCACCAAAAGCTAAAGTTCGTCAAGAACGATCAACTTGTCACAGTCTGTGGAGAACAGGCCTTGCTTGTGAGTAACTTGTCATCATCTACTGGTATAGAACCCGAGGAGGTTATTGGAACTCAGTTCCAAGCACTGTCGGTGAGCAAGAACAATCAGTTCAAGGAAGGAACCTTGATTTCCCCATACAAAGATGCTATCAAAGCGGTCGAGAGTACCGATACAACCGGATGGGGACAGCTTGTCATTCCTATTGACAATAAAACAAAGAAGGGTCTTGGTTTTTCTGCAACCTGTACCCAGACAGCTGCCAGCGATGAAAGTCTTCATCCCATTCAGAACTTCTTCCATAGTGGAGGTTTTCTTCACCCAGTCCCTCAAGCAGTCCATGCTATCAATGAGGAAGATCCCTCTGACACAGAGGAAGAGTGGAAGCCTTATCTTAACAAGGACGGTTATATGTCTCAGGACGAAACGCAGACTCCCTTCTGCTTTCCTGCACAGAGCCCGAGATTTATACCCCGGTCAGACGTCGAAATGATATACGGAGATTGTGATCCGGAAGGATGTCGTTGTTGCACCCCAAATTTTACCCTCAGATTCGTCTGGTCACCATCATATCATTTTCGATCGTCCTTTCGTGCATTTTCTTAGTTTTTTAAGCATTAATCGTGTTTTTAACCAAGTTTGTCATTTCATTTTAGAATTTTTCTCATTTTGAGAATTGATTGAGTTTTAACTTTTAATTTAGTTTAATTTTAATTTTGATATAGTTAATTTTCAATTATCATTTTCATTTCTAAATTTAATTTACTTTAACCATCACTTTTTTCTAATTTAATGTAATTGGATTAACTTCATCATTTTAGGTTTAATTTAGGTTTAATTTTAATTCCAATTTACTTTTACTTTAATACAATTAGTTTAATTTTAACTTTTAACTTTAAATTATTTATGTTTAGTTTAACTAAGGCTATTATTCAGAATTTAAAACAAATAAAAAACCATTCTGCTTTCTAGAAGCCAATATCCATCATAGGCCCATTTTCTCTTTTTACAAAGCCCATAGTTTTTTTTGTTCTATTTACAAAGGGGTAACTCGACCAAAAACAAGTGATGCGAGAAGCTGCATCAATTTTGCACCAGCTTTTTCGCACCATATCCCTGCTCATCCGTACGCCTTGCTCACACCAGCCTGCTCCCAACGTAAACCTGCTGTACGACCCTCTGCAGCCTGATACAACAAACAACGGTCATATAATTTTCAAATGAAAAGAAGAGGAGATGATATAAGAAAGAGTTTCACGCAGAGATTGAGGGAGGGGCGGGCAATACAAACATCTTTCAAATCCAGTTAAAAACCCAAAACCAAAATTGCTTCAAAATCAAAAACAGAAACCAACACAATTCATAACCAGAGATAGGTTCAACACCAACTTGAACACACATTCAAACCAAAGAACAGAAGTTCTAACTCTGGTACTATTCAACCTCTTCGCAACCGTAGTTGGGTATCCCCCAGGAAGCCTTATCTTCAGTTATGCAACTCCGGTACTAATCTATTAGATTCTATACCTTTATTGGGGCCCATTTCTTGGTTCTATCTCCAATAAGGTTTCTTTTTCCAAAGTGCCAACCGGTCATGCTTGAACCTGTTGTTCCATCACTTTGGATGTCTTTTCCCAGTGAAGACCGTTTTTCGGTTCAACCTTCATTGCGGATTTTTTCTAGAATGTCATCTAGTCGCGTTTAGCCTTGATGATCAATCATTCTAGATACTTTGTTGGAGCCCATTTCTTGGTTCTATCTCCAACAGGGTTACTTCTAAAGCACCAACCGGTTATACTTGAACCTGGTGTTCCATCACTTTAGAGGTTACTTCTAAAGCGCCAACCGATCATACTTGAACATGTTGTTCCATCACTTTAGAGGTGTTTCTAGGATGTCATTTAGTCATGTTTTGACTTGATGATCAATCATCCTAGATACTTTATTGGGGCCCATTTCTTGGTTCAATCTCCAATAAGGTTCTTCTTTTTTCCAAAGTGCCAACCGATCATACTTGAACCTGTTGTTCCGTCGTTTTGGATATCTTTTCCCGGTGAAGACCGTTTTTCGGTTCAACCTTCATTGCGGATCCTTTCTAGAATGACATCTAGTTGCGTTTAACCTTGATGATCAATCATTCTAGATACCTTTATTGGAGCCCATTTCTTGGTTCTATCTCCAATGAGGTTACCTTTCTGGCTCCTACCGGTTTTCCTTCATGAAGCAGATTATGTGTTGTCTCAACCAACTCTTATTTGAGTACCAGAGTCTATTCTTGACTCATTAACCATGTTCCCTTTTAAACCCTAGCTCTTTATGCAAGAGTCCCCAGAGAAATCAGCTTTTAGACGACAAATTTCTTTCACAAGAGTTGTTATTGGTCTTTGAATACAACAACTTCGTTATTTTCATCTGATTCTTAGAAGCGGAAGTTCTAAGAAAACACAAAGATAAACTAAGTTTTACTCCAGTATCAAGGTGTTTTATGAATCAAGTTGGTACAGGAAGAATTAGCAGTGCTGTTTTTGGCATGGATCTGCCATCTCCAGAGAAAAGAAGATTGCCCCGGTTATCCTTGATGTTGGGTTTCAGGGTGTTGGCTGGTGTTATCCTTTCTTCTTTCCTGTTTTGCGTCGTTCGCATCGTTTCTAGCATATAGCTAAGCATATGTATCATACCCTAACATCTTTGCATCCTTGTGCTTTGTTTTGCTTATGGTCTCTTGTTGGTGTCTGTCTCTATTTCCCCAGTGAAGTAAAGACATTCTCGGTTTGCTTTGTGTCGTGCTTGTTCGGTCTTAACCTTTTGCTGTTCCCCAAGAAGTTTAACTTTAAAGGATTTTTGGAATTGTTCTCGTTTGAATTGTGTCAAACTTGAACTTGAACTTTGTTTGAATCGTGTCAAGCATTGTCTTATGTGTTCTTGTTTGAATCCTGTCAAACCCGAACAGAGTCTTTGTTCGAATCGTGTCGGACACTGACCCCCTTTGTTTTAAAACCGTTCTTGTTCGAATCGTGTCGAACTTGAATTGGGACTTTGCTTGAATCGTGTCAAGCATCGTCTTTTGTTTTAAAAACAGTTCTTCTTCGAATCGTGTTGGACATTAAACACCTCCTCATCCTGTTTCTTTTCTGAAATTGCTTTAAGTTAAGTTTCTTGGAATAAATTTTATTCAACTTTAAGACTCTTATCTGTTGCGAGAGTTTGTCTCTGTCTTTCTGGCTTTTCTTGAAGATCCCATCTTGAACTCTTCGGTATAAGAATCCCCAGGAAGTCTTTGCTTGGTTGTCTATTTTTTTGGCTGATCCCTAGTGGTCATGTTTTTCTTTCTGGTTTTGTGCCCAGGAAGAGTGTGGGTTTGTTTCGTTCCCAGTAGTCTATCTCCCTGGATCTTTCCCCAGTGGAGATTGTCTGTGATCTTTTCCCCAGTGTTTCTTTGGAGTCTCCCCGGTGAGTCTCCTTTGTTGGTTGGCCTGTATCCCCAGTGAGGTTTCCCTCGTGGATACAAACCTTCGTCCTTCCCCAGTGAAGCTCATCTTGTGTTTGCTTCCTGTCTGTCCATTGGCGCCTTGTTGCGTCTGCATCTTTGCATCTTCTTTGGCATCTTGGCATCATGTTGTTGCATTGCATGTTCGCCCATCTAAGGGAAAAATTTTCGGTTATCTGTATTTAAATATCTTTCACTTTATATTCCATGAGGATCTTCATCTCTCATGTCATCCAGTGAAGATATTTAAATAGGGGCAACTGTTGCACCCCAAATTTTACCCTCCGATTCGTCTGATCACCATCATATCATTTTCGATCGTCCTTTCGTGCATTTTCTTAGTTTTTTAAGCATTAATCGTGTTTTTAACCAAGTTTGTCATTTCATTTTAGAATTTTTCTCATTTTGAGAATTGATTGAGTTTTAACTTTTAATTTAGTTTAATTTTAATTTTGATATAGTTAATTTTCAATTATCATTTTCATTTCTAAATTTAATTTACTTTAACCATCACTTTTTTCTAATTTAATGTAATTGGATTAACTTCATCATTTTAGGTTTAATTTAGGTTTAATTTTAATTTCAATTTACTTTTACTTTAATACAATTAGTTTAATTTTAACTTTTAATTTTAAATTATTTATGTTTAGTTTAACTAAGGTTATTATTCAGAATTTAAAACAAATAAAAAACCATTCTGCTTTCTAGAAGCCAATATCCATCATAGGCACATTTTCTCTTTTTACAAAGCCCATAGTTTGTTTTTGTTCTATTTACAAAGGGGTAACTCGACCAAAAACAAGTGATGCGAGAAGCTGCATCAATTTTGCACCAGCTTTTTCGTACCATATCCCTGCTCATCCGTACGCCTTGCTCACACCAGCCTGCTCCCAACGTAAACCTGCTGTACGACCCTCTGCAGCCTGATACAACATACAACGGTCATATAATTTTCAAATGAAAAGAAGAGGAGATGATATAAGAGAGAGTTTCACGCAGAGATTGAGGGAGGGGAGGGCAATACAAACATCTTTCAAATCCAGTTAAAAAACCAAAACCAAAATTTCTTCAAAATCAAAAACAGAAACCAACACAATTCATAACCAGAGATAGGTTCAACACCAACTTGAACACACATTCAAACCAAAGAACAGAAGTTCTAACATCAACAAAACCTTAAATGAATTCAGAAGCAGAACCAATTCTCAAATCAAAAGTAGAGGAAGTTCAAACCAAAAAACCTGGGAACAAAACTTTCTGTCTTCAGCAACCTCAACCTCGTTTCACCTTTTAATCCACTCCAACACTATCCCTCAGCTTCTGACCATAAACACCGCATCACCTTCGTAAAACCTGCTTCCGCCGCAGTTCAGAGCTCAACGCATGCGCGTAAGCAATGAATCTCTGATTCCATTTGATACTCACAGAAATCGAACAACCCCTATCAACTTTGTTCTTCCACTGCCATCAATAAACGGAACCTGCAGCAACATCAGAAAACATGTACAATCTGCTGCAGCAACGATATCAGCTCTTCATGACGACGCAACATCTCCAACTCGGTTTTGATTGCCACAACAACAAGATCTCAGGGGGCTCGGTTTCAATAATTTCTCAGTAACTATCAAAGCTTGTGTGAAGCGGAGAAGTAAGGCGGGAGGAACATTACCTGAGTTTCTTCGAGTAGGACTTTCTGGGGTAATTTCTGAACTTTGTCCTTATCCTCCATGTTTTTTTTTGTGTAGACCTTTGTAGCTTTGTTGTCTTCATTCACTGTCTTTTTTTTCTTGCTCGGCATTTCGATTTGAGCCGCCTTTAACATACCTTCGTCCGTACCTAAGAAGACATGAATCGGAACAGAAAGGGAGAGCGCATTTGAGAGGTGCGATTGAAGATGACAAGCCGCAAGGAGGAGAAATGGAGGTGTGACGGCGGAGTCCAACATGCTGCCGGTGGCGTTTTGAGGTTTCGCGAGAGAAGAAACGTAGCAGAGAGTGTAGGGTGAAAGCTCGGCTAAGAGGTACGGATTCGAGAGAGAGCGAGACAGATGAGGGAAATCGTGAGAAGTGAGTAACAATGGGGGAGGGTAGGGAGCATAATTGCGAGAGAGAATGAAGCTGGGCATTGAGCAAAGGAATTGAGAGAAGTGCTTTTTCACGGCTGTGTAGAAATTAGGTTTTGGTTTTTTCCTTTCCAATCATGTAGCCGAACCGGGTCAAGATCCATGACCCATCTAAAACCCAACGCCCCATCTTTGCTTGGGCTTACCTTCCAGCCTTGGCCCATGCTTAGTTTTTTTTCTTTTGGCACCATGCGTTCGTTTGTTTTTCTAAGAAGACAATTGAATTCATAACTTTAGTTAGTTTATTAATTTTAGTTTTTATCTTTTAGTTAATAATTAAGTTTCAGCTAGATTAATTATTTGATTTCTAGTTAAATTTAGGTAGAAATTAGCAACTTAGTTTTAATTAGATTTCAACTTAATTTATTAATTAATTTTAAAACTAGAGTTAATTTGTTATTTTCTTCTAACTAAGTTTGTTACTTAGATTAATTGGTTAGTTTTAAAGAAGAACTTAGCAAATTAGTTTTAGGTAGATTTAGATAATTTTCCAACTTTAGTTTTACTAAGTTAGATAATCTTTGAACTTTAGTTGTAGTTAAATCTTTGATTAACGTTTTAAAATTGTCTTTAATCTGGTTCTTGAGAAAATTATTGATTAATTCCTTCCCTTGTCAGTTTGAGGTTTGATGATACTTCTTGACATCTCAGTGTTATCCATAAATTGATGTGTTCTTTTAATCATTCTATATGTTTTTCTTCCTAAAGATTGAAGCATATTGATATGTTCTTTTAATCATTCTATATGTTTGTCTTCCTAAATATTGAAGCATATTGATATGTTCTTTTAATCATTCTATATGTTTGTCTTCCTAAAAGATTGAAGCATATTGATGTGTTCTTGTATATCATTTCTATATGTTTGTCTTCCTAAAGATTGAAGCATATTAATATACTCTTTTTATCATGTTCATCTTATCCATATCTTTGTCATAAACATATTGCCATCCTCATGCTTATGTTGTTTTATCTATTATATCAATATCCTATCTCTTACTGTTATTATCAACTGTTATACTTCCCCATTCCAAAGGAAGGTGAATAGGGTTGACTCTTAAAGTCATAGCCCCCATCTTAACCTAAGTAACCTCTTAGGAGAAAACTTCATTTCTTGGCCTCATCAGAGCCATAGAAATTACAACTAGCTTTAGGAGAGAGTTCCTCAACTCTTAGTGATATTCATCATAATGAATTTATCACTTTCCCCTCCTAACTAAACTTCAACATAAGACTATTTCAACTAGATCTAGAGAGTTCCTAAACTCTACAATGAGCTTGCACTCATTTCCCCTCTGAATATTGACCATAGTCAATCATTCAGCAGAAGTAGAACTACGCATACTCTGATTCTATTCCCAAGGATACGTAGGCGTAAAGTGTGATGCTTTATCGAGTATACTTAGATACTAACCCCTAGGGTTTCAACCTTTAGCAAACATAAGATAACATTTAACAAGAGGTTCCTGTAGAGTACTACAGATACTTAGGGTGCTAATACCTTCCCTTTGTATAACCAACCCCCGAACCTTAGATCTTTCCCCTTTAGGTTTTTCTAACGATCTTGAACCTTTCGTTTGGATAAATCAAAGTCAGTTGTAAAAGAAACTGATGCAAATTAATTAATAATTTGTTATCCGATTTTCACCGCAACAGAAATGGCGACTTCACTGGGGATAGTTAGACCTATTGCTGGTCCTTTCCTAAGAGGGTTAAGCCTATCTTGCTTTTATGTTATTTATGTTTGCTTACTTGCTTGTATGTGCTTATGTATGTCATATTTGCTTACATATCTGTATATTTGTTCTTGCTTGATCTTTTGGGTTGACATGGTATATATGAGTGAGATAGGTCCTAACCCGGACTTGAGAGCACATTATTATAGGATCATGGTGTAATCAATAGTCGGTTGTTGGCAGTAGTACCAACAATCTATGGCATATGATGACCACACTCAGATGAGGCCCTTTGGGATCGTTGATGTCTGATGTGAGAAGTCACATTGATATTACTTTTTCAATTGGGAGCCAGGGATTCTGAGGACCGTAGTTTCCTTTACCCCACTTGGCCTTTTAGGATGTAGTGCGGTGACTATGAGGGAGTCAGTCCTGAGTAATTGTCACGCGATACTACACTCAGACGAGTTTTTCTTGAGAATATTATTAACTCGTGTAAGTAGTTACATGGGCCGATAATATCCGAAAGATTTACGTAGACTCTGGGAACTTCTTAGAACCTTGTTTGGCAAGTGAAAACCAGTAGTACATACCTATTGGGATGGGTAGACTATGGCTCCATTCTTGAGACCCTAAACCTAGGATCTGTATGTTTTGTTTGTGCTTGTGTGCTTTGTGCATCTCTACATTCAAGCATTCCTAGCCCTTTGGTCTCGAGGAACTCAAATGTTTGTTTCCTTTTCAAAAGATCAATACAGATCAGGGATTTTTAAAAAAAAAAAAAAAACTTCTTCAGTTTTCCAAAAGAACTTCTTGCAACTTGCCTTTGAGTTCCTTGAAACCATTTGGCTTGCATTAGTATCTCATTTGCATCTTAGCATGTGCATTTCCTCTCTGTCTTCGTCTCATGTCGTCATTTTCCCTTCAGAATCGTCTTTGAGTTGTTACCCAAGTCCAAACTCGACAAAGGATGTCTGAACAATACTGCGAGATGGATAGAGTCAACAATGAATTGAGTGAGCTCCGAGGAGGAATGGGGCAGATTATGGAAGCAATTCAGGTTATAAGTGCCAGGATGGATACACAAGCGACAGTAGTCTCCGAGATTATCACTACAACTGTAGAGCCTCCCGTTACTATTGTGAACCCCACTTTGGGCATGCCTTTTAACTTCATGCGTGATCCGACCGTCACTTCTACTCAACAAGCTGTTCCTTTGGTTAGTAAGTCTTTTCAAGCTATTCCTACCTTCACTCCAGCAACAGTGCAAGCCCAGATGCACCCAGTTTTTCAGAATCCACCTCCGGTTCATGATCATGTCAATAGGTCTGAAGAAGGAGATAAGCAACATAAAGGTTGAAGGAAAGTGTAGAGACAATGCAGAGGAAATTTGAAGCAATGGAGAGGAGCAATGTATCTAATATTAATGTTAAAGAATTGTGCTTAGTCTCAGGCTTGGTAATTCCACCCAAGTTCAAGCTACCCAGTTTCGACTTATACTCAGGAACGACCTGTCCTAAGTTGCATTTGGTCATGTATTACCGGCGAACGGATGCATATATGGATGATGATAAGTTGATGATCCACTGCTTCCAAGATAGTTTGAAAGGAGCGGCTGCAAAGTGGTATTTGACTTTGGACCAATCTAAGATCCAATGTTTTCAAGATGTATCTGATGCTTTCGTAAAGCATTACAAATATAACATGGACCTGGCGCCAGATCGTAGACAACTATTGAGCATGTCACAGCGCGATACTGAGTCTTTTAAAGAGTATGCACAGAGATGGAGAGAGCTGGCTTCACAGGTAGAGCCACCTTTATCCGAAAAAGAGTTAACTGATTGGTTCGTTGACACGGTGAGACCGGAATTCTATGAAAGGATGATCAGTAGCATGTCTGCTAATTTTTTTGATATCGTGGCTGTGGGGATTAAAGTAGAGCTTGGTCTGAAGAGTGGAAAAATGACCAAGAGAGCTGGTAGTCCAAGCGACGACGCCAAGATATCCTTCAAAAGGGAAGGAGAAACCAGTGCAGTGATGACAAACAAAAAGAGGAAAAATCAGTACTGGAAACGTCAGCAGCAACAACAGTGCTATTCTGTCCAGCAACCTTATGTGGCCGCCATCACGCCAACATTCAACCACCAAGCTTCTGTTTATCAGCCGGTTCCTCAACCGCCAGTATATCAACGAGCGCCGAACGCTCCTCCTCATCGCCAACAGACTCAAGTTTCTCGTCAGAATATTCCAGGAAAAAGGAAGGGTGGGAGGCCTCCGATTCCTCCCATTCCTATGACGTACACAACATTGTATCCTGTTTTGGTACAACAAGGATTAATAAACACAAGGTCATCAGGCCCACCTCCTAATCCGCTTCCACCTTCTTATAATCTCAATGCTCATTGTGCATTCCTTGAAGGCGCACCAGGCCACAACTTAGAAGGTTGTTTTGCTTTGAAGCATATTGTGAAGGACTTAGTAGAGAGAAACATTTTGTCTTTCGATGGCTCTCAGCCTATCATCAGAACGATCCTTACCCGCTCATGAGATAAGTAATGCTGTGGTAGATGTATCAAGACCAAGATGGACTGTGGTTGAGCTTCTCTTTGATTTTCTGCATTTTGATTCCCTAAAGCTGGCAATCTTTTGGCTGTTTCAGCAAGTTTATTGTATTTCCTTTGCGCTTTGAATATGTATTTGCTTATAAGCTTTGTTGTACTTTCAAATTGGGAAGGTTAATGAAATGTTTGTGCATTTTTTGGTTAAATCCATTCGTTTCACTCATTTACTTTTATTTTCATAAAATCAAAAATATCTTCATCTTTTTCTCGTTTTTCAAACTTTTGTTAAAGCAAAGATTACGGAGGATGATGAAAACCTCATGTTCATAATTGCTGTGGTATACTTTCAAATTAACCTCGCCGAGGATGTAAGGCATTGTTTCAATTCATCCCTTGTTAACCCCTTCGAGCCTGGAAGTAGGAGTTTTCTTTCTTTATACACAAAAAACCCTTAAATCTCAAACCTTGGGGCAGGGTAGTTCTCAGTTTAACTCGGTTATGCATTCAAACACGAGCGTTTCACATAAGGCGTCAGTCAGCTTCCAAATCAAGTGACTTCCTATTTTTGGAGATTTGAACGTATATCTTGAGTTAACTGAGCGTAGAATTTGAGCCTTTCTCTTTTGTTTCACAAACCATGAACCATACCACATTACAACCCCTAAAAGACCTAATTGAGGTAAGGTTGTCTTGAAAAGCATACTACAGCAAGGTTGAGTAACCTGACTCCTAATAATCTTTGTTACTCACGTGTGTTGGTCACTTCCTTAATGACTAGACCCACCTTTGTTTTTGACTATTTTAATCATTTCATTGTGTGTTTTTTATCAAAGCTTTGTTTTCAAACTTTGCATGGAGTTTTGCCAATTTTTTGATAAACAATACTTGTTTGCAATACAATTCAATATCAAAGGAATCCCAATAAATACAGCCAGCTAGGGTATTCGACTTGATAAAGGAAGCTCAGTCAGGGGCAACCAAGTGGAAGGATTTGCCAAAGTTCAAAATATTGGAGCAAGTCTCCCTGAGGTCATCTTATGACAAGTTTTGTCTCCAGTGACCTATCAGTAGGGGCAAGTTTGGTTCCCCCAGTCATTTCTACTACAATTTGTGTATTACGAATACAGTTCAACCGGGGCAACCACGTCTAAGTTCATTTCTTTCAAAAAGTTTGAAGACATTGAAGCATCTGGTGCGTCAATTCTTCTGTGAAATCCTTTTGACTACAAATCAGTTAATCAGAGGCAATCAGGTCGAGATTCGGCAAATCTCTAAAAAACAGTCAGTCAAGGACATCCCCGTCACAGATCAACCAAGTTGACAGGGGCAAAGTTTGTTCCCCAAATCATCAAACAACTATTCTGAAGCAAGTCCAAAGGCTTTGTTGTGCAAACACTGTTAATCTGGGGTTGTTACGTCAAGATCTCTCCAAGAGTTTGAAGATAATGAAACACCCTGTATGCCAATTATTTTATAAAATCCTCTTGTTATCGTATAGACCGTCTAGCCTGGGGCAGATAAGATTTGAAGATGGTAGTTGTGCCAGTAGAACGTATAATTACTTTGTTAGCTCCCAAATAAGCTGTTACTTCAGCTAATCTTGGCCATTCTCTACGGATTCTACACCAACAAAGAGATCAAGCTCATTATGGCAATACTCATGATGTTATACCTTAGGTGGAATACTCTTTTAACCAGTGAAGTTGTTGATTCTTCTTCATCACCAGTATTGGTCCAATCTGTTGGGTTTGGGATGGGTATCCTTTGTCGAGACGTTTTCTTCGTCTCCAGTTTCGCCCGTCTGTTTTGTCAGCATAAGCACTCATACCTTTGCATCTTACCATTTTAGCATTTTCTGCTTCTGTTTCTGGTGTTTACCTATCTTCGTTCACTTTGGCGTTTATCTCCCCAAGTGACTAGGTTTGTCTATTCTCTCTAATAGAAAGTCGGCCCTAGGCATAAAGTGCCCATTCTTTTCTGAATTCCCCACAGAGTTTTATCCTCGTGGATGATGGTTGGTTCAGTTATCTTTTCCACATGTGGATTAGATAAATCCCCATTTGAGTTCATTCCTCAATTGGAGTCTTGTTTGATCGTTTCTTTCTAGCTTGTTCCTAGATTGAACTTTGGTCCCTGGCAGGTGTGATTCTTTAAACCTATCTTTGAACGTGCATTTATTTTGCACCTTGTCTGGCAGGAAGCATCTTTTACAAGATCCTCATTGAAGACAGAATTATTTCTCCGACAATATTGTGATATCAACATATCTTTGAAGCAGCAATCTCTTGAAGAAGCTTGGCAGTCTCTTATAAGCAGCTTATCTATATTTGGTACTATTCAACCTCTTCGCAACCGTAATTGGGTATCCCCCAGGAAGCCTTATCTTCAGCTATGCAACTCCAGTACTAATCTATCAGATTCTATACCTTTATTGGGGCCCATTTCTTGGTTCTATCTCCAATAAGGTTTCTTTTTCCAAAGTGCCAACCGGTCATGCTTGAACCTGTTGTTCCATCCCTTTGGATGTCTTTTCCTAGTGAAGACCGTTTTTCGATTCAACCTTCATTGCGGATTTTTTCTAGAATGTCATCTAGTCGCGTTTAGCCTTGATGATCAATCATTCTAGATACTTTGTTGGAGCCCATTTCTTGGTTCTATCTCCAACAGGGTTACTTCTAAAGCGCCAACCGGTCATACTTGAACCTGTTGTTCCATCACTTTAGAGGTTACTTCTAAAGCGCCAACCGGTCATACTTGAACCTGTTGTTCCATCACTTTAGGGGTGTTTCTAGGATGTCATTTAGTCATGTTTTGACTTGATGATCAATCCTCCTAGATACTTTATTGGGGCCCATTTCTTGGTTAAATCTCCAATAAGGTTCTTCTTTTTTCCAAAGTGCCAACCGGTCATACTTGAACCTGTTGTTCCGTCGTTTTGGATATCTTTTCCCGGTGAAGACCGTTTTTCGGTTCAACCTTCATTGCGGATCCTTTCTAGAATGACATCTACTTGCGTTTAGCCTTGATGATCAATCATTCTAGATACCTTTATTGGAGCCCATTTCTTGGTTCTATCTCCAATGAGGTTACCTTTCTGGCTCCTACCAGTTTTCCTTCATGAAGCAGATTATGTGTTATCTCAACCAACTCTTATTTGAGTACCAGAGTCTATTCTTGACTCATTAACCATGTTCCCTTTTAAACCCTAGCTCTTTATGCAAGAGTCCCCAGAGAAATCAGCTTTTAGACGACAAATTTCTTTCACGAGAGTTGTTATTGGTCTTTGAATACAACAACTTCGTTATTTTCATCTGATTCTTAGAAGTGGAAGTTCTAAGAAAACACAAAGATAAACTAAGTTTTACTCCAGTATCAAGGTGTTTTATGAATCAAGTTGGTACAGGAAGAATTAGCAGTGCTGTTTTTGGCCTGGATCTGCCATCTCCAGAGAAAAGAAGATTGCCCCGGTTATCCTTGATTTTGGGTTTCAGGGTGTTGGCTGGTGTTATCCTTTCTTCTTTCCTGTTTTGCGTCGTTCGCGTCGTTTCTAGCATATAGCTAAGCATATGCATCATACCCTAGCATCTTTGCATCCTTGTGCTTTGTTTTGCTTGTGGTCTCTTGTTGGTGTCTGTCTTTATTTCCCCAGTGAAGTAAAGACATTCTCGGTTGGCTTTGTGTCGTGCTTGTTCGGTCTTAACCTTTGCGCGCAAGATTTGAATCTTTAAAACCTTTTGCTGTTCCCCAAGAAGTTTAACTTTAATGGATTTTTGGAACTGTTCTCGTTTGAATCGTGTCAAACTTGAACTTGAATTTTGTTTGAATCGTGTCAAGCATTGTCTTATGTGTTCTTGTTTGAATCGTGTCAAACCCGAACAGAGTCTTTGTTCGAATCGTGTCGGACACTGACCCCCTTTGTTTTAAAACCGTTCTTGTTCGAATCGTGTCAAACTTGAATTGGGACTTTTCTTGAATCGTGTCAAGCATCGTCTTGTGTTTTAAAAACTGTTCTTGTTCGAATCGTGTCGGACATTGAACACCTCCTCATCCTGTTTCTTTTCTGAAATTGCTTTAAGTTAAGTTTCTTGGAATAAAATTTATTCAACTTTAAGACTCTTATCTGTTGCGCAGAGTTTGTCTCCGTCTTTCTGGCTTTTCTTGAAGATCCCATCTTGAACTCTTCGGTATAAGAATCCCCAGGAAGTCTTTGCTTGGTTGCCTATTTTTTTGGCTGATCCCTAGTGGTCATGTTTTTCTTTCTGGTTTTGTGCCCAGGAAGAGTGTGGGTTTGTTTCGTTCCCAGTAGTCTATCTCCCTGGATCTTTCCCTAGTGGAGATTGTCTGTGATCTTTTCCCCAGTGTTTCTTTGGAGTCTCCCCGGTGAGTCTCCTTTGTTGGTTGGCCTGTATCCCCAGTGAGGTTTCCCTCGTGGATACAAACCTTCGTCCTTCCCCAGTGAAGCTCATCTTGTGTTTGCTTCCTGTCTGTCCTTTGGCGCCTTGTTGCGTCTGCATCTTTGTATCTTCCTTGGCATCTTGGGATCATGTTGTTGCATTGCATGTTCGCCCATCTGAGGGCAAAATTTTCGGTTATCTGTATTTAAATATCTTTCACTTTTGATTCCATGAGGATCTTCATCTCTCATGTCATCCGGTGAAGATATTTAAATAGGGGCAACTGTTGTACCCCAAATTTTACCCTCCGATTCGTCTGGTCACCATCATATCATTTTCGATCGTCCTTTCGTGCATTTTCTTAGTTTTTTAAGCATTAATCGTGTTTTTAACCAAGTTTGTCATTTCATTTTAGAATTTTTCTCATTTTGAGAATTGATTGAGTTTTAACTTTTAATTTAGTTTAATTTTAATTTTGATATAGTTAATTTTCAATTATCATTTTCATTTCTAAATTTAATTTACTTTAATCATCACTTTTTTCTAATTTAATGTAATTGGATTAACTTCATCATTTTAGGTTTAATTTAGGTTTAATTTTAATTTCAATTTACTTTTACTTTAATACAATTAGTTTAATTTTAACTTTTAATTTTAAATTATTTATGTTTAGTTTAACTAAGGTTATTATTCAGAATTTAAAACAAATAAAAAACGATTCTGCTTTCTAGAAGCCAATATCCATCATAGGCACATTTTCTCTTTTTACAAAGCCCATAGTTTGTTTTTGTTCTATTTACAAAGGGGTAACTCGACCAAAAACAAGTGATGCGAGAAGCTGCATCAATTTTGCACCAGCTTTTTCGTACCATATCCCTGCTCATCCATACGCCTTGCTCACACCAGCCTGCTCCCAACGTAAACCTGCTGTACGACCCTCTGCAGCCTGATACAACATACAACGGTCATATAATTTTCAAATGAAAAGAAGAGGAGATGATATAAGAGAGAGTTTCACGCAGAGATTGAGGGAGGGGAGGGCAATACAAACATCTTTCAAATCCAGTTAAAAAACCAAAACCAAAATTGCTTCAAAATCAAAAACAGAAACCAACACAATTCATAACCAGAGATAGGTTCAACACCAACTTGAACACACATTCAAACCAAAGAACAGAAGTTCTAACATCAACAAAACCTTAAATGAATTCAGAAGCAGAATCAATTCTCAAATCAAAAGCAGAGGAAGTTCAAACCAAAAAACCTGGGAACAAAACTTTCTGTCTTCAGCAACCTCAACCTCGTTTCACCTTTTAATCCACTCCAACACTATCCCTCAGCTTCTGACCATAAACACCGCATCACCTTCGTAAAACCTGCTTCCACCGCAGTTCAGAGCTCAACGCATGCGCGTAAGCAATGAATCTCTGATTCCATTTGATACTCACAGAAATTGAACAACCCCTATCAACTTTGTTCTTCCACTGCCATCAATAAACGGTACCTGCAGCAACATCGGAAAACAACTACAATCTGCTGCAGCAACGATATCAGCTCTTCATGACGACGCAACATCTCCAACTCGGTTTTGATTGCCACAACAACAAGATCTCAAGGGGCTCGGTTTCAATAATTTCTCAGTAACCATCAAAGCTTCTGTGAAGCGGAGAAGTAAGGCAGGAGGAACATTACCTGAGTTTCTTCGAGTAGGACTTTCTGGGGTCATTTCTGAACTTTGTCCTTATCCTCCATGTTTTTTTGTTGTGTAGACCTTTGTAGCTTTGTTGTCTTCATTCACTGTCTTCTTTTTCTTGCTCGGCATTTCGATTTGAGCCGCCTTTAACATACCTTCGTCCGGACCTAAGAAGACATGAATCGGAACAGAAAGGGAGAGCGCGTTTGAGAGGTGCGATTGAAGACGACAAGCCGCAAGGAGGAGAAATTGAGGTGTGACGGCGGAGTCCAACATGCTGCCGGTGGCGTTTTGAGGTTTCGCGAGAGAAGAAACGTAGCAAAGAGTGTAGGGTGAAAGCTCGGCTAAGAGGTACGGATTCGAGAGAGAGCGAGATAGATGAGGGAAATCGTGAGAAGTGAGTAACAATGGGGGAGGGTAGGGAGCAGAATCGCGAGAGAGAGAATGAAGCTAGGCATTGAGCAAAGGAATTGAGAGAAGTGCTTTTTCACGGCTGTGTAGAAATTAGGTTTTGGTTTTTTCCTTTCCCATTCATGTAGCCGAACCGGGTCAAGATCCATGACCCATCTAAAACCCAACGCCCCATCTTTGCTTGGGCTTACCTTCCAGCCTTGGCCCATGCTTAGTTTTTTTTCTTTTGGCACCATGCGTTCGTTTGTTTTTCTAAGAAGACAATTGAATTCATAACTTTAGTTAGTTTATTAATTTTAGTTTTTATCTTTTAGTTAATAATTAAGTTTCAGCTAGATTAATTATTTGATTTCTAGTTAAATTTAGGTAGAAATTAGCAACTTAGTTTTAATTAGATTTCAACTTAATTTATTAATTAATTTTAAAACTAGAGTTAATTAGTTATTTTCTTCTAACTAAGTTTGTTACTTAGATTAATTGGTTAGTTTTAAAGAAGAACTTAGCAAATTAGTTTTAGGTAGATTTAGATAATTTTCCAACTTTAGTTTTTCTAAGTTAGATAATCTTTGAACTTTAGTTGTAGTTAAATCTTTGATTAACTTTTTAAAATTGTCTTTAATCTGGTTCTTGAGAAAATTATTGATTAATTCCTTCCCTTGTCAGTTTGAAGTTTGATGATACTTCTTGACATCTCAGTGTTATCCATAAATTGATGTGTTCTTTTAATCATTCTATATGTTTGTCTTCCTAAAGATTGAAGCATATTGATATGTTCTTTTAATCATTCTATATGTTTGTCTTCCTAAATATTGAAGCATATTGATATGTTCTTTTAATCATTCTATATGTTTGTCTTCCTA
The DNA here is from genome assembly GCA_022829125.1 of Lathyrus tuberosus. Taxonomy (NCBI): domain Eukaryota; kingdom Viridiplantae; phylum Streptophyta; class Magnoliopsida; order Fabales; family Fabaceae; genus Lathyrus; species Lathyrus tuberosus. Next base: position 10,006,967 of record JALAZF010000174.1, on the reverse strand, counting down.
AAAGATTGAAGCATATTGATGTGTTCTTGTATATCATTTCTATATGTTTGTCTTCCTAAAGATTGAAGCATATTAATATACTCTTTTTATCATGTTCATCTTATCCATATCTTTGTCATAAACATATTGCCAACCTTATGCTTATGTTGTTTTATCTATTATATCAATATCCTATCTCTTACTGTTATTATCAACTGTTATACTTCCCCATTCCAAAGGAAGGTGAATAGGGTTGACTCTTAAAGTCATAGCCCCCATCTTAACCTAAGTAACCTCTTAGGAGAAAACTTCATTTCTTGGCCTCATCAGAGCCATATAAATTACAACTAGCTTTAGGAGAGAGTTCCTCAACTCTTAGTGATATTCATCATAATGAATTTATCACTTTTCCCTCCTAACTAAACTTCAACATAAGACTATTTCAACTAGATCTAGAGAGTTCCTAAACTCTACAATGAGCTTGCACTCATTTCCCCTCTGAATATTGACCATAGTCAATCATTCAGTAGAAGCAGAACTACGCATACTCTGATTCTATTCCCGAGGATACGTAGGCGTAAAGTGCGATGCTTTATCGAGTATACTTAGATACTAACCCCTAGGGTTTCAACCTTTAGCAAACATAAGATAACATTTAACAAGAGGTTCCTGTAGAGTACTACAGATACTTAGGGTGCTAATACCTTCCCTTTATATAACCAACCCCCGAACCTTAGATCTTTCCCCTTTAGGTTTTTCTAACGATCTTGAACCTTTCCTTTGGATAAATCAAAGTCGGTTGTAAAAGAAACTGATGCAAATTATTTAATAATTTGTTATCCGATTTTCACCGCAACAGAAATGGCGACTTCACTGGGGATAGTTAGACCTATTGCTGGTCCTTTCCTAAGAGGGTTAAGCCTATCCTGCTTTTATGTTATTCATGTTTGCTTATTTGCTTGTATGTGCTTATGTATGTCATATTTGCTTACATATTTGTATATTTGTTCTTGCTTGATCTTTTGGGTTGACATGGTATATATGAGTGAGATAGGTCCTAACCCGGACTTGAGAGCACATTATTATAGGATCATGGAGTAATCAATAGTCGGTTGTTGGCAGTAGTACCAACAATCTATGGCATATGATGACCACACTCAGATGAGGCCCTTTGGGATCATTGATGTCTGATGTGAGAGGTCACATTGATATTACTTTTTCAATTGGGAGCCAGGGATTCTGAGGACCGTAGTTTCCTTTACCCCACTTGGCCTTTTAGGATGTAGTGCGGTGACTATGAGGGAGCCAGTCCTGAGTAGTTGTCACGCGATACTACACTCAGACGAGTTTATCTTGAGAATATTATTAACTCGTGTAAGTAGTTACATGGGCCGATAATATCCGAAAGATTTACGTAGACTCTGGGAACTTCTTAGAACCTTGTTTGGCAAGTGAAAACCAGTAGTACATACCTATTGGGATGGGTAGACTATGGCTCCATTCATGAGACCCTAAACCTAGGATCTGTATGTTTTGTTTGTGCTTGTGTGCTTTGTGCATCTCTACATTCAAACATTCCTAGCCCTTTGGTCTCGAGGAACTCAAATGTTTGTTTCCTTTTCAAAAGATCAATACAGATCAGGGATTTAAAAAAAAAAAAAAAACTTCTTCAGTTTTCCAAAAGAACTTCTCGCAACTTGCCTTTGAGTTCCTTGAAACCATTTGGCTTGCATTAGCATCTCATTTGCATCTTAGCATGTGCATTTCCTCTCTGTCTTCGTCTCATGTCGTCATTTTCCCTTCAGAATCGTCTTTGAGTTGTTACCCAAGTCCAAACTCGACAAAGAATGTCTGAGCAATACTGCGAGATGGACAGAGTCAACAATGAATTGAGTGAGCTCCGAGGAGGAATGGGGCAGATTATGGAAGCAATTCAGTTTATAAGTGCCAGGATGGATACACAAGCGACAGTAGTCTCCGAGATTATCACTACAACTGTAGAGCCTCCTGTTACTATTGTGAACCCCACTTTGGGCATGCCTTTTAACTTCATGCGTGATCCGACCGTCACTTCTACTCAACAAGCTATTCCTTTGGTTAGTAAGGCTTTTCAAGCTATTCCTACCTTCACTCCAGCAACAGTGCAAGCCCAGATGCACCCAGTTTTTCAGAATCCACCTCCGGTTCATGATCATGTCAATAGGTCTGAAGAAGGAGATAAGCAACATAAAAGGTTGAAGGAAAGTGTAGAGACAATGCAGAGGAAATTTGAAGCAATGGAGAGGAGAAATGTATCTAATATTAATGTTAAAGAATTGTGCTTAGTCTCAGGCTTGGTAATTCCACCCAAGTTCAAGCTACCCAGTTTCGACTTATACTCAGGAAATACCTGTCCTAAGTTGCATTTGGTCACGTATTACCGATGAACGGCTGCATATATAGATGATGATAAGTTGATGATCCACTGCTTCCAAGATAGTTTGAAAGGAGCGGCTGCAAAGTGGTATTTGACTTTGGACCAATCTAAGATCCAATGTTTTCAAGATGTATCTGATGCTTTCGTAAAGCATTACAAATATAACATGGACCTGGCGCCAGATCATAGACAACTATTGAGCATGTCACAGCGCGATACAGAGTCTTTTAAAGAGTATGCACAGAGATGGAGAGAGCTGGCTTCACAAGTAGAGCCACCTTTATCCGAAAAAGAGTTAACTGATTGGTTCGTTGACACGGTGAGACCGGAATTCTATGAAAGGATGATCAGTAGCGTGTCTGCTAATTTTTTTGATATCGTGGCTGTGGGGATTAAAGTAGAGCTTGGTCTGAAGAGTGGAAGAATGACCAAGAGAGCTGGTAGTCCAAGCGACGACGCCAAGATATCCTTCAAAAGGGAAGGAGAAACCAGTGCAGTGATGACAAACAAAAAGAGGAAAAATCAGTACTGGAAACGTCAGCAGCAACAGCAGTGCTATTCTGTCCAGCAACCTTATGTGGCCGCCATCACGCCAACATTCAACCACCGAGCTTCTGTTTATCAGCCGGTTCCTCAACCGCCAGTATATCAACGAGCGCCGAACGCTCCTCCTCATCGCCAACAGACTCAAGTTTCTCGTCAGAATATTCCAGGAAAAAGGAAGGGTGGGAGGCCTCCGATTCCTCCCATTCCTATGACGTACACAGCATTGTATCCTGTCATGGTACAACAAGGATTAATAACCACAAGGTCATCAGGCCCACCTCCTAATCCGCTTCCACCTTCTTATAATCCCAATGCTCATTGTGCATTCCTTGAAGGCGCACCAGGCCACAACTTAGAAGGTTGTTTTGCTTTGAAGCATATTGTGAAGGACTTAGTAGAGAGAAACATTTTGTCTTTCGATGGCTCTCAGCCTATCATCAGAACGATCCTTACCCGCTCATGAGATAAGTAATGCTGTGGCAGATGTATCAAGACCAAGATGGACTGTGGTTGAGCTTCTCTTTGATTTTCTGCATTTTGATTCCCTAAAGCTGACAATCTTTTGGCTGTTTCAGCAAGTTTATTGTATTTCCTTTGCGCTTTGAATATGTATTTGCTTATAAGCTTTGTTGTACTTTCAAATTGGCAAGGTTAATGAAATGTTTGTGCATTTTTTGGTTAAATCCATTCGTTTCACTCATTTACTTTTATTTTCATAAAATCAAAAATATCTTCATCTTTTTCTCCTTTTTCAAACTTTTGTTAAAGCAAAGATTACGGAGGATGATGAAAACCTCATGTTTATAATTGCTGTGGTATACTTTCAAATTAACCTCGCCGAGGTTGTAAGGCATTGTTTCAATTCATCCCTTGTTAACCCCTTCGAGCCTGGAAGTAGGAGTTTTCTTTCTTTATACACAAAAAACCCTTAAATCTCAAACCTTGGGGCAGGGTAGTTCTCAGTTTAACTCGGTTATGCATTCAAACACGAGCGTTTCACATAAGGCGTCAGTCAGCTTCCAAATCAAGTGACTTCCTATTTTTGAAGATTTGAACGTATATCTTGAGTTAACTGAGCGTAGAATTTGAGCCTTTCTCTTTGGTTTTACAAACCATGAACCATACCACATTACAACCCCTAAAAGACCTAATTGAGGTAAGGTTGTCTTGAAAAGCATACTACAGCAAGGTTGAGTAACCTGACTCCTAATAATCTTTGTTACTCACGTGTGTTGGTCACTTCCTTAATGACTAGACCCACCTTTGTTTTTGACTATTTTAATCATTTCATTGTGTGTTTTTTATCAAAGTTTTGTTTTCAAACTTTGCATTAAACCTTTGCATGGAGTTTTGCCAATTTTTTGATAAACAATACTTGTTTGCAATACAATTCAATATCAAAGGAATCCCAACAAATACAGCCAGCTAGGGTATTCGACTTGATAAAGGAAGCTCAGTCACGGGCAACCAAGTGGAAGGATTTGCCAAAGTTCAAAATATTGGAGCAAGTCTCCCTGAGGTCATCTTATGACAAGTTTTGTCTCCAGTGACCTATCAGCAGGGGCAAGTTTGGTTCCCCCAGTCATTTCTACTACAATTTGTGTATTAGGAATACAGTTGAACCGGGGCAACCACGTCTAAGTTCATTTCTTTCAAAAAGTTTGAAGACATTGAAGCATCTGGTGCGTCAATTCTTCTGTGAAATCCTTTTGACTACAAATCAGTTAATCAGAGGCAATCAGGTCGAGATTCGGCAAATCTCTAAAAAACAGTCAGTCAAGGACATCCCCGTCACAGATCAACCAAGTTGACAGGGGCAAAGTTTGTTCCCCAAATCATCAAACAACTATTCTGAAGCAAGTCCAAAGGCTTTGTTGTGCAAACACTGTTAATCTGGGGCTGTTACGTCAAGATCTCTCCAAGAGTTTGAAGATAATGAAACACCCTGTATGCCAATTCTTCTATAAAATCCTCTTGTTATCGTATAGACCGTCTAGCCTGGGACAGATAAGATTTGAAGATGGTAGTTGTGCCAGTAGAACGCATAATTACTTTGTTAGCTCCCAAATAAGCTGTTACTTCAGCTAATCTTGGCCATTCTCAACGGATTCTACACCAACAAAGAGATCAAGCTCATGATGGCAATACTCATGATGTTATACCTTAGGTGGAATACTCTTTTCACTAGTGAAGTTGTTGATTCTTCTTCATAACCAGTATTGGTCCAATCTGTTGGGTTTGGGATAGGTATCCTTTGTCGAGACGTTTTCTTCGTCTCCAGTTTCGCCCGTCTGTTTTGTCAGCATAAGCACTCATACCTTTGCATCTTACCATTTTAGCATTTTCTGCTTCTGTTTCTGGTGTTTACCTATCTTCGTTCACTTTGGCGTTTATCTCCCCAAGTGACTGGATTTGTATATTCTCTCCAATAGAAAGTCGGCCCTAGGCATAAAGTGCCCATTCTTTTCTGAATTCCCCACAGAGCTTTATCCTCGTGGATGATGGTTGGTTCAGTTATCTTTTCCACATGTGGATTAGATAAATCCCCATTTGAGTTCATTCCTCAATTGGAGTCTTGTTTGATCGTTTCTTTCTAGCTTGTTCCTAGATTGAACTTTGGTCCCTGGCAGGTGTGATTCTTTAAACCTATCTTTGAACGTGCATTTATTTTGCACCTTGTCTGGCAGGAAGCATCTTTTACAAGATCCAACGTGCATTTATTTTGCACCTTGTCTGGCAGGAAGCATCTTTTACAAGATCCTCATTGAAGACAGAATTATTTCTCCGACAATATTGTGATATCAACATATCTTTGAAGCAGCAATCTCTTGAAGAAGCTTGGCAGTCTCTTATAAGCAGCTTATCTATCTATGGTACTATTCAACCTCTTCGCACCCGTAATTGGGTATCCCCCAGGAAGCCTTATCTTCAGTTATGCAACTCCGGTACTAATCTATCAGATTCTATACCTTTATTGGGGCCCATTTCTTGGTTCTATCTCCAATAAGGTTTCTTTTTCCAAAGTGCCAACCGGTCATGCTTGAACCTGTTGTTCCATCACTTTGGATGTCTTTTCCCAGTGAAGACCGTTTTTCGGTTCAACCTTCATTGCGGATTTTTTCTAGAATGTCATCTAGTCACGTTTAGCCTTGATAATCAATCATTCTAGATACTTTATTGGAGCCCATTTCTTGGTTCTATCTCCAACAGGGTTACTTCTAAAGCGCCAACCGGTCATACTTGAACCTGTTGTTCCATCACTTTAGAGGTTACTTCTAAAGCGCCAACCGGTCATACTTGAACCTGTTGTTCCATCACTTTAGGGGTGTTTCTAGGATGTCATTTAGTCATGTTTTGACTTGATGATCAATCATCCTAGATACTTTATTGGGGCCCATTTCTTGGTTCAATCTCCAATAAGGCTCTTCTTTTTTCCAAAGTGCCAACCGGTCATACTTGAACCTGTTGTTCCGTCGTTTTGGATATCTTTTCCCGGTGAAGACCGTTTTTCGGTTCAACCTTCATTGCGGATCCTTTCTAGAATGACATCTAGTTGCGTTTAGCCTTGATGATCAATCATTCTAGATACCTTTATTGGAGCCCATTTATTGGTTCTATCTCCAATGAGGTTACCTTTCTGGCTCCTACCGGTTTTCCTTCATGAAGCAGATTATGTGTTGTCTCAACCAACTCTTATTTGAGTACCAGAGTCTATTCTTGACTCATTAACCATGTTCCCTTTTAAACTCTAGCTCTTTATGCAAGAGTCCCCAGAGAAATCAGCTTTTAGACGACAAATTTCTTTCACGAGAGTTGTTATTGGTCTTTGAATACAACAACTTCGTTATTTTCATCTGATTCTTAGAAGTGGAAGTTCTAAGAAAACACAAAGATAAACTAAGTTTTACTCCAGTATCAAGGTGTTTTATGAATCAAGTTGGTACAGGAAGAATTAGCAGTGCTGTTTTTGGCATGGATCTGCCATCTCCAGAGAAAAGAAGATTGCCCCGGTTATCCTTGATGATGGGTTTCAGGGTATTGGCTGGTGTTATCCTTTCTTCTTTCCTGTTTTGCGTCGTTTCTAGCATATAGCTAAGCATATGCATCATACCCTAGCATCTTTGAATCCTTGTGCTTTGTTTTGCTTGTGGTCTCTTGTTGGTGTCTGTCTTTATTTCCCCAGTGAAGTAAAGACATTCTCGGTTTGCTTTGTGTCGTGCTTGTTCGGTCTTAACCTTTGCGCGCCAGATTTGAATCTTTAAAACCTTTTGCTGTTCCCCAAGAAGTTTAACTTTAAAGGATTTTTGGAACTGTTCTCGTTTGAATCGTGTCAAACTTGAACTTAAACTTTGTTTGAATCGTGTCAAGCATTGTCTTATGTGTTCTTGTTTGAATCGTGTCAAACCCGAACAGAGTCTTTGTTCGAATCGTGTCGGACACTGACCCCCTTTGTTTTAAAACCATTCTTATTCGAATCGTGTCGAACTTGAATTGGGACTTTGCTTGAATCGTATCAAGCATCGTCTTTTGTTTTAAAAACTGTTCTTGTTCGAATCGTGTCGGACATTGAACACCTCCTCATCCTGTTTCTTTTCTGAAATTGCTTTAAGTTAAGTTTCTTGGAATAAATTTTATTCAACTTTAAGACTCTTATCTGTTGCGCAGAGTTTGTCTCTGTCTTTCTGGCTTTTCTTGAAGATCCCATCTTGAACTCTTCGGTATAAGAATCCCCAGGAAGTCTTTGCTTGGTTGTCTATTTTTTTGGCTGATCCCTAGTGGTCATGTTTTTCTTTCTGGTTTTGTGCCCAGGAAGAGTGTGGGTTTGTTTCGTTCCCAGTAGTCTATCTCCCTGGATCTTTCCCCAGTGGAGATTGTCTGTGATCTTTTCCCCAGTGTTTCTTTGGAGTCTCCCCGGTGAGTCTCCTTTGTTGGTTGGCCTGTATCCCCAGTGAGGTTTCCCTCGTGGATACAAACCTTTGTTTTTGTTCTATTTACAAAGGGGTAACTCGACCAAAAACAAGTGATGCGAGAAGCTGCATCAATTTTGCACCATCTTTTTCGTACCATATCCCTGCTCATCCATACGCCTTGCTCACACCAGCCTGCTCCCAACGTAAACCTGCTGGACGACCCTCTGCAGCCTGATACAACATACAACGGTCATATAATTTTCAAATGAAAAGAAGAGGAGATGATATAAGAGAGAGTTTCACGCAGAGATTGAGGGAGGGGAGGGCAATACAAAAATCTTTCAAATCCAGTTAAAAAACCAAAACCAAAATTGCTTCAAAATCAAAAACAGAAACCAACACAATTCATAACCAGAGATAGGTTCAACACCAACTTGAACACACATTCAAACCAAAGAACAGAAGTTCTAACATCAACAAAACCTTAAATGAATTCAGAAGCAGAACCAATTCTCAAATCAAAAGCAGAGGATGTTCAAACCAAAAAACCTGGGAACAAAAATTTCTGTCTTCAGCAACCTCAACCTCGTTTCACCTTTTAATCCACTCCAACACTATCCCTTAGCTTCTGACCATAAACACCGCGTCACCTTCGTAAAACCTCCTTTCGCCACAGTTCAGAGCTCAACGCATGCGCGTAAGCAATGAATCTCTGATTCCATTTGATACTCACAGAAATCGAACAACCCCTATCAACTTTGTTCTTCCACTGCCATCAATAAACGGAACCTACAGCAACATCGGAAAACAACTACAATCTGCTGCAGCAACGATATCAGCTCTTCTTGACGACGCAGCATCTCCAACTCGGTTTTGATTGCCACAACAACAAGATCTCAGGGGGCTCGGTTTCAATAATTTCTCAGTAACCATCAAAGCTTGTGTGAAGCGGAGAAGTAAGGCGGGAGGAACATTACCTGAGTTTCTTCGAGTAGGACTTTCTGGGGTAATTTCTGAACTTTGTCCTTATCCTCCATGTTTTTTTGTTGTGTAGACCTTTGTAGCTTTGTTGTCTTCATTCACTGTCTTTTTTATCTTGCTCGGCATTTCGATTTGAGCCGCCTTTAACATACCTTCGTCCGTACCTAAGAAGACATGAATCGGAACAGAAAGGGAGAGCGCGTTTGAGAGGTGCGATTGAAGATGACGAGCCGCAAGGAGGAGAAATGGAGGTGTGACGATGGAGTCCAACATGCTGCCGGTGGCGTTTTGAGGTTTCGCGAGAGAAGAAACGTAGCAGAGAGTGTAGGGTGAAAGCTCGGCTAAGAGGTACGGATTCGAGAGAGAGCGAGACAGATGAGGGAAATCGTGAGAAGTGAGTAACAATGGGGGAGGGTAGGGAGCAGAATCGCGAGACAGAATGAAGCTGGGCATTGAGCAAAGGAATTGAGAGAAGTGCTTTTTCACGGCTGTGTAGAAATTAGGTTTTGGTTTTTTCCTTTCCCATTCATGTAGCCGAACCGGGTCAAGATCCATGACCCATCTAAAACCCAACGCCCCATCTTTGCCTGGGCTTACCTTCCAGCCTTGGCCCATGCTTAGTTTTTTTTCTTTTGGCACCATGCGTTCGTTTGTTTTTCTAAGAAGACAATTGAATTCATAACTTTAGTTAGTTTATTAATTTTAGTTTTTATCTTTTAGTTAATAATTAAGTTTCAGCTAGATTAATTATTTGATTTCTAGTTAAATTTAGGTAGAAATTAGCAACTTAGTTTTAATTAGATTTCAACTTAATTTATTAATTAATTTTAAAACTAGAGTTAATTAGTTATTTTCTTCTAACTAAGTTTGTTACTTAGATTAATTGGTTAGTTTTTAAGAAGAACTTAGCAAATTAGTTTTAGGTAGATTTAGATAATTTTCCAACTTTAGTTTTACTAAGTTAGATAATCTTTGAACTTTAGTTGTAGTTAAATCTTTGATTAACTTTTTAAAATTGTCTTTAATCTGGTTCTTGAGAAAATTATTGATTAATTCCTTCCTTGTCAGTTTGAGGTTTGATGATACTTCTTAACATCTCAGTGTTATCCATAAATTGATGTGTTCTTTTAATCATTCTATATGTTTGTCTTCCTAAAGATTGAAGCATATTGATATGTTCTTTTAATCATTCTATATCTTTGTCTTCCTAAAGATTGAAGCATATTGATATGTTCTTTTAATCATTCTATATGTTTGTCTTCCTAAAAGATTGAAGCATATTGATGTGTTCTTGTATATCATTTCTATATGTTTGTCTTCCTAAAGATTGAAGCATATTAATATACTCTTTTTATCATGTTCATCTTATCCATATCTTTGTCATAAACATATTACCATCCTCATGCTTATGTTGTTTTATCTATTATATCAATATCCTATCTCTTACTGTTATTATCAACTGTTATACTTCCCCATTCCAAAGGAAGGTGAATAGGGTTGACTCTTAAAGTCATAGCCCCCATCTTAACCTAAGTAACCTCTTAGGAGAAAACTTCATTTCTTGGCCTCATCAGAGCCATAGAAATTACAACTAGCTTTAGGAGAGAGTTCCTCAACTCTTAGTGATATTCATCATAATGAATTTATCACTTTCCCCTCCTAACTAAACTTCAACATAAGACTATTTCAACTAGATCTAGAGAGTTCCTAAACTCTACAATGAGCTTGCACTCATTTCCCCTCTAAATATTGACCATAGTCAATCATTCAGTAGAAGTAGAACTACGCATACTCTGATTCTATTCCCGAGGATACGTAGGCGTAAAGTGTGATGCTTTATCGAGTATACTTAGATACTAACCCCTAGGGTTTCAACCTTTAGCAAACATAAGATAACATTTAACAAGAGGTTCCTGTAGAGTACTACAGATACTTAGGGTGCTAATACCTTCCCTTTGTATAACCAACCCCCGAACCTTAGATCTTTCCCCTTTAGGTTTTTCTAACGATCTTGAACCTTTCCTTTGGATAAATCAAAGTCGGTTGTAAAAGAAACTGATGCAAATTAATTAATAATTTGTTATTCGATTTTCACCGCAACAGTCGTGCTCCGCCAAATTCATTAGAGGAAGACACTCTGATGAAAGACAACTTTGACTACAATTACTTTGGCCCAATGGATGGTCTGCCAATGTGGCAACCTTACCCAGGAAACTTGGGACCGGAAAGTCAACCGAGTAATGAAAATCGGCTGACCGTCATTGAACAGAATACCTGTGTCCCCACCATGTCATGGGATCAACACTCAGGTTATTCAGAAACTACTCAACATAAAGATGAATTCGCAACGTTTGCAAGACTTGAATTCATCAACTATGCTTTTCCCGAGGTCAACGTCATCGAGAGAAATGACTCCTCCAGTTCCATAGAAGTTTGGGACACCTTGGGACAACCGAGTGGAAAATACGACTTTATGGTCAAGTACACCGCTCCCGAAAGCTCTCGTATCAGGCTCGAAGATATCCAACCTACTGAATAGGGAGATACAGTTGAGAGCACAAATGTTATGCAAATTGCAACAGAGGAATTCTCCTACGACAATTCTGCCTGAGAGACAGATTCCAATGATCCTGCTCCACCAGAAATCAGCGTCATTTCTGAAGACAAATCAAGGAAGGTACCAAACTTTGTGATTCACCGAGGAGTTCGCCGCCAATGGGTTTCCGTCGAGGTTCCGAAGATCGCTCATCAGTCAAAGTAATTGCCATCTTTTAACCTTTCACTCTGCCCAGGTAAAACGAATGTTTTGATAGGGATCGGTTTCTGTAAATTTCCCTCTTCGCTTAGCCCAAAGCGACAAAGTTTTGTTTTATAGGGCTGTAGTTTCAAGAATCGACTTGTTCATTAATAAAATAACGTCGTTCTGTAATTTCCGCATTTATTGTTGTTTTCTCTTTTTGCTTTTTCTTAGAAAATGGTAATCCTAAAAAAACAATTCAATAATAAAAACAAGCAGTAAAATAAAACACTGCAAACACTTGCATTTTCTCTATCTTTTCTAAACACGAATCATCACGTCATACAGATTGCTTGTTTTAAACCCCGTTGAAACATATGATCCGATGCCTTCTCCCAACTTTGAGTTCCCGGTATTCGAGGCTGAAGAAGAAAATGACAACGAAATTCCAGAAGAGATCTCCCGACTACTCAGACAAGAGGAAAGGTCTATTGAACCTCACAAAGAGCCGTTGGAAACGGTAAACTTGGGTTCAGAAAAAGAGAGAAAAGAAATCAGGATTGGGGCACTGCTCAGTCTAACTGCCAAAGAAAGTTTGATAAAGCTTCTCAAAGAATTCCCCGATGTATTCGCTTGGTCCTATCAGGATATGCCAGGGTTGGATACCAGCATCGTGGAACATCATTTACCGTTGAGATCAGAATGTCCGCCAGTAAAGCAAAGGTTGAGAAGCACTCACCCGGACATGGCCATCAAAATCAAAGAGGAGGTGCAGAAACAGATTGATGCGGGTTTCCTCGCCACATCTGAATATCCTCAATGGTTAGCCAACATCGTACCTGTTCCCAAAAAGGACGGAAATGTCAGAATGTGTGTCGACTACAGGGATCTGAACAAGGCTAGTCCAAAGGACGACTTTCCTTTACCACACATTGACATGTTGGTTGACAGTACAGCAAAATTCAAAGTTTTCTCCTTCATGGATGGATTCTCGGGCTATAACCAGATCAAAATGGCGCCGAAAGACATGGAGAAAACTTCATTCATTACCCATGGGGTACCTTTTGTTACAAGGTAATGTTGTTCGATTTGAAGAACGTCAGGGCAACCTATCAAAGGGCCATGACTACTCTGTTTCATGACATGATACACAAAGAAATCGAGGTATATGTCGATGATATGATTGCAAAATCAAAAATAGAGAGTGAGCACGTTGAACATCTGTCAAAATCATTCAAACGTTTAAGAAAATTCAACCTCCACTTGAATCCCAACAAGTGCACCTTCGGTGTCCGTTCAGGGAAACTACTAGTGTTCATCGTCAGCCAGAAAGGGATTGAAGTTGATCCTGACAAGGTCAAGGCCATTCAAGAAATGGCTTCTCCGAAAACTGAAAAACAAGTCAGAGGATTCCTGGGACGTTTGAATTACATCTCCAGATTCATATTCCTTATGACCGCGACATGCGCGCCAATCTTCAAATTGCTCAAGAAGATACAATCATTTCTCACTGATTCGCGAGGAAATGGACTCCGAATTATGATGGCCCCTATGTGGTCACAAAAGCTTTCTTAGGCGGCACCTTGAGACTTGGAACCATGGACGGAGAGGAATTTGCCTACCCCACGAATGTTGATGTAGTCAAGAAATACTTCGCCTAAACTAAAAAAAAAACGTCTCGGTGGATTGAAAACCCGAAAGGGCGGTCCAGGCAAAAGTTAGAGACATAAAAAGAAAAAATCATCCCGGTGGATTGGAAACATCAAAGTACAATCCAGGCAAAAATTAGGGATAATGGCAAGTAACTATATTCAACAGAGGCAAGTCCCTCAACAACAGTTACATCATCTGTCAGAAAACTCCAGTCAAGGTCATCTTCGACAGAAGCTCGGGATGTCCCGAATTCAAAGTTGGTAGAAGGATAGTGGTCGTTATGTTTCAATGTAGCCCTTTTCCCTATAAAATTACCATTTTCAAACTTTGTATATACTCTTTGGAATCACGCGTTTGGCTGATCTCCATCTTATCAATAAAATTTTAGCCTTTGTGCTTTTGTTTGCAATTCTTATTTGTTTTAGCTTTACAGAACGACGTTGTTAACATGATTAACAATTCTTGAAATAAAACAAAAATGAATTTACTTGTTAAAACTTTTTCTGCTTTTAAATTAAAGACGACAATTTCTTTTGATTGTTGAACATCAAAGGAACATCAATCGCTTCTCCAGAAGTAAGCGAACTTCAAAGTGCAGAATCAAAGTACTCCTTCTAACCCAGTACGCCTGAATGAAGGGATCAACTGTGTCAGAGACCTTGTTTCGTCTGACACGCCTCGGCCGAGTTCTCATCTCCTAAGCCAGACCAGCGGTAGCTCCCAACAGGGACTGTCTCTCCTAAGCAAGGTGGGATTACTATCTTGAACCAACGGTACTTCTATACGCCCCGCGATGGCCGAGTATCCAGTCGTGTTCACCCGTCAGTTTGTATGTCGCGTCAGTTTTGTCGGCACATACATACATACATCATGCATTATTGATTTGCATTTACATTGCATATTGCATCACTATTACTCTAGTCGGTCTTATCCCCTAGTGATAACAGCCCTCTCAATCGAGTCGTCGATTCTTTCCTCGTCACGAAGTGTAGCGTCTGAACAATCTCTCCTCCAGTTTATTTCTGGATGGAAGTTGGCCATTGACCACTTTGATAACTTGAACCTCTGAAAAGCCAGAGAAAACGTTCAACAAACATCACTCTTCGCCATTGAAGATGATATCCTTGCTTTCCCGGATTAAGGAAAATCCACAGGGAAAGCCTCGTAATCAGACATTTGGCAGCATGCCAGTTTCGCTCCGAAGAGGCCGCTGATGAAAAGGTCATCGTCACCTCAAAATTGGACCCCATCATATGGCGTTTCTCTGGGAAGATCCCGAGAAAAGTATGATGTAAAGACCCCAAGAGAATGCAGTATCTCAAGGGACTCACATTCCCCAAGTAGAGTCAACAAATGGCATCTCCAACAGAGAAATTTGTACACCTTTACAACTCAGACGACTGGGTTCCCCAGCAAGTCTGACATCGAAACTTTTTCCATCAAATGGCATCTCCCCGGGAAAATTCGGCGAGAAGTTTGAGGAAAACCGCTACGAATAGCGTCCCTTGTCAATAAAGTTTATTGACAAAAGAAACTAAGACCAGTTCCTCGGTAGGAAACCAGGACCGAGGGGAAGTTTAAATCAGAAACTAATACCAGTTCCTCGGTAGGAAACCAGGATCGAGGGGAAGTTTAAATCAGAAACTAAGACCAGTTCCTCGGTAGGAAACCAGGATCGAGGGGAAGTTTGAATCAGAAACTAAGACCAGTTCCTCTGTAGGAAACCAGAATCGAGGGGAAGTTTAAATCAGAAACTAAGACCAGTTCCTCGGTAGGAAACCAGGATCAAGGGGAAGTTTGCCTTTTCTAAGCATCATTGCTTAGCAAAAGAAGATGAATACGTGAATTACCATTCATAGACGCCGTCAAAATTTCGGGTATTCTGATATTTAATCCTCTTGCACTCTGAATGCCCGAATACCTTCGTCATTCACACCTTCGTGTCCAAGAAGATTAAATAGGGGCATCTTTCATACCCCAAATTTTGACCACTAAGATTCCCATCATTATGGAAATCATCATCACAATATGGATGAACCATCATACCTCATTAGTCTCCCCAAAGATGGGTGAGCATCCACTACAATCAAAATTAGGGTTTCAAGCCCTCTCTGAGTGCTTAGACAAAGGGTCAACCAAGGAATGACATGATTTTCAACTTGTCTAACCTCTCAAACATCCACATGGTTTAAGCACAAGGTTGCTCCCTTCTAGGTGGATCAAGTCTCAAGATCGACAGTGTCGCCAAATTAGGGTTTTGGTCGACCAGGGCCTCCAGATGAAATTTTTCCTCTGGGCACAAGCCAATAATCCAAAACATAACCTAATATACTTCATGGGACCTCATGGACCCAATCATCAAGTCAGTTTTGCCTCAGGGGATGCATTCATCAAAAAACAGGAATTAGGGTTTCTTGACCTAATTCACCCCTAAGTTGACTTTTAGGGCAAATCATGAGCCAAGACCTCAAGAGAGGATTTGAGGGTCTCCAATATGCCATATTGATCCATTTGGAACAATGGATTAATCCAAGAAGTTTGAGCAACAAGTCTCAATTTCATCTGCACCACAATTAGGGTTTTAAGGGAAAAGTCAACTGTAACTTTGACTTTTGACCAGGACATGCTCCCAAACCCTAGGACATGCCTCAATATACCCCATGACACCCATGGAACATGTCCATAAAGTTTGATTTAGGTCAAGGACATGATTTCATGAAGAATTGCACAGTTTGGAATTCATCCGATAAAAAGTCAACTGTGCACAAAAGTCAACTTTGACTTTTTGAGATTTTTCACCAAAATGGATTTTTAACCCTAAAATGATGTTAATGTATGATTTGAATCATCATTCATCAAGAAAAATCAAGAAAAGTTGGATAACTTGTAAAAGGGGTAACCATAAAAACTTAGAAAATTTTCTAAGTTAAAAATAAAGTGACAAGGGTACCAACTTTGGAGGATCATAACTCCTAAACCACAAGGCCATTTTTTCCCATCCAAAGCTTGATTTGTAGATCTGATTTCCCTCTACAAAAACTTCAACTAGACCTAACTCCAATTCATTGTGAATTTTGAGCTATGAGTGAGCCAAAATGGCTGAAAATATGGAAGTACACCATTTTCCAACACTTAGAAAAATTCTGGGCAAGGCAGATTTTGTGTTGAAACACCAAAACTTGTGAGATCTTTTCACATAGATGCAAGCTGAATCAAGTCCAAAGGTAAACATCAATGTTGTTGCATATGTTGCCAAGAATTTAAAGAGCTTAACAGCATGAATTGATTCAACTTGAGCCAAGAGAAATCCATGCCCAAAGTCATGCTGCTGCAAGCTGTTTTGGAAAAATCAGTTTGCATGTTTGCTTGCCACACACGATTTTGAACCAAAAACTGAGGATCAGCATGCCACATGTATTCAAACCAATCACATTGCATCTGATCCAACTGATAAATCTGAGTCAAAAGGCCAAGGAATCTTCCAACTTGAAATTCATCCACTTTGGCACATTTTGCCTTGAATTCAAAGTGCATTAATGTGGAATAGTGCATTGTCAAGGTAGCTACCCTACTCAGTCAAGTTCTCTGATTAAACAACAATAAAAACATCTGAGGAATGTGATTTTGGTCAAGGCATAGCCCTGCTCTCGGGAATGGCTAGCTTGCCTTGCTTGAGAAGAAATCCTCCAAGCCAATCCATGCAAATGTGATCTGATCCAGCAGCCATTCACTATTCCTCCAAAACAAAAGTTGATCACCTATAAATAGAGGTCCCAATGGATCATTCAACTTACACCAAAGCCAGTTACAACACTGTTTTCTCTCATTCTTCCTTGAACCTCAAGTTTTTTGGTTTTTGAGTAACCACTATCGGGTTTTGAGTTGCAGCCTTGGGCAATCAATTTCAACTGCTCAAACACATCATATATGATGTATTTGAGGTGTCCAAACACTTAAACACTGACTGTAACACCTCAGGCTCAAAATCACCCTTCAACCAAGCCATTATACCTCAATTATGCAAGTGGAGATCTCCAGCTTGATCCAAAGAGTTTCAAAGTGTTCCAAAGCTTGTAACACACTCCATAACATCCATTGAAGCTGTAGGGGTCATCAGTTCACGACTAGAACAAAGTTTATGCAGAGTTCCATTTCAGCTAGCATCAAGGTAAGCCTCACAACTCAAACTCCATGATCCATGCATATTTCCTCGCATGATATTTTTGCCAATTGCTTGCCATCATATACTGATTGTTTTCCCTCAAAAAATTTGATCATTGCACTTATAATCATGCCTACTCGATTGTTTTTGTAAAATAAGGGTTCATACGGCCACAATGATATAATTTGTTATACACTGAAAATGAATAAAATTGGGTATTGCCATCTTCTTCCTTGTGAAAAAACGCGTGAGTTTGGTGTTTGAATGATGTCCAATGGTTGATAGATGAGTGAGATATGGTGTTTCACGCACGAGCTTGAGGAAGAAGATGGCCATGGCGCCATTCTCAGAAAATCCAACAAGTTCTCTATATATTTTTCCCTTGCCATGTTATATTTGAATTGGCATTGCGCCCTAGCGGTTCATCAGCTGGTTTTGTGTGTATTGGCAAGCGAGAGGTCTGGGGTTCGAATCCCCCTCGCCCCAGACTTCTTTTTATCACTTGTTTATTTTGTTATTTTTCATATTATTATTTTTAATGATTTGATAAATTAATAACTCCTTCAATTTTTATCATTTTTTATTGGTTCTTTTTGCAATAATTCACAAAAATGTTGAAATATTTTATTCCACAAAAAAATTGAGTTTATATTATTTATTTAATATAATTAGTATTTTTGTGAATAAATTCATTTTATTTGTTTTTAAACATTGTAAAATGAATATTCATCTTGAAAAATCAAGACCAAATGAGTTTTAATATCTCTTGTGATGTATACCTCATTTTTTAAACCTTAAACAAAAATCACAAGTGGTTTATTCAAACCTATTTGGTATTTTTCATTGATTTTCTTTAAATATTTACTTTTAAAGAATAAAATTAGGGTTTCTTTGATTTTCACTCAAATAAATCATTGTCAAACACTCACGGGCCTCTAATAGAGTGTAAGACCCAATCCTTTTTTGACCAAATCATTTTGGGCCTCAGTGTATTGTATAAGTCCCGATATCGTTAAAAACAAACGGCGCGATCGTCGCCTTTTAAAAATAACCATGGGCCTCTCCTTGAGCTATAAGACCCATTCAAAACTTCTTGGGCCTCTATTAGAGTGTAAGACCCAACCCCCTTGTACAGAAAACAATTTTGGGCGTCACTTATTGTATAAGTCCCTCTGTACATTTTCAAATAAATGGCGATTGTCGCCTTTTCAAAATAACACTAGGCCTACCCTCGTGTTATAAGCCCCACTTTTTTTTCTTTAAAACTTTTTGGGCCTCTATTATAGTGTAAGACCCAACACCCTTGTACAGAAAACATTTTGGGCCTCAGTCACTTGTATAAGTCCCTCTGTACAAATTCAAACAGTGCGCTCACTGATAAAACCCTGGGCCTCTCCTTGAGCCGTAAGCCCCAAATCTTTCTTTTTCAAAGCACTTTCTCCTTTGATTTTGAATATACTATTGTTTTCAATTTTTCTTTGTTGAACAACTAACCAAACAGCATGGAAGCTCTACAACCTAGTAAGTGGTTATTGCTTTCATTTACCGCTTTCATATACATATAACTGTATTGTGGGGCTGTTTCACTGTAAGTCTTCTTTCATAAACTCATATCAACTGTGTAATAATAGTATAGATATTTAGAGTTTCCCCGGCAGCTACGTCTAGCATTAAGCCAATTGATCACTCTTAGAAATAGTCGAAACTAGATCCCCATAGGATTACCAGACACAATCTTCCCTCCTCTTGGGGTTAAACAATATGGAGACATGAAAGGCAACATTCTCTGTGAACCCTTTCATAAACTGTCACTCATAGAAGTTGTCAAGAAACTCTATTCCCCAGAGATGATCTTTTCTCCGTGAATGGCATCTCTTGAGTTTCTTCCAAATTCTCGAACTTTCCTGGCTTGATCTATTCTCGGTGAATGACATGTCTTGAACTTCTCGGGGTTTGGGGACCCACAGGCTTCTAAAAAGCACTTATCAAGAAACTCTTCTCCCCAGAGATGATCTTTTCTCTGTGAATGGCATCTCTTGAGTTTCTTCCAAATTCTCGAACTTTCCTGACTTGATCTATTCCTTGTGGATAGCTTGCCTTGAATTTCTCGGGGTTTGGGGACCCATCGGCTTCTTAAAAGCAATCGGCCTCCTCTTAGGCATCGTACAAGGACCCACGGGCTTCCTAAAAGCAACCCCGCCTCCTCTTGGGCTTAGTACAAGGACCCGCCGGCTTCTTAGAAGTATTCACAACCTCCTCTTAGGCTTCGTATAATGATCTCTTCCTCCGGGAATGATAGCCTCCTCTTGAGCTTCATACAAGGACCCGTCGGCTTCTTAAAAGTTTCCAGCCTCCTCTTGAGCTTCGTACAAATTGTCCCAACGACCTCCTAGAGGTATAGGAACAGGACTTAATCATCTGCATGGAACAGTCCTTTCATAGAGTCTACTACTGTTTCTCAAAACATAGTACAAAGGTTAAAACTCTAGACTTGGACAGTCTAATCTCCTTGAGTCTCAAAGACATTCTCAAGCACCCTTCAAGAATAGGAAGTAAACCCATAGACTCGGACAGTCTCAATACCCTTCGGATTTCCCGCTTCCTTAAAGAACAGGCATAACCCGAACCCTTGAATCAAATCCTTGAGTACAGTATTGCTCATATAAGAACTGATTTTCTCTTTAAAATCAGTATACTGGACCTGTCACTTAACTGAAACAGTTACCATAGCCTCCTCTTAGGCTTTGTATAATGATCCTTCTCCAGTGAAGTTAGCCTCCTCTTGGGCTTTGTACAAACGATTCTCCCCAGTGGAGTCAAACAACTTTTAGCCTCTCTCTCGGGCTTTATACGAGACACATAAGAGACTCCCTCATTGAGTCAATAACCCCTTTCGCCTCCATCTCGGGCTTCGTACGAGATATAAAAAACTCTCTTATTGAGTCAAATAGCCTTCATCTCGGGCTTTATACGAGATACCAAAAGACTCCATCGTCGAGTCAAAACCTTTTAGCCTCTCCCTCGAGCTTTGTACGAGACACATATTAGCCTCCTCTTAGGCTTTGTATAAGAAAACCACTGGTTGATCCAATTAACCTTTTAGCATCAAAGTTGTGCCTCGTTCACAGTACACAAACAACTCTTTCCCCTTCATCTAATTGTTGTAAGCGGCAAGCCTCTGGATCATCTACATCCATGCCACTGTCCCTCTTTTAGCATGAGAAATTCCTAAGGAAAGATGACATTGCTCTACACTGAGTTAAAGTCTTCTCCTTCAGGATAAAATCCCCTATAAAGGAAATTATGGCATTGCCAGATTCACACATCCCGGTTAAAGTAACCGACCTTTACAATCAGTCACCCAACAGTTGTGACATACAACCCCCTCTTTAGAGATGACAAATTCTCTCTAAAGTCAACACCTTTAGCTTCACATCTTGGGCTTTGAACAAGATACAAACCACCTTTCGCTTCACGTCTTGGGCTTTGAACAAGACACCAAAAAACACCCATTTCCTCCCATAGAATAGGAGGAACTACGAACGCTCTGATTTCCCTGTTTCGGTAAACGGGAATACGTAGGCATAAGATTGAAAGAAACAATCTTAGAGAGCACACTAAAAAAACCCAAAATCCCATACTCTCATGTATCTATCAAAAGCATCAGTCCTAACATCCTAATCCTTGTTCCCCGCTATAAAGTCCTAGAAAGAGAAAAAGAAAACAGTATTGGCGAAAATACAAATAACCAATACAAACCCCCCCCCCACATTGATCGCATCCGTAACCTAACAGACCGCTGTTTAAACTCAGTATGCAAAGCAGGGTTAATTGGAGACATTTATTTCCCTTCCTTCATCAGGTTTAATAGGATAAAAAATGAATTGACCTGTAGTAAACTCAACCGCAGAGAGTGACCAGCGCTTAAGAACCGCGTCCAAAATCGCTCGCTACAAGTCTGAGAAAAGGTTCACCGAGAATACTGCCTTTCTCCTTGTTCCATATTGTTTAAGCCCAAGAGAAGGCAAGACTGTATCTGGAAGTCCAATGGGGATCTAGTTTTGACTGTATTTAAAGAGTGACCAACTGGCTTTACCTGGGTCTAGACCTAGTTGTCGGGGAAAACTCTAAATAACTACACTAGTATATATACAGCTGATATATGACAAGTATTAAAAAGAATATGAAAGAAGGACTTACAGAGGAGCAGCTTCCCACAATACAGTTATATATATATATATATATATATATATATATATATATATATATATATATATATATATATATTAAAGCATGTAAATGAAAGCTGATAAAACTTACAGGGGAGCAAGCTTCCATGCTGTATTGTTAGTTGTTCAGAGAAATTAAAGAAAGTTTTGATAACAACTGTATATTTGAATCTAAATCAAAAGAGAAGTTGTTTTTGAAAAGGTTGTTGGGGTTTATACTCAAGGAGAGGCCCAAGGTTTAACAATGATCGCACCGTTGTTTTGAAGATCGTACCGGGACTTATACAACGACTGAGGCCCAAAAAGGTTCTTTTACAAAAAGGTTGGGTATTACACTCTATCAGAGGGCCAAAGATTTATTTTTGTACAAGTGATGGGGCTTACAACTCAGGGAGAGGCCCAATGAAAGACAGTGGTTGTACCGTCATTTTGAGAATCGCAGAGGGACTTATACAACGACTGAGGCCCAAAAAGGTTTATTTACAAAAGGGTTGGGTCTTACACTCTTTCAAGAGGCCCAAAGATTTTTGAAAAAGGTTTGTTAGGGTGAAAATCAACGAAACCCTAATTTCATCATTTTTTAAAGTAATTATTCAAAGAAAATTAATAAAGATGATAAAAAACACCAAATAAGTTTGAATAAACAACTTGTGATATTTTTGGTTAAGGTTTGAAAAATGATGTTTTAATCCCAAGATGAATTTAAACTCATTTGGTTTTGATTTTCAAGATGAAAATTCATTTTTGAAATGTTTAAAACAATAAAAAATGAATTTATTTGCAAAAATATCAACTATATTAAATAAATAATATAAATTTTATTTTTTTGTGAATAAAATATTTTAATATTTTTGTGATTTTTTGCAAAAAAGAACCAATAAAAAATAATTAAAATTGAAAGAGAACTTAGTTTTTCAAATCATTTAAGAAAATAATATGAAAATACAAAAAATGGAAAAAAGTGATAAAAAAAGGGTCTGGGGCGAGAGGGATTCGAACCCCAGACCTCCAAGCCAAACACATGAGCGCGCAACCACTGGATTGGTGATACATCTGTGTATCAAAACCACCCCATAAATATATAAGGGGTGCCTTGTTTTAGGCCTGGGCAAGGCAAGGCAAGGCCAGCTTTTGGGCCATTTACGTGAAGCCTCTAACTTTCTCATTTCTCCATGGATTGGGACAAAATTTTTATGCATATGGCCTAGAATTTCCCAAGGAATCCAATGGTGGTCATGGTTTTTTCAGATGAGGTCCCTATTTTAAATCCCGATATTGGTTTTGAAATAGGCCTATATTTTCATTTTCTATGCTACCTCATGGTACAGGCAAGAATTACATGATGAATTGGTTCAACCACAACATATACAACATGTATGAGATGTTTATGATCAGTGGACTTCAAAGCAATGCATAATTTAGAAAGTTCAAGTAATGATGTACTTATCTCTTGGAGCTTTTTGGGCTATATGCCAAGTTCCTTGTGCCAGAAGTAATTTGATGCTTTAGACACTCTCAATTGATCCCTTAGAGGCTTTTAGAATGGTTAGAACCAGCTGGAATCCTAAGAAACAAGTTTGAGCTCTTTCTTGCAAAAGGGGCAAAAGTGACCAATATGGCAACTCTCTCAAATGGTGTTCCAGATGAGGGGAACCATTTGGGATAGTTCAAGGATGATATTTGGAGTGTGTTTGAGGTTTTATCTGGTTTTGAAAGTGACTGAATCAAGACATGGCTTGAATATGCAAAAAAGTCCAATTTTGAGGTTTTGGAAGTGGACTTTGTGATTTTGGTGTTACAGGTCACATGTGAGAGTTTGAACAACTTAGATATAACATATTAGAGGTGTTTTGATCATGAGCTGTGGTGGAATTTCTCTCTAACTCAAAAACTCAGAGGTACCTTACAAAAGAAGGCATTTTGGCCTAGAGAAAGGGATTTTGAGGAAAGAAAATGTTGTAGTGCTTTGGTGTACTCAAACAGAGCACAAATGAGCTCTATTTATAGTAGATCAAGTTTGTTTTGCAAGCAATAGTGAATGGCAACTGCAGCAGGCCTTTGGCCAATGTTTTGCAAAAGGAATCTCAAGTCTCCTCTAGCCATTGACTTGAGATTATGGCACAAGCTTTGTTGCTTTGGTTCAGAGATAAGTCTTGACTGAATTCAGTTGGAATAGGCTCAGTTCATGCCACCTTGGTGCATCCATTAAAGGCTTGGAAACAAAATTGGAGTCTTGGCACTTTTTAGCCCTTTTAGGTTTGGCATGGCTACTTGTAGATTCTTGGACTTGGGAGGCTTGGAGATCAGATCATCCCCCTTGGATTTGATCCTTAGATGTGTCCAAATTGATGACAAGGCTTGGATTTATCAGATTTGGACAAATCGAGCAAAATGCACAAATTCTGCCTTGTAAAACCAATTCATGATGCCATGTTTCAAGGGTTGTATCTCCTTGCTCAAATTGAATTTGGAGATGATTTGGTACTTGTTAGAAATCCCTTATGGAATACTTTAACTTTGATGTTTACCCCTAGACCTGGTTTGACTTGGATCAAGGTGAAAAATGTCCCTACATTTTGGAAAAATGTCACTTTCATGTTTTTTGCCATTTTGATCACTCCATAACTTAAAATCCATGAGGAATTGGAGTTTGATGTAGTTGAAGCTTTTGTAGAGTGTAGCAAGACCTACAAATCCAGCTTTGGATCACCCAAAATGGTTGCTTGGATCTTAAGTTATAGTCCTTGGAAGCATGTCCCAAGGTTTGGGAGCATGTCCTGGTCAAAAGTCAAAGGCACAGTTGACTTTTTCCTCGAAACCCTAATTGTGGTCCTGATGAAATTGAAACTTGTGAATCAAGCTTCCTGGGTCAATCCATTGTTGCAAATGGGTCAATGTAGTATATTGGAGGCCCTCAAATCATGTCTTGAGGTCTTGGCTCATGCTTTGTCCCAAAAATCAACTTAGGGGTGAATTAGGTCAAGGAACCCAAATTCTTGATTTTTGGTAAATGCATCCCCTAGGGTTAAATTGACTTGATGATTGGGTCCATGAGGTCCCTTGGAGTAACTTGGGTTGTGCTTTGAAGCATTGGCTCATGCCTAGGTGAAAATTTTTATCTGGAAGTTTCAGGCGACCAAAATCCTAATTTGGTGACACAGGCGATCTTGAGGCTTGATCCACTTGGAATGCTGCAACCTTGTGCTTGATTCTTGATATAGGAGTCCTCTTGATCCCTTTATATGTGTTTGAGAGGCTAGACAAGTTGAAGATCATGTCATTTCTTGATTGATCTTGTGTCTAAGTGCTCTGAGAGGGCTCAAAACCCTACTTCTTGATTGTAGTGGATACTCAATCATCTTTGAAGAGATTGATGAGGCATGATGGTTCATCCATATTGTGATGATGATTTTCACAATGATTGGAAATCTTGGTGGTCAAAATTTGGGGTATGACACATGACAGCAACTTCTGAAGGTTACAAACTTGGGGATAGGTAAGCACCAAAGGTCACCGCTGTAATGACTCTACCACAACCCGTGGTACACACTGTACCGGAAGGACAGATTCCACAAGTAATCTCTGGTGGAAACGAAAGTATGTACGACAGAATGAATGAGTTCCAAGAACAATTTTTGGAGATGCAAAAGGAACTGCATGCCATTCGCGGTCAGGATTTATTCGGAAAGGACGTCGCAGACCTTTGTTTGGTCCCTAATGTGAAAATCCCGCACAAATTCAGGGTGCCTGATTTTGAAAAATACAAGGGCAACTCTTGCCCTCAAAGTCATTTGGTGATGTACGCTTGAAAGATGTCAACTCAGACTGAAAATTAACAGCTACTGATCCATTACTTTCAAGATAGTTTAACCGGTGTCATGCTTAAATGGTACATGGGTTTAAACCGCACCAAGATCATTACTTTCAGAGATCTTGGGGCAGCCTTTGTTCAACAATATAAATATAACCTGGACATGGCACCAGACAGAGATCAACTCAGAACAATGTCACAGAAGGACAAGGAAACCTTTAAGGAATATGTTCAGAGATGGCGTGAAATTACCGCCCAGATTTATCCCCCTCTTGAGGAAAAAGAGATGACAAAGATCTTCTTGAAAACCTTAAGCTCATTCTATTACGACCGAATGGTCGCCAATGCGCCCAGCGACTTCACCAAAATGGTAAACATGGCAGTACACCTTGAAGAGGCAGTCTGAGAAGGACGTCTGGTCAAAGATACAGGACCATCAAGCAGCACCAAAAGATACGGTAGTGCTTTCCCTAAAAAAGAGCAAGATATTGGTAATATATGTCTCGGAAAGCAAAGGCGAAGGTATCAACCAGTAGCAGTAGTAACTCCTGCTATCAACCCTGCGCCTATTCCAAAGTATCAACCTCAGGTTTCTCAGAGCCAACCGAATCAACAACAGTATCAGCAAAGGACACAACAGCCACTTCAGCAAGCTCGTCCTCAGTACAACAATAACAATCGTACGACACAACCACCTGGGTTCGACCCTATACCAATGTTGTATGCAGAAATATTTCCACTACTACTGGTCAAGGGGCAAGTCCAAACCAGATCTCCTCTTACAGCGCCGAAAAATCCGCCTTTTTGGTTCAAATCAGATTAAACTTGCCCTTACCATCAAGGAGGACCGGGGCACAACATTGAAAACTGTCTCAACTTCAAATCCGATATGCAGAAGCTTCTCAAGAACGGGGTCTTATCCTTCAAAGATACAAATCCAAATGTTCAGACGAACCCGTTGCCTCAACACGAGATGGTTGCAGTAAATTTGATAGAGGAAGGATCTAACCACAACTATCAAATTCATGATGCACTCCTATTAGGAACCAATCTGGTCAAGATGCATTACAGACAGAGCGGATACGGTCATGTGCCATCTCACAATTATCACCAGTGTGATATCTGCTCAAAGAATAATCAAGGATGTTCCATAGTGCAATCAGCTCTACATGAACAGATGGATCTCGGATGGATCCAAGATCACCGAATCCCTGAGGTCAACATGACTTATACAAATTCCAACATCCTTCAAAACCACGACATCCGTGTGATGAAGGTCAACTTGGTGGCAATGCACTCAAGGCAAAGCCAACATCATGATTTGCCACGGCACAATTACAATTCTTGTCCAATCTGCTCGATAAACTATCAGGGATGCTCTTTTGTACAAGAGGCCCTCCAGCGTCAGATGGATCTCGGATGGATTCAGGACTACCATGATAGAAGTCATTATCAAGTTAATATGATTCAAATCTTTGACATTCGCTTGATGAATACAAGTCTAGTAGAATTACACGCTAAGCAGGTCAGGCTCGGTTCTCTGGCTCCACATGATTATCAGAACTGTAAAGTATGTCGTGAGAATGACCAAGGATGCGCACTTGTCCAAAGAACACTTCAACACTTGTTGAACCACTGGTGGCTTCCGATCTACTTAGATGAAGACACACAACAAGTCAGTATGACTGACGGGAACCCTACTAAGCATCAAAGTCAGGATGTTCGATCAATGGAAACAGATCTAGTAAGGTTGCACTGCAAACAAAGCGGACGTGGTCGGGTGCCACCACACAACTATGAGTGCTGTAGAGTTTGCTCAGAGAACAACCAAGGATGTTATCTTGTACGGTCATCTCTTCAAAATCAGGTGGACCGAAAATAGATTCGACCGTGTTCAAGTTCTGGGTCGACCAACATAATGTCAGACTATTTCCTGATCAAAGCAAAGACGTTGTCATAATCTCTGATCATAAGAGGACCAAAGACGTTTGCGCCATAATCCCTTTACTCCATGAATCAAGAGTTCCTCTTGATAGTAGAAAGATTCTAAACCTCGAACCAATTGAGGCCACCTACGATGGTCAGAAAAATAAAAAAGGCTCTTATAGTTATCTGTCTTCCGGGACCTATACCATACAAATCAGATAAGGCTATCCCTTACAAGTACGGCACAACATTAATTGAAAATGGAAAGGAAACTCCATTACCCTCCGTCGTGAACATTACAGACGTCAGTCGAGTAACACGGAGCGGTCGGATCTTCAACAGAGGAGTTGGAGAACCCACCAGAGAAAAGGAACCTTAAACAGAAGTTCCAAACCAACCAGCCGGGCAATCCAGTAATCCCGACCTTTCAAAGAACAATGATGAGATGCTGAAGCTCATCCAAAAAAGTGAGTACAACATTGTATACCAACGGTTGCAAACTCCTTCTAGAATCTCTGTGCTATCTCTCTTGCTCAGTTCCAAAGCTCACAGGGAAGCTCTAGAGAAAGTCTTAGAGAAAGCCTTTATGGAACAAGATGTGATGATAAGATAATTTGACAACATCATCTCCAACATCACTTCCTGCAACAACTTAGGATTCAGTGATGAAGAACTGCCAGAAGGAGGTAAAAATCACAACATGGCGCTTAACATTACCGTCAACTTCCAGGATGATGCTTTAGCCAGTGTACTAGTAGATACCGGATCAGCTCTAAATGTTATACCAAAATCTACTCTGATGCGACTATCATTTTAAGGATCTCCGATGAGAGGTAGTGAGGTCATCGTCAAAGCCTTTGATGGATCAAAAAAAACAATTATCAGAGAAGTCGACCTTCCCATAACTATCGGTCCTCACACTTTCCAAGTCACTTTCCAGGTCATGGACATCCGGGCAGCTTACAGTTGTTTATTAGGAAGACCTTGGATACACGAGGCTAGGGCAGTCACTTCGACACCAGAAGCTGAAGTTCGTCAAGAATGACAAGCTGGTCACAGTCTATAGAGAGCAGACCTTAATCGTGAGCAACTTATCATCATCCTGTATAGAACCCGAGGAGGTTATTGGAACTCAGTTTCAAGCACTATCAGTGAGCGATGAGAATCAATCAGAGAGGGACGTCGATTTCCTCATACAAAGATGTTCTCAAAGTGATCGAGAGTAACAACGCAAAAGGATGGGGACAGCTGGTAATTCCTACTAATAAAAAGATGAAGAAAGGTCTTGATTTTTCTTTAACCTGTACCCAGACTGCTACTAACGATGAAAGTTTTCATCCCATTCAGGACTTCTTCCACAGTGGAGGTTTCCTTCACCCAGTGTCTCAAGAAATACATACCATCAATGAGGGTCACTCCTCCGATACAGATGAAGAATGGGAGTCCTATCTCAACGAGAAAGGTTATATGTCTCAGTAAGAAACGCATACGCCATTTTTCTATAACACGCATAGCCCAAGATATATACTGAAATCAGATGCCAAGATGATATACGGAGATTGTGATCCTGAAGGATGTCGTGCTCCACGAAACTCATTAGAGGAGGACACACTGATGAAAAATAACTTTGACTATGACTATTATGACTCAATGGATGACTTGCCTATCTGGAAGCCGTACCCAGAAGACTTGGGGCAAAAGAGTCAGCCAAATGATACATATCAACTAAGCATCATTGAAAAGAATACCTGGGTCCCCACCAAATTACGGGATCATTACTCAGGGCATTTAGAAAATATTCAGCACAACGATGAATCTGCAAAGATTGCAGGACAAGAGTTCATCAACTATGCTTTTCCTGAGGTCAACATCATCGAGAGGGATGACTCCTCCAGTTCCACGGAAGTATGGGACACCTTAGGACAGCCGAGTGGCAAGTACGACTTCTTGGTCAATTACACCGCTCCTAAAAGCTCTCGTATCAGGCTTGAAGACATCCAGCCAACTGGATGGGGAGATCCTCCTGAGAGTAAAAGCATTGTGCAAGATACAACAAAAGAGTTCGTCTACGACAACTCTGCGTGGGAGGAAGACTCCAACGATCCTGCTCCGCCAGAAATCAGCGTCATTTCTGAGGACAAGCCAAGAAAGAAGGTACTAGACTTTGTGATTCCCGAAGGAGTTCGCCGTCAATGGGTTGCTATCGATATCCCGAAAGTCGTTCATAAGTCTAAGTAATTGCCATCTTTGTTTTAACCTTTCACCCTGCCCAGGTGAAACAGATGTTTTGATAGGGCTCACTTTCTATAAATGTCCCTCTCGCTTTTCCCGAAGCGACAGAGTGTTGTTTTATAAGGCTGTAGTTTCAAGAATCGACAAAATCATAAATAAATAACATCGTTCATTAATTTCCGCATTTATTGATGTTTTCACTTTTCGTTTTTTCAGAAAATGGTAATCCTAAAACAACCCAAAAATAAAAACAAACATTTTTCAGAAAATACATTGCACACATTCTTGCATTTCTCTCTATCTCTTCTAAAAACCAAATCATCACGTCATGCAGATTGCTTGTTTTAAACCCCATTGAAACATACGATCCAATGCCTTCTCCCAACTTTGAATTCCTGGTATTTGAAGCTGAAGAAGAAAAAGACGAAGAAATTCCAGAATAGATCTCCCGATTACTCAGACAAGAGGAAAGAACCATTAAACCTCACAAAGAGCCGTTGGAAACAGTAAACTTGGGTTCAGAAGAAGAGAGAAAAGAAGTCAAGATTGGGGCACTGCTTAGTCCGACTGCCAAAGAAGATTTGATAAAGTTTCTCAAAGAGTTTCCCGATGTATTTGCTTGGTCCTATCAGGACATGCCAGGGTTGGATAATAGCATCGTGGAACATCATCTACCATTAAGATCAGAATATCCGCCGGTAAAACAAAGGCTGAGACGGACTCATCCAGACATGGCCATCAAAATCAAAGAGGAAGTACAGAAACAGATTGATGCGGGTTTCCTCGCCACCTCAGAATATCCTCAACGGTTAGCCAACATAGTACCAGTTCCGAAAAAGGATAGAAAAGTTAGAATGTGCGTAGACTACAGGGATCTGAATAGAGCAAGTCCAAAGGATGACTTTCCCCTAACGCACATATACATGCTGGTAGACAGTACAACAAAGTTCAAAGTCTTCTCCTTCATGGATGGATTCTCATGCTATAATCAGATAAAAATGGCGCCGGAAGACATGGAGAAAACTTTGTTCATCACCCCATGGGGCACCTTTTGTTACAAGGTAATACCGTTCGGTTTGAAGAACGTCGGGGCAACCTATCAAAGGGCCATGACAACTTTATTTCACGACATGATACACAAAGAAATAGAAGTGTATGTCAATGATATGATTGCCAAATCTAGAACAGAAGATGAGCATGTGACCCACCTATCAAAACTATTCGAGTGTCTGAGAAAGTACAAACTCCGTTTGAATCCTAATAAGTGCACATTCGGTGTCCGCTCAGGAAAACTGTTAAGCTTCATCGTCATCCAGAAAGGAATTGAGATTGATCCTGACAAGGTCAATGCCATTCAAGAAATGCCATATCCAAAGATTGAGAAACCAGTCAGAGGATTCCTTTGGCGTTTGAATTACATTTCCAGATTTATATTCCTCATGACCGCGACATGCGCGCCAATCTTCATATTGCTAAAAAAGAATCAGGACTGCGTATGATCAGAAGACTGCCAAATTGCCTTCGACAGTATCAAGGAATATCGGCTAAACCCACCAATTCTATCACCTCCAATGAAGGGAAGACCACTGATTATCTACCTAACAGTCTTGGAAGACTCAATGGGTGGTGTACTTAGTCAACAGGACGAAACAAAAAGAAAAGAGTCTACCATCTACTATCTGAGCAAGAAGTTTACTGACTGTGAAACTCTGTACACTATGCTTGGGAAAACTTGTTGTGCTCTGGCTTGGGCAGCCCAACGTCTTCGCCAGTACACGATTTGTCACACTACTTGGTTAATCTCCAAAATTGATCTGATCAAATACGTCTTTGAAAAGCCTGCTCTCACGGGAAGGATTGCCCGTTGACAAATGTTGTTATCAGAATACGACATTGAGTACCATGCTCAGAAAGCCATCAAAGGATGTATTTTAGCCGATCATTTGGCTCATCAACCGATTAACGATCAGGAATCAGTCGGATTTGACTTCCCAGACGAAGATGTCATGTACTTGAAAATGAAAGATTTCGATGAACCACTACCCAATGTGTCATACCCCAAATTTTGACCACTAAGATTCCCATCATTATGGAAATCATCATCACAATATGGATGAACCATCATACCTCATTAGTCTCCCCAAAGATGGGTGAGCATCCACTACAATCAGACTTAGGGTTTCAAGCCCTCTCAGAGCTATTAGGCAAAGGATCAATTAAGGAATGACATGCTCTTCAAGTTGTATAACCTTTCAAACATCCACAATGGATCAAGAGGACTCCCACATCAAGAATCAAGCACCAGGCTGCAACATTCCAAGTGGATCAAGCCTCAAGATCGCCAGTGTCACCAAATTAGGGTTTTGGTCGACCAGGGCCTCCAGATGGAAATTTTCCTCTGGGCATGAGCCAATGCTTCTAAGAATAAACCTATGTACTCTAAGGGACCTCATTGACCTAATCATCCAGTCAATTTAGCCTCAGGGGATGCATTTACTAAAAATCAGGAATTAGGTTTTCTTGACCTAATTCACCCCTAAGTTGACTTTTGGGACAAAACAAGAGCCAAGACCTCAAGACATGATTTAAGGGTCCCTAATAAACTACATTGATCCATTTGTAACCAAGGATTGACCTAAGAAGCTTGATCAACAAGTTTCAATTTCATCAGAACCACAATTGAGGTTTCGCGGAAAAAGTCAACTGTACCTTTGACTTTTGACCTAAGCATGCTCCCAAACCTTGGGACATGATTCAATACACCCTATAACACCCATGTAACATGTCTATCAAGTTTGATTTAGGTCAAGGACTTGGTTTCATAGAGGATCGCACAGTTTGGAATTCATCTGACAAAAAGTCAACTATGTACAAAAGTCAAACTTTGACTTTCTGAGATTTTTCACAAATATGGTTCTTTGACCCCAAAATGATGTTAATGTATGATTTGGATCATAATTCATCAAGAAAAATCAAGAAAAGTGGGATAACTTGTAAAAGGGGTAACCATAAAAAACTTAGAAAATTTCTAAGTTATGGAACAAAGTGGCTAGGGTACCAACTTTGGAGGATCATATCTCCTAAACCACAAGGCCATTTTTCCCTATTCAAAGCTGGATTTGTAGCTCTCACGGCCCTCTACAAAAGTTTCAACTACACCTCATTCCAATTCATCATGGATTTTATGTTATGGAATGATCAAAATGGCTGAAAACATGAAATGTCACTTTTTCCAACACTTAGTGAAATTTTCACTAAGTCAGAATCTGTCTTTTTTTGTTTTCAAAAGTAGGGGGATTTTTCACTTGGATCCAAAAAGTATAAAGACCAACTATGATCACCCATATGTTGTATCATATGAGGGCTTTCCAAAATGGCCAAGAACTCCATGAAACTCCAATTAAGCCATGAGATATGACCATGTTAATATGCCTTGCTGCAAACTGTCATGGCAAGGCAGATTTGTGCATTTTGCTCGATTTACTAAAATTTTGCTAAGGGCGAGTAAATCTATCCATATAAACACCTCAAGGGGGGGACCAAGGAGGGACAAACACTGATCCATCAGCCTCCCAAGTCTTTGGAACCAAAAGTAGCATTCCAAACCTAGAAATGTCTAAAAGAGGGACAAGACTCCAATTTTAGTTTGGAGCATTTAATGGATGCACCAAGGTGGCATGGACTGAGCCTTTTCCAACTGAATTCAGTCAAGGATGATCCAAGAACTAGGGAACCAGCAGCCTGTGCCCTAACCTCTAGTCAATGGCTAAAGGAGACTTGGATTCCTATTGATCAACATTGGCCAAACCTCTGTAGCAGTTGCCATTCACTATTGCAGCCAAAACAAACTTGTTCAACTATAAATAGAGCTCATTTGTGCTCAGTTTGAGTACACCAAAGCACTACAACACTTGCTTTCCTCAAAATCTCTTTCTCTTGGCAAAAATGCCTTCTTTAGCAAGGTAACTCTGAGTTTTTGAGTTAGGGAGAAATTCCATCACAGCTCATGATCCAAACACATCCAATATGTCATATCTAAGCTGTCCAAACTCTCACAAGTGGCCTGTAACACCAAAATCACAAAGTCCCCTCTCAAAACCTCAAAAATAGGACTTTTGTGCATTTTTCAAGCCATGTCTTGATTCAGTCACTTTCCAAATCTGATAAAACCTCAAACACTATCCAAATATCATCGTTGAACTGTCCCAAATGGTTCCGCACATCTGGAACACCATTTGAGAGAGTTGCTATTTTGGCCACTTTTGCCCCTTTTGCAAGAAAGAGCTCAAACCTGTTCCTGAGGTTTCCAGCTGATTCCAACCATCCTAAAAGCTTCTAAGAGATCATTTGAGGGTGTCCAAAGCATCAAATCATTTTTGGATTAAAGCACTTGGCAGATTGCACAAAAGCTCCAAAAAGAGGTAAGCCTCACAACTTGAAATATTTGAATCATGCTTTCCTTTGATGTCCACTGATCATG
The DNA here is from genome assembly GCA_022829125.1 of Lathyrus tuberosus. NCBI lineage: Eukaryota > Viridiplantae > Streptophyta > Magnoliopsida > Fabales > Fabaceae > Lathyrus > Lathyrus tuberosus. The sequence continues at coordinate 9,972,905 of JALAZF010000174.1, read as the reverse complement.
CACATCTTATACATGTTATATGTGTTGCGTTTGCACCAATTTATCATGTAATTCACACCTGTACCAAGAGGTAGCACAGAAAATGTAAATCATGGCCTATTTCAAAACCACTATCAGGTTTTTCAATAAGAGCATGATCTGAAAAAAAAACACCACCACCATTGGATCCCTTGTGAAATTCTAGGAAGGATAGACCTAAATTTTGTCCTAATCCATGGAGAAATGAGAAAGTTATGGCCTTCACGTTTCTGACCAAAAACCTTGCCTTGCCTTGCCTTGCCTTGGCCAGGCCAAATACAAGGCAACCCTTGTATATTTGTGGTTGTGTTTCAATACATGGATGTATCACCACTCCAGTGTTAAGACGCGCATGCTGTACACAAGAGGTCTGGGGTTCGAATCCCCCTCGCCCCAGACCCTCTTTTTGCTATTTTTTTCCACGTTTTACTATTTTTCATATTATTTTTAATAGTTTAAAAAATTAATAACTTCCACAATTTTAAGTATTTTTTATTGGTTCTTTTTGTAAAAAATCACAAAAATATTGAAATATTTTATTCCACAAAAAAATCAAAGTTATATTATTTATTTAATATAGTTAGAATTTTTATGAATAAATTCATTTTAATTGTTTTTAAACATTTTTAAAATGAATATTAATCTGGGAAATCAAAAACCAAATGAGTTCTAAATCATCTTGTGATTAAAACCTCATTTTCCAAACCTTAAACAAAAATCACGAGTGGTTTATTCAAATATATTTGGTATCTTTATCATTTTTATTGATTTTCTTTAAATATTTACTTTTAAAGAAAAACAAAATCAGGGTTTCTTTGTTTTCACCCTCATCAATCATTTTCAAACTCTTTGGGTCTCTAATAGAGTGTAAGACCCAACCCCTTTTTGAAAACCAAAATGATTTGGGCCTCAGTGTATTGTATAAGTCCCGATACCATCAAAAAGTTCGGCGCGATCGTCGCCTTTTTAACAAAAACCTTTAGGCTTCTCCTTGAGCTGTAAACCCCATCTCTTGTACAAAAATAACCTCTTTGGGCCTTTAATAGAGTGTTAGACCCAACCTCTTTTTGAAACCAAAGTTATTTGGGCCTCAGTCATTGTATAAGACCCACGGTGCTTTCAAAAATCTCGGCGCAATCGCCAGTTCAAAAACAAATCATCTGGGCCTACCCTCGTGTTATAAGCCTTATTTTTTTTCCTTAAACTCTTTGGGCCTCTTGAGAGAGTGTAAGACCCATCCCTTTGTACAGAAAACCTTTTGGGTCGTACATATTGTATAAGTCGCACTGTACGAATTCAAACAACAGTGCAATCACTGATAAAAACCTTGAGCCTCTCCTCGAGCTATAAGCCCCACAATCTTTTCAAAAATACTTTCTCCTTTGATTTTGAATATGTTATTATCAAAACTTTCTTTGTTGAACAACTAACCAAACAGCATGGAAGCTCTACAACGGGTAAGTTTTTATCCGCTTTCATTTATCGCTTTCATATGTATATAACTGTATTGTGGGGTTGTTTCACTGTAAGTCTTCTTTCACAAACTTTTATTTACTTGTCAAATATCCACTGTGTAATACTAGTATAGCTATTTAGAGTGTTCCTTGGCAACTACGTCTAGCACTAGGTAAAGCCCTGTTGGTCACTCTTAAATACAAACAAAACTAGATCCCCATAGGATTTCCAGATACAGTCTTCCCTCCTCTTGGGGTTAAACAATATGGAGACATGAAAGGCAACATTCTCGGTGAACCCTTTCTCAGACTGTCACCCTTAGACATTGTCAAAGAAACTCTAACTCCCAAGAGATGATCTTTTCACCGTGAATGGCATCTCTTGAGTTTCTTCCAAATTCTCGGACTTTCCTGGCTTGATCTATTCTCGATGAATAGCATGTCTTGAACTTATCGGGGTTTGTGGAACCACAGGCTTCCTAAAAGCATCCCCGCCTCCTCTTGGGTGTTGTACAAGGACCCTTCGGCTTCTTAGAAGTTCTCATGCCTTCTCTTGGGCTTCATACAAGGACCCCGAAGACCTTTTAAAGGTATAAGACAGAACTTAGTCATCCTTTGCTAGTGCAGTCTTTCTAGCGTCAAAAAACTCCGGCCGTTGTAGGGTTGATACTCATCCCTTAATGCCCGTGACTTGGACAATCTAAGACCCTTGAGTCTCAAAGACATTCTCAAGTTCCTTTTCAAACATAGGCAGAAACCCGGTCTCTCTCGTGAGAGTTCCCCATACTTGGACCCGCCTCCGGATCTCCCGAATCCACGGGGGTAAGACAGCCTCCTCTTGGGCTTTGTACAATGATTCTCCCCAATGGAGCTAACGTTTTCAGACTCTATCGTTGAGTCACCCACTTTTAGCCTCCATCTCGGGCTTCGTACGAGATAGAAAATCACTCTCTTGTTGAGTATAAAAGACTCTCTTGTTGAGTCGACCACTTTTAGACTCCGTCTTGGGCTTCATACAAGACACATATAAAACACTCTCTTGTTGAGTATAAAAGACTCTCTTGTTGGGTCAATTAACTTTCAGACTCTCTTGTTGAGTCAATTTCCTTTTAGCCTCTATCTCAGGCTTCGTACGAGACAGCAAAACACTCTCTTGTTGAGTATAAAAGACTCTCTTGTTGGGTCAATAAACTCTCAGACTCTCTGGTTGAGTAAATCACCTTTTCAGACTCTCTCGTTGAATCCATCTTCCCTTTTTGCCTCAGTCTCGGGCTTTATACGAGACACCAAATTACTCTCTTGTTGAGTATGACAGACTCTCTTGTTGAGTCAAACCCTTTTAGCCTCAATCTTGGGCTTTGTACATGACAGAAAGAACATTTTCCCCGAAAAAGTCAACTTCTAGCCTCCTCTTAGGATTTTTATAAAGAAAACCCCGGTTGAGTCAATCAACCTTTTAGCATCAAAGTTGTGCCTTGCTCACAACATACAAACATCAAAAACTCCTCTTTAGAGATGACACATTCTCTCTCAGCATAAACCCTTCAGCTTCACATCTTGGGCTTTGAACAAGATACAAATAAACCCTTCAGCTTCACATCTTGGGCTTTGAACAAGATACAAATCACCCCTTTAGCTTCAATCTTGGGGTTTGAACAAGACACCAAAACACCTTTTTCCTCCCTTAGAATAGGAGGAACTACGATCGCCCTTATTTCCCTGTTTCGGGAATACGTAGGCATAAGATTGCAAAAATCTTAGCGAGCATACTAATAAAAAACCCAAAATCTCGTACCTTCATACATCAATCGAAAAGCATCCGACCTAATATCCTACCAATAGCCTAAATACCGTTTTTAAGCAAATAACTCTAAAGAAGAACCCCCTCTTGATAGCATCTATAAACCAACAATTTTGACTGTTTAATCTCAGTTTGCAAGCAGGGTTAATTGGAGACATCTATTTCCCTTCCTTAATCAGCTCAACAGGATAAAAAATGAATCGAACTTTAGTACCAAAGCGATAGTGATTCGAAACCACAAAAACCGCGCTACAGAAAAATGGCGACCACAGTGGGAGACATTCTTTCTAGTCTCTTTTAGGGTGAAAACCTTTAAATTCAACAAAATGTCACAGAAATGACGACTCTGCTGGGGAGTCATTGTCTGTATAGGATCATAAGACTAGAGGTCTAGGATGATTAAGACAAATATATATACTACTTTTCCTAATTGATATATGTGTTTATTTTCGTGCTAATGGGAATGTGTGTGATGCCGCATGTGGAAAGATTGAGTATACACATAAGATAGGTGATGGCAATGCGGGTAATCTTGCGGGGAGTGAATCCCAGTTAAGAGTCCCCGATCGACCATCAAACTCAGTGGAGACTCCCTTTGCAGATACATTGCCTATACTACTTCGGTTGTTGAAAGTAGTGTGGTCTACTGGGTTATCTGAGAAGCTGAGGTTTTTAGTAGACATAAACCATTTTGTAGTGCGGAAGCTATCGGAAATAGTTGTCACGTGATACTACCCTCATTTGAGATCGCTCTAGGATACATCAGCTCGCTGGCGATCTGCTTGTTGTTGTTATCCCAAGAGAGGTCAATGATTTTGCCGACAGGCACAAAAAATCATCAGTATAAACCTTTGGGGGGGGGGGGGTAGAGCCTTGACTTCATGACACCGACCCTTTGACCCCATGTTTTTTCTATGTTTTTGTGTGCTGCATTCATGCATTCATCTAAAAAACATTAAAACAAAAAAAAAATCTTCTCTTCTAGTCTCTTTTTCAAATTAAAATAAGACTATGATTGCAAATGTCAAAGAAAGGAGATTGCGCTAATGGATTTCGGTAGAAGGAAAACTCATAAGTACACCTTCAAGGTTCCAAAACTAGAGGATTTAAGAGGTCTGGAAAGAATGATCACCAACCACGAGGCTTTCAGAGCCAAGTACGGAGAGTTGCTGTCCTTGTTAAGGGTTCATGTAATTGAAGTAATCTTGTCCACACTAATCCAGTTCTACGATCCGGTCTATCACTGTTTCACATTCCCAGATTTTCAACTAGCACCAACGCTAGAGGAGTACTCTCACCTGACTGATTTACATATTACTGATCAAGCTCCCTTTTCTGGACTGAAAGAGATTCCAAAAGATCAAAACATTACAAGAGCAATCTATTTGGATGAGTCAGAGGTTAGGACTCACATGACCACTAAGGGGGGAATTCAGGGTTTTCCAGCCCAGTTCTTGACAAAGAAGGCTCTATACTTTGCTAGTATAGGGAACGTGGCCGCTTTCGAGAGCATCTTTGTTTTGCTCACCTACGGGTTATTTTTCTTTCCCAACATCGATAACTTTCTAGATATCAACGCCATTAAGATTTTCCTGATTGGAAACCGTGTACCGACTTTGCTCGCAGATGCTTATCATTTGGTACACTTAAGGAATTTGTATAGCGGAGGAATGATCACCTGTTATGTACCCCTGCTGTACAAATGGTTCACTTTTAACTTGCCCAAGTCTGCTGCATTTTGGGATCAAAAGAATACTTTACGTTGGTCGTAGAGAATCATGTCTCTTACCAACTCTGACATCGATTGATACAATTGAATCTATGACGGGATCAGAATTATTGACCGTTGTGGAAATTTCCCAAAGGTACCCCTTATAGGAACTAAGGGAGGAATCAATTATTATCCAGTTTTAGTTCGTCGTCAATTTGGATACCCGATGAGGCATATCCCGCCTAATGCTCATCTGGAAGGTCTTTTCTTCAAGGAAGGAGAAAATGACAGGGCACTACCGACGGAAATAGTGCATGCCTGGAAACACATTCATAGAAAAGGAAGAGAGTCTCTAGGAAAACCAGACTGTGTCTCGGTGGAGCCTTATCTCCACTGGGTACAAACTAGAGCTCTCAAGCTGAGGATTCCTTACCCTCGCCAGGAAGTTCTTCCATTAAGGGACTCTTCCCTTTATTTTATGTCTGAGACAGAAAAACTTCAGGTTACTCTCAAGAAAATTCAGCAGGAAAAGAGGTCTTGGAGGAACAAGTTCCGTATTCTCAATGTGGAGTGCAAGAAAATATAGCAACTGTTAAAAGAAAAGGATGCTCTGATTGAGATTTTAGAGAAACATGCTGTAGAGAATAAAGAAGACCAAAGGAATTTGCTCACTCCTTTCACTTGGCAAAGGAATGACAACCCGACAACGGCTCAAGAGCCCAGGTCAAAGAAAAGGAAAGTACCAGAACCAGCACCTGAGCTCTCCTCAGAGAGGACTCAGGACCCATTAGCTTAGATTTCCTTTCGCAGCACTATGTAAATTACTGTATTTCCATTTCTGCAATCCTTTGAATTCAATAAAACGGGGTTTCCCCACTGTTTGATATTTGCAATCCAAGTGACGAAGTTTACTTTGAACAAAAAAAAATGTACAATTAATATAATCATTGCATATCATTCATCATTCTCACTTAACACATTCTTCTTACCTACGAATCTCACGTTTGTGTCTCGATTTTTGCATCAAACTGTCTCATTCGTACAATACTCGGGCCAATCATCAGAAAAAGATGGATGATCTCGAGGAAGAGAACAGAGAGTTGAGGGAAGAGATCAACACTATGAAAGAGGATCTGAGAAAGCTTCATAACGATATGAAAGCTCTAGCTGAAGCTTAGATGCAACAACAAAGGAATGTGATCTCAGAGATTGCATCATCGCCCATAGTGGAGAAGTATGATCCTAGGTACAAAATGCCGAAATATCATCCCTGGGGCATGCCTATCAACTATATCCTGGAAGGATATGTTCCGCTGATCAATGAGGATCAAGGAACCGCAGCAGGAGCTGGTGGGCCTGAAGGTTACGAATTTTGGGAAAGCGAAGATGCCAGGGGCATGACAGCAACTCCTGATGGTTACAAACTTTAGGAGACACCGAGAGTCTCGGCCATAATGACTATACCATCACCCGTGGTACACACTGTCCTGGAATGAGAGATTCCACAGATACCCTATGGTGGAAACGAAAGTATGTTCGACAGAATGAATGAGTTCCAGGAACAATTCCTGGAGATACAGAAAGAACTGCAAGCCCTTCGCGGTCAGGATTTATTTGGAAAGGACGCCGCAAATCTTTGTTTGGTCCCCAATGTGAAAGTCCCGCACAAACTCCAAGTGCCGGATTTTGAAAAGTACAAGGGTAACTCTTGCCCTCAAAGCCATTTGGTGATGTACGCTCGACGAATGTCAGCTCAGACAAAGAACCAGGAGCTACTGATCAACTATTTCCAGGATAGTTTAATCGGTGCCGCATTAAAATGGTACATGGGTTTAAACCGCACTAAGATCTCCACTTTCAGAGATCTTGGCGCCGTTTTCGTTCAACAATATAAATACAATTTGGACATGGCACCAGACAGAGATTAACTCAGGCCGATGTCACAAAAGGACAAGGAAACCTTTAAGGAGTACGCTCAAAGATGGCGTGAAATTGCCGCCCAGATTTGTCCACGTCTTGAGTAAAAAGAGATGACAAAGATCTTCTTAAAAACCTTGAGCTCATTCTACTATGGCATAATGGTCGCCAGTGCGTCCAGTGACTTCACTGAGATGGTAGGCATGGGAATTCGTCTTGAGGAAGCCGTCCAAGAAGGACGTTTAGTAAAAGACGCTGGATCATCAAGCAGTACAAAACGATACAGTAGTGCTCTCCCTAAGAAAAAAGAGGAGGATATTAGGAATATCTCTCTCGAAAATCAAAGGCGACGATATCAACCAATAGCAGCTGTAACTCCTGCTATCAATCCCGCGCATGTTCCTACGTATCAACCTCAGGTTGCTCAGAGCCAACCTAATCAACAGCAACTTCAGCAAAGGACACAACAGTCTCTTCAGTAGACTCGTCCTCTGTACAACAACAGCCGTGCAACACGACCTCGTGGGTTTGATCCTATACCTGTGTTGTACGTGGAACTGTTTCTATTACTACTGGTCAAGGGGCATGTCCAAACCAGGTCTCCTCTTATAGTACCGGAAAATCCACCTTTTTGGTTCAAGAAGGATCAGACGTGCCCATACCATCAAGGAGGACCATGGCACAACATAGAAAACTCTCTCAGTTTCAAATCCGACGTGCAAAAGCTTGTTAGGAGCAGGGTCTTATCTTTCAAAGATACGAATCCTAATGTTCTCACGAACCCGCTGCCTCAACATGAGAAAGCTGCCATAAATTTGATAGAGTGAGAATCCAATAATAGCTATCAAATTCACGATGTACTCTTATTAAGGGCTAACTTGGTTAAGATGCACTGTAGACAGAGCGGATATGGCCATGTGCCACCTCATAATTATCACCAGTGTGATATCTGCTCTAAAAACAATCAAGGATGTCCTGTGGTGCAAGCAGCTCTACAAGAACAGTTGTATCTCGGATGGATCCAGGAGCACCGAGTTCGTGGGGTTAACACGACTTATACGAATTCCAACATCATTCAGAACCACGACATCCGTGCGATGAATGTCAACTTTGTGGCAATGCACTCAAGGAAAAGCCAGTATTATAATCTGCCGCGACACGATTACAATTCCTGTCTGCTTTCTCGGTAAACAAATAGGGATGCTTTTTGTACAAGAGGCCCTCCAGCGTCAGATGGATCTTGGATGGATCCAAGACTACCATGATAGAAATCCCTATCAGATCAACATGATTCAAATCTTTGATATTCGCTTGATGAATACCAGCTTGGTGGAGTTACACGCCAAGCAAGTCCAACTTGGTTTTCTCACTTCACATGATTATCTGAGCTGTAAAGTATGTTGTGAGAGTAACCAAGGGTGTGCTCTCGTTCAAAGAACTTTACAACACTTACTAAACCACTGGTGGCTTCCAATCTATATGGATGAAGACACGCAACAAATCAGTGTGGTTGACGGGAACCCTACTCGGCATCAAAGTCAGGATGCCCGGTCTACGGAAAAAGATCTAGTGAGGTTACACTGCATTCAAAGCGGACGTGGCCAGGTGCCACCACACAATTACGAGCGCTGTAGAGTCTTCTCGGAAAATAATCAAGGATGTTACCCCGTCCGAGCAGCCCTTCAGAGTCAGTTGGACCGCAAAGAAATCCAACAATATTCAATTTCGGGGTCTATCAACTGGACGCCAGACTATTTCGCTGATCAGATTAAGGATGTTGTTGTGATATCTGGTCATGAAAGGACCAAGGATATTTGTGCCATCATCCCTCTACTTGACGAATCGAAGGTTCTTAACCAAGAATTGATTGAAGTTACTTAGGACAGTCAGAGAAGTCAGAAGGCTCCTGTAGTTATCTATCTACCAGGACCATTACCGTATGAATCAGCTAAGGTTATCCCTTACAAATACGGTGCAACAACAGTTGAGAATGGGAAAGAAATTCCATTACCCTCTGTCGTGAATATTGCAGACATCATTCGAGTAACACGGAGCAGTAGAATCTTCAACAGAGGAGTTGGAGAACCCAACAGAGAAAAGGAACCTCAAACGTAAGTTCCTAATCCAGCAGTCGGTCAATCCAGTGATCCCGACCTTTCAAAAAACGATGATGAGATGCTGAAGCTCATCCAAAGGAGTGAATACAACATTGTTGATCAATTGTTACAAACTCCTTCAAAGATCTCTGTGCTATCACTTTTACTCAGTTCTGAAGCCCACAGAGAGGCTCTACAGAAATTCTTAGAACACACCTTTGTGGAACAGGATGTGTCAATACGACAGTTCGATAGCATCGTCTCTAACATCACTTCCTGCAACAAATTGAGGTTTAGTGATGAGGAATTGCTAGAAGAAGGCAAAAGCCACAACATGGCGCTCAATATCATAGTCAACTGCCAGGACGATGCCTTAGCCAGCATACTGGTAGACACCGGATTGGCTCTTAACGTCATGCCAAAGTCCACTCTAATGCGACTATCATTCAAAGGATCTCCGATAAGAGGCAGTGAGGTCGTCGTCAAATCATTTGACGGGTCTAGAAAAATAGTTATCGGTGAAGTCGACCTTTCCATAACTATCGGTCCTCACACTTTCCTAGTCACTTTCCAGGTCATTGACATTTGGGTAACATACAGTTTCTTATTAGGAAGACCTTAGATACACCAGGCTAGGGCTGTCACTTCGACACTGCACCAGAAACTGAAGTTCGTCAAGAACGATCAACTCGTCACGGTTTGTGGAGAACAAGCCATGATCGTTAATAACCTTTCATTATCCACTTGTGTAGAACCCGAGGAGGTTGTTGGAACGCAGTTCCATACACTTTCGGTGAGCAATGAAAATCAGTTAGAAAAAGGAACATTTATTTCCTCGTACAAAGATGCTCTCAAAGTAATCGAGAGTAACAACGCAAAAGGATGGGGACAGCTTATCATTCCTACTGATAATAAAACAAAGAAGGGTCTTGGTTTTTCTGCAACCTGTACCCGGACTGCCACTAACGGTGAAAGTCTTCATCCCGTTCAGAACTTCTTCCATAGTGGAGTTTTTCTTCACCTAGTGTCCCAAGAAGTACACACTATCAACAAGGAAGAGTCCTCCAACACAGAGGAAGAATGGGAATCCTATCTTAATAAGGACGGTTATATGTCTCAGGAAGAGGTGCCTACGCCATTTTGCTATCCCGCACAGAGTCCAAGATTTATACCAAGGTCAGATGTCGAAATGATATACGGAGGTTGTGATCCGGAAGGATGTCGTGCTCCGCCAAACTCATTGGAGGAGGACACTCCGATGAAATACAACTTTGGCCACGACTACTATGGCCCAATGGATGGCCTGCCTATCTGGCAGCCGTACCCAGGAGACTTGGGGCAAGAAAATCAGCCGAAAAATGAAAATCAGCTGAGCATCATTGAAAAGAATACCTGCCTCCCCACCATGTTATGGGATCAACACTCAGGTTATTCAGAAAATATCCAGCACGACGATGAATTCGCAAAGTTTACAGGACTAGAATTCATTAACTATGCTTTTCCCGAGGTTAACGTCATCGAGAGGGATGACTCCTCTAGATCCAAAGAAGTGTGGGACACCTTGGGACAACCGAGTGGTAAATACGACTTCATGGTCAAATACACTGCTCCGGAAAGCTCTCGCATCAGGCTCGAAGACATTCAACCAACTGGGTGGGGAGATCCACCTGAGAGCACAAATACTATGCAAAGTACAACTGAGGAGTCCTCCCATGACAACTCTGCCTGGGAGACAGATTCCAATGATCCTGCTCCACCAGAAATCAGCGTTATTTCTGAAGACAAATCAAGGAAGGTACCAGACTTTGTGATTCACCAAGGAGTTCGCCGCCAATGGGTTGCAGTCGATGTTCCGAAGATTGTTCATAAGTCTAAGTAATTGTCTTCTTTAACCTTTCACCCTGCCCAGGTGAAACAGGTGTTTTGATAGGGCTCACTTTCTGTAAATGTCTCTCTTCGCTTCGCCCAAAGCGACTGAGTTTTGTTTTACAGGGCTGTAGTTTCAAGAATCGACAAAATCATAAATAAATAAACGTCGTTCTATAATTTCTGCATTAATTGCTGTTTTCTCTTGTCGTTTTTTTAGAAAATGGTAATCCTAAAAAAACAATTCAAATAATAAAAACAAGCAGTTTTCAGAAAAACACTGCACACACTCTTCTAAACACAATCATCACGTCATGCAGATTGCTTGTCTTAAACCCCATTGAAACATACGATCCAATGCCTTCTCCCAACTTTGAATTCCCGGTATTTGAGGCTGAAAAAGAAGAGGACAAAGAAATTCCAGAAGAGATCTCTCGACTACTCAGACAAGACGAAAGGTCCATTAAACCTCACAAAGAGTTGTTAGAAACAGTCAACTTGGGCTCAGAGGAAGAGAGAAAAGAAGTCAACATTGGGGCACTACTCAGTCCCACTGTCAAAGAAAGTTTGACAAAGCTTCTCAAAGAGTTTCCCGATGTATTCGCTTGGTCCTACCAGGACATGCCAGGGTTGGATACCAGCATCGTGGAACATCATCTACCGTTAAGGTCAAAATGTCCGCCAGTAAAACAGAGGTTGAGACGGACTCACCCGGACATGGCCATCAAAATCAAAGAGGAAGTACAGAAACAGATTGACGCGGGTTTCCTCGCCACATCAGAATATCCTCAATGGTTAGCCAACATCGTACCAATTCTGAAAAAGGACGGAAAGGTCAGAATGTGTATAGACTACAGGGATCTAAACAAGGCTAGTCCAAAGGACGACTTTCCTTTACCATACATTGACATGTTGGTTGACAGTACATCGAAGTTCAAAGTTTTCTCCTTCATGGATGGATTCTCGGGCTATAATCAGATAAAAATGGCGCCGAAAGACATGGAGGAAACTTCATTTATCACCCCATGGGGCACCTTTTGTTTCAAGGTAATGTCGTTCGGTCTGAAGAACGCCAGGGCAACCTATCAAAGAGCCGTGACTACTCTTTTTCATGACATGATACACAAGGAAATCGAGGTATATGTCGATGATATGATTGCAAAATCTAAAACAGAAGTGGAGCATGTGACCCACCTATCAAAGCTATTCGAGCGTCTGAGAAAGTACAAACTCCGCTTGAATCCCAATAAGTGCACATTCGGTGTCCGTTCAGGGAAACTATTAGGGTTCATCGTCAGCCAGAAAGGAATAGAGGTTGATCCTGATAAGGTCAAGGCCATTCAAGAGATGCCTTCTCCAAAGACCGAAAAACAAGTAAGGGGATTCCTGGGACGTTTGAATTATATTTCTAGATTTATATTCCTCATGACCGCGACATGTGCGCCAATTTTCAAATTACTCAAAAAGAATCAGGACTGCGTTTGGATAGAAGACTGTGAAACCGCCTTCGACAGTATCAAGGAATACCTGTTGAACCCACCAATTCTATCCCCTCCCGTGGAAGGAAGGCCCCTAATCATTTACTTAACAGTCTTGGAAGACTCAATGGGTTATGTACTTGGCCAACAAGACGAAACCAAGAGGAAAGAGTCTGCCATTTACTCTTTGAGCAAGAAATTCACCGACTACGAGACTCGGTACACTATGCTCGAGAAAACTTGCTGTGCTCTGGCTTAGGCAACCAAACGTCTTTGCCAGTACATGATTCGTCACACTACTTGGTTAATCTCTGAAATTGATCCAATCAAGTACGTCTTTGAAAAACCTGCTCTCACGAGAAGGATTGCCCGTTGGCAGATGTTGTTATCAGAATATGACATCGAATACCATGCTCAGAAAGCCGTTAAGGGAAGTGTTTTAGCCGATCATTTGGCTAATCAACCGATTGACGATCAAGAATCAGTCGGATTTGACTTCCCACACGAAGATATCATGTATCTAAAAATGAAATACTGCGATGAACCGCTACCCAGTGAAGGGCCAGAATCAAGTTCCCAATGGGGACTAATCTTTGACGGAGCTATCAATCATTACGGAAATGGAATTGGGACAATTATCATAACACCTCAGGGTACCCATACTCCTTTCACCGCCAGACTTACATTCAAGTGTACAAACAATGAGGCCGAATACGAAGCTTGTATCATGGGTCTCGAAGAAGCGATCGACTTAAGGATCAAGAACTTGGATGCATATGGCGACTCAACCCTGGTTATCAATCAGATCAAAGGAGATTGGAACACATACCAATCAGGATTGATTCCTTACAAAGATTACGTAAGAAGGTTGTTACCCTTCTTCAACAGAGTCGAGTTTCATCATATCCCTCATGAAGAGAATCACATGGCTGATGCATTAGCCACTCTCTCTTCCATGATTAGTGTAGGTCAATGGAATGAGTTACCTAAGATTGACATAATACGCCTTGAACGGCCCGCTTACATCTTCACGATTGAAGCAGTCATAGACGATAAACCATGGTATCACGATATCAAATTCTTCCTTCAGAAACAAGAGTACCCTCCTGGGGCACTAAGGAAAGACAGAAAAACCCTCAGAAGACTGGTAGGCAGCTTCCTCCTGAGCAGTGATACACTCTATAAGAGAAATTTTGACATGGTCTTGCTCCGATGCATAGACCGACCAGAAGCAAACATGTTGATAAAAGAAATTCATGAAGGATCCTTTGGCACTCATGCCAACGGACATACAATGGCGAGAAAAATTCTAAGAGCGGAGTACTATTGGTTGACAATGGAATCTGATTGCTACAAGTACATGTGGAAGTATCATAAGTGTCAGATACACTCTGACAAAATCCATGTACCGCCAACGCATCTCAAAGTTCTCTCTTCCCCGTGGCCTTTTTCCATATGGGGAATCGACATGATTGGCATGATTGAGCCCAAGGCTTCAAACGGACATCGGTTCATCCTGGTAGCCATTGATTACTTCACCAAGGGGGTCGAAGCAGAGTCGTATGCTAATGTAACCCGACAAGTGGTGGTCCGATTTATCAAAAACAATATCATTTGTCGTTATGGTGTTCCAAGCCAGATCATTACTGATAATGGATCTAACTTAAACAATAAGATGATGAAAGAGTTGTGCGCTGAGTTCAAGATTGAACACCATAACTCATCTCCCTACCGACCTTGATAGAGTGTAAGTCCCATCCCTTTGTAGATAAAATAATTTGGGCCTCACTCATTGTATAAGTCCCGATACGATTTCAGAAATCTCGGCGCGATCGCCATTTTCAAACAATTTTAAACTGGGCCTACCCTTGTGTTGTAAGTCCCATTTCTTTTCTTTTTCAAACACTTTTGAGCCTCTAATAGAGTGTAAGACCCAACCTCCTCTTGTAAATAAATAATTTGGGCCTCAGTCATTGTATAAGTCCCGATACGATTTCAAAATCTCGGGGCAATCGCCGCTTTTTCAAAACATTTTCATCTGGGCCTACCCTTGTGTTATAAGTCCCATTTCTTTTCTTTTTTAAACCTTTGGGGCTCTCCTTGAGTTGTAAGACCCATCCCTCTGTACAGAAAACCTTTTTTGGGCCTCAGTCATTGTATAAGCCCCAGTACAATTTACAAAACAACGATACAATTACTGTTTTTCATCTGGGCCTCTCCTTGAGTATAAGCCCCAACAATCTTTTCCAAACAACTTCCCTCTTGATTTAAGTTCAAATCCATAGTTGTTGTCAAAACTTTCTTGAACAACTAACCATACAGCTGTTACAATGGAAGCTTGCTTGCCTGTAAGTTTTATCAGCTTTCATTTACTCGATTTCATATATATATATATATATATATATATATATAACTGTATTGCTGGAAGCTTCCTCACCTGTAAGTTCTTCTTTCATATCCTTTTAAATACTTGTCATATATCAAATGTAAATATACTAGTATATCTGCTTAGAGTTTTCCCCGGCAACTAAGTCTAGAATTAGGTAAAGCCAGTTGGTCACTCTTGAATACAGTCAAAACTAGATCCCCATAGGATTTCCAGATACAGTCTTGCCTTCTCTTGGGCTTAAACAATATGGAACAAAGAGAAAGGCATTATTCCCGGTGAAACTTTTCTCAGACTGTCACTATTAGAAATTGTCAAAGAAATTCATTTCCCCATAGAGGATTAATTCTCGGTGAAACCTCTCTTGAATTTCTTCAAACCCTAGAACTGTTCACTGAAGGATTAATTCTTGGTGAAACTTTTCCTGAACTTTTCTTAGGTTTGGGATCCACCGGCTTCCTAAAAGCATCCCCGCCTTCTCTTGGGCTTTGTACAAGGACCCTCCGGCTTCTTAGAAGTTCTCATGCCTTCTCTTGGGCTTAATACAAGGACCCTGAAGACCCCTTAAAACACCAGCCTCCTCTTGGGCATTATACAAAGATAAATTCTTTCATACGAGTAGACTTGGACAATCTAAACCCCTCTCGGATCTCAAAGACATTCTCAAGTTCCTTACAAACATAGGATAAACCCTGGTCATTTTCGATCAATCTCCAGCAGAGTTAAAACCCATGGGTTCTAAAACCCAGTCTTTCTCCTAAAAATTCCTTCGCCAGGGTCAGTTTATCATTAGTATAACACTATCCCAAATCAGAACCTCAAGGCATCTGATATCTCAACCCTTCTGTAAACCCTCAACAAGAGTTGATTCCCCATTTGGACCTGCCTCTGGATCTCAATAATCCTCAGCAGAAGAAAGCCTCCTCTTAGACTTTGTATAAAGATTTATTTCTTTGTTCTTCCCCAGCAAAGATAGCCTCCTCTTAGGCTTTGTATAATGATTATTCCTTTCCTCGGTATAGCCAGCCTCCTCTTGGGCTTTGTACAATGATTTTCCCCAGCTGAGCTAACCTCTTCAGACTCTCTTGTTGAGTCAACCACCTTTCCACACTCTCTTGTTGAGTCAATGGTATAAAACAAAAACACTCTCTTGTTGAGTCAACCCTTTCAGCCTCAATCTTGGGCTTTGTACAAGACAAATAAAAATACTCTCTTGTTGAGTCAACCTTTTTCAGCCTCAATCTTGGGCTTTGTACAAGACACCATATAAATTTCCTAAGCAGAGTCAATCCTCTTTTAGCCTCAATCTTGGGCTTTGTACAAGACAGATAACGCTCTCTAGATGAGTCAAACTCATTTCAGCCTCCATCTTAGGCTTTGTACAAGACACTTAAAATATCCTCAGCCGAGTCAGTAAAGTCTCATTTCAGCCTCAATCTTGGCTTTGTACAAGACAGATAAAGATTTCTTTCCCACAGAGCCAGTCTTCTTTTCAGCCTCAATCTTGGGCTTTGTACAAGACACATACAAACCCTCCCCAGCGGAGTCAAAATCTCTTTCAGCCTCAATCTTGGGCTTTTTACAAGACAGACAACATATTTCCCTGGAAAAGTCAAAATTTTAGCCTCCTCTTAGGCTTTGTATAATGATATCCCCAAAAGAGTCAGTCTCTTTTAGCCTCAATCTTGGGCGTTGTACAAGACAGATAAACACTCTCTTGTTGAGTCAGTCTTTTTCCAGCCTCCTCTTAGGCTTTGTATAAATACTTCCCCAGCGGAGTCAATCAATCTCTTAGCTTCAACCTTGGGCTTTGATCAAGGCCTAAAAAATCAATATCCCCTTAGAGGAAATCAAAATCTCTCTGTAGGAAGACATTTCTCTGTGTTATCACACATCTAAACAGATAAGTCAAAACAAACCCTAATCCCAGATAACTGTTGTAAGTGGCACACTTGTTGATTCAAAAATCCAAGCTGTCGTCCATCTCTTATCCTGGTAAAAATCCTCTTTTTCATCTAATTGTTGTAAGCGGCAAGCCTCTAGATTATTTACGTCCACGCCACTGTCCTTCTCTTAGTATGGAAAACTCCTAAGGAAAAATGGCATTGCTCAACACTGAGCTAAAGTTTTCTCCTTCAGGACAAATCCCCTATAAAGGAAATTATGGCATTGCTGGATTCTCACATCCCAGTTAAAGTAACCCTTCTTTATAATCAGTCACCCAACAACTGTGATAAACAGACGAGATGTCTCCCCTTTAGAGATGACAACTTCTCTCTCTCAGTCAAACCTTTTAGCTTCAATCTTGGGCTTTGAACAAGACACAAATAAACTTTTAGCTTCAATCTTGGGCTTTGAACAGGACACCAAAACATATCTTTTTCTCCCATAGAATAGGAGGAACTACGATAGCTCTAATTTCCCTGTTTCTTTAAACGGGAATACGTAGGCATAAGATTGCGAAATCTTAGCGAGCATACCAATCAAAAACTTTAGGTCCAGTACCTCCACACTTACTAATCAAAACTAAGGTCCAATACCTCACCAAAATCATCAAATACTCTCTCTCATATCTCCCAAATAAGAAACTTTCCCAACCCATCAACAGATAAACACCATCAAATACAAAACAGAACCTAAAACTAACAACCTGTGGATAACGACATATAGGATGGGTAATTGACAACTCCCCATTGTATAACCTGACCCCAAACTCCCCAAATCTCTTTTAGCGTTTGTTCAGTTAAACATTCGAGTGCATGGTTAGTTTTAGATAGCTTCCCTTTCCCTTCCAACTTTACGGGATAAATAAGAAATCAGAAAGTAGCACCCCACTCCTACCATTACAGTTAGGAGAAAACCTATTTGCGATAAGGTGGTCGCGTCACCGACAAAAATCGCACGCTACAGTTCCCTAGTGAGTTGGTTCCTTTTCAAGCTTTTGTTGATAAGGATGGTGTTCTTCTGTGACTTCTTTGCTTCAATCTTTTGTTGATGTCCAATAAGCCTCACTCATCATATCCCCAGCAAACTTGACCTTTTTTCAATTGCCTTACTATCATCCTTTTGGTGATAGCCAAGCCTTGTCAACTCAATACAACCTTCATCCTTTTGGTGTTGGTAGTCCTCAAAATCGGAAATTTACTATCATCCTTTTGGTGGTAGCCTGTCAAATCAACCTGACCTTCATCCTTTTGGTGTTGGCAAATCTCAAAATCAAAAATTTAGTATCATCCTTTTGGTGGTAGCCAAATCCTGTCAATTCAACCTAACCTTAATCTTTTGGTGTTGGTGGTTCTCAAATTTGGGAAGTTCCTATCATCCTTTTGGTGGTAGCAACTTGTGTCATTTGACCTTACCGTCATCCTTTTGGTGTCGGCGATCCGTGAACCTTTAGTCTATGTATCATCCTTTTGGTGAATGACAGCCTTTGATATCATCATTGTGTTCTTTCTATTATCCTTTTGGTAGTAGTAAGTTGTAACCTCACTTTCATCCTTTTGGTGAAGGGTCTCTGAGTGTGTGCGTCCACTATCATCCTTTTGGTGATAGGTCTGTCATCCTTTTGGTGTAAGATATCCGTGTGAGTGTGTGCTCTATCATCCTTTTGGTGATAGATCCGTCATCCTTTTGGTGTCGGAAGCGTGTACTATCATCCTTTTGGTGATAAGTCTGTCTTCCTTTTGGTGCTAGATATTATGTGCGTGTGTTACTATCATCCTTTTGGTGAGAGGTCTGTCATCCTTTTGGTGTCAGATATCGTGTGTGTGTGTGTGCGCGCACTCTATCATCCTTTTGGTGATAGATCTGTCATCCTTTTGGTGTCGGAGGTGTGTACTATCATCCTTTTGATGCCAGATATTGTGTAAGTGTGTTCCTATCATCCTTTTGGTGATAGGTCTGTCATCCTTTTGGTGTCAGATATTTGGGTGCTCTATTATCCTTTTGGTAATAGCAAGCTTTGACCTCACTTTCATCCTTTTAGTGAAGGGTCTGTGTGCGTGAGTTTACTATCATACTTTTGGTGATAGGTCTGTCATCCTTTTGGTGTCGGAGTTGTGTGCGTGAGTTTACTATCATCCTTTTGGTGATAGAACCGTCATCCTTTTTGTATCAGGAATCTGTGGGCTTACTATTATCCTTTTGGTAATAGCGAGTTTCGACCTCATTTTCATCTTTTTGGTGGAAGGGTCTATGTGTGTGTGCTCTATTATCCTTTTGGTAATAACAAGCTTTGACCTCTTTTTCATCCTTTTGTTAAAGGTTATGTGTGTGTGTGTGTGCTCTATTATCCTTTTGGTAATAGCAATCTTTGACCTCATTTTAATCCTTTTGGTGAAGGGCCTGTGTGCGTATGTTTACCATCATCCTTTTGGTGCCGGTAATTTGTGGATCTTTGGTTTGCGAATCATTCTTTTGGTGAATGACAACATCAGAATCCAGTGTGTTTGCTTACTATTATCCTTTTGGTAATAACGAGTCTTGACCTCATTTTTATCCTTTTGGTGAAGGGTCTGTGTGTGTATGTGTGCTTACTGTTATCCTTTTGGTAATAGCAAGTTGAGTCGTGTGAGTCCATTATCATGCTTTTGGTGATAGGTCTGTCATCCTTTCGATGTCATAATTTTCTATTATCATCCTTTTGGTGGTAACGGCCTTTGCAAATTACCCAGTGTCTACTCGAGGGTTGACATTGATCCATCATTCCACCTCTCAAGCATTTTTTTCTTTTCGGAAAAATCCGTGGTCTTCTTCATATCTAATTGACTTCTACCTTGAAAGAATGAACGTCGTAGCAGTTCATCTTACTAAAGTCTAAGCCAATTAGATAGAGGCATCTGTCATACCTTCATCTGTACATCCATCCACTAACTGATATTCAAAAAACTAAAAAATATCTTGTCTCTACTTCCAAGTTTCAGTTGAGGTTTATCAAGTCAAGTGTTGATAGAGGTTCAATGGTCAGACAAAGGTTTGTTTCAAGGTCAGGCCAGGGTATGCATGATTTGAGTGTTATGTGTCTGAGATTTCAGTTAAGGTTTATGTGTCAATGCAAGTCATCTGTGTGTGGGTCAGGTTATCAGGCCGTGCAAAGTCAAGTGCTTTAATGATTGAGGATCATCAGCGACTGGTTCATTATTCAATCAGGGTTTTCACAGTGAAGTTCATCAGGGTTGATTTGTGATTCAGAGTTTCTGAGGCCGAGATTGATTCATTGAATTTCTCGAGGGCAATCCATTCATAATCCATTTCAAGTCTATTTTATCCACAATATCAATATTATTTTTAATATCCATTAAAATCCATTTTTATCCCATTATCCATAATCCAATTCCATTTTAAGTTTATCATTTTAACCACTTTTAAGTCCATCATCTAATTATGTCTATTTCCATTATATTTTATTTTTATTTTTTATTTTTATCAAGTCCATTTACCATTTTTCTTTCATGAACCATAATCTAATTCCATTTCAAATTACAAAGGCCTAGAGAAACTTCCAAAACAAAGGCCGATTATGGAGGTGCAAATCCGAAATTATTTCCAAAAGTCCATTACATTTACATTAATCCCATTACCCATTACCACATCATCAAAGTTCAAAAGAGGTGCCAATAGTAACATTTCCATAGGCCCGTGTATCCAACCCACTACCTATCACTAAAAAATTACATGTGATACAATACTGAAACGCAGTGTACATACTACATTATTCACTATCCATAACAGCTTCACAATCATATTACAACACAGGCTGCCATACATCAAGCCATGATTCAGCAGGCCATAACACACGAGACGCAATCCTTTTCCACTCAATACTCACACCTTGCTGCACACAAACCCATGACCTGCACAAAAAGAAAAACAAGACATGATTCACACAGCCAACATTCCATAACCTGTAACATTAACCATAATTTGGAAATATTTTCCAACCTGCAAAATAAACCTGGTCCACCATTATGCAACATTACATGAACCAAACAGTAAGCAATAACCTTCAACTAGAAGTCCATCACGCGCCAGAACAACATCAACTCGCTCCCATCTCGCATCAGCTTCAGACACACAAACCGTACCAAAACCTCTAGCCTGCGCTTCCAAGCCTATACCATTTTCACCCTCATTCAGTTGACCCCACATTCACAATAGAAATTCAACACACAACTATAACGCGTGTTCCCACAATAACAGTTTCCAAGCCTTTCCTGTTACAGGACCCCATTATTCACGTATACAAAACCTGCAAAATAACACGGCGTGAAAAGGCTCCAAATTGCAAACAAAGCCAATTCACAAAACTGTTACGCAAATCTCACACAATACACACAGCAACCCAAAATCCGCCGCCCACATGATCCTTTCCGTCACATTTCCTTCCCTCAAATACCTCCTTCTTCTCTCTATAAAAGCACCACAATCCTTCATTCTTCTCCAAGTTCCATTGAACCATCATCACCCTGCCAAAATCAAATCCCACGACCTAAAAATCCTCATCAAATCTCCTCTTTCCAATTCCACCTTCAAAACCTTCTTCAACCCTTCACAACCACTCTTCAACCTCAAAGTTTCACCTCACTGGCCACTTAAGAGCTTCCCCTCAACAACGTTTGAACCCAACCTTCAACAACCACACCCAGAAACCAAATCAAACCCATAACAGAACCTAAATTTCAAACCAGAAACTTAAATGGAGGAGTAGAAGAGAGAACTAATTCAAAGCACAGAAAATAACTCCAACAAAAAACCACACAAATCGTGAAACTCACTAACCTGAGAGTGAAAACATAGCGAACGAGAGAGAAATTGGACGAAGGGAGTTCGATTGTTCAAGGTTGGGAACGATTTCTTTTGGATATATTTGTTGATGTTCACGCGATGATGAAGGTTTCTTCTGAGCGAATTAATTTTGTTTTGAAACTGCTGCAACTTTATAAACATGTCGCCTTAGTGTTTACGAGATTTGTTTTGTTTTTGCGTGAAAGCGATAAGCCTTGCTTGGATCTTGTGTGAGCTTTGTTCTTAACGGGTTTCAAGTTTTTATTGTACATTCCTTTTGTTGAAACTTTTGTTAAAAAACTAGGATGGACAGCAAGATGGGTGGGCTCAAGGCTCGTTTTTCTTTTGAATTCACACATCATCCTTTTAATTCAGCC
Source organism: Lathyrus tuberosus (assembly GCA_022829125.1). NCBI lineage: Eukaryota > Viridiplantae > Streptophyta > Magnoliopsida > Fabales > Fabaceae > Lathyrus > Lathyrus tuberosus. The sequence continues at coordinate 9,951,018 of JALAZF010000174.1, read as the reverse complement.
CCCTCCCTTTGATGTTTTCCCTTTTGAAAATTTTTTACGTTTCATCTTGTTCTTTATTAAAAACTCCTTTCATGTTTTTTTATTTATTTAATTTTTGTTCCTTGGTCTATCTACCTTATTGTTTTTTAATTCCAATCCCTTTTCTCATTTTTTTAGATTGTCATTTCCATTTTCACATTTTAATCCTTAGGTCGATGAAAATCTAATATCTTCGTTTGTCGGTTATCGATAAAATGATGATTAAAATGAGACCATTATTTAGTTCTTCTTGTTTCTATTTCTATTTCATTTTCTTTTCATTTTTGTCAATGATATATCAAAAGGTCATAGATGGTTGATTTGAATAAATCAATGGAAAATCTTGATCAATATGAGACCATTTTTCTTTCTTGCTTTGGTCAATGAAAGTCAAAAATCATAAATTGTCGATTTATCGATTTAAAATCATGATTAAGATGAGGTCATTTTATTTTCTATCTCATTTCGATTTTATTTCTATTTCCGTTTCGATTCCATTTCCTTTTCATTTCATTTTCGATCGATGAAGTCTTTTATTCACGAATGTTGGTTAGTTGAGGTTGTTTAACCTTCATTATTTCAAATATGTAGTGAATGATCATCGAGATCATTTTCTATACTTTGGGATCGTGATAGGTTACCTTCGATTAATCAAAAAAAGTTTGTGATTAAAAGGAGACCGTTCCCTTTTTTTTTTGTGTGGCACGATTTATTTGGAGAATGATCCTCAATGTCATTGCTCTATCGTGTTTTAGCACAAAGATCAATTGCGCAACCTCCTATAGTATGATCTTCGTCATAGATCGTGCTACGATGGTTTAGCGCTACATGTCCCATATCGGAAAAAGATCATGTGTGGCCCAAACTTATGTTTGAAAGCCCAAGGATGGTTTCTTAACCATCGCTGATCATTTTCTCTAACGATTAATCACTAATAACTAACTTTAATTTCCGTCAAATATTATCTTGCTCATACTATTATTGTTGATATTATCTTTATTATTATTCATATTGTTCATATCATATTCATATCTTGTTCATCTAATCATTTCTTTGTTCATACCTCATTCAAAACGCACTAATAATTATCGAAACCCTAAAAGAGTAATTGGTGGACTGTTGGTTACTTTTCCGAGCAACGGAATTTTAACTTTGTACAAAAACCCTAGCAAGGAGCTTTTGTCTGACTCTTGCTCAAGGCTTAGTTTAGGGCACTTGCACATACACGGCTTCCTCTTGGGCTACCTAACAATGAGACCTTTTATTTCTTGCAATCCCCTGTAATTTACATGTACCCATCTCCCATTCCAATGTACGCATTTGTGTTGCTTTGATTGTGGTTTGTTTACTAGATAGCATAGATAAAACCATTTTCAAACTAATTCTCGATTCATCGTCGAGCCATTTTCAAAATACCCCTATAAGTCGATTGCTCATTAGCATTCGCCATCAACCTAACGCACACTTACACATCTCATCGTGGTTTTGTTACTAGGAGCACCCCTAGGGACTAGAATCGATTCACACCCTTTTTCAATCAAACCCTCGACTCGTCGTCGAGCCATTTTCAAATCAACCTCTAACTAAAATCTTTTTAAACCTCTTCGTATATAAACAAACCCTTGATCCAACATCAAGCGGATTTTCATAATCAAACTTCAAAATGATTAACAACTATCACAACTCTTTTCAAGGTGAAAAATGGGGGGTTGAGTCTTTGATCTCCCTTCGGTTGTTTAGGTGCAGGTTTTCTTACTCGTGTGTGAGCAATTGACGCCTCTAAAACAATTCCAAACTTGAGAACCATTCAAAACACTTTTCAAACCATCAAAACTTTTCAAACTCAACCATCTTAGATGAAAAAGAGAGATAGCCAAGTCTTTGACTCACTCTCCCGATTACTTGGGCCCGAGGAATCTTTCTTAAGTTCGAGTAATCGTCATCCAAACCAACTTCACCAACCCTCTCTTTTCATGGTTATCTCCACGAACTACGATTGTTATAATTCTTTATTCTCATCCGAGTAAAGATACGTAGGCACAAGATTGCGATGATCTTTGCGATCTACCTTTTCACATTTCTATCTTTTCCGTCCAAACCCCGTAGTCGAACTACGATTGCTCTGATTTCTCATTCTCGTCCAAATGAGCATACGAAGTCACAAGGGCCCCAATCCTTGGCGAGCACTCTATCCTAAAACCAACCATTTCCCCTAGCATCTTTTCCTTTTATCCTTTCATTTCACATTTATCATTGAGAAGAAAACAAACAAGCTTAGCTAACGTTCATCACAAGTCGAATCAAAAGGTTCCCGTTGAGTACAACGGACGTGAGAGGTGCTAATACCTTCCCCTCACGTAACCGACTCCCGAACCCAGAATGTGGTTACGACGACCATGTTCTTATCTCTTTTAAAGGTTTTCTCGATATTTTTCTTTCCCTCTTTTGGGATAAATAACGTTTGGTGGCGACTCTGTCGAACCGCAATTTCTTCCGTGCCATTCACGCGAGGGTCGTGTCTTCGATTAGTGATTTTTCGAGGTGCGACAAGGGGGTTTTAGAAAGGCAATCCTTTACCCCCCCCCCTTCCTTTTATTTTGGTGGCTAAAGGGCTCAGTGGGCTTTTTGCTAAAGCGGTAGAGTTACAGGTGTTCTCAAAGCTTCAAGTTGGAACATCTGACTTGGTGATCTCTCATCTGCAGTATGCAGATGATACGATCATTCTTGCTGAGGCCTTTATTAAAAACCTTTGGGCCATAAAAGTAATTCTTTGTGGTTTTGAACTTGCCTTAGACCTTGGGGTAAACTTTGCTAAGAGTTCTCTCATTGGGTTAAACTGTGACCTTTCCTTCTTAGATATTGCTTGTGACTTCCTCCGCTGTAAGAAAGTGTCTATTCTTTTCAAGTACGTTGGTCTACTGATAGGGGTCAATCATCATTTGTCTTCTACCTGGGAACCCTTAGTAGATCTTGTAACACCCCAAAATAATTATAATATTTATTTAATTGATTTATTATGAATATTCGGTGAGTTTGAGGACGCATGATGAATCTGTGTTGTGTTGTGGGGTATTATTGAGTTAAGGGAATATTGAGGGAATTTTATAAATTAAGTGATTAATTAGAATTATTTTAGCGATAATAATATTATTTAGATTATTTTTATTTTAATTAAAAGGAGAAGAACATTGAGGGTAAGATGGTAAAATTAGGTGAAATAAGTGAGGGTGAGATAGGAAAATCATAATTGGGGTCCAAGGGGCAAGAATGATAAAAAGGAAAAGAGGGAATTAAGGAAGTTTATTCAGTACGATCGTGAAAGTGAAGAGAACTGAGAAAGGAGAACTAGGGCATAGAGAGCAGAGAAAAAAATCATCCATAGAATGCAGAGAAAGGATCAAGTTCAAAGGAATTCGAGGTATGGGGGGTGGTCCGGGTTATTATGTCTGATATGGGGTTTAAGGTAGATGTCGGATTTGTGTGTTGTGTGTCGATTGACGAAAATATGATGAAATTGTATACTGATCTTTATGAAATTTTCTGTATATGATGTCTGCTATGAATTTCGTGTTGAATGTTGTTATTGCTGTGAAAATCGTATGATTATATGTTGTTACTGTGATGAACTTTGATCAGATCTGAAACTGTGGGTTTGGGGTTACTTAATTAGGGTCTGATAATAGAAAGAAGTGATGGAAACAATGAAATAGGATTAGAACTTTGAATCTATGATGAATCGAAGGTAGTTTTGGGTCTGATTTAGAAGTTTAAAGGTGCTGCAATGGGGAAAGTTTCGCAAAGATGCGAAATATGGGTTTTCATGTGCGTCTTACCATACGCGTAAGGGAGGGGGCCTTACGTGTATGAGGGGGACTTCCTAGGGTGTTATGCGTAAGGTACGCATTCGTCCCCAGAGCCAGCATGGTCCTCTGTCCATACGCGTAGGGTACGCATAAAGTGGAGTGACCATACGCGTATGGCAGGGCCATAACGCGTATGGGGAGCTTGTGGGAGGTGACTTATGCGTATGGGTTGGCCATTACACATATGGGAAGTTGAAGGGAGTTTTTGGGAGGAAAACCCTCTCTGCTCATACGCGTAAAGCTCAAGGTGATACGCGTATGGATGGCCTAGGCAGATGGCCCTACGCCTAGGATACGCAGGCCAGGGACGAGGAAGAGGGCCATACGCGTATGGGGCATGGCTATACCCGTATGGGCAGAGCTGTAGTCAGAATATACTATTTTCATGATTTCTGTCTCGATTTCGCGTGTAATGTAGTTTCGCTTGATCCATAAGACTAGGACGATGTAATTGAACATAGGTAAAACTAGTAACGATGATAAATGGGATAAAATAAGAGAATTGTGTTGTGACGATTAGAATAGGAGGAATTATGAAGCATCATGATGAATTGTGACGAATGTGATTGATGCTATATTATGATGTTTGATGAATACTCATGAATGATGATGCAATTTTGGCGATTCTGTGATGGTGATTATTATGACATTTTGCATCATGCATTCATGGCATATTTAGGACTCCGGTCCAGTGGTGGCTTCAATCCCATTGTGTCGATTGAACTGTTTTGTGACGTGCTCTGGTTCTTGTGTAGAATCGATCCTATTGGTGGGGATCTTTGGAGGGTGATGGCCCAGTGACCATCAATTTGAAGAATTGGTACCACATGCATGAGTCTATGTTATGTATTCCATATTAAGTGACATTGTATAATTATTGGGTAATTGACATGTTGATGATGTTGTGAATTGATTAGTGTTTTGTGATGATTGTGACTGCTATATCTTTAGCTTTATATCTTATATAATTATTCGTGATTACTCACCCTGCTTGTTTGAGTGTTTCCTCCACGTGGGTAACGTAAAGGTGATCGGGATTAACTCCCTTAGCGTGTGAAGTTTTAGCTTTGAAGCATTTTGGTTTTCCCGTCGATTTAGAGGTTCTTGCTCTGATATGTAACATCGGGTCGGGACGTCTAAATCAAATGATTATGTTCTTTCTTTGTTAACATTGTGATGTTATGAGTTTCTTATTTTAAGACATTTTTGAATTATAATGGTATTGAGTTTTTATTTTTTTGCTTCGTAGTATTTGATTGAAATCATGATGATGTAACCCGTGTTACGAAGCAATTTTGTTGTTTAGACACTTTATGACGAAATATGGCACGGTTGTGGTGATGTACTCTGATATATTTGATTGTAATTATCGTGAATGTTCCTTGGGGTAGAAAGGTGTTACATTAGTGGTATTAGAGCAGGTCGGTCTGTCCGACCATGTTTTGTATGATGTCAGTCCCTTATCAGTCGATGAGTGTGTGTACAATGTCGATGTCTGTTTCTCTTAACGTTGTTGGTGGTGTGCAGGATGGCTAGAAGAAATGATTGTGCTATCACTGATGCGTTGGAATCACTTGCTCAAGCGATGGCTCAGAACAATCATAATGGAGGAGCTCCGGATGAGTTTTGTGCTTTGGGGAAGTTCCAGAGGAACAATCCACCAACTTTTGTGGGCACTCATGATACAGAGAGTGCGCAGAAGTGGCTCAAGGTGATTGAAAAGATCTTCCAAGTGATGGGGTGTACTGACGCTCAACAAGTTCAGCTTGGAACTCACATGTTGTCAGAAGAAGTCGAGGATTAGTGGGATAACACCCGTCAGAGACTGGAAGATGCTGGTACTGAAATAATTTGGGTTGTGTTCAAGCGAGAATTTTTTGGGAAGTATTTTCTGGAAGATGTTCGCGGCAAGAAGGAGGTGGAATTCCTTGAGTTGAAACAAGGAAACATGACTGTGGCTGAATATGCTGCAAAGTTTGAGGCGCTGGTGAAGTTTTGTCCTCACTACAACTGTGCTGATGCTGAGATGTCCAAGTGTCTTAAGTTCGAGAATGGGCTGAGACAAGAAATCAAGCAGTGTATTGGGTATCAATAGATTCGTAGGTATGCTGAGCTGATGAATAAGAGTAGGATATATGATGAGGATAGATGTGCTCAATCTGCTCACTACAAGCATCTTAGTGAGAAGAAAGAGAAAGGGCGGTATAGAGGAAAGCCTTATGTGACTCCAGCTGACAAGGGAAAACAAAAAGCTACATATGGGAAGAAGATAAGTGGGGGAGCAGCTCCTGCTTCTGTTAAGTGTTACAGGTGTGGCGAGCAATGCCACTGTGCTGAGGTTTGCACCGATAATGTATTAGGGTGTTGCAGGTGTGGTAAGAAAGGCCTTAGAGCTACCGATTACAAAGATGAAGGTCCAACTTGTTTTAACTGTGGTGAGAAGGTACACATCAGTACCCAGTGTCAGAAGCTGAAGAAGACTGATACTGCTGCTTAGACCAATGGCAGAGTGTTCGGTTTGAGTGGTTCAGAAGTCCCCAAGAAGGATAACTTGATTCAAGGTACTTGTTTTATTAATAGTGTTGAGTTGGTCGCTATTATTGATACTGGTGCTACTCATTCGTTTATTTCGTTTGAATGTGCTACTAGATTGGGTTTTAAATTGTCTGATATGAATGGTAGCATGGTAATAGAAACTCCTGCTAATGGTTCTGTTACTACTACTTTTGTATGTTCGAGATGTCCTTTGATGATTTTTGGGAATAATTTTGTGATGGATTTGGTGTGTTTACCCTTGCACCAAATCGATGTAATCCTGGGAATGAACTGATTGGAGTTTAACTGTGTTCATATCAATTGTTATAATAAGACCGTGGAGTTTTCGGAGTTGGGTGATAACGGAGAGTTGATGTTCTTGTCTGCTAAGAAAGTCGACGAACTTCTAGAAGACGAAGCCTTGGTGTTTTCATTGTTTGCATCATTGCAAGTTGATCGTGAAGTTTCGGGTGTCGAATTACCTGTTGTTTGTGAATTTCCAGATGTGTTTCCGAATGACATTAGTGATTTGCCTCCAGAGCGTGAAGTAGAGTTTGCAGTGGACTTGATACCAGGTACGAGTCCAGTGTCAATGGCTCCTTACCGGATGTCCACTTCTGAGTTGAATGGATTAAAGAAACAATTGGAAGAATTGCTTGAGAAGAAGTTTATTCGACCGAGTGTTTCTCCGTGGGGTGTTCTTGAGCTTCTAGTTAAGAAGAAAGACGGTAGTATGCAGTTGTGTGTTGATTACAGGTAATTAAATAAAGTGACTATCAAGAATAAATATCCACTTCCAAGGATTGACGATTTAATGGATCAGTTAGTAGGTGATTGTGTGTTAAGAAAGATTGATTTGAGGACGGGTTACCATCAGATTCATGTTAGGCCTAATGATATTCCGAAGACAGATTTCAGGACGAGGTATGGTCACTATGAATACACTTGGATGCCGTTTGGTGTATCCAATGCACCAGGTGTGTTCATGGAGTATATAAATCAGATCTTTCACGAGTATTTGGATAAGTTTGTGGTGGTTTTCAATGATGATATTCTGATATACTCTAAATCTGAAGAAGAGCATGCTGAGCATTTGAGAACTGTGTTACAAGTGTTGAAAGAGAAGATGTTGTATACAAAATTGTCGAAGTGCGAATTCTGGTTGAAGGAAGTGATTTTTCTTGGCCATTTGATTTCAAGTGGTGGAATTGTTGTTGATCCTTCTAAGATTAATGATGTGTTACAGTGGGAGACCCTGAAGTCTACTACTGAGATACGAAGTTTTCTTGGGTTGACGGGTTACTACCGTAAGTTTATCGAAGGTTTTTCTAAATTGGCATTACCTTTGACTTAGTTGACTCGAAAGGGTCAAGCTTATGTGTGGGATATCGCATGTGAAGAAAGTTTTATGGAATTGAAAAAGAGGTTGACGACCACTCCGGTATTAATCTTGCCTAATCCGAGTGAGTCTTTTGTGGTATATTGTGATGTGTCAAAGATGGGTCTTGGTGGAGTATTGATGCAGAATGGTCAAGTTTTGCTTATGCTTCGAGGCAAATGAGGGTTCATGAAATGAATTATCCTACACATGACTTAGAGATGGCAGTTGTGGTGTTCGTGTTAAAAATTTGGTGACATTATCTTTTTGGCTCCAAATTTAAAGTATTTGGCGATCATAAGAGTTTGAAGTACTTATTTGATCAAAAGGAGTTAAATATGAGGCAGAGAAGAGGGTTGGAATTGTTGAAGGATTATTACTTTGATTTGACTTACCATCCTGGTAAAGCAAATGTAGTGGCTGATGCATTGAGCAGGAAGTCATTGCATATGTCGATGCTTATGGTGAGAGAATTGGAATTAATCGAGCAATTCTGAGATCTGAGTTTGGTATGTGAAGAGACTCTTAACAGTGTGAGGTTGGGTATGTTGAAACTGACTAGTGGTATTTTGAAAGAAATCAGAGTGGGTCAACAATCTAACTTGAGGTTGGTTGATCAGTTGGCCTTGATTAACCAAGGTGACGGAGGTGAATTCTAGATTGATGAAAATGGTGTGATAAGGTTCAGAGACAGAGTGTGTGTTCCAGATATTCCAGAAATCAAGAACAACATTCTAGAGGAAGGGCATCGAAGTAGGTTAAGTATTCATCCCGGTGCTATAAAGATGTATCGGGATTTGCAGAAATTATTTTGGTGGTCAGGTATAAAGAAGGATATCGCAGAGTTTGTTTACGCGTGTTTGACTTGTTAGAAGTCAAAGATTGAGCATCAGAAGCCTTTGGGTATGATGCAGCCATTGAATATTCCAGAATGGAAATGGGATAGTATCTCCATGGATTTTGTTTCGGGATTGTCGAAAACTGCAAAGGGAAATGACTCGATTTGGGTGATTGTGGATAGATTAACTAAGTCGGCTCATTTCTTACCGATGAAGATTAATCATTCTATGCAGAAGCTAGCTGAGATGTATATTGAGGAAATTGTGAAGTTACATGGGATACCTTCGAGTATTGTGTCGGATAGAGACCCGAGATTTACGTCAAGGTTCTGGATTTGTAAGACGCTTTGGGTACTAAGTTGAAGATGAATTCTACATATCATTCGCAGACTGATGGTCAGACGGAAAAGACTATCCAATCCTTGGAGGATTTGATGAGGGATTATGTGTTGGATCAAGGAGGATCTTAGGATAGCCATTTGTCGTTGATTGAGTTTAGATACAACAACAATTTTCATGCTAGTATTTGGATGACGCCGTATGAAGCTTTGTATGGAAGAAGGTGTAGAACTCCATTGTGTTGGTATGAATCAGGTGAGTGTATTGTACTCAGACCTGAGATTGTGCGGGATACGACTGAGAAGATTAAGATGATACAAGAAAGGATGAGAGCTTTGCAGAGTTGTCAAAGGAGTTATCACGATAAGAGAAAGAAAGCACTTGAATTCCAAGATGGAGATCACGTGTTTTTAAGAGTTATGCCGGTGACTGGTGTGGGTTGAGCTTTGAAGTCTAGGAAGCTCACTCCACATTTTGTTGGACCGTATCAGATTTTGTAGAGGATAGGAGAGGTGGCATATCGGATTTCTTTACCGTCGTCGCTTGCGAATTTACATGATGTGTTTCATGTATCACACTTGAGGAAATATATTCCAGATCTGTCGCATGTGATCCAAATGGATGATGTACAGGTGAGAGGTAACATGACTGTTGAAGCATTACCTATGCAGATTGATGGACGTGAAAGGAAACAATTGTGGGGTAAAGACATAACTTTGGTGAAGGTGTTATGGGGTGGACCAGCTGGTGAGAGTTAGACTTGGGAGCGCGAAGATCAGATGAAAGAGTCGTATCCGACTCTGTTTCCTTTAGGTAATTTTCGAGGACGAAAATTGTTTAAGTGGGGGAGAGTTGTAACACCCCAAAATAATTATAATATTTATTTAATTGATTTATTATGATTATTCTTTGAGTTTGACGAAATATTGGGACGCATGATGAATCTGTGTTGTGTTGTGGGGTATTATTGGGTTAAGGGAATATTGAGGGCATTTTATAAATTAAGTGATTAATTAGAAATATTTTAGTGATAATAATATTATTTAAATTATTATTATTTTAAATAAAAGGAGAAGAACACTGAGGGTAAGATGGTAAAATTAGGTGGAATAAGTGCGGGTAAGATAGGAAAATCATAATTGGGGTCCAAGGGGCAAGAATGACAAAGAGGAAAAGAGGGAATTAGGGAAGTTTATTCTATACGATCATGAAAGTGAAGAGAAATGAGAAATGAGAACTAGGGCACAGAGAGAAGAGAATAAAATCATCCATAGAACGCAGAGAAAGGATCAAGTTCAAAGGAATTCAAGGTATGGAGGGTGATCCGGGTTATTATGTCTGATATGGAGTTTAAGGTGGATGTAGGATTTGTGTGTTGTGTGTCGATTGACGAAAATATGATGAAATTGTATGCTGATCTTTCTGAAATTTTTTGTATATGATGTCTGCTATGAATTTCGTGTTGAATGTTGTTATTACTGTGAAAATCATATGATTATATGTTGTTACTGTGATGAACTTTGATAAGATCTGAAACTGTGGGTTTGGGGTTAATGAATTAGGGTTTGATAATAGAAAAAAGTGATGGAAACGATGAAATAGGATTAGAACTTTGAATCTGTGATGAATCGAATATAGTTTTGGGTTTGGTTTAGAAGTTTGAAGGTGCTGCAATGGGGAAAGTTTCGCACAAATGCGAAATCTGGGTTTTGATGCGTGTGTGGCTATACGCGTAAGGGAGGGGGCCTTACGTGTATGAGGGGGACTTCCCAGGGTGTTACACGTAAGGTACGCACCCGTCCCTAAAGCTAGCACAACCCTCTGTCCATACGCCTAGGGTATGCGTAAGGTGGAGTAGTCATACGTGTATGGAAGGGCCATTACACGTATGGGGAGCTTGTGGGAGGTGCCCTATGTGTATGGGCTAGCCATTACGCGTATGGGAAGTTGAAGGGAGTTTATGGGAGGAAAACCCTCCCTGCTCTTACATGTAAAGCTCAAGGTGATACGCGTATGGATGGCATGGGTAGATGGCCCTACGCGTAGGATACGCAGACCAGAGGTCGAGGAAGAAGGCCATATGCGTATAGGGCATGGCCATACGCGTATGGGCAGAGCTGTAGTCAGAATTCACTGTTTTCGCGATTTCTGTGCTGATTTCGCGTGTAATGTATTTTCCTTTGATCCGTAACACTAAGACAGTGTAATTGAACATAGGGAAAACTAGTAACGATGATAAATGGGATAAAATAGGAGAATTGTGTTGTAACGATTAGAATAGGAGGAATTGTGAAGTATCATGATGAAATGTGACGAATGTGATTTATGCTATATTATGATGTTTGATGAATACTCATGAATGATGATGTAATTTTGACGATTCTGTGATGGTGATTATTATGACGTTTTGCATCATGCATTCATGGCATATTTAGGACTCTGGTCCAGTGGTGGCTTCAATCCCATTGTGTGGATTGAAGTGTTTTGTGACGTGCTCCGGTTCTTATGTAGAATCGATCCTATTGGTGGGGATCTTTGGAGGGTGATGGCCCAGTGTCCATCAATTTGACGAATTGGTACCACATGCTTGAGTCTATGTTGTGCATTCCATATTAAATGACATTGCATAATTATTGGGTAATTGACATGTTGATGATGTTGTGAATTGATTGATGTTTTGTGATGATTGTGACTACTATATCTTTTGCTTTATATCTTATATAATGATTCTTGATTACTCACCCTGCCTGTTTGAATGTTGCCTCCACGTGGGTAATGTGCATGTGATCAGGATTAGCTTCCTTGGCGCGTGAAGTTTTAGCTTTGAAGCATTTTGGTTTTCCTGACGATTTAGAGGGTCTTGCTCTGATATGTAACGGGACGTTTGAGTCGAATGATTATGTTCTTTCTTTCTTAACATTATGATGTTACGAGTTTCTTATTTTAAGACGTTTTTGAATTATAATGGTATTGAGTTTTGATTTTTCCACTGCATAGTAGTTGATTGAAATCGTGAGGACATAACCCGTGTTATGGAGAAATTTTGTTGTTTTGACGTTTTATGACGAAATGTGGCACCCTTGTGGTGATGTACTCTGATATATTTGATTGTAATTTTCATGAATGTTCCTTGGGGTAGAAGGGTGTTACAAATCTCATTAATATTAGGTTCCTTTCTTGGAAGCATAGTTATGTGTCCTTAGCGTGGAGAATGATCCTCCTTAACTTGGTTCTTAATGTTATTCCTATCTTATTTTTTTTTGAAGATGTATATCAAGGTTTGGAAGAAGATTATGAAAATTCAGAGGAGGTTCCTTTGGGGTGGTGTCAAGATGGGGTTTAAGATCCTCTGGGTTTAATGGGATGTTGTGTGTAAACCTAATAAGTTGGGTGATCTAGGTGTTTGTGGTCTAAGATTAATTAACTTGGTCCTTTTGGGTAAGTGGAAGTTGAGGTTGCTGTCAGTCACTTAAGGTATTTTGCATGATATTTTAATTTCAAAATATGCACACATGCCTGTATCTTATGCCTCACGTGGAAGAGGTGTTATCTTAGGTTGGCACCGGCCTGGTGGAGAGGGGTCTCTTTTCTTGGGGCTAAAACAAATGATCTCGTAGATTGATTTAGTGGTGGCTTGCTCAAGTGGGTTGGTTCAGGTCTTCGTACCTCTTTTTGAAATGAACCTTGGTTGGGAGTCACTCTTTTTAGTGTTAGTTTCCCTAGGATCTTCTCTATCTTTGATAAAAAAATAGTGTCCAGTAGGGGAGGTTGGAAAGTGAGAGGATTAGTCTTGGGTGTGGGGCTTTAAATGAAGAAGAAACCATATTTTTTAGCATGAGCAGGGTATGGTTGTTGATGTTCTCTCGATAATTAGCAGTTTCATTCTTTTTGAGCAACAATACAAATGGTGGTGGCGTCATTCCAAAGACGGGATGATTTTGTGTCATGTGCTTACACCTTTTTCCATTCACGGGAGCCTCCTAGAGATATCTAAGATTCCTCTGTTTCGAGTGTTCTCCCTTGCAACCGAAGTAGTTGGGCTCCCTCTAAAGTAATAGTTTTCTCTTAGCAACTTCTTCAATATTTGATCCTCACTAGAGTGGATTTACTTAAAAGGGGAATACAGTTTGGGTCATGGGATTTTCTTTTTCCACTACTACAAAATAAGCCTTTCGTAACACCAATATTACGACGGACAAGGTGTTAACCGTGGTAATATATTTATCCTGGACGCATATCTTTTTTTTTTAATTTACTAGATGACATGTCACAATGGTCAGAAGTAGCAACTGTAGTGAAAAGTACACGGAGTGAAATGGTTCGAATCGCATCACCAACAATTAGCCAATTTTCGTGATAAAAAATGTTATTGACCATGTATATCACCATGGCTTTTATTTCCAACCGTGATGAAACGTGATATTTATTTATATATAAGCGAAACTATCTAACGCTTAAGTACATAACAACCATCTCTCTCAAAACAAAACCGTAACAACTATTTCACTCGTCTTTCAAAGCGAAACCTTAAAAACTTGGTCACTCGTATCTCTCATATGGATACCAAAAAGTGAAACCATAATACCAAGTCTTAGCCAATGGGTATTTACAGGTTCGTTTTCTCTGTAGTTTTTTTTTTCAAAATCTATTTCAATATCGTGTTTCATGATGTTTGTAGTTTCTTCTTTTTTCCTCTTGTAGGTATGAATGCTTATTGTAATAAAGAGGACGAAGATAAATTTAGTCTGTCAAACTTGTGTCAAAGATCCAGAATGACATTCATTCAAAATATACACAAGTTTGTTGGTCTAAATTGATCTTCATCCTTATGTCATTGTTGACACGCCATTATGGGACTTGACATGTAGGGAATATTTCTGAAGCATTTTATGCCTTGATATGTTTGTTGTATCGTGTTTGTTTGTTATTGTTTGTTGTTGATGAATGATTTTGATGAATGTTGTTGTTTATGTCTTTTTAAAATATGAGTTTAGTATATATTATGTGGTCTGAGTGTTTTTCCAATCCCTTACCAAATATATAGCTTCCCAAACCGCATTAGAAAATTATGATATGATAGATAAAATTGTATTATAAAATAAGTACATGTTCAATTCTTGACAAGAATTATTCAAACTGTTAACCGCATTTTGTTCCTTGACCGTTAGAACTTGATTTAGTGATTATAGATATTCACCCCTCTCTTCACCTCTAATTTTGTTTGCAAAGTAAATAATATTTTACAAAAAGAATTAGAGTTGAAAGTAGGGGTTGTTGAAGAACTAGGATCATTAAACCAAGTTCTTACTGTCATAGAACAAAATATGGATAAGTAGTTGAAGAACCCTTGTCAAGCATTAAACGTGTACTTATACTTCTAATATAAAATAATTTGTCATATTATAATGTTCTAGTGCAGATTGGAAGGTTATATGTTTAGTGAGCATTGGCGAAATAAGCATTCCACATAATTTATAATAAATTCAGGGCTATATACAACAATGTTTGTCTAGAACAACCGTTGTTAAATAATTTGCATTTTAATATACCACAACGGTTGTTTAAAGTAATTGTTGTGGTAGGTAGCGTGCTACTTGGATACAATCACGGTCGCCCGCCCGTGGTTGAAATCATCAAACATACAATCACACCTTACGTCACAACGGTTGGACCTGCGTGATGGTATCCCTTTTCCAACCATTGTTATATGGGTTTTCCGTAGTAGAGGTCCTTTTTGCTCGATGGTAAATAAGTCATCCTGTAATCTCTTTGTTACATCTGAGGTGGTTATTTCTGTTTGGTATAAGATATTTAGATAGTTGGAGTGGGTTATGGTTATACCTAGAGATATTATGATCCTTTTTCAGATGTTTTTACCTTTTGGTAGTCTGCCTAGGGTTAAAGGGGGATAACTTTTGATTTGACATGTTGTGATTTTGTTGATTTGGTAATCTCGTAACGATATAGCGTTCTCAGAAAAATTGGTGAATTCAAAGGACATAGAAGTCTTGAGCATTCTCTTGGCACGAAAATAGTATCTTGGAAAGTATGTAGGTAGCTCTTGTGCTTTCTTTGACTAATTTGATAATCCTATCATGTATCTGAGCCAATAGCGGTTTAAGAAACGAAGTTCTCTAGTGTGGGATATCCTTGATGCTTTGGTAGAGGTAGTTGCTTGGCTTCCTAGTTCCTAATTGTGGGATCTTTCTGGAGGCTATTGTTATTGTTAGTGCAGCTGATCTTGTTTTAACGTTGATAGTTTTTTTTTTTTTGCATTTTTGCATTTTTACTGATATTTAGGTATTCCTTATGCTTATCGCAAATATCTCGGTGTTTTTTTTGAAATAAAATAGCATCCTATCCAAAGATAAATTTACTTGCGGTTCAGTTCGATTTTGGATGATTGATTTTAAAAATTCGATCTGATCAAATTTCTTGCGGTTTGATTTAGATCGGTTTTTCGGATATCCAAATTACAAATTATAATTTTATTAATATTATAAAAATAATAATAAATAATAAATTTGATATAATATACAACATATACTATATTAAAAGTTAATATTACAAAATTATAATGATCGGTTATGATTAAAACAAATAAAATAATAAAAATTAATATATTAAATCAAACTAATAAATAGTATTTTATAAAAAAGTATCACCGACTAATAAATTAACACAATATATTATATTAATAAAAAATAAATAAGTTTAAAATTATATATATGCGGTTCGGTTTGGTTTGGATCGATTTTAGAAAATCAATCAGAAATCTAATCCGAACTAATCACTTTTTATAAAATAGCATCTAAACACATTCAATAATTTTCGATTTTTTGTGGTTTTCAGTTTTTTTAATCGGTTTGTGGTTTTAATTTGGATTAATTTGGATTTGAACACCCCTATATGAGTGGGGATCAACTTAGTCCAAGAGTAAATTTTTTTTACTTACTCCAAATCATAGTTTTTGAATTGAATCTAATCTAATGATTAATCAAGTAAAAAGACTAATTTAACCATTAGATTAGATTCAATTCCACAATTATGATTTGGAGTAAATTAAAAAAACTTACTTTTAAAATAAGTTGATCTCATATATATATATATATATATATATATATATATATATATATATATATATATATATATATATCATATGAGAATGTCATTTTTATGTAACAAAATGAGAATGAATCTGAATCATTGGATTTTAAAATAAATGGTGGAGATTATGTGTGGTTTTTGTTTTTCTCTCTCCTCCATTATTAAAATAAATGATGGAGGAGATAAAAAAAAACTGACACATAATTTCAACCATTTATTTAAAAATCTAATGATTCAGATTCATTTTTATGTTCTCACATAAAAATGTCATTCTCATATTATATATATATATATATATATATATATATATATATATATATATATATATATATATATACTTCAACTCAACAAATAATTCATTTAATGTGATTTTCTTAAACTCAAAATCAAACATATAGGGCCCGTGTTGTTATGCCTTTTTTTTTAAAATGATTTTTGTAGTATAATATAATTTTGTGGAAAAAATTTTTACAAAAAAACTTTTCATAAAAGTTTCAAATGAAAATTTGATTTCAATGGTTATTTTTAAAATGTTATTTATGTATTTCATCATTTTATCGAAACTTTTTTTGAATATCAAAATTTCAAAAAATCACTTAATTTTGAAGTTATTTCAAATAGTTTTTCATAAAAATCATTTTTGAAATACAACTTTTTAAAAAAATTGTGATTTTGACTATATTTTGATTTTCAATAATGTATATTTATGTTATAGAATGTCAAAACTATTCTTTTAAATTATAAAAAATAAATTTAAAAAAATTTATAATATTTTGAAAAACATTTTTGTAGAATCTATTTTCAAAAATAAAATAAAAATCTATTTTTTTAAAGTTAAAACAAACTGACCCATATTAGTTCATTTAAAATCATTTTTTTAAAAATTCAAAATCAGACCAACACCTATTGTCTTAGTGGTTAATACTAGTGTGTAAACCATGGCCTAATAAAAATCTCTTGAAAATGGTAACTGACAATAGTAGTGGATATGTCTTGGTTACACGTTGCATTTGGATTTTTTATTGAATGATTCTTGGCACACAGATTATATACAATATACAAAAACCTACACCTACATATTACACATACGGAGGCTACGAAATCTAAATCTGTTTCCTACACGAATCTATATCTTCGAATTGGAATGCAAATCCTTGCATCAGAAGATATGTTAATGTTATATAATATATTTTTTTTTGTCTTATAACAAATAGTTATATTTTCAATTTAATTAAATGGCTGTATTTTAGATGATAATAATAATTCATGAAAATAATTTATAATAGGTTAGCCGTACTTTAACTATAACAAAAACAAAAATTAAGTGATAATATTTTGAGTTTTTATTTAATAACAATTCAATTGTATTCTTTTTGTCTCAAAATAAATATTATATTTGTAAAAATTATTTATTACAAAATAAATATCGTTTTTAGTTTTTAATATATTTTCAATTTTTATTTTTTCAATTATATTCTTATTTAATATTCTTAATTTACTTTTTTTCTCACCTTATATTAATAGTAATTAAAATACATCAATAATTAATAAGAATAATTTAGTAAACTCATTTTTGTGTCTCTCACAAACGTGTTGCTCTAAAAAAGAAGTCTCACGATGTTCAATGCTCCCTAGTGAAAATCTCCCCTAATAGTGATATCAGAGTCTGGTTCGAGTAAAGGACTGACTTACTTGTATCAAAAGTACTTCCCACAGGTGGTGGTTAGGAGGTGTCCCGTTGAAGAGTGTCAACGGCGGTACAAGGGTGCAGTTGCACAGTTGAAGCTTCCGCTTAAGGGGGAGCATTGTGGAAGTATTGTGGATAAACTCACACTTGACGGGGAATGTTAAGTATTAACAAGTGTGAGTATTGGGATAATAGTCTCACATTGGATAGGAATGTGGTGACTTGAGCATTTATAAGTGGGAGAACCCACACACATATCACCTTAAGGTTTTGGGTGAATATGTGGTGTGTCTCTCACAAAGGTGCTGCTCTAAAAAAGAAGTCCCATAATGTTCAATGCTCCCTAGTGAAAATCTCCCCTAACAAAGAATTCTTTCCACCCACAAACTGTGGAAACTTTCAATATTCACTTGCAACTGCAAACTGTGAATTATCAAACTTGATTATTACAATGATAAGGGTTTCTCCCTATATATAGATTTAGGTTAACTTGCATCTCAAGCTAAAGCCCAAACTATAAAAGCCCAAAAATATCTAATCTAATCTTTCTAAATCAAATCTGATCTATCTAAATCAAATCTAATCTTTTAAAACAATGAATTACATATTTAACACACCAACTAATTCAGTGTGTCTAAACTGTCTACATTAATCAAAGACCTAAACCTCTTGAAAACTTTGACCTGCACTCCCTTCGTCATGATATCTGCAATCCGACTCTCAGTTCTGCAGTGTTCCAAGTTCATCTTCCCTTCTGCTACCTGCTCTCGAAGATAATGGAACCTCATTTCAATGTGTTTGCTTCGACCGTGTGCTATTGGATTCTTCGCCAAGTTGATAGCTGACATGTTGTCGATCTTCATGGTAATTGCTCCATGACTCTTCCCTGTAATCTCTTCGACCAGGTTCACCATCCATGTTGCTTGATATGCACAAAGAGAAGCAACTATGTACTTGTTAGCTCCAAATTTTGACGCCTGATATTGGATTGAGATTCTTATTCAAAGAAATCGAATTTTTTGAAGTTGTGGAAGACTTCGACAGGGATGGTATTTCTAGAGAGCCTGGTCGAAAGTGTCCTTGTACAGAAGAGACACGTTCCATGGACTTAGAAATATTTCTGACAGTTTGGAGATATGTTCGACAGAAGCCTAACTAATGATGTTCGGATTCTAATTCAAATAATGGAGGGAACTTTGTCCTTATCCATTTAAGAGAAGGGGACACGTGTGGAGCAGTTGAAGGACGAAGCCATGCAGAATGACATTTGTCTCGCTCTAATTAGTAGGTTGTTAGGGGTAGTTATTTTTTACTATTATAAATAGAAAGTCTTAATATTAGGATTTGTGGGTGTTAAAGTTGTACAAATTTCTCAAAATCACTCAAAGTATCCGTGTGTAGAGAAAAGAGTTTCTGAAGAAATGTACGTTTTACGTAACACCATTTTTCTTATTCAATGTAATTCAGTTAATCTTTGCTCATAAATTTATCTTTGTTCCTTTACTTTGTTAAGTTATTTTCCAATGTACTTTTATTACTTCCTCGTATCATTTTTTCCTTCAGTATTGTCGAAATAACCTTTTTCTAAATTATGAAGACTGTCGAATTGTTCATCCTTTTTTCAAATACCCTTTAACACATGTTCTAGGATTTAGTGTGGTCGATCCTGCAAGTTACCCATTTTCTTATAAATTTGGTAGACTAGAGGTTGTTTGCTATTTTTCACAGTAAACAAATTGGCACACCCGGCGGGACAGTGCTAAAGCAATTTGTGAAAACATTTTTTTGTATTTTCAAGAAAGTTATAATTCTGCACTTATTTATCTTTTCTCTGTCGAAAACTTCATTGTATGTTATTAAGAAGTGGTAATGTAGCCACCATTAACGAAGATAGACCAAGAAGAAAATATACAAGGAAAATGGCAAGTTCAAACCATCCAAGTAATTCGAACCCTCAACCAAATAGTTCGAATCCTCAAACTACACCAAGTATTAACGTAGAACCACCCACGGGATCTTCGACCGGAGGACCAACGGTTTCAGCGCCTGTTTCTGAAGCCATGCCATCTATGGCAAGTTCGATCCCTACATATTCGATCGCCCATACTCAACCTATTCTGAGTTATGTTGGATCAAGGGGACCACCAAGAACTCCCCCACCAGTGGGAAATGCTAGTTTCCAACCATTTATTCCTCCTAGATTCTCTATGCCTTTGCCTAGCCGAGATCCGCCTTATGGGATGCAAACTTCGATGATGGCAAACTTACAGAATGCTCCTCCAGTATTTACAGAATCCATAGGGACTTCGCCACTACAAGGGTCAGGATCTGGGATTAACATGGGTCAAAACAACCAATCCTTAGGAATGGGATATTCAACCCAAATGCCGAATTTGACAAATACTACTACAGCATACTTAAGGAAACAAATAGATGAAAGTAACCATCAAATGGTCCAAATGATGTGAAGGTGTGAAAAACGCAAGAAATGGGGGGTTTGAATTGGTTTTTCAAAATAAATCGTTTCTTTAAAATAACTTTCTCTTTAAAACTTTACCCCTTTTCTAAAGAAAAACAACTTGGTTAAACAAAGAGATATAAACACGTTATGTTTATACTAGTTCACTAGAGAACCTCTCAAGTTAATCTAGTCCACCCGCCAAGGTGATTTCTCCTCTCTCAACGAGGTCTTAATCCACTATTCAACAAAATAGTACACTGCACAAGCTAACACAGCTGGTGACTAACAATAGCCTCTAGAACTCACACGTTCAAGACTTCTCAAGTAATCCAACCACACAGGTCTTACTTAAGGCACAACCTCTAAGACACACGTCCTATGCTTCTCAAGAGATCTAATCACTAAGACTCTCTTAAGGAATACAAATTTAAGTTCAAATACAATGGGTTTACAGAAGATCGCTTCTTATCAAGCTGATAATGTAAACAAGTTTTTACACCAAGAATGACTTAAGAAAGATCTGAGTTAGAAAATATTGTAGCAGTTCGCGTGTGTGTCTTTCTTCAAGTCTTTGAGCTTCCTTTTATAGCCGAGTGAAAAGAGCCGTTGAGATAGAATCATGATAGCTAGGTAGGCTTACGGCTAGAAGCGTGAGGACGGGTACAAAGTCTTCTGCATGTTGCGCGTCCTGTCTGTGTCAGAATGTCTTGTTTGTATTTCGCACGGTCTTCAAGAATTTTAACGTTGTAATGTGGTACAGCTGTACAGTGTGGTAAGTTTTCCTGGCTTCTCAACTTCAGAGGCTTTTTGTGAGCATGAGTAAGAAAGGAAAACATTGCTCGATTCTTGAGATTATCAAGTCTTCGAATCATCAGCTCTGCGCTTCCAGAATCTTTAGAACTTGTCTTCAGAACCTTGTTCTCTTAATCCACTTTCTTCATATCTTCAGAGGCTTCTGATTATATTTGATTGAAGCATGAGAGTCGACTTTGGGTAGGTCTTCAGAACCTTGATAAGAGAGCGTGATGCTTCAGCATATGGACTTCGTTCCATCAAAACCTTCGTCTTTAGATCTTCAGAACTCATACTCTTTTCCTTTCGAATTCAAGTCTTTTGTGTTATCCTTGTTCAGCTCTTTTAATTGCATAGAAGAAATGTCTTTCGTTAAACATTGCGCTGATTCTCAAGAGCATAACCTGTTTGCTCGATTCTCACAAGTAACAACATTAGTTGTGCAAAATTGTTCATGCCAATACCCATTCGTTATCATCAAAACTTAGAGATAATATTGCATAACCGAATCTTGTTCTCACAATCTCCCCCTTTTAGATGATGACAAAACTATGTATTTGATGATGCAATTTTGATATATAAATATATAACACAGAGAACATGGAAAAAGGTTTTTAGGATAGCTTATCCTTTTTATGAAGTGCTCCCCCTGAGTATTAGATTTTATTAAGGTTCTTGCTCGGGCTCCCCCTGACTTTATTAACCTTTTGAGTCTTTCTTCATCATCAGAGTTTTGAGTTATCTGCACAGAGGAAAAATATAGAAAAACAATCTAATAGAGATGATAGATGATAGATTTATCTGTTAGCATGTAAGCAGCATTATTTTTCAGAGAATGACTATAGGATCAAAATTTATCACATTCATATACTTTCTCCCCCTTTTTGTCATGAATCAAAAAGATAAACACAGGGTAGTCCAAGGGTGAAAAACACAGAACTAAAACTTAAAAGAAAAAAAGAGGTTTATTGGCTGTCAGAGGACATCTTGTCCCAAATCTTCTTCATCATGATCTAAAGATTTTCATTGACAGTATCTTGCTTGTCAAACCTTTCTCTGAAGTTCTTCTGTTCAATTTGGATTTCATCAATGACGTCTCCCAGATGCTTGATAACAGGATCAGAAGTGGAAGCAATCATAGCACTTTCTTAAGCTCTTTCAGCTTCAGCAGCTTCTTGTGCCTTTCTAGCAGCTTGCTCTTCTGCTGCTTTAGCAGCCTTTTCTTCAGCTTCTTTCTGCTTGGCAGCCAAGAACTTGAGTACTTTGACTCTTGCTTCAGCTTCATCTCTCTCTTTATCCTTTGCTAGTTCAGTAGTTATGGTTATATTTGAGAAACTTACAATTCTTGTAAGTTCCATGTCCAGCCATTTTTGAAAACTTTGACAGGCACTCTCAAGTTCCGTGAGCTTTGTGCTTGTACAAAGTTCCGCTCTTAACTTAGCAAACATCTCAAGTGCTTTGTCATGAAATTGACTTGTACATTCTTCAAAGGATGTTGGAGGTAGAGCATTGTAGATAACCAGAGCGAGGTTGGATTTATCAAAGTTGGTTTCAGGTGGTGGTTGCTGAGATAAGTCAATCTCAGTAGTAGCAGGTTTAGGTGGTTGTTGTTGATCGGTAGGAGAGGATACTTCTAAATTGTCATGGATTTTAGGAGAAGGAAAATCAGAAGGCCGGATTAAGGATTCAGTTATGATTTTCTGATGAAAAAGCATAGGCCATTGGTGAGACAAGTATGTCTTATTTTGTGATAGGTAAGGTTGTTGATGAAGAAGGAATTTGTGGGGTTTCTGAATGAGACATTGATGGTTGTAGGTTAGATGGTTTGACACAGACTGATGGATCAGGATTGGATTTTGATGTAGTAGATAAACCTGTATTCTCGAGGATTTTTGATCTTTTACTCCTCTTCCTTTTCTGAGGCTTAGAGATGGTGGTAGCATGCTTTCTTTTCTTTTTGGGAGACTCAATAAGAGTTAGTTCAGAATTCAATTGATCAGTCTGCTTAGTTTGCTCTATTTGTTCTCATTCTTCTTCTTCAGGCTTGATTTCACAGACATCATACCCTCGTGCTTTTACTCCATCTAAGTATACAACTAATTCTTCAAGTTGGTAACTTCTGTGATAGATAGGATAACCCGGCACAGTGACCGTTCGTTTACTTAAATCGTCAGAGATGATGAAAGGATTCACCTTTACTTTATTGATTATTCTCATTTGCTTAAGAGTTGTGGCATTTACTGTTTCTCCAAGGGTTGTGGTCAGATCTTCTGTGTATTTGACTTCTGTCACCAGAGTGTCTATTATACCACTTTCATAGAAGATGTCTGAGAGCATTCTTCCAAAAGGGATGTATCTTGGTATATCATTTATGTATTCACCGGTTGTCATGGTTTTTGTTACCATGTCTCTTAGATAGTAAAATAGGATAGAAGGTAGGCACATTCTTTCTTTGGTGATCAGATAGTAAAGGATGTATTTCTGGTTGGCATTGAAGAAATCTGCAACATGTGATGAAGGCCTAGGATTGATGCAGCCAAGAATGATCTTGTGAGATTTTTAAGTGTGCATGCAAATCTTCTCTCTTGTACTCCTTTTTGCTCAGTTGATAGTTAGCATAAATGGTTGGGTTGATCTTCTTTTCCACAAATGAAGATTTACTGTTCATCCCATAGACTCTCTTGTTCTTCATAAACTCCAGGTTGTAAAGATCGACAATGGATTTTTCGGTGATGACGATCTTTCTTCCCAGGACATAGGAGGCAACATGGATCTTGTCACAAACAGCTTGTCTCCAAAAATATTTTACAAGTGCTTCAAAAACTGGTCCTTTGAGCCTATCAAAGAAATTGGTCCATCCTTGAGCTTCTACTTCTTTGATCAGATTAAATCCATTTTCGGCAAGATTCTGGAAATCTACATGCAGTTCTTTGAGTACAGTTAGATTCACAAGATTACAGGTGTCAGAAGCTTCTCTTTGGGTAATGTGTTCTTCGTTTATTTGAGAAGAATGAGATGAAGATGAAGATGAAGTGACCATTTGGTTTGTGAGAGATATTGTTGAGGATGGCTCGGTTAAGGGAGCTGACAATCTCCTTGATAATGCTTCAAATTCTTGTGAGAACTTGACGGCTTCTTCTTGCATAGGGGTCATCATTTTGAAAAGATGAGCGATTTAGAGGAAGAGTAGAGATTTAGGGATTTTTAGGGTTTTGGTGAGAAGTGAGAGTGATAGAATGTTTTGAGGAGTTGAAGAACATGAAGGTAGAAGAATGAACGTCTTTGGATTGTTCCCAAGAAGAAATTGAGGTAATCTAAGTTACGCGTGTTAACTATTCTCTAATGGAGTGAAAAGTTCTGGTATTTATGAGATTGTGAAGTATTTGAGTGGATAGACACGTAAGGGAATAGGTGAATAAATGTGATAAAATTGAGTCAATCTCGAGAAAATTATTGTTCGTTCAATTTGAATAATTAAAGTGACTTAATTTTATTTAAATCACATGCAAGAATAATTTTCTGAATTATATGACATGTCACATATTTATCAGAACTTGAGATGCGTTAAGAAAAAGGTTCTGATGATTTGAAAATACTTTTCTTCTGACTAAACACATGAGGTTCTGAAAATGTTTTTATTCTAAACAGTACTTCATATTCAGGTGTTTTAAAATGATTAGAAATTTATCTTCAGCTAAGGGTTTTGTAAATATTTCAGCCCACTGATGGTCTGTATCAATGAATTTTAAGCATAGAGTTCCCTTCTGAACATAGTCTCTAATAAAATGATGTTTTATTTCAATGTGTTTAGCCTTAGAATGAAAAATTGGATTTTTACTTAAGCAAATAGCAGCAGTATTATCACAGAAGATAGGAATGTTACTCTCATATATCTGATAGTCTTCCAGCTGATTTTTCATCTATAACATTTGAGTGCTGCATAGGGAAGCTGACATGTATTATGCTTCTACTTTTGAGAGAGCAATTGTAGATTGTCTCTTGCTTGACCATGAGATTAGGTTGCTTCCTAAGAACTGACAGTTTCCTGATGTTCTCTTTCTTTCTAATCTGTCTCTGGCATAATCTGCATCGCTGTAACCAGAAAGAGTATACTCTGATGTTTTCTTATACATCAGGCCAAGGTTAGTTGTTCCTTTCAGATACCTTAGAATTCGCTTGACAGCGGTTAGATGTGATTCTCTTGGATCTAATTAGAATCTAGCACATA
This sequence comes from Lathyrus tuberosus, assembly GCA_022829125.1. Classification (NCBI taxonomy): domain Eukaryota; kingdom Viridiplantae; phylum Streptophyta; class Magnoliopsida; order Fabales; family Fabaceae; genus Lathyrus; species Lathyrus tuberosus. Next base: position 9,925,771 of record JALAZF010000174.1, on the reverse strand, counting down.
GATGTACACTGAATAATATATCAGGTCTAGAAGCAATTAGATATAAGAGAGAACCTATCATACCACGATAGAGTTTTTGACAAACATTAACTCCGGTTTCTTCCTTTCCCATGACACAAGTTGGATGCATTTGTGTTTTAGCAATGTTGCAATCCGTCATATTGAACTTCTTCAGAAGTTCTTTTGTGTACTTGGTTTGATGGATGTAAGTGGCCTCTGATCTTTGATCAATCTGAATTCCAAGGAAGAACTTCAGTTCTCCCATGAGGCTCATTTCAAATTCAGCCTGCATTAACTTTGAAAATTCTTCACATAGAGAAGAGTTAGCAGAACCAAAAATAATGTCATCAACATAGATTTGAATAATAAGAATGTCATTCTTATATGTTTTGCAGAAAAGAGTTGTGTCAACCTTTCCTCTGGTGAAATTGTTTTCTAATAAAAATGTGCTCAATCTATCGTACCAAGCTCTGGGAGCTTGCTTTAAACCATAGAGTGATTTTCTAAGTTTAAAAAAAAAGTCTGATTTTTCTGAATTTTCAATACCAGGAGGTTGTTTGAAATAAACTTCTTCTGATATATAACAATTTAAGAATGAACTCTTAACATCCATTTGATATAGAGTGATGTTATGATTTACTGAAACGGATATTAGTAAACGCATTGCTTCAAGTCTAGCAACTGGAGCAAATGTTTCGTTGTAGTCAATTCCTTCTTGTTGACTGTATCCTTGATCAACAAGTCGTGCTTTGTTTCTGACAACTTCTCCCTTTTCATTTAGCTTGTTCCTAAATACCTACTTAGTTCCTATTACATGAACATTCTTAGGTTTAGGAACTAGATCCCAAACATCATTTTTGGAGAATTGGTTAAGTTCTTCTTCCATAGCCAGAACCCAGTCTTTGTCCATGAGGGCTTCTTCAATTGTAGCTGGTTCTATCAATGATACTAGTCCTACAAGTGTTTCTTCTGATGGTCTAAAGGCTGATCTGGTTCTGATAGGGGCATCTTTGTTACCCATAATTAGTTCCTCAGGATGGGATGTGGACAGTCTTCTTCTTCGTTGAGATGGGGTATTTGGAGTTACTTCAGTGGTTTCTAGTGTAGGATCTTGTTGTTCTTTAACTTCATCTGTCATTTCCTTAGGTTCGGAGAATCTGATTTCCAAATCTGCAAGTTTCTCAACTAGCTCTGACTTTTCTGAGTCAGGCTTGTCATTGAATCTAACATGAATAGATTCCTCCATAATTCTTGATTCTGTGTTGCAGACTCTGTAGCCTTTTGAGCGTTTAGAGTATCCCAACAACAGATATTTCTGTACTTTGGAATCAAACTTGCTAAGATTCTCTTTAGTGTTAAGCATAAAACAGACACATCCAAATGGATGAAAATATGAAATGTTGGGTAGTTTATTCTTCCATAATTCATATGGAGTTTTATTCAAGATAGGTCTTATAGAGATTCTATTTTGAATATAACATGCTGTGTTAATTGCTTTTGCCCAGAAGTGCTTAGCTATGTTAGTTTCTTGGATCATGGTGCGAGCCATTTCTTGTAAAGTTCGATTCTTTATTTCTACAACTCCGTTTTGTTGTGGAGTTCTAGGGCAAGAAAAATCGTGAGATATTCCATGTGAATCAAAAAGTTCTTCAAAGTTTTTATTTTCAAATTCTCCACCATGATCACTTCTAACTCTGACTATTTTACAATTTTTCTCATTTTGTACTTGAGTGCAGAAGAAAGCAAATACAGAATGTGATTCATCCTTGTGTTTTAAGAATTTTACCCATGTCCATCTGCTGTAGTCATCAACGATGACTAGTCCATATTTCTTACCATTGAGAGAGGCCGTTTTTACAGGGCCAAATAGATCAATGTGAAGAAGTTCCAACGGACCAGAAGTGGAAACAACATTTTTAGCTTTGAAAGAGGTTTTTGAAAACTTTCCTTTCTGACATGCTTCACAAAGAGCGTCTGACGAATATTTCATATTTGGCAGGCCTCTAATAAGACCAAGCTTGTTAAGCTGAGAGATTCTTCTCAAACTGACATGGCCAAGACGTCTGTGCCAGACCCATTGCTCTTCGTTTACAGAAAGAAGACATTTTATATTTTGATGTTTTAAATCAGACAATTTAATTTTGTAAGTGTTGTTTTTCCTCTTTCCGTTGAATAGGACAGATCCATCCTTCTAACTTACAGCTTTACAAGACGATTGATTAAAAATGAGATCATAACCACTATCGCTAAGTTGACTTATTGACAATAGATTATGCATTAGACCTTCTACTAATAAAACATTCTTAATGGAAGGAAGCTTATCATTTCCAACAGTTCCGGAGCCAATGATTCTTCCTTTCTGATTTCCTCCGAAACCAACGACGCCTCCAGGCTTAAGTTTCAGATCTTGGAACATAAGCCTTTCTCCTGTCATGTGTCACGAGCACCCACTGTCCAAGTACCATGACTGGTGTTTTAGTGGAGCTATTAAGGATATTTTCAACATAGATTATCTTGTTTTTAGGTACCCATTTTGTGGGTCCTTTTACGTTAGTTTTTCTAAAGGTTCTGATCACTTTAGATTTCCTTACGTTAGCAAAATGGTGTGGAGTTTGTGCATAGTGTTGGTGTTTAGGATATTTCTTTAGTGTGTGTATTTGTATAATCCTAGTCTTTGAACCTTTTGGTTCTGAATGCTTAAGGCTAGTACCAGAGGGAATAAACTGTTTGGACAGAGATATTATTTTGATGTTTTTGGTTTCATCATATGGTTGAGATGGTCCAGAATATCCTAGACCTCTACTTCCATTTCTACTGACTCCATAGATTAGTGAAGCCATTTTGCTTCTATCTACGCTTTTGGCAAGAAAGTTTTTAAACGCGTTATCATATTTGTCTTCTTTACTAGTGTTAGTTGAGTTTGAAACAATTTCTTCTTCTAACATAGATAATTTACATTTCAGGACAGTGTTTGAGTTTTCTAAGACAAGTATTTTCTCAATTTGTTCAGAAATGATTTTCTTGTTTTTAGTAAGATCTTCTGAAGAACCTATAAAACTCTTTTTCAAGATTTTAAATTTGCTTTGAAGGTTTTGATATCTTCTTATAAGTTCAGTTAATCCTAATTCAAGTTCAGAACGTGATAAGGAGGAAAGTACCTCTCTTTCGTCGTCGGAGTCTGATAGTTATTCCTCTGACGAGTCGCTTCTGGTTTCTGCCATGAATGCCATTTTGACCCGACCTTCATCAGCATCTTCTTCAGATTCTGAATCATCCCAGGTTGCCATGAGACCCTTTTTGGCTTTCCTAGGTCTTTCTTCTTTCTTGGCCTTTGGACAGTCATTTTTGAGATGTCCAGGTTCTTTGCATTCAAAGCACGTAACATCTTTTCCATAGTTTCTTCTTTGACCAGATGTAGATTCGAATCTTCTCCTTGGTCCTTTGAAATTGTTCCTTCTGTATTTCTAGAGTTAACTTATCTTTCTTGATATGAGTGATATATCATCTTCTTCTGAATCTTCTTCAGATTCTTCCATTTCTTCTTCTGCCTGATACGCCTTCTTCTTTTCTGGATTTGCCTTCAGTGCAATGGATTTGTTTTTCTTCTGAGGTTCATCTCCTTGAAGCTCTATTTCATGACTTCTTAAAGAACTGATAAGTTCTTCAAGACTCATACTATTCAAGTCCTTTGCAAGTTTCAAGGCAGTCACCATTGGTCTCCATTTGGCCGGAAGACTTCTGATGATTTTCTTGACATAATCAGCAGTAGAATAGCCTTTGTTCAGAACTCTGAGTCCGGCAACAAGCATTTGAAACCTTGAGAACATGGTTTCAACATACTCATCATCTTCCATTTTGAAGACTTCGTATTTTTGGATTAGCGCAAGAGCCTTCGTCTCTTTGACTTAAGCATTTCCTTCGTGAGTCATACGAAGAGAGTCAAAGATGGACTTTGCAGTTTCTTTGTTTGTGATTTTCTCATACTCGGTATAAGAAATTGTGTTCAACAGGATGGTTCTTGCTTTGTGATGATTTTTGTAAGTTTTCTTCTGAGCATTTGTAAACTCATTTCTTTCAATCTTTTTACCTACAGAATCTACAGGATGACTATAGCCATCAAGTACTAGATCCCATAGATCTAGGTCAAATGATAAGAAATAACTTTCAATTCTATCTTTCCAATAATCAAACTTTTCTCCATCAAAGATAGGAGGTTTTGCAGTGTAATACTCTCTTTCAATAACATTTGTTTTAGAAGTTGTTGGTGGTGGTGTAGTCATTGTTTTTCACACTTGGATCGGTACTGAACACTGTTAAGTGCTTGATAAAAATTCAATATTTTTATCACCTCAGAACCGATGCTCTGATGCCAATTGAAAGTGTGAAAAACGCAAGAAAGGGGGAGTTTGAATTGGTTTTTCAAAATAAATCGCTTCTTTAAAATAACTTTCTCTTTAAAACTTTACCCCTTTTCTAAAGAAAAACAACTTGGTTAAACAAAGAGATATAAACACGTTATGTTTATACTAGTTCACTTGAGAACCTCTCAAGTTAATCTAGTCCACCCGCCAAGGTGATTTCGCCTCTCTCAACGAGATCTTAATCCACTATTCAACAAAATAGTACACTGCACAAGCTAACACCGCTGGTGACTAACAACAACCTCTAGAACTCACACGTTTTAGACTTCTCAAGTAATCCAACCACACAGATCTTACTTTAAGGCATAACCTCTAAGACACGCGTCCTAGACTTCTCAAGAGATCTAATCACTAAGACTCTCTTAAGGGATACAACTTTAAGTTCAAATGCAATGGGTTTACAGAAGATTGCTTCTTATCAAGCTGATAATGTAAACAAGTTTTTAGACCAAGAATGACTTAAGAAAGATCTGAGTTAGAAAGTATTGTAGCAGTTTGCGTGTGTGTCTTTCTTCAAGTTTTTGGGATTCCTTTTATAGCCGAGTGAAAAGAGCCGTTGAGATGGAATCATGATAGCTAGGTAGGCTTACGGCTAGAAGCGTGAGGACAGGTACAAAGTCTTCTGCATGTTGCGCGTCCTGTCTGTGTCAGAATGTCTTGTTTGTATTTCGCACAGTCTTCAAGAATTTTAACGTTGTAATGTGGTACACCTGTACAGTATGGCAAGTTTTCCTGGCTTCTCAACTTCAGAGGCTTTTTGTGAGCATGAGTAAGAAAGAAAAACATTGCTCGGTTCTTGAGATTATCATGTCTTCGAATCATCAGCTCTGCGCTTCCAGAATCTTCAGAACTTGTCTTCAGAACCTTGTTCTCTTAATCCACTTTCTTCATATCTTCAGAGGCTTCTGATTATATTTGATTGAAGTATGAGAGTAGACTTTGGGTAGGTCTTCAGAACCTTGATCAGAGAGCGTGAGGCTTCAGCATCTGGACTTCGTTCCATCAGAACCCTCGTCTTCAGATCTTCAGAACTCATACTCTTTTCCTTTCGAATTCAAGTCTTTTGTGTTATCCTCGTTCAGCTCTTTTAAGTGCATAGACGAAAAGTCTTTCGTTAAACATTGCGCTGATTCTCAGGAGCATAACCTGTTTGCTCAGTTCTCACAAGTAACAACATTAGTTGTGCAAAATTGTTCATGCCACTACCCATTTGTTATCATCAAAACTTAGAGATAATATTGCAGAACCAAATCTTGTTCTGACATGATGTCCCAAACTATGGGAGAAATCATTCAGCCTCTTATCCAAAATGCCATCCAGACTAATCAGTAAATGGCAGCGCAGATGACGTGCCTTGCGGATGACGCACCTTGCAGATTTCTTTGGTGTACCAAACCCTCCTTGACATCCATAAAGGAAGTATATCACAGGAAACCAATGGGTAGAGTTTGAAGAGGACCCCACTATTAACCAAGCCCAACAAAACCTAGGAAATATACCTCAGGCGAATTTAGAAAACCAGGGAGTAGTCGAACCCCTTAGGAATCAGCCACAAATTCCTGTAGGAGAACAACCAAGGGTGGTTTTGGTAAATAGAAACCAGGATGCTGACAGCGTTATACAACAGGTTCGACGTAATGATGTGGTGCAGATAATAATTTGGCAGCCATGGTCGAAAGGATTATGGCGCAAAATAGAGTAAACTTTGGCCTTCGAAGGCCAAATTAAACATCTCTGTTATCAGAATATATCCTCCAGTCAAAATTTCCCCCAAGAACGAAAGTCCCTAAATCCACTAAGTTTTCTGGGGACACCACTGAGTCCACTGTCGAACATGTGGCCAGATATGTGATAGAAGCCGGAGAAATTGCAAATATTGAGAATCTTAGGGTAAAATACTTCCCAAGTTCTCTTACGAAGAATGTCTTCACATGGTTCACAACATTGCCACCAAATTCGATCCATAATTGGACCCAGTTGGAACGGTTATTTCATGAGCAGTTCTATATGGGACAAACCAAGATCAATCTAAAGGAGTTGGCTAGTATAAAACGAAAATTCACTGAGCTAATAGATGACTATTTGAACAGATTCCGACTACTCAAGGCCAGATGTTTTACATAAGTGCCAGAGCATGAGTTGGTCGAAATGGCCGCTGGAGGCCTGGATTATTCCATTAGGAAAAAATTGGATACCCAATATTTAAGGAATATGGCCCAATTGGCTAATAGGGTTCGACAACTAGAACGCTTGAATAAAGAAAAGGATAGGGCAAATAAGAATAAAAGGGTGGCCTACGTCGAAGTCAATGAAGAAGACGAAAAATATTATAATGAGCCAGTAAGTTTCGATGAAGGAGAGATTGATCTTGCTGAATTGAAACAAGGCCCACCTTATTCTTATAAGTTGTTGGCCCCTTCGAATGGAAAAAATCCTATCGAACCAGAAAAGAATGATAAATTTCCTAAGAAAACTTACACTTTCGATGTTACTAAGTGTGACGAAAATTTCGATTTGTTAGTTAAGGATGGTCAAATGATAGTGCCTCCTAGTGCTAAAATACCTCCTTTAAAACAAATAAAAAAGAGAGGTTTTTGTAAGTATCATAATTTCTTGGGCCATAAAACTTCTCAATGTTTTCTTTTCAGGGATCTCGTCCAGAATGTTATCCAGGAAGGAAGGCTCAAGTTTGGTGAGAAGTCTAAAGGCCATATGAAGATTGATGATGATCCCTTGCCGGTGGATGACACTCACTACGCAGAGCCAACGGAGGTTAACATGATCGAGGTCACTGAAGGTCTCGACAACAATGTCAACATGGTCGAAGTCACCGATGACTTCAACAATGGAGCGATCATGGTCAGAATCACTGAGGGTTTCGACCATGAATTCATGAAGAGTTTTGCTAGTGAGACAACCCAGTGTTTTGCTAAATACGCTGCTGATGGTGTCGACGTAGGGGTTACTGAAGACTCCGACAAAGGAATCACTGACGATTCCCATTGGATGATGATAACCAAAGAAACCACTGAAGGTTTCGTTTAAATGGACAAGGCTGCTGAGGGCCTTCAGATGGAGTTACATAAGCTTGCCATCACTGACGATGTCAAAATGGAAATCAACGTGGTGGAGGTTTCGCAAGAGACACCCATGGAGGTCGATGACGAACGTCGACAAGAAGAATACAACAAATTGGCCTTCCCAAGAGAGGAGGAAAATATGATTGACTTTATACACAGGTGCCAAAAGAAGAAGTCAGAGGTCATGCTGTGTCCCAGATGCAGTGCTGTATTTGAAAAGAAGGCAGCGCAAAATCTTGAGGGAGTTCAAAAGACCAAACAAAGCCACAAGGAGAAATCCCTTCATGGTCAACGGGGTTTCGACCCAAGGAAATCTGCTTTGAAGCAAGAACAGCCGAAGATAAGAGTTCCAGGGGCAAGGCCCACCACTTTTAAACCATTTGCAGAGCTTTCCAATGGCAAGTGGATAAAGCCGAATGAAAATAAGGAAAAAAACCAACAGAAATGGCAGAGTTTTGATGTAGATAGAGGCTCTTTCATGGCCTCAAAGAAACCAGCCTACGTCTCAGAGAACTACAAAGGGAAAAACTCTACGTTCAGGTCCCAATGGAGGAGGGAACATAGACGAAGGAAAGCCCAGAGAGAAGATGAGACGAAAGCAGAGTCAAGCACCAATGTGTCAGTCGACAGGAAGGAGTTAAAACCTGTCGAGAACACGTATGCTACACAAGAGAAAGCATCTAAAAAGGAGCATGATCAAAAGGTTGTTGAGGACAAGTTGCTCACTGATAATTTCGACTCAGGGTCAGAGAAGTCTCTTGATATTTTGGTTAACATGGTATCTGTCTTACCAAGGGAATTTGACCAAATAAGTGAGGTCGAAGAGCTGGAAGATACCATTGATATAGAAATGGCCACCCACAGGCCAGGTTGCTATTATGTGATGAATAATGGTTGTGTCGAAGAACAAAATGCATTATTCGAAAGACCCAATGAGGCTATGAAGAGTCACTTGAAGCCTCTTTTTATTACTGGGAAAATTAAAGATGTGCCAGTCAACAAAATTCTGGTAGATTGCGGCGCAACGGTAAGCTTGATGCCGCACTTCATGTTGAGAAAAATAGGGAAGTTCGACACAGACACTAAGACCCACAACATGGTGTTGTCCAATTATGAAGGGAAGGTTGGCACCACATTGGGGGTAATTCAGGTTGATTTGACGGTAGGGATAGTCACAAGTTCAGCCATGGTTATGGTTGTGGAGACGAATGCAATCTACAACCTATTATTAGGAAGAGAATGGATTCATGGAATATGAGCCGTGCCATCATCAAATGCATCAGAGAATTACCATTTGGCGAACAGATGGCATTGTTGAAAATATCGAAGCCAACCAGAGTTATTTCCTGGCTTCGGTTAATCATGTCGATAGACGCAGTTTTGACAGAAATTTGGCTAACATAGCTCCATGTAACCCAACCAATTTTGCATTCACTCCAGACGACAACGCGTACTGTTCACTGTACCTACATCCAACAAATGGGTTTCAGTGGGACCGGGAGGTTGTAGGAGAAGATGACTTCACTTACGAAGGGACATCCGGAGTTAACCCCACAGGTTGGGGGAGTGAATTCGAAGATGATGCCTGAGTTTGAGGTGCTCGAAAGGATTTCGGCTTACATAGCCGAAAACAAACTACAAACAGCCCTGGAGGCCGAAGTTAAGCATATGGCTGTCGAAGCCAACAAAAGACTACACCATGAAGGTCCTGTTAAGGAATTCGATTCAGAACCACCTGATAAGGTTCAAGACGAAATACAAAGGCAGAGGCTTGACACCATTTACGATGATGAGCCTTTGGGTTTCGAGAAGGACCCGTTGGCAGCCAACATTAAAATGCTAGCGTAAGATCCTTTGGAAGAGATCGACTTGGGAGAAGGGGCAACGAAAAGACCAACATATATCAGTGCAAATATCAACCCACAACTCAAAGTCGAAGTGATCCTGTTGGGCTTTGGATTTGGTTGGAGAAATTCGACCAGCGTCTTCTAAAAATCAAAGGTACATTTTGGTAGGCATTGACTATTTTACAAAATGGAATGAAGCCATGCTAAAATGTAGGCCAAGAAGACGTGATCGAGTTCATTAAGAAACACATTATCTATAGGTTTGGAATCCCAGAAACTATTACAACTGATCAAGGATCAGTGTTTACTGGTCAAAAAATGCAAGAATTTGCTAAAGAAATGGGTTTCAAACTTTTAACCTTTACACCTTATTACGCTCAGGCTAATGGTCAAGTCGAAGCAGCAAACAAAGTAGTGATTAGTTTAATTAAGAAACATGTGGGAAAAAAGCCTAGAAATTGTCACAAAACTTCGGACCAGGTTCTTTGGGCATGTCGAACCTCTCCCAAAGAGGCGACTAATTCTACAGCATTTCGATTGACCTTTGGTCATGATACAGTATTACCAGTTGAGATCTACCTTCAGTCGACGAGAATCCAGATGCATCATGAGATCCCATCTGAGTTATATTGGAACATGATGTTAGACAAATTAGTAGACTTAGATGAGGAAAGGCATAGTGCTTTAGAGCTGTTGAAAAGGCAGAAGAAGAGAGTAGAACAATCTTATAATAGGAAAGTTAAAGTTAAGCCTTTTTCGCCTAAATAATTGGTTTGAAAAGTAGTTTTGCCTATGGATCGAAAAGATAGATCTTTGGGAAAATGGTCCCCTAAGTGGGAAGACCCTTTTCAAATCACAAATGTTTTTTTTCGAATGGTGCTTATGAGATCGAAGAGTTAGAGCAAGATAGAAGAATCTTGAGGGTAAACGGGAAGTATTTGAAGAAATACAAACCTACACTTCGAGAAGTAAAAATAGCCAAAGAGTAATTATGCATGCAAACTAATCGAAGCTAACATGGTAAAACAAAAATTGTTTGCCAAAATGGCTAAATTCGTTACAAGAAAAAGAACCACGAAGGGTTCGAAAAAGTCATTACATAATTCGAAAAGTGATGATTAAATAAAAGAACTAAAATGGAAGGGAGGCCTTCATGCTGAGGTATTTTGATTTCAAAAGATCCAGCCGTTTTTCATAGACAGATTTTGTTGACCTTATGACCTCCAGTTTTGCTTCCAACTTTTGAGCCTTATCAGCAAAGTCCAGTCCAACTTCAAGCTATTCCGCCATTTGGGAGCTATCAAATTTCTGAAGCTCAATATTATGCTTTTTGGCTTTCGAGATTTTGGCTTGAAGTTCTCTGATCTGTTCTTCCCAGGAATGGATATTTCGATTGTTGGTTTCGATTTCAGCTTTGTTATCTTCCTGAGCTTTCTCTAAGTCAGCTAAGTGATTGGTCGATTCTGAGGCGGCATCCTATGCAGCCGCTACAGAGCCAGTATAGCTTTCGATGTCTTTTGAGCTTTGCTTGATTTTGACGACATCAGCAGCAACTTGGTCAATCATAGATGTCAGTTCCAAGATAACATTTTCAATTTCAGGAGAAGCAGTCAGAATGTTAACTTTCTTAAGAAGACTCTTTAAAGCCAGAGGAGAAGTGGGATCAGATTCAATTAGTCGAAACAGGTCACCTTTGAAGATCTTTTCTCTGATCTTTGAAAGTATTTCACTAGCGGGGTCATTGGTCGTTCGACCACCAGACACTGAGGGAGATCTAAGACCTTTTTCAGACGAGCTTCCCCTAGATCCAATCAAAGCCTTCAAGTATTCTCGAGGGTTGCTCTTCTTCAAGGTCGCCAATTCTTCTGCAGAAAGGGTCACAAAGGCGCTGCCTGAATCTTTCGCAGTCGACGAACCATGGTTAGGGTTTGGTTCAACGACTATCTCCTTATGAACATCTTCTTCCTCTTCTTCCTCCTGGTCATCATTTGCCTCGACATGTTCAGGATTATCCACGAACTCCTCAATAGGCATCGAATAGTTCTGAAGTACAGATTGAATTTCCCTTTCTTCCATGTCATCATCTGGGTCTTGCTGAGTGATATCCATGTGTTCGACTCTTGGAGAGCCATCTTCAACTTCCTCTTCGATAGGAGCATGAGGGTTATCCACTTATGTGAATGCTTCAGTTTCCATATCCTTCTCCTGATTACTTTTGTATTCAGAGCCACTAGTGTGAGAATTCTGAGTAGTGGTCTTGGGCGGCGAAGTTTCGCGTTGTTCCCTAGCCATTTGATTGATTTCGCTTATTGAGTTCTTCTCAGAATACTTCGCAGAAGTGGGATGATATGTTGGTTGACCTTCACTGTTGAGGATTGTTGGGTTGGTTGATTCAGTAGTTGGTTAAGTCAAAACTCCTGCATCATCCTGAAAAATATAATCCGAGTTAGTAGTCGAACAAAAATACTAAGGACAATGAGGTATAAATTTTTAGTACCTTAGGAGCTTCTGCCCCAGGGCTTGAGTTGTCACTTTAAGGCTAATTTGCGGCCTTCTTCGACATCTATTCAGGAGATGGTTCCAAAATGGTTAAGTTGGTGGGTTTCCTTGTCGGAATTTTCACGACTTTCGTTTAAGATTGAGCAAGGGTTTCGCACATTTTGAGTTGCCTTTTCTTCTTCTTCAAGGGTTGTTCAGCAGTCGGAGATAAGTCTTCATCGCCCAATTAGACTATCACCAATGCGTCCTCCTTTGCCTTCCTTTTATGAGGAGTTGAGGGTAGCTTTCGAGCACCCTGAAAAGGAAAACGTTAGAGAATATTGGAATATAAAAAAGTGACAAAATTTATAAAGGGTGTGAAATACCTTTATTGTTGTTGTTGTTTTGCTTCCTCCTTCTTCTTTCACTTCTGTCGGCTTCCTAACTGGTGGTTTCTTTTGAGAAATTTTCACTGCTAAAATAAAACAGAAAGCAATTATTATATGTGAAAGCAAATAAATAAGGAAATGTTGGGTCGAAATCCTCCCATTCCACCCCTTCATATATTTCATATTCGATACTAACATCTTCGATCCCAATATGAAGATGCCCTTTGAAACTGTCTAGTGTATGTTTGGTCGGAACCACCCGCTGCGCTTTTGGTTTTGATTGCTGGCGAAGGATTTTGATAGAATCCTCACAGAAGAACCAGTCTAGAAATGGAGGGGCAAGGACCACTACAAAATCATCGCTTGGCAGTCGAGGGAATTTGGGAGGAAACATATTGAATGCCGTTTCGCATCGTTTCTCAGGAGGAAAGTATGAAAAAATATTTAAGTTCTCCATTTTCTTTAAAAAAAATTCCTTCAGAGTAACAGCCGCGTCGCGGACGGTTCGACCAAGATCATCTGATCGGTAAACAGTTTCAAAGTATTTTTGGAAGGCCTGGATTTCTTTAATGTGCATCGAAGTACCTTTCTTCACTCTTTCCTGCACAGAGAGGAAAGCCTTGTTAATGTGGTGTGTAAACGCAGCCACGTCAAAAACTTCCTCGGCATAGTAAGCATTCCACTAGTCATCGAATTGTTGAGTACAGAGAAAGCTTGGTTCGAAAGCTACTGGAAGAAGCTGCGTTCGACCGGCATATCGTGTGATTTGCTTAATAGCCATTGCTTCAGTATGAATTGCGTTGTAAAGAAGGAGAGCACTTTTCTTGTCCTAAATCAGTCAAGGTAAGACTTGAACCAATCCAAATTGTCGAGCGACAAGATTTGGTTGGTAGGTAATCAATGTGACTTGGCTTTTGGAGAGGTTAAATTTGAGGGTTAAAACCTAGGAGTTAGAAAGGCTTCCTAAATCGCAGTAGATTCTGCTGCTTGAGCCTTCGATGGCGCTGGGAATGACCTGGTGAACCACTCCGGACCATACTTCCTTGCTACGAAAGGAGCCATATTGGGTATAAAATCATAACGTTTGGCGAACATCATGATGAAGTTGGTGAAAGTCTGTTGGACAGGTCGACCATCATCAGCATGTGTCAGTTTCGCCAAACGCGGGCCTTCTACCCTTTGATTCCTCGCGTCATCAGCATCTTCGTTAATTGGGTTCTTGTGGGGAATGCAAGCTTCGTATGAAGCATTCAACCACAGCTGAAGAAGCCAGAAGGGTCCAGAGAGGAGTAGATTTCCCTTGTCGTCGAGGCATTTGAGTTGGGTGATCCCTTCGCTCATGGACTCGTAGAGGCTGGCTAAGATCAATTCGCTCAAGCATAAGTCATGGCCAGAATGTAGTTGGTTATCTATGGTCATAAATTTTCTAGCAACTTGCAGTGACTTCGAGCAGAAGACACAGCGTGACAGCCACAGTGCTAGGAAAGCTATATGTCCAACGTCCGATACTTCCTCTATGTCCTTATCATGGTAGTGAGCTATGTGGGTCGAATAAGATGCCCTAGAGGTAGTAGAACCTATGCTATCCTTAGCCATAAAATCAGGGTCGTAAGTATTCCCAGTAGGTTTGAGCCCTGTGATAGCGGCCATGTCAAAAAGGGTAGGTGTCATCATGCCACATGGGAGATGGATAGTGTAGTGGGTGCTGTCTCAGAAGTATAAGGATGAAATAAGCATATTCGAGCAGTAGTCGGGCCCTACTTTCGATAGCATGATTAGGTCATAAATACCCAGTTTTTCCAAACATCGGATTTTGTTTTTTCCAACTTGGTCAACCACCCTAAATAATCAGAGGGATCTGTCATACCCCAAATTTTGATCACTAATATTTCCCATCATTGTGCAAATCATCATCACAATATGGATGAACCATTAGTCTCCCCAAAGATGGGTGAGCATCCACTACAATCAGACTTAGGGTTTCAAGCCCTCTCAGAGCTCTTAGACAAAGGATCAATCAAGAAATGACATGATCTTCAACTTGTCTAGCCTCTCAAACATCCACAAAGGATCAAGAGGACTCCCACTTCAAGGATTAAGCACAAGACTTATCCCTTCTAGGTGGATCAAGCCTTAAGATCGCCAGTGTTACCAAATTAGGGTTTGGTCGACTAGGGCCTCCAGATGGAAATTTTCCTCTGGGAATGAGCCAATGCTTCAAAGCATAACATATGATGCTCTAAGGGACATCATAAACCCAATCATCAAGCCAATTTTTCCTCAGGGGATGCATTCATAAAAAATCAAGAATTAGGGTTTCTTGACCTAATTCACCCCTAAGTTAACTTTTGGGGAAAAGCATGAGCCAAGACCTCAAGAGATGATGTGAGGGTCCCTAACACACCACATTGGTCCATTTGTAACAATGGATTGAGCCAAGAAGCTTGAACGACAAGTTTCAATTTCATCTGAACCACAATTAGGGTTTCGCGGGAAAAGTCAACTGTGCCTTTGACTTTTGACCAGAACATGCTCCTAAACCATAAGAAATGATTCAATACACCGCATAACACCTATGAAATCAATCCATCAAGTTTGATTTAGGTCAAGGACTTGATTTTATAAAGGATCGCACAGTTTGGAATTCATTAGACAAAAAGTCAACTGTGCACAAAAGTCAAACTTTGATTTTTTGAGATTTTTCACAATTGTGGTTTTTTAACCCTAAAATGATGTTAATGTATGATTGGAATCATCATTCATCAAGAAAAATCAAGAAAAGTGGGATAACTTGTAAAAGGGGGTAACCATAAAAAAATTAGAAAATTTTCAAAGTTATGAAACAAAGTGGCTAGGGTACTAACTTTGGAGGATCATAACTCCTAAACCACAAGGCCATTTTTCCCCATCCAAAGCTGGATTTGTAGCTCTCATGTCCCTCTACAAAAGCTTCAACTACACCTCATTCCAATTCATTATGGATTTTCAGTTATGGAATGATCAAAATCACAAAAAGTGAAAATGTCACTTTTTTCCAACACTTAGTGAAATTTTCACTAAGTCAGAATCTGCCTTCACTTTTCCAAAAAGTATCAAAACCAATTATGATCAAACAATTATTGTATCATATGAGGGATTTCCAAAATGGCCAAGAACTCCATCAAATTCCACTTGAGCCATGAGATATGACAATGGCAATATGCCTTGCTGAAAACTGCCAAGGCTAGGCAGAATTTTGCACTTTTGCTCGATTTGCCAAAATCAGATAATTCCAAGCCTTGTCATCACTTTGAACACATCTGAGGATTAAATCTAAAGGGAACAAACACTAATCCAAGCCTCCAAAGTCTTCGGAACAAAAAATAGCATGCTAAACCTAGAAATCCCTAAAGAGGGGACAAGACTCCAATTTTGTTTTGGAGCATTCAATGGATGCACCATGGTGGCATGGACTGAGCCATTTCGAACTGAATTTAGTCAAGACTTATCCAAGACTAAGGGAACCAGCAGCCTGTGCCCTAACCTCTAGTCAATGGCTAGAGGAGACTTGGATTCTCATTGCTCAACATTGGCCAAACCTATGCAGTAGTTGCCATTCACTATTCCTTGCAAAACAAACTTGCTCTACTATAAATAGAGCTCATTTGTGATCAGTTTGAGTACACCAAAGCCATCTAACAGATGCTTTCCTCAAAATCTCCTTCTTCACTCCAAATTTGCCTTCCAAAGCAAGTCACTATCGGGTTTTGAGTTTGAGAGCTATTCCAATCAAACCAATCACACACACACACACACCTCATAAACATCATATAGAAGTGATCCAAACACTTAAACAACATCTGGAACACTGATTTCTCATAATCACTAGCCAGCTGCTCAAGGTTTTAACCAAGTTGCAGTTGAGATACCATCTTCAGTTCCAGATCATTTCCATTCATTCCAAGCACCTAGACACACTCCATAACACCTAAGGAAGTTGTCCATAACCTTGGAACCAAGCTGTAACACCTCTAACACAAAACACGATCACCAGCTGCAAGAGGTAAGCATGAGCTCTTCTAACTCTATGATCCATGCATTTTTTGCTGCACAATAATTTGGACATATGTTCATAATCATGCATGGAGTGTTTTCCCTCAATCAATTGCTTTGTTTGAATCGTGTATGGAATTTCTGAACCTTCATGCAGAATCTAGGGTTCTTGAGGTTTCTCTTTGATTTCTTATTCCATGTTAAAAATAAATGAAATTAAAGACCATAGACATGATCATGAGGTTGAAACGAGTAGATTGGTATGTAGATTGCATGATATAATCAAGTATTCAGTGAGATTGGATAGAAAACGCAAATCTGCAGAAACATAGGAAGGGCGCGTGTTCTTGCCATGTTCTTGGCGCCCTTTTTCAAAAATTTGAATATTTGAATTTTGTGATTTTATTTAATTGATTCAAAAATTAATTTCTCTCTGAGTTTTAATGATTTTGAGTTGATTCTTTTTTTAATAATTCACAAAAATGTTAAAATATTTTATTTTCCCAAAAAATCCCAAAAATATTATTTATTTCATATACTTGATATTTTTGTAAAGAATTAATATTTTAATTGTTTTTAACATTTAAAATATTTTTTCCATCTTAATCTTTCAAATTTTAGGGATTTCCAAACATTTTGTAGATCAAAACCTGATTTTTGAAACATTAATCCAAGATCACAATTTGTTTTTCACATGTTTAACAATTTTGATCATTTTAATTGAATTTTTTATTCAATTAAAATACATTTTGAAAACAAATTAGGGTTTTTGATTAATTCAACCCTCATAAAACTATTTCAAACACTCATGGGCCTCTATTAGAGTGTAAGACCCAAACCCTTTGAAAACCAAAACCTTTTGGGCCTCAGATATTGTATAAGACCCACTGCGTTTTCAAAAATCTCGGCGCGATCGCCATTTCAAATCAAAAATCACCTTGGGCCTCTCCTTGAGCTGTAAGCCCCACCACTTGTACAAAAATAAATCATTGGGCCTCTATTAGAGTGTAAGTCCCAACCCCTCTTTGTAAATAAACCTTTTTGGGCCTCACACATCGTATAAGTCCCTCTGTATATTTTCAAACGTTCGGCGCGGTCGTCACCTTTTCAAAATAACCCTGGGCCTCTCCTTGAGCTATAAGACCCATTTCATTTCTTAAAATAAACCTTTGGGCCTCCAATAGA
Source organism: Lathyrus tuberosus (assembly GCA_022829125.1). Taxonomy (NCBI): domain Eukaryota; kingdom Viridiplantae; phylum Streptophyta; class Magnoliopsida; order Fabales; family Fabaceae; genus Lathyrus; species Lathyrus tuberosus. The sequence continues at coordinate 9,908,339 of JALAZF010000174.1, read as the reverse complement.
GTGTAAGACCCAACCCCCTTTTAAACAAAACATTTTGGGGCCTCAGATGTTGTATAAGTCCCTCTGCGTTAAAAGAAAAATCTCCGCGCAATCGCCAATTCAAAAACATATCATTTCGGCTTACCCTCGTGTTATAAGCCCAATTATTTTATTTCAACACCTTTGGGCCTCTTGAGAGAGTGTAAGACCCATCCCTTTGTACAGAAAACCTTTTGGGCCTCAGTCACTTGTATAAGTCCCTGTACAAATTCAAAACAACAATGCAATCACTGATAAAATCTTGGGCCTCTCCTTAAGCTGTAAGCCCCAACAATCTTTTCAAAGCACTTTCTCCTTTGATTTTGAATATAATATTGTTATCAAAGCTTTCTTTGTTGAACAACTAACAAAACAACATGGAAGCTCTACAACCGAGTAAGTGTTTACTCGCTTTCTTTATCCGCTTTCATATATATATATATATATATATATATATATATATATATAACTGTATTGTGGGGCTACTCATTGTAAGTCTTCTTTCACAAACTTTTATATACTTGTCAAATATCAACTGTGTAATACTAGTATAGTTATTTAGTGTTTTCCCCGGCAACTACGTCTAGCACTAGGTAAAGCCCTGTTGGTCACTCTTAAATACAAACAAAACTAGATCCCCATAGGATTACCAGACACAGTCTTCCCTCCTCTTGGGGTTAAACAATATGGAGACGTGAAAGGCAGCATTCTCAGTGAACCCTTTCACAGACTGTCACCCTTAGACATTGTCAAAGAAACTCTACTCCCCAGAGAAGATCTTTTCTCCGTGAATGGCATCTCTTGAGTTTCTTCCAAATTCTCGGACTTTCCTGGCTTGATCTATTCTCGGTGAATGACATGTCTTGAACTTCTCGGGGTTTGGGGACCTACAGGCTTCCTAAAAGCATCCCCGTCTCCTCTTGGGCATTGTACAAGGACCCTTATGTAGCACCCCAATTCCCATCGCAGATAAATAATACATAAATAAATAAGAGTGAATAAATTTTTTATCCTTAGACAGAAACACGGATGCCACATTTAAAGAAAGAAAACACTATCCCTGCTCATAAATTTGATACATAACACAAAATGGAATAAACCTAAAAGGGAAACTTTTTTCAACAAAGGGAAAGTTAAATTTTGGAATAAAGCGGAAAGATCCATAACTGACTTGTTTTACAAAATAAATTATTTTATAACATCAAAATATTCATACAAAGGTAATACAAAATAGATCCAACAAATGTACACATATATAACAGAAGCGTTCCCCGACTCCCGTGTTACGTATCAGAGCAGACTGACCGACAAAAGGATGGAGAACTAATCTTCAAAAAGCCTCCAAGATACTAATCTGCAATTGCCTCATAGAGCAACAAACCACATCAGAAAGGTGAGAAATAACAACTAAATCAAGATTGCATAATAATATGCAAACACATATAAATTCACATGCATAATTATTCTCACCACAAGTATCACATACTAATACATATAGCATGCCACAGATACATAACATATTTCTAATAATCCAACCCCATAGCATATATCAATTATACAAACATGATAACATATTTACACATAAGGCATACCAAGGTTATGACATATGGAAACACACCACCACATCACATATATTCATATATAGCATATCATAATAATTAATACAATCATTGTAATGTACAACATCCCCACAAAACATAGCATATGTCTATACATAGAACATATCATCCATAACCAATGCATTTACCACAAATGCATATCAATCATCAATGCTATCACAAGCTCAACACAACATCAATCAATTCACAATTTCCCACACATAATCAATTCATTCATGATTTTCCACACGTAATCAATCCATTCATGATTTTCCACACATAATCAATCCATTCATGATTTATGCAAATGCACAGAGACCGACACAACGACTCTATGCAAATGCAATGCGGTACCATCCATCCATCATTCTCATCATTAATTCACTCAGGAATTATTGGAATCATCGCTTGTTACTTAGTGTAACTCCCCGTCGGGCAAACAATTTTCCCCATCGCTTTAGGTCCTCTTTGTATAAGGCATACGACGTTTAGGGATCGCTTTAGGTCCTCTTTGTATAAGGCACACGATCCGATCGCTTTAGGTCCTCTTTGTATAAGGCACACGATCGTCTATAACGTTGCTTTAGGTCCTCTTTGTATAAGGCACACAACCGTTATAGCAGATTCCCTCTGGAATTATTTCGTCGCTCACACCCACTAGGGCACACGACATCACAAGAATGCATATCATGATGCTTGGCATACAATGACTCATGACAATCAAATGCATATACAACCATGTGAACCATCTCAACATCAATAATCATGCAGTACAATCAAACCGAAAACAATGCATTTCATCATAATCCACAAACCACAACAATTAGCATTTTAGCATATACACTCATATCAATTCACATCAAGAATTACTCACCATCAACCACAACAATCACAACAACTTATCACATGCTTCAACATCATATAAACCACAACAATCCCACAAAACATCATAACAACATACATTGATATTCAATCAAACAATGTATCTTACCACACAACAACATCCTTATCACAATATTTCATCACATGCATTCACATCATACAATAACACACAAGCTATACGATATATATTCAAAGCATACCACATGATAACACATCAATCGTACACAATTACGACGGTAAAAGTCGACAAAATGACACTATTCTAATTCCTAACACAATAAAATCGGCCACTAGTCTCAAAACCATTTTTATAAGAAAGAACATCTCATTAGCTTTCCAACGCATCCAACCGCGCCTCAATCCGACTAACGACCCAAAAGTTATGACAAGAACAAAATGGAAAATCTGTCATGTTCGCTTTCCTATTCGAAATGCGAACCCCCAGCGAACCATGGCAGAGAAAAAATAGCGTAAAGTTCTTAAGGCGAACTTCCAGCGAACCTTCGCTTTCCCCTTCGCAATACGAATTCCCTGCGAACCGTGGCAGAGAAAAAACAGCAGAAAGTTCGCAATGCGAACCTCCCGTTAACCTTCGCTTTCCCCTTTGTTGCCCTATTCGCAGTGCGAATCTGCGAACCCAGAAAATCTCAGCGGCGCTGTTGTTCACTCCAACCCAACATTTCCTCCACCAAAACACTTCCAAACCATAACATAACAACCAGAACATATCCCAATCATAGTAACAAGTATTCTACAACATTTATATCGAAATTACATCGATTCCCACTCATTGTTCATCAATTTATCAATGAGAAAAAGTTGTGAAACAACCAAAACAATTACAACAAACAACACATATACATACACAAGCAAGATATAATCGAAACTTCTCACCCTTAACCGATTAGTCACGATTGAAACAGAGTTTTCTTCGATTTTCCTCTTCTCCTCTCTTTCCCTTCCTTTCTCTTTCTCTTCTTTTCTCTTTCTCTTCTTTTCTCTCTTTTTCTCTCAATTCTCTATTTATATAAATATCTAATTTTTCTAAAATATCTAACCCCTCAACTCAAATATCTCGCAAACGCTCTGAAAACGCGATAAAACATAATAACGATGAAAAATAATATATTGTCAAATAAAAGTCAAGAAGGAAATAATATAATAATGAAAATAATTAAATCGACTCAATTAAATAAATCAGACAAAATAGGGCGTTACAACTCTCCCCCACTTAGACATTTTCGTCCTCGAAAATATACCGATACACACAACTCTGAATACGACTCTCGCATTCGACTAACCCACTCTCATGCCAACAAAAGGCAACACCACGAGTAACACAAACTGACAAATCACCTCGCTAACCACAACTACAATAACGACACGACAACTACAACGACAAGATGCAAAGCCCATACAATGCACTTGACGACTAACTCACGACTCAAAGAAAACCACATTACCAACACTCAGGTAACACTCCCCTAATTCCCCACACCGGAATTAGCTACTCGCACTCGAACCATCACGATGGAAACGAGGCAACAACACAAACAAGAACATAAAGTTCCACGACCCAACATCATTCCAACAACCTCTACATAACCATAATACCAACATCCTTGTCACACAACAATATTACAACAATGCTACGATTCACCAATCGAACATACAACCAAAACATCCATCTACGTAGTAGCCCATGAATAATATTTAAACCTTTCACCTAACACTTCCATTCTGAAACGTCCAATGGTCTCATCATTCCTACATGTTTTCAATGTTCAACCTATGAACTCTTACAAGTCACACACGCATATACGAATTGTGCCGTATCACACTTCCGCTACGTACTCTGATGACTCGTAACCATCAAATCTACCAATTTCACGTCCAAAGTCTAACTCTTTCTCATATTCACCAAAAAAAGCATAGTCTCTGACTGCTCAAATAATTCTAATCCTCTGACCATCAAAAGAGACATGTATAAAAACTTTCGACTTAACTCATCACGCACAACATCAACTTTACCAATAGGATAATTCCAGCTAAAGTCATAACTCATCACAAATTCCAACCATCCTCGCTGTCTCATACTATATTCCTTCTGACCAAACAGGTACTCAATATTCTTGTGATTACTAAACACTTCGAACTTAGAACCATAAAGATAATACTTCCAAATATTCCAACACATTAAAACCGCAACCAATCCCAAATCCGGAATAGTATAGATCCTTTTATGAATCCTCAATTGTAGTAAAGCATAAGCCACGACTTTACCCTCTTGCATTAACACACTGCCTAAACTCATCAAAGACGCATCCCAATACCTCACAAATGGTATATCAGGATCACGCAGTATCAAAACTGGAGCCGTAAACAACTTCTACTTTAGCTCTCTGAAACTTTCCTTACAACGAACATCCCATAAATGAATTACTTTTTGCAAGTCAACCGAAGTAACGAAAACGTTAACTTGGAAAAACCTTCCATAACCTCCGGTAATAACCAACTAAAGTCCAAAATGATTCTAATCTCCTTAACCAACTTCGGAGCCTCTCATTGTAGAACTGCATCTACTTCCGATGGATCCATAACCATACTCTCATCTGAAATAACATATCCAAGAAAACTAACCTTTTTCAACCCAAATTCTCACTTGATTAACTTAGCATAAAACTTCGTCTCTGTTCAACACTTGTAATTCAATTCTCAAACACTCTACCTGTTCTTCCTCTGAGTTTATAACAGATCCGAATATCCTCAATCAAAGCCATTACGAACTTATCCAAATAAATATGGAAGATATGATTCCTCTACTCCACAAACATTACAGACGCATTACAAACACCAAATAACATCACTGTACGTTGTAATGCCTAACCAAATTATAAAAGATATAAATTCTTAAAGCTTTTGCAAAATTTTCCACTGGGTAACTCGTTACTCACATACAAGCTTAACCGAGTAAATAACAACCTATCTCGATGATAACAAACATAACCAATCACATTAAATCAATCAAAGCCTCAACTCACACAATTCACCACTCTTATCAAACATTCCAAACAATTGTAATTTCACTCAAACTCAACCAAACCATTCCAGTCATCTATTCATGAAAGTGGACACTTGTTCTCAATCGTTACCTTATTCAACTGTTAGTAATCCATACACAATTTCTTCTTTTAATAGTCCAAATTCTATAAATCCCAACATGTCGCAACAACCAACCAAAAAGAACTCTCAAATATTACATCCACACCTAGGGTTTTCTCAAGATTTCTATTAATGCCCTAATACTTTAAAAACTCCAAAACTCACTAAAACTCTAAGTTTTACTTTCCATAGTCTCACAAATCCCTTTTCCAGTAAATCTTTCAACCGCTCTTTCAATCTGAGTAATTCTAATGCTAACATCCAATATTCCATCCGAAAACACATCTGGAATCACGCACAACTGACGGCCCATCACTGTGGCTTCCTGCCAATTTCCAGAAAACTATCATCACAAACATAACAAACATCTTAGTTTCATCTCCTAAGAGTTTTTCTACTTACTTAGCAGATATAAACCTCAACTATTCGCCTTCATCCAATTTAAGTTCACTCTCTACTCTCTGAGAAGCCGCTATTAATAATACCCAATCATTCTCCCTCAGAGACATTCCAACTTGACCAACATACAAAAACCTCGAATCCGCTTCACCTTCAAATATAAAAATCTTCATCGACTCGACAAAACAATCCGTAATCATTTTCTTAATTCCAAACAATTCTTTGCACACACTATTAAAACCGGAAAGACATGTCTATTCCATCCAACATAATTCTGTCTACTATCAACAAGAGATTAAGGGTGATCAGTTCCTCAATTTGTCAATAGACAGCTGGCAATCATGATGGGGCATAAACCATCTTTACCAAACTATAATAGCATTTCTTGCATCTTGTGCACACAACTACCTAAGGCACAAATCCTTAGTCGACATAAACCTTACCTCCGCATTCCCTCTGGAATCGGGAACAACACTGTCCAAACAACACTTACAATCTTGCAACCAACGGCTCCACAACCAAAGCAACTTGGAGAAGCACCAGCTTCTCCCCCACTTATCTCATTCTAAATTCTGCAGACAAAGGATTAGAAGAACTAGAAAGTACTGACGTGTTTCACACACAAATCACATACTAAGGAACAAACAACATCCACAGTATTCAACTGTCACACCAACTGACTCAACAACTTGGCCGAACGGACCGACCTGCTCTGATACCACTAACGCAACACCCCAATTCCCATCGCAGATAAATAATACATAAATAAATCAGAGTGAATAAATTTTTTACCTTTAGACAGAAACAAGGATGCCACATTTAAAGAAAGAAAACATAATCCCTGCTCATAAATTTGATACATAACACAAAATGGAATAAACCTAAAAGGGAAACTTTTTCCAACAAAGAAAAAGTTCAATTATGGAATAAAGCGGAAAGATCCATAACTGACTTGTTTTACAAAATAAATTATTTTATAACATCAAAATATTCATACAAAGGTAATACAAAATAGATCCAACAAATGTATACATATATAACAGAAGCGTTCCCCGACTCCCGTGTTACGTATCAGAGCAGACAGACCGACAAAAGGATCGAGAACTAATCTTCACAAACGCCTCCAAGATACTAATCTGCAATTGCCTCATAGAGCAACAAACCACAGCAGAAGGGTGAGAAATAACAACTAAATCAAGATTGCATAATAATATGCAAACACATATAAATTCACATGCATAATTATTCTCACCACAAGCATCACATACTAATACATATAGCATGCCATAGATACATAACATATTTCTAATAATCCAACCACATAGCATATATCAATTATACCAACATGATAACATATTCACACATAAGGCATACCAAGGTTATGACATATGGAAACACACCACCACATCACATATATTCATATATAGCATATCATAGATAATTAATACAATCATTGTAATGTACAACATCCCCACAAAACATAGCATATGTCTATACATAAAACATATCATCCATAACCAATGCATTTACCACAAATGCATATCAATCATCAATGTTATCACAAGCTCAACACAACATCAATCAATGCACAATTTCCCACACATAATCAATCCATTCATGATTTTCCACACGTAATCAATCCATTCATGATTTTCCACACATAATCAATCCATTCATGGTTTATGCAAATGCACAGAGACCGACACAACGACTCTATGCAAATGCAATGCGGTACCATCCATCCATCATTCTCATCATTAATTCACTCAGGAATTATTGGAATCATCGCTTGTTACGTAATGTAACTCCCCGTCGGGCAAACGATGTTCCCCGTCGCTTTAGGTCCTCTTTGTATAAGGCACACGACATTTATGGAACGCTTTAGGTCCTCTTTGTATAAGGCACACGATTCGATCGCTTTAGATCCTCTTTGTATAAGGCACACGATCGTCTATAACGTCGCTTTAGGTCCTCTTTGTATAAGGCACACGACAGTTACAGCAGATTCCCTCTGGAATCATTTCGTCGCTCACACCCACTAGGGCACACAACATCACAAGAATGCATATCATGATGCTTGGCATACAATGACTCATGACAATCAAATGCATATACAATCATGTGAACCATCTCAACATCAATAATCATGCATTGCAATCAAACCCAAAATAATGCATTTCATCATAATCCACAAACCACAACAATTAGCATTTTAGCATATACACTCATATCAATTCACATCAAGAATTACTCACCATCAACCACAACAATCACAACAACTTATCACATGCTTCAACATCATATAAACCACAACAATCCCACAAAACATCATAACAACATACATTGATATTCAATCAAACAATCTATCTTACCACACAACAACATCATTATCACAACATTTCATCACATGCATTCACATTATACAACAACACACAAGCTATACAATATATATTAAAAGCATACCACATGATAACACAACAATCGCACACAATTACGACGGTAAAAGTCGACAAAATGACACTATTCCAATTCCCAACACAATTAAATCGGCCACTAGTCTCAAAACCATTTTTATAAGAAAGAACATCTCATTAGTTTTCCAACGCATCCAACCGCATCTCAATCCGACTTACGACCCAAAAGTTATGACAAGAACAAAATGGAAAATCTGTCATGTTCGCTTTCCTATTCGCAATGTGAACCCCCAGCGAACCATGGCAGAGAAAAAATAGCATAAAGTTTGCAAGGCGAACTTCCAGCTAACCTTCGCTTTCCCCTTCGCAATGCGAATTCCCTGCGAACCGTGGCAGAGAAAAAATAGCAGAAAGTTCGCAATGCGAACCTCCCGCAAACTTTCGCTTTCCCCTTCGCTGCCCTATTCGTAGTGCGAACCTGCGAACCCATAAAATATCAGCAGCGCTATTGTTCACTCCAACCCAACATTTCCTCCACCAAAACACTTCCAAACCCTAACATAACAACCAGAACATATCCCAATCATCGTAACAAGTATTCTACAACATTTATATCGAAATTCATCTGTGAAAACATTGATTCCCACTCATTGTTCATCAATTTATCAATGAGAAAAAGTTGTGAAACAACCAAAACAATTACAACAAATAACACATATGCATACACAAGCAAGATATAATCGAAACTTCTCACTCTTACCCGATTAGTCGCGATTGAAACAGAGTTTTCTTCGATTTTCCTCTTCTCCTCTCTTTCCCTTCCTTTCTCTTTCTCTTCATTTCTCTTTCTCTTCTTTTCTCTCTTTTTCTCTCAATTCTCTGTTTATATAAATATCTAATTTTTCAAAAATATCTAACCCCACAACTCAAATATCTCACAAACGCTCTCAAAACGCGATAAAACATAATAACGATGAAAAATAATATATTGTCAAATAAAAGTCAAGAATGAAATAATATAATAACAAAAATAATTAAATCGACTCGATTAAATAAATTGGACAAAATGGGGCGTTAAACCTTTGGCTTCTTAAAAGTTCTCATGCCTTCTCTTGGGCTTAGTACAAGGACCTAGAGACCTCTACAGGTATACGAGCAGAACCTAGTCATCAATTTGCTAGAGCTGTCTTTCTGAGTCAAGGGTCATACCAGTTAATGGGTTGACCTTCATCCCTTAACAGACCAGCCTTCTCTTGGGCATCATATAAAGATCGTTCACTATCTGAGAATCGATTTCTCAAAACACCAGTAGACTTGGGCAGTCTCAATACCCTTTGGATTTCCCGCTTCCTTAAAGAAAAGGAAGTAACCCTGATCCTCTTATCAATCCCAAAGCACAACCTTACTGTTAATCAGTCTCTTTATAAGAATTGATTTTCTCTTTTATCCAACACACTAGACCTGTCACTCAACTGAAACAGTTACCAGCATAAACAGCCTCCTCTTGGGCTTTGTACAATGATTCTCCCAACACTCTCTTGTTGAGTATAAAGGACTCTCTTGTTGAGTCAAACCTTTAGCCTCCATCTCGGGCTTCGTACGAGATAAAAAACTCTCTTTTGTTGAGTATAAAAGATCCTTTTGTTGGGTCAAAACCTCTTTCAGCCTCCATCTCGGGCTTCGTACGAGATACTAAATCACTCTCTTGTTGAGTATAAAAGACTCTCTTGTTGAGTCACTTCCCTTTTAGCCTCTACCTCGGGCTTTGTACGAGGTATCAAATCACTCTCTTGTTGAGTATAAAAGAGTCTCTCGTTGAGTCAACCTCTTTTCAGCCTCCTCTTGGGCTTTGTACAATGATTCTTCCCAGTGGAGCTAACCTTTTTAGACTCTCTTGTTGAGTCAAACCACTTTTAGCCTCCATCTCGGGCTTCGTACGAGATACGAAAACACTCTCTTGTTGAGTATAAAAGACTCTCTTATTGAGTCAATCTCTCTTTTAGCCTCTCTCTCGGGCTTCGTACGAGACACATAAAAACACCCTCTTGTTGGGTCAATAGCCTCCTCTTAGGCTTTGTATAAGGAAACCCCGGTTGAGTCAATCAACCTTTTAGCATCAAAATATGTTCCTTGCTCACAGGATACAAACATAAACAACTCCTTTTCCCCCATTTAATTGCTGTAAGCGGCAAGCCTCTGGATTATTTACATCCACGCCACTATCCCTCTTTTAGCATGAAAAATTCCTAAGGAAAGATATCATTGCTCTAAACTGAGTTAAAGTTTTCTCCTTTAGGTTAAAAGTCCTCTATAAAGGAAATTATGGCATTGCTGGATTCACATATCCCAGTTAAAGTAATTCTCCTTTATAACCAGTCACCCAACAATCGTGACAAACAGACCAAATACCCCTCTTTAGAGATGACAAATTCTCTCTAAAGTCAAAACCTTTTAGCTTCACATCTTGGGCTTCAAACAAGATACAAATAGACCCTTCAGCTTCACATCTTGGGCTTTGAACAAGATACAAACTACCTTCAACTTCACGTCTTGGGCTTTGAACAAGACACCAAAACGACCTTTTTCCTCCCATAGAATAGGAGGAACTACGATCGCTCTGATTTCCCTGTTTCGTTAAACGGGAATACGTAGGCATAAGATTGAAAAATCTTAGCAAGCACACTAATCAATAAACCCAAAATCCTGAAAAGCATCAGTCCTAACATCCTACCAATAATCCCGTCACACTGTGTTCTCAACAAAATAACCTAAGAGAGACCCACAATCTTTGTAGCATTTGTAAACCAATAGTCATCTGTTCAAACTCAGTATGCAAGCAGGGTTAATTGGAGACATCTATTTCCCTTCCTTCATCAGCTTCAATAGGATAAAAAATGAATCGAGTTATAGTACCCTAAAGCGATAGTGCTTCGTAACCTCAAAAAAAACTCGCGCTACAGAAAAATGGGGACTCTGCTGGAGAGTCAATGTATCATCTATTTTACCTTAGTCATCATCGTCCCCATTTTCCACAGAAAAATGGCGACTCTGCTGGGGAGATTTTATTCATTGTATTATCTTTTCCCATCTGTTAGGCAGAGACCTTGAGTTCACGTTCATGTCACAGAAATGACAGCTCTGCTGGGGTGTCATTGTCTGTATAGGATCATAAGACTAGATGTCTAGGATGATTAAGACAAATATATATACTGCTTTTCCTAAGTGATATCTGTGTTTATTTTTCTGCTAATGGGAATGTGTGTGATGCCGCATGTGGAAAGATTGAGTATACACCTAAGATAGGTGATGGCAATGCGGGTAATCTTACTGGGACTGAATTCCAGTTAAGAGCCCTCGATCGACCATCAAACTCAGTGGAGACTCCCTTTGCAGATACATTGGCTATACGACTTCGGTTGTTGAAAGTAGTGTGGTCGACTGTGTTATCTGAGAAGCTGAGGTTTTTAGCAGACTGCTGCCATTTTGTAGTGTGGAAGCTATCGGAAATAGTTATCACGTGATACTACCCTCATCTAATATCACTCTAGGATACATCAGCTCACTGGCGATCCGCTTGCTGTTGTTATCCCGGAGGGGTCAATGATATTGCGGACAGGTACAAAAAATCACCAGTATAAACCTTTGGGGGGTGGGTAGAGCCTTGACTTCATGACACCGACCCTTTGACCCCATGTTTTTTCTATGTTTTTGTGTGCTGCATTCATACATTCATTTAAAAAACATTAAAACAGAAAAAATCTTCTCTTCTAGTCTCTCTATTTCAAATTAAACTGATACAATGATTGCAAATGTCAGAGAGAAAGGAGATTGCGCTAATGGATTTCTGTAGAAGGAAAACTCATAAGTACACCTTCAAGGTTCCAAAGTTAGAGGATTTGAGAGGTTTGGCGAGAATGATCACCAACCACGAGGCTTTCAGAGCCAAATATGGAGGACTGCTGTCCTTGTTAAGGGTCCACGTAATTGAAGGAATCTTGTCCATGTTTATCCAGTTCCACGATCTGATTTATCACTGTTTCACATTCCCGGATTATCAGCTTGCACCAACGCTGGAGGAGTATTCTCACATAACTGATTTACACATTACTGATCAAGCTCCATTTTCTGGACTGGAAGAAATTCCAAAGGATCAGACCATTGCAAGACCAATCTATTTGGACGAGTCAGAAGTCAGGACACACATGACCACTAAGGGTGACATCCAAGGTTTTCCAGCCCAATTCTTGACAAAGAAAGCCATGTACTTTGCTAGTATAGGGAACGCGGCCGCTTTCGAGAGCATCTTTGTTTTTCTCACCTACGAGTTGTTTTTGTTTCAGAACATTGATAACTTCGTAGATATCAACGCCATTAAGATTTTCCTGATTGGAAACCCTGTACCGACCTTACTCGCAGATGCGTATCATTCAGTACACTTAAGGAATTTATACAGCGGAGGAATGATCACGTGCTGTGTACCCTTGCTATACAAATGGTTCACTTCCCATTTGCCCAAGTCTGCTGCATTTTGGGATCAAAAGAATACTTTACATTGGTCGCAGAGAATAATTTCTCTTACCAACTCTGACATCGATTGGTACAATCTAATCTATGACGGGATCAGAATCATTGACCGTTGTGGAAATTTCCTAAATGTACCCCTTATAGAAACTAAGGGAGGAATCAACTATCATCCGGCGGTGGTTCGTCGTCAATTTGGATACCCGATGAGGCATGTCCCGCGGAATGCTCATCTGGAAGGTCTTTTCTTCAAGGAAGGAGAAAATGACAGGGCACTAAAGACAGAAATAGTGCACGCTTGGAAACACGTTCATAGGAAAGGACGAGAGTCTCTAGTAAAACCAGATTGTGTCTCGGTGGAGCCTTATCTCCATTGGGTACAGACTAGAGCTCTCAAGCTGAGGATGCCTTACCCTCGTCAGGAAGTTCTTCCATTAAGGGACTCTGCCCTTTATTTTATGTCTGAGACGGAAAAAATTCAAGTTACTCTCAGCAAAGTTCAACAGGAGAAGTGGTCTTGGAGGAACAAGTACCGCATTCTCAACGTGGAGTGTAAGAAAATACAGCAACTATTAAGAGAAAAAGATGCCCTGATTGAGATTTTAGAGCAACATGCTGTAGAAAATCAGGATGACCAAAGGAATTTGCTCGCTCGTTTCACTTGGCAGAGGAATGACAACCCGACAACGGCCCAAGAGCCCCGGTCAAAGAAAAGGAAAGCACCAGAACTAGTACTTGAGCTCTCTTCAGGGAGGACTCAGGATCCATTAGTTTAGGTTTCATTTTTCAGCACTTTGTAATCTACTGTATTTCCATTTTCGCAATCCTTTGAATTCAATAAAACGGGGTTTCCCCACTGTTTGATATTTGCAATCTAATTGTTGGAGTTTATTTTGATTAAACAAAAAAAAACAATTAATATAATCATTGCATTCATCATTCTCACGTCACGTATTCTTCTTACCTACGAATCTCACGTTTGTGTCTCGGTTCTAGAGTCAAACTGTCTTATTCGTACAATACTCGGGCCAATCTTCAGAAAAAGATGGATGATCTCGAGGAAGAGAACAGAGAGTTGAAAGAAGAGATCGACGCTCTGAGAGAGGATATGAGAAAGCTTCGTAATGACATGCAAGCCATGGCAGAAGCCCGGGTACAAAGAACTGTGATCTCAGAGATCACCTCAACGCCCATAGTGGAGAAGTATGATCCTAGGTACAGAATGCCGAAAGATCATCCCTGGGGCATGCCACTTAACTATATCCCAGAAGGATATGTTCCACCGATCACTGAGGATCAGGGAACCGCAGCAGGAACCGCTGGGCCTGAAGGTTAAAAACTTTGGGAAAACGAAGATGCCAGGGGCATGACAACAACTCCTGAAGGTTACAAACTTTGGGAGACACCGAGAGTCTCGGCCATAATGACTATACCACCACCCGTGGTACACCCTGTCCAGGAAGCACAGATTTCACAGATAACGTCTGGTGGAAATGACAGCATGTTCGATAGAATGAATGAATTCCAGGAACAGTTCCTGGAAATGCAGGCCCTTCGCGGTCAGGATCTATTTGGAAAGGACGCCGCGGACCTCTGCTTAGTCCCCAATGTGAAAGTACTGCACAAATTCCAGGTGCCAGACTTTGAAAAGTACAAGGGTAACTCTTGCCCTCAGAGCCATCTGGTGATGTACGCTCGGCGAATGTCTGCTCAGATAAAGAACCAGGAGTTACTGATTCACTACTTTCAGGATAGTTTAACCGGTGCCGCATTAAAATGGTACATGGATTTAAACCGCGCCACGATCGGCACCTTCAGAGATCTTGGCGCTGCCTTCTTTCAGCAGTACAAATATAATCTGGACATGGCACCGGACAGAGATCAACTCAGATCGATGTCACAAAAGTACAAGGAAACCTTTAAGGAGTACGCTCAGAGATGGCGCGAAATTACCGCTCAGATTTCTCCACCTCTGGAGGAAAAGGAGATGACAAAGATCTTCTTAAAAACCTTGAGCTCATTTTACTACTACCAAATGGTCACCAGTGCGCCCAGTGACTTCACCGAGATGGTGGGCATAGGAGTTCGTCTTGAGGAATCCGTCCGAGAAGGACGTTTAGTAAAAGACGTTGGATCATCAAGTAATACAAAACGATACGGTAGTGCTCTCCCTAAGAAAAAAGAGTAGGATATTGGGAATATCTCTCTTGGAAAGCAAATGCGACGTTATCAACCAGTAGCAGCTGTGACTCCTGCTATCAACCCTGCGCCTATTCCTACGTATCAACCTCAGGTTGTGTAGAGCCAACCTAATCAACATCAATATCAGCAAAGGACACAACAGCCTCTTCAGCAGGCTCATCCTCCGTACAACAACAACCGTACAACGCGGCCACCAGGATTTGATCCTATACCCGTATCGTACGCATAACTATTTCCGTTACTAATGGTCAAGGGGCACGTCCAGACTAGGTCTCCTCTTACAGTACCGGAAAATCTGCCTTTTTGGTTCAAAGCGAATCAGACCTGTCCTTACCATCAAGGAGGACCAGGGCATAACATAGAGAACTGTCTCAGTTTCAAATCCGATGTGCAAAAGCTTATTAGGAGCGGGGTCTTATCTTTCAAAGATACGAATCCGAACGTTCTCACGAACCCACTGCCTCAACACGAGAAAGCTACAATTAATTTGATAGAGGGAGAGTCGAGCGACAGCTATCAAATTCATGATGTACTCTTGTTAAGGGCCAACTTGGTCAAGATCATTGTAGATAGAGTGGATATGGCCATGTGCCACCTCATAATTATCACCAGTGTGATATCTTCTATAAAAACAATCAGGGATGTTCTGTGGTGCAATCAACTCTACAGGATCAATTGGATCTCGGATGGATCCAGGAGCATCGAGTTTGTGGAGTCAACATGACATACACGAATTCAAACATCATTCAGCACCACGATGTCGCTCCAGGGATTTTCATCCAAGTACAAACGCGAAAGTGGCACCGAAACAGAGTCGCCAGCAATGTGTATTTATCCCAAGAGAGGGAAAGGAAACACTGCATAAACCTAAGGGAAGGAAAGAGAATGGTCTTGCGACCAAGAGAACTGGGTTTGGGAGTCGGTTACACGCGAGGAAGGTATTAGCATCCCCACGCGTCCATCGTACCCAATGGTATCCACACTTGCTGCTTCAATCAAAGGGTGTAAGAAAAGGATACTGGAAAAGGAACTGCTAGCTGGAAAACTGGAAAAGAAAATGAGAGATAAAGAGAAACAAATGTAGGGAAAATAAAAGAAGTGCTTGAATGGGCCCTACCCCACTCCCAGGTATCTCATCGGGAACATGAGAATCAGAGCGACGTAGTTCCCCTCAGCTAAGGGAAAATTGTTTATGTTTTTTAGTGGAATACGTCAACGTTCGCGTCCTAGCAGTTTAGGTGTTGCAGCTCGCTGTATGGAGACTTAGGTGTTACCTGTTTGTGGTAGAATGGATATGACGCATCCTTAAGGAATGAGTGAAGAAGATGAGAAGAGAGTTGTTTGTTTGTTTTTGTCTTTTAAGAAAGAAGTGTCTTGTTTATTTGGTGTTTTGTAACACACATTGTATTTAAGTCCCTCATGTAAGATCGAATGCCTCGCATATCGACCCAAGACGAGATGTACGCTAAACATTCTAAGAAAGTGAGAGAAGACCCCTCACCTCCTTATTCTCACATGAAAGGCTCAAATACAATATTTGTTATGCCTTTATTAAGTGTTTTTTTACTTTTGTTTTGAGATGAGAAAGAAGAAACTCAAATGGGAGCAAAAGGTGAAAACTAAAGGGGACTAAGACTCAAACCCTAAAGTTATAATACATGAATGTTCCTATGGTTAATGTGGTTTAAGAAACCTCATCCTAAAAGAAATGAAAAGAAGAGCAAAAGAAGCAAATTACTTCCAAGATGGAAGTTACGTTGATCTTAAAGAGGGATGAAGAAGAAGTTATTCAAAGAAAGCATATGAATGCTTATCATGATCACAATTTGAATTATTAAAAGAGATAAGAGAGAATGAAAGAAAGAAGTGTGTGTGGAAGCATATCCACACACTTACTTACCATTTGCACCTACATGAAAAGGTTAGTTCGAAAACTATTTACAAGTAGTGAAATAAAGAAAAGATAACAAGTAGTGATCAAACAAATTAAGAACCAATGAGTAAAGATCATGAGAGATGAAACTCAATCAAGGTCAGAACCTAAATCTAAAGGTGTTCTCTAATGTTAAGATAATAAACACAAATGAACTATGCACAAGCTATTTCCAATCAAAGAAGTGCACTATGGAAGTGAGAGATGAAGAATGAGTGGAAATGCAAAGTGATCGTGCAATAATGCTTCACCAAAAGGTCAAAGTCAGAACCATATATCATTTACAAATGGCTTAACATGTATATGAATTATCATGCAAATCATGGATGCAATGATACAAATAGAAGAAGTGAGATGAAGAAGAAGTAAGGAAAAGAAACAAGTCTTAATTTCATGCACAAAGTGACACATTAGAGATGCATAACATGTAACATGATTAAAGAATGCATATGGGCAGTAGCATACTAATGATAAGATGCTAGTGGAATGAGGGAAATGTCATACAAAATGCACACATGAAACATGTAGAGCATAAGAGGAGATAAGAGAAGGAAACATGTCAAAGTTCAAGTTATAACACACAAACTCATATTAAATGCAAACACAAGTAACATGACCTATAATGAAATAAAGATGACCTATAATATCATGTAAATTACATACAAAAGATGCACAAACAATCATGCAAAGTAAACACTAAAAAGTGGCACAAGTGCCTCAACAAAACATATAAGAATGAGGTAGAATAATGTGCACAAAAAGTAACTTCAAATGCAAGGTATCAACCATTATCAAAGCATATGATAAAATTGTGAAAATTAAGCCTTAAATAATCCAAGTCAGAGGCAACACATGTATAAAAGATTCATGGCAAACACTCAAGATAAAAGATGCCTCAAAGAAATCACAAAATCACATTGATCAAACCAAAAGAATGATCAAATAAGAATATTAAAACACGTGATGAAATATCTTTAAAAATCAAATGAAAATTGTATTACATGCTTCAATGTGTTATCTAACAAATGCAAAAAGAATGGATGAAAAATATTGTGTGAGATGAGAGAAATAAAATGTACAAATTTGAGTATCAAAGAAAGAATTCACTCAAAAGAAATAAAAATAAAAATAGGGAATTATGCTTAAAAATTCACAAAGTCAGAATTAAAAATAAAAGAAAATTATTTAAATGTATTAAGAACACACCTGAATTAATTTGAGATTTTTAGAAATGTTTTACTATTTTTAAAATATGAAAATGGAAACAATATATGAAATAAAAATAAAAATGTGAAAGAAATGGGAAGGGGGTGTAACGTGAGTAATTCTATAGTTCAAAAATAGTTTGGGCTCAGAAGGAGGGTGTGCAAAAAGCAAATTGGGTTCAGTCCAAAACAAATGTGTGTGGGTGTGACATGGTGTACATGCACTCAACATAAGGATGCAATCATGGCCATTGGATCCATCAGTCAACAATCAATCCAAAAATTATGATAATCAAACGAATGAGCACGCGCGTACATGTTAATCACCAAACACCCACACACATGCAAGCATCTGAAACAAAAAAAGAGAGAACACGTGCACGACCACACTTTCATTAATGCGTTGGCAACATAATAGGCGTTGGATCAAAGTCAATGCAAGATCATCACACATCAAGCCACTCAGAGCTAGGATCCACAATAGATAGCATGCACACACACACATAGAGGTCATTCAGGTTCAACATGATGCACGTGAGAGGGAGGGTGGATATTAATACGTTGGCACTAAAACAACCACAGGATGCACAAGATCAAACGACCAAGATTTAAACTGGCTCTAAAACCCTAACGAGCACTTACCGGCCGGATAAGGACCTCCGGTCGTCTTCTCCGGCGAAACGCCACCACCTGCAACCTTCCAAACTTCCAGAAATCACCAAACCACGTATCAAAATGAAGAGGAAGTGAAGGAGATCATGAATATGCAACTAGGATCATCAAACCATGCACACACAACAAGAAACATCCACAAACATCTTTGCCCTAATTTTGGAAACTAAGCATCTAGCATGCCTATCAACTAGCCGGATTCAACATAGCTCCTAATAAGCTCAAATCAGTGTAAAACAACTTAAAATTAATGAAAATAGAGTGAGATAAGTTTGAGTATTTTGGAACCTGAAACTTGAAGGTCTTTGAATTCTTGAGAAAACCAGAGAAGCACTTGATCTTGAGCTTGATTTGGCCAAATAAAGGCTTTTGTTCCTTCGATCTTGAAGAGAACAGAGCTGAAATGATTACTGCAGTGAGGTTATGCTTGAAGAGGTGAGGTTATTCTTGCTTGCTCTTGCTTGATAATGAATAAATGATGAAGATGATTGATGAAGGTGATGGAATCGTGTGAGATCAGAGAGAGAGAATAGAGAGAATTTGAGAGAAAGACTGAGAATGAATTGAAATGAGAGTGAAAAAATGAAGTGTTGTTGTCAATTTTGTGAGTGTGATTTGAATATATAGGCTGGGTTAAATGTGTTAACTGGTGTGGTTAATTGAGTTCTGAGTGAGTTAAGTGAGTTGCCTCTAACTAACTGAGTCAAGTTAGTTAGGGCGAGTGGGTGAGGTTGTGATGTAGTGTGGTTGATGTTCATGGCCAATGGTGAGGTTGAGAGAAAAGAAAATGAGAGGGAACCGTGGGAAGTTAATGAATGGTGGTGATGAAATCATGTTGCAGCCAGCTTGCAAGACAAGTTTCATTCTTCTTCTTTCATGTATGATGGATCATATGGCATGGCATGTGTAGTAGGATGTTTGTCCAAATGAGGCAATGATTGAATGGTGTGTAAAGTATGCGTGCAAGCTGATTTTTTAACAACAAATAATGTAAAAACATGCTATTCTTGGCAGCTATGTATGCAGTGGAAAGTTGGGAGTTTGAGAGTGAATATATCTATGTTCATGGCATGAAATCATGAGTTCTAGATGGCTATGGAAAGATGGTACATCATAGAACAAAATTGGTGTGAATTTTGGATTGAATAGAGGTTTGTAATATGGTGTAAAATGGTTTGAAACTCAAGAATGTGGGACTGGTTTAAGGGCACGCATGACCTGCATGATATGCATAGCTATGGCTTGTGATTTTCAGCATGATCACATCAACTTTGAACCCCTATAATTCCATCATAACTTGCTCAAATTGAAAAATGTCCAACATCAAAGTTGAAGAGGACATTGAGATGAACAACTCTAATGTTCAAAATTTTTTCATTTGAAGCATCCTTCAATGAGAAAAATGGCTTGACATTTATCACACCAAGTGTTTGACAAAATTATGGCGCATGGGCCTGGTCTTGCTTGGTCATGACTTGGTTTGTGACCTAGTTTTGTCAAACTTTGCTTGATCATAACTCCCTCAATTTTGATCCAATGGAAGAGTTATTTATTTGGATTTGAAGCTTAGAATGTGAACTTTAATTGGCTCAACTTGGGCCTGAAGTTTGGAGCTTTTATCATGGAGAAAGAAAGCCTCAAAGTGTGGTGCAAAATGGTCCAAACTTGCCATTTTTAGAAACCCTAAATTTCCAAAAAAGGAAACTTTGTACATTTCTTGATTTTTCATGATTCCTCCATCATTTCTTGATCAAATCTTGTCCAATGAACATATATAACTTGAATTTCATGAATTTGACCTTAAAAAGTCAGGAGTTGACTTTTTTCACTGCACAGTTGACTTTTTCCCCAATTTCTTGATTCTCAAGCAACTGACCAATTGAACCTCTTCTGAAATGAACCAATTGTCAATCTTCCATCCTTAGATACTTGACATCATGTAGAAAACATTGAGATCATGTTTGAATCAAAATTTCATCAGGAGACCACTTGAATCCAAAACCCTAATTTGGACTGTTTTGTTAGGAGATGATGCATTGTCCAATTTTCTTGATGAATTCCCATCTTCCAATGACTTGTGAGATAATTTGGGATGATATATGATGTATGGGACCTTTGAGGCTTGTTTGAAGACCCTTGGCTCTTATTCTCTTGCTTTGAATGACCAACACTCTGAAGATCACTGATCACATGCCCTTATACAATATGTATGCTATGAGATGCAAATAAGATCTAAATGCAATGCAATGAAACATAAGCCAGTAAAAGCTAAAACCAAGAGGGGAAATTTTGAGGTATTACAGCTGCCCCTATTCAATCAACTGTGAATCTAAGTGGATGAAAGCAATGGCTATCAAGAATTCCAGATGCATAGGGATTTAATACAAAAATACCCGAGAAAATTTGCACTGTGTGGATAAAGAAAAATGTGTGAATGAAGAAATGGTAAGGAAGAATAGTTTGTGAGAAAGAATTTGGAACCATTGAACCCCATAGGAAACCTGTCGGGAACTGGTGAACTACCTGTCAGGAACTGGTGAACTACCTGTCGGGAACTGGTGAACTGCCTGTCGGGAACTGGTGAACTACCTGTCGGGAACTGGTGAAGCACCTGTCGGGAACTGGTGAACTTCCTGTCGGGAACTGGTAAGCTTGGACCAGGGTTACCTATCGGGAATGGGTAAGTGGACCTGTCGGGAACTGGTAAGGTTCAAACTAAAGGGAGCTGTCGGGGACGGCTACAGCTTATAACCAAGGCTTACCTATCGGGGATGGGTAAATGGACCTGTCGGGAACTGGTATGGTTAAAACTCAAAAGTGCTGTCGGGGACGGCTACAGTTTATAACCAAGGCTTACCTATCGGGGATGGGTAAATGGACATGTCGGGAACTGGTATGGTTAAAACTCAAAGGTGTTGTCGGGGAGGGCTGCAGGAATCCTATTGAGAATGGTTCCAAGAAACTTGAGAGATGTGACTCTGTGGGGAAAAAAGTGATGAAACCCTTTGCGCTGATTTGGGATATCTGTTTGGGGAATGAACGAGGCATTCTTTCTGGCTTTGTCAATGATATAAGGAGCGAAGTTTTGGGATCTCGCACGAGTTATCAAAACTGGCCTATGCTTCACATGCATATGTTTGAATTTTTCCATAGCGTAATGCTCCATCTCGATGGAAATGCTACGCGTTTTGAGGATGCAATGATTACTATATGCAAAATGCAAGGAGGCTCCTCAGCATCTGCTGAGGAAAAGAAGGCAACTCCGCTGGGGATAACAAGATGGATTGACTTTGTGGTCGCAAACCGTACCGGGGAAGACAAATTGACATGATCTCCTGATCTGGGCACTAACCTGATAAACCTGTTGAGGTTGCTGTAGGAAATGATAACTTTGCTGGAAAGGCATCATCTGAACCAGTCTACTTGGGGAATAACAATAACCATAGAACTCCGCTGGGAAAATGATAACCTTCTGGCCTGGCTATTGGGGAATTGAGATCAAACGAACTCTTGCAGAGGAAGGAAATACCTGCTGAGGGACTGAGATCAACCATATTTCTTGCTAGGTGAAGAAACACTTGCTAGGGGACTGAAATCAACCAAAACTCCTGCTGGGGATTAATGAGCTTACAACAAACTCTGCTAGGGAGAACCACTTCAGAGCGTCTCGTGCTGGAAATGTCCCTTGAAGGGATTTTACAGAAGACCACGCCTCTTCAAACTCCACTGGGGATAATAGATTTGGGACACCTCCTGCTGGGGAATTTTCAAAATGCTCCATGCTTGGGATGGCGACTTCATTGGGGATTCACAACCGTTATCGACACAGAAAAGCTTGTAGCTGTTGGAAGTACTGAATGGGAGAATCGACTTAATAAGATACAACACTACCCATTTGAAACTGACTTGCTAATATCGAATCGTCGTGGGCAACTGTCAGCCAGACGATGGATTCAAGCAGTAAACGTTGTGACAAAAGAGTAAAATGAGAATGTTTTCCTGAACATGATGGCTTCAGCACTACCATTTGACAATGTTGCTGGGGATCATGAAGCTCTGTAAATATGCTGGGGATGACCACCTCCAGGAAGTACTTTCCTGCTGAGGAACCGTCTCTGCTTGGGGAGGAACGATCATTTGAGCTTCGTAAAGGATTTTGGCTTGAAGACGTCATACACCTTTGCATAGCTATCCAGTGAACTCTCAAAACCTGCAAACAAAAGAATGCGCACATATGCCCCAGGGTAACATGGATTTTGTAGTATTCACCCAAGCACACCCGTCATTTAAAGCAATTTTAAATGTTTTCCTTTTATGCATGTTATTGTAGAACCCCAATGTTTTCACATGCAAATGTTTATAAAACATTTTGGACGTTTGTGTAAACAAAACAAATTATAAAGACAAAACAAACAGATAGAATTATTCTGAATAACGACCATTTTATTGATTGAAGAGCCTGAAAATAGGCATTTACATCAGGAAGCAATTTCTGGAAAGAGGTAATTGCCAAAACAGAAAAGAAACTGTCCTAATGGCAATGTGAAACTGGAACTTCATTGAATTTCAACCCTGCTATGGTTCATATATCTTCAAGACTCTCCAATTGCTTTACCTTCAAAGGAGGACGATTGAACTGATTCCTATCCTTCAGAGTGCTTATTGATTGAGACGAGACGATACAGATTACTCAGATCGCAGTTTTCGCTAAATCTCTCTTTTTCCTGGATCGCCCTTTACGGGTTTTCAATCCACCGAGATACCCTTTTTTTGCCTAAGATTCCCTTGCGGGTTTTCAACTTACCAGGTGTACTTTCTTTTTTATTTTTATCCTTAATTTTTGCCCGAACCTTTTCTTTCTTTTTTTTTTATGGTTCGCCGGGATGCCCCTTTTGTGCCTGGACTCTCTTTTTACTGTCCAGCGGGTCTATTCATGCGAAGTATTTTTTAACTGCGTCTGAGTTCACAGGTGATGGAAAATCTTCACCGTCCATTGTTGTAACTATCAAGGCTCCGCCCGAGAAAACCTTCTTAACAACATATGGACCTTCATAATTGGGAGTCCATTTGCCCCTGTGATCTGTATTCGGAGGAAGCACTACGCCAAACAAGACCTTAGACAGCGCTTTTAAGCGCTGTCTAAACCTGCGCTGCTAAAGGTTTAGACAGCGCTTTGGGTAATACCAAAAGCGCTGTCTAAAGGGGGGTATATTTAATGAAAAGCGTTGTCTATGGTACCATTAGACAGCGCTTTTTGACATTTTTTAGGTATACCTTAGACAGCGCTTTTGGTAAAAGCGTTGTCTAAGCCCCACCTTTTTGACATTTTTTAGGTATACCTTAGACAACGCTTTCACAAAAAGCGCTGTCTAAGACCCACCTTTTTGAACTTTTTTAGGTATACCTTAGACAACGCTTTTGGTGAAAGCGCTTTCTAAGCCCCACCTTTTTGAACTTTTTTAGGCATACCTTAGACAGCGCTTTTAGTGGAAGCGTTTTCTAAGCCCCACCTTAGACAACGCTTTTAGTGTAAAGCGCTGTCTAAGGTATACGAAAATTTTTATATAAATTTTTTTAAACCACAATTTTTACCAGGTTTTTCAACCAGAATTTGACCTGTTTTTCAACCAATTTTTTTCCAGAAAAATACCACAATTTGGAGATTCAAATCAATCCAATTTGACCTATTTAAATGTACCAATTTACACCAAAATTATATATCCAAAACAATTGGCAATTCAAACCAATATATATATATATATATATATATATATATATATATATATATATATATATATATATATATATATATATAGACAAATGTACATATTACTTATACTAGTACTTTTGCATCCAACCAAAGCATTGCTTCAAATCTACATAGGTCCTGAAAGAACACAAAGATTGTAATTCAATTAAAAGAATACATCAACAATGTCTATAGTTAGAAAGTTACACATATTTAAATTCTCATCAATTAAAGTAAGAGTACAATATTATACCTGATAAAACTCCGAGCTCCATAATGTATTGACACCAATCCTCTTTAATTTCATCCAATTGAGAAATTGAGTAATGAGCACACTTGCATTCTTCAAAGTACTACATAATAATATAACATAGTTTGATTTAGTTTTAACTATTTCATTATATGAGAGATATGTGTTAAATATTAAAATAACTCATAAGTTAGAAATACATACATCGGATGGAATCTCTATTCGATCCAAAAGAAGAGTGTCTCTCATAAACCTCAACATGAAATATCCGCAATCTATTTCATTACGTTGCCGAGGACACTACAAATGAAAAGAAAATATGGATAAATCCTAAGTTTTATCAAGTAGCATCACTAATATATAATAAAACATGTGATAATTAATATACCTTCACTCTATTCCATGTAATGGGGTTGACTCTCCTCTTTGGTACTTGGCCATCTCGTAGTGCTCGGAAAGCTTGTATAACGCTAATAAAATATAAATGAATATTTATAACAATTCACATAAATAAATAAACAAACAAATAAATATACACATTCATATTTAGAACAATCTCACGTACGTGTCAATACATTACTTCATATCCGGGTATGTTGTCCAATCATTTCCTAACGAATCCAGATAATACACCACTTCTCTGCTAGGATTAATTGCGACCAACAACCAATGTCCACTGTAAGATTAAACAAGTGTTAGATGGAAACTTTCTACACGACGTCAAAATACAAAAAAACTATAATAGATGAATTTAGAATGAATATCTAACCCAGTATTAAACGGTAAAAGGAATAACTTTTCCGTTTATTGGTTGTCCATAAAGACGTCGCGTACATACGCCAGGACCTCATCTGGTTTATTTATTATTAAGGATAAGTTGACAGACGCGGGGCATAAGAATGCAAATCTTTGCTGCAATCCACGTGGGCGCATAACTTTGTCATACAGAAACCTTAAATAAAAACATCATTAACATTAGACTATTCATTTGAAACATAAAGTAAATAAGTTGTTCAATTAATATACCAAAGTAGATCGGATATATACCTCACGTATGTATTGACAACACTGACGCCCAATTCTTCATGATTGAAAACTTGCTCGAAGTCTTCATTACCAATATTTTGTTCATGTTCAAAGCCATATATACCTTTCTCCATATGTATAAGACGAACACCTCCGGTCGGAATATCTGTCAATTGTAGAAACGTCTGAAGGCACGACCTAAACTTGGAGATAGTTTGTTTTCTAGCCCTGTTCTTCTTAGCACCAACATCTTTCTGTGTTGAAACGTTGCTAATCTCTTTACTAGGCAGCTATATATCATATAATTTGTTAGATGAAGTATAAGATATTAAATTTAACATTTTCCATGCATAAATATCATATAATTATGATGTACCTCTTTTTTTGAGACAACGGACTCGGTATGCTTCGGAATCCCCTTATCCTTTGTTTTGGATCTTGTTGGAGTCTAAATAACATTACCATGTAAAAAATGAAAATAAAATGCTCGTAAAATCTTTGAATCTACACATTAAGGTTAACAAAGGTTCATAACGGTTTTAAGCATACCTCATATCCTACGAGTATGAGGTTTGACGGCCATGCAACATACGACCCTATAGCATCTCCCACCAATGTTGCATCCGAAACATCGTCAGGATAGGGTAATAATGCACCTGCCTCTGTAGCAATATCAACCGATACTTTCATGCATCCAGTAGGGAATGGGTTATTGTGAAGTAATTCTACTGAAGTGTTATACCCGTTCCCTTGCCAACCTTCCGATAAGTTGGTGAAGATAAGAAGAGCTGACAATGGGAAACGCCCTAACACCAAAAATAAATATGACATTGTTAATGTGTATATATGTCATTTAAATAATTTAAGCTACTAATTTAATTTCATAAAAATATATATAATTACCTCTGGAATATTCGGTCGAAAGCTGCAGTTGATACTATCTTTCTCCGATCCATCTCTAAAACCTGAAGCGTTATCCCTTTCTTTCTCCTTTCTTAATTCCCGAACTTCAGCTTCCAGTGCTTCCAATTTAGCTTGAAGTTCTGTATTACTAGGAGCCTTTCCTTTTTTAATATTCAAGGAGGTCAGAGTGATCCCAATGCACAACAAGAGTGCCTAAAGGGCTCCAATGCACATCTAAAATGATGCCTTGATCTCTAGCACGGATCACTTTCTTCATAACGGTTATTCCTCTTTTAACTCTTCTTCCATAGATTTTTGACTTTCATCCTGAATAGGATCGTCATCATGTGGGTAATCATCATCATGTGGGTGATCATCATCATGTGGGTGATCATCGTTAGTAGCCATCTAACCTGTAATAAAGAAATCAAGGATATCAAATATATTATATAACAAATATAATATGACATAATATATAACAAATATAATAAAGAAATCAAGGATAAAGAAATCAAGGAAATCAAGGATATCAAATATAATATGACATAATATATAACATTGAATGAGCAATATTAACACTAACACTAACACTAACACTAACCTAAACTAAACTAACACATTATATAGCAATAACAATTATTAATTTCCATTAGTAATTAATAGAAATCAAAACCAAAAGGAGGAAAGTTATGACTTAAGGATTTACAATATATTTCTTTACCTAATAAATTGCTTTGAATTTCGGTTCTTTAGAACAACAACCTCAAGGATTTACAATATTAAAATAATGAGCAATATTAACACTAACACTAACACTAACCTAAACTAACCTAAACTAAACTAACACATTATATAGCAATAACAATGTAGAGCAACATTAACACTAACCTAAACTAACCTAAACTACAATAACACTAACCTAAACTAACCTAAACTACAATAACACTAATCTAAACTACTCATATTCTATCAAAAGAACATCATTCTATCAAAAGAACTCCAAAACCTAACAGAACATCATTATATCTAAAGAACTCCAAAAATATGGTAACAAGAACAAAACCTAACAGAAAAATATGAAACTCACTTCTAACATAAAAAGAAAAACTCTTACCGGAACAGTGGAGCACGGTGGAGTACGGTGGAGGATGGTGGAGGACAATGTAGGAAGGACGACGGTCGGACAGACGACGGCGAGAAAGGACGGACGACGGCGGTGAAAGGACGGACGACGGCGGTGGTTTCAGCTGGTTCGTTCTTGTTCGCAGAAAGAGAGGGAAAGAGGGAAAGAATGAAATGAAAAAGTATAGAATACTGATACCGTTTCAATTTTTATTTTAATTAAAAACATCTTAGACAGCGCTTTGAATGAAAGCGCTGTCTAAGGTGGGCCTTAGAAAGCGCTTTTGAAAGCGCTGTCTTATATGGGCCTTAGACAGCGCTTTTGATTTTTTTTTTTTTTTAATTTATAAGACCTTAGACAGCGCTTTTGAGTAAAGCGCTGTCTAATATTTTACTTTAATTTTTTTATTTATTTATAAGACCTTAGAAAGCGCTTTCCTCAAAAGCACTGTATCAAGTCTTATATTTTTTTTTAATTTATAAGACCTTAGACAGCGCTTTTAAGGAAAGCGCTGTCTAATATTTTCCTTTAATTTTTTTTTAATTTATAAGACCTTAGAAAGCGCTTTTCTCAAAAGCGCTGTCTAAGATCTTATATTTAGACGCGCTTTTATTTTTCTAAGTGAACAGTTTCCGTGTTTTCTTAATTTTTTAACTTATAGCAACGCTTTTGTAATAAAGCGCTGCCTAAGTAGTGCTGCCAAAGAGTAATTTTGGTGTAGTGAAGAATCCTTTTCAATACCAAGTCGCCTGTCTGGTAAGTCTGAGGACGCACTTTCTGGTCAAATGCTTGTTTCATTATCCTCTGATACAGTTGTCCATGACATACTGCAGCGAACCGTCTTTCTTCGATGAGACTCAACTCGTTGAACCTCGCTCGAACCCATTCAGCCTCGTCAAGTTTAACATCCATCATGACCCTTAAAGAAGGGATCTCAACTTCAACCGGCAGCACTGCTTCCATACCGTATACAAGAGAAAACGGGGTTGCCCCAGTAGATATAGGAACAGAGGTACAGTACCCATGCAAAGCGAAAGGCAGGATTTCATGCTAATCCTTATATGTCACTACCATCTTTTGCACAATGTTCTTGATATTTTTGTTGGCTGCCTCGACGGCACCATTCATATTCGGGCGATAAGGAGAAGAATTGTGATGTTCAATTTTGAAGCTCTGGCATAGCTCTTGCATCATCTATTTTGTTGAGATTAGAACCATTGTCAGTAATGATCCTTTCGGGCACCCCATATCGGCAAATAATCTCTTTCTTAATGAATCGGGCTACCACCTGCCTGGTGATATTTGCAAAAGAGGCAGCTTCCACCCACTTGGTGAAGTAATCAATAGCCACCAAAATGAATCGATGTCCGTTGGAAGCAGTAAGCTCAATCTTCCCAATCATATCAATGCCCCACATAGCAAAGGGCCACGGAGAACTCATCACATTCAGAGGGTTTGGTGGCACATGCACCTTGTCAGCATAGATTTGGTATCTGTGTCATTTTCGGGCGTACTTAAAGCAATCGGCCTCCATAGTTAACCAGTAATACCCAGCTCACAATAACTTCTTCGCCATAGCATGCCCACCAGCATGGGTACCGAAAGATCCTTCGTGCACTTCCTGCATTAACAGGTCTGCTTCGTGTCTATCCACGCATCTGAGCAAGACCATGTCAAAGTTTCGCTTGTAAAGCACATCCTCGTTCAAGAAGAAGTTTCCTGCTAACCTCCTCAGAGTCGTCTTGTCATTGTTTGATGCCCCAGCCGGATACTCTTGACTCTTCAAGAAATGCTTGATATCAAAATACCAAGGTTTATCATCACTCGTCGTATCGGCAGCAAACACATGAACGGATCTGTCTAGCCTCATCACATCAATCTTTGGTATATGGTTCCACCAATTTACCTGAATCATGGAAGACAATGTTGCTAAAGCATCAGCCATTTGATTCTCATCACGAGGTATATAGCACAATTTTACTGTTGTAAAGAAAGTCAACAGTCTTCTCGCATAGTCTCTGTAAGGAATCAAGTTCTGCTGGTTGGTATGTCAATCTCCATTGATCTGATTGATCACTAGAGCAGAGTCCCCAAATATCTCAAGAGTCTTGATCCTTAAATCAATGGCTTCTTTAATACCCATGATACAAGCCTCATATTCCGCTTCATTGTTGGTGACATCAAAAGTCAACCTGGCAGTGAAAGGTATATGTGATCCTTTCGGAGTGATAAGGACTGCCCCAACACCACTTCCATTCATGTTAACGGCCCCATCGAACATCAGTTTCCATTTGTCATCAGGATCCGACCCTTCGTCAACCGGAGGCTCTTCACAATATTTAGCCTTGAGGAACATGATGTCTTCGTCAAGAAAGTCAAACCTCATTGGCTGATAATCATCAATAGGCGACTCGACGAGATAATCAGACAACACACTCCCTTTGATAGCCTTCTGGGAAGTGTATTGTATATCATACTCAGTCAAAACCATATGCCACCGCGCGACCCTTCCATTAAGAGCTGGCTTCTCAAAAATGTACTTGACTAGATCCATTTTTGAAATCAGTAGGGTTGTATGAGTTAGCATATATTGTCTTAATCGCTTAGTAGCCTATGCTAGTGCGCAGCATGTCTTCTCAAGCATTGAGTACCTGGACTCGCAATCGGTGAATTTTTTGCTTAGGTAGTATATAGCATGTTCTTTCCTACCTGTCTCATCGTGTTGACCGAGAACACAACCCATTGATCCATCACGTACAGAGAGATACATAATTAGTGGCCTCCCATGAACTGGAGGCATGAAAATTGGAGAATTTTGCAAATATTCTTTTATTTTATCAAAGGCCTTTTGACAGTCATTGTTCCACCGGATTGATTGATCTTTTCTCAATAATTTGAATATTGGCTCGCAAGTCGTGGTAAGATGGGATATAAATCTTGCAATATAATTCAGTCTTCCCAAAAATCCATGAACTTGTTTTTCTGTTCTTGGCTCCGGCATTTCTTGAATGGCTTTTACCTTTGCTGGATCCACCTCGATTCCTTTTTCACTGACAACGAAGCCCAGAAGCTTACCTGATCTTACCCCGAAAGTATACTTATTCGGGTTCAGCCTCAATCTGAAATGTCTCAACCGTTCAAGCAACTTTTCAAATTTATCAAATGCTCTTCTTCCGTTTGTGATTTGGCAATCATATCATCCACATAAACTTCAATTTCTTTATGAATCATATCGTGGAAAAGCGTCACCATGGCACGCTGATATGTTGCTCCAGCATTCTTCAAACCAAACGGCATTACCTTATAGCAGAATGTGCCCCACGGGGTAATAAATGTAGTTTTCTCCATATCCTCCGGCGCCATCTTGATCTGGTTATATCCGGAAAACCCATCCATGAAAGAAAACACAGAGAATTGAGCCGTATTATCTACCAACACATCAATTTTTGGTAATGGAAAATCATCTTTTGGACTCGCCCTATTCAAATATCGATAATCCATGCACATTCTGACTTTGTCATCCTTCTTCGGTACAGGCACAATATTAGCGACCCATGGTGGATAACTAGTAACAGCTAGAAACCCTGCATCCAACTGCTTTCGCACCTCCTCTTTGATTTTGATGGCCATTTCAGGTTTGGTTCTCCGGAGCTTCTGCTTGACAGGAAAACAACCCTCTTTCAACAGCAATCTGTGCACAACGATGTCCGTATCCAACCCCGGCATATCTTGATAAGACCAGGCGAAGATGTCAACATACTCTCGCAACATCTCAATCAGCTCTTTCTTTACATTCTCTGCCAGGCTTGCCCCTACTTTGACATCTTTCTTTACCTCTTCAGTACCGAGATTGACAACTTCTATAGATTCCTGATGAGGTTGAATGGCTCTTTCTTCCTATTTCAATAATCTAGCCAACTCTTCAGGAAGTTCACAGTCTTCCTCATCCCCCTCTTCAGCTTGGTATATTGGATTATCAAAGTCATAATAAACCATAGCAGGGTCGTCATCAACAAGATCCAGAGAATTATTTCTGCATGAATGATAATTCATGCTTTTAGAAATTGCCTTTTTTGAAAGGAAAAGAAAAAATAAAAATGCAAGAAAACTGCGAAGAAAACATTGCCATTTTTATTTAAAAAATAAGATGAAAGACAGGGAACACAATTTTGAATACAAAACGTCCTTTTATTAAGGATAAAAATTTGTATGAGAACAAATGGGGGGCCCTACAATGAAGTCACTATGCCTTGGGAAGAGCATAGGACCTTTGCATGCTTAATGAAAGAAAACATAGAAAATTACTTATTCGGCAGAGTTACTTGGATGAGATCCTCTGAAAACCAATTGTTCAGCTTCATTCCTAGGGCACATGGGCGCACCCAATTGTCCAGGTCACAGTCACTATCTTCACCGTCTTCAATTGCTGCACAGATCTGGCTTGGATGTATTACTCCTCCACTTGAGAAAATAACTGGCCCTTGGCGCTCTTGACCCTTTATCATTGGAACTCGAGGAGGTTTATAACCAATTCCGCTCTTATAATCCTTGAAAGGTAGCTCAATCACTTGACCCCAACCTTCTGTATGACCAGACTGCACTACTTCCAAAGCCTGCTTATACGA
This sequence comes from Lathyrus tuberosus, assembly GCA_022829125.1. Lineage (NCBI taxonomy): Eukaryota > Viridiplantae > Streptophyta > Magnoliopsida > Fabales > Fabaceae > Lathyrus > Lathyrus tuberosus. The sequence goes on along the minus strand of JALAZF010000174.1, from coordinate 9,875,657 downwards.
AGTCATAGAGGTTCCCACCCTTGCCTCACCAGCCGGAGAATCTTTCACCATATTCATAGTTTCAAATTCTTGACAGAGAGTTTTGTGGATTTCTCCGTCCATCTCCACATACTTGAAGGATGACAGATGACTAACGAAAATATCTTCCTCTCCGCATACCGTAACAACCTGACCGTCAACTACAAATTGTATCTTCTGATGCAAGGTTGAAGATACGGCCCCAGCAGCGTGGATCCATGGACGACCCAATAGACAACTATAGGCTGGTTGGATGTCCAATACATAAAACACTGTATTAAACACCTGGGGTCCGATCTGGACAGGCAGCTCTACCTCTCCAAACACTGATCTCTTTGAACCATCAAATGCTTTCACTACTAGATCACAAGGCCTAAGTACAACCCCTTCCACATCCAGCTTTGCTAATGCTTTCTTAGGCAACTCATTGAGGGACGAGCCAGTGTCCACCAATACATGGGATAACATAGCACCTTTACATTCCATCGATATGTGGAGAGCCTTATTTTGGTTCCTTCCTTCTGGCGTTAAGTCAAAATCTATGAACCCTAGACCGTTACCGGCATTAACATTGGAAATCACACTTTTAAGCTGGTTTACTGATATTTCTTGTGGTACGTACGCCATATTCAAAATTTTTAGCAACGCCTTCCGATGTGCTTCAGAACATAGTAACAATGACAAAATGGAGATCTTAGAAGGAGTTTGATGTAGGTGGTCAATGATCTTATAATCGCTCTTTCTGATTATTCTCATGAATTCCTCAGCATCTTTCTCCAATGAATTATCAGATTCCGTTCTCGGCACTGGTTCCTCACTTATCACCTGCTTTCCTTTGGCCTTTGCTAATGCTTAAGTATCGTATTTCCTGAGTGTCTGAGGAGCAAAAAGCCTTCCGCTGCGAGTAAAACCACCCATTCCCCCAACATTTCTGATACTTGAACCACTTTCTTTAGGAGTCTACACTTCCTGCTTCTGCCCTTGATTATTAGTTCCATAATACCACAGAATAGCAACCTTGTTCTCATTTGGGACATGACTGGGAACATTTATAGTTATAGGATTTACTCGTTCAAGCGCAGATATCTGTACGGGAGCAGGCACCGGAATTTCCACAGGATCAAAGTAGATTGTAATAGTAGAAACTTCATCATCATTCTTTTTCAACTGATCAAATTGTAAACGTCCTTCATCCATCATGCTCTGAAGGCTCTTTCTCAACTTCACACAACCATTATCAGCAATCAAATAATCTTCACAACTTTCTGAACAACCAGGAAATACAACCCCTTTCAGCAGGCGGTCCTTCACAACTTTCAACGGAGTCTTGACATCATTAATGTCCCTCACCAGATTCAAACATCCATCTTCTTCAATGGAATTTACCCCTGGTCCACCATGCGGAGGCATGGGATTTTGAATTACATTAGGCCTCGGAGCAAAATTAATAGCCTTTGAATCAACAAGATCTTGAACCACATGTTTGAAAGCCTTGCAATTTTCCACATTGTGACCTGGCGCATTTGAGTGAAATTCACACTTTTCATTTTCATCATACCCAAAAGGTAATTTGCCCACTAGGGGCGCCAAAGTCCTCAATTGTACCAACTTCAAACGAAGTAAATTCTGTAGCATTTGTGAGCATGTCATAGGGAAAGCATCAAAATGTCGGTCATTAATTATCTTTCTTGGGTGCTACTGCCTTTGATCTGCAGGTTGAGCCTCAGTACCCGGGGTTGTAATAGTAATAGAGGCTAGTTAATGATAGGGACCCTGGCGTCCTCTACCTCTCCCCCTTGTGCATATGCAGCATTAGCGTCACCTTCACGCTTTCTGTTATTGTTACCAAAAAAACTTCTTTGCGCGAGCCGAACTTGTACCACTTCCGTCCTGAATCTTCCCCATATTTAGAAAACTCTTGATCCTCTCTCCAGCAATTACTATGTTAGCAAAACCAGTGGATGGACAAGCCGCCAATCGATCGAGATACGGACCTTGCAAAGTATTCATGAACATATCAGCCATTTCTCTATCTGCCAACGGAGGTTGCACCTGAGCAACAAGTTCATGCCACCTCTGGGCGTACTGCTTAAAACCTTCCTTAGGGTCCTGTGTCATGCTTTATAATTGAGTGAGATTCGGTGCCATGTCGATGTTATATTGGTATTGCTTCAAGAAAGCCAAGCACAACTCTTTCCAACTTCTGATGCGAGCCCTGTCCAACTTTATATACCATTCCAGTGAGGCTCCAGACAAGCTGTCCTGGAAAAAATACATCCATAACTTTTGATCATCAGAATAAGCCACTATCTTCCAGTTATATGCCTGGAGATGAGTTTTAGGACAAGTGCTACCATTGTACTTGTCAAAAGTAGGTGGTTTAAACTTCGGGGGAATCTTGACACCCTGTACTGGTCCCATATCCTCAACATCAATTCCCAAAGGATTCTGACTTTCTATAGCTTTCACTCTTTCAGCCAGTCCCTCGTATTTCCTGTCATCATTGTAGAATCCCATATCAGCATTAAGTAGGGAAAACTGGTCCTCTTGACGATCTTCCACATGCCCATTGTTGCCAGGAACAAAACCCAAGTTAACTCCAACTGGAGGAGGAGTAACAACAGGAGGATTGACAACAGGAGGGTTAACCCTAGGGGGATTAACATGATCACTAGTAGGAATCTCTGTCTCCAACCTCTGGATGGTAGCTCGCATGTCTTCTTGCCCTGCTCTCAGGTCCTGTTGCCCTTGGGCAACGCCCTGCATCAAATTCATAAACTGTTCCATGCGTACCCTTAACTCAGCCAACTCTGTCTGTACCTGATCCATGACCCTTGTTTGGTTTCGTCTGGTTACGTATCGGTGAATGTGGGAATCAGCTATTATGTCTGAAATTAAATAAAGGTTAGAAAGCTCCCGCAACAAGTACCTGTTATGCAAAATGAAATGTTATGCAATGCAAATGCCATGTTTATTCATTTTGAAGCGTTCCTTCCTTCGATTCCAATTTGACCGAAAGGGAACATCGCACATTCCTGCAATTGATAGAACATCAGAGGTGAATATTAATAATTTAGAATACCCATCATATACGGCCCAGTGAGTGTGTGAATCATTGTATAATTTGATGAAGAATCCACCTCAATAATACCAAACGAAACACCATTAACATAAATGAAAACCCACAACCAAGTGTGGAACAGTCAAATACAAATTGGTTCTGAGAAAATACAACTGAATATCATGAATACAAACAAAAGAAAACCCATCAACAAGCCTGATGGTGAGTTCCCAGAATAACAACAAAATAACTCAGACACTGAGCCCATACGAGTCTTCCCGGACCTCCTTAAGAAGTGCTTAAGTAACTGGATCATTAGGGCGCTCTGTAAGACTCCTGATCAACTGACTCCTTATCTTGATAGCTTCCTCCAGCTTTCTGATTTGATCTTTAACGTCTAACTCTTTGACTCTCTTTACTCCAGCACGGACTTTCAGATCTTCAATCTCCTGGTTGGCTAAACTAAATTGCTTGAGAAATTCGCTTTCTTTACTCTTCAAATTCTTCCTCAACTCATCATTTTCAGCCCTGATTCTTGCTTCGATCTCCCTTCAGCACTCGGAGAACTCGTCCCATCTCTGCTGCCCTCAAGAAAGTGCATTTTCAGACTTTGACAACTGCTCGTTGATACGCTTGCATGCCTCTTTTAATGCCATCTCATTTTACTTGACCTTGCGAATATAGATAGTGTCCTCTGCAATTCTTTTCTCATTTGCCTCATGACGCTCAGTCAACTTTTGAAGTTCATACTCAACATTACGCTTTTCACAAAGCGTCTTTTGGAGTCCTTCACTTAGCTTCTCATTCACTTTGACTATCTTATCCATCTCCGCCTTAAGCTTTTTATATTCAGCAACACTTATCGTGGTCACCAGTTCAACAGCAACTGGATCTGACAGACTTTCCCTAGAGAACGGCAAAAGGGTGATCTGAACTCTTCTGTTCAACCATGCATCATACTGAGGAGACGACACGTTGTTGCACTTGCCAAAAACAACTTTACCCTTTGTTTGCAAATTTCCCCAAGATCCGGCCGCTTGCCTTACCAACAAAAGATTATCTTTCACAGAGAAAAAGAAAGATTCCTCCAATTCACTATCCCTCGGAGGATCTATTAAAGCAAATCCCAACTGTCTCCTTAGGATAACAGGGTTGTAATTGATGCATCCCTTTATTCCCAAGAGTGGCACATTTGGGTGTCTTCCACAGCTACTGACAAAATCCCCACCCATCGTTCTTTGATTAAACCAACGAATATCTTTTGCCGTCAACTGAATCATCCTTTTAGCCCAATTATTTGCAGGATGAGGATCCAGGAAAGCCTCAGAATTTGGTAAGTGTCTCATGAGCCATTTATGAAACAAAGGTGCACAACATCTAACCAAACCCCCTCACTTCTTCTCATTCTTATAATGCACAGAATAATACAAGTCCCCCAAGAGCGTAGGTACAGGATTCTTTATCACAAAGATATGGATGGCTCTTATGTCTACAAACTTGGGTTCATCAGCAAACAACATAATCCCATAAATGCTCAAGGCCAGAATAGCACAAACTGTTTCCCATTGAGCTTTAGCAGCACACTCTTCAGCTTTGGCAACCAAGAAATCCAGGTGAAAGCCAGATAAACCTCCTTTGGTGGCGAGGTTATCTATCACCACAAGTACAGTCAGATGGAGGGCCTTAGCTATCTCCTCAGGCTTTGGAGGTCGCATATCAGAGTTAAAAGGAATCTGGTATTTGAGAGGCACATCTAGAAGAATGGCATACTCTTCTAGCATCGGAGCCAACTAAAAGTTCGAAAAAGTTAAGCACCTTAACTGTGGGTCATAAACCTGCAAGCAAGTATGAATGACACTCCTCTCTGAAGCATTCAAATCATCAACCATAGTCAGAATCTCCCCATGAGCCTTTCGGAACATACCCACATGATCTGGAGTAATAAGATAAACCATCCTCTGTAACTGACCCACCTTGGTGTCAAAGAATGTGTAATGCACATTGTTCTTCCTTGGAACATCCATAACTGCAAAGGTAACTGTCAACCAGAATCGAAAGGAAGTATACCCTGTAAATGAATAAATATGAAGGTTAAATGCAAAAATGCGAATGATGATATGTATGCAAGGGCATGTGATCAGTGCTGCACAAATATTGCTGAACCCACTGTACTGCAGTCTGAATTTGGTGAGATATACAAAACCAAAGTCAAAGGTCCAATAACAAATCCATAAAAAATATGAACTGGTCAGGATCAAAGGTTCAGTAACAAATCCAGAACAAATAAGAAAACCAGGTATGATGAAGGTCAAGGGCTCCTGCACACCTGTAAACAATCCCCCCAACCTCACATGTATGTACTAGAAAGTGAGGATCCTCGAATTCGGACCTCGGAATGAGAAGCAATAGCACATTCAGCCCGAAGGATACAATGTTATCGCCAAACAAAGAGATCGTCCTTTGATTCACCTGAAAATAAAGAGTGGTCATCCTAAAAGGTCATCCAGACTTAACAGCTCTTCTAGATGGCTCTACCATCGTGGAAGATCCATAACGCAAAATTCTCTAGAGAGAACCACATCCGGATTGTGTTTCATATTCCCTCCTCGCACCGAAATTGAACGAGAGAGGATATGAAACACACTAAACATAAGTGCGCTCAGGCCTGTGTATTGGGCCTATCTCTCAGAATACCCCATCCCACCAAACAGAAAACAACACAGTCCAGTATAGCATAATATAGCATATGAAATGAAAATGCTAAAATGCGGTAAATACAATAGTATACAGTAAATCAGTAATACAGTAAATAGCAATATAGTACAACAGTAAATACAGCACAACAGTAAACACCCAATGAAAGAAAAATAGACAAACGCTAGGATTGACTTGCTTATGGAACCAGAGATTCTGGGTTCGATCCCCAGCAGAGTCACCAGCTGCCGCTCCCAAGATTTTCATCCAAGTACAAACGCGAAAGTGTCACCGAAACAAAGTCACCGGCAATGTGTATTTATCCCAAGAGAGGGAAAGGAAACACTGCATAAACCTGAGGGAAGGAAAGAGCATGGTCTTGCGACCAAGAGAACTGGGTTCGGAAGTCGGTTACGCGGAAGGAAGGTATTAGCACCCCCACGCATCCATCGTACCCGATGGGATCCACGCTTGCTGCTTCAATCAAAGGGTGTAAGAAAAGGATATTGGAAAAGGAACTGCTAGCTGGAAAACTGGAAAAGAAAAGGAGAGATAAAGAGAAACAAATGTAGGGAAAATAAAAGAAGTGCTCGAATGGGCCCTACCCCACTGCCTACGTATCTCATCGGGAACATGAGAATCAGAGCGACATAGTTCCCCTCAGCTAAGGGAAAATTGTTTGTGTTTTTTAGTGGAATACGTCAACGTTCGCGTCCTAGCAGTTTAGGTGTTGCAGCTCGCTGTATGGAGACTTAGGCGTTTCCTGTTTGCGGTAGAACGGATATGACGCATCCTTAAGGAATAGGTGAAGAAGATGAGAAGAGGGTTGTTTGTTTGTTTTTGTCTTTTAAGAAAGAAGTGACTTGTTTATTTGGTGTTTTGTAACACACATTGTATTTAAGTCCCTCATGTAAGATCGAATGCCTCGCATATCGACCCAAGACGGGACGTATGCTAAACATTCTAAGAAAGTGAGAGAAGACCCCTCACCTCCTTATTCTCGCATGAAAGGCTCAAATACAATATTTGTTATGCCTTTATTAAGTGTTTTTTTCCTTTTGTTTTGAGATGAGAAAGAAGAAACTCAAATGGGAGCAAAAGGTGAAAACTTAAGGGGACTAAGACTCAAACCCTAAAGTTATCATACATGGATGTTCCTATGGTTAATGTGGTTTAAGAAACCTAGTCCTAAAAGAATGGAAAAGAAGAGCAAAAGAAGCAACTTACTTCCAAGATGGAAGTTAAGTTGATCTTAAAGAGGGATGAAGAAGAAGTTATTCAAAGAAAGCATATGAATGCTTATCATGATCACAATTTGAATTATTAAAAGAGATAAGAGAGAATGAAAGAAAGAAGTGTGTATGGAAGCATATCCACACACTTACTTACCATTTGCAGCTACATGAAAAGGTTAGTTCAAAAACTATTTACAAGTAGTGAAATAAAGAAAGGATAACAAGTAGTGATCAAACAAATTAAGAACCAATGAGTAAAGATCATGAGATATGAAACTCAATCAAGGTCAGAACCTAAATCTAAACGTGTTCTCTAATGCTAAGATATTAAACACAAATGAACTATGCACAAGCTATGTCCAATCAAAGAAGTGCACTATGGAAGTGAGAGATGAAGAATGAGTGGCAATGTAAAGTGATCATGCAATAATGCTTCACCAAAAGGTCAAAGTCAGAACCATATATCATTTACAAATGGCTTAACATGTATATGAATTATCATGCAAATCATGGATGCAATGATACAAATAGAAGAAGTGAGATGAAGAAGGAGTATGGAAAAGAAACAAGTCTCAATTTCATGCACAAAGTGACACATTAGAGATGCATAACATGTAACATGATTAAAGAATGCATATGGGCAGTAGCATACTAATGATAAGATGCTAGTGGAATGAGGGAAATGTCATACAAAATGCACACATGAAACATGTAGAGCATAAGAGGAGATAAGAGAAGGAAACATGTCAAAGTTCAAGTTATAACACACAAACTCATATTAAATGCAAACACAAGTCACATGACCTATAATGAAACAAAGATGACCTATAATATCATGCAAATGAAATACAAAAGATTCACAAACAATCATGCAAAGTAAACACTAAAAAGTGCCACAAGTGCCTCAACAAAACATATAAGAATGAGGTAGAATAATGTGCACAAAAAGTAACTTCAAATGCAAGGCATCAACCATTATCAAAGCATATGATAAAATTGTGAAAATTAAGTCTTAAACAATCCAAGTCAGAGGCAACACATGTATAAAAGATTCATGGCAAACACTCAAGAGAAAACATGCCACAAAGAAATCACAAAATCACATTGATCAAACCAAAAGAATACTCAAATAAGAACATCAAAACACATGATGAAATATCTTTAAAAATCAAATGAAAATTGTATTACATTATTCAATGTGTTATCTAACAAATGCAAAAAGAATGGATGAAAAATATTATGTGAGATGAGAGAAATAAAATGTACAAATTTGAGTATCAAAGAAAGAATTCACTCAAAAGAAATTAAAAGAAAAATAGGGAATAATGCTTAAAAATTCACAAAGTCAGAATTAAAAATAAAAGAAAATTATTTAAATGTATTAAGAACAAACTTGAATTAATTTGGGATTTTTAGAAATGTTTTACTATTTTTAAAATATGAAAATGGAAACAATATACGAAATAAAAATAAAAATGTGAAAGAAATGAGAATGGGGAGTAACGTGAGTAATTCTATAGTTCAAAAATAGTTTGGGCTCAGAAAGAGGGTGTGCAAAAATAAAATTGGGTTCAGTCCAAAACAAATGTGTGCGCGTGTGACATGGTGTACATGCACTCAACATAAGGATGCAATCATGACCATTGGATCCATCAGTCAACAATCAATCAAAAAATTATGATAATCAAACGAATGAGCACGCGTGTACATGTTAATCACCAAACACCCACACACATGCAAGCATCTGAAACAAAAAAAGAGAGAACACGTGCACAACCACACTTTCATTAATGCGTTGGAAACATAATAGGCGTTGGATCAAAGTCAATGCAAGATCATCACACATCAAGCCACTCAGAGCTAGGGTCCACAATAGATAGCATGCACACACACACATAAAGGTCATTCAGGTTCAACATGATGCACGTGAGAAGGAGGGTGGTTATTAATGAGTTGGCACTAAAACAACCACAGGATGCACAAGATCAAACGACCAAGATTTAAACTGGCTCTAAAACCCTAATGAGCACTTACCGGCCGAAGAAGGACCTCCGGTCGTCTTCTCCGGCGAAATACCACCACCTGCAACCTTCCAAACTTCCAGAAATCACCAAACCACATATCAAAATGAAGAGGAAGTGAAGGAGATCATGAATATGCAATTAGAATCATCAAACCATGCACACACAGCAAGAAACATCCACAAACATCTTTGCCCTAATTTTTGAAACTAAGCATCCAGCATGCCTATCAACTAGTCGGATTCAACATAGCTCCTAATAATCTCAAATCAGTGTAAAACAACTTAAAATTAATGAAAATCGAGTGAGATAAGTTTGAGTATTTTGGAACCTGAAACTTGAAGGTTTTTGAATTCTCGAGAAAATCCGAGAAGCACTTGATCTTGAGCTTGATTTGGCCAAATAAAGGCTTTTGTTCCTTAGATCTTGAAGAGAACAGAGCTGAAATGATTACTGCAGTGAGGTTATGCTTGAAGAGGTGACGTTATTCTTGCTTGCTCTTGCTTGATAATAAACAAATGATGAAGATGATTGATGAAGGTGATGAATCGTGTGATATCAGAGAGAGGGAGAATAGAGAGAATTTGAGAGAAAGAGTGAGAATGAATTGAAATGAGAGTGAAAAAATGAAGTGTTGTTGTCAATTTTGTGAGTGTGATTTGAATATATAGGCTGGGTTAAATGTGTTAACTAGTGTGGTTAATTGAGTTATGAGTGAGTTAAGTGAGTTGCCTCTAACTAACTAAGTCAAGTTAGTTAGGGCGAGTGGGTGAGGTTGTGATGTAGTGTGGTTGATGTTCATGGCCAATGGTGAGGTTGAGAGAAAAGAAAATGAGAGGGAACCGTGGGAAGTTAATGAATGGTGGTGATGAAATCATGTTGCAGCCAGCTTGCAAGACAAGTTTCATTCTTCTTCTTTCATGTATGATGGATCATATGGCATGGCATGTGTAGTAGGATGTTTGTCCAAATGAGGCAATGATTGAATGGTGTGTAAAGTATGCGTGCAAGCTGATTTTTTAACAAACAATGTAAAAACATGCTATTCTTGGCAGCTATGTATGCAGTGGAAAGTTGGGAGTTTGAGTGTGAATATCTCTATGTCCATGGCATGAAATCATGAGTTCTAGATGGCTATGGAAAGATGGTACATCATAGAACAAAATTGGTGTGAATTTTGGAATGAATAGAGGTTTGTAAGATGGTGTAAAATGGTTTGAAACTCAAGAATGTGGGACTGGTTTAAGGGAACGCATGACCTGCATGATATGCATAGCTATGGCTTGTGATTTTCAGCATGATCACGTCAACTTTGAACCCATATAACTCCATCATAACTTGCTCAAATGGAAAAATGTCCAACATCAAAGTGGAAGAGGACATTGAGATGAACAACTATGATGTTCGAAATTTTTTCATTTGAAGCGTCCTTCAATGAGAAAAATGGCTTGACATTTGGCACACCAAGTGTTTGACAAAATTATGGCGCATGGGCCTGGTCTTGCTTGGTCATGACTTGGTTTGTGACCTAGTTTTGTCAAACTTTGCTTGATCATAACTCCCTCAATTTTGATCCAATGGAAAAGTTATTTATATGGATTTGAAGCTTAGAATGTGAAATTTAATTGGTTCAACTTGGGTCTGAAGTTTGAAGCTTTTATCATGGAGAAAGAAAGCCTCAAAGTGTGGTGCAAAATGGTCCAAACTTGCCATTTTTAGAAACCCTAAATTTTCAAAAAAAGGAAACTTTGTACATTTCTTGATTTGTCATGATTCCTCCATAATTTCTTGATCAAATCTTGTCCAATGAACATATATAACTTGAATTTCATGAATTTGACCTTAAAAAGTCAGGAGTTGACTTTTTTCACTGCACAGTTGACTTTTTCCCCAATTTCTTGATTCTCAAGCAACTGACCAATTGAACCTCTTCTGAAATGAACCAATTGCCAATCTTCCATCCTTAGATACTTGACATCATGTAGAAAACATTGAGATCAAGTTTGAATCAAAATTTCATCAGGAGACCACTTGAATCCAAAACCCTAATTTGGACTGTTTTGTTAGGAGATGATGCATTGTCCAATTTTCTTGATGAATTCCCATCTTCCAATGACTTGTGAAATCATTTGGGATGATATATGATGAATGGGACCTTTGAGGCTTGTTTGAAGACCCTTGGCTCTTATTTTCTTGCTTTGAATGACCAACACTCTGAAGATCACTGATCACATGCCCTTATACAATATGTATGCTATGAGATGCAAATAAGATCTAAATGCAATGCAATGGAACATAAGCCAGTAAAAGCTAAAAGCAAGAGGGAAAATTTTGAGGTATTACACATGACATCCGAGAAATGAATATCAACTTGGTGGCAATTCACTCAAGGTAAAGCCAGTATCATAATCTGCCGTGACACGATTATAATTCCTGTCTGATTTGCTCGGTAAACAATCAGGGATGCTCTTTTGTACAAGAGGCCCTCCAGGGTCAGATGGATCTTGGATGGATCCAGGACTACCGTGATTGAAATCCCTATTAGATCAACATGATTCAAATCTTTGATATTCGTTTGATGAATACCAGCTTGGTGGAGTTACATGCCAGGCAGGTCCAACTTGGTTTTCTCACTTTGCATGATTACCAGAACTGTAGAGGATGTTGTGAGAGTAACCAAGGGTACGCTCTTGTTCAAAGAAATTTACAACACCTGTTAAACCACTAGTGGCTTCCAATCTATATGGATGAAGACACGCAATAAATCAATGTGGTTGTTAGGAACCCTACTCGGCATCGAAGTCAGGATGTCCGATCTGTAGAAACAAACCTGGTGAGGTTACACTGCATTCAAAGCGGACATGGCCAGGTGCCACCACACAACTATAAATGTTGTAGAGTCTGTTCGGAAAATAACCAAGGATGTTACCTCGTGCGAGCAGCTCTCCAAGGTCAGTTAGATCACAAGGAAATTCACCCATACCTAGCTTCGGGGTCCGTTGATTGGACGCCAGACTACTTCGCTGATCAAATCAGAGACGTTGTTATAATCTCTGACCTTGAGAAGAACAAGGATGTTTGTACCATCATCCCTCTACTGGACGAATCAAAGGTTCTTAGCAAGGAACTGGTTGAAGTTGCTTACGATAGTCAGAAAAATCAGAAGGCTCTTGTAGTTATTTATCTACCAGGACCATTACCGTATGAAACAGCTAAGGCGATCCCTTATAAATACGGTGCGACAACAATTGAGAATGGAAAGGAAATTCCATTACCTTCCGTCGTGAATATTGCAGACATCAGTCGAGTAACACGGAGCAGTCGAGTCTTCAACCGAGGAGTTGGAGAACCTAACAAAGAAAAGGAACTTTAGGCAGAAGCTCCTGATCTACCAGTCGGTCAATCCAGTAATCCCGACCTTTCAAAGAACGATGATGAGATGCTGAAGCTCATCCAAAGGAGTGAATACAACATTGTTGATCAACTGTTACAAACTCCTTCAAAGATCTCTGTGCTATCACTTTTACTCAGTTTCGAAGCCCACAGGGAGGCTCTACAGAAAGTCTTAGAGCAGGCCTTTGTGGAATAGGATGTGTCAATACAACAGTTCGATAGCATCATTTCTAACATCACTTCCTGCAACAACTTAGGATTCAGTGATGAGGACTTGCCAGAGAGGGGCAGAAGTCACAACATGGCGCTCAATATCACAGTCAACGGCCAGGACGATGCTTTAGCCAGCGTACTGGTAGACACAGGATCGACCATCAATGTTATGCCGAAGTCCACTTTAATACGACTATCATCGTCAAAGCATTTGACGGGTCTCGGAAAGCAGTTATCGGCGAAGTCGACCTTCCCATAACTATCGGTCCTCACACTTTCCTAATCACTTTCTAGGTCATGGACATCCGGGCAGCGTACAACTGTTTATTAGGAAGACCTTGGATACACCAGGCTGGGGCAGTCACTTCGACGCTGCACCAGAAACTGAGGTTTATTAAGAACGATCAACTCATAACGGTTTGTGGAGAACAAGCCTTGCTCGTGAGTAAGTTATCATCATCTACTTGTGTAGAACCCAAGGAGGTTGTTGGAACCCAGTTCCAAGCACTGTCGGTGAGCAGTGAGAATCAGTCAGAGAAAGGAACCTCGACTTCCTCGTACAGAGATGCTCTCGAGGCGATCAAGAATAACAACACAAAAGGATGGGGACAGCTTGTCATTCCTACTAATAATAAAACAAAGAAGGGTCTTGGTTTTTCTGCGACCTGTACCCAGACAGCTGCTAACGATGAAGGTCTTCATCCCATTCAGGATTTCTTTCACAGTGGAGGTTTCCTTCACCCAGTGCCTCAAACAGTCCATACTATCAACGAGGAGGATCCCTCCGATACGGATGAGGAATGGAAGTCCTATCTTAACGAGGACGGCTATATGTCTTAGGAAGAGGTGCCTACGCCATTTTGCTATCCCGCACAGAGTCCGAGATTTATACCAAGGTCAGATGTCGAAATGATATACGGAGATTGTGATCCGGAAGGATGCCGTGCTCCACCAAACTCATTAGAGGAAGATACTCTAATGAAAGACAGCTTTGACCCCAACTACTGTAACGCCCCATTTTTAATTATTTAATTGTCTGGTTTTATTTTAATTGTTGGCCTTGTTTAGGGTGCGTGTCTGAGTGCGTGGGGGGTGATGTTAGTTATATGGAATTATTATTATTATTATTATTATTATTATTATTATGATTATTATTATTATTATCATTTTATTAATAGAATATTTCATAATATTATTATTAGTATGGTTAGTTTTATTTAGTAAAATAAAATCTGATATGATTAAGTAAATAATGGAAAATCGAATTAATGAGGGCAGTTTAGTAATTAGAGGTTAATTAGTGGAAATTGGTAAGGGTCTAGCATAATCAGAATTTTAGAGATAGAAAGAGAAGGGGCAAGGAGAGGAAGAACAAGGGTGTGCTAGGGCAAAGATCTTCATCAATTTTCGCAGAAATTAATCAAGGATTCGAGGTAAGGGGGGAGAATTGTTTAATATTTGGTGAATTGATCGTATAAGGGTAGTGGGAAGTCCTTAACCCCGTAGGGATTTATATGCAAAATGTTGTGTTAATGATTTGTTGTATATGTCTGATATGATGTTGAGATTGTGCATGAATCAATCTGTGTTAATATGATTTTTCTGTTGTTGTTGCTATTGTATGAACATCTCTGTTGCAGATTTGTTTTTGACCCAAATTGGGAGAACAATTGGGAAACTAATACCTAAAAGTCATGTAGTAATAATAGGTGGAGTGATAAGATGAAATTATGAGTACTAAAATTGATGTAGAAACACTTTTAGGACTATTTTGGGAGTGAAGCAGTGTAGAATTCGTAGCAGAACATAATCTGGTGTGGAGAAAACATGTTTGCGTAATAGATCTGGCCGTACGCATATTTGGGAGGGCGTTACACGTAAGGTTAGGCAGGATGGGAGACGTTACGCGTACGGGAAGGGCACTAGGAAGAATTGACATGACCCTCTGCCCATACGCGTATGGGTACGCGTAAGATGGCAAGGCAATACGCGTATGAGAGTAGCCGTACGCGTAAGCAGATCTGGAAGTTGGATTTTAGTGGAAAAATGGATCTCTGCCCATACGCGTATGAAGTTGGTCAATACGCGTATGGTGGGGTGAGGCAGGACGCCTTACGCGTCTGGTACGCGTAGGAGGGGCGAGGGAGTTGGTCGTTACGCGTATGACCTAGGTCAATACGCGTATGGACAGCGTGATTTCATAAATTCCCCGTTTTGCGATTTCTTTCCCGTTTTCGCATCGGAATTGGTTTCTCTTGGATTGATAGGTTGAGGATAGATGCCAGATGTGGAAGGAGGTAACAATGGTTATGAAATTAATTAATTTAATAATTTTTTTGAGGAATAATTAATAATTAAGTGGATTAGGTGATGTGAAATAATCTTATGGTGTTGAATGATGATAGTGTGTTGGATGGTGTGATCAGGAGGATCGTGAGCATGTATCGATTTTATAATACATGTGTTTTAATATGCATTCTGTGTCATGCATTTCATGGTGATGGTGGGATGAATCATTGCTCAGGAGGAGTGTATGTGATTCATCCGTACTCCGAAATGGAGAATGGTGGGGATAGATCATTGCCAAGTAGAGGTGTATGTGATCTATCTGGGTTCGATTGAATGAACCGTGTTATTGGTACCTTATGCATTGTGTCCGTGTCGTGTCGCATTGCATTTGTTATTTGTTGATTGATGGTGATTGAATGTTACAGTAGGTCGTGGTTGCATGTTGTTGATTTATTTGAGATACTACTTCTTATATGTATTATTCACCTTTTTATATTAAATGTAGTTCTCACCCCTCTGTTGTTGTTGTGCCTGTGCTTCCTCGGAAGTACAGATAATCCAGGTACTTAGGATGCGTGGATATACGTGTTGCTTGTTCGAGTCTTAGGAGTGCTCTGATACGTAACACGAGATTTTGGGGATTTCATTCATTTTGTTATTTGTTATTCTTTTTGTTACGTATCTTTATTTTTTATGAACATTATGGTGAACCACGATTTTATGTGGATTTTTGGTGTTATTGGCAGATGACCGTGAACTGAATAATAAATTATTTTCCCGCTGTTTTATTTCAATTAATAAAAGGAGTTTGATGTTGGTTTTTACAAATGTGGCATCCTACTTTATTTTGGTGTGAAAACTCTAATTATTTTTATAGAATTTTATGTATTTTCATATAAGGGAAAGTGGGGTGTTAAAATTGGTATCAGAGCAGGTCGGTCCGTCCGGCCAGGTGTTATAGTTGAGTCTGTCCTTAAAATAGGAGTTGATTTGGTGTTCTGACCTTATGTTGATTGTTGAACAGTATGGCAGGAAGGAATGATGCTACTCTTGCTGTTGCTATGAAAGCCATGGCACAGGCTGTAGAGAACGCCAATCAGGCTGGAGGTGCTCAGTTTCGTGACTTAGCACAGTTCCAGAGCAACAAGCCACCTACTTATGAGGGAGTTATCTTAGATTCAGAAGCTGCACAGAAATGGCTGAAGGTTGTAGAGAAGATCTTCAGGACCATGGAATGCAGTGATGCTCAGAAGGTACGGTTTGGTATGCATATGCTAGAAGGAGAGGCTGAGGCTTGGTGGGACAATAGTCGTCAGAGATTGGAAGCTGCAGGTACTGAGATTACTTGGACTGTGTTTCAGGCTGAGTTTCTGGAAAAGTATTTTCTGGAAGACATTCGTAGTGCAAAAGAGGTTGAATTTTTGGAGTTGAAGCAGGGTGATAAGACTGTTGCTGAGTATGCCGCTAAGTTTGAGGAGCTGGTTCAGTATTGTGCTCATTACAATACTGAAGATACTATGACTTCGAAGTGTTTGAAGTTTGAGAACGGGCTGCGTCCTGAGATCAAATTGGGTATTGCTTGTCAGAAGATAAGAAACTATCCAGAGCTGGTGAGCAGAAGCAGAATTTATGATAATGATAAATAGCCAGAATTGCTCATTACAAGGCTGTTAATGAGAAGAAGGGTAAGTAGAGATTTGGAGGTACTCCTTACAGTGCTCCAGTTGATAAGGGGAAATAGAAAACTGATGTGGGAAAGAAACCAAAGGAGAAGGGAGTAGGTACTGATACTCTCAAGTGCTTCAGATGTGGTGGCGCGGGTCACCGTGCTAACAACTGTCAGAATGAGGTGAAGAAGTGTTTCAAGTGCGGCAAAGCAGGTCATGTTATAGCTGATTGCAGAGCCACTATGCCTACTTGTTATAATTGTGGAGAGAAGGGTCACATCAGCACTCACTGCGAGAAGCCGAAGAAGTCTCAGACGTCTCAAACGGGTGGGAAAGTGTTTGCCTTAGTGGGAGCCCAATCCACTGAGGAGGAGCATTTCGTCAAAGGTATTTGCTTTATTAATGATGTTCCTTTGATTGCTATCATTGACACGGGTGCAACGCACTCGTTTATTTCTGTTGACTGTGTGAAGAGATTAGGGATTGTGCCATCTACTCTAGAGTAGAGGATGACGATTGAAACTCCATCTATTGGTTCCGTGGTTACTTCTTTGGTGTGTTTGAAGTGTCCGCTGACCATGTTTGGTAGAGATTTCAGAGTGGACTTGATTTGTTTGCCACTCGGTAATCTTGATGTTATTTTGGGAATGAACTGGTTGGAGTTCAACCGGGTGTATATTGATTGCTTCAGGAAGACGTTACTGTTTCTTACTCCTGAAGAGGAAGCCTTAACAGATTCGCTATCTAGCAAGGAGTTGAGGGCGTTGTTAGAGGACGAAGCAAAGCTGTTTGCGGTGTTTGCCTCGTTATCTGTTGAAAGCAAGACTTTAATTAATGAATTACCAGTAGTGAATGAATTTCCTGAAGTGTTTCCAGATGACATCACAGAATTTCCTCCGATAAGGGAAGTTGAATTCGCTATTGATCTTGTACCGGGTACCAGACCTATCTCTATGGCACCGTACAGGATGTCTGCATCAGAATTGGCAGAGTTGAAATCTCAGGTCAGAGAATTGCTCGATAAGAAGTTTATCAGACCAAGTGTGTCGCCGTGGGGAGCTCCAGTGTTGTTGGTGAAAAAGAAGGATGGTAGTATGCGTCTGTGCATTGATTATCGTCAGTTGAATAAAGTAACCATTAAGAATAAGTATCCACTTCCGAGGATTGATGACTTAATGGATTAGCTGGTAGGAGCTTGTGTTTTCAGTAAAATTGATCTGAGGTCGAGTTACCATCAGATTAGAGTAAAGGAAGGTGATATTCAGAAGACTGCTTTCAGAACTCGCTACGGACATTACGAATATCCAGTGATGCCTTTCGGAGTGTCTAACGCGCCAGGTGTATTTATGGAATACATGAATCGTATTTTCCATTCTTATCTGGATCAGTTTATGGTGGTATTTATTGATGATATACTGATTTATTCTAAGTCTGACGAAGAGCATGCAGGTTACTTGAGAATTGCATTGCAGGTGTTGAAAGATAATAAACTGTTTGCAAACTTCTCGAAGTGTGAATTTTGGTTGAAGACTGTGAGTTTCTTGGGTCATGTGATTTCTGGTGATGGTATAGCGGTGGATCCCTCTAAAGTAAGTGTAGTACTTCAGTGGGAAACTCCGAAGACCGCAACGGAGATTAGAAGCTTTTTGGGTTAGGCAGGTTACTATAGAAGATTCATTGAAGGGTTTTCTAAATTGGCGTTGCCATTGACTCAGTTGACCAGGAAGAATCAAGCTTTTGTCTGGGATGCTGCCTGTGAGGAGAGTTTCGAGGAACTGAAGAAGAAATTGACTACGGCACCAGTATTAATTTTACCAAGTCCAAATGATTCTTTCGTAGTGTATTATGATGCGTCTAAGATGGGCTTAGGCGGTGTGTTGATGCAAGGTGGCAAGGTAGTGGCTTATGCTTCAAGACAGTTGAGGGTGTATGAGAGAAACTATCCTACTCATGATCTGGAGTTAGCTGCAGTGGTGTTCGTGTTAAAAATCTGGAGACATTATTTGTATGGATCAAGATTTGAAGTATTCAGTGATCATAAGAGTTTGAAATATTTGTTCGACCAGAAAGAATTGAATATGAGGCAGAGAAGGTGGTTAGAGTTCTTAAAGGATTATGATTTCAATTTGAGTTACCATCCGGGAAAAGCTAATGTTGTGGCGGATGCTCTGAGTCGGAAGACAATCCATATGTCTGCGTTAATGGTGAAGGAAATGGAATTGATTGAACAGTTCAGAGATTTGAGTATGGTTTGTGAAACTACACCGAAAAGTATTAGATTGGGTATGCTGAAGGTGAATAATGACTTTTTGGATGTAATTAAGGAAAATCAGAAACTGGATGTGAAATTAGTGGACTTGATGCCTACAGGAGGAGATGACCCTGATAGTGACTTTAAAGTGGATAATGTTGGTGTGTTGAGATTCCGGGGCAGGATTTGTGTGCCGGATAATGAGGAATTGAAAAAGGCAATCTTGGAGGAAAGTCATCGGAGTAGCTTAAGTATTCATCCGGGAGCTACAAAGATGTACCATGATTTGAAGAAGTTGTTTTGGTGGTCCGGTATGAAGAGGGACATAGCTCAGTTTATCTACGCTTGTTTGACATGTCAGAAGTCAAAGGTAGAGCACCAGAAGCCTTCGGGATTGATGCAACCGTTAGAGATTCCTGAATGGAAATGGGACAGTATTGCTATGGATTTGGTGACTAATTTGCCAAATACGGCAAGGGGCTTTGATGCTATTTGGATAGTAGTGGATCGACTTACGAAGTCTCCACATTTTATACCAATTAACATCAATTTTCCGTTGTCGATGCTGGCGAATATTTATATCAGGATAATTGTGAAGTTACATGGTGTTCCATCGAGCATAGTGTCGGATAATGATCCGAGGCTTACTTCAGAATTTTGGAAGAGCCTGCAGGAAGCCTAGGGGTCTAAATTGAAGTTGAGCTCAGCTTATCATCCACAGACCGATGGTCAGTCAGAGAGGACCATTCAGTCGTTGGAGGATTTGCTGAGAGCCTGTGTATTGGAAAAAGGTGGTGCGTGGGATACTCATTTGCCATTGATTGAGTTCACGTATAATAACAGTCACCATTCTAGCATTGGAATGGCGCCTTTCGAAGCTTTGTATGGTAGGAGGTGTAGGACACCTCTGTGTTGGTATGAAACAGGTGAGAATGTGGTGTTGGGACCAGAAATTGTGCAACAGACTACTGAGACGATTCAAATGATCCGTGAAAAGATGAAGGCGTCTCAGAGTAGATAGAAAAGTTATCATGATAATCGGAAGAAAGATTTGGAATTCAGTGAAGGTGATCCTGTGTTCCTGAGGGTTAACCCAGTGACCGGTGTGGGTTGTGCTTTGAAATCTAAGAAGTTGGATCCTAAGTTTATTGGACCGTATCAGATCTTACAGAGAGTTGGTGCAGTTGCCTACAGAGTGGCGTTGCCACTGGAACTTTCGAACTTGCATGATGTGTTCCACGTGTCGCAACTTCGGAAGTATGTTTCAGACCCATCTCATGTTATTCAGAGGGATGAAGTACAAATCAGGGAGAATCTTATAGTGGAGACGATGCCTTTAAGGATCGAGGATCGCAAGATGAAGCAACTCAAAGGAAAGGAGATACCTCTGGTGAGAGTAGCTTGGGGAGGAGCTGCTGGCGGAAGTGTGACCTGGGAATTGGAGAGCAGGATGTGGGAGTCGTATCCAGAATTGTTTCCATCAGGTACATTTTCAAGGACGAAAATAATTTAGGTGGGGGAGAGTTGTCACACCCCATTTTTAATTATTTAATCGTCTGGTTTTATTTTAATTGTTGGCCTTGTTTTGGGTGCGTGTCTGAGTGCGTGGGGGTGATGTTAGTTATATGGAATTATTATTATTATTATTATTATTATTATTATTATTATTATTATTATTATTATTATTATTATGATTATTA
Source organism: Lathyrus tuberosus (assembly GCA_022829125.1). NCBI lineage: Eukaryota > Viridiplantae > Streptophyta > Magnoliopsida > Fabales > Fabaceae > Lathyrus > Lathyrus tuberosus. The sequence continues at coordinate 9,855,115 of JALAZF010000174.1, read as the reverse complement.
TTATTATTATTATCATTTTATTAATAGTATATTTCATAATATTATTATTAGTATGGTTAGTATTATTTAGTAAAATAAAATCTGATATGATTAAGTAAATAACGGAAAATAGAATTAATGAGGACAGTTTAGTAATTAGAGGTTAATTAGTGAAAATTGGTAAAGGTCTAGCATAATCAGAATTTTAGAGATAGAAAGAGAAGGGCTAAGGAGAGGAAGAACAAGGATGTGCTAGGGCAAAGATCTTCATCAATTTTCGCAGAAATTAATCAAGGATTCGAGGTAAGGGGGGAGAATGGTTTAATATTTGGTGAATTGATCGTATAAGGGTAGTGGGGAGTCCTTAACCCCGTAGGGATTTGTATGCAAAATGTTGTGTTGATGATTTATTGTATATGTCTGATATGATGCTGAGATTGTGCATGAATCGATCTGTGTTAATATGATTTTTCTGTTGTTGTTGCTGTTGTATGCACATCTCCGTTGCAGAATTGTTTTTGACCCAAATTGGGAGAACAATTGGGAATCTAAGACCTAAAAGTCATGTAGTAATAATAGGTGGAGTGATAAGATGAAATTATGAGTACTAAAATTGATGTAGAAACACTTTTAGGACTGTCTAAGGAGTGAAGCAGTGTAGAATTCGTAGCAGAACATAATCTGGTGTGGAGAAAACAGGTTTGCATAATAGATCTAGCCGTACGCATATTAGGGAGGGCGTTACGCGTAAGGCTAGGCCGGATGGGAGGCGTTACACGTACGGGAAAGGCAATAGGAAGAATTGACACGGCCCTCTGCCCATACGCGTATGGGTACGTGTATGATGGCAAGGCAATACGCGTATGAGAGTAGCCGTACGTGTAAACAAATCTGGAAGTTGGATTTTGGAGGAAAATGGGTCTCTGCCCATACGCGTATGAAGTTGGTTAGTACGCGTATGGTGGGGCGAGGCAGGATGCCTTACGCGTCTGGTACGCGCAGGAGGGGCGAGGGAGTTGGTCGTTACGCGTATGACCTAGGTCAATACACGTATGGACAGCGTGATTTCATAAATTCCCCGTTTTGCAATTTCTTTCCCATTTTCGCATCGGAATTCGTTTCTCTTGGATTGATAGGTTGAGGATAGATGCCAGTTATGGAGGGAGGTAACAATGGTTATGAAATTAATTAATTTAATAATTTTTTTGAGGATTAATTAATAATTAAGTGGATTAGGTGATGTGAAATAATCTTATGGTGTTGAATGATGATAGAGTGTTGGATGGTGTGATCAGGAGGATCGTGAGCATGTATCTATGTTATAATGCATGTGTTTTAATATGCATTCTGTGTCATGCATTTCATGGTGATGGTGGGATGAATCATTGCTCAGGAGAAGTGTATGTGATTCATCCGTACTCCGAAATGGAGAATGGTGGGGATAGATCATTGCCAAGTAGCGGTGTATGTGATCTATCCGGGTTCGATTGAATGAACCGTGTTGTTGGTACCACATGCATTGTGTCCGTGTCGTGTCGCATTGCATTTGTTATTTGTTGATTGATGGTGATTGAATGTGACAGTAGGTCGTGGTTGCATGTTGTTGATTTATATGAGATACTACTTCTTATATGTATTATTCACCTTTTTATATTGAATGTAGTTCTCACCCCTCTGTTGTTGTTGTGTCTATGCATCCTCAGAAGTACAGATAATCCAGGTACTTAGGATGCGTGGATATGCGTGTTGCTTGTTCGAGTCTTAGGAATGCTCTGATACGTAACACGGGATTTTGGAGATTTCATTCATTTTGTTATTTGTTATTCTTTTTGTTACGTATCTTTATTTTTTATGAACATTATGGTGAACCACGATTTTATGTGGAGTTTTGGTGTTATTGGCAGATGACCGTGAACTGAATAATAAATTATTTTTCCGCTGTTTTATTTCAATTAATAAAAGGAGTTTGATGTTGGTTTTTACAAATGTGGCATCCTACTTTATTTTGGTGTGAAAAATCTGATTATTTTTATAGAATTTTATGTATTTTCATATAAGGGAAAGTGGGGTGTTAAAACTACTATGGCCCGATGGATGGCCTGCCAATGTGGCAGCCTTACCCAGGAGACTTGGGGCAAGAAAATCAGTCGAACAATGAAAATCAGCTGAGCGTCATTGAACAGAATACCTTCGTCCCCACCATGTCATGGGATCAACACTCAGGTTATTCAGAAAATATCCAACGCGACGATGAATTTGCAAAGCTTGCAGGACTAGAATTCATAAACTATGCTTTTCCTGAGGTCAACGTCATCGAGAGAGATGACTCCTCCAGTTCCAAAGAAGTGTGGGACACCTTAGGAAAACCAAGTGGAAAATTTGACTTCATGGTCAAGTACAACGCTCCTAAAAGCTCTCGTATCAGGCTCGAAGACATCCAGCCAACTGGATGGGGAGATTTGCCTGAGAGAAAAAATACTATGCAAAATACAACTGAGGAATCCTCCTATGACAACTTTGCCTGGGAGACTGATTCCAACGATCCTGCTCCGCCAGAAATCAGCGAAAGTTTGACGAAACTTCTCAAAGAGTTTCCCGATGTATTCGCTTAGTCCTATCAGGATATGCCAGGGTTGGATACCAGAATCAGGGAACACCATCTACCGTTAAGATCGGAATGTCCTCCAGTAAAATAGAGGTTGAGACGGACTCACCCGGACATGGCCATCAAAATCAAAGAGGAGGTACAGAAACAGAATGACGCGGGTTTCCTCTCCACATCAGAATATCCTCAATGGTTATCCAACATCGTACCCGTTCCCAAAAAGGACGGAAAGGTCAGAATGTGTGTCGACTACAGAGATCTAAACAAGGCTAGTCCAAAGGATGACTTTCCTTTACCGCACATTGACATGCTGGTAGACAGTACAGCAATGTTCAAAATTTTATTCCTTCATGGATGGATTCTCGGGCTATAATTAGATTATAATGGCGCCGAAAGACATGGAGAAAACTTCGTTCATTACCCCATGGGGTACCTTTTGTTACAAGGTAATGTCGTTCGGTTTGAAGAACGTCGGGGCAACCTATCAAAGGGCCATGACTACTCTTTTTCATGACTTGATACACAAGGAAATCGAGGTATATGTCGATGATATGATTGCCAAATCTAAGACAGAGGAGGAGCATGTGACCCACCTGTCAAAACTATTCGAGCGGTTGAGAAAGTACAAACTCCGCTTGAATCCCAACAAATGTACCTTCAGTGTCCGTTCAGGGAAACTTTTAGGGTTCATCGTCAGCCAGAAAGGGATTGAGGTTGAGCATGGCAAGGTCAAGGCCATTCAAGAAATGCCTTCTTCGAAAACTGAAAAACAAGTTAGGGGATTCCTGGGACGTTTGAATTACATCTCCAGATTCATATTCCTTATGACCGCGACATGTGCGCCGATCTTCAAATTACTAAAAAAGAACCAGGACTGCATTTGGACAGAAGATTACCAAACCGCCTTCAACAGTATTAAGGAATACTTGTTGAATCCGCCGATTCTATCACCTCCAGTGGAAGGAAGACCACTGATCATTTACCTAACAGTCTTAAAAGACTCGATGGGTTGTGTACTTGGCCAACAAGACAAAACCAAAAGGAAAGAGTCTGCCATCTACTATTTGAGCAAGAAATTCACTAACTGTGAAACTCGGTATACTATGCTCGAGAAAACTTGTTGCGCTCTGGCTTGGGCAGCCAAACGTCTTCGCCAATACATGATTCGTCACACCACTTGGTTAATCTCTAAAATGGATCCAATCAAGTATGTCTTTGAAAAGCCCGCTCTTAGGGGAAGGATTGCCCGTTGGCAGATGTTGTTATCAGAATATGACATTGAGTACCACACTCAGAAAGCCGTTAAAGGAAGTATTTTAGCCGGCTGCGTAGGAAGTATTTTGTCCGTTGACATGGTCTTGCTCCGATGCGTAGACAGACCAGAAGCAAACATGTTGATAAAAGAAATTCACGAAGGATCCTTTGGCACTCATGCTAATGGACGCACAATGGCGAGAAAAATTCTGAGAGCAGGGTACTACTGGTTGACCATGGAATCCGACTGCTACAAGTACATGAGGAAGTGTCACAAGTGTCAAATATACACTAACAAAGTCCATGTACCGCCAACGTGTCTCAAAGTTCTCTCTTCCCCATGGCCTTTTTCCATATGGGGAATCGACATGATTGGCATGATTGAACCCAAAGCTTCGAATGGACATCGGTTCATCCTGGTAGCAATTGATTACTTCACCAAGTGAATCGAAGCAGCGTCGTACGCTAATGTAACCCGACAAGTGGTGGTCCGATTTATCAAAAACAATATCATCTGTCGTTATGGTGTTCCAAGCCAAATCATTACCGATAATGGATCTAACTTGAACAATAAGATGATGAAAGAGTTGTGCACAGAGCTCAAGATCAAACACCATAACTCATCTCCCTACCGGCCCAAGATGAACGGAGCGGTAGAAGCGGCTAACAAGAACATCAAGAAGTTCGTTCAAAAGATGGTTGTAACCTACAAAGACTGGCACGAAATGCTGCCCTTTACTCTTCACGGTTATCGAACATCTGTCCGCACTTCAACAGGGGCAACCCCTTTCTCTCTAGTATATGGCATGGAAGCAGTGCTCCCCATAGAAGTAGAGATCCCATCAATCCGGGTATTGATGGAAGCTAAGCTTATAGAAGCCGAATGGTGTCAAAACCGACACGACGAACTGAATTTGATCGAAGAAAAATGAATAACGGCATTATGCCATGGTCAGTTGTATCAGCAAAGGATGAATAAGGCATTTGACAAAAAGGTTCGACCTCGCGTGTTCAGGAAAGGAGACCTTGTGCTCAAGAAGATACAATCATTTCTCACTGATTCTCGGGGCAAATGGACCCCGAACTATGACGGCCCCTATGTGGTCAAGAAACCTTTCTCAGGCGGTGCCTTGAGACTTGCAATCTTGGATGGAGAGGAATTTGCCTACCCCACGAATGTTGATGTAGTCAAGAAATACTTTGCCTAAAAAAAATAAAAAATAAAAAACGTCTCGGTGGATTGAAAACCCGAAAGGGTAGTCCAGGAAAAATTTAGAGACATAATCAAAAATCATCCCGGTGGGTTGGAAATCTCAAAGTACAATCTAGGCAAAAGTTAGGGATAATGGAAAGTAACTACGTCCAACATAGGCAAGTCCCTCAGCAGCAGTTACGTCGTCCATCAGAAAGACTCCAGTCAAGGTCATCTTCGGCAGAAGCTCAGGATGTCCCGAATTCAAAGTTGGTAGAAGAATATTGGTCGTCATGTTTCAATGTAGCCCTTTTCCGTTAAATTACCAATTTCTAAACTTTGTAAATACTCTATGGAATCACACGTTTGGCTGATTTCCATCCTATCAATAAAATTTGAGCCTTTGTGCTTTTGTTTGCAATTCTTATTTGTTTTAGCTTTACAGAACGACGTTTTAACATGGTCGACGATTCTTGAAATAAAACAAAAATGAATTTACTTGTAAAACTTTTTCTGCTTTTAAAATAAAGTTGACAATTTCTTTTGACTGTTGAACATCGAAAGAACATCAATCGCTTCTCCAGAAGTAAGCGAGCTTCAAAGTGCAGAATTAAAGTACTCCTTCTAAACTAGTGTGCCTGAATGAAGGATCAGCTATGTCAGATGCGAATACTCCGTCTGACATCCCCGACAGAGTTCTTATCTCCTAAGCCCGACCAACGGTTATTCCCCACAGGGACTATCTCTCCTAAGCAAGGTAGAGTTGCTATTTTGAACCTAGTGGTACCTCTTCGTCCCCCGCAGTGGCCGAGTATCCAGTCGTGTTCATCTATTAGTCTGTGTGTCGCGTCAGTTTTGTCAGCATAGACATACATACATCATGCATTGTTTATTTGCATTTGCATTCATATTGCATCACTATCACTCTAGTCGGTCTTATCCCCTAGTGATAATAGTCCTCTCAATCGAGTTGTCAGTTCTTTCCTCGTCAGGAAATGTTACATCCGAACTACCTCTCTCCTCTAGTTTATTTCTGGAGTGAAGCCGGCCTTTGACCACTTTGATAACTTCGACCTCTGAAAAACCAGAGAACCCTTAGCCAGCATCACTCTTCGCCATGGAAGATGATATCTTCGCTTTCCCGGATTAAGGAAAATCCCTAGAGAAAGCCTCTCAACTAAAGACTTTCAGCAACACATTGGTCATTCTCTCTAGAATGTCAATGTCAAAAAATTCATCAGTACCTCAAAATTGGAATACATTGTATGGAATTTCTCCGAGAAGATCTCGAAGAAAAGTATGATGTTATATCCCCAAGCGAAGGCAGTCTCTCAAGAGACTCGTTTTCCCCAGTAGAGTCGACAAATGGCGTCTCAAACAGAGAAGTTTGTGCTTCTCTACAATCAAAACTTTTTCCATCAAATGACATCTCCCTAGGAAAATTCAACGAGAAGTTTGAGGAGAACCGCTACAAATAGTATCCCTTGTCAATAAAGTTTATTGACAAAAGAAACCAAGACCAGATCCTTGGTAGGAAACCAGGATCGAGGGGAAGTTTATTTCAAAAACTGATACCAGATCCTTGGTAGGAAACCAGGATCGAGTGGAAGTTTATTTCAAAAATTGAGACCAGATCCTTGGTAGGAAACCAGGATCAAGGGGAGGTTTATATCGGAAACTGAGACCAGATCCTTGGTAGGAAACTAGGATCGAGGGGAAGTTTATTTCAGAAATGGAGACCAGATCCTTGGTAGGAAACCAGGATCGAGGGGAGGTTTATATCGGAAACTGAGACTAGTTCCTTGGTAGGAAACCAGGATCGAGGGGAAGTTTATTTTTAGAAATTGAGACCAGATCCTTGGTAGGAAACCAGGATCGAGGGGAAGTTTATTTCAGAAACTGAGACTAGATCCTTGGTAGGAAACCAGGATCGAGGGGAAGTTTATTTCAGAAATTGAGACCAGATCCTTGGTAGGAAACCAGGATCGAGGGGAGGTTTATATCAGAAACTGAGACCAGGTCCTTGGTAGGAAACCAGGATCGAGGGGAAGTTTATTTCAGAAATTGAGACCAGATCCTTGGTAGGAAACCAGGATCGAGGGGAGGTTTATATCGGAAACTGAGACCAGTTCCTTGGTTGGAAACCAGGATTGAGGGGAAGTTTATTTCAGAAATTGAGACCAGTTCCTTGGTGGGAAACCATGATCGAGGGGAAGTTTAAATCAGAAACTGAGACCAGTTATTTGGTAGGAAACCAGGATCGAGGGGAAGTTTACCTTTTCTAAGAATCATTGCTTAGCAAAAGAGGAAGGGTGCGTGAACTACCATTCTTAACCACCATCAAAATTTCGGGTATTCCGATATTTAATCCTCTTGCACCCTCAATGACCGAATACCTTCGCCATTCACACCTTCGGGGCCAAGAAGATTTAATAGGGGCATCTGTCATACCCCAAATTTTGACCACTAATATTTCCCATCATTGTGCAAATCATCATCACAATATGAATGAACCATTAGTCTCCCCAAAGATGGGTGAGCATCCACTACAATCAGACTTAGGGTTTCAAGCTCTCTCAGAGCTCTTAGACAAAGGATCAATCAAGAAATGACATGATCTTCAACTTATCTAGCCTCTCAAACATCCATAAAGGATCAATAGGACTCACACTTCAAGGATTAAGTACAAGGCTTCTCCCTTCTAGGTGGATCAAGCCTTAAGATCGCCAGTGTCACCAAATTAGGGTTTGGTCGACCAGGGCCTCCAGATGGAAATTTTCCTCTGGGCATGCGCCAATGCTTAAAAGCATAACATATGATGCTCCAAGGGACATCATAAACCCAATCATCAAGCCAATTTTGCCTCAGGGGATGCATTCATAAAAAATCAGGAATTAGGGTTTCTTGACCTGATTCACCCCTAGGTTGACTTTTGAGGCAAAGCATGAGCCAAGACCTCAAGAGATGATGTGAGGATCCCTAACACACCACATTGGTCCATTTGTAATAATGGATTGAGCCAAGAAGCATCAACGACAAGTTTCAATTTCATCTGAACCACAATTAGGGTTTTGCGGGAAAAGTCAACTGTGCCTTTGACTTTTGACCAGGACATGCTCCCAAACCCTAAGACATGATTCAATACACCCTATAACACCTATGAAATCAATCCATCAAGTTTGATTTAGGTCAAGGACTTGATTTCATAAAGGATCGCACAGTTTGGAATTCATTTGACAAAAAGTCATCGTGCACAAAAGTCAAACTTTGACTTTTTAAGATTTTTCACAATTATGGGTTTTTAACCCTAAAATGATGTTAATGTATGATTGGAATCATCATTCATCAATAAAAATCAAGAAAAGTGGGATAACTTGTAAAAGGGGTAACCATAAAAAACTTCGAAATTTTTCTAAGTTATGAAACAAAGTGGCTAGGGTACCAACTTTGGAGGATCATAACTCCTAAACCACAAGGCCATTTTCCCCATCCAAAGCTGGATTTGTAGCTTTCATGTCCCTCTACAAAAGCTTCAACTACACCTCATTCCAATTCATTATGGATTTTCAGTTATGGAATGATCAAAATCACAAAAAGTGAAAATGTCACTTTTTTCCAACACTTAGTGAAATTTTCGCTAAGTCAGAATCTGCCTTCACTTTTCTCCAAATGTAGGGGAATTTTTCACTTGGATCCAAAAAGTATCAAAACCAATTATGATCAAACAGTTATTGTATCATATGAGGGCTTTCCAAAATGGCCATGAACTCCATCAAATTCCACTTGAGCCATGAGATATGACAATGGCAATATGCCTTGCTGAAAACTGCCAAGGCTAGGCAGAATTTTGCACTTTTGCTCGATTTTCCAAAATCCGATAATTCCAAGCCTTGTCATCACTTTGGACACATCTGAGGATCAAATCTAAAAGGAACAAACACTGATCCAAGCCTCCAAAGTCTTTGGAACAAAAAATAGCATGCTAAACCTAGAAATCCCTAAAGAGGGGACAAGACTCCAATTTTGTTTTGGAGCATTCAATGGATGCACCAAGGTGGTATGGACTGAGCCATTTCCAGCTGAATTCAGTCAAGACTTATCCAAGACTAAGGGAACCAGCAGCCTGTGCCCTAACCTCTAGTCAATGGCTAGAGGAGACTTGGATTCCCATTGCTCAACATTGGCCAAACCTATGCAACAGTTGCCATTCACTATTCCTTGCAAAACAAACTTGCTCTACTATAAATAGAGCTCATTTGTGATCAGTTTGAGTACACCAAAGCCATCTAACAGATGCTTTCCTCAAAATCTCCTTCTTCACTCCAAATTTGCCTTCCAAAGCAAGTCATTATCGGGTTTTGAGTTTGAGAGCTATTCCAATCAAACCAATCACACACACACACACCTCAAAAACATCATATAGAAGTGATCCAAACACTTAAACAACATCTGGAACACTGATTTCTCAGAATCACCAGCCAGCTGCTCAAGGTTTTAACCAAGTTGCAGTTGAGATACCATCTTCAGTTTCAGATCATTTCCATTCGTTCCATGCACCCAGACACACTCCATAACACCTAGGGAAGCTGTCCATAACCTTGGAACCAAGTTGTAACACCTCTAACACAAAACACGATCACCAGCTGCAAGAGGTAAGCATGAGCTCTTCTAACTCTATGATCCATGCATTTTTTGCTGCACAATAATTTGGCCATATGTTCATAATCATGCATGGAGTGTTTTCCCTTAATCAATTGCTTTGTTTGAATCGTGTATGGAATTTCTGAACCTTCATGCAGAATCTAGGGTTCTTTAGGTTTCTCTTTGATTTCTTATTCCATGTTAAAAATAAATGAAATTAAAGACCATAGACATGATCGTGAGGTTGAAACGAGTAGATTGGTATGTAGATTGCATGATATAATCAAGTATTTAGTGAGATTGGATAGAAAACGCAAATCTGCAGAAACAGAGGAAGGACGCGTGTTCTTGCCATGGTCTTGGCGCCCTTTTTCAAAAATTTGAATATTTGAATTTTGTGATTTTATTTAATTGATTCAAAAATTAATTTCTCTTTGAGTTTTAATGATTTTGAGTTGATTCTTTTTTTAATAATTCACAAAAATGTTAAAATATTTTATTTTCCCAAAAAATCCCAAAAATATTATTTATTTAATATACTTGACATTTTTGTAAAGAATTAATATTTTAATTGTTTTTAACATTTAAAATATTTTTTCCATCTGGATATTTCAAATTTTAGGGATTTCCAAACATTTTGTAGATCAAAACCTGATTTTTGAAACATTAATCCAAGATCACAATCTTTTTTTCACATGCTTAACAATTTTGATCATTTTAATTGAATTTTTTATTCAATTAAAATACATTTTGAAAACAAATTAGGGTTTTTGATTAATTCAACCCTCATCAAACTTTTTCAAACACTAATGGGCCTCTATTAGAGTGTAAGATCCAAACCCTTTGAAAACCAAAACCTTTTGGGCCTTAGATATTGTATAAGACCCACTGCGTTTTCAAAAATCTCTGTGCGATTGCCATTTCAAATCAAAAATCACCTTGAGCCTCTCCTTGAGCTGTAAGCCCCACCACTTGTACAAAAATAAATCATTGGGCCTCTATTAGAGTGTAAGTCCCAACCCCTCTTTGTAAATAAATCTTTTTGGGCCTCACACATTGTATAAGTCCCTCTGTATATTTACAAACGTTCGATGCGGTCGTCGCCTTTTCAAAATAACCCTGGGCCTCTCCTTGAGCTATAAGACCCATTTCATTTCTTAAAATAAAGCTTTGGTCCTCTAATAGAGTGTAAGACCCAACCCCCTTTTAACCAAAACATTTTGGGGCCTCAGATGTCGTATAAGTCCCTCTGTGTTAAAAGAAAAATCTCGGCGCAATCGCCAATTCAAAACCAAATCATTTGGGCCTACCCTCGTGTTAGAAGCCTCATTCTTTTCTTTCAACACCTTTGGGTCTCTTGAGAGAGTGTAAGACCCATCCCTTTGCACAGAAAACCTTTTGGGCCTCAGTCACTTGAATAAGTCCCTGTACAAATTCAAAACAACAGTGCAATCACTAAGAAAATCTTGGGCCTCTCCTTGAGATATAAGCCCCAACAATCTTTTCAAAGCACTTTCTCCTTTGATTTTGAATATAATATTGTTATCAAAGCTTTCTTTGTTGAACAACTAACAAAACAGCATGGAAGCTCTACAACCGAGTAAGTGTTTACTCGCTTTCTTTATCAGCTTTCATATATATATAACTGTATTGTGGGGCTACTCACTGTAAGTCTTCTTTCACAAACTTTTATATACTTGTCAAATATAAGCTGTGTAATACTAGTATAGTTATTTAGAGTTTTCCCCGGCAACTACGTCTAGCACTAGGTAAAGCCCTGTTGGTCACTCTTAAATACAAATAAAACTAGATCCCCATAGGATTACCACACACAATCTTTCCTCCTCTTGGGGTTAAACAATATGGAGACGTGAAAGGCAGCATTCTCGGCGAACCCTTTCACAGACTGTCACCCTTAGACATTGTCAAAGAAACTCTACTCCCCAGAGATGATCTTTTCTCTGTGAATGGCATCTCTTGAGTTTCTTCCAAATTCTTGGACTTTCCTGGCTTGATCTATTCTCGATGAATGGCATGTCTTGAACTTCTCGGGGTTTGGGGACCCACAGGCTTCCTAAAAGCATCCCCGCCTCCTCTTGGGCGTTGTACAAGGACCCTTCGGCTTCTTAAAAGCTCTCATGCCTTCTCTTGGGCTTAGTACAAGGACCCAGAGACCTCTACAGGTATAGGAACAGAACCTAGTCATCAATTTGCTAGAGCTGTCTTTCTGAGTCATGGGTCTGACTAGTTAATGGGTTGACCTTCATCCCTTAACAGACCAGCCTTCTCTTGGGTATCATACAAAGATCTTTCACTATCTGAGAATCAATTTCTCAAAACACCAGTATACTTGGACAGTCTCAATACCCTTTGGATTTCCCGCTTCTTTAACGAAAAGGAAGTAACCCTGATCCTCTTATCAATCCCAAAGCACAGCCTTACTGTTAATCAGTCTCTTTATAAGAACTGATTTTCTCTTTTATCCAACACACTGGACCTGTCACTCAACTAAAATAGTTACCAGCATAAACAACCTCCTCTTGGGCTTTGTGCAATGATTCTCCCAACACTCTCTTGTTGAGTATAAAGGACTCTCTTGTTGAGTCAAACCTTTAGCCTCCATCTCGGGCTTCGTACGAGATAGAAAACACTCTCTTGTTGAGTATAAAAGATCCTCTTGTTGGGTCAAAACCTCTTTCATCCTCCATCTCGGGCTTCGTACGAGATACTAAATCACTCTCTTGTTAAGTATAAAAGACTCTATTGTTGAGTACTTCCCTTTTACCCTCTACCTCGGGCTTTGTAACAGGCATCAAATCACTCTCTTGTTGAGTATAAAAGATTCTCTCGTTGAGTCAACCTCTTTTCAGCCTCCTCTTGGGCTTTGTACAATGATTCTCCCCAGTGGAGCTAACCTTTTTAGACTCTCTTGTTGAGTCAAACGATGTTTATCCTCCATCTCGGGCTTCGTACAAGATACGAAAACACTCTCTTGTTGAGTATAAAAGACTCTCTTGTTGAGTCAATCTCTCTTTTAGCCTCTCTCTCGGGCTTCGTAAGAGACACATAAAAACACCCTCTTGTTGGGTCAATAGCCTCCTCTTAGGCTTTGTATAAGGAAACCTCTGTTGAGTCAATCAACCTTTTAGCATCAAAATCTGTGCCTTGCTCATAGGATACAAACATCAACAACTCCTTTCCCCCCATCTAATTGTTGTAAGCGGCAAGCCTCTGGATTATTTACATCCACGCCACTGTCCCTCTTTTAGCATGAAAAATTCCTAAGGAAAGATAGCATTGCTCTAAACTAAGTTAAAGTCTTCTCCTTCAGGTTAAAAGTCCTCTATAAAGGAAATTATGGCATTGCTGGATTCACATATCCCAGTTAAAGTAATTCTCCTTTATAACCAGTCACCCAACAGTTGTGACAAAAAGACCAAATACCCCTCTTTAGAGATGACAAATTCTCTCTAAAGTCAAAACCTTTTAGCTTCACATCTTGGGCTTCAAACAAGATGTAAATAGACCCTTCAGCTTCACATATTGGGCTTTGAACAAGATACAAACTACCTTCAGCTTCACGTCTTGGGCTTTGAACAAGACACCAAAACAACCTTTTTCCTCCCATAGAATAGGAGGAACTACGATCGTTCTGATTTCCCTGTTTCGTTAAACGCGAATACGTAGGCATAAGATTGAAAAATCTTAGCGAGCACACTAATCAAAAACCCAAAATCCCGAAAAGCATCAGTCCTAACATCCTACCAATAATCCTGTCACACTGTGTTCTCAACAAAATAACCTAAGAGAGATCCACGATCTTTGTAGCATCTGTAAACCAACAGTCATCTGTTCAAACTCAGTATACAAGTAGGGTTAATTGGAGACATCTATTTCCCTTCCTTCATCGGCTTCAATAGGATAAAAAATGAATCGAGCTGTAGTACCCTAAAGCGATAGTGCTTCGCAACCACAAAAAAAAAACTTGCGCTATAGGATCCTTAAAGGATAGACTCGCTCTAAAAGTTGTTCATGTATCTAAGGTCAATAACCTCCTAAAGTTGTCCTACAGGTTTGTATTTATGGTAAGAGGGGAAGAACTCCCTAAGCCTGCTAGAAATCTACTTTTAAATCAGACAAAAGACCAAATAAAGCCAATGGTTTGTCAGAATCGATTAAAGGAATAAGTACTTAGGAAACATAAATTCTCCTTTTCTCTTCAGCAAAAGGTTCAGGTAGATATTGTTGGTTTCCCACCACGGCAGGTCCAGAGATGGAATCAAACGAAGGAAGTAGAGAGATCCTTTTTGGAGCTCTCGTAGGTTTGCCAGCATCCTTGGTGACCTTGGTAGCATCTTTGGTAGAGCGTGTGGAGGAAGCCACTGTTGGAAGAAAATGAAGAGGGCTGAGTTTTGAAATGCAAGGGTTTCTGGAGATATTTGAGAGTAAGGGAGTGTAAAAGTGAAAACAGTTGTTGGAAAGGGTATTTATAATTTGGGAAGTGGAAACAGTTTTAAAAATTATTGTAATGTTTAAAATGATAGTGGGACGCGTGTCTTCCCCACGATTCTTGATGAAGCGGTGGTAATAAGTGCCTACTCCCCGTGATCTCCTAGACTCTAGGAAAGGTAATGATGATGGATATTCTTGCGTGATTTGAAGAGACGTGCAGACGTAGTAATAATGACTATGACGGCATAGGTCTGCTGATGGAAAGTGAACAATTAGAACTATAAGCAGTCGTCGAAGCATCATGAGGACTGAATGAGGCGTTGAATGACATTCTCAAAAAATGCCTTTTTCTTCAATGGTGTCGAAAATGACATTTTTGGGGGGCAATTTGTTAGCTCCTAATTTCGACGGCTGATATTGGATTGAGATTCTTATTCAAAGAAATAGAATATTTTGAAGTTGTGGAAGACTTCGACAGGGACGGTATTTCTAGAGAGCCTGGTCGAAAGTGTCCTTGTACAGAAGAGACACGTTCCATGGACTTAGAAATATTTCTGATAGTTTGGAGAAATGTTCGACAGAAGCCTAACTAATGATGTTCGGATTCAAATTCAAATAATGGAGGGAACTTTGTCCTTATCCATTTGAGAGAAGGGGACACGTGTAGAGCAGTTGAAGGACGAAGCCATGCAGAATGACATTTGTCTCGCTCTAATTAGTAGGCTGTTAGGGGTAGTTATTTTTTACTGTTATAAATAGCAAGTCTTAGTATTAGGATTTATGGGTGTTAAAGTTGTACAAATTTCTCAAAATCACTCAATGTAGCCGTGTGTAGAGAAAAGAGTTTCTGAAGAAATGTACGTTTTATGTAACACCATTTTTCTTATTCAATGCAATTTAGTTAATCCTTGCCCAGAAATTTATCTTTTTTCCTTTACTTTGTTAAGTTATTTTCCAATGTACTTTTAATTACTTCCTCGTATTATTTTTTCCTTCAATATTGTCGAAATAACCTTTTTCTAAATTATGAAGACTGTCGAATTGTTAATCCTTTTTTCAAATACCCTTTAGCACATGTTCTAGGATTTATTGTGGTCGATCCTGCAAGTTACCCATTTTCTTATAAATTTGGTAGACCAGAGGTTGTTTGCTATTTTTCACAGTAAACAGTACTCTGCTTCGCATGATGACAATGCCACTACTGGCTCTTTTCTCGAACTCCAAGCAACTGGTGAACCACCTAACATAAACACATAGCTAGCTGTGGATTTTCGATCCTCAGCATCACTACACCAACTAGAGTCGGTGTATCCCACTAATTTGCATTCTTTTCCTTCATCAGCTGCAGGAAACAAAATTCCGTAGTCAAGAGTTCCTTTCAGATACCTCAGTATCCTCTTTGTCGCTGCTAGGTGTGATACCTCTGGCTTCTGTATGAATCTACTTACCATACCCACACTGTATGCTCAGTTAGGCCTTGTGTGACAAAGGTATCGAAGTGACCCAATAAGTCTTCTATATTAGGTTGGGTCGACATCATCTTCATCTGAATCCTTCGACACTTGCAGTCTGGTCTCAGCTGGAGTCGAAGTTGGATTGCAATCTTGCATCTCAAATCCCTTGAGTATTTCGCCTGCATATCTTCTTTGGTGCATCATCAAACCTCTACTAGTCTTGTAAAATTCAATGCAAAGGAAATATGAGAGATTTCCCAAGTCTGACATTTCAAACTCCTCACTTAGGTCATGTTTGAAATCTTCGATCTCCTTCTTGCAACTTCCTGTTATCAACAAGTCATCGACATAGAGGTATAGTATAAGCAATTCACTATTGCTTCTTCTTACATACACTCCATGCTCAGTCGTACACTTCACAAATTCCTTCTCCCTTAAGAAGCTGTCGATTTTCTTATTCCAAGCCCTTGGAGCTTGCTTAAGTCTTTACAAGGCTTTATGCAGCCTGTACACCTTTCTTTCTTCGCCTCTTTTAACATACCCAGTTGGTTGTGCAACATAAACTTCTTCGTCTAATGGACCATTAAGGAATGCACATTTCACGTCCATCTGACATGTGTGCCAATTATTCATATTTGTTAGACCAACAACCAACCTAATTGTTTCGATCCTAGCAACAGGTGCAAACACTTCGTCGAAGTCGATTCCTTCCTTCTGAAGAAATCCTTTCGCCATAAGTCTCGCCTTGTGTGTGTTAAGTATTAACAAGTGTGAGTATTGTGGATAATAGTCCCACATTTGATAGGAATGTGGTGACTCAAACATTTATAAGTAGGAGAACCCACACACCTATTACCTTAAGGTTTTGGGTGAATATGTGGTGTGTCTCTCACAAAGGTGTTACTCTAAAAAAGAAGTCTCACAATGTTCAATACTCCCTAGTGAAAATCTCCCCTAACAATCATTTATTTTTCACATTTTTTTAAATCTCTTAATCTCTATGAAAGGACGGAGGATGGAGCTAGTAAATTGTGGAGTAATCGATCTTATATTTTTCAAAGACAACCATATGTCTTATTAATATTATATTCTATGTACAATACCTTTAATTTATTATTTTTAATTTATATTTATGATCATAAGAGTTAACAAATAATTAATAAAGTTGATTTGATAAAAAAATTGATCAACACTTTAGCGGATGTTTATTTTATATGATCATATGAGTTTTCAAAGACTTGTTGAAATAAATTTAGACATCAACACTTTAGCGGATGTTTATTTTATAGATTGCAAATTTATTTTTGAAAATGTAATTATACATGATTTTTTTTTTACGTTCTATTCTCATGTTATATAGGATGATAATCTTAATTTCTCAAATAAATAAACGGTAACTATTCATAATTTTCCCCTTCCAACTATTTTAACATTTTTAAAATTTTAAATTAAATATATTTTATATTTAAATAATTAAATTACTTACCAAATACGTAACCATGAATATTTAAAAAATTTATAACATGTTTTGGGATAATATTTTTAAAACTATAATTTTAATGATTGAAACAAACACGCCTTTATTATTAAACATATTTATTCATATCTGTGAGATATTGGATCGAACTCTAGTATTGTCGACAGAGATTTAGCATGTCGTCGAAGTCTGATCACATGTTGTTGTCGAAGACTTACATCCTGTTGTCGAAGACCTAAATGTTGTAGTCGAAATGTGTTATAGTATGTAGTTGTCGAATTGGGTCTGTTTGTTATGTCCAATTATTTAAGTTAGCTTGTACCTTAAGTTAGCTTGTAATGGATAATTGTTAAAAAACCCATTAGTTTAGTATGTTAGGTTTATTATAAATAGCATACTAGTCTCTCATCTTAAGCGTGGAAAAAAATCCTAATTAGGGGGAGAGGGTTATTTGTTATTCTTGAGTACTTGTAATCTGATTTGAAGAGAAAGTAAAGAATATCAGTTATAATCAATCATTGTTGTTCTCCTTGTTTTTCCGTTAACCCTAACCTTTATGTGTATCATAAAGAAACCGATTATACTTTGTTTTCAAGACATTAATTTTCACAACAAATTGGTGCAGTGAGCGTAGAGGAAGATGCCTTCAACAAAGTATGAGATTAAAAAGTTCACCGAAGTGAACGATTTCGGTCTGTAGCGCTTGAAGTTGAAAGCCCTACTGGTTCAGCAGGGATGTTTGGAAGCGTTGAAGGGAGAGGCAACCATGAACGTTGCGTTAACGGAAACTGAAAAGACGGTCATGATAGAGAAAGCTCATAACCTAATATTGTTGAGCCTTGGTGATAAGGTTCTCCGATAGGTATCAAAGGAGATTACAGCATCGGGGTTATGGTTGAAACTAGAAAGTTTGTACATGACCAAATCTCTGGTGAATCGATTCTACCTAAAGCAAACTTTGTATTCATTCAAGATAAGTGAAGACAAAGTGTTGGTTGAGTAGTTGGATATGTTTAACAAGTTGATTCTTGATCTTGAAAATATTGATGTGAAGATCAATGATGAAGATCAATCACTATTGATGTTGTGCGCTTTTCCCAGAACACATGCTCACTTCAAAGAAACTCTCCTGCATGGAAGGGAATCTCTGAGCTTTGAATAAGTTCAATCAGCCTTGTATTCTAAGGACTTGAACGAACGAAAGGAGCATAAACCTTCGACGGTTGGTGAAGGTTTGGCCGTTAGGGGAAAATTCTTGCGAACGGAAGGTAAGTTCGACAAGAAGAAAGGTAAAAGTCAGCAGAAGTCTTATAGTGGCGAGATGTCTGGTACTCGATGCTATCACTGTAAGAAGGAGGGTCACACAAGAAAGGTGTGCCCTGGACGCCTAAAAGATCATGGAGGTAGGGATAATGGCAATGCAACCATTGTTCAAGATGACTTCGAATCATCTGATGTCCTGGTGGTTTCATGCAGCGACTCAAGAAAGGAGTGGATTATGGACTTAGGTTGCACTTGGCACAGGACTCCAAACAAAGATGTGTTTGAAGAATTGTGTGATCAAGATGGTGGGAAACAACAAAGCCTGCAAAATTGCAGGTATTGGATCTGTGAGATTTAAGCTCCATGATGAGTCAATAAGGCTATTGACTGAAGTCAGGCATGTACCTGATTTGAAGAGAAATTTGATATCTATTGGTGAATTCTACAAGAAGGGATATGTTTTTCAAGGAGAGAAAAGTATCCCAAGAGTCATGAAGGGGTCGAAGGTAGTCTTGAGAGGTGTGAAGAAACAAGGCTTGTATACCCTTGAAGCTGAAGTTGTAAGTGGTTCGACAAATGTTGCATCCACGAACCCTTTGTCGAAGACATAAAATTGGCACGTGAGATTGGGCCATGTCAGTGAAAGGGGTCTAATCGAATTGGGAAAAAAATCTGCTTGGTGGAGACAAAGTCGAAAAGCTGAAATTTTGTGAACCTTGTGTGCTTGGAAAAACTTGCAGAGTGAAGTTCAACAAAGGAAAACAAAGAACTCATGGATCCCATGATTACATCCATGCTGATCATTGGGGGCCTGCAAGGTGTTCATCACATTCAGGAGCAAGGTATTTTTTATCCATAGTTGATGATTATTCCAGAAAGTTATGGGTATTCATCCAGAAGACTAAGGATGAAACTTTTGAGAATTCAAAGGTTGGAAGACTCTGGTTGAAAATCAGACTCGCAGAAAGGTCAAGAGGTTGAGAATCGACAATGACCTTGAATTTTGTAATGAGGCGTTCGACAAATTTTGTGTTGCCTCAGGTATTGCAAGGCACAAAACTATTGCAGGTACTCCACAACAAAATGGTGTGGCGGAAAGGTCTAATCGAACTGTTTTGGAAAGAGTTAGATGCATGTTGACTAGTGTTGGGTTAAAGAAAGTGTTTTGGGTTGAGGCTCTTTTGACAGCAACATATCTGATAAACAGATGTCCTTCGACTACATTAGATATGAAGACACTTGTAGAAGTTTGGTCAGGACATCCACCATATCTCGACAAATTGAGAGTATTTGGCGGCGTGGCCTATGCTCACATTAGGCAAGACAAGGTCGAACCTAGAACTCTTGAAATTCATGTTTATAGGATACCCTGAAGGAGTCAAAGTTTATAGGCTATGGTGCCTATAGGCATGTCATAGGAGGTGTATCACTAGTCGAGATGTAGTTTTCAATGAAGCTGAGATGGCATTCAAGAAAACTGATGATGCTGACAAAGATCTGGAACAGGGAGAGATTCCTGTTGAGGTGGAGCATGTTGATGTTGAATTGAGTATCCCAGATGAAGTCGAAGAAGCAAAAGATACTGAGGAAGTTAAGGAAACTGTCGATGACTACCTATTGTCAAGAGATAGGTCGAGGAGAGTCATCAAGCCACCTCGGAGACTTGGGTATGCATATCTTATAACTTATGCCTTAATCTCTACAAGTGAGGTTCTAGACGAAGAATCTACAGACTATAAGGAAGTTATGGGGAGTCAAAATAAGACTGAATGACTGAAGGCCATGGATGATCAGATGAAATATCTTCATGATAACAACATCTGGGAACTGATCAAGAAACCTACTGGAGCTAGGTTAGTCAACTGTAATTGAATTTTCAAAGTTAAGGACGGAATCGAAGGAGTGGCGTCGAAGAGATACAAGGCAAGATTGGCTGCAAGGGGTTTCACTAAAAAAGAAGGTGTCGACTTCAATGACGTGTTCTCTTCTATTGTGAAGCATAGATCCATTCAAATGTTTCTTGTCACGGTGGCATAGTTCGACCTTGAACTAGAACAAATGGATGTGAAGATTGAATTCTTGTATGGTGATCTAGATGAAACAATCCCGACGAGGCAACTTGAAAGGTATGTCAAAAGGAGGAAGGAAGATTATGTGTGCAAGCTGAAGAGATCCTTATATGGACTGAAACAATCTCCTCGACGGTGAAATATGAGATTCGACAAGTTCATGGCACGCATAAGTTTCATTAGAAGTCAGTTCGACCACTGTATTTACTTCAGATTTCGACCGGGTAATTCATTTGTTATTTTGTTGCTTTATGTGGATGATTTTTTAATAGCAAGCAACAATGTCAAAGATGTAATGAGGTGAAGGTTGAACTCAATAAGGAGTTCGACGTGAAGGATCTGGGAGCTGCGTCTAGGATTCTTGGGATCGACATCTAAAGAGATAGAAAGCAGTCGAAATTATGCTTATCTCAAGAGGCATTCCTATGGAAGATTCTCGAAAAGTTTGGTATGTCAAATTCAAAGCCTGTTGTGACTCCAACAAACCCTCAATCCAAGCTGAGTATAAATCAGTGTCCCAGTAATGATGTCGAAAAAGATTATATGAATAGCATTTCATATGATAATATAGTGGCTTTTGTGATGTATGCTATGGTCTGTACTATACCCAACATAGCATATGCAGTAAGTTTTGTAAGCAGGTACACGGCGAATCCTGGAAAGGCTCACTGGCAAGCATTGAAGTGGATTCTAAGGTACATAAATGGGTCTCTGAACAGAGTCCTAATTTATGGTGGAGCCATGGGTGAAGATAGTAAAGCAACAATCGAAGGATATGTCGACTCTGATTATGCAGGTTGTATGGATTCGATAAAATCTATTTTTGGATATATGTTCACTATGTTTGGTACAATAATCAGTTGGAAAGCAACACTTTAGAAGGTTGTTGCCTTATTAACCACCAAAGCGGAATATATCTCCCTAACTGAAGTTGTGAAGGAAGCATTGTGGCTTGGAGGTTTTGCAAAGGAGCTGAAACTTCAAGGTTGAGTTATCACTGTTAAATGTGATAGTCAAAGTGCAATACACCTGTCAAAGAATTCAGCCTATCATGAGCGAACCAAGAACATCAATGCGAGGTTGCATTTCGTCAAAGGGGTAATCAAGCCTAGAGAAGTCCAAGTGCTGAAGGTTTCGACAAATTATAATGCGGCTTATATGATCACCAAGACATTGACCAGTTGCAAGTTTTTCCACTGTATGCAGTTGATAAAGCTGCATGAAGAATGCTAGTTTGTTTCTTGATGTTATAAAGTTTTTTCCAAGGTGGAGATTTGTGATATATTGGATCGAACTCTAGTATAGTCGACATAGGTTTAGCATGTCGGCGAATTCTGATCACACGTTGTTGTCGAAGACCTACATGCTGTAGTCGAAATGTGTTCTAGTATGTAGTTGTCGAATTGGGCTTGTTTGTTATGTCCAATTGTTTAAGTTAGCTTGTACCCTAAGTTAGCTTGTAATGTGTAATTGTTAAAAAGCCTATTAGTTTAGTATGTTAGGTTTATTATAAATAACATACTAGTCTCTCATCTTAAGTGTGGAAAAAACCTAATTAGGGTGAAAGAGTTATTTGTTATTCTTGAGTACTTGAAATCTGATTTGAAAAGAAAGTAAAGAATCGTAGTTATAACCAATCCTTGTTGTTTTTCTTATTTTTCCGTTAACCTTAACCCTTGTGTGTTTCTTGATCAATAATACTTTGTTTCCAAGACATCAGATTTCACAACAATATTATAATTCTGGCAGTGCAGATAGTAGATGTCCTAACACATGTCAAGACATTGTTCTGCATAATCATTTAAACAAGGAACAGAAACAACAGACTGATACCTTTAATATCAGAACTGCATACACACAGATGTTACAACATGTATTCCAACATGTTTATCAAGAACACTAACAAAAAAGTAAATCTGCGGAATGAGAAAAGAACACAATAATTGTTAACCCAGTTTGGTGCAATTCACCTACATCTGGGGGATACCAATCCAAGAAGATGACTCCACTATCTGTAGAATTATCATAAAGCTAAACTCCCCCGTTTACAACTTTATATCCTAATCTCTACCGAATGAAGACTTTATCAAAGAATAGCTTCTTTGATACGAGATACCCCACTCACTTCCCTTAATCACAACCTGTGATATTTACATCATCCCTGTCAATACAAAATTTTGTCAAGCTTTCTTGACAAGCACGCTAACTCGGATTTGCTTAAAAGCTTCATCCAAGAACAATACATAATCCAATACCTCAAGGCTTATGGATCTGTGCGATACCTATATCTGCCACAATGCATCAACTGATACAAAAGGAGACTTACAACCTAGAGAGCCAACGACTCTCAAAACCCTAAACCCTTATTTTTACACAAGATAACTAGATTACCAAAGGCATATAAAATCCTAGGTCTAAGTCTTCTTTTATAGGCTTCAGTTTATTTAGGCTTCATATCTCTGGTCTTTGATCCATTCCTAGAAAGGGCATCAAATCTTAGGCAGATTTGTTACATATTTAAAACCTGCTAAATCAATGCAGTACTCCAGGATGTCATGTCTTCAGGTTAAGACATCTTCTTCGACATCTTTGTTCAGGACCATATTTTTTCATCTTTATCATTAAAAATGTTTTACCAAAATTTTGTCAAACCAAAAGTGCTTTCAATCTCCCCCTTTTGACAAATTTTGGTTAAAACTCCTTTTAGTTTAAATGGAGGTTATGATTGGAATACTGAGCATGTTAGATTCATGTTGGTGTACATGAGGAGGAAGGTAATACAACCTTCCTCTTCCCTGGGTGAGTGAAGTTGAAAAAGGTCCAGAAGTTGAGACTCCTAAGGAAACATAAAGAAAGTTTGAAACACCAGAACATTGGACACTCCTTTCAAACACACTCCCCCTCTAGAGATCAGTTGTAGACTTCGTGGATCTGAGTACATAAAGCATGTAAATCAGGTCATAAGACACAACTTGATCTTTAACTCAAGTCACAAGACACAAGACAAGCATATACACGATGATAAAGCCAACACCTTGTTCAATGTTCGTGCAAAACAACTGCAAAAACAACACACACATTCCCTGTTCCCGTGACTCATACTCCCCCTTTTTAGCCAAAAATTGGAAAAGGTAGCCAAGGCATTCCCATACCTAACCAATACTAATCCAGACTCGAACAACTCGAACAAAAGACATTAGAAACACACCACAAATAAAACATAGCCTGAGACAAACTGATCCAAGGACTCCCTTAAATACCCAAGAAATTTCCTTCGAATGTAACGAGCCTTTGAAAATAGAAATGGTTAATTCAATGACCTTATTAATCCAAGGATGTAACTTCACCAATACCAATGTGCACCGGTTAAGAATGTTTTGACTGTTTCTTCTTTGAACAAACCCATCCAAAAATAATGTAAGTTACGATAAACACGCATGTTCTCCACCGACCACAAGACCCGTTACTTTTATCACATGTCCTTAATAATGTTCTGATATCATGTCAAACATTGTCTACCAAAGAAAACTTCTGCATTGATAAATACCTTGACAGTCTGCAGCATCAAAGCATTGTTAAGACATCCTTCTTGACATCTCATCTTCAAAATTCTCACAGGTTGCTTGACCTCCAAACAAACTGGATCCAGAACTGCACCCCTGCAGTAATATATCTTAGATCAAGGAGAAACTCCCCTACCTAAGATAACCAGTGTTCCTCTAATGAACACTTATGTTGATGAAAAGAAAACATAAGACGCATCTTTATGTCTTCAAGAGCGTACCCTCTGTCCAACCTACCTGCTGAACACAATCATCAACTCCACTTATTGCTTCTTCTGACAAGAACCAATAATCACTTACACATGAACACCATCATGCTTCTTGTAAGGTCACATTAGGATCACCATCATAAATTAACAAACTCTTGGATTGATATCAAAGTTCCATTGATCCCTCTCGTCCAGAAACTATCCATACACCACACAAATTCCTCTTGAATTCTCATGTATAGATCTCATTGTTCCCTGAGATACAACCCAATTGATTTGGAGTGATCCACATTCCTCAAACAGACGCACAAGGCCCCTTAGTTGCTATCTTCCAACGGTGTTTGATACTGTATACATGCTTTAGAACTTCACAGCTGCCAAACTGATCCACTTCCTTTTAGCATGACTTGCCAATAGGGGCGCTATACCCTTCACAAGCTTTTCATCTGACCTTAGCAAGGTCAATCAATAGATAGACACCCAGCAATCCAAGATAGCCATTCCTTCATCATTCTCCCGTATGATAACCTAGAAAACTTCTGATCAACTAGTGAATATCCATATTCAGACTTCCATACAATCAACACATGATCCACTTCAGTATTCTCTACATCATTCTTCCAAGGAGGTTCTTCTACTCCATCATTCTCCCGTATGACATGATAGATACTCCTTAGACACAATGTAGGCAACAAGTTCCTAGACCAGAACTTAAGAACTCTCCTCCAAGGATAACCAACCCAGAAAATATTCTAACATCTGTTAGGACATTCTTCACACATCACAAACACCACACACCATGGTTCTTGATATGCTTCACCACTGGACTTACTATTTGCAGAGTAATCTAACTGAAGATCTTCACACAACATAGCGCCACCAGTTTGAACAAAGAGAACTCCAGAAACCCAGAGAGAAATAAACTCTCATCACCAAAAGAAGGTATACTTCCATCATCAACCTAGAACTTCTGTCATAAGCTCCAAGAGAACCAGAACCTCCTTACATTTTCAACCAACTTACCATTCTGCCCAAGAGTAATTAGTTCCAAGCACCCTGCTTGAATGCACACTATGAAACCAACCAAATGCCACTTTTTGATTAATCTCACTCTTCTTCAGAAATCCCATAAGATACACTGATCCACCAATGAAATCTGATCTTTAAGTCACATGAACTACGTGCTCCATAGCAAGACATCTTGGATCCACCAAGCCTCTAGACATGTAACATCTTCTCAAACCACAACTCCCGTAAACTGCATGAGATAGACCTTTTTGAAGCATCCATAACTTCCATTCTCCTGTAGATCACCTTATCTTAAGATGATGCGCCACATCACCAGCTGAGATTCTGATGTTAAGCTAGATGTCAGAACATTCTGATACGACATCCAGCTGCTGAATTCAGCTCCTCATTCTTTCACTTAGAAGAACCTACTCCCTATTACAGAACAAGAGTTCCATGCTCTCATAGACTTGATTCAACAACCAAGTTTGAGTAGGCAACCTCCATCCTGCTTATCACAGATATTCCCTTCAAGCTCACACCTTGATGAATAACTGCTTTGAAACTCCAATGACTTCAAACCTACCACGTCTGAATCTTCATAAGAAAAAGTAGTCCTAGACTACACCATAGCCATACCAAAGAATGCCACTTTCCTTAGTTGAGCAATCTGTAGAAAGTCAGAGATAACTGCCACTTAACCTTAACCTTCAAAATGAGCAAGATCACATGCTCCCAAGTACCTAGATCAGAACTAAACTAATCCAAGTTGTGCCATCACCAACACTCTATTCTGGACAAGTCTTTTGCTAGTACACTTTCCAAATAAACACCAGATGCTTCTAATAACAAATTGAACACACGTGCTACACTCCAAAACTCTTAGATAAGAAATAAACTGATCCAAGAACAATCCATCAAGATTATGATCTCTTCATCTTCATCTTCAACAACATCATTGTCTAGACCAATTTCTTGCCAGGAAACTCTCCAGAGATCACATGCTTCTGTTACACCAGACTGACGCAGATTCTTAGGTCAACACCCAAGACCAAAATAGATGCTAAAGTGTATGCAGTACCCCTCCTATGATTCTGCACAAACTCTGATGATGAGATGTAACAACATCTTATTGAACATTAGCAATCTTGACTTTCAAGGATAATTAATTAAATACTTGTGAATTCCACAAATAGCAATTGATCTTAAATCCTTGTCCAATAACCCTTCTTCACTATTGTAGCTATGCTCCAGCAGATCACTTCATGAAGACTTATCAAGCATTCAATCTTTTGCAAGTATCTTCTTCGACAAACAGTGTTGAGATACCAAGGCTGCCCCCTTGACTCAAGTAACTAGGATTCTCTCTGAACGAACCCTATTTACCTCAACAATTCTGAGAACTCCAATCAGATTGGATCCACCCTTAGGGTTAAGAGAGATGAATCCTTCCTTGCTGTTTTGGATGGTGAAAATAAATCACCTCCATTTTCTTCATGTTGTGTTTCATAGAAACACCTTTTAGTCAGAAGAATAACTAGAAGACTCCAAATGCACGACTGAGACACCTTTATGAGTGGACTTGAGAGAATTCTCAAGTATCTTTGACAACCTAGACGATCAATAATTTATCAAACTCCTAGAGCAAGAACTTCATAAACCTAAACTCAACTCCTCTCCTCTTCAACTGACTTCAAACTGTACCATGGAACCAAGCTTCCAAGTACCAAGTCACCAGACATCTTCCAACAACTCTTTCCATTCCATCACTCCCAACTTTGGAATAAAAACATGCAGATATCTTCAACTATAGAGGTCGACGGTTGAGATCTTCCACCATCTGTCTTCAGTAACAACTCCAGAATCCCATAATTCTAGGGCTCTTCCATCAGAAACATATACAGCAGAACCACCAGGGAACAGATCCTGCTTGCCTTAATAAGATGTCAGAACATCTTATAAGACACCCTGACAAGAGAACTAGCCACTTCTCCTGCAATTGTTAGAACCTCCTCAGCAACATGAATAACCACCAGGTTGTTACCTTCAATCCAGAACATCCATCCCATCCATTAATACCCCTGAGTATGTCTAAGTTGATTGATCTGATCTTCAAAACTCCTCCTTGTTTAAATGCCATAAAGTATCTCCCAAAGATCTCATCTAAAAACAGACAGGATGCCTGCTCTGATACCAATTGAAATTTTGGCAGTGCAGACAACAGATGTCCTAACACATGTCAAGACATTGTTCTGCATAATCATTTAAACAAGGAACAGAAACAGCAGACTGATACCTTGAATATCACAAATGCATACACACAGATGTTACGACATCTATTCCAACATGTTTATCAAGAACACTAACAGAAAATTAAATCTGTGGAATGATAAAAGAACACAATAATTGTTAACCCAGTTCGGTGCAATTCACCTACATCTGGGGGATACCAATCCAGGAAGAAGACTCCAATATCTGTAGAATTATCATAAAGCTAAACTCCCTTGTTTGCAACTTTATATCTTAATCTCTACCCAATGAAGACTTTATCAAAGAACAACCTCTTTGATACTAGATACCCCACTCACTTCCCTTAATCACAACCTATGATATTTACATCATCCCTGCCAATACAGAATTCTGTCAAGCTTTCTTGACAAGAACGCTAACTCGGATTTGCTTAAAAGCTTCATCCAAGAACAATACACAATCCAATACCTCAAGGATTATGGATCTGTGTGATACCTATATTTGCCACAAGGCATCAACTGATACAAAAGGAGACTTACAACCTAGAGAGCCAACGACTCTCAAAACCCTAAACCCTTATTTTTACACAAGAGAACTAGGTTACCAAAGGCATATAAATTCCTAGGTCTAAGTCTTCTTTTATAGGCTTCAGTTTTCTTAGGCTTCATATCTCTGGGCTTTGATCCATTCCGAAAAAGCGCATCGAATTTTGGGCAGATTTGTTACAGATTTAAAACCTGTTAAATCAGTGCAGTACTCCAGGATGTCATGTCTTTAGGTTAAGACATCTTCTTCGACATCTTTGTTCAGGGCCAGATTTCTTCATCTTTATCATTAAAATTATTTTACCGAAATTCTGTCAAACCAAAAGTGCTTTCAAATATCTTTTACTCTCTTTTTCTTTTTTAAATAGTAAATAATATATTCAAAAAGAGAGTTAAGGGTAAGAGATATTTAACATCAATCATAGTATGGAAATAATAACAATAAATAATCATAGGAGCCTGATACTCTAAAAACGAAAAAGTAAATTATGTTGGGGGAGTTTTTTTTTAAATATTAAGAATTAATAATCTTAATTGTGTTCTAAAATGACACAAAATATGTAAGTGAATATTAATTTTGAATTTACAGATAAGCAACAATTGTGAAGTGTTACAGTAGGTTTGAATTCGAAAATAAGCAACACTTCGTAAATTATTACAGAATGAAAGTATGCAACTCTTGAAGAATGTTGATATAGGCGAAACAATGTAACTTTTGGTAAAAGTAACTTTTGGCAAAATCTTTTAACTCTTGGTAAAAGGAATTTGTTTCACCAAGGGTCATAGCCTTGTGAAACAACACCAATATGGCCTATAAATACTTCATTCCAGATTCAGAAAAACATAAAAAATACATTCTCTTCACTAAAATTCTAGACACTCTCCCCTACATTCGAGTTTTCATCAATCTTATGCAAACTCGAATATAGGTTGAATTATCTTGGGTATTCATGCGTTCCAACTCTAAGATATTTGAGAGTGTTTGAAATACTTTTAATGAAAGTGATTTCGTTCACGATTCTAGTCTCTGTCCATTCGGTTTATATTAATTTTTTAACAATCTTAAAGGTATTTGTATAATGGCAACCGTGACTTCAGTTTCAAGTATCAAAGGATAAATTGCAAAGTCGTAGACATATCCTATCACAAAAAAAATTTACATCATGAATCCGGGTACATTTTATTGTTTATCATAGAAATTAGAGCATTGTGAAAATCATAATATCAAGTTTTAAAGTTAATTTTACTAACCTTTGATATTAGAAAATGATTATCAATATTATCATGTTTAGATAATGATTAATTGATATATATATATATATATATATATATATATATATATATATATATATATATATATATATATATGGAAATGCAAACACACACCCAAAATTGGTAGGCCCCACACAAAAATACACTACATTTTAATGAAAGTGATTTCGTTCAGGATTCTAGTCTCGGTCCATTCGGTTTATATTAATTTTTAACAATCTTAAAGGTATTTGTATAATGGTATCCGTGACTTCAGTTTCAAGTATCAAGGGATAAATTGCAAAGTCGTAGACATATCCTATCACAAAAAAAATTTACATCATGAATCCGGGTACATTTTATTGTTTATCATAGAAATTAGAGCATTGTGAAAATCATAATATCAAGTTTTAAAGTTAATTTTACTAACCTTTGATATTAGAAAATGATTATCAATATTATCATGTTTAGATAATGATTAATTGATATATATATATATATATATATATATATATATATATATGGAAATGCAAACACACACCCAAATTTGGTAGGCCCCACACAAAAATACACTACATCTATTTTTTTTTAATTTTCTTTTCATCTTTCTATTGTGGGTCCCACTCAAAAATGATAGGTCCCACGCAAAAATACATTAAGGTGTATGTTGCTAATGCACACCTACATGGGTGTGTATTAGCATGACCGATATATATATATATATATATATATATATATATATATATATATATATATATATATATATATATATATATATATATATATATATATAGTGGGGATCAACTTACTCCATGAGTAAGTTTTTTTTACTTACTCCAAATCCTACCCTTTGAATTGAATATAATCTAGTGGTTAAATTAACCTTTTTGCTTAATTAACCATTAGAATATATTCAATTTAAAGGTTAGGATTTAGAATAAGTTAAAAAAACTTACTCTTGAAGTAAGTTGATCCTCACTTTTATATATATATATATATATATATATATATATATATATATATATATATATATATATATATATATATATATATATATTAGAGATTTACAAATTCAACATGGCCGATGATTTAATAATAATAGTATTTTTTTTTAACCATGAGATATATACAATTATATTATCAAGTGAATATTTGCTTCTGTTACAATATTCCTATTACTGTGTGAGAAAGTAAAGTTAATTTGTGAATTGACAAGAATTAAGGAAAATTATTATAATATAAAATATATGCATATAAAGAGAGTGATGTTTGAAAGTTGATGAAATGGTTCCATATTGGAACAAATATGTGATCGACTGAACAAACAAAATTTCTTTGAAGGTGCGTATATTATTGAATTGTAAATTGAAAGAGAAGATCAATTGTCTATTGAAATTGATTCAAGAACAAGTTCATATATTCAAAGTTGTTCAAGTATTGTAATTAATCACCAAGTGTTTGGTGACTAAATTTGTAAAGAAAGTGTGTGTAGTTTCTAAAAGTATTGCAAATAGAAAGTGGTATATTTTCTATTTATTAGAGAAAGGTCCTTTAAATTAGTTTGATTCAAAGTCCACTATAGTTTTTGGTGTATTTGTGAAATCAAGGAAGTAGTGACTTCAAGGGACTCCTGATTTTAGAAGGATGTTATCTAAGACGAAGTGGATTCAATAATGTCAAATCACATTTGGGAACTTGTCGATCTAACTAAAAGAGCCATTGAATGTAAGTGGATGTTTAGAAGGAAGTATCATAATGATGGTACACTAAACACCTACATATATAGATTACTAACCAAGAGTTTTTAGGAAAAAAAAAGAAGGTGTTGATTATTTCGACACATATGCACTAGAAGCAAGCACAATGAAATTAGAGTATCGTTTGCATTAGCATATTTGCATGACCTTATAGTTTATCAAATGAATGTCAAAACTACATTACTAATGGAGATCTAGATGAGGAGATTTACCAGGAGAAACTAAAAGGTTATGTGCTTCTTGGTAATAAACAAAAAAGCGTGCAAACTTGTCAAATCCTTGTATGGATTAAAACAAGCACCGAAACAATGAAATCAAAAGTTTGACTTTGTCATTGCAAGATTCTCCAAATAAAGGGGAGACACATAACTTAGGGAAAGTCTTTTCAATCTTATCAAAACACGAATTCAAATATTTTATCATCATCAAAAGGGGGAGATTGTGAGGAATACTTCTATTTTGATGAAGACAAAGATTATCAAAGAAGAAAAGATTCAAAAGTGTCATGCACATCAATGATGAAGTTGATCGAGAAGGTTTAACATATAAATCCAAGAAAAGATTTGAAACATGTGAACATAAAAAAGGTTCTCATTGTAATTTATACTATAATATTTTAAATTTCTCTTAATTTCATTTCTCACTTCTTCTAAAACCTTCTTGCATCATCATGGATGATTATCTAAAAACTTTCTTCATCTGATTCTTGTTACAAGTGTTTGTACACAAAGTTGTGTGAGAAAATTGTGATATTCATTAGTCTCCATGTTGATTACATGATTGATCATTAGCAAAGAGATGAATGGAATTTTAGAAACAAAGAGGTTTCTAGCTTCCACATTCAAAATGAATTATCTTAGACCAGTTGACACTCTTTTAGGATCAAAGTAAAATGAAATAATGGGGGTTAAGAACTTAGTTAAACACACTATGTTGAGAAAGTGCTTGATAAGTTAAAACACTTACACACTTTAAGGAAGTGACCACTCCATTTGATCCTAGTGTCAAACTTCAAAAGAATGAAGGAAGAGTTGTGGCTCAATTCGAATATGCAAGTGCATGCGATGTACTAGACCCGACATAGCATTTGCAATTAGTAAAATGAGTATATTTTACTAGCAATCCAAATGGTGAGCAATGTAATCCCATAACAGAACATTAACCTCAAGATTCAATGGGTAACAACAAGTCGTTGATTTGGATGTTTGTCGAACATTTTATGATGATGTTGACCTTTAAAATGAGGGTTGAGTTATTATTTAAACTTTTAATGAAGTTCAATATCGAGGGTATATGTCTCATGGAAAATGATACAATATGATATTTACCTATGTGAATTTCGAGTTGGTGCCGTCTCAAAGTGAGAGTTGAAGTTTCTTTAAAAAAAAATTCACGAAAACAGGAAAGCACATGGCCATAAATAGTGTTAGGCAAGATATGTAGGTGAAGAACCACTAAAGAATGTGTGTTAGGTAACGCCGGTATAATCACAAGGGATAATGGTTCAAAGCATAGTTACCTAACATTTCGATTAAACTTTGCGTTATGCTTATTAAGGTTAAGTTCAAATCGAAAGATACATAATTATATTAACATTATTTTTCTTTCCTTTTCTGGAATTGGTCTTGTCATTATTAGAATAAATGGGAGATTGTTGTAAATTATTAAGAATTAATAATCTAAGTGTGTTCCAAAATGACAAGAAAATATGCAAGTGATGATTAGTTTTAAATTCAGAAATAAGCAATATCTATGAAGTGTTGCAGCATGTTTGAATTCGAAAATAGACAACACTTCGTGTAGTGTTCCAGAATGAAAGTATGCAACTCTTGAAGAATGTTGTTGTAGGCAAAACAATGTAAGTTTTGGTAAAAGTAACTTTTGGCAAAAACTTGTAACTCTTGGTAAAAGGATGTTATTTTTACCAAGGGTCGCAACCTTGTGAAACAACGCCAATATGGCCTATAAATACTTCATCACAGACTCAGAAAAACATAAAAAAAAAATATACACCCTCTTCACTAAAATTCCAGACACTCTTTCCTACATTCGAGTTTTCATCGATCTTGTGCAAACTCTAGTATAAACTTAAATATCATGGGTATTCCTGCATTTCAACTCTAAGACATTTGAGAGTGCTTGAAATACTTTTAAGAAAAGTGATTTCGTTCACGATTCTAGCTTCGATCCATTCAGTTTATATTAATTTTCTAACATTTTTTACTAGAGAGCATTGAATATTGTGGGATTTTTTTAGAGTAACATCTTTGTGAGAGACACACCACATATTCACCCAAAATCTTAAGGTGATAGGTGGGTGGATTCTCTCACTTATAAATGTTTAAGTCTCTACATTTCCAACTAATGTGAGACTATTACCCACACTACTCACACTTGCTACATTCTCAACAATTCTAAAAAAAAAGCAACATAGAAGACAAAACACCCAACAATCGAGACTAGTCAATTAGATGTTTCACATTCTTAAGTTAGATTAAGTGATAGATATAAAAGAGCTATTTCAACAAGTAAATTGTGACTTCTCTTACACATTTAAAGAAACTACACATAAATTTTAACAATACTACAAATTTCGATTTTAATAATCAAACTAGAGACAAAAAAAATAAAATCGGTCAATATAACATATAACGATCGATAAAGTGATCATTATTTTTTGGTTGGGAAAATACTAGTAGCTAGTATTTTGCAACAAATTCAGCAATTAAATTTGTGATTGATTTAGAGACAAAATTGGTGATCAATTTTAGTAACAAAAATTGTGACTTATATTTTGTTTGGCAGACGACTTTGATATTTTGTCCTTTATATAATAAAAATATTTTTTTTAATATATTGAAATACTTTGAAGAAAAGAAAATTAATATATTAATTATTTTATTGTATTTAAGAAAATTAAATACACATACAAAAAATATTATGATTAACGTCCAAACGGACACGTACTTGTTTGTCCGCTTATTTTAATGAACACGCATAAAAAATATTTACAGATATTTTCTTTATTAGTTTTGAATTTAATTTATATTATTTGTGTAATAAACTTTATAAATGAGGAAAGAAAAATTATTGTATAAAATTGTGAGAAGTTATGTTGAGAAGCTATTATTATGTCAGATTTTTTATTTAAAATGTTGAGAAGTTATTTAGTTATGGGATAATTTTGGTAGAAAAAGTGAAGAAGTTCTTTAAGAGATAATTTTGAAAGAAAAATATATTAGTCCAAACTCTCCTATTTAATATATATATATATATATATATATATATATATATATATATATATATATATATATATATATATATATATATATATATATATATATATATATATATATATATATATTAAAAATTAAAGTTTAACTTACATAATATTAAAATTTTGATGGCTAGTTTGATCTAACTTCGTGTCACTTTGGCAGACTAAAATTTGGAGCTCTCAAAGTTCAAACCATACAATCATTTAAACAACAATTATGTTTTGAATGACATCATTTAAACAACATTAATCCATAAAAATTTAGTAGTACAATTTGGCTATAACTCCCCAATTTGGCTAGTACTAGAGCTAGAAGAATCCACTAAAAAATTGCCATAAAATCCAAACAATATAGCAACAAAATTATTGATTTTCAAATGGGGGGCTGCATGGGGTATGATATCACTATATACTATTCTCCACTTCAAATTGAACTTACTTCCTTTAGGTTTGACCAAATATAGGTTAATAAATAAACCAACAACGAAAGATACCGAATTTCTCTCATGCTTCATCACATGCATGTCACAAGCATTGTATTGAATACGAATGGGACCTAATAGAAGTTCGATCAGTTCGTATACACAAAACAAAAGGGGACAAAAGCCCTTACTCTTGAAGGTTAGCTTATTTTTAATTCAACGTGGTTTTCAAGGAATTACTTCTGCTTAAAACTCATAACTTTAGCACGTTTCATTGCCTTACCCTAGATGAAAATAGGGTTATTTATATGAAACTCCCCTGCCATATGAGCGTGTTTCGTTTTACCCCCCACCGTTGCCATAGGCAGGTTTAGGCAACGCTTTTTTTGAAAAAACCGTTGCTAAAAGGCATGGAGGGGGGGAAAACAAAATTCGCTAACATTACAGAGGTGAAATTCACTATTAACCCATGAAAATAAAATGATAAATCATAAATTTGCTGCTCTCGAATAATAATATATTATATATTTTAGGTGTAAATTGATTGTTGAATTAATTTGTTTTTGTACATTGCAATATAATAATTTGGAAAAATTACACTCACTTAAAACACTATTAGAAATACAAAAATTTCCTGCGGATTACCTCCGGATTTTGACAAAATTTCTGCAGGAACCGCGTTACCGGCGATTTTTCCTACTATTTTGTGTTCTCGGCTAAAACTTCCATGGATAACTATTTCAACAGGTAAAATCGCACGAAAGAATCGCAGAAAATATCTGCAGGAAAATCTCAAATCGCAGTTAAATCTGCAGAAAAGACCACGGGTAAATAAGCTTTCACAGGAAAAA
Source organism: Lathyrus tuberosus (assembly GCA_022829125.1). NCBI lineage: Eukaryota > Viridiplantae > Streptophyta > Magnoliopsida > Fabales > Fabaceae > Lathyrus > Lathyrus tuberosus. Next base: position 9,819,596 of record JALAZF010000174.1, on the reverse strand, counting down.
TCGCAACAAATTTAAAATGCGCAGGTAAATTCGAAGATAATGTTAAATATCAAAGTAACAATAATATAACAATAAAAATCTAATTTGATTAAGACAATTGAAAACTCATCACATTCAAATTTTTAAAGCAATCAAGTTGCTAAACATTACTATAAAGTCAATAACAAGTACTTTTAGAGTTACATTACTAAAAGTGACACAACCAAGCTACTACTAATCACTTGTCCAACCAAATTTCAAACAAGTTAACAAGAAAAAATAATCCAAATCAAAATTCACTACTAATGTGTTCACTAATGTCTTCATCTGATTCATCAACACCATCTTTATTTTTGGTGATCAATTTCATTTTTGATTGGGGTGGATGAGAAGAAGATGCAACAAATCCTAAACGATTCACTAACAATGAAAGTTTATTATTCGTTTCAATCATCTCTTTTTCTTGTCATTGTAATTGTTACTTTATCTCCAACTTCTCTTGTTCTTGTCTTTGCAATGATTACATCCTCCCAATTATCAACTCAACCAAGTCTTTTGAGTAACTCTTGCTCTTGTTCCCAAATCATCAACCTCTTGAGAGTTACTCAAAAAACTTGGTTGAGTTGATAATTTGGGAGGATGTAATCAGATTGCTCTCCACCAATTGGGTATGCAACATCGAAATTTGGAAAGAATGCTTAATATGCATTGCGCGTGTCTTCCTGCGAAAGATATCGCAGTTAAATCCGCAAGAAAATTGATATATTATTTTAAAATAAAAAATCGCAGTTAAAGTCTCAGGAAATCCTGCGGAATTTACTGCAACCTCCTTTTTTGCAGATAATAAATTTTCACAACACAAATTCACAGGTAAAACCGCAAGTCTTCCTGCGAATAATTCCGTAGGTAATCTGTGTATTTCTATTAGTGAAATGACACTTACTCTAATTTTAAAATATGCACTAATTTTTCCTAAGCATACATATACTAAAGAAAAAGTTTTGACAACAAAAAATTTGTAGTTATATATGACATTTATCTACGATTTTTTGCATTTCACTACAATTTTGTATTGATATATGTAATTTAAGTGAATGTTAGTGCATATTTTAAAATTATAGGGAGTGTCAATATCATTTTAAAAGACCTTGGGAGATGTGAGTGTAATTTTTGCTTAGTATTTTTATAAAAAAATATTGGTAAAATTGTCTATGCGGTACTTTACGATATTTTATTTAATCAGACTATTCTTTTATGTTTTTGTTTTTGTTTTGTTTAAGTAGGTCTTTTAACTCTACGTGCACAATAGTGATTTTTTATATCAGAAATATTACATTTCATTAAATGTGCCTTAATTCCTTAATGGATTGGGCTTTGCTTCAAAAAAGGGTTTCTTCCATCAAAATAGAGTTTTTGGATTGCTTAGCATTTTTTCTAACATGTGGGCCATAGAGTTAGTCTCTTTTTTATTGGGTCAAAAGATACCCTAATTTGACTAAACCGGTTCATATTTCTCATAATATTGTTTCCTAGCAAACCCTAAGGGGTTCTAGGATTTTCATTCTGATTTTTCATTTTTATCTGACATTGGTTTTATATTTCAAACTCCACCATAAAAAAGAAACACTCATTTGCAGTTTCAGTTGCCTTGTTTAGTGTCATGTTTTTGGCTAACAATTGATCATCGTCTTCATTAATGAGACAAGTACAAATCATCATTGTTTTCTAACTTTTATTTCTGTATATGACTCCTAAACCCCATTTTTCCTTTGTGTTGAGGCTCGTGTCAATGTTACATTTTATCCACTCATGGCCTTAGGGCTTCCATTTGGGGACCAGAGTTTTGTTGGTATTGAACTATTTTGTGGTTTTCATGACAACTTTGTTTTGGACTTCATTATTCTTGTTGTGGTTCCTCTGGTAAATTCAGGTTCATTTATATATATTCTTTTTTCCTTATTGGTTTTTTAGTCGGTTCTTGCTATTTTTAACACCTTTCTATATCTTTTTATGAGGATTGATGATGATTGTTTCCGATATGCACGTGCATCTTTTGAGTGTCATCCTTTGATTGCATGTTTGGACAGTAATCTTATATCTAAATTTTCCTTTGTTATTTAACTCAGTTAGGGTTTCCTTATTTTTTCATATGAAGAGTGATATATGATCTATTTTGCATGTCTTCTGCAAATGAGGATTTGTTAATATTCACTTGCATGTCTTCGGTTTTTAGGTATTTGTTGCTTGGGAGTCTCTGCATGTCATCTTCCAGGTGGATTTTCTTCTTAAATTTGTTGAAATTTCTATTATCCCCTATTTCCAAGTTAATTTTGTTGTTATTCTCATGATTGTCATCATCTCTGTTCATTTGTGAGTCTTCTTTTTCGATTCTGGGCCAATGGAGCTTGAACTTATCTAGATCATGACTTTGTTGCCCTCCTATTTCCAGGTGATAAATATTTAGGTTTTTGTTGTTCGTAGAATTATCATCAAATTTTTTTTCTTATCCTTTTTAATATCTTTGCTTACATGATTGTTGTTGTTATTAGGGTTATTAGGTGTGACTTGTTCTCCAAGTCTGTTATTTACATCATCCTCTACGTAATTTTTCTTGGCTCTCCTTTTATTATCTTTTTTGTTATCTTTGTAAGCTTTTGTGTCTCTATTGTCCTTCATTTGATTCTCTTGTCTAAATCCTCTAAGATTGTTTTTGTAGGTTGTATCCCCTATGGTTGTTACTAGGTAGGTTGTTGTTGTTAGACAATAGGCTTCGATGTAGAGGAGGGTGAATATATCACAAATTTTACAACCAAATACTTTTGATAAAAATCTGTTTTCAAAATATGGTGTAGCAGAAAAACGACCCATATCGAATCGTCTAACCGAGCCTACTATCGAAATGCAATATATGTATCGCAAACCAAAAAGAGTGATAACGAACGTAAATGTTCAAAAACGATCAAGCTACGAATCAATTAAATGCAATGCAAATCGTAACTCGTATATCCAATGAACCAAAACACAATCAAAATACGCACAAATAATTTATCAAACACTTGATGTGCAATTGATAACAATTGGAAATATAGTTTGTTTTATTGATGTTAAAAACCTATCACAATCAAAGTGGTTTTGATTATATCAACAACAACACCTTTAAAAGATAGTAGAAAAATAATTTCCAATTGAATTGATGAAACAACGATGAACTCGATAATTTTCAAAATCGATAATAAAAGATATAAAGAGATAAAGAGAGAGAGAGAGAGAAAGAGAGACCAAGATTTGTTTAGGCAGTTCCCCAATCGGCCTTGCTATGGGTACGTCTACCCTCAATTCAAAATCGAATTGAGATAGTGCTATTAGCCTTTTCTTTGCAAAATTGTTTATACAAGAGATGAAGAATGCAAACCCCAAAAATCCTATTGTTTTGTGTTAATTCTTCCACCTCCAACCCTTGATCAAAGCTTGATCAAGTGACCAACAATGTGGCTATAATCCTCCGATTATCCCGAGCACGCAACTTATTGAAACCCAATATTCCTGAACACAATTCACCGTCTTGCGCAACTCCCTTGCAAGGAAACCACATGTCCCAAGGTTTTCACTCGGTCGAATCTGTGTTGGCATGATCTTGTCCAAAACCTTCTAATCAACCCGATCTTGAAGGAAAACGCCACCTTGGTTTTCTTATTTGAAACATACAAGGTTCCCAACCCAATATTCTCGGTTACACCAAATCAAATTGGACGTTATCAACCTTAATCTAGATGGTTACCCAATCAAAAAATGGTTATGTGTATTTTAATTGTGTGTATGCATAGAAGAAGGGATGAAGATGATGGGCAACTTTGTAATCTGGTTTTGTTTAGGTTTTATTCACTAAGAAACCTTACCTAGAAGAAGATGCATGTATGAGTATATATAGGTATGCGAAGAAAATGAGCAATAGGATGCAAGAAAAATACGATGCAAAAATTATTTTTCAAGCTTTAACTTGCATAGGTCGGCCTATGAAAGTGTTTAGGCCGATTTGAGATGTGACTTGTGGGCAGAATCTACAAGCTTCATTCTTGAAGCGTTGGAGTCGGCCTGAAAAATGGATGTGCCAGCCTATACTGAAGTTGAGGCTTCCATAGGTCGGCCTGATCACGTATAGGTCAGCCTATACTGTTGTTTTGACACACAAACATGATGTTTGGTGTGTATGACATGCCTAAGACCACTAAAAATTGTTTATGGACTCTTTTTATGCATCCTAAGGCTAAGGGGACAAATGAGAATCTAAATGTAGGTTGATACCGTCCAATATACAAAAGAGCTATGATGTACTGTACTATCTTGTCTCTTGTTAGACATCATTCAAAACCCGGTTGAATTTGTAGTTAGCAATACTTAGCACTCACAGTTGTTCATGTGATACTGCTCCTCAGCGTTTTTTATCACCTATAATGTGTCTATGATGTTTTTTATTTGTGTGAATATTAGTAGGTTTATTAGCATTGGAGAAGTTATTAATTCCTTGGTCAGCTCTCCTCAATAATTATGTATTTATTTTCAAAGACCTTGGTATTTCTTGATATCCATATATTGTTAGTGGTGTTGATTATAAGCAACATATTATAAGTAACTGTGCTAGGAATGGTGTTATATAAACAACCTATGAATGATATACTCTTGATGTTGGTTAAATTAATAGTATTTTAGGAGCGAAACCAGACACGAGTTTCCTATATCACGTAGATGCAAAGTTCTCATATTACAAGTAGTATACAGAGGCAATTGCAATGAAAAGGTTGTGGGCTCACACAAGGTAAAGAATGCATGCTTAATAAATAAACCACAATACTTATATTAATTTTGATTAATTAAGGTACAAGCATTGAAACATTACATTATTCAAAGCGATAAACATCAAATCAAATGCTAAGACATGGAAACAACCAAACAAAACACATTAAATGCAAAAGAAAAAACTTAAGACACACTAAGAAGACACACAAACACATTGTTCATCACTCCCTTCCACGACCTCCAGGTCTAGCTCCACGAGACCAGCCTTGACCATCATCTCCAAACTGACGGTCCAAGAAATCATACTTTTCTTGATAGAATTGTGTGTAGTGATAGTGATCTTCATTTTGGGCAGCAATCATGTGATTGATCCTTGCGATGGTAGAGGCGGTATTCACATCCATCTCCTCCTTCAAGGTGACTAGTTTCTCTGAGACAATTGAGGCAAATGCCTCAAAATTTGCATCTTGAGTTCTCATATGCTCCTGCATATTTTGTAGCTGCGTCATCTGGGCATTTTGGTTGTGCAGCAGGTTTTGAAGAAGTGAGGTGATGGATGAATTGTTGCTATCAGCATTGCTATCTTTCTGCACAACAACATTTTCCGCATCATGCATAGGCACATCATCTTCAACATGTTGCACAGCAGAGGGGTCAACAAATGGGTAGGATCGTCGAAGTTGTATATTTTCCGACCATACTTTCCCATCCCTAGATAGTATGCTTGATGTTCTTCATCCCAAAAGTATCCCATGTTAGTTAGAGTCCGTTGAGAGAACTCTTGAATTGGACCAGGTGAGATGAGTGGTAGATTTGGCACGCCAATGTTAAAGAAACTCAGAATTTTTGAGATCATAGATGGATAACAGAAGGACGTGCCCTTGTATCCATCCTTGATAATGAACATTCTGGAGATGAAGTAGTGTGGCCAATTGATACAAATTTTGTGCATCAGGATGTACACGAGATGAATCTCTGCACTCTCTACTCGACAGTATTCGCCTTTAGACGTAGAATATGAGAAACAAGCCACAAAAGGATTCTTGGAGTCATTTTGAATTGACTGACTGCTACATCCTCATTATAGTCTTCTAGCCTTGAGGCTTTGAGCATTTCGTTGAGATGAACGTTCCACTCAAAATCCTTATGAGCATGAGTGTCTATTACCAAAGGATCAGCTTTATCCTCTACATCAGGATCGCTTATGGTAATGTCAAACAATTGCTTCCAAACATCATCGTTGACTTCATAAATATTATTCCCAATAGTGAATTTGAAAGAAGATCCCTTCTGCTCATGCAGTCCGGAATAGAATACATAAACCAGATCCTCATTGTAATCTTGTGATAATTACGAAAAAAAGTTTATTTGCTGGTGTTCTAAGAGTCGAGCTACAATAGGAATTTCCAGACTTCCAACAACATAAGCCTTCCATACATGTTGTTTAATGACAAGGCGATGCAGAAATTTCTCTTCAAATTCTGCTACACAATTGTCAGAAACCAGAGATAGCACATTTTCCGGAATGGTTGCTGATGATGATGTTTTAGCCTTATCACTCTTGCTTCTCGCTGTTTTGGAAGCCATTTGGATTGATAGAAGTTTATAACAGAATTGAAATGTTTGAAATAAGATGAAAACTGATGCCAATTTATAAGAAATGAGAGAAAGAAGAGGAATTCAGAAGATTCATTGTTACAAGAATATGGAGAGTTTAGTGATTTAATGTCATGAAATGAATGGCATTAGTGATGAATTAAGAACACAAAGAGGAGTTACATTTGTTGACTGGAATTTGAATAACAAAGGGCACACATTCATGAACCAACCATTGTAGGAATATGAAATTTTTTGGTCAAATGAGCCATAACTCGTCCACTTATTTCGCATAGGCCGACCTATACGATGTCAGGTCGACCTATACTGAACAATTCAGAAGAAGGATTTTAATTCACATGACACAGCTTGACCTATAGACTTCTCATTTAGAGAATTCGAATCAAATCAACTTTTAGACACCACCAATGACTCGAATTAGACTCATTCATACTACCTTGATTAAAGACCCATGCATATGATAAGGTTTGATGATTTGTTTTCTCTAATCATGTAACATATAATCATGCAAGCATGACTTGGTCTAAGATACAAATGAATCATAATGGAATTTATGTATGTTTACTATAAACATGTAAAATGCAACATACAACAGTCACATTTGATATTTTTGGAAGTAAACACATATCACAATCATCACACATAGTTCATCACATATCCTTATGAAATAAACAGGTAAAAGAAACACTTACATACATAGAAAGAAATAGGGTTATAACGATATTACCTCATCGTACACAAGACGGAGGATGCACAAGCATTCCACAAAAAAATTTCGAACGAAAGTTGAAACGAATGCAACACATGCCATGAAACACAAATAAGACCAAAATGTTCTTACCACTTTTCTTCTTGCACAAGTATTTGAAAGTGAGATTAGTAATGTATCCAAGAGCATCATTTGATGATTATTTGCTCAACAATGACGATAATCTAGCTTCTTCTCATGTTTCATCATTTTAGATTGATCACTCCTAGTTTGATGTACTTGAGCAAGTCTAGTCAAAGATAAACCGGATAATTGAATATAACATCCTTCTGACACTTCTCAAATAGCTTATTAGTAATCATTCTCACACTTTTACCACTTAAAAAAAGGAGTTAACCTGGTTGGTAACAAAATCCGCCTTGTTAGTCACATAGATCAAAACAATAAAAACATGTTACTGTGTTGTGCCTTGATGCTCTACGAACAAGATCCCATACTCTCTCCATAGAGTCAAGACATTTTTCCTGCATTATTAACAACTTGTGCTGGGTACCCAATCTTCATTGGGTCCTTGGGGATTAGTAAAACCTTGATTGAATTTAAGGATCCATTTAAAGGCAACAATAGAAACATGGAGTTTCCTAACTCTGCACTTTACAATAGTGTGTCCCTTTTTGCAACAGTAGTGACAATACAAGTTTAGAGAAGATAACCTTTTGCTATTTGGTTCCTTTTTAACAAAACTATACCTCCGATACAGATTGTGAGCTGGTAAGTCGTATTTGGAAGTATCTATAGCAAAAGTAACCTTGGGTTGCAAAGCCTTATCAAGTTTAGCTTTAAGAATCCTTGACTCCTTTTGCCAAACGTGACATGTTTCACAACCAAAATTCCACAAAGATCTAGGGTCCTCATCTTTCCTTCTAGAATATTTGACATAGATTTCCTTAGTGCTTCCACATGTCTTTCATTTTCAGCAATCTTAGCTTCCAAATGAGAGATGATTATCTTGTTTGAAGTTAATATCTTGAAAGCATATATTGCTTGTCTTTGTAGATTCTGAATGGATTCTTGAAGTTGAGAAAAAGCTAAGTCATGAGAGGCTTGAAGTTTAGAGTGACTTACAACCTTTTTCTTTCCTTGATTTTCCATATAGCAAAGCTTGGTCGATTCCTCACTTGAAGTAGAGCTATCATCAGTTGATGAATCACTTTCGCTTTCCCAAGCGGCATAGGCTCTTCTACTTTTTCTAGACGTTTTGGGACGACCTTTTTCATTCTTGATTTTTGGACACTCCAGCTTAAAGTGATCGAGTTTACCACAGTTGTAACACGTACTTCGTGACTTTCCCTTTTTGCTCTCATCTTCTTCTTTTGAGGAACTTGATGACCTTCTTGATTTATCACGGTACTTATTGGGATATTTGTCGCCAAGTTTTAACATGTATTTATTGACTCGCTTTATGAAAAATCCCATATCTTCTTCATCAGATTCGTTGTCATCTTTAGATTCACTATTCCTTTTTTCATCTTGAGAAGGCCTTGAGCTAGAAGTGTTTAGAGAAATGGACTTCTTCCCTTCTTCTTTGTCTTTCCCTTTCTCACTCTTCAATCGCTTTTCATATTCCTTTGCTTCTTTACCAAACTTACCAAGCAAAGCTTGGTCGATTCCTCACTTGAAGTAGAGCTATCATCAGTTGATGAATCACTTTCGCTTTCCCAAGCGGCATAGGCTCTTCTACTTTTTCTAGACGTTTTGGGACGACCTTTTTCATTCTTGATTTTTGGACACTCCAGCTTAAAGTGGTCGAGTTTACCACAGTTGTAACACGTACTTCGTGACTTTCCCTTTTTGCTCTCATCTTCTTCTTTTGAGGAACTTGATGACCTTCTTGATTTATCACGGTACTTATTGGGATATTTGTCGCCAAGTTTTAACATGTATTTATTGACTCGCTTTATGAAAAATCCCATATCTTCTTCATCAGATTCGTTGTCATCTTTAGATTCACTATTCCTTTTTTCATCTTGAGAAGGCCTTGAGCTAGAAGTGTTTAGAGAAATGGACTTCTTCCCTTCTTCTTTGTCTTTCCCTTTCTCACTCTTCAATCGCTTTTCATATTCCTTTGCTTCTTTACCAAACTTACCAAACAAAGTCGTAAGATCAAGCGACTTAAGGTCATTTGCTTCTTTAATAGCGGTGACCTTTGGTTGCCATTCCCTACTTAAATACCTCAAAACTTTATTATTAGCAAGTTCATTGGAAACGAGATTACCTAGTGCATTTAATCGATTTATAAGATAAGTGAACCATTTTTACATATCCGTAATGGTTTCACCATGCTCAATACGTAACGACTCAAACTCTTGATTCAATGTTTTGATCCTATCTTGTTTGACATCATTAGTACCCTCATAGGAAATCTCTAATGCGTCCCACATAGCTTTGGCGGTCTCACAATGAGAAACGCGATAAAATTCATCAACTCCTAAGGCGGAATTGAGAATATTTTTCACTTTCCAATCATGTGACCACAATTTCCTATTATTATCATCCCATCATCCTTTTGCTTTAGTATTGTGACACCATCTTCATTGTCATAGTTATTTCAATTGGACCATTTTGGATAGCATCCCAAATACCTTTGTCAAATGAGTTGACATGAATATGCATAAGTGCTATCCAATAGCCATAATTTTCGCCGGTGAAAATTGGTGCTCTATTGTACGCACCCTTAGGTTCGGTAGCCATTCTTCTAAGAATTTTATCTCAAGCACACAATGAACCAGGCTCTGATACCACATGTTAGATGATAGGCTTTGATCTAGAGGAAGTTGAATAAATCACAAATTTTACAACCAAAAACTTTTGGTAAAAATCTGTTTTCAAAATATGGTGCAGCAAAAAAATGACCTGGATCGAATCGTCAAACCGATACTACTATCGAAACGAAATATATGTATCACAAACCAAACAGAGTGATAACGAACATAAATGTTCAAAAATGATTAAGCTACGAATCAACTAAATGAAATGCTAATCGTAACTCGTATATCCAATAAACCAAAACACAATCAAAATACGCACAAATAATTTATCGAACACTTGATGTGCAATCAATAACAATTGGAAATATAGTTTGTTTTATTGATGTTAAAAACCTATCACAATCAAAGTGATTGTGATTATATCAACAATAACACCTTTAAAAGATAGTAGAAAACAATTTCCAATCGAATTGATCAAACAATGATGAACTTGATAAATTGAAAAATCGATAATAAAAGATATAAAGAGATAAAGAGAGACCAAGATTTGTTTAGGCAGTTCCCCCATCGGCCTCGCTATGGGTATCTCTGCCCTTAATTCAAAATCGAATTGAGATATTGCTATTAACCTTTTCTTTGAAAAATTGTTTATACAAGAGATAAAGAATGCAAACCCCAAAAATCCTATTATTTTGTGTTGATTCTTCCACCTCCAACCCATGATCAAAGCTTGATCAAGTGACCAATAATGTGGCTATAATCCTCTAATTATCCCAAGCACGCAACTTGTTGAAACCCAAGATTCCAAACACAATTCACCATCTTCCGTTATTCCCTCGCAAGGAAACCACCTTGTCCCAAGGCTTTCACTCGGTCAAATATGTGTTGACGTGATCTTGTCCAAAACCTTCAAATCAACCCGATCTTGAAGGAAAACCCCACATTGGTTTTCTTATTTGAAACACACAAAGTTCCCAACCCAATATTCTCGGTTACACCAAACCTAATTGGACGTTATCAAACCTAATCTAGATGGTCACCCAATCGAAAAATGGTTATGTGTAGTTCAATTGTTTGTATGCATAGAAGAAGGGATGAAGATGATGGGCAACTTTGTAATCTGGTTTCGTTTAGGTTTTATTCACTAGGTCGGCCTATGAAAGTCATATGTCGGCCTATGAAGGTGTTCAGGCTGGCCTGTGAGGCGACTTGAGATGCGACCTGTGGGCAGAATCTACAGGCTTCGTTCTTGGAGTGTGGGAGTCGGCCTGAATCATGGATGTTCCAGTCTTTACTGAAGTTTAGGCTTCCATAGGTTGGCCTGATCACGTATAGGTCGGCCTATGTTGTTGTTTTGACACACAAACATGATTTTTGGTGTGTATGACATGCCTAAGACCAATAAAACTTGTTTAGGGACTCTTTTTATGCATCCTAAGGCTAAGGGGATAAATGAGCATCTAAATGTAGGTTGATACCATCCAATATACAAAAGATCTACGTTGTACTATACTACCTTGTCCCTTGTTGGACATCATTCAAAACCCGGTTGAATTGTAGTTAGCAATACTTAGCACTCACAGTTGTTCGTGTGATACTTCTCCTCATCGATTTTTATCTCCTCTTTTGTATCTATGATGTTTTTATTGGTATGAATATTAGTAGGTTTATTAGCATTAGAGAAGTTATTAATTCCTTGGTTAACTCTCCTCAATAATTATGTCTTTATTTTCAAATACCTTGGTATTTCTTGATATCCATATATTATTAGTGGTGTTAATTATAAGCGACATATTATAAGTATCTCTGTCGGGAATGGTGTTATATAAACATCCTATGCAAAATATACTCTTGATGTTGTTGAAATTAATACTAAGTTAGGAGTGAAACTAGACACAAATTGCCCATATATGGTACATACACAATGAACGTTGGAATCTATTTTAGAGTTACATCTGATGCACAAAGGATCACATTTAATATATTTATTAGAATATTTGTCCTTAAATAGAATGGAGTTTTTTATTATTATCTATATATGTATATCCGAAAAGGGTCCATTAGGTGAGAGGCAAAGACAAGAGACTTTAGTTGAGTCCATAGAGCTATTTTTATCGCTCATTTTCTAGTTTGGGTTCCCGTTTAAAAGATGTGTTTCCCTTTATTATTGAACACGTTTCCCCCATATGATAATGCATGTGGTAAAGTGAGGAATTGACGTGTCCCCATTCCATAACGATAAAGAATGGGTCATTTGACACTGAAATTACGTTCTATTGATGACAAGATGTCAGACATAATGTTGGAAGAATGTGTATGAAAATTAGTATGCATAGCAGAAAGAATAAATAGAGAATATAAATAACACATGAATTCGTACCACAATTCAATGCAAAATCACCTACGCCTGGAGGGCATTACCCCAATGAAAGTAAATTCAAACTTAATAGTTAGAAGTACAAATTGGTCTGATTTGAACTCTCCCAATTCAATGCCTCTTTTCCTAATACTACCTGTGAACATCGATCCAGACTCCCTTGGATATGAGACACCTGTCACTTTCACTCAAACACTCTCCCAAGTGTTTGGACAATTACAAAAGTATTAGAATGATGAAACAATAATACAACTCGAATAATCTATTCACCTAATTTAGAAATTTAACCCATGAATAGAGAATTACAAAAAAAAAGAAAAGAATGAATAACAATAAAACATGCCAAACATAGTACTGCAAGGTTTGAGTCTTCACAATAGAGAATGACTCCTTAAACAACAACAATAGTCAAGCTAGGGTTTTATATTTGAGATGTGGTTGAATCTCCAAAAATGAATAAAATCAATCTTCACAAAGTTTATTGCAAGAAAATCTTGAATAAGTTTGAATCTCTTGAAAAATGAAATTTAATTTTGCTAAAATAGATTCAGATTAAATCTTTCTTAAACCAAAACGCGCATAATCAATCAAATCTTCGATCAGACATAAAATGACATAAATCTCCAAATGTGAGAGAAATACTTCAATCTTATATGTGCATAAAGCAAACAAAATGACACATCAAAGTCTCATACAATGTAGGACATTTTGCTTAACATTGTGTTGTCCACTAAAATGTCTTAATCACTTTGAGATAGGATGTCTCACAACTTAACAAAACATCATGTTGCACATGTTTCCTATAAAATATTTCTAGTCACATGTAATAACATACATGTTCTAAAAAATAGTTGTGGATTAAACGTCCACTCATGCATCCTCTCAACAGTAGTTTCTATTCTGAAAGGGCCTAGGATCCAAGCCCATGACCGCTATAAATACCTCAACATTGGATTTGGGAAGACAATCTCATCAAAATATATAAAAACATGTACAAGAAGCTTTTCACCCCTTATGTGATCTAGATCTCATCCCTATAACATACCTTAAAACCTATGATAACACTTAATCATTAAGGGTTGTCACGTATTGTACTTTTTAGCAAGTACAATTGGCGCCCATTATGGGGCCTGTAAAACTAACATGGGCCACACTCATCATTATTCACTGTAGATTTCACCACCCTCTCATAAGGATGCTTAAGTAAAACTCAAATATCACCATCAATACCATCACCAGAGGTTTTGCTGATGGAGGAAAATCTACTTCGTCCCAGAGAAAATACGCCTAGTAGGTTTTTCCAGAAAACATCATACCTTATAATGCCATCAAAATCCTGAGGGAGGAATGAGAATCTTGAATTAACTTCTCGAATGAAGACCTTATTGGTGTTCTTCCTTACTGGAATGACTTCAAGGTCCTCACAGTTCAGTTCAATAATTGGGGTGTGAAGTGAGTATTAATCAACCATGTTAGTTCAATGGATGACTTGATATGGCGCGCCTTCCAAGGGCTCTAACTTGACCTCAATAGCATCAGAGGATTCTAAAGTTGTATAATTGGCCTTTCAATAGAGTAGGTACAGTTAAAGGGCCACATAACTTTAAGATTCATGTTTGTCTCAAAAGCGAGCGTCAAGACAATCCAAGTGAAATATCTCGTGGTATACACCTTGTCTCTTTATAATGTAGTCCTTGAAATACATACCCTCAAATTACCAAGGGCGGTTTTGTCCACCCTTCATTTAAGACTCAAATGCCCATTACTTGATGGGAGGATAAGTGTTGTTTGTGAGGACTAGGAGATCGCCTATGAATGCTTTCAGAATATCCAGGAAAAAAGGAGGGAACTCGCCACCCTAGGTGTCGTCCCTCATCCAGACACAAGTGAAACTGATGTAGAAAGCTGAGATCTTAGATTATAGATAGAGAATGAAAGGCTTACCACAGCAAAAGACTTGAAAGAAGTCCATATTAGTCTCTTAGACCGTCAAGTCACCGTGTTGGGCACCTCCTTGTTTGAATCTAAAAATGTGGATTTGGTTGCCCTGGTCAGGAGGAACATTGACTTGTTCGTTTGGCCACCTTCATATATTGTAGGCATATATACTAGAGTGGTGTGTCATTGTCTCACAATTAACCCTGCTGTCAAAAAGGTATCTCAAAGCAATTCTTCACTCAATAAGAGCTCGGTCAACAAGCAAGGTTTCGCTAAGCAAAATATGCAGAGTGAGGAAACTTCTAGTTTGTAAGACTAATTGGTAATGTTCTTAGCGAGAGAGGGGGTCTTCTAGAAAGGGCTTACTCAGCAAACTATAGGTTGCTCAACAAAAGTGATGGAGCATAACTGAGTTGCTTCAAGTAAATTTTGTGACAGTGTGATATTTTGATGATTAATTGGTAATGTTATGTACTATTTGATATTATTTGATTCTGTTTGATGTGAATTGATGCATTTGATTGGATTTGATAATTATTATACATGAAATTATTTATTGAATATTGATATATGATCAATTGATAATGAGCATTGTTGAGTTTCATGGTGAGCGGCCATGAAAGAGTAATGGTTAAGATGCGATGAGTTTGGTTCAGAGAGGGGACCGTGACAAGCATTGATAGAGTTGAGTGTGAGTCTGGTTTAGAGAGAGGTCATGACGAACATTGATAGAGTTGAGTTACATTACATGCATTCATGTGTTATAGAGTTTCTCAGTTCAAAGAAGGGACCTTGTGGAGGTCCGGTTCAGAGAGGGGACCATGGCGGGATGACAATCAATAACAGAACTTTGATCATCCAAAACTTGGTACAACATGAATACAGAGTTAAGGATTCAATCATTGCATGCACATCTACATTGAATATGAGTTAATATTCTATATGAGTTGATGTGAGTGAGTAATTGATTATATGAGTTGATTTATTTCTTTTGTATGAATCATGTTATCAATGTTATCCTAGTAGTTAATATGAGTTTTGAGACTGATAACGTGTTTCTTATTTATCCTTGTTGTTTATTAACACTATCTATATATGAATTTATTCTCACCCTCAGTTATTTTATTGTTTGTACTTTACCCCGGTGGTGCAGATACTCAGGTAGAGGAGCCTTAGTAGCTGTTGGCTTGGAGATGACGTATTTGGTAATTCACAAATATCCATAATGTCATTTTCCATTCAGATTAAACCTACCTTTTGGATCATTGACTCTGTTGAGACAAATTTGGTCCATACCATGTATCCTCTAAGGTTTTGGTGATAAGAAAGTATTTGAAGAACAATTAGGATTTCTAAGTAGCTAGTTCATGTGTATAGAATTCAGTTTACTTGATAAAGCAAGTTTTGTAACGATAACAAGCTATGGTTCGGTTCTGATCAGGCTCCTGTAAGAAAGTATGACCGTAAAGAAATCTTTTGCGTATTTTAGAATCAGAAGCGTGATAACCTGCCTCTGAAACTGATGGATGTCAACTCAAACTCAGAAATCACGGGACACAAAAGTAGTTGACATTATCTTCAAAAGATTGTGTTGTACTTGTTTCACAGAAAAGTCCTTTGAACAAAGGCCTTGTTCACTGGGTAAAAAGATGGGAAGGAAGATGTGCAAAACGATTTGATTTGAATATAGCCATTAGGTTGCTTCAACAACTCTATTTTTTAGCTATATAAGGAGCAAAAGAATTGAAGATCAACTAAGAGAATAACACTGCAACTACAACTAAAATATACACACACTTCACATCATTTGTATTAGCTTAAGAGAAGCTAATCTTTTAAGAGTTCTTATCCTGTATAGCTTAAGAATATTTAATGTTAAAGTGTTTTGTATTATATCTGAACACCTCTGATTGTTAATCAAGTGTTGTTTAAGTTTTTCCTTCTCTAAACAGTCAGTTTAGATGAAGTCTCTTGTTGTGGGCTTGAGCGTTGAAGTCTTGGATTAGTGGAATCTGAGCAAAGAAGTCTTGGACTGTAGGTATAAGAAAGGAAGCCTTGTACTTGAGGGTATAAGCAGGGAAGTCTTGAATCCGAGGGTTTTAAGCAAGGAAGTCTTAGGATCTGAGGATCTAAGCAGGAAGTCTTGATCAGGCGCTAATTGAGCAAGAAAGTCTTAGGCTGTAGGCCTGAGAAGAAAAGTATTATACTTAAGGGTATAAGAAGTTGTAATCTATTTGATTATAGTGGAAATCTCTTGTGCTGCAAGGGGATTGGACTACTCTCAGTTGGAGAGGAACCAGAATAACTTTTGTGTGTTCTTTGCCTATTTAATTACTTATGCTATTTTATCAGCTACACTTGTGAATTAGATTCTAAACTTTTGTTTAGATTCTGAAGTCTGGTTCAAATGTAAAATTGATTATGCATTAACAATTCAGCCCCCCTTCTTGTGTATTTTTCTCACTTTCAGTTGGTATCAGAGCAAAGTCTGTGCGTAACACTTCACAGTGGAACATATAAAGATCCAAAGAGAAAAATATGTCTACTGAAGATCTTACTGCCAGTACTCCAGGAAGAGGAGTTTCCTATGATTACAGTACATCTAAGGAAATTCATTATTCTGCTAAAACTCTTGTATTCAGTGGTGATTCACTGAGTTCGAATGGTGGAAAAGAAAGATGTACACTTATATCATTGGACTTGATGATGAGTTATGATATATACATGAAGATGGTATTGAGATCACCGTTGATAGTGTTGGTATGGTATCTGACAGAAAAACTTTGACTCCAGCTCAAAAGAAAATTTATAGAAAACATCACAGAGTCAGAGGTATTCTGGTTGATGCTCTACCACATGCTGAGTATCTAAAAAACTTTGATAAGTCTTCTGCTAAGAGTATCTTTGAATCATTGTGCTCTACCTATGAAGGGAATCAGTAAGTTAGACAAGCAAAAGCTAACTCGTTGGTACAAAAGTATGAGTTGTTCAAAATGAAGGATGATGAGGTAATTAAAACCATGTTCTCCAGGTTTCATATTCTTGTATCAGACTTTCAAGTGTTAAGTAAGAGTTACTTGGCATCAGATCATGTTAAAAAGATTCTGAGAAATCTCCCTTTAAAGTTTAGACCTAAAGTAACAGCTATTCAGGAAGCTAAAGACATGAATACGCTATCTTTTGAAAGTCTAACCAGCAACCTTCAGAGCCATGAGATGGAACTGAATGGTGATGGGTCTTCAAAGAAATTTAAATCTTTTGCCTTGATATCTACTTCTGAAAATTCTGGTGAAAAACTCAAAAGGCGTTCAAATACTAGTAAACCTGATGAAAATTCTGAAAAAATATTCTGATGGTTGATCTGATAACGATGTTATGGCATGCTTCATTATAGGATTTCAGCAAATAGCCAGAAGGAATAGAAGATTTTCTAAAAGTAGGGGCTTTAGAAGATCTTAAAAGAAAGAAGATAAAATCTGCTACAACTGCAACAAACCCGATCACTACAAAATTGACTGTCCTGATCTTCAGAGAGATAGTAAAAAAAAGGAAGTCATCAGAAGGATAACTTGAGAAATAGATTTAAGAAGAATTTTATGGAGACATGGGAAGAGCTGGACGATGAAGATTCAGAAAAAGAAGATGAAGCCAATTTGGGGCTGATGGCTCACACATCTGAAGAAGGACTTTTATCTGAAACAGAGTCTGAAGACGAAGATGAGATATGCCTAAAGGAAAGGATGGGAAATTAATCGTGGTATCTGGACAGTGGCTGCTCATTTCATATGAAGGGAGAAAGGCATATGTTCTAAACCTTGAATCTGAAAAAGGTAGGAAATGTGGGCTTTAGAGGAGGCCAGAAAGGAAAGATCATGGGTACAAGTACCATTGGTAACTCTCTAACCCTTATCAATAAAGTTTGGATCGTAGATGATCTACTAAGCATAAGTCAATTATGTGATAGTGGTTGTGAAGTGATATTTAATAAGAAATTATGTTCAGTTATTAATGTTGACAAAAGCATTGTGTTCGAAGGGAAAAGGAAGGGAAATGTTTATAAAATAAATCTTTTAGAATCGACTAATCAGAAGGTTGTTTGCATAATGAAAATGAGTCATGAGAAATGGATTTGGCACAAAAGGCTAGGTCATGATAACTGGAGATTAATCTCCAAACTTAGTAAGCAAAAACTTGTTAAAGGGCTGCCATGTTAGAACAAGATCTGTTCATGACATATTCTCTTTTAGTTTTGATGATAACAAAAGTATTGAAAGAACAATGGTTTATTTGATGTGTGTTTTATTTATGCAGGTTCTTGTTCTTGTACATAAATAATCGGAATCTGTTTTACTTAGACACACTTGGGATTTGCTTCTTTGCTAGCTTCTGGTGGCAATATCTGAAAAAAGTTTGCTGGCGTGGCTTGGCGCAGACTCTAGTACTGAAGGTCCAGTATTTAGACGAGTCACTACACTTGGCAATTGTATATCAGATTCTAGTACCACTCAGAGTTGGCGATAAAGCTGGAAGTCGTCCGTACTATAGAAAGCAAACTATATTGTCTTATTAGTTTGTTAGTCAGAGTCTATAGATTGTAAGGCTCAAGAAAAGCTGACATGTTTTATGGATGACTACTTCTAATGGCTCTATCAGTATGAGAACCTCTTGAAGACTCAAAGGTTAAACATGTTACACACTAGATTCAGAATCTTCTGTGCATCCATCTTTAACGTCTCTTGTACTATGGCGCAAAGACGAAGACACTTGATCAAGTTACTTCCTTAACGACTAGTTTTCTACAAAGGCTATAAATATGGATGAAGGTTCTTACTGAAAACAAGAACAAAGATTCTCCAGATGAAGGAGTGGCAAGATCAAGCAATTATCACCTATATTGTAATATCCAGATTTTCTGTTTGCAGGTTGTAATTGTAAAAACCTTAAGATTTCTAAAACATTGTATATCTTAGTAATCTTAAGTGCTTTAGGTCTTTGTTGTGTTGATTTCCTGTACCTCTAATACATGTATCATGTGCACCTTGTTCTCAATCCCGCTGGGCCTGTTCAGCAGTTTAGATCAAAGTCTCTTGCTATGTGCTTGAGCAAAAGTCTTATCTCATTAGTATTCAAGCAACAAGTCTTAAGCCAAGATGCTTAAGGCACATAAGTCTCATTTCTCAAGTGCTTGAGCTATTAAAGTCTTATTCAGCTAGACTAATTGAGCAAAGGGAAAGTCTCCGTCTGAGGGGAGTAAGCAGGAAGTCTCTTGCTGTAGGCTTGAGCAACGTGAAGTCTTTGACACGAGCTCTAAGCAAAGAAAAGTATTAATCAGAAGCTGATTAAGCAAGGGAAAGTCTTAGACACGAGCTCTAAGCATATGAAAGTCTTAGACACGAGCTCTAAGCAAGGTAAAGTTTTAGGCAGGTGGTCTAAGCAAAATAAGTCTCGGTCAGGAGCTAATTGAGCAGAGGGATGTCTTAGACATGTGCTCTAAGCAAGAAAGTCTCAGATAGTTGGTCTGAGCAAGTGTTAAAGACTTATGCAAAAGCATAAGTGATTGTAATCATGAAGTGGTTATAATGAAAATATCTTGTGAGGCAATGGGACTGGAGTACTCTCAGTTAGGGGAGGTACCAAGATAAATCTTTTGTGTCTTCTGTTGTTAGTTGCTTACTTATGTTATATCCGCTGCCATTGAATTAAATTAGAATTTAAACACCAGTTCTGATTCTGAAACTCTGATCAGAAGTTATATTAAAGAAAACGCAAAACACAATTCAACCCCCCTTCTCGTGTACTTTTCACACCTTCAATTGTTATCAGAGCCTGGTCTGTGATTAACACTAAACAGTGGCACAAATAATGATCCAATAAGAAAAGTATAATTCTTCTTCAAGAAGGAATTAAGTTCCACATGAAAAATAACATAGGGCTTTTCCTACCATATTCAAAGGATGATTCTACTGAATTTAAATGATGTAAAATCTAAACATATTTTTAACTCATTGGTCTTGATAAAGGGTTGATGAAGGTCTATAGAATATCCTTGAAAGAGGTATTATTATAAAAGTTGATGGTGTAAAGAAGATTATATTGAAAATCTCTTTCACCAACTCAGAAGATGCATATTGAATATCTTCAGAGGTAGTTGTATTCTGGTAGATACACTATCTCACTTCTGAGTATATCAACATCATTGATATGTCTGATGCTTTGACAATCTTTGAATTCTTGTGCTTGAATTTGTGGGGATAAGTTTTTTAAGCTTGAACAATTACACTTCATCTAATCTTTTCAAGAAAATTCTGAGAAGATTTCTCTGAGACTTAAATCTAAGATCACAATTATTCGTGATGTTTACATCTTGAATCTGCTATGTTCTGAAGGTTTGTCTTGCAGCCTTCAAAGGAAAGAAATGAACTTAGATGATGAAAAACTATTCAACAAATCACCTTTTCAGTTTAGCTCAAGTTTTTTGGAATGACTAATGATAAGAAACTTAGGATTCTTGTTAGAAGAACTTCCATACTGGCTGAATGGATTGTGATATCTGTTGATAGAAGAGTAACTTCAGATGGTTCTGAAATACTTGTATTTCATCTGATCTCCAAGATCTGAAAGCAATATGAAACACTACCAGAACCTAATATTAGATGCTCTTCAATGTCTAAACTTTTGAAGTTGAAACTAGTGAAGGATACAGATGAAAAGAAGCATATGTGTTCTGAAATAAAAATCAAGTATTGCAGAGCAAGAGATGTTGTCAAATCTATCTTGTTTCAAAATATTTGATAATATGGATTCTGTTCCTTAAGGTGATATCGTAGGAAACTCCATTGCTTCTTGATTGAGGATCATCATGGAAGTTGTATTAAAATACATTTCTATGAGAAGTCTTCAATCTCTATTTGGGTTCTATTAGTTGTACTAAGACATTACTTTGATTTGCTTTATGTCAATTTTTGATAGTTAACATCATCTGGTTCTGAGCTTGCCATTAATTTCAAAGTCAAAAGAGTTAATCCTAGACAATGACATTAGCAACGCTGCTTAGAACAAGATTATGTTCTTATCATATCTCATTCTAGACTTATACTGTGGGGTGGTATATGATTTTATTATCAGGAAGAGAAATAAGGTAAAGAAGAATCTGTTTTCACTTACATGTATGGTCTTATAGAAAGATAAGTATCATAATGTATCTACTACAGATATCAAGGAAAGAAGCATAGGCATCATCCATAAGGTTGTTTACAACATTAATTGGAGGAAGAGCTAACAGCCCAGATTAAAGTACTGGTGGTACTGAATTTGGTGAGAGTAGTGGAATCAATGGTTAGACAACCACTGAATCAGAGTCCACTCAAAGTTATGTTCAGACTCTATTGGTCAAGTCTGAATACTGAATCAAGTCTGGCCAATAAAAAAAGGGTATTCTTGTTCTTCTCTGGTTTATCTTTTGATTCAATGAAACATTCGTATAGATGTAAATACAAAGTTTCTGTTAGACTTCTAGAGAAGTTCTTTTGAAAAGAAGAACTTTAGAAATCTTTAAGAGGAAACTCTTTTGTGTTTGTCTATACTAAATGTCTTATTAAGCCAGATGATGATCTTATATATGGAAACATTTTCTTCACCTTTTGTGTCGTTACTGCTGTGTGTTACCTGTCTAGAATTCAATTCAATATTCATATATCACTCATGACTCCTGTTTCAAGATGAAGTGCTAGTTCTGAATAGAGTCTTATAGTATTGTAACTGATAGATGATATCTCTATCTTAATATAGATCTACTAGACTCTGATGGATGATAGCTTCTCAAAGTTGTCAGTTTCTGAGATTCAGAAGAAGATTCTTTATGTCTGACATAATAATTTAAGTAAAAAGTTTTCCAAAAACTTTTATAATGCTTAAATTTTCATAAAGGTGAAATTCATCTTGTGGAATTAAAATATTTGCTAGATAAGAACCTCCGGGTAATGATGTTTTCTCTTTTGGTACTTGCTGTTACTATTCTCTGCCTTGTGTAACATCATTGTGTCCTTTTTCTGAAAAGATTCTTATTCTTGTAGGATTCTTGTTCAGTTCTTCTTCTTTTTCTTCTTCTTCTTCTTCTTCTTCTTTTCTTCCTAATTATGTGCTGATCAAACCAAACCTGAGATGAGTTCCTCAGTTCATTCTTCTTTGAATCAGCTGTTTGACATCAAAGAAAAGTTTGTGGATTTTGATGAGTTGCTTAAGATTGGTTTCAACTTCTGGAAGACTGTGTCTAAACAAGGTTAGAATGGCTACTTTGAGATGCTCCATGGTTTCTCTTATCCAAGTCTTGTTAAAGAGTTTTGGATTCATGCCTCCATTGTTCGGCTGAATTCTGAGTATGTTATTCTGTCTAGAGTAACTGGTGTTTCTATTACAATAACCTCTAAAGCGATTGCAAATGTGATCAATTTTGAGGAGATTGGAGAAATCCCAGGAACTCTTGTTTGGGAACACTATCTTTCTACTTGGCGTATCTTTGTAGACCCATCTAATACATCGGAGGTCTCAAATCTTCTTCCTAATGTTGTTATTTGGAATCAGATTCTATATTCAAACTTACTTCGTAAGGATAAAGATTTAGACCTTTTGGACCCTATTGAAAAGGATCTGCTTCTACTTCTTAATTCATATTCAAAGATTGATCTTCCTCAAGTTATGTTTGACCATCTGAAAATCTATCTTTCTTCTTTTCAAAAGGGAAAGACCTTCTCCATTCCTTATGGACGAGTTATTTCTGAGATACTTGCTCAGCAGGGGGTTAACATAAATTCTGAGGCTAGTTCTTCTAAGATTTGGAGAGACAAGTTTGAAGCTATCTATAAAAGATTCTGATGTTAGATTTCTGCATAGTTATGCTTTGTATTCTGTTGAAATCTTTGTATTAAGCTTCTTATTAATAAATTCAGAGTTTGTTCATGCTTGTGTTCATTTTTAAACTGTTGAATATTTATTCTATGTTATTCATGAGAATCTAAAATAAATAGGTAAAAGTACTCAATGTTTGTAACTTATTTCAGTAATGGAAAGGAAGCTATTACAAGACAATTAGATGATTATAGTATGTTGGATTGGCCCTAAGGATCTACATAAGATCATCTAACCTTTCCAGACTATCTAAGTAATCTTGTCATTCTTCCTTAGCAAACTTCATAATCTCCTTTCTCAGCTAGTGTCTGCATGTAAACCTAAAAGATCTTCTTCTGGTTATCATCACAAAAGATGTTGTTAAGGAGGGTACTTCTGAAGTTGTCTGCTTACTTGCAGATCCTTCAGCTGTTGCTTTGTCTTGGTTTGCTTGAGTTGTTGCATTAAGTAATGCTGCCTTCCTGAAATCTCTCTTTGGAATCCAGATTTTCTTTTGCTTGTATATCTTGGTGTTTTAGGGATTAAGTGATGGTGAAAGAAAGTTTACTTGAGACCTTTTTATAGACATGATATTTACATGGTCTTGAGTTTAAAATTATTTAACTATTTGTTAAATCTTATCAGTACTCTAATAATAACTCTTGGAAATGTTATCTAGTAGTCTAACCTATTTAAGATTCTCTGAACAACAATGAGTTAATGTTTGATTAGTCTTACTGATGTTTCTATTGTCAGTTTCACTTTGCCAATGCTACTTCAGAAATTATTAAGGAAAGTTACTGGAATATACTTGTATGCAGAAGAAATATTGGTCACAATGGCTATTTCATTTATATTAAGAAAAAGGATTACAAAAAATATTTTAAATAAAAGGGGACAAGATATTTCTAGTCAAGATCCCTAGCTAGAGCATCTCGTGCCAAACGGTATCTACTGTTGCCATAATCCAATTCTTCATCTTTGGAGTCAATTTCTTCTTCCTCATATATGATCGGGAGCGATTGGTAAAATCGCTTGTTGACCTTTCTTCTCATTGACCTTTTCATACTTATTCTCTTTGGCCTTAGAGCAGGTACTGAAGAACCTTCTTCTGAAGGTTGCTCAGGAACTGTTGATGTTGCCTCGTCAGAAGCAAGTGTCGCTAAGCGTAAGGGCTCACTCGTAGATGATTCAGATGCAGCTCGCCTCTGAGGAGATTGGACTTCTAAAATTGAAGAGATATCTGAAACATCTGTTATGACATATGTGTTATGACTCTCAGTTGATGAATTCATATCTCTAGGAAGATATTGATGAAAATGATCTAGAAGTTGGGTGCTTTTATAATGGCTTATGTGAATACCAAAAGGATGAAATTAATCCTTCTTAAATTCTTGAAATAATAAACGACCATTAGGACTTTAAAGCATGCACTTAACATTCGATAATAATCCTTATTACTTATTTGCTTTCTAATTCTTGGAAACTGATCAAGTAATGATGATCTGAATTGCATAAATTTGTGGAAATTATTTTCCTTTCCTTCTTTTCTTCTTTTTCCTTCTTTTATTTCTTTCTTTTTGATGTGACAAAAGGGGAGAAAAATAGTAAGTATTTAAGTGGAAACTGAACCCATTGAATACCCATTTAGTTGTACATATTGGTCACTTATTTTCTTGTTATTTACTTTCTGTTTTGGTTACCTAGCCCAGGGCATATTTTAACTTCCTTATATATAGAACTAAGTAAGAGGTTACAAACCTCAGACTTAGTCTATCAGACTCAGAAGGAGCTTACAAACCTCGTATTCTGGTGTTGTTAAAGGAAGTTAGAAGGGCAACATATTTTAACTTTCTTGTACATAGTGCTTAGTAAGAGCTTACAAACCTCAAACTTAGCCTATCAGACTCAGAAGGAGCTTACAAACATCGCATTCTAATGTTACCAAAGAAAGTTAAGATATTTCTATTTTGGTTTTATTAAACACGGAATTGAGAGGGAGCTTACAAACCTCTCAACCTTGGAACTGTTTGACTCAGGGGGAGCTTACAAACCTCAGACCCTGATGTTACTAAGAAGACTCATTTATTTTTTCTTAAAAAGTAGTTTTTAGTGTTAGAGTCAATAGAACTCAGCTTTGGACTATCAGACTCATGGGGAGCTTATAAACCTCATACCCTGATGTTGCAGAGAAAATTAAATGCCCAACATTGTCCTTTAAATACTTGTGTTTGTCATCATAAAAAAGGGGGAGATTGTTAGAACAAGATTTGGTCATGACATATTATTTTTTAGTTTTAATGATAACAAAAGTATTGAAAGAACAATGGTTTATTTGATGTGTGTTTTATTTATACAGGTTCTTATTCTTGTACATAAATAATTAGAATTTGTTTTACTTAGACACACTTGGGAGTTGCTTCATTGCTAGCTTCTGGTGGCAGAATTTGAATAATGTTTACTGGCGTGACTTGGCACAAACTCTGGTGCTAAAGGTCCAGTATTTAGACAAGTCACTACACTTGGAAATTATATATCAGAATCTGGTACCACTCAGAGTTGGTGATAAATCTGGAAGCTGTCCGTACTGCAGAAAGAAAACTGTATCGTCTTATCATTTTTTCAATCAGAGTCTAAAGATTTTAAGGCTCAAGAAAAGCTGACATGTTTTATGGATTACTACTTCTAACGGCTCTATCAGTACGAAAACCTCTTGAAGGGTCAAAGATTAAACATGTTACACACTGGATTCGGAATCTGTTGTGCATCCATCTTCAATGTCTCTTGTACTATGGGGCAAAGACAAAGACACTTGATAAATTTACTTCCTCGACGTCTAGTTTTCTGCAAAGGCTATAAATATGGCTGAAGGTTCTTACTGAAAACAAGAACAAGGATTCTCCAGATGAAGGAGTAGCAAGATCAAGCAATTATCAACTCTATTGCAATATGCAGATTTTCTGTTTGTAGGTTGTAATTGTAAAAGTCTTAAGATTTCTTAAACATTGTATATCTTAGAAATATTAAGTGCTTTAGGTCTTTGTTATGGTGATTTCCCGTACCACTGATACTTGTATCATGTACACCTTCCTCTTTACCCTGCTGAGCTTGTTTTGTAGTTTTGATCAAAGTCTCTTGCTATGTGGTTGAGCAAAAGTCTTGTCTCATTGGGATTCAAGCAACAAGTCTTAAGCCAAGATGCTTAAACCACATAATTCTCATTGTTTAAGTGCTTGAGTTGTGAAAGTCTTATTCAGCTAGACTGATTGAGCAAAGGGAAAGTCTTCGTCTAAGGGGCATGAGCAGGAAGTCTCTTGCTGCAGGCTTGAGCAAGGTGAAGTTTTAGACACAAACTGGAACAAAGAAAAGTATTAATCAGAAACTGGTTAAGCAAGGGAAAGTATTAGACAATAGCTCTAAGCAGAGGAAAGTCTTCGACACGAGCTCTAGGGAAGTCTTAGACATGTGCTCTAAGTAAGAAAGTATCAGACAGTTGGTCTGAGCAAGTGTAAAAGACTTATGCAGAAGCCTAAGCGATTGCAATCATGAAGTGGTTATAATGAAAATCTCTTGTAAGGCAAGGGGACTGGAGTACTCTTAGTTGGGGGAGGAACCAGAATAAGTCTTTTGTGTCTTTTTCTGTTATTTGTTTACTTCTATTATATCCGCTGCCAATGAATTAAATTAGAATCCGAACACCAGTTCTGATTCTGACACTCTGATCAGAAGTTAAATTAAAGAAATCGTGAAACATAATTCAACCCCCTTCTTGTGTACTTTTCACACCTTCATGTCAGACCTTGAATATCACTCAAATGCTCTCTGTGGAGCATGTCAAGTCAGAAATATCGTGAAAACCACATTTAAAACTAAAAATATTGTCTCTACCTCTAGACCCTTAGAATTACTTCACATTGATCTATTTAGTCCTATTGGTACTGCTTCAATTAGTAGGAATAAATATGGTTTTGTCATTGTTGATGATTTCAGCAGATGAACTTGGGTAAAATTTCTTCGATCTAAAGATGAAACGTACGAAGTATTTAGCACCTTTTTCATTCAAGTAAAATCTAAAATGGAAGTAAAGATCTTAAAAGTTAGAAGTTATCATGGTTGAGAGTTTGAAAATGAGCCATTTGAATCTTTTTGTGAAATATATGGAACTATCCATGAGTTCTCTTCTCCTACTGCAGAATGGGGTTGTAGAAAGAAAGAACATATCTTTATAAGAAATGGCAAGAACCATGATACATGAAAACAAACTTCCAAAGTACTTGTGGGCAGAAGCTGTTAATACATCTTGTTATATTCAGAACAAAATCTATATTAGACCAATTATGAATAAAACATGGTATGAATTATTTAAAGGTATGAGACCGAGCATCTCTTATTTCTATCAATTTGGATGTACTTGTTACATTTTGAATAATAAGGTCTACCTAAAGAAATTTGATGCTAAATCTCATAAGGGTGTTGTTATACCCCAAATTTTAGCCCTTAGATGTCATAACATCTTGCACTTACATGTAGGGTTCAATCATCTATGCATTGTTAACTAACCACTATATCTTGCTAGTTATTTCTTTTATGTGAAAGCTAGGGTAGCACGGAAAGAGGGAAAAGTCAATAACCCAGGATCTCACATGTTTCAAGGTCTCCTATGACATTCTTTGGCTCCATACAATCATCACAAGTGTTCACTAGTTGATTGAGAGTGGTATGTGAAGTCATCTGTTCAAGAAAGCCAACAGAGGTTCCAAAGTTCGACCATTTGGTCATGGAGGATAATTATGAATTCCTACAGTCATATGCCATGGTCTCATGAGACTGGGTCAAGAGAAATCAAGAAGAGACCACCAAATCAAGAGTTACAAGAATTAGGGTTTTAACTTGAAGGATCATTGAAGAGCCTTGTTGTGATCAGTCTATGTCTTGATTGGTTCATCAACTAATTGAGCTCTAATGCATCTAAGAGGTCTTACTCAACAAGAAATCAAGTGTATTTGGCTCCCATCACAAGTTCTATGAGCCACAAGTTCATCTGAGCCCCAGATTAGGGTTTTGGCAAGAAAAGTCAACCATTGCCTTTAATTTTGATCAAGGTATGATCCCAAGACTTGAGACATGATTCCATATGTTAATAAACATCCTTAGAGGTCATCCATTGGCATTTGAAGAGATTGAGGAAAGCAAGATCATCAGAGATCATCTAGTTGAACTCCTGAAGAATATTAGGGTTTTGACTCAAAAGTAAAGCCTTTGACTTCTGAGTTTTTGATCCAAAATGAAGTATTCAAGCCATATTCCATCAAGACATGTCAAATTGTTGAGTTAGGGCATGAAAAGTTGACATTTGAGAGGTTTCTTGCAAAGAGGGCAATGTTTGGTCCTTAAAATTTTCTAAGTGAAAAGTTCACTCCTTGTGCAAACTTGGGAAGGTCATAACTTTCAAACCACACATCCAAATTGGGTGACTCAAAGCTCAAATGGAAGCTCTCACCATGAACTTCAAAGTATATTAAAGGACACTTCTCCAAAATAGATTTGATTTTTAAGTTATTAGACTTGGAAGATAAGATACCTTTATGACTTAGTGAAATTTTGATCATTTTGCCCTAGTTTTTTACACAGCTTTAACTCCATTTGTCACATTGTTCCAAGTTTCAAATCCAAAATATTTGGACATGAAAGTTGTTCCATGTTCTTCAAGATTTCCAAGCATGTGTAGAACTCCCCATTTGGATAATTCAATCTCAAGATATGTTGCTCCAAAGTTTGATGTTTCAAATTGGAAAAGTTTCATAACTTAGAAATTTTTCTAAGTTCTTTTGGACAACATGGTGTACATGATTTCATTGCATTTTATCTCATAGTTACAAGCTTCAAAACAAAGGGCTTTCCACATGAAACATGTTCTATTATCTTCCTACTTCACATTGAGCCAAATATCTCAAAGATTGGTGAAGTATCCATCAAGATATGTTACTCTAAAGTGGCTATGTTGCATGATATTCTACAAAAAAAAAATTCAGATTTTAATTCTTTGTGATCACCAAGTCTTGTCACGACTTTTCGCATGTATTAAACTCAATCTTAATCTGCCAACATCATGAAAATTACTCTACTCCATGCCATGTTTCAAGAGGGCCAAGAACTAACTCATTTGGTTCATTAGATTTGATGTTATCATGTGATAAAGTGGACCCTTTGATGTAGTTTCATTACACAAACCTTCTTTCATTTTGAACTAATTTTGAACTTCATTTGCCAAGTACTTACTGACTCTTTTTCATCAGTTTCCAATACACCACTTTTCCCTAAAACTCGTGGAAGAAAGCCACCAAAAGTACAACAACTTTGTACTTGACAAGCTGACATATGAAAAGTAACTATGCTGTAAAATAAGGAACCATTGTGTAAACCTTATTGCACCTCAAACCCTTGAGATCTTGCTTTTCTCTTTGCTGACATGAACCCTAAAATAAGCAACAAGTAATCTGCTCACTTGGCTCAAGAATGATAGTAGAAGGCCATGTGCATAGAATCTTACTTGTGATATTTCTCTCTTAAACAAAGCAAGTATCCAGTGTATCTTCCATGCATTAACTAGCTGGCTGTGGCTATAAAAAGAGATTATTTCTCTTGTTCCAAACAGACATTTTAACATACACTATCCACTACAAACACACCATTCAAAAGATGGAGTTCGTGAGCAATCAAAAGAAGGTCAGAAGCTGCACATTTCAATCAGCTTCCTACACATCCTCATCAACAAAGGGAAGGAGTGAGTTTATTGGATTCCATTGCCTCCAAGTGAAGAAGCAGTGGACTGACTCCACTTGGTAAGCTTCTTCCATGCCTTCATACTTTCATATTCAATGTTCTGTTGTTTCTAAATGATAGCATGTTGTCATACATCATACATATATTGATATGAGAGGATAGCATTTTTGTCTGTTTAAAATCTTAAGCATACATCATCATGAACTTTGTTTGGTTTCAGTTTGTATGCTCTCCTTCCATGATAATTATCTCCTTGTTTTAGTTCCTGTTTGGATTTGTTTAGGGTTTAGTGTTGTTCTATGTTTTGAATACTACATGTTGATGTTTTATCTCATGGATTTTGGGTGAGAAACGGGTTGGAAATGTTGGAGCAAGGTGAGTAGTTTCCATGGCATTTCTCTGGTTTTGTTCACGATAGTTTTAGGGTTGTCTTCATGTTTCATGGAAGAAGATAATAGGTGGAAGTGTGGGATAGGTCGGGTGAGGGTTTGTCGTTTAGTATCTTAAAAACTGAGTGACCAATTGATCTCAATGTCACATGATTTTGTACACACCCTTGTAATATTTCACCTGCTGATCTTTTTTTTATTTCATTTCATCATGGGCCTATTGTAGCGAGCGATTTTGGACGCGGTTCTTAAGCACTGGTTGCTCTCTGCGGTTTGAGCTTTGACTACAGGTCGATTCATTTTTTATCCTATTGTGAGCTGAATAAGGAAGGGAAATAGATGTCTCCAATTAACCCTGCTTGCATACTGAGTTTAAACAGCGGTCTGTTAGGTTACGGATGCTATCAATGTGGGGGGGCCTTTGTACTGGTTATTTGTATTTTCGCCAATACTGTTCTCTTTCTTTTTTACCTGGGCAGAAGGTTTCTGGCGGGGAATAAGGATTAGGATATTAGGACTGGTGCTTTTGAATTACTGCTTTTGATTGACGAAGATATGGGATTTGGGTTTTTTGTTGATTGCGCTCGCTAAGATCTTTTCTTTCAATCTTATGCCTACGTATTCCCGTTTACCGAAACAGGGAAATCAGAGCGTTCGTAGTTCCTCCTATTCTATGGGAGGAAAGGGGTGTTTTGGTGTCTTGTTCAAAGCCCAAGACGTGAAGCGAAAGGTGATTTGTATCTTGTTCAAAGCCCAAGATGTGAAGCTGAAAGGTCTATTTGTGTCTTGTTCAAAGCCCAAGACGTGAAGCTGAAAGACCTCGACTTTAGAGAGAATTTGTCATCTCTAAAGAGGGGAGAAGGAGAATTACTTTAACTGGGATACGCGGATCCGAGCAATGCCATAATTTTCGAAGAAAGGGTTTTGACCTGAAGGAGAAGACTTTAACTCAGTGTAGAGCAATGCCATCTTTCCTTAGGAATTTCTCATGCTAAAAGAGGGACAGTGGCATGGATGTAGATGATCCAGAGGTTTGCCGCTTACAGCGATTAGATGAAGGGAAAGGAGTTGTTGATGTTTGTGTACTGCGAACGAGGCATAACTTTGATGCTAAAAGGTTGATTGGATCAACCAGTGGTTTTCTTATACAAAGCCTAAGAGGAGGCTAATTTCCGCTAGGAAAATCATTATACAAAGCCTAAGAGGAGGCTATTTTGTGTCTCGTACAAAGCCCGAGAGAGAGGCTAAAAGTTTTTGACCCAGTGGGGCATATCATTATACAAAGCCTAAGAGGAGGCTAGCAAAGAGTTGACTCAGTCAGAGAATCTTTTATACTCAGTAAGAGAGTGTTTTTGTATCTCGTACAAAGCCCGAGAGAGAGGCGAAAAGGTTGTTTTGACTCCACTGGGGAGAATTTTGGTATCTCGTACGGAGCCCGAGATGGAGGCTATTGTAACTGTTTCAGTTGAGTGACAGATCCAATATACTGATTTAAAAGAGAAAATCAGTTCTTATATGAGCAACACTGTACTCAGGGATTTGATTTGAGGATCAGGGATATTTCCTTCTCTTTGAGGAAACGGGAAATCCAAAGGGTATCGAGACTATCTGAGTCTGCGGGTTTCCTTCCTATTTAACGAAGGGTGCTTGAGAATGTCTTTGAGACTCAAGGAAGTTAGACTGTCCGTGTCTAGAGTTTTATCTTTTGTACTATGCTTCGAGAAACAGTAGTAGACTCTATGAAAGGACTGTTCTATGAGGATGACTAGGTTCTGTTCCTATACCTCTAGGAGGTCGTCGGGACAATTTGTACGAAGCCCAAGAGGAGGCTGGGAACTTTTAAGAAGCCGACGGGTCCTTGTACGAAGCCCAAGAGGAGGCTATCATTCCTGGAGGAAGAGATCATTATACGAAGCCTAAGAGGAGGCTGTGAATACTTCTAAGAAGCCGTAGTGTCCTTGAATAATGCCCAAGAGGAGGCCGATGCTTTTAAGAAGCCCGTGGGTCTATCATCTCCTTTCCATTAGGAGAGATAACTCTTTTAAAGATGAAAACCACTGGTAAACGTGCGAGGTTTACTATCCAGTCACTTTTAGCTTTTAAAGAGGGTTCCTTAGTTAAGGTCCAAGATTATGACCGTAGTGGGTACCCAAACCCCGAGACATTCAAGACAAGCTATCCACAAGGAATAGATCAAGTCAGGAAAGTTCGAGAATTGGGAAGAAACTCAAAGATGCCATTCACAGAGAATACATTCATCTTGGGGAGTAGAGCTTCTTGACGATTCCTAAGGAGGACAGCCAAAGAGAAGACTGTATCTGGTGCTCCTATTGGGGATCTAGGCGTCTATTTCTACGAATAAGTGAAACGGCGTCACCTAGTTCTAGACGTAGTTATCGGGGAAACTCGAAATATCTATACTATTATTACACAGTAGATATGAGTTTATGAAAGGAGACTCACAGTGAGCAGCCGCACAATACAATTTATAATATGAAAGCAGTAAATGAAAGCGATAACCACTTACTCGGTTGTAGTGCTTCCATGCTGTTTGGTTAGTTGTTCAACAAAGAAAGATTGAAAACAACAGTATATTCAAAATCAAAGGAGAAAGTGCTTTGAAAAAGAAAGATTTGGGGCTTACAGCTCAAGGAGAGGCCCAGGGTTTTATCAGTTATTGCACTATTTGAATTTGTACAGAGGGACTTATACAAGTGACTGGGGCCCAAAATGGTTTTCTGTACAAAGGGATGGGTCTTACACTCTCTCAAGAGGCCCAAAAAGGTTTAAAGAAAAGAGTGGGGCTTATAACACGAGGGTAGGCCCAAATGATTTTTCGTTTAAAAATGGCGATCGCGCCGAGGTTTTCTTTTAACGCAGAGGGACTTATACAATAAGTGAGGCCCAAAATGTTTTTGGTTAAAAGGGGGATGGGTCTTACACTCTAATAGAGGCCCAAAGTGTTTTAAAGAAAAAGAAATGGGTCTTACTACTCGAGGGTAGGCCCAGATGGTTTTTATTTTTAAACGGGCGACGATCGCGCCGTTTACTTGTACAGAGGGACTTATACAATGAGTGAGGCCCAAAAAGTTTTTGTACAAGGGGGGATGGGTCTTACACTCTCTCAAGAGGCCCAAAAAGTTTTGAAAATGATTTATGAGGGTTGAATTAATCCAAAACCCTAATTTGTTTTCAAAATGTATTTAATTGAATAAAAATTCAATTAAAATGATCAAAAATTGTTTAACACATGGAAAACAAATTGTGATCTTGGATTAATGTTTCAAAAATTAATTATTGACCTACAAAATAATTAGAAAGCATTAAAAGTTGCAAAATCAATGTAGAAAAAATATTTAAAATGTCAAAAACAATTAAAACATTAATTCTTTGCAAAAATATCAATTCTATGAAATAAATAATATTTTTGGGATTTTTTGATAAAATAAAATATTTTAACATTTTTTTGAATTATTAAAAAAAGAATCAACTCAAAATCATTAAAACTCAGAGAGAAATTAATTTTTGAATCAATTAAACAAAATCACAAAATTCAAATATTTGAATTTGAAAAAAAAGGCGCCAAGAACAAGCTGAAGAACACGCGCATGTTCTTGGTTTCTCAGATTTGCGTTTTCTATCCAATCTCCATGAATACGTAATCATATCATGCAATCCACATATCATTATGCTCGTCTCAACCTCACGATCATGTCTATGTACTTTAATTTCATTTAAATTAAACATACAACAAGAAATCACGAAGAAACCTTAAGAACCCTAATTTCTGCATGAAGGCTAGGATTTTTGATACACGATTCAAACAATGCAATTAATTGAGGGAAAACATTCCATGCATGATTCTGAACATATGGCCAAATTATTGTGCAAGGAAATATGCATAGATTGAGAGATGACCAAGTATGTGCTTACCTCCAAGTTGTGACAGCAAGAGCAGATGTGATTTTGAGTTGGAGGTGTTACAGACAAGTTGTGATGATCTGGACAGCTTCCCTACACCCTATGGATTGTGTTTGGATGGTTGGACTTGATTGAAATTGGCTGGATCATTTTGTGGTACCTCAGCTACACCTTGTTTGAAAATTTGAGCAGCCAGCTGGTGATTTCATGAAATTGATGTTTCAGAAGTTATGTGAGTGTCTGATCAGCTCATATGTGATGTATGTGAGGTGTGTGAGTGATTGGTTTGTGCAGAATTGCTCTCAAACTCAAAACCCGATAGTTACCTTGCTAAGAAAGGCATTTTTCCCAAGAGAAAGAGATTTTGAGGAAAGCATCTGTTAGATGGATTTGGTGTACTCAAACTGACCACAATTGAGCTCTATTTATAGTAGAGCAAGTTTGTTTTGCAAGGAATAGTGCATGGCAGCTGGTAAGTAGGTTTGGCCAATGTTGTCCAATGAGAATCCAAGTCTCCTCTAGCCATTGACTAGAGGTTAGGGCACAAAGCTTTGGTCCCCTTGGTCTTGGATAAGTCTAGACTGATTTCAGATGAGAATGGCTCAGTCCATGCCACCTTGATGGTTCCATTGAATGCCTCATTCCAAATTTGAAGTCTTGTCCCTATTTTGGCCATTCTAGGTTCAACATGCTATTTCTTGTTCCATGGACTTTGGAGGCTTGGCTCAGTGATTGTCCCCTTTAGATTCAATCCTCTGAGGTGTACAAGTGGATTGGAGCAATTGAATTTGGCTGATTTTGGCAAATCGACCAAAGTTGCAAATTCTGCATTGCTTTGACAGATTTCAGCAAGGCAACTTGCCAATGTTGTATCTCATGATGTAGGTTGAATTTGGCAATGTTCTTGGCCATTTTGGAAAGATCTTACATGATACAACAACTGTTTGAACAAGTTTGGTTTTGATCTCTTTTGATTCCAAATGAAAAATCCCCCTACATTTGGCAAAAAGTGAGGCAAAATCTGACTTAGTGAAAATTTCACTAAGTGTTGGAAAAAGTGACTTTTTCACTTTTCAGCCACTTTGATCACTCCATAACTCAAAATCCTTAATGAATTGGAATGACTTGTAGTTGAAGTTTTTGTAGGTGATAATGAGGGCTACAAATCCATCTTTGGATGAGAAAAAATGGCCTTGTGGTTTAGGAGTTATGGTCCTCCAAAGTTGGTACCTTTGCCACTTTATTTTTAACTTAGAAAAATTTCTAAGTTTTATGGTTACCCCTTTTACAAGTTATCTCACTTTTCTTGATTTTTCTTGATGAATGATGATTCAAATCATACATTAACATCATTTTAGGGTTAAAAATCCATTTTGGTGAAAAATCTCAAAAAGTCAAAGTTGACTTTTGTGCACAGTTGACTTTTTATCAGATGAATTCCAAACTGTGCAATTCTTCAGGAAATCATGTCCTTGACCTAAATCAAACTTGATGGACATGTTCGATGGGTGTCATAGGGTATATTCAATCATGTATTAGGGTTTGGGAGCATGTCTTGGTCAAAAGTCAAAGTTACAGTTGACTTTTTCCTTAAAACCCTAATTGTGGTGCAGATGAAAATGAGACTTGTTGCTCAAGCTTCTTGGATCAATCCATTGTTCCAAATGGATCAATATGGTGTATTAGAGACCCTTAAATCATCTCTTGAGGTCTTGGCTCATGGTTTGTCCCAAAAGTCAACTTAGGGGTGAATTAGGTCAAGAAACCCTAATTCCTGATTTTTGATGAATGCATCCCCTGAGGCAAAATTGACTTGATGCATGGGTTCATGAGGTTCCATGAAGTATATTAGGTCATGTTTTGGATCATTGACTTGTGCCCAGATGAAAATTTCCATCTGGAGGCCCTGGTCGACCAAAACCCTAATTTGGTGACACTGTCAATCTTGAGACTTGATCCACCTAGAAGGGAGCAGCCTTGTGCTTAATCCTTGAAGTGGGAGTCCTTTTTGATCCATTGTGGATGTTTGAGAGATTAGACAAGTTGAAGATCATGTCATTTCTTGATTGATCCTTTGTCTAAGCACTCAGAGAGGGCTTGAAACCCTAATTTTGATTATAGTGGATGCTCACCCATCTTTGGGGAGGCTAATGAAGCATGATGGTTCATCCATATTGTGATGATGATTTTCACAATGATGGGAAATCTAAGTGGTCAAAATTTGGGGTATTACACCTATCACTTTCGCTACCCACCCCCTGTCAATAGGCCCATTCACATAAACAACTCAGACTTAGTTCATTTCAGCATTGCTAATGAACCCCCCTGTCTTGGTTCATGCCAAGCACTTTATTTTCTTTTTTTCATATCAATTTCACTTATTTAAAAATAGTTTCTTGTATACAAAAAATTCCCAAAAAATTCATACTTACATATTAATGTTTAAATTAATTTTATAAAATTTTTTATTTTTATTTTTATTTTTATTTTAATATTTATTTTTGATTTTATAAATAAGAGCCACTTTTGACCTAGTTTTGAACTTCTTTTGAAAAAGACCTTTTCTCACTACCTTTTTAAGATGATTTTCTAAGATGTTTTAGGAGGCTTTTAGAGGTTGTTTTGAGTTTGATTATTGACCTTGTTGAGGTCTTTTGAGTTGTTTTTTTAATTTCCTTGTTTGACCCTCGATTCTAAGGTTCGATGCCTTTGACCCTTCACTTTGAAACTTGACTTTGAGAGGGCTACTTTGCCCATCTTTGTATGGCACTTAACACACATATTCTTGACTGTCTTAACTTGAATTTAGACCTTGGTTTTAGACTTGTGTGTCCATGTTCCTAATTTTTTTAACACCCCACCAATGTAACAATACTTGTTTCTAACTTGTTTTGACCTAGTTTCTTTATGACACTTCTTAAAGTGTCTTGCAAGATGGATTTGTGCTGATTTATGATTTGAGAAGTTTGTTTGACTCATGACTTCATGGTTCATGAGTACTTTGTCTTGCTTATTTGGTCACTTATTCATGTTGTTGTGAACTATTTCATTATACTTTGCCATACTCATACTTAGAGATGTTTATCTCAACATTTTGATGTTGTTCATACTTGATTGATAGTATCTCTTGACTGTTTATCCCCTTGAGTTCTTGAACTCTTATTGTTTACTACTCATACTTTAATCCCCCTTCAATACTTGTCTTTACAAGAAGTTATTTTCCCCTCCTTCCAAAGAAAAGTCTCTCTATTGACCTCAAAGTCATAGATAGCTCATTACCATCTTGGCCTCATTGCCATCTTCCACCTTTGACCTCATAGTCATAGGTAACCATCTTCAACCCTTGACCTCATAGTCATAGGTAACCATCTTCAACCCTTGACCTCATAGTCATACGTAACCATTATCAAACCTTTGGCCTCTTTAGAGCCACTTTCCCTCTTGACCTCAAAGTCATATGACCTAATCTTTCCTTGGCCTCTTTAGAGCCACTTGCATCACAACTTAGAATTAGGATAGAGTTCTTAAACTCTATGTGATTCTCATCATTGTGAGAATTCACTTCCCCTTACAACTTAGAATTAGAGAGTTCTTTAACTCTATATGAGTATCATACTCATTCCCCTTGGAACTTTGGCCATGGTCAATGGTTCTTCACCTTTTGTGAGGTGAACTACGGTTGCTTTGATTCTTTAGTCAGGATATGTAGGCACAAGATGCGACGTCTTGGCGAGTATACTTAGTGTATATACCCTTAGGTCTTTATCTTTGCCTTTACCCTTAGCAAGCAAACCATTAACATAACACAAATACAAACAACAGGTTCCTATAAAGTACTACAGATACTTAGGGTGTTAACACCTTCCCTAGGTATAACTAACCCCCGAATCTCCGATCTCTTAGATGTGTCTTTACATAGCGCAATTAGGGTTTTCTTCGATCTTTACCCTTTCCTTTGGATAAATCAAAGCTCTGTGGTGAATTTCAAAGTTTTGTGATTCAAGTTAATTAATAGCTTGATATCTTGTTGTGTTTGTGTTATTTATGTTTTGCTTGCTTTCTTGTATATATGCATCTGTATACCTGTTTGGGTTCTTCTGTTTTGCAGGTTGCTACTTTTAAGTGGTGAGATAAGTCCTAATCCGGACTTGAGCATACATATATGATAGGATTGTGGTGTAATCAATAATTGACTGTTGGGAGTAGTCCTAACAAGTTTGGCATATCATGACCATGCTCAGTTGAGGCCCCTTTGGGATTATTGATGTCTGATGTGAGTAGTCGCATTGATGTCACTCTTTCCGACCTGGGAGTCCGTGATTCTGAGGACCGTAGTTACCTTTACTCCCACCTGGCCTTTTTAAGACGTAGTGCGATGGCTATGAGGGAGTAGTCCCAAATGGTTGATATGCGATACTACACTCAGACGAGTTTATCTTGAGAATCTTATTAACCCGTGTGAGTAGTCACGTAGGCCGATAATATCCAAAAGATTTATCTGTGACTCTAAGAACTTTTAAAACCCTGTTATACAGTTGATAAACCCATAGTACACACCTATTGGGATGGGTAGACCATGGCTCCACTCGCGTGACCCCTAAACCTAGGGCTTGTATGCTTTGTTGTGCATATATGTTTATGTGTGTTGCGCATTGCATACATCTCATTGCATCCATTGTTGGTTTTAAGGAACTCAGTCGTCTTTTCCTTTGTAAATCATATGTATCATGGATATTGAGAAAAGGAACACCAAGAAGTACAATTTCAAGAAGCCCATTTTGGTAGAGTTGAAGAAGCTAGCAGCCTTGGTATCTTGTCCTGAAGACTTCAGAAAGTGTTATGGAAGATTGGTTGGTATCCTCAAAACCAAGATGGAGGAGGGAGTTCTCGACACGTTGGTGTAGTTTTATGACCCTCTTTACCATTGCTTCACATTTCCCGACTACCAACTTGTTCCAACCTTAGAAAAGTATTCTTATTGGTTTGGTTTACCTGTGAAGGAGCAAGAGCCTTTCAGTGGTCAAGAGAAGATTCCTTCACCAAAGGAGATTGCTAATGCTATTCACTTAGAGATGACAGAAGTTAAGCCTCACCTAACCACCAAGAATGGGATCTAGGGTCTGCCTTCCAAGTTCTAATTTGATAAAGCCTTCTACCTAGCTAAGATGAACAATGTGGATGTCTTTGAAGCAGTCTTTGCTTTACCTGTCTATGGTCTATTTCTGTTTGCTAAAATTGAAGATTTTATTGATATCAATGCCATTCGGATCTTTATCAGTGGAAATCCTGTACCTACACTACTTGGTGATACTTATCACTCTATCCATCATAGGACTCTCCAAGGAAAGGGTACCATTTCATGCTGTGCACCTTTACTCTATAAATGGTTTGTGACGCATTTGCCTCGAACATCACAATTCAAAGATAATCCTGACAAACTTCGTTGGTCTCAGAGAATAATTTCTCTCACCCACAATGACATCTTTTGGTATGATCAGCTTACGACAAAGGAGTAATCATTGATAGTTGTGGCATTTTCCCCAACGTACCACTCCTTGGTATCAGAGGAGAAATTAGTTACAACCCCGTCCTTGCTAGACATCAGTTTGGATTCCCCATGAAAGAAAAGCCTAAGAGCATCCATTTGTCTAGTTTCTTTAACTCAACGTGGAAGCTAGTGCAGAAACCAAAGATAATGTCTTGCATGCTTGGGGAAAACTCCACAAGAGAACTAAGAATGAGTTGGGAAAGAGAAACTGTGTGGCCTAGGAACCATTTCTTCAATGGGTTCGATCTCGAGCACATGATCTTAAGATGCCATATCTCCCCGAGAAACCTCCACAGCCTACTATTGTATCTCCCTCTATCATTCCTATTGATCGCATGGAGGAGTATCAAGAAACTCTAACAAGGATGAAGCTTGAGAGTGACACGTGGGAAGGGAAGTACCATACCGTTTGTACTGAACAGGTGGAACTGAAGAAGAAGATGAAATAGAAGGATCGTCTGATTGAGTGGCTTGAGAGACGTGTGATTGACAGACCTGTGGCACTAGAGAATTTATTTTTCTCTAGCGTGCAACCTACTTCTAGCACTCATGAGTATGCAAGCATTCCTCCAACCTCTGGCGCTTGGAAAGGGATCGTCGACAAAGTGATTCTAGAGAATGACAAGCTGAAGAGACAGAAAAGAATGCATGGAGTGGAGCACCCCTAGATAGGGTTACTTTTTAGGCCTAGCTGGTCTTCCTATCTCTTTGTATTTTGAGCCTTTTGAAGTGTACTGTGAAAGTTGTAACTTTTCTCAATATTTAATGAAATGAAGCTTATTTTGAAAATTGTCTCTTGAGTTCCTTAAAACCAACTGCATTCGCATTGCATCTTGCATTTTTGCTAAACTATCAAGGAACTAAAGTTGTTTTGCAGACTTTGTAGATATGGATTTTGGAAGAAAGGGAACATGGACGTACACCTTCATGGTTTACAAATGTGGAACAGTTAAGGGAACTAGCCGGATTAATTGAAGACCCACTAACTTTCACATAAAAGTATGGAAAAATTCTCCCGTTATTGGAATTTCGAAGGGCTGAAGGACTACTGGAGACTTTGGTTCAACTATATCATCCTCTGGATCACTGCTTTGTGTTTCTCGATTACCAGCTGACGCCAACCTTGGAGGAATATTCCACTTTGATGGGCCTCCCCGTCAACGATTCTCCTCCATTCTTTGGAATAGAAGACGAGCTCTGTGTGAAGGACATTTCCAGAGGAACAAGGCTAAGGTTGTCTGACATTAAAGCTCACTTGACCATCAAGGGAGGACTACCTGGATTACCCGCTCAGTTCTTGCTCGAGAAAGCCCGTTACTTTGCTGCTCGGAGGAATACCATACTCTTTGAGTCCACTTTTGCTTTGCTAGCTTATGGACTGTTTCTGTTTCCCAACACTAAGGATTTCGTCGACATCAATTTTATTCAGATCTTCATGATCAGAAATCCAGTTCCTACTCTATTGGCTGATACTTATCACGCCATTCATTCAAGGAACCTGTGCGATGGCAGACAAATCGTCTGCTGTGTTGCTCTCCTTTATAGGTGGTTTATTTCGCACCTACCAAGGACTGCAGTTTTTTGGGATGTGGAAGACAGTACTGTTTGGTCCAAAAGACTGATGGAATTGACCCATGCTGACATTGAGTGGTACGACCCAATCTATGGAGGGATTCTCATGATTAATAGCTGTGGGGATTTCCCCAATGTACCTCTTATGGGCAGAAGAGGATGCATCAACTATAATCCCGTTCTCTCCCGCAGACAGCTAGGTCACCCGACGGAGGAGATACCTGATCTTAGTAGTTTGAGGAGGCTTTTTCTTGAAAAAGAGGAAAATCTGGAATTTAAAATCAGAGTTGAATGTGCTTGGCGTTGTATCAACAGACAAAGGTGAATTGCTTTAGGAGATCCTAACTGCACTGTCACCGAGGCTTACTTGGAATGGTCTCACGAGAAAGCTCTTGTGATGAGGATGCCCTATCCGCATCATAAGTCACCCACAAAAGAGGAGCTAAAGTTGAAGGAAGTGGTGGATGAGTTGACTCTTGACAAGGAAAGGATGCAAGAGCAAATCAATGAACTCATGAGGGAGCTCAATGGAGGGGAAGGACCATCTACAAGTGGATCAAATTTCTAGTTTCCTTTTATGATTTATTTTCCCTTTTTCTATGTAATGAACTTTGAGGGTGTACCGCCCATGTTGTAATATTTGCAAATTTGCTAATGAAAGAGATTATTTTGATAAGTATCCTGCTATCTACAATGTTTGCAAAATTTCTAGTTCCTTGATAGTTTTGCTTGCATTTGCATTTGTATTTGCATCCCTTCATGTCATAACATGTGCATTTCTTTCCTGTAGTGTCTCATGTCGCCGTCTTCTCTTAAGAAACCGTCACACTGAGCCTCCGACACCGGTACAACACACGAGCCCAAGCTCGTCAGAGAATGTCAGAATAATATTTTGAGATGGATATAGTCAACAATGATCTTAATGATCTACGAGGAAGTATGGGGCAGATTCTGGAAGCTATACAGGTTATAAAAGCAAAGATGGATACTCAGACCACTGTGGTCTCTGAAATTATCACTCCAACCGTGGAGCCTCCTACTAATACAAATGCTACCTTTGTACCTTCGTTGGGTATGCCTTATGGCTTTGTACCACCACCAATTCCTACCTCCACTCAACAAGATGTTCCCTTGGGAAATGAGAATCCCCAAGCTATTCCGAATTTTGCTCCAACAGCTATGCAGACTCAGGTACATCCAGTTTTCCATAATCCGTATCCAGTTTATGCCTACCTCAAAATGTCTGAGGAGGGGGATGAACGCCATGAGAAATTGAAAGAAAGTGTGGAGACCATCCAAAGGAAAATGAGGGCGATGGAGGGGAGCAATATCTTTAGTATTGACGCTAGGGATATGTGCTTGGTCTCTGGCTTAGTAATTCAGCCAAAGTTTAAAATGCCAAACTTTGACGTGTACCCGGGTGCGACATGCTCGAAATCGCACTTGATCATGTATTACCGAAGAATGGCTGTGTATATGGACAACGTCAAGTTGATGATACATTGTTTCCAGGATAGTTTAAAAGGAGCTTCCTCAAAGTGGTGCATGAGCTTGGACCAATCTAGGATCCACAATTTCCAAGACTTATCAGATGCTTTTGTGAAGCATTATAAGTACAATATGGATTTGGCACCAGACCGAAGGCAGATTTTGAGCATGTCACAAAACAATTCTGAGTCTTTCAAAGAGTACGCACAATGATGGAGGGAGATGGCTTCACAGGTAGAGCCTCCATTGTCGAAAAAGGAACTGGCTAACTGGTTTGTGGACACCGTGAAACCAGAATTTTATGAAAGAATGATTAGAAATGTTAGCGCCAACTTCGCTAATATTGTTGCTGTGGGTGTAAAGGTAGAGGCTGGTCTAAAGAGTGGAAAAGTGGTCAGTTCTTTGAACAATGCAAGTATTACCAACAACAAGAAACCTCCAAGCAACTTCCACAAAAAGAAGGAGGGAGAAACCAATGTCGTTATGACAGGAAGGAAAAAGAATCCAATATGGAAACAACCTATTTATCAACAGCCGTCAGTTCCAAATTTTGCTCAACAACCAATCTATCCAATGCAGTTTGCTCCACAACACTATGTGGCAGCTATAACCCCAACTTTTAATCTTCAGTACACGCAACAGGCGCCGGTATACCAACAATAGCCAAATTATCAGCCGGCGCCAAATGCTCCGAATTACCAACAACATTAACAGAGGCCACAAGCTTCGCAGTCAAGCGCTCCCTACAGAAGACAAGGGGAAAAGCCTTCATTTCCGCCCATACCAATGACTTATACCTAGCTCTATCCCTCTTTAGTTCAACAGGGTTTGATTGTTACTAGACCCATGGGCCCACCCACAGAGAAGTCCATGCCATTCTATAATCCTAATGTTAATTGTGCATTTCACCAAGGTGCAGCCGGCCATGACTTGGAGGGTTGCCTAGCATTGAAACATGTTGTGAAAGGGTTGATGGAAAAGAAGATCCTATCTTTTGCAGATAATCAGCCAAACATGAAAAACAATCTGTTGCCTACACGCGAAACTACAAATGCTATCAAAGATGAGAATGATGAGGTATTGATATTGGATGCATCAAAGATCAAAACTCCTGTCAAGGTTTTCCATGCAAAACTGTTTGAAGCTGGGTTAGTGAAAGTCTGCCATAGTAATTGTGAAGAGTGTGATATCAATATCAGAGGGTTCCTGTTGGTTCAAGATGATATTCAGAGTTTGATTGATGAAGGTTTTTTGTAGGTAGTCAGCAAAGTGAAGAAGGAAGAAATTGCGCTAATTGAACCCGTCTTTAACGTACCAGAATCCAAAGAGAAAGTGCCTGTTTTCAATGCGCCGAAGTCTGGTTCTGTGGTCCCTGTTTTTAATAAACTAAAGCCAATATTTAGTACATCCGAATCTGTTGTTGCATCCGCTGCTAATCAGTCAAGGCCGAGAAACATCCGACAATATGTTCCGTTCCGTTTCAGAAATTCAAAAGTTGTGCCTTGGAGGTATGAGGATAGTATGGTTAACAAAAGATATGAAAAGGTGGTTCCAAGGAATGAGGTGGGAACCACTAGTGAAGAAGTGACCAACATAGCTGGGACTGGGAGGATAACCCGCAGTGGCAGAATTTATACCCCTCTTTTCAAAGGTATTGTGCCTAAAGAGACTGTTGTTCCTGTGCCCGCCATGGACAAGGATAAGGAGGTAGTTACAAATGAAGAAGATGATGAATTTCTGAGAATAATTAAAAGAAGTGACTATAAAGTGGTGGACCAGCTTCACCAAACTCCCTCCAAAATTTCAATTTTGTCTCTGCTGTTGAATTCACCTACCCACCGAGCAGCCTTGTAGAAGATACTAGCCCAAGCACTTGTGGCTCGAGATATTTCTGTTGGTCAGTTTGACAACGTCATTGTAAACATCACCGCTTGCAACACTCTTAGTTTTAGCAACGAAGAATTACCTCAAGGAGGTCGGAATCATAATCTCGCCTTACATGTATCAGTGAAGTGCCAAGAAGATACTTTGACCAGGGTTCTTGTAGATACCGGTTCCTT
Organism: Lathyrus tuberosus; assembly: GCA_022829125.1. Classification (NCBI taxonomy): domain Eukaryota; kingdom Viridiplantae; phylum Streptophyta; class Magnoliopsida; order Fabales; family Fabaceae; genus Lathyrus; species Lathyrus tuberosus. Next base: position 9,774,770 of record JALAZF010000174.1, on the reverse strand, counting down.
TCTGAATGTTCTGCCGAAAAGGAATCTTGAAAAGTTGGCTTACCAAGGAGCTATAATGAAGCCTACCTCACTCATTTTCAAAGCTTTTGATGGCTCAAGAAGATCAATAATGGGAGAGATTGAGTTACCAATTCTGATTGGCCCTCATGTTTTCAATATCATTTTCCAAGTCTTGGATATTAATCCTACCTATAGTTTCCTGTTGGGAAGGCCTTGGATCCATGGAGCCGGTGCCGTAACTTCGACCCTGTACCAAAAGATGAAGTTTATGGATGATGAGAAATTGGTCATTATACACAGTGAAGAAGACTTAATGGTCAGCAACTTGTCTTCCTTTCGCTATATTGAGGCTGATGAAAATGCTATGGAAACCTCTTTCCAAGCTCTTGAGATAGCCAACGTTGTTATGCTGGATATTGAAGAGCCAGTGGTCTCGAGAAATCCATCTTTTGCTTCCTTCAAGAGTATGAAATCTACCCTGAAAGAAGGTGTTCCCGAAGGTTGGGGTAAAGTCATTCAAATCCAAGAAAGGAAGAAATACCAAGGGTTGGTTTACAAACTAACTCTTGATGAGCCATTTGTTTCTACAGTGAGACCAAAGACCATTCAAGAAGTGTTCGTCAGTGGAGGACATCAAGTCAATGCAATTATAGAGGATGCAGAAGACGAGGACATCAGTCACTTGGTTTTCCATTGTGACGCTGCATTGAATAATTGGGAGGCTATTGAGATCTCTCTTTTGTACCCTATGCCAGAGTAATATGCTTGCTTTTGTTGTTTGTTTTCAATTCCATAGCCGTGCCCAAGGCTATTGGATTATTTTGTACGAGCCACCGCTTTTAATTCTTATCAATCAATGAAGTTGATGTTTTGTTAAACTTTTTGTCTTTATGTACTGTTTTTGCTTTTAAGGAAAAATGGCAATCTTTTTCAAAACTACAAAAAAAATTTTCTTCTTGCATTTAATTTTGTGCATTTTAATAAAATAAATCCCTCCATCATGCAGAATATCCACAAACCTATTGTATTCAATGACCCTACTCTCACTATTGACTTTGATTCACCTATCTATCAAGCTAAGGATGAGGAGGATTATGAGGTCCCTGATGATTTGGCAGAAATGTGTGAGTACGAGTACCCGGCTCTTCATCCACATAAGGAACAAGTTGACATCATTAATCTTGGTACCGTTGAGAACAAGAAGGAAGTCTAGGTTGGGGCAATGCTTGGAGCAGAAGTCAGACAACGGTTAGTGAAGCTTCTTGAAGAATATGTGGATGTGCTTGCATGGTCTTATCAAGACATGCCTGGTTTGGATACAGACATAGTAGTTCATGAACTACCACTCAAGCCTGAATGCCCGCCAGTGAAGCAGAAACTTCGAAGAAGTAGACCCAACATGGCCCTCAAAATCAGAGATGAGGTCAAGTGACAATTAGATGCAGGTTTCTTAGTAGTCTCAAAGTACCCCGAATGGGTGGCCAACATTGTACCCGTAATGAAGAAGAACGGAAAAGTCGAATGTATGTGGATTATAGGGATCTTAATAAAGCAAGTCCAAAGGATGATTTCCCTCTGCCGCATATCGACACTCTTGTGGGTAATACAACCCAGTTTGCAATTTTCTCCTTTATGGATAGTTTCTCAGAGTACAATCAGATCAGAATGGATCCGACCGACATGGATAAAACTACGTTCATCACTATTTGGGGAACTTATTGATACAAAGTCATGCCCTTTGGTTTGAAAAATGTAGGGGCAGTCTATCATAGAGCTATGGTGACTCTATTCCATGACATGATACATAAGGAAATTGAAGTGTATGTTGACGATATGATTGCTAAATCTCAGAGTGAGGAGGACCATTTGGATCACCTTCTGAAACTATTCAAAAGACTCCGGAAGTATCAGTTGATATTGAATCCTTCCAAGTGCACTTTTGGTGTTAGGTCAGAGAAGTTACTCGGTTTTATCGTTAGTCAACGAGGAATTGAGGTAGACCCCGATAAAGTGCGAGCTATTCAAGAGATGCTAGCTCCGCAAACCGAGTCTCAAGTAAGAGGTTTTCTGGGTCGTTTAAACTACATCTCCAGGTTTATCTCCAACATGACTCCCACTTATGAACCAATCTTCAAACTGCTCCGCAAGGACCAGACAGTAGAATGGAACTCTGATTGTCAGCAAGCCTTTGATAAACTCAAGAATTATCTGCAAGAACCACCGATCTTGATCCCACCTGTTCCAGGGAAACCCCTTTTCATGTACATGAGTGTGTTGGAAGGATTAATGGGTTGTGTTTTGGTCCAACATGATGAATTTGGGCGCAAGGAGCATGCCATATACTACTTGAGCAAGAAGTTCACTGATTACGAAAGCCGTTATTCAGTGCTAGAGAAAACCTGTTGTGCTTTAGCATGAGCCGCAAGACGTTTGAGGCATTACTTGATTTGTCATACTACTTTTTTGATCTAAAAAATGGATCCAATAAAGTATATCTTTGAAAAACCTGCTCAAATAGGAAGACTTGCTTGTTGGCACATGCTCTTGTCGGAGTATGATATCCAATACGTCACTCAGAAGTCCATCAAAGGGAGTGTCTTGTCAGATTATCTTGCCGATCAGCCCGTGGAAGACTATGAACCACTCAAATTTGACTTCCCAGATAAGGACATTATGTTGATAAAAAGGGATTGTGAAAATCCAGGCCCTGATGAAGGCCCTGAACCTGGTTCCCGTTGGAAAATGATGTTTGATGGGTCTTCCAACTACAAAGGACATGGTATAGGTGTTGTCTTGATGAACCCTGATGGTGTTTATACTCTATTTACAGCAAGGTTATATTTTGAATGTACAAACAACATTGTTGAGTATGAGGCATGTTGTAGCGAGCGATTTTGGACGCGGTTGCGAAGCGCTATCACTCTTTGGTGTCTACAGCTCGATTCATTTTTTATCCTATTAAAGCTGATGAAGGAAGAGAAATAGATGTCTCAAATTAACCCTGCTTGCAAATTGAGGTTAAACAACGGTCTGTTAGGTTACAGATGCTACAAAGATTCGGGGTCTCTATCGGGTTTATTTTTTTAAAAATGGTGGGAGGTTTAGATGTTAGGACGGATGCTTCTTGATAGATATGTGAGAGTATGGGATTTTTGGGTTTTTGTTTAGTATGCTCGCTAAGATTTTTCTTTCAATCTTATGCCTACGTATTCCCAAGACGTAGGCATAAGATTTTTGGGTTTTTGGTGTCTTGTTCAAAGCCCAAGACGTGAAGCGAAAGGTAGTTTGTATCTTGTTCAAAGCCCAAGATGTGAAGCTAAAAGGGTTTGGCTTTAGAGAGAATTTGTCGTCTCTAAAGAGGGGGTTGTTTGTCACAACTGTTTATAAAGGAGAATTACTTTAACCGGGATGTGTGAATCCGGGCAATGCCATAATTTCCTTTATAGGGGATTTCCAACCTGAAGGAGAAGACTTTAACTCAGTGTAGAGCAATGCTATATTTCCTTAGGAATTTCTCATGCTAAAAGAGGGACAGTGGCATGGATGTAGATAATCTAGAGGCTTACCGCTTACATCGATTAGATGAAGGGGAAAGAGTTGTTGGTGTTTGTGTACTGTGAACGAGGCACAGCTTTGATGCTAAAAAGTTGATTGGATCAACCAAAGAGGAGGCTAATATGTGTCTCGTACAAAGCCCGAGAGAGAGGCCAAAAGGTTTTGACTCAACGAGGGAATCTTTTGGTATCTCGTATAAAGCCCGAGATGGAGGTTATTTGACTTTACAAGAGAGTCTTTTGTATCTCGTACGAAGCCCGAGAGGGAGGCTAAAATTTGTTTGGCTCAATAAGAACCTTTTTATATCTCATATAAAGCCCGAGATGGAGGCAAAAGGGGTGATTGACTCAACGAGGGAGTCTCTTATGTGTCTCGTACAAAGCCCGAGAGAGAGGCTAAACGTTGTTTGACTCCGCTGGGGAGAATCATTGTACAAAGCCTAAGAGGAGGCTATTGCAACTGTTTCAGTTGAGTGACAGGTCCAGTATACTAATTTTAAAAGAGAAAATCAGTTCTTATATGAGTAATGTTTGCACTCAAGGATTTTGATTCGAGGATCCGGGTTATTCCTGTTCTTTAATGAAGTGGGAAATCCGAAGGGTATTGAGACTGTCCGAGTCCACGGGGTTCCTTCCTATTTTTGAAGGGGTCACTTGAGAATGTCTTTGAGAATCAAGGATGCTAGACTGTCCGTGTCTAGAGTTTCACCTTTTGTATTATGCTTTGAGAAACAATAGTAGACTCATTGAAAGGACTGCTCTATTAAGATGACTGATTTCTGTTCCTATACCTCTAGGAGGTCGTCAGGACAATTTGTACGAAGCCCAAGAGGAGGCTGGAAGCTTTTAAGAAGCCGACGGGTCCTTGGACGAAGCCCAAGAAGAGGCTATCATTCCTGGAGGAAGAGATCATTATACGAAGCCTAAGAGGAGGTTGTGAATACTTCTAAGAAGCTGATGGGTCCTTGTACTAAGCCCAAGAAGAGGCGGGGTTGCTTTTAGGAAGCCTGTGGGTCCTTGTACGATGCCCAAGAGGAGGCCGATGCTTTTAAGAAGCCCGTGGGTCCCCAAACCCCGAGAAATTCAAGACAGGCTATCCACGAGGAATAGATCAAGCCAGGAAAGTTCGAGAATTTGGAAGAAACTCAAAGATGCCATTCACGGAGAATTCATTCATCTCTGGGAATAGAGTTTCTTGCCAATTCCAAATGAGGACAGCCGAAGAGAAGACTGTATCTGGTGATCTTATTGGGGATCTAGGTGTCTATTTCTACGAATAAACGAAACGGCGTCACCTAGTTCTAGACGTAGTTGCCGGGGAAACTCTAAATATCTATACTATTATTACACAGTTGATATGAGTTTATGAAAGAAGACTTACAGCGAAACAGCCCCACAATACAGTTATATGTATATGAAAGCGGTAAATGAAAGCGGATAAACACTTACTCGGTTGTAGAGCTTCCATGCTGTTTGGTTAGTTGTTCAACAAAGAAAGATTGAACACAACAGTATATTTCAAAATCAAAGGAGAAAGTGCTTTGAAAAAGAAAGATTTAGGGCTTACAGCTCAAGGAGAGGCCCTGGGTTTTATCAGTGAGCGCACTGTTGAATTTGTACAGAGGGACTTATACAAGTGACTGAGGCCCAAAAAGTTGTTTTCTGTACAAAGGGATTTGGGTCTTATACTCTCTCAAGAGGCCCAAAAAGTTTTAAAAGAGTGAGAGTAGGGCTTATAACATGAGGGTAGGCCCAGTTTGTTTTTCCGTTTGAAATGGCGATCGCGCCGAGGTTTTCTTTTAACGCAGAGGGACTTATACAAGTGACTGAGGCCGAAAATGTTTTGGTTAAAAGGGGATTGGGTCTTACACTCTATTAGAGGCCCAAAAGTTTTGAATGGGTCTTATAGCTCAAGGAGAGGCCCAAGGTGGTTAATTTTAAACCGGCGACGATCGGCTCGTTTATTTGAAGATGTACAGGGGGACTTATACAACGAATGAGGCCCAAAAAGTTTTCTGTACAATGGGGTTGGGTCTTACACTCTAATAGAGGCCCAAAAAGTTTTAAAAGGAAAAGAGTGGGGCTTATAACATGAGGGTAGGCCCAAAGTTTTTGTTTTTTTGTTTGAAAAAGGCGACGACCGCGCCGTTTATACTGAGGCCCAAAAATGGTTTGGTCAAAAAAGGATTGGGTCTTACACTCTATTAGAGACCCAAAAAGTTTGAAAATGATTTATGAGGGTTGAATTAATCCAAAAACCCTAATTTGTTTTCAAAATGTGTTTTAATTGAATAAAAATTCAATTAAAATGATCAAAATTGTTTAACATATGGAAAACAAATTGTGATCTTGGATTAATGCTTCAAAAATTAAGTATTGACCTACAAAATAATTAGAAAGCATTAAAAGTTGCAAAAATCAAGGTGGAAAAAATATCTTAAATGTTAAAAATAATTAAAACATTAATTCTTTGCAAAAATATCAATTATACAAAATAAATAATATTTTTGGGATGTTTTGGGAAAATAAAATATTTTAACATTTTTGTGAATTATTCAAAAAAGAATCAACTCAAAATCATTAAAACTCAGAGAGAAATTAATTTTTGAATCAATTAAATAAAATCACAAAATTTAAATATTTAAATTTTCAAAAAATGGCGCCAAGAACACACCAAGAACGCGCGCGTGTTCTAGGTTTGCCCAGATTTGCATTTTCTCTTCAATCTCACTGAATACTTGATTATATCATGCAATCCACATACTAATCAACTCGTTTCAACCTCACTATCATGTCTATGACAATTAATTTCATTTAAATTAAGCATAAAACAAGAAATCACGAAAAATCCTCAAGAACCCTAATTTCTGCATGAAGTCTAGGATTTTTGATACACGATTCAAACAATGCAATTAATTGAGGGGAAACATTCCATGCATGATTATGAACATATGGCCAAATTATTGTGCAGCAAAAGTTGCATGGATCATAGAGTTAGAAGAGCTCATGCTTACCACTTGCAGCTGGTGATCGTGATTTGTGTTGGAGGTGTTACAACTAGGTTCCAATGATCTGGATAGCTTCCCTAGGTGCCATGGAGTGTGTATGAATGCTTGGAATGGATTGAAATGATCTGGAACTTGAGATGGTTCCCCAACTGCAAATCTGTCAAGAACTTGAGCAATTGGCTGGTGATTTTGTGAAATCTAAGTTCCAGATGTTATGTGAGTGTTTGGATCACTTCTATATGATGTATATGAGGTGTGTGTGTGATTGGTTTGATTGGAAAAGCTCTCAAACTCAAAACCCGATAGTGACTTGCCTTAGAAGGCAAAATTGGAGTGAAAGAAGAGATTTTGAGGAAAGCATCTGTTTGATGGCTTTGTTGTACTCAAACTGATCACAATTGAGCTCTATTTATAGTAGAGCAAGTTTGTTTTGCAAGGAATAGTGAATGGCAACTACTCAGTAGGTTTGGCCAATGTTGGCAAATGAAAATCCAAGTCTCCTCTAGCCATTGACTAGAGGTTAGGGCACAGGCTGCTGGTTCCCTTGGTCTTGGATAAGTCTTGACTGAATTCAGTTGAGAATGGCTCAGTCCATGCCACCTTGATGCTTGCATTGAATGCTCCAATCCAAAATTGGAGTCTTGTCCCTATTTTGGCAATTCTAGGTTCAACATGCTATTTCTTGTTCCAAAGACTTTGAAGGCTTGGCTCAGTGATTGTCCCCTTTAGATTCAATCCTCAGATGTGTCCAAGTGGATAGGAGCATTTGGATTTGGCTGATTTTGGCAAATCGACCAAAAGTGTAAAAATCTGCCTTGCCTTGGCAGATTTTAGCAAGGCAACTTGCCAATGTCATATATCATGACTCAAATTGAATTTGGCAATGTTCTTGGCCATTTTGGAAAGCCCTTACATGATACAACAACTGTTTGAACATGTTTGGTTTTGATCTCTTTTGAATCCAATTGAAAAATTAACCTACATTTGGCAAAAAGTAAGGTAAAATCTGACTTAGTGAAATTTTCACTAAGTGTTGGAACAAAGTGACTTTTCTTGATTTTGATCACTCCATAACTCAAAATCCATGAGGAATTTGGACATAGGTCAGTATGAAGCTTTTGTAGAGGGCAATGAAATCTACAAATCAAGCTTCAAATGGGGAACAATGGCCTTGTGGTTTAGGAGTTATGGTCCTCCAAAGTTGGCACATTAGTGTCACTTTTTCCATAACTTAGAAATTTTTCTAAGTTTTTATGGTTACCCCTTTTACAAGTTATCCCACTTTCTTTAATTTTTCTTGATGAATTATGATTCAAATCATACATTAACATCATTTTAGGGTTAAAAATCCATTTTGGTGAAAAATCTCAAAAAGTCAAAGTTGACTTTGTGCACAGTTGACTTTTTATCAGATGAATTCCAAACTGTGCAATTCTTCATGAAATCATGTCCTTGACCTAAATCAAGCTTGATGTACATGTTCCATGGGTGTCATAGGGTATATTGATTCATGTCCTAGGGCTTGGGAGCATGTCCAGGTCAAAAGTCAAAGTTACAGTTGACTTTTCCCGTGAAACCCTAATTGTGGGCAGATGAAATTGAGACTTGTTGCTCACACTTCTTGGATTAATCCATTGTTCCAAATGGATCAATATAGTTCATTAGAGACCCTCAAACCCTCTCTTGAGGTCTTGGCTCATGATTTACCCTAAAAGTCAACTTAGGGGTTGTCGCTCCCGGGATTTTCATCCTAGTACAAACGCGAAAGTGGCACCGAAACAGAGTCGCCAGCAATGTGTATTTATCCCAAGAGAGGGAAAGGAAACACCGCATAAACCTGAGGGAAAGAAAAGAGCATGGTCTTGCGACCAAGAGAAAGGGTAAGGGAGTCGGTTACGCGAGAGGAAGGTATTAGCACCCCCACGCGTCCATCGTACCCGATGGGATCCACGCTTGCTTGTCTCGATCAAAGGGTGTAAGAAAAGAATACTGAGAAAGAAACTGAAAAAGGAATGGAAAAGGAAAGGAGAGAGAAAGAGAAACAAATGTAGGGAAAATAAAAGAAGTGCTCGCATGGGCCCTACCCCACTGCCTACGTATCTCATCGGGAGCATGAGAATCAGAGCGACGTAGTTCCCCTCACTAGGGATGGATTGTTTGTGTTTTTTAAGGAACGACTAACGTTCTAGCTCAGGTGTTGCAGGCTCGCTGGTCCGAGTGCGTTACCGTCTTGCACGAGAACGAGTAGGAGCACGTTCGTACGTTGAGAGTGAATGAGGTGAGAAAAGAATTCCCGAAGGAAAGACGTTATTGTTTGTTTTTGTCTTTTAAGATTTTTTTCATTTGTTTGCATATGATAGTGTATCTGAATCTTAGTCATTGGAATGCGTACATTCTCACATCCCAAGATGGAATGGGTAAGAAAACTAAGAGTGAAAAAGACCCCCACACTTAGTTCCAATTGTCAAGGTTCAAACACACTAGCATACTTGTGTTTATTAAGTGTTTTTGTTGATTAGGAAATGGAGAAGTGTTTTTTATTTGTACCTTCAACAAGTATTGCATTTAAGTCCCTCACACAAGATCAAATGTTTAACACATTGACCCAAGATGGGCTATATGCTACACATTCTAAGATTACAAGAGAAGACCCCTTATAATCTTTTCTTTATATGAAAGGCCTAAATGCAATAAATGCCTACCTTTATTATATGTTTTGAATTTTCCTTTAAGAGATGAGAAGAGAGACTCAAGAGAGGATAAAGGTAAAAATCTATATGGACTAAGACTCAATCCTAATTGATTAGTTAAGGGAGTGATCCTAAGGTTTGTGAGGTTTAAACCTAAAGTCTAAAGAAAGAATGAATTAAACAATTCACTTCTAAAGTAGAAGATGAATTGTAATTCACAAAGGGAAAGTGATGGGTTATTAAAAGAAAGCACATAAGTGCTTAATAAAACACAAAATGGAATTGTAAAAGAGATGAAAGGAAAGAAATTTGGAGGTGGATTCCTTATCCACACACAATTGCAACTTACCAAAGCCCCTACATGGTTAGTAAACATGTATAAGAAGTATAAGAAGTAAAAGAACATGTAATGCATCATAAAACTCAAAAGAATTAAATGAGAAATCAAATCCTAGAACCACAACCAGAATGTACATCATATGGGAAACAAATGGTTATTATCATGCAAGTCCAAGTGGATAGGCAACAAACATTATCCATGGCACTAGAACATGCCACCATAAGAAAAGGGAGAATGAAAGATGAAAGGAAAAAGAAGAAATGCATAAATGGAACATGTAATCCATGGATCAGAATTGAAATGAAATGAAAAATGATTCACAAACCTCTCACATGTATTCATGAAGCACATCAAGACATTTAAGAAGTGATAGAAGAAGTAGAATTGAAATGGAAGTTCCAAACAAAGGAAAGTGCAAACACAACATGTTAAAGGTGCACAAGGTTCAAATGATAATCAACAAGCAAAGATGACATATAATATGTACCAATGACCTATAATGTCAAGATTGTAACTCACCCAATAGGCAAATGATCATGCAAGTATACACAAAAGAAAACATGTAAACATGCACAAAAGATTACAATGATATGACATGTTATAATGCTTTAAATGAAATGCATCAAACAAAAATCAAATGGCCTCATGAAAATTATGAAAACATGGTATTGAAGTTCACCAATCAGAGATGAATCACATATCAAAGTAGCATGCAAGGAACCAAGGCAAAATGAGGTCAAACAATGCACTTAGGTCAAATAGACATATCATACAAAGTAGCACAAAAATAAACACCAAACATGCCATAAACTAACCTAAAAAATCAAATAAAAATCACTTAACATACCTCAAGATGATAATGACTCAATGCAAAAAGAAGAGCATCAAAACAATTTTTAATGATCAAGAACAAAATTAAACAAGATCATGTACCATATTAAGAATGCACATCAAATAAATTCAAAGAAAAATATAGAACAGGGGTAAAAACGTCATAAAATCAGAAAATAAAATCACCAAAAATTTTCTAAATGTTTTAGTGATACTCATGAATTTTTGTGGAATTTTATGATGCTATTTAGTATTTTTAAAAATTAAAAAGCAAACATGTAGAAAAATAGAAAAATAAAATGAAATGGAAATAAAAAAGGGGGTGCAAGCATAGCAATCCATCAGTTCAAAATCATTGGGCTTGAAAAACATAGGGTGCAAATATCAATTCAGAGCCTGGTCCAAACACGCGCTATCCACAACAACTAGCATGCACTCTCAGTCAACAAAAGTCAATCAATTCACGCCATTGGATCAAGTCAAGTCAGCATAATAGTCAAAGTAGTTGAATCTAACGCACACACATGAATGTCCATGCACACTACCATGCACTGCACCACACATTGATTAATTGAATTCAGAAATAAGATACGTGAGGTGCATGTGCATTTTAATGTGCTGGCACACTCTTAACCACACGATGATGAAAAACCAAGGGCCACAATTAAAACGAACACAAACCCTAGCATCTGAAACCACCGGCCGGAGATGACTTCCGGTCACCTTCTCTGGCTAATCACCACCGTCTGCAACCTCAAATTTTCCAGAATTCCACAAATGATATACCAAAATGAAGAGGAAGTAAAGGAGAACACGGATCCAGTGATAAAACACACAAAAAGTTCATGAAATGAGAGAATCGAACAGAGGAAAATTTGCCCTAACTTTTCAACTATGCCTCTAAAGGCCTATCAACTAGCCAGACAAGTTCTTGAGCTTATAAGAAGCTTCAAGAACCTGAAAACATCTTCACATCAGCTCTATAATGGTGGAAATTCGTACCTGAAGATTTGAGACCTTGAGATGTTCTTCAGAAAACCAGAGATCCTGCTTCCTCTTTGAGCTACTTTTGGCCAAATAAAGGCTTAGATGCAGTGATTGATGATGATTCAGTGGAAAGAAAGTGGAACCAAACTTCAAACCCAGTTGCAATGTGATGAAATTGAGAGAGAATCAGAGAGAGTGTTGAATTGAAAAGGAACAAAGTGAAACTCGAGAATCAGTTGAAATGGTGAGATTGAGAGAGAAGAAGAGAAAGTTTCTGAAGTGAATGTGTGAAAAATGAAGTTAGAGATGAAGTTTGAGAGTGAGGTTTTTATTTAGAGTGTGAGATAACCATAGTTAACATGAGTGAGTCAGCTGAGTCATGGTTGAGTTAAGTGAGTCATCCCTAACTAACTGAGTCAAGTTAGTTAGGGAGAGCAGTAGTATGGTGATGGCAACTCATGGTAAACTATGGTGGAGGTGGAAATGAATTGAATGGAAAGGCTGTTGTATCACAAAACTTGTTCAGCAAGCTTGTTATTTCTACTTTCATGCATAATGAGGCACGTGCTAGGGTGTGTATGAAATGTGTTTGGTTTAAAAAGGCAATGGATAGCTGGTATGAATAATGTACGTGCAATCTTGTAACAACAACATCAACAACATTGGTTTTGTTTCTGATTTTTATGACAGTTGAGAACAGTGGAGATATGGTGATTTGATGATGTTTTCCTCTCTACTCAATGATTGGTTTGGTGAGTTTTTGGATTCATTTGAAAGAGGAGATGTAAGAGGACATGCTTGGTATGAAAAATGAATTGAAATAAGGCTTGGAAGAGGTTGAAAAATGACTTGGAATACACAAGTTTGAGAACTGGTTATGGGGGCGTGGCGAAGGTTGGTTGACAAGGTAACATGGCACCTAAGTTTTCAGCATGATCAAAGCACATTGGACTCAACATAACTTCTTGACCTTTGATCAAATGAAAAAAACATGAACACCAATCTTAAAGATCTCACATAGAGGAACAACTTCCATGTTGAAAGATTTTTCATTTGAGGCCTCTAACCATGAGTAATTGATCTAAACATTTGGCCCACCATGTGTTTGAGAAAATAACTGCGCGCGTGCCCTGAAAATCTTGGTCATGACCTAGTTTTGAACCTACTTTGCTCAAACTTTGATCAATCATATCTCACTCAATTTTTATCCAATAGAGATGTTCCACATATGGATGTGAAGCTTAAAACAAGATCTTTTGTTGTGGCCGAGTGGAATTTTCATTTGGTGCTTCAATTTTAAATGGCCTTGGTTCAAACTCTGATGCAAAATGGCCAAAACTTGCTATTTTTAGTAACCCTTCCTCTTCCAAAAATAGCAACTTTCCACCTCTTGATTTTTTCATGATTCCTTTGGAGTTGCTTGATCAAATTTTGCACATTGGACATATGTAACATGAATTTCATGATTTTGGGCTCAAAAAGTCAAGAGTTGACTTTTTCCTCTGATTATTTGACTTGGCCCCAATTTTCCTGATTTCTGATCTTTCTTCCAATTGAACCACTTCCTAAACCAATTGAGGGGCAATTCTCCATACACATACACTTAAGAACATGTAGAATACCATGACATCAAGTTTTCTCCAAAAAATCAAAGATTCCCTGATTTAATGGGAAACCCTAGTTTTGGTGCCCACCTCCTAGGAGAAAAATGTGCAGTCTTCAATTTCAAATTCCTCAGAGTATGTTGTGTATCCCCTTAAAGGATGATGAGATATACCATTTGAGGATGATTTTGGATCAATGAACTATCTCTTTTGAGGGTCTTCCTTCAGTTTTTGAACCTCTTGCATAGTGAAAGATGTAGTGCTTCAATCTCCCATTGAATCTCCCTTCCTTGAGGTTTTGGATGATCAATTGAGATAGTATGATACATGAAAGACTTCTTGGCTTGCCTTGAGGCAACTTGACTGACCTTTTTGTGCTTTGAATGATCCCTTGATTGTCCACCTTCCACCTGATCACATGCCCTGATGGTAAGAAGGATGCCATGCTTCATTTTTCTATGTTAAATGCAACGCAATGCTAATGAGATGGATATGATATGATAAATGATAATGCCATGCTATGATGACAAAGAGGGAGAGCAAATTTTGGGGTATTACAGCTGCCCCTATTCAAGCGCTGTAGACCTGAATGCCTGAAAGCAATTGCTTTCGGACTTTCAAGGTATATAGTGATTGAATACCAAATATAACCAAAAATTTGCTCTGGGTGATGAAGAAGAAAAGGGATATAAACCCAACAAGACTGCTGGATTGAATCTTCGATGAAACGTAGGAGAGATCTGTCTTTTGAATGACGCCAGACGACTACTGGCTTGCCACACTGCTGGTGGACTTTAATAATGTCTTTTATGCAATTCCAGACGACTACTGGCCTGCCACGCTACTGGTGGACTTTAGAAATGTCTTTTTGAACGACGCCAGACGACTACTGGCCTGCCACGCTACTGGTGGACTTTGCAGCTTCATGCCACCCGAAGATGGACTTTTGCCAATCCACTGTTGGACTTTTGGAATATGCCACCCTTAGATGGACCTTTCGCCAATCCACTGTTGGACTTTTGCCACCCGAAGACGGACTTTTGCCAATCCACTGTTGGACTTTTGCCACCCGAAGACGGACTTTTGCCAATCCACTGTTGGACTTTTGCCACCCGAAGACGGACTTTTCGCCAATCCACTGTTGGACTTTTAAAATTTGCCACCCTTAGATGGACCTTTCGCCAATCCACTGTTGGACTTTTGCCACCCGAAGACGGACTTTTGCCAATCCACTGTTGGACTTTTAGAATATGCCACCCTTAGATGGACCTTTCGCCAATCCACTGTTGGACTTTTGCCACCCAAAGACGGACTTTTGCCAATCCACTGTTGGACTTTTAGCTGCTTTGCCACCCGAAGATGGACTTTTGCCAATCCACTGTTGGACTTTTAGAATATTCCAATAACGGATTGCACTCTGCATCCGTGTCAGACATCTCTGCCGACTTTACTGAGGAACAATGATCAATGACTTGACTTTAGAGGTTCCTGAGAGGATAGTATCTCTGCTGGAGAATAGATGAACAATTCGTCTGCTTCGAATTGTCAAGTTTGCCAAAAATAAATTGGACTTGAAGAATAATAAATCTGCCAGTAATCACTTCATCTGCTGGGGGAATGAATTCTGGTCACAGCGATTCCGCTGGGGATGAGAATTTCTTCGCATGGCGTCTTGCTAGGGAAGAAAAGTCATAAAAAACTCTGCTTGGGGATCTATCCAATCCAAGACCCTTTGTAGGGGTTATCCACCTTCTGACCCGGCTGGGGAAAGGCTGTACCATCCTTGTTGAGGAATAGATTCTGCCGATCCTATAAACCTCTGCGAGGAGAACAACAACTCAGCTGGGGAGTATTGCTGACAAGATTCGATGCTGACCTCTGTGGGGGATCATTACCAGAGACACAATCTTGCTGGGGATCATGGCTACTCTGCCATGGATATGCAAATCCTGGTTAGAACATTCCACTGCAACTTGCTAGAAAGAGTCCTTAGAGATCTGTTGGGGAAACCCAAAGCAAATCCACAGTAGTCTGCTGAAGAATATGACTGTCGAGCTTAGGATAAGTACCACAATGCCCCATGTTAGACGAGCTTCCCTTTAGACAATTCCGTTAGGGATGACGAGTTTATAACAACTCTGCTGGAGGAAACTGCTTTAAAACGTCTCGTGTTGGGGAATGCCTTTTTGAGAGGATTTTACAGAAGACTAACTGTCCTCAAACTCTACTGGGGATGATCAACACTTCATGCTAGGGAAACAATCATGCCCCATGCTTGGACAAAACAACAATTCGTCCCCGAAGAGGATGTCATAAGAGGATTTTACAGAAGATTTAGCCTCTTCAAACTCTTGTGACTTCGCTGGGGATAATGACCATCAGTTTCGGTGTCGACGAGACCACTCTTTTGGGGGAACTTGTGACCGTTATCGACACAGAAAAGCTTGTAGCTGTTGGAAGTACTGTATGAGAGAATCAACTTAATGAGATACGACGGTACCCAGTTGAACTTAATTCACTGATATCGAGACATCGTGAACGACCGCCAACCGAAGGAGGGACTCAATCAGTAAACGTCATGACAAAAGGGTGGCATGCGAACCCTTTCCTGAACAGCCTGCCCCAGTATTCTGCATGGGAATAAGTGATCACTCGTCTAGGAAGAAACGATCCATAATCTCGAAAAGGCTTCCATCTTGCTTTTGAGCCTAATATGAGGCTGCTACCTGTAAGCAAAGGATGTGCACGTATACCCTGAGCTGGATATAACCTCTGTAACTGAGAAGATCTAACTCTGAACCATCCCTTGTTGGGGAGAAAGATTTATACGCAATCTCTTGCTAGGGACCATGATTAATGAAGCCTGCTGAAGATAGGGGACCACAAATACCTTGAGTTGGAATGCCCCTTGGTTTCAATCCTTTTGACTGACTAGCTGCATATGCGTGACCAACCGTTTTTCTTCACTTGCCCCAGACCAACATGGTCCACCGGAAGAAATTGTCCCAAGAGGATTTTAAAGAAGACTTGACATTCAAAACGCCTCAATGTCCTCAAACTCTTGTAGAGATTCGTCGGATCTCGACGTAACTGCCCCGGACCATATGGTTTTCAGAGGATTTCGCCCCGAGAAGATTCATGAACAATCTTGTGAGATATTCTGTCCCAGCATTCTGAATCCTGGATAGGCTGACCAGTCGTCTGGATGGACCAATTCTCATGCTCTTGGGATGACCTGCCCCAGTATGACCCTTGAAGTGGTTTTTGCCCCTGACTACTGAACCAAGAATGCCTGCATTTGTAGGGATTTGAATCTCGAATTAATTGCCTCAGTTTAACTGAACTCTGAAGAGATTTCTCGACGTGATTGGCTCAGATTGGCTACACCTTAAAGAGATGGTTCGATGTGATTGCCCCGGATCGACTACGTCTTAGCACAACTTGTTGGGAAAGCTCCTGCTCAACAAAGTTTCCTGAGGAGGTGCCACTGGGCGTGACTGCCCTTCGGGAGTTTCAGGATTCTCAACTCGGCAAGATTAAACTTCTGGACTGGACTGCCATATGTAAACTTCCTTTGATGACAAACAAATGTATGCAAGCAAAAAATGTTTTATTCTGAGAATGAAAATTCTAATGCAACACACATGTTAATCTCGAAGTTTTACTGAAAAGATGTCGCAAACCCTTTTGTGAGCGAATCACGGGTTAGGATACGACATTAACTTTTGAATGAAAGAATGCAATGCACATGCAACACCAATAAAGATCTTTTAGCACAACTCATAGGAGTCAGGAACGCTATCTCTTGGTAGTATGCTTTCGAAATAACCCTGTTTCAATTAGGACTTTTGAGGGTTGTATCGTGGCCTGGTTCACGGTTTTTGAGAAAAATGGTTTTAAGGCTCAAAGTTTATTGGTGCCCACCCACTCTTCGTGATATTCTCCAGTCCTACATTCAGCTAATTTGCACAAGCGTTCACCTCTCAAAAAGATTTTGTGATCCTTAAGGAACCCATGCATCTGATGGTTTGACACCCAATGAGGCTTTGGAGTGACAGTCACCCCTTTGTCTTTTGTTCGTAGTCACACGACTTTGTTCTTTCTTTTGTAATCCTTTTGTTTTTCCGCTTTCGCATTCTTTTGCTTTTTTTTTTTTTTATCCCTAACTTTTGCCTGGACAGATTCTTTTGAATCTTTGATTTCGGAGTCCAGCGGGATGCCCTAACTTTTGCCTAAGTTGCTTGTTTTCAAGTTTCGACTTAGCGGGCTTTTTCTTTCTTTTTTTTTTGAACAAATCGTGTGACACTTGCTTGTCTTGACTTGATTGGAAGGGTCGCGCCTACCTCACTCTTTGATTGTTGATGGATAACCATTGTGGTTTCACATCTCTTGACCTCTTGATGGTGGAATAGAAGGTAATGGATCCTCAGATGCACACTCCTTTTGAAATTTGAACACTTGGTCAAATTAACTGACGCCTACCCTGCCCCTGGGTTAAATGTGAGGGTTTTTCCATATGAAAGAAACTCCTACTTCAAGGCTCAAAGGGGTTAACGAGGGTCTATCTCCCTTATATCTCCAGTGTTTGGGGAGTTGAAACAATGCCTGTACATCCTCAACAGGGTTTTTATTCAGAAGCACACAATTAGAGATTTCTGCATTTTCAGATCATCATTCTCCCTCAGAGAGTTTAAGCAAGATAATTGGTATCGCAATGCACATATACAAACTTATGAGTGAATACGAATGGATTACTTCAGGAAAAACATGCGCGCTTTATTAGGATTATCATAAAAAGAAAAACAGATTTCATGCATGCATACAAATGTTTTTGACAAACATAAAAAGCTACACATGAGAATGCAGTAAAGAAGCTAAATGATTGTCCTTGTTAAGGAGGCTTGACTCCGTCTGGACTTATTGATTCTGAAGATGTTTTTGCAAACTGGGTGCTCAATCTGATGAAGAAAATTCAATTTATGTGCCACCCATCTGGTGTGATAACCTTTGAGTCGATCACGTCTTGCACCTTGTCTTTACCTTTACCTCTGAAAGACTTGCAATCTTCAATTAAATGGTCAAGTGCCCCAGGATGGTAGTCATACCTGGCATTTGGCATTGCAACCCCAAAGGAAGCTTTGTCGGAGATGATCCTGATGCGACTAGCTCAACCAGTTTGAATTTGAGCAAATGAGGAAACCCGTTGCACTTACGACATCGAAATAGGATCAAACTTCTTCTCAAGTTGTTCTGGCCTTTGCCCATATGCTCTGCCCCTAGGACTCTCTTGGGGAGATGGAGTTGGAAGCTGACAAGAGGTATCTTCAGGAAAGAAATTGATAATTAAGGTTGATAGATAAGGTTGCTCGCAAAGATCTCACACGATCTCCTGCCTACGTATCTCCATTGACTAATGAAGAATCAGAGCGATGTAGTTCCCCTCACTGAGAGTGAGGATTGCTTTGTTTCCTTAACACCGCATTCTGGATTTCTGTAAGCAGGCCCATCTGATTCTTCACCCGGTTAACTTCTTCTCTCAGCAGTTTCTGACCGCGGGACAACGCCTGAATGTCCACCACAAAATGCCCCAGTTGGACCTTCATCTCAGTCACCTCCGCTCGGAGTTGTTCCATATCTGAACCTTGACTGTGGTGAATTGAGTAGTTGGAAGAAGTCATGTTGGTCGTTTCTGAAGAGAATACCCAGTCAGAATGATGAATCCGCTCCGGAACACCTGTTATGCATATGAGTATGAGAATGCCATGCAAAATGCCATGTCCGAATATTTCCAGGGGATCATTATGCTTTGATTCGAATTTTTTTTTTTTTGAAAAACATAAGAAATGGATGAAAATGCTCACTGGCAAGTCTCAAAGTTAGTATCCCTTGGAAATACAAGAACATGTATGCGAAAATGATGATGCAAATGCAACAGACATGGGATCAAAGGTTCCATATAATCTGGATAACTGTTGTGCTGCTGGCTGAATAAGCTCATAAGTCGGCTCTGAAGAGAATACCGGAATACCAAAATACCGGCTAATCAGAATACCAGGATGCCGGGATATCGACATAATCAGAATACCAGAATAAACAGAACACCGACGTGATCAGAATACAGTGATG
This sequence comes from Lathyrus tuberosus, assembly GCA_022829125.1. Taxonomy (NCBI): domain Eukaryota; kingdom Viridiplantae; phylum Streptophyta; class Magnoliopsida; order Fabales; family Fabaceae; genus Lathyrus; species Lathyrus tuberosus. The sequence continues at coordinate 9,755,630 of JALAZF010000174.1, read as the reverse complement.
CCAAAATATCGGCATAATCGGAATACCAGAATAAACAGAACACCGGCGTGATCAGAATACAGTGATGCCAGAATATCGGCATAATCAGAGTGCCGGGATAATCGGAATACAATAATACCAGGCTGATGAGTCCACACTGATAAGAGAACCAAAATACCAGGTAGGATGAAAGTCAAGGTTACCTGCAAACCTGTAAACAACCCGCCCCTCTCACATGTGGGTACTAGGATGTTCAGTATCCCGGGCTCTCAGGTCGAGAAATGATGATACGTTCACCATTTTTGGTTTGGCATCATCATCAATCGAGGAGGCCTCAACTGATTCTCCAAAATGAAAGGTCCTCAGCTTCTGGCACTGAGGTCGAGAAGCAATAGTACATTCATCCCTCGGGGTACAGTGCTATCGCCAATCGAGGAGTGCCTCCACTGATTCTCTTTCAAAAAGGAAATCCTATGGCGAGTTCCTAGCATTGGGTCCTCGGATCGAGAATGTGCAATGGGTTTGCCACATAATGTGGTCTGCCACTGTCACATCTCGGGAGGAGTGCCGCAACTGAGTCCTCGGGAATGGCCACCAGAGTCGACAGCTCTCTAGATCAACATCCTGGAATACGCAAGATGCGCACGCCATGATGGGTCCCAAGATAGCCTCGTCTAGCTGTGAATTTCGTGAATACCCAACGCACTCCAAACGGCACGTAGGTCCCACTACTCTCCACTCTAATCCTAAGTGTATACTCAAGCCTGTGTAATGGGCTTATCTCTCAGAAATCCCATCCCGCCAAACAGAAAACAGCACAGTCCAGCATAGCATAATATATCATATGGAATAAAAATTCTAAAATGCAGTAAATGCAGTAATATACAGTAATATACAGTAAAACGGTAAATACAGCACAACAATAAACACCCAATGAAAGAAAAATAGACAAGCGTTAGGATTGACTCGCTTAGGATGGACCAGCAATAGGTCAGCCTTTCCCCAGCAGAGTCGCCAGCTGTCGCTCCCGGGATTTTCATCCTAGTACAAACGCGAAAGTGGCACCGAAACAGAGTCGCCAGCAATGTGTATTTATCCCAAGAGAGGGAAAGGAAACACCGCATAAACCTGAGGGAAAGAAAAGAGCATGGTCTTGCGACCAAGAGAAAGGGTAAGGGAGTCGGTTACGCGAGAGGAAGGTATTAGCACCCCCACGCGTCCATCGTACCCGATGGGATCCACGCTTGCTTGTCTCGATCAAAGGGTGTAAGAAAAGAATACTGAGAAAGAAACTGAAAAAGGAATGGAAAAGGAAAGGAGAGAGAAAGAGAAACAAATGTAGGGAAAATAAAAGAAGTGCTCGCATGGGCCCTACCCCACTGCTTACGTATCTCATCGGGAGCATGAGAATCAGAGCGACGTAGTTCCCCTCACTAGGGATGGATTGTTTGTGTTTTTTAAGGAACGGCTAACGTTCTAGCTCAGGTGTTGCAGTCTCGCTGGTCCGAGTGCGTTACCGTCTTGCACGAGAACGAGTAGGAGCACGTTCGTACGTTGAGAGTGAATGAGGTGAGAAAAGAATTCCCGAAGGAAAGACGTTATTGTTTGTTTTTGTCTTTTAAGATTTTTTTCATTTGTTTGCATATGATAGTGTATCTGAATCTTAGTCATTGGAATGCGTACATTCTCACATCCCAAGATGGAATGGGTAAGAAAACTAAGAGTGAAAAAGACCCCCACACTTAGTTCCAATTGTCAAGGTTCAAACACACTAGCATACTTGTGTTTATTAAGTGTTTTTGTTGATTAGGAAATGGAGAAGTGTTTTTTATTTGTACCTTCAACAAGTATTGCATTTAAGTCCCTCACACAAGATCAAATGTTTAACACATTGACCCAAGATGGGCTATATGCTACACATTCTAAGATTACAAGAGAAGACCCCTTATAATCTTTTCTTTATATGAAAGGCCTAAATGCAATAAATGCCTACCTTTATTATATGTTTTGAATTTTCCTTTAAGAGATGAGAAGAGAGACTCAAGAGAGGATAAAGGTAAAAATCTATATGGACTAAGACTCAATCCTAATTGATTAGTTAAGGGAGTGATCCTAAGGTTTGTGAGGTTTAAACCTAAAGTCTAAAGAAAGAATGAATTAAACAATTCACTTCTAAAGTAGAAGATGAATTGTAATTCACAAAGGGAAAGTGATGGGTTATTAAAAGAAAGCACATAAGTGCTTAACAAAACACAAAATGGAATTGTAAAAGAGATGAAAGGAAATAAATTTGGAGGTGGATTCCTTATCCACGCACAATTGCAACTTACCAAAGCCCCTACATGGTTAGTAAACATGTATAAGAAGTATAAGAAGTAAAAGAACATGTAATGCATCATAAAACTCAAAAGAATTAAATGAGAAATCAAATCCTAGAACCACAACCAGAATGTACATCATATGGGAAACAAATGGTTATTATCATGCAAGTCCAAGTGGATAGGCAACAAACATTATCCATGGCACTAGAACATGCCACCATAAGAAAAGGGAGAATGAAAGATGAAAGGAAAAAGAAGAAATGCATAAATGGAACATGTAATCCATGGATCAGAATTGAAATGAAATGAAAAATGATTCACAAACCTCTCACAAGTATTCATGAAGCACATCAAGACATTTAAGAAGTGATAGAAGAAGTAGAATTGAAATGGAAGTTCCAAACAAAGGAAAGTGCAAACACAACATGTTAAAGGTGCACAAGGTTCAAATGATAATCAACAAGCAAAGATGACATATAATATGTACCAATGACCTATAATGTCAAGATTGTAACTCACCCAATAGGCAAATGATCATGCAAGTATACACAAAAGAAAACATGTAAACATGCACAAAAGATTACAATGATATGACATGTTATAATGCTTTAAATGAAATGCATCAAACAAAAATCAAATGGCCTCATGAAAATTATGAAAACATGGTATTGAAGTTCACCAATCAGAGATGAATCACATATCAAAGTAGCATGCAAGGAACCAAGGCAAAATGAGGTCAAACAATGCACTTAGGTCAAATAGACATATCATACAAAGTAGCACAAAAATAAACACCAAACATGCCATAAACTAACCTAAAAAATCAAATAAAAATCACTTAACATACCTCAAGATGATAATGACTCAATGCAAAAAGAAGAGCATCAAAACAATTTTTAATGATCAAGAAAAAAATTAAACAAGATCATGTACCATATTAAGAATGCACATCAAAGAAATTCAAAGAAAAATATAGAACAGGGGTAAAAAGGTCATAAAATCACCAAAAATTTTCTAAATGTTTTAATGATACTCATGAATTTTTGTGGAATTTTATGATGCTATTTAGTATTTTTAAAAATTAAAAAGCAAACATGTAGAAAAATAGAAAAATAAAATGAAATGGAAATAAAAAAGGGGGTGCAAGCATAGCAATCCATCAGTTCAAAATCATTGGGCTTGAAAAACATAGGGTGCAAATATCAATTCAGAGCCTGGTCCAAACACGCGCTATCCACAACAACTAGCATGCACTCTCAGTCAACAAAAGTCAATCAATTCACGCCATTGGATCAAGTCAAGTCAGCATAATAGTCAAAGTAGTTGAATCTAACGCACACACATGAATGTCCACGCACACTACGATGCACTGCACCACACATTGATTAATTGAATTCAGAAATAAGACACATGAGGTGCATGTGCATTTTAATGTGCTGGCACACTCTTAACCACACGATGATGAAAAACCAAGGGCCACGATTAAAACGAACACAAACCCTAGCATCTGAAACCACCGGCCGGAGATGACTTCCGGTCACCTTCTCTGGCTAATCACCACCGTCTGCAACCTCAAATTTTCCAGAATTCCACAAATGATATACCAAAATGAAGAGGAAGTAAAGGAGAACACGGATCCAGTGATAAAACACACAAAAAGTTCATGAAATGAGAGAATCAAACAGAGGAAAATTTGCCCTAACTTTTCAACTATGCCTCTAAAGGCCTATCAACTAGCCAGACAAGTTCTTGAGCTTATAAGAAGCTTCAAGAACCTGAAAACATATTCACATCAGCTCTATAATGGTGGAAATTCGTACCTGAAGATTTGAGACCTTGAGATGTTCTTCAGAAAACCAGAGATCCTGCTTCCTCTTTGAGCTACTTTTGGCCAAATAAAGGCTTAGATGCAGTGATTGATGATGATTCAGTGGAAAGAAAGTGGAACCAAACTTCAAAACCAGTTACAATGTGATGAAATTGAGAGAGAATCAGAGAGAGTGTTGAATTGAAAAGGAACAAAGTGAAACTCGAGAATCAGTTGAAATGGTGAGATTGAGAGAGAAGAAGAGAAAGTTTCTGAAGTGAATGTGTGAAAAATGAAGTTAGAGATGAAGTTTGAGAGTGAGGTTTTTATTTATAGTGTGAGCTAACCATAGTTAACATGAGTGAGTCAGCTGAGTCATGGTTGAGTTAAGTGAGTCATCCCTAACTAACTGAGTCAAGTTAGTTAGGGAGAGCAGTAGTATGGTGATGGCAACTCATGGTAAACTATGGTGGAGGTGGAAATGAATTGAATGGAAAGGCTGTTGTATCACAAAACTTGTTCAGCAAGCTTGTTATTTCTACTTTCATGCATAATGAGGCACGTGCTAGGGTGTGTATAAAATGTGTTTGGTTTAAAAAGGCAATGGATAGCTGGTATGAATAATGCACGTGCAATCTTGTAACAACAACATCAACAACATTGGTTTTGTTTCTGATTTTTATGACAGTTGAGAACAGTGGAGATATGGTGATTTGATGATGTTTTCCTCTCTACTCAATGATTGGTTTGGTGAGTTTTTGGATTCATTTGAAAGAGGAGATGTAAGAGGACATGCTTGGTATGAAAAATGAATTGAAATAAGGCTTGGAAGAGGTTGAAAAATGACTTGGAATACACAAGTTTGAGAACTGGTTATGGGGGCGTGGCGAAAGTTGGTTGACAAGGTAACATGGCACCTAAGTTTTCAGCATGATCAAAGCACATTGGACTCAACATAACTTCTTGACCTTTGATCAAATGAAAAAAACATGAACACCAATCTTAAAGATCTCACATAGAGGAACAACTTCCATGTTGAAAGATTTTTCATTTGAGGCCTCTAACCATGAGTAATTGATCTAAACATTTGGCCCACCATGTGTTTGAGAAAATGACTGCGCGCGTGCCCTGAAAATCTTGGTCATGACCTAGTTTTGAACCTACTTTGCTCAAACTTTGATCAATCATATCTCACTCAATTTTTATCCAATGGAGATGTTCCACATATTGATGTGAAGCTTAAAACAAGATCTTTTGTTGTGGCCGAGTGGAATTTTCATTTGGTGCTTCAATTTTAAATGGCCTTGGTTCAAACTCTGATGCAAAATGGCCAAAACTTACTATTTTTAGTAACCCTTCCTCTTCCAAAAATGGCAACTTTCCACCTCTTGATTTTTTCATGATTCCTTTGGAGTTGCTTGATCAAATTTTGCACATTGGACATATGTAACATGAATTTCATGATTTTGGGCTCAAAAAGTCAAGAGTTGACTTTTTCCTCTGATTATTTGACTTGGCCCCAATTTTCCTGATTTCTGATCTTTCTTCCAATTGAACCACTTCCTAAACCAATTGAGGGGCAATTCTCCATACACATACACTTAAGAACATGTAGAATACCATGACATCAAGTTTTCTCCAAAAAATCAAAGATTCCCTGATTTAATGGGAAACCCTAGTTTTGGTGCCCACCTCCTAGGAGAAAAATGTGCAGTCTTCAATTTCAAATTCCTCAGAGTATGTTGTGTATCCCCTTAAAGGATGATGAGATATACCATTTGAGGATGATTTTGGATCAATGAACTATCTCTTTTGAGGGTCTTCCTTCAGTTTTTGAACCTCTTGCATAGTGAAAGATGTAGTGCTTCAATCTCCCATTGAATCTCCCTTCCTTGAGGTTTTGGATGATCAATTGAGATAGTATGATACATGAAAGACTTCTTGGCTTGCCTTGAGGCAACTTGACTGACCTTTTTGTGCTTTGAATGATCCCTTGATTGTCCACCTTCCACCTGATCACATGCCCTGATGGTAAGAAGGATGCCATGCTTCATTTTTCTATGTTAAATGCAATGCAATGCTAATGAGATGGATATGATATGATAAATGATAATGCCATGCTATGATGACAAAGAGGGAGAGCAAATTTTGGGGTATTACAGGGGTGAATTAGGTTAAGAAACCCTAATTCCTGATTTTTTATGAATGCATCCCCTGAGGCAAAATTGACTTGATGATTGGGTCCATGAGGTCCTATGAAGTATATTAGGTTATGTTTTGGATCATTGGCTTGTGCCCAGATGAAAAATTTCCATCTGGAGGCCCTGGTCGACCAAAACCCTAATTTGGTGACACTGTCGATCTTGAGACTTGATCCACCTAGAAGGGAGCAGCCTTGGGCTTGATTCTTGAAGTGGGAGTCCTTTTGATCCATTGTGGATGTTTGAGAGGTTAGACAAGTTAAAGATCATGTCATTCCTTGATTGATCCTTTGTCGTAGGCTCTGAGAGGGCATGAAACCCTAATTTTGATTGTAGTGGATGCTCACCCATCTTTGGGGAGACTGATGAAGTATGATGGTTCCTCCATATTGTGATGATGATTTGCACAATGATGGGAAATCTTAGTGGTCAAAATTTGGGGTATGACAGATGCCCCTATTAAATCTTCTTGGACCCGAAGGTGCGAATGACGAAGGTATTCGGGCATTCGGGGTGCAAGAGGATTAAATATCGGAATACCCGAAATTTTGATGGTGGTTATGAATGGTAGCTTACGCATTCATATTCTTTAGCTAAGTGATGATGCTTAGAAAAGGTAAACTTCCCCTTGATCCTGGTCTTCAGCCAAGGAGCTGGTCTTAGTTTCCTTTTGGGATAAACCTCCCCTCGATCCTGGTTTCCTGCCAAGGAACTGGTCTTAGTTTATCTTGTTAACTTCCCCTCTATCCTGGTTTCCTAACAAGGAACTGGTCTTAGTTTCTGAAGTAAACTTCCCCTCGATCCTGGTTTCTTACCAAGGAACTGGTCTCAGTTTCTGAAGTAAACTTCCCCTCGATCCTGGTTTCCTACCAAGGAACTGGTCTTAGTTTCTTTTGTCAATAAACTTCCCCTCGATCCTGGTTTCCTACCAAGGAACTGGTCTTAGTTTCTGAAGTAAACTTCCCCTCGATCCTGGTTTCTTACCAAGGAACTGGTCTCAGTTTCTGAAGTAAACTTCCCCTCGATCCTGGTTTCCTACCAAGGAAGTGGTCTTAGTTTCTTTTGTCAATAAACTTTATTGACAAGGGACGCTATGCGTAGCGGCTTTCCTCAAACTTCTCGCCGAATTTTCCTGGGGAGATGCCATTTGACAGAAAAACTCTAATGTCAGACTCGCTGGGAGGACCCAGTCGTCTGAGTTGTAGAGGTGTACAAACTTCTCTGTTGGAGATGCCATTTGTTGACTCTACTTGGGGAATGCGAGTCCCTTGAGAGACTTCTTTCGCCTTGGGGGTCTTACATCACACTTTTCTCGGGATCTTCCCGGAGAAATGCCATATGATGGGATCCAATTTTGAGGTGCCGATGACCTTTTCATCAGTGGTTTTTTTTTTGAGAAAAACTGCTGTACCACCGAATCTCTGATTAAGAGGCTTTCTCTATGGATTTTCCTTAATCCGGGGAATCAAGGATATCATCTTCAATGGCGAAGAGTGATGTTGATTGAAGGCTCTCTGATGTTTCAGAGGTTCAAGTTATCTAAGTGGTCGAGGGCCAACTTCCTTCCAGAAATAAACTAGAGGCGAGGTTGTTCAAATGCAACGTTTCCTGACGAGGCAAGAACTGACAACTCGATTGAGAGAACTTCTATCACTAGGGGACAAGACCGACTAGAGTGATAGTGATGCAATATGAAATGTGAATGCAAATCAATAATGCATGATATATGTATGTTTATGCTGACAAAACTGACGCGACATACAAACTGACAGGTGAACACGACTGAATACTCGGCCATCGCGGGGCGAAGAAGTACCGCTAGTTCTGAATAGCAATTCCACCTTGCTTAGGAGAGATAGTCCCTGCGGGGAATACCGTTGATCGGGCTTAGGAGATAAGAACTCAGCTGAGGCGTGTTAGACGAAACAAGGTCTCTGACACAGTTGATCCCTTTATTCAGGCGTACTGGGTTAGAAGAAGTACTTTTATTCTGCATTTTGAGGTTCGATTACTTCTGGAGAAGCGACCGATGTTCTTCTGATGTTCAACAGTCAAAAGAAATTGCCATCTTTATTAAAAAGCAGAAAAAGTTTTAACAAGTAAATTCATTTTTGTTTTATTTCAAGAATCGTTAACCATGTTAAAATGTCGTTCTGTAAAGCTAAAACAAGTAAGAATTACAAACAAAAGCACAAGGGCTCAAATTTTATTGATATGATGGAAATCAGCCGAACGCGTGATTCCATTGAGTATTTACAAAGTTAGAAAATGGTAATTTACAGGGAAAAGGACTACGTTGAAATATAACGACCACTATCCTTCTACCAACTTTGAATTCGGGACATCCTGAGCTTCTGTCGAAGATGACCTTGACTTGAGTTTTCCTCCGATGATGTAACTGCTGCTGCTGAGGGACTTGCCTTTGTTGAACATAGTTAATTGCCATTATCCCTAATTTTTGCCTGGATTGTACTATGATGTTTCCAATCCATCGGGATGATTTTTTTTCCATGTCTCTAATTTTTTCCTGGACCGCCCTTTCGGGTTTTCAATCCACCGAGACGTTTTTTTTAGGCGAAGTATTTCTTGACTACATCAACATTCGTGGGGTAGGCAAATTCCTCTCCGTCCATGGTTGCAAGTCTCAAGGCGCCGCCTGAGAAAGCTTTCGTGACCACATAGGGGCCATCATAATTTGGAGTCCATTTACCCCAAGAATCAGTGAGAAATGATTGTATCTTCTTGAGCACGAGGTCTTCTTTCCTGAAGACACGAAGTCGGACCTTTTTGTCGAACGCCTTCTTCATTCTCTGTTGATACAATTGACCATGGCATAGTGTCGTTATTCTCTTTTCTTCGATCAGATTCAGTTCGTCGTGTCGGCTTTGACAACATTCAGCTTTGGTGAGCTTAGCTTCCATCAATACTCGGATTGATGGGATCTCTACTTCTATGGGGAGCACTGCTTCCATGCCATATACTAGAGAGAAAGGGGTAGCCCCTGTTGAAGTGCGGACAAATGTTCGATAACCATGAAGAGCAAAGGGTAACATCTCGTGCCAGTCTTTGTAGGTTACAACCATCTTTTGAACGATCTTCTTGATGTTCTTATTGGCCGCTTCTACCGCTCCGTTCATCTTTGGTCGGTAGGGAGATGAGTTATGGTGTTTAATCTTGAACTCTACGCACAACTCTTTCATCATCTTGTTGTTCAAATTGGATCCATTATCAGTAATGATCTCGCTTGGAACACCATAATGGCAGATGATATTGTTTTTGATAAATCGGACCACCACTTGTCGGGTTACATTAGCGTACGACGCTGCTTCGACCCACTTGGTGAAATAGTCAATGGCTACCAGGATGAACCGATGTTCGTTTGAAGCCTTAGGCTCAATCAAGCCAATCACGTCGATTCCCCATATGGAAAAAGGCCACGAGGAAGAGAGAACTTTGAGATGCGATGGCGGTACATGAATTTTGTCAGAGTATATCTGACACTTGTGACACCTCCTCATGTACTTGTAGCAGTCGGATTCCATTATCAACCAATAGTACCCTGCTCTCAGAATTTTTCTCGCCATTGTGTGTCTGTTGGCATGAGTGCCAAAGGATCCTTCATGAATTTCTTTCATCAGTATTTCTGCTTCTGGTCTGTCTATGCATCGGAGCAAGACCAAGTCAAAATTCCTCTTATAGAGAGTGTCACCGCTCAGGAAGAAGTTTCCAGCCAGTCTTCTGAGGGTCTTTCTATCTTTCCTGGATGCCCCAGGTGGGTACTCTTGTTTCTGAAGGAAGCATTTGATATTGTGATACCAAGGTCTGTCGTCTAGGACTGCTTCAATCGTGAAGATGTAAGCGAGCCGTTCAAGGCGTATTATGTCGATCTTAGGTAGGTCGTTCCATTGACCTACACTAATCATAGAAGAGAGAGTGGCTAATGCATTAGCCATGTGATTCTCCTCTAGAGGGATGTGATGAAACTCAACTCTGTTGAAGAAGGGTAACAACCTTCTTGCATAGTCCTTGTAAGGATTCAGTCCTGATTGGTATGTGTTCCAATCTCCTTTAATCTGATTGATAACCAGGGTTGAGTCGCCCTATACGTCCAAGTTTTTGATCCTTAAATCAATCGCTTCTTTGAGACCCATGATACATGCTTCGTATTCGGCCTCGTTGTTTGTATATTTAAACGTAAGTCTGGCAGTGAAAGGAATGTGGGTACCCTGAGGGGTAACAATGATTGCCCCAATTCTGTTTCCGTAATAATTGACTGCTCCGTCAAAGATAAGTCCCCATTGGGAACCTGGTTCTGGCCCTTCACTGGGTAACGATTCATCGCAGTCTTTCATTTTTAGATACATGACATCTTCGTCTGGAAAGTCAAACCCGACTGATTCCTAATCGTCAATCGGTTGATGAGTCAAATGATCGGCTAAAATACTTCCTTTAACGGCTTTCTGAGCGTGGTACTCTATGTCATATTCTGATAGCAACATCTGCCAACGGGCAATCCTTCCCGTGAGAGCAGGTTTTTCGAAGACATACTTGATTGGATCCATTTCGGAGATTAACCAAGTAGTGTGACGAATTATGTATTGGCGAAGACGTTTGGCTGCCCAAGCCAAAGCGCAATAAGTTTTCTCAAGCATCGTGTACCGAGTCTCGCAATCGGTGAATTTCTTGCTCAGATAGTAGATGTCAGACTCTTTCCGTTTGGTTTCATCTTGTTGGCCAAGTACACATCCCATTGAGTCCTCTAGGACTGTGAGGTAAATGATCAGTGGTCGTCCTTCCACTGGAGGTGATAGAATCGGCGGATTCAATAGGTATTCCTTAATATTGTCGAAGGCGGTTTGGCAATCTTCTGACCAAACACAATCCTGGTTCTTTTTGAGTAATTTGAAAATCGGCGCACACGTGGCGGTCATAAGGAATATGAACCTGGAGATGTAGTTTAAACGTCCCAAGAATCCTCTGACTTGTTTTTCAGTTTTCGGAGAAGGCATTTCTCGAATGGCCTTGACCTTGTCAGGATCAACCTCAATTCCTTTCTGGCTGACGATGAACCCTAAGAGTTTCCCTGAACGGACACCGAAGGTGCACTTGTTGGGATTCAAGCGGAGTTTGTACTTCCTCAAACGTTCGAATAGTTTCGACAGGTGGGTCACATACTCCTCTTCTTCTTAGATTTTGCAATCATGTCATCGACATATACCTCTATTTCCTTGTGTATCATGTCATGAAAAAGAGTAATCATGGCCCTTTGATAGGTTGCCCAGGCGTTCTTCAAACTGAATGGCATCACCTTGTAACAAAAGGTACCCCATGGGGTAATGAACGAAGTTTTTTCCATGTCTTTCGGCGCCATTTTGATCTGGTTATAGCCTGAGAATCCATCCATGAAGGAGAAAATTTTTAACTTTACTGTGCTGTCTACCAGCATGTCAATGTGTGGTAAAGGAAAGTCGTCCTTTGGACTTGCCTTGTTCAGATCATTGTAATCAACACACATTCTGACCTTTCCATCCTTTTTGGGAACGGGTACGATGTTGGCTAACCATTGAGGATATTCAGATGTAGCGAGGAAACCTGCATCGAGTACCTCCTCTTTGATTTTGATAGCCATGTTCGTGTGAGTCCGTCTCAACCTTTGCTTTACTGGCGAACATTCCGATCTCAATGGTAAATGATGTTCCACGATGCTGGTATCCAACCCTGGCATATCCTGATAGGACCAAGCGAATACATCGGGGAATTCTTTGAGAAGCTTTACCAAACTCTCTTTGGCAGTTGGACTGAGCAGTGCCCCAATCCTGGTTTCTTTTTTCTCTTTTTCTGAACCCAAGTTTACCGTTTCCAACGGCTCTTTGTGAGGTTCAATGGACCTTTCCTCTTGTCTGAGTAGTCGCGAGATCTCTTCTGGAATTTCGTTGTCATCTTCTTCTTCAGCCTTGAATACCGAGAACTCAAAGTTGGGAGAAGGCATCGGATCGTATGTTTCAACGGGGTTTAAAACAAGCAATCTGCATGATGTGATAATTCGTGTTTAGAAGAGATAGAGAAAATGCAAGTGTGTGCAGTGTTTTATTTTACTGCTTGTTTTTATTTTTAAATGTTTTTTAGGATTACCATTTTCTGAAAAAGCAAAAAGAGAAAACATCAATTAATGCAGAAATTACATAACGACGTTATTTTATTAATAAACAAGTCGATCCTTGAAACTACAGCCCTATAAAACAAAACTCTGTCGCTTTGGGCGAAGCGAAGAGGGAAATTTACAGAAAGTGAGCCCTATCAAAACATCCGTTTCACCTGGGCAGGGTGAAAGGTTAAAGATGGCAATTACTTAGATTGGCGAACGACCTTCGGAACATCGTCAGCAACCCATTGGCGGTGAACTCCTCGGTGAATCACAAAGTCTGGCACCTTCTTTGATTTATCTTCAGAAATAACGCTGATTTCTGGTGGAGCAGGATCATTGGAATCTGTCTCCCAGGCAGAGTTGTCGTAGGAGAATTCCTTTATTACATTTTGCATAGCATTTGTGCTCTCAGCTGTATTTCCCCATCCAGTTGGCTGGATATCTTCGAGCCTGATACGAGAGCTTTCGGGAGCGGTGTACTTGACCATATAGTCGTATTTTCCACTCGGTTGTCCCAAGGTGTCCCACACTTCTTTGGAACTGGAGGGGTCATCTCTCTCGATGACGTTGACCTCGGGAAAAGCATAGTTGATGAATTCAAGTCCTGCAAACGTTGCAAATTCATCGTCATGTTGAGTAGTTTTTGAATGACCTGAGTGTTGATCCCATGACATGGTGGGGACACAGGCATTCTGTTCAATGATGCTCAGCTGATTTTCATTGTTCGGCTGACTTTCTTTCCCCAAATCTCCTAGATAAGGTTGCCACATTGGCAGACCATCCAATGGGCCATAGTAGTTGTAGTCAAAGATGTCTTTCATCAGAGTGTCTTCCTCTAATGAATTTGGCGGAGCGCGACATCCTTCCGGGTCACAATCTCCATATATCATTTCGACATCTGACCGTGGTATAAATCTCGGAATCTGTGCGGGATGGCAAAATGGTATAGGCACCTCTTCCTGAGACATATAACCGTCCTCGTTAAGGTAGGACTTCCATTCTTCATCTGTGTCAGAGAGATCTTCCTCATTGATAGCATGTACTACTTGAGACACTGGGTGAAGGAAACCTCCATTGTGGAAGAAGTTTTGAAGGGGATGAAGACTTTCATCGTTGGTAGCTGTCCGGGTACAGGTTGCAGAAAAACCAAGACCCTTCTTTGTTTTATTGTCAATAGGAATGACAAGCTGTCCCCATCCGATTGTATCGGTACTCTCGACTTCTTTGATAGCATCGTTGTATGAAGAAATGGAAGTTCCTTCTTTGAACTGATTGTCCTTGCTTACCGACAATGCTTGGAACTGAGTTCCAATAACCTCCTCGGGTTCTATACTAGTAGATGATGATAACTACTCACGAGCAAGACCTACTCCCCACAGACTGGGAGAAGTTGATCGTTCTGAACGAACTTTAGCTTTTGGTGGAGGCTTGAAGTAACCGCTCCAGCCTGATGTATCCAAGGTCTACCTAACAAACAACTGTATGTTTCCCAGATGTCCATGACCTGGAAAGTGACTTGGAAAGTGTGAGGGCCGATAGTTATGGAAAGATCAACTTCGCCGATAACTGTTTTTCTGGATCCGTCGAACGCTTTGACGACAACCTCGCTGATTCTCATCGGAGGGCCTTTGAATGATAATTGCATCAAAGTGGACTTCGGCATAACATTCAGGGCTGACCCTATGTCTACCAGTACGCTGGCTAAAGCATCGTCCTGGCAGTTAACTGTAATGTTGAGCGCCATGTTATGACGGCGACCCTCTTCGGGTAATTCCTCATCACTAAATCCAAAATTGTTGCAAGAAGTGATGTTAGAGACAATGCTATCGAACTGTCTGATTTTTACATCTTGTTCCACAAAGGCTTGCTCTAATACTTTCTGTAGAGCCTCCCTGTGCGTTTTTGAACTGAGTAACAGTGATAATACCGAGATCTTTGAAGGAGTCTGTAACAGTTGATCGACAATGTTGTATTCACTCCTTTGGATGAGTTTCAACATCTCATCATTGTTTTTCGAAAGGTCGGGATTACTGGATTGACCGACTGATGGATCGGGAGCTTCTGCCTGAAGTTCCTTTTCTTTGTTAAGTTCCCCAACCCCTCGGTTGAAGATTCTACCACTCCGTGTTACTCGACTGATGTCTGCAATGTTCACGACGGAGGGTAATGGAATTTCCTTTCCATTTTCAATTGTTGTTGCACCGTATTTGTAAGGGATAGCCTTAGTTGACTCATACGGTGTTGGTCCCGGCAGATAGATGACTATGGGAACCTTTTGATTTTTCTGACCATCATAAGTAATCTCGATCAGTTCCCGGTTGGGAACTTTAGATTCGTCAAGTAGAGGGATAACGGAAAAAAATCCCTGGTCCTATGATGACCAGAGATTGTGACAACATCCTCAACTTGATCGGCAAGGTAGTTCGGCGTCCAATTGATGGGTCCAGAACCCGGATATGGACGAATTTCTCCACGATCCACCTGACCCTGAAAAGCTGCTCTCACAAGGTAACACCCTTGGTTACTTTCCGAACAGACGCTACAATGGTCATAATTGTGTGGTGGCACCTGGCCACGCCCACTTTGAACACAATGTAACCTCACTAGGTTAGCTTCCATTGATTGGACATCCTGACTCTGACGCCGAGTAGGATTCCTGTTACTGATACTAATTTGCTGAGTATCTTCATCCATATAGATTAGCATCCACCAGTGATTTAACTAGTGCTGAAGTGCCTCCTGGACAAGGGTACAACCTCGATCGTTTTCGCAACCTGCTTTACAGCTTTGATAGTTGTGTGATATTAAGAATCCGAGTCGGACCTGCTCAGCATGTAACTCTACCAGGTTGGTATTCATCACCCGAATATCGAAGATCTGAACCATGTTGATCTGATAGGGATTCCTATCATGGTAGTCTTGGATCCATCCAAGATCCATCTGACGCTGGAGGGCCTCTTGTATGAAAGAGCATCCCTGTTTGTTTACCGTGCAAGTCAGACAGGAACTGTAATCGTGTCGTGGCAGATTATGATATTGGCTTTGCCTTGAGTGCATCGCCACCAAGTTGACATTCATTGCATGGATATCGTGGTTCTGAATGATGTTAGAATTCGTGTAGACCATGTTAACTCCACGAACTCGGTGCTCTTTGATCCATCTGAGATCCATTTGTTCCTGTAGAGCTGCTTGTACCACAGAACATCCCTGATTGTCTTTAGAGCAGATATCACACTGGTGATAGTTATGAGGTGGCACATGGCCATATCCACTCTGCTACAATGCATCTTGACCAAATTGGTTTTCAACAAGAGTACATCTTGAATTTGATAAACGTTGTTAGACTCTCCCTTTATCAAATTGACTGCAGCCTTCTCGTGTTGAGGCAGCGGGTTCGTAAGAACATTAGGATTTGTATCCTTGAAGGATAAGACCCCGCTCCTAACAAGTTTTTTCACGTCGGATTTGAAATTAAGACAATTCTCAATGTTATGCCCTGGACCTCCTTGATGATAAGGGCAAGTTTGATCCACCTTAAACCAGAAAGGCAGATTTTCCGGTACTATAAGAGGGAACTTAGTCTGAATGTGCCCCTTAGCCAGTAGTAATGGAAATAGTTCTGCGTACAACATGGGTATAGGATCAAACCCCGATGGTCATGTTGTACGGTTGTTGTTATATGGAGGACGAGCCTGCTGAAGAGGCTGTTGTGTCCTTTGCTGATCAGGTTGCCTCTACACAACCTGAGGTTGATACGTAGGAATAGGCGTAGGGCTGATAGCAGGAGTTACAACTGCTACTGGTTGATAACGTCGCCTTTGATTTTCGAGAGAGATATTCCCAATATCTTGCTCCTTTTTCTTAGGGAGAGCACTACCGTATTTTTTAGTACCGCTCGTCGATCCAGCGTCTTTTACCAAACCTCCTTCTCGGACGGCTTCCTCAAGACGAACTCCCATGCCCACCATCTCGGTGAAATCACTGGGCGCACTGGCAACCATTCTGTCATAGTAAAATGAGCTTAAGGTTTTTAAGAAGATCTTTGTCATCTCTTTTTCCTCAAGAGGTGGACAAATCTGAGCGGAAATTTCACGCCACCTTTAAGCATACTCCTTAAAGGTTTCCTTGTCCTTTTGAGACATCGATCTGAGTTGATCTCTGTCGGGTGCCATGTCTAAATTGTATTTGTATTGTTGGACGAAGGCGGTGCCAAGATCTCTGAAAGTGCTGATCGTGGCACGGTTTAAACCCATGTACCATTTGAGCGCGGCACCGGTTAAACTATCCTGGAAGTAGTGAATCAGTAGGTCCTGATTCTCCGTCTAAGCTGACATTCGCCGAGCATACATCACCAGATGGCTTTGAGGGCAAGAGTTACCCTTGTATTTTTCAAAGTCGGGCACTTGAAATTTGTGCGGAACTTTCACATTGGGGACCAGACAAAGGTCTGCGGCGTCCTTTCCAAATAGATCCTGACCGCGAATGGCTTGCAGTTCCTTCTACATTTCCAAGAACTGTTCCTGGAATTCATCCATTCTATAGAACATAGTTTCCTTATTATCAAAAGGGATCGGTGGAATCTGTCCTTCTGGGACAGTGTGCACCACAGGGGGTGGTACCGTGACTACGGCAGTAAGTCTTGGTGTTTCCCATAGTTTGTAACCTTCAGGAGTCTTCAGTATGCCTCTGGCATCTTCGCTTTCCCGAAGTTTGTAACCTTCAGGCCCAGCGGCTTCTGTTGAGATTCCCTGATCTTCAGTGATCGGCGGAACATATCCTTCCGGGATATAGTTAACAGGCATGCCCCAAGGACGATCTTTCGGCATTTGATACCTAGGATCATACTTCTCCACAATGGGCGTTGAGGTGATCTCTGAGATCACAACTCTTTGTAGTTGAGCTTCTGCCATGGTTTGCATGTCGTTACGAAGCTTTCTCATATCCTCTCTCAGAGCGTCGATCTCTTCCTTCAACTCTCTATTTTCTTCCTCAAGATCATCCATCTTTTTCTGACGATTGGCCCGAGTATTGTACGAATGAGACAGTTTGACTCTAGAATCGAGACACAAACGTGAGATTCGTAGGTAAGAAGAATACGTGATGTGAGAATGATGAATGCAATCATTATATTAATTTTTTTTTGGTTTCATCAAAATAAACTTCGACAATTAGATTGCAAATATCAAACAGTGGGGAAACCCCTTTTTATTAAAATTCAAAGGATTACAGAAATGGAAATACAGTAGATTACAAGGTGCAGAAATAGAAACCTAAGCTAATGGGTCCCGAGTCCTCTCTGAAGAGAAATCAGGTGCTGATTCTGGTATCTTCCTTTTCTTTGACCAGGGCTCTTGGGCCGTTGTCGAGTTGTCATTCCTTTGCCAGGTGAAAGAAGTGAGCAAATTCCTTTAGTCATCTTGATTCTCTACAGCATGTTGCTCCAAAATTTCAATCAGAGCATCTTTCTCTTTCAGTAGTTGCTGAATTTTGATGCACTATACGTTGAGGGTGCGATACTTGTTCTTCCAAGACCTTCTCTCCTTTTGAACTTTGTTGAGAGTAACCTGAAGCTTTTCAGTTTCCGTCATGAAGTACATGACAGATTCCCTCTGCGGAAGAATTCCGTAACGAGGATAAGGCCTTTTTAGCTTGAGAGCTCTAGTTTGTACCCAGTAGAGATAAGGCTCCACCGAGACACAGTCCGGTTTTCCTAGAGACTCTCGTCCTTTCCTATGAACATGCTTCCAAGCGTGTACTATTTCCATCTTTAGTGCTCTGTCATTTTCTCCTTCCTTGAAGAAAAGACCTTCCAGATGAACACCCCGTGGGACGTGTCTCATCGGGTATCCAAATTGACGACGAACGAGAACTGGATGGTAATTGATTCCTCCCTTAGTTCCTATAAGGGGTACGTTAGGGAAGTTTCCACAACGATCAATGATTCTGATTCCATCATAGATCCTATTACACCAATCTATATCAGAGTTGGTAAGAGACATAATTTTCTGCGACCAACGTAAGGCACTCTTGCAATCCCAAAAAGCAGTAGACTTGGGCAAGTGGGAGATAAACCATTTGTAAAGCAAAGGTACACAACATGTGATCTCCCCTCCGCTGTACAAATTTCCCAAGTGTACAGAATGATACGCATCTGCGAGCAAAGTCGGCACAGGGTTTCCAATGAGAAAAACCTTAATGGAGTTGATATCGACGAAGTTATTAATGTTGGGCAACAAAAATAACCCGTAGGTGAGCAAGACAAAGATGCTTTCAAAAGCAGTCACGTTTCCTATACTGGCAAAATACAGGGCCTTCTTTGTCAAGAACTGGGCTGGCAAACCTTGGATGCCACCCTTAGTGGTTATGTGAGTCCTGACCTCAGACTCGTCCAAATGAATTACTCTTGCAATGGTCTGATTCTTTGGAATTTCTTCCAGTCCAAAAAATGGAGCTCGATCAGTGATATGTAAATCGATCAGATGAGAATACTCCTCCAGCGTTGGTGCGAGCTGGTAATCCGGGAATGTAAAGCAGTGATAAACCGGATCATAGAATTGGACGAGCGCGTCCATGATTCCCTCAATCACATGGACTCTTAGCAGAGATAGCAAACCTCCGTACTTGGCTCTAAAAGCCTCTTGGTTTGTGATCATCCTCGCCAAACCTCTTAAATCCTCTAGTTTTGGAATCCTGAAGGTATACCTATGGGTTCTCCTTCTACCAAAATCCATGAGCGCAATCCTTTTTTCTGACATTTGCAATCATTGTCTTAGTTTATTTTGAAAAACAGAAAGACTAGAAGAGAAGATTTTTTCTTGTTTTAATGTTTTTTAAATGAATGCATGAATGCAGCACACAAAAACATAGAAAAAACATGGGGTCAAAGGGTCGTTGTCATGAAGTCAAGGCTCTACCCATCCCCAAAGGTTTATACTAGGGTGATTTTTGTACCTGTACTCATTATCATCAGCTCCTCCCAGGAAAGCAAAACAACAAGCGGATCATCAGCGAGTTGTAGAGCAATCTCAGAGTAAGTGCCATTCACCGAGAATAGATCACCAGCCTCAAATGAGGGTAGTATCGCATGGCAACTATTTCCGATAGTTTCCGCACTACAAAAGGGTTGGCTCCTCAGCTTCTCAGACATCACAATCGGCCCATTGCCTAAGAGAGGGAATGGGTTGCATTGGTCAGCCTCCACTGAGGTTGATGGTCGACCTCGTCGCCATCACTTATCTTAAGTGTATACTCAATCTTTCCACATGCGGCATCACACGCATTCCCATTAGCAGAAAAATAAACACCTATAGCAATTAGGAAAAGCAGTATATATATTTTTCCTAATCATCCTAGACTTTTAAAGCTATGAATCCTAAGTTCCTGACAGAAAATGAGTTCCCCGGCAAAAGCCCCAATCTGTGGTTTCATACAAGAAGGTTAGAAGAGCCCCTACGGTGGGCGCCGCTTTTAAGGTTTCCACCTGATAGATGGGAAGAGAACAAGATCTTGCTACAAAGGTGAGATAGATCCTAATGACACGTCCCCAGCAGAGTCGCTTTATTTCCCCAGTGGAGTCGCCATTTTTTCTGTAGCGAGCGATTTTGGACGCGGTTGCGAAGCGATATCACTCTTTGGTGTCTACAGCTCGATTCATTTTTTATCCTATTAAAGCTGATGAAGGAAGGGAAATAGATGTCTCAAATTAACCCTGCTTGCAAACTGATTTTAAACAGCGGTCTGTTAGGTTACAGATGCTGCAAAGATTTGGGGTCTCTATCGGGTTTATTTTTTAAAAAGTGGTGGGAGGTTTAGATGTTAGGAGGGATGCTTCTTGATAGATATGTGAGAGTATGGGATTTTTGGGTTTTTGTTTAGTATGCTCGCTAAGATTTTTCTTTCAATCTTATGCCTACGTATTCCCGTTTACCGAAATAGGGAAATCAGAGCGATCGTAGTTCCTCCTATTCTATGGGAGGAAATGGGTGTTTTTGGTGTCTTGTTCAAAGCCCAAGACGTGAAGCGAAAGGTAGTTTGTATCTTGTTCAAAGCCCAAGATGTGAAGCTAAAAGGGTTTGACTTTAGAGAGAATTTGTCGTCTCTAAAGAGGGGGTTGTTTGTCATAACTATTTATAAAGGAGAATTACTTTAACCGGGATGTGTGAATCCGGGCAATGCCATAATTTCCTTTATAGGGGATTTCCAACCTGAAGGAGAATACTTTAACTCAGTGTAGAGCAATGTTATCTTTCCTTAGGAATTTCTCATGCTAAAAGAGGGACAGTGGCATGGATGTAGATGATCCAGAGGCTTGCCACTTACAGCGATTAGATGAAGGGGAAAGAGTTGTTGGTGTTTGTGTACTGTGAACGAGGCACATCTTTGATGCTAAAAGACTGATTGGATCAACCAATGGTTTTCTTATACAAAGCCTAAGAGGAGGCTAATATGTGTCTCGTACAAAGCCCGAGAGAGAGGCCAAAAGGTTTTTACTCAACGAGGGAATCATTTGGTATCTCGTATAAAGCTCGAGATGGAGGTTATTTGACTCAACAAGCGAGTCTTTTGTATCTCGTACGAAGCCCGAGAGGGAGGCTAAAATTTGTTTGGCTCAATAAGAACCTTTTTATATCTCGTATAAAGCCCGAGATGGAGGCGAAAGGGGTGATTGACTCAACGAGGGAGTCTCTTATGTGTCTCGTACAAAGCCCGAGAGAAAGGCTAAACGTTGTTTGACTCCACTGGGGAGAAAATTGTACAAAGCCCAAGAGGAGGCTATTGTATCTGTTTCAGTTGAGTGACAGGTCCAGTATACTGATTTTAAAAGAGAAAATCAGTTCTTATATGAGTAATGTTTGCACTCAAGGATTTTGATTCGAGGATCCGGGTTATTCCTGTTCTTTAATGAAGTGGGAAATCCGAAGGGTATTGAGACTGTCCGAGTCCACGGGGTTCCTTCCTATTTTTGAAGGGGTCACTTGAGAATGTCTTTGAGACTCAAGGATGTTAGACTGTCCGTGTCTAGAGTTTCACCTTTTGTACTATGCTTTGAGAAACAGTAGTAGACTCTTTGAAAGGACTGCTCTATTAAGATGACTGATTTCTGTTCCTATACCTCTAGGAGGTCGTCGGGACAATTTTTACGAAGCCCAAGAGGAGGCTGGAAGCTTTTAAGAAGCCGACGGGTCCTTGTACGAATCACAAGAGGAGGCTATCATTCCCGGAGGAAGAGATCATTATACGAAGCCTAAGAGGAGGCTGTGAATACTTCTAAGAAGATGATGGATCCTTGTACTAAGCCCAAGAGGAGGCGGGGTTGCTTTTAGGAAGCCTGTGGGTCCTTGTACGATGCCCAAAAGGAGGTCGATGCATTTAAGAAGCCCGTGGGTCCCCAAACCCCGAGAAATTCAAGACAGGCTATCCACGAGGAATAGATCAAGCCAGGAAAGTTCGAGAATTTGGAAGAAACTCAAAGATGCCATTCACGGAGAATTCATTCATCTCTAGGAATAGAGTTTCTTGACAATTCCTAATGAGGACAGCCGAAGACAAGACTGTATCTGGTGATCTTATTAGGGATCTAGGTGTCTATTTCTACGAATAAACGAAACGGCGTCACCTAGTTCTAGACGTAGATGCCGGGGAAACTCTAAATATCTATACTATTATTACACAGTTGATATGAGTTTATGAAAGAAGACTTACAGCAAAACAGCCCCACAATACAGTTATATGTATATGAAAGCGGTAAATGAAAGCGGATAAACACTTGGTTGTAGAGCTTCCATGTTGTTTGGTTAGTTGTTCAACGGAGAAAGATTGAACACAACAGTATATTTCAAAATCAAAGGAGAAAGTGCTTTGAAAAAGAAAGATTTGGGGCTTACAGCTCAAGGAGAGGCCAAGGGTTTTATCAGTGAGCGCACTGTTGAATTTGTACAGAGGGACTTATACAAGTGACTGAGGCCCAAAAAGTTGTTTTCTATACAAAGGGATTTGGGTCTTATACTCTCTCAAAAGGCCCATAAAGTTTTAAAAGAGTGAGAGTGGGGCTTATAACATGAGGGTAGGCCCAGTTTGTTTTTCCGTTTGAAATGGCGATCGCGCCGAGGTTTTCTTTTAACGCAGGGGGACTTATACAAGTGACTGAGGCCCAAAATGTTTTGGTTAAAAGGGGATTGGGTCTTACACTCTATTAGAGGCCCAAAAGTTTTGAATGGGTCTTATAGCTCAAGGAGAGGCCCAAGGTGGTTAATTTTAAACCGGCGACGATCGCGTCGTTTATTTGAAGATGTACAGAGGGACTTATACAACGAATGAGGCCCAAAAAGTTTTCTGTACAAGGGGGTTGGGTCTTACACTCTAATAGAGGCCCAAAAAGTTTTAAAAGGAAAATAGTGGGGCTTATAACACGAGGGTAGGCCCAAAGTTTTTGTTTTTTTTGTTTGAAAAAGGCGACGACCGCGCCTTTTATTTTGACGGTATTGGGACTTATACAATATACTGAGGCCCAAAAATGATTTGGTCAAAAAAGGATTGGGTCTTACACTCTATTAGAGGCCCAAAAAGTATGAAAATGATTTATGAGGGTTGAATTAATCCAAAAACCCTAACTTGTTTTCAAAATGTGTTTTAATTGAATAAAAATTCAATTAAAATGATCAAAATTGTTTAACATATGGAAAACAAATTGTGATCTTGGATTAATGCTTCAAAAATTAAGTATTGACCTACAAAATAATTAGAAAGCATTAAAAGTTGCAAAAATCAAGGTGGAAAAAATATTTTAAATGTTAAAAACAATTAAAACATTAATTCTTTGCAAAAATATCAATTATACAAAATAAATAATATTTTTGGGATTTTTTGGGAAAATAAAATATTTTAACATTTTTGTGAATTATCCAAAAAAGAATCAACCCAAAATCATTAAAACTCAGAGAGAAATTAATTTTTGAATCAATTAAATAAAATCACAAAATTCAAATATTTAAATTTTCAAAAAATGGCGCCAAGAACACACCAAGAACGCGCGCGTGTTCTGGGTTTGCCCAGATTTGCATTTTCTCTTCAATCTCACTGAATACTTGATTATATCATGCAATCCACATACCAATCAACTCGTTTCAACCTCACGATCATGTCTATGACAATTAATTTCATTTAAATTAAACATAAAACAAGAAATCACAAAAAATCCTCAAGAACCCTAATTTCTGCATGAAGGCTAGGATTTTTTATACACGATTCAAACAATGCAATTAATTGAGGGGAAACATTCCATGCATGATTATGAACATATGGCCAAATTATTGTGCATCAAAAATTCCATGGATCATAGAGTTAGAAGAGCTCATGCTTACCACTTGCAGCTGGTGATCATGATTTGTGTTGGAGGTGTTACAGCTAGGTTCCAATGATCTGGATAGCTTCCCTAGGTGCCATGGAGTGTGTATGAATGCTTGGAATGGATTGAAATGATCTGAAACTTGAGATGGTACCCCAACTGCAAATCTGTCAAGAACTTGAGCAATTGGCTGGTGATTTTGTGAAATCTGAGTTCCAGATGTTATGTGAGTGTTTAGATCACTTCTATATGATGTATATGAGGTGTGTGTGTGATTGGTTTGATTGGAAAAGCTCTCAAACTCAAAACCCGATAGTGACTTGCCTTAGAAGGCAAAATTGGAGTGAAAGAAGAGATTTTGAGGAAAGCATCTGTTTGATGGCTTTGGTGTACTCAAACTGATCACAATTGAGCTCTATTTATAGTAGAGCAAGTTTGTTTTGCAAGTAATAGTGAATGGCAACTGCTGAGTAGGTTTGGCCAATGTTGGCAAATGAAAATCTAAGTCTCCTCTAGCCATTGACTAGAGGATAGGGCACAGGCTGCTGGTTCCCTTGGTCTTGGATAAGTCTTGACTGAATTCAGTTGAGAATGGCTTAGTCCATGCCACCTTGATGCCTCCATTGAATGCTCCAATCCAAAATTGGAGTCTTGTCCCTATTTTGGCAATTCTAGTTTCAACATGCTATTTCTTGTTCCAAAGACTTTGGAGGCTTGGCTCAGTGATTGTCCCCTTTAGATTCAATCCTCAGATGTGTCCAAGTGGATAGGAGCATTTTGATTTGGCTGATTTTGGCAAATCGACCAAAAGTGTAAAAATCTGCCTTGCCTTGGCAGATTTCAGCAAGGCAACTTGCCAATGTCATATCTCATGACTCAAATTGAATTTGGTAATGTTCTTGGCCATTTTGGAAAGCCCTTACATGATACAACAACTATTTTAACATGTTTGGTTTTGATCTCTTTTGAATCCAAGTGAAAAATTCCCCTACATTTGGCAAAAAGTAAGGTAAAATCTGACTTAGTGAAATTTTCACTAAGTGTTGGAACAAAGTGACTTTTCTTGATTTTGATCACTCCATAACTCAAAATCCATGAGGAATTTGGACATAGGTCAGTATGAAGCTTTTGTAGAGGGCAATGAGATCTACAAATCAAGCTTTGAATGGGGAACAATGGCATTGTGGTTTAGGAGTTATGGTCCTCCAAAGTTAACACATTAGTGTCACTTTTTCCATAACTTAGAAATTTTTCTAAGTTTTTATGGTTACCCCTTTTACAAGTTATCCCACTTTCTTTGATTTTTCTTGATGAATGATGATTCAAATCATACATTAACATCATTTTAGGGTTAAAAATCCATTTTGGTAAGAAATCTCAAAAAGTCAAAGTTGACTTTTGTGCATAGTTGACTTTTTATCAGATGAATTCCAAACTGTGCAATTCTTCATGAAATTATGTCCTTGACCTAAATCAAGCTTGATGGACAAGTTCCATGGGTGTCATAGGGTATATTGATTCATGTCCTAGGGCTTGGGAGCATGTCCAGGTCAAAAGTCAAAGTTACAGTTGACTTTTCCCACGAAACCCTAATTGAGGTGCAGATGAAATTGAGACTTGTTGCTCACACTTCTTGGATTAATCCATTGTTCCAAATGGATCAATATAGTTCATTAGAGACCCTCAAAACCTCTCTTGAGGTCTTGGCTCATGATTTGCCCTAAAAGTCAACTTAGGGGTGAATTAGGTCAAGAAACTCTAATTCCTGATTTTTTATGAATGCATCCCCTGAGGCAAAATTGACTTGATGATTGGGTCCATGAGGTCCCATGAAGTATATTAGGTTATGTTTTGGATCATTGGCTTGTGCCCAGATGAAAATTTTCCATCTAGAGGCCCTGGTCGACCAAAACCCTAATTTGGTGACACTGTTGATCTTGAGACTTGATCCACCTAGAAGGGAGCAGCCTTGGGCTTGATCCTTGAAGTGGGAGTCCTGTTGATCCATTGTGGATGTTTGAGAGGTTAGACAAGTTGAAAATCATGTCATTCCTTGATTGATCCTTTGTCTAAGGCTCTGAGAGGGCTTGAAACCCTAATTTTGATTGTAGTGGATGCTCACCCATCTTTGGGGAGACTGATGAAGTATGATGGTTCCTCCATATTGTGATGATGATTTGCACAATGATGGGAAATCTTAGTGGTCAAAATTTGGGGTATGACACATGTATTAGGGTTGGAAGCTGCAATAGATCTCAGAATAAAGATCCTGGAAGTCAGTGGTGATTCTGCTCTGGTCATTTATCAAGTCAAGGGCGAATAGGAAACTAAAGACAAGAAGCTAATCCCGTAACGTGATTACATCGTGGAAATGATGCTCTAGTAATGTTAGCTTCGATGGGAAAGTCAGACTTGTTCCACGATCTGAAAACGACATAGCCGATGCTCTAGCAATGTTAGCTTCGATGTGGAAAGTCAAACTTGTTAATGAAGCGCCACTGATTAGAATTGAGCGCAAGATTGAACCAGCCTACTATCAGTTGATTGAAGAAGAGATGGATGGGAAGCCATGGTTTTACGACATCAGGAACTATCTGAATAACCAAGAGTATCCTGCCAATGCTTCAGCCCTTGATAAGAAAACTTTGAGAAGGTTATCATCCAAGTTCTTCCTCAACAATGATGTACTCTACAAAAGGAATCACGACATGGTATTGCTAAGAAGCGTTGATAAACGAGAAGCAGACCTGTTGATTCATGATATTCACGAAGGAGCCTTCGGTACTCACGCCAATGGGCATGCCATGGTTAAGAAGATCTTAAAGGCTGGGTACTATTAGTTGACTATGGAAATTGATTGCATCCAATACGCCAAAAAATGTCATAAGTTCCAGATCTATACCGACAAGATGCATGTGCCTCTGACGTTGCTGAATGTCTTGTCATCACCTTGGTCGTTCTCTATGTGGGGCATCGATATGATTGAGGCTATTGAGCCAAAAGCTTCTAACGGTCACCGATTCATCTTAGTGGCCATTGACTATTTCACAAAATGGGTCGAAGTTGCCTCTTACTCAAATGTGACCAAGCAGGTGGTTGCTCGTTTTATCAAGAATCAGATCATTTATCGTTATGGAATTCCAAACAGGATCATAACGGACAATGGGATGAACTTGAACAACAAAACAATAAAAGAGTTGTGTGTCAGTTTCAAGATTGAGCACCATAACTCTTCACCTTATCGTCCCAAGATGAACGGAGCCATCGAAGCTGCCAACAAAAACATAAAAAAGATCCTGCAAAAAATGGTCAAGACTTATAAGGATTGGCATGAGATGTTACCATTTTCCTTGCACGGATATAGAACTTCGGTTCGGACTTCGAGATGGGCAACTCCCTTTTCTCTAGTGTATGGGATGGATGTTGTTCTTCCTATTGAGGTGGAGATACCGTCCTTGAGAACTCTGATGGAAACCAAGCTTGATGAAGCAGAATGGGTCCAAGAGAGATACGATCAACTAGACCTCATTGATGAGAAGCGACTGACTGCCATGTGCCATGGTCACTTGTATCAAAAGAGGATGAAAAGGGAATTTGACAAGAAGGTTCGTGTTCGTGAATTCTGTGAAGGAGAACTCATACTCAAAAAGTTATTACCATCTTAAAGGGATGTACGCGGAAAGTGGGCACCTAATTATGAAGGTCCATTTGTGGTGAAAATAGTATTCTCAGGAGGCTCCCTGATTCTCACAACGATGGATGGTGAACAACTCTCACACCCTGTCAATGCTGACTCAATACAAAAATATTATGCCTAAAAAGCCCGCTAAGTCGAAAACCAGAAATGGTGACTTAGGCAAGAAAAGGGTATCCCGGTGGGTCATAACCTATGAAGGAGATTCAGGCAAAAGTTAGGGATCAAATAAAAAGAAAAAGAGCTCGCTAGGTTGAAAACCCGAAAGGACGGCCTAGGCAAAAAAGAGCGTCCCGGTGGACTGAAAAACCGAAAGGGCGGTCCAAGCAAAAGTTAGGGACAAAGGCGTTTCACTGTGTCAGAAAGGGTTGTCACCTATATCAAGGAATTCAAAGAAGAATTTCAAGCTTATTCGATATCTCATCAGCAGCGAGGTTTTGAAGGACTCTTAATCATTAGGGATAGTAGTGGTCATTGAATACAATGTAACTTTTCCCAAATTGCCATTTTTCTAATTGTAATGTTCTAGGGAACTCTGCCATTGGCAAGTTACCATTCTAATGAAATCAGATTTTGGACCATTCTTTGTTTGATATTTATCATTTCTCTATTATTTTCTTGTTATGCAAAACTTCACTTATTCATTAATAATTGTTTTGAAAGCCGAAAATGTTTGAAAAATAAGAACAAATCTTTTGAGAAAACACAATGAAAACATAATTTACTTTGGCTCATGGGATGATTTAGTGGAATCGCATGCCTTCCCCAATAACTCTGGTTGTGACGAAAGCATTGTTAAACCATCTGGCGTATAAGCTCCCCATTGAAGTAAATTGGCAATACTTCTTGGATAGAACGCTGCAGTAATGGCTGACTGCCTTGATATGAAGGATTTCTCCCCAGTATCTTCCGCAGATGTTTGTTGAGGTGTGGAAAATCTTTACTTTCTCAGGTGAAAGAAGGATGTTCCCTATTTGACTCCGAGCTGCTGTTCTCTTCATATTCAGTGTGACTCTTTGCAGTGGATGTGTTATCCATCTACCATTTTCCCCAATCTGTCGTCTCTCATTAGAGTAGTCTCTTGCATATCATTGAGCATTCGCATCATACCATAGCATCGTGAATTTTTGCATTTGGGTGTGTTTTGCTTGTGGGTCTTTATCTCCTTCACCTCAACATGTGAGTTAGTGGATCTCTGTCAGAGTCTAGCTTGCATCTAGTTTTCACCTGCGTGCGTCAGATTTGCTATTACTCACATTCCCCAGGAAGTTTAGTATTTAAAATGCAACCCCGATAATGTCCTATCTATTTAACCTCTGATTTCAGGCCAACTCAAATTGGTGTCTCAATCCAGTGTTTACTGGCAAGCCAACTCAAATTGGTGTCTAAGTCCAGTGTTTACTGGCGTCGTTTCAAATATTGAGGCCAGTGTTTACTGGCGTGTTATTTCTAAGTCCAATCATTGTGGCACTTTAATGTTATCCCCATCTGAGGTTTGGTCATTACCGATATCCCATTGAAAGTCCTTGTGATCATCGTCATTTAGCGAACACAGAGTTTGTGTTTATCTCTGTCTTTTATGGCTTTTCTTGAAGATCCCGTTTGAACTCTTCAGTATAAGAAATCCCCAGAAAGTCCTTTGTTGGGTGTTTATCCTTTTTATTTCAAATTGATCCTCAGTCGAGATCATGTCTTCTTTCTGGTTTCATTCCTAGTAAAGAGTGTGTCTCTTTCTATTGTCCCCAGTGTCGTCCGGTCATATATGAACCTGTCGTCCATCTCCCTGGATCTTCCCCCAGTGGAGAATACCTCTCTGACTCATATCTCCAGTAAGGATCTATAGGGTTTCCCTTTTTATTTTTCTATCCCCATTGTTTCCTTGGAGTCTCCCCAGTGAGTCTCTTTTGTTGGTTAGTCTGCATCCCCAGTGAGTCTTCCTTGTG
This sequence comes from Lathyrus tuberosus, assembly GCA_022829125.1. NCBI lineage: Eukaryota > Viridiplantae > Streptophyta > Magnoliopsida > Fabales > Fabaceae > Lathyrus > Lathyrus tuberosus. The sequence goes on along the minus strand of JALAZF010000174.1, from coordinate 9,726,196 downwards.
AATACTAACCTTTGTCCTTCCCCAGTAAGGATCTATAGTGTTTGCTCTTTGTTCTTTGGTATCTTGTCTTGTCTGCATTTATGCACTATCATGACATCATATCATCATACCTAAAGTTCATGGCATGTCAGCATTTGCATGTCTGTCATCTATCCTTAGCATTTGCATTCCATATAAGGGCAAAATTTTCGGTTTGCTATATTTAAATACCTTTCACCTTGATGTCCCGAGGATTTCTATCCCTCGTTCCATCCGACAAAGCTATTTAAATAGGGACAACTGTTATACCCCAAATTTTACCCCTTAGATGTAATAACATCTTGCACTTACATGTAGGGTTCAATCATATATGCATTATTAACTAACCACTATATCTTGCTAGTTATTTCTTTTATGTGAAAGCTAGGGTGGCACAGAAAGAGGGTGAAGTCAATAAGCTAGGCTCTCACATGTTTCAAGGTCTCTTGAGACATTCTTTGGCTCCATACAATCATCACAAGTGTTCACTAGTTGATTGAGAGTGGTATATGAAGTCATTTGTTCAAGAAAGCCAACTGAAGTTCCAAAGTTCAACCATTTGGTCTTGGAGGCTAATTATGAAGTTCTTCAGTCATATGCCATGGTCTCATGAGATTGGGTCAAGAGAAATCAAGAAGAGACCACTAAATCAAGAGTTACAAGAATTAGGGTTTTAACTTGAAGGATCATTGAAGAGCCTTGTTGTGATCAGTCCATGTCTTGATTGGTTCATCCACTAATTGAGCTCTCATGCATCTAAGAGGTCTTACTCAACAAGAAATCAAGTGTGTTTGGCTCCCAGCACAAGTTCTATGAGCCACAAGTTCATCTGAGCCCCAGATTAGGGTTTTGGCAGGAAAAGTCAACCATTGCCTTTAATTTTGATCAAGGTATGATCCCAAGACTTGAGACATGATTCCATATGTTAATAAACATCCTTAGAGGCCATCCATTGACATTTGAAGAGATTGAGGAAAGCAAGATCATCAGAGATCATCCAGTTGAACTCCTGAAGTATTCAAGCCATATTCCATCAAGACATGTCAAATTGTTGAGTTAGGGCATAATAAGTTGACATTTGAGAGGTTTCTTGCAAAGAGGGCAATGTTTGGTCCTTAAAATTTTCTAAGTGAAAAGTTCACTCCTTGTGCAAACTTGGGAAGGTCATAACTTTCAAACCACACATCCAAATTGGGTGACTCAAAGCTCAAATGGAAGCTCTCACCATGAACTTCAAAGTATATTAGAGGATCCTTCTCCAAAAGAGATTTGATTTTTAAGTTATGAGACTTGAAAGATAAGATACCTTTATGACAGTGAAATTTTGATCATTTTGCCCTAGTTTTTTACACAACTTTAACTCCATTTTTCACATTGTTCCAAGTTTCAAATCCAAAATCTTTGGACATGAAAGTTGTTCCTTGTTCTTCAAGCTTTCCAAGCATATGTAGAACTCCCCATTTGGATAATTCAATCTCAAGATATGTTGCTCCAAAGTTTGACGTTTCAAATTGGAAAAGTTTCATAACTTAGAAAATTTTCTAAGTTCTTTTGGACAGCATGGTGTACATGCTTTCAGTACATTTTATCTCATAGTCACAAGCTTCAAAACAAAGGGCTTTCCACATGAAACTTGTTCTATTATCTTCCTACTTCACATTGAGCCAAGGATCTCAAAGATTGGTGAAGTATCCATCAAGATATGTTATTCTAAAATGGCTATGTTGCATGATATTCTACACTTAGAAAAATTCAGATTTTAATTCTTTGTGATCACCACGTCTTGTCACAATTTTTCACATGTTTTAAACTAAATCTCAATCTGCCAACAACATGAAAATTACTCTACTCCATGCCATGTTTCAAGAGAGCCAAGAACCAACTCATTTGGTTCATTAGATTTCATGTTATCATGTGATAAAGTGGACCCTTTGATGTAGTTTCATTTTGCCAAGTGGACCCTTTGAACCAATTCTGAACTTCATTTTGCCAAGTACTTACTGACTCTTTTTCATCAGTTTCCAATACACCACTTTGCCCTAAAACTCGTGGAAGGAAGCCACCAAAAGTACACCGACTTTGTACTTGACAAGCTGACATATGAAAAGTAACTATGCTGTAAAACAAGGAACCATTGTGTAAACCTTATTGCAACTCAAACCCTTGAGATCTTGCTTTTCTCTTCTGCTGACATGAACCCTAAAATAAGCAACAACTAATCTGCTCACTTGGCTCAAGAATGATAGTAGAAGGCCATGCGCATAGAATCTTACTTGTGATATTTCTCTCATAAATAAAGCAAGTATCCATTGTATATTCCATGCATTAACCAGTTGGCTATGGCTATAAAATTAGACTCATTCTCTTGTTCCAAACAGATAGTAGAATATACACTATCTACTAAAAACACACCATTCAAAAGAAGGAGTTCGTGAGCAATCAAAAGGAGGCCAGAAGCTGCACATTTCAATCAGCTTCCTACACATCCTCTTCAACAAAGGGAAGGAGTGAGTTCAATGGATTCCATAGCCTCCAAATGAAGAAGCAGTAGACTGACTCCACTTGGTAAGCTTCTTCCATGCCTTCATACTTTCATGTTCAATGTTCCGTTGTTTCTAAATGATAGCATGTTGTCATACATCACACATATATTGATATGAGAGGATAACATGTTTGTCTGTTTAAAATCTTAAGCATACATCATCATGAACTTTGTTTGGTTTCAGTTTGTATGCCCTCCTTCCATGATAATTATCTCCTTGTTTTAGTTCCTGTTTGGATTTGTTTAGGGTTTAGTGTTGTTCTATGTTCAGAATACTACATGTTGATGTTTTATCTCATGGATTTTTGGTGAGAAACGGGTTGGAAATGTTGGAGCAAGGTGAGTAGTTCCCATGGCATTTCTCTGGTTTTGTTCACAATAGTTTTAGGGTTGTCTTCATGTTGCATGGAAGAAGATAATAGGTGGCAGTGTGGGATAGGCCGGGTGTGGGTTTTTCGTTTAGTAACTTAAAAACTGAGTGACCAATTGATCTTAATGTCACATAATTTTGTACACGCCCTTGTAATATTTCACCTGCTGATCTTTTTTTTATTTCATTTCATCATGGGTCTATCACTTTCGCTACCCACACCCCCTGCCAATAGGCCCATACACATAAACAACTCAGACTTGGTTCATTTTAGCATTGCTAATGAACCCCCCTGTCTTGGTTCATGCCAAGCACTTTATTTTCTTTTTTTCATATCAATTTCACTTATTTAAAAATAGTTTCTTATATACAAAAAATTCCCAAAAAATTCATACTTACATTTTAATGTTTTAATTAATTTTATAAAATTTTTATTTTTATTTTTATTTTATTTTAATATTTATTTTTTATTTTATAAATTAAGAGTCACTTTTGACCTAGTTTTGAACTTCTTTTGAAAAAGACCTTTTCTCACTACCTTTTTAAGATGATTTTCTAATATGTTTTAGGACACTTTGAGAGGTTGTTTTGAGTTTGATTATTGACCTTGTTGAGGTCTTTTGAGTTGTTTTTTTCAATTGCCTTGTTTGACCCTCAATTCCAAGGCTCGATGCCTTTGACCCTTCACTTTGAAACTTGACTTTGAGAAGGCTACTTTACCCATCTTTGTATGGAACTTCACACACATATTCTTGATTGTCTTAACTTGAATTTAGGCCTTGGTTTTAGACTTGTGTGTCCATCTTCCTAATTTTTTAACACCCCACCAATGTAACAATACTTGTTTCTAACTTGTTTTGACCTAGTTTCTTTATGACACTTCTTAAAGTGTCTTGCAAGATGGATTTGTGTTGATTTATGATTTGAGAAGTTTGTTTGAATCATAAATTCATGGTTCATGAGTACTTTGTCTTGCTTATTTGGTCACTTATTCATGTTGTTGTGAACTATTTCATTATACTTTGCATACTCATACTTAGAGATGTTTATCTCAACATTTTGATGTTGTTCATACTTGATTGATATTATCTCTTGACTGTTTATCCCCTTGAGTTCTTGAACTCTTATTGTTTACTACTCATACTTTAATCCCCCTTCAATACTTGTCTTTACAAGAAGTTATTTTCCCCTCCTTCCAAAGGAAAGTCTCTCTATTGACCTCAAAGTCATAGATATCTCATTACCATCTTGGCCTCATAGCCATCTTCCACCTTTGACCTCATAGTCATAGGTAACCATCTTCAACCCTTGACCTCATAGTCATAGGTAACCATCTTCAAACCTTGACCTCATATTCATAGGTAACCATTATCAAACCTTTGGCCTCTTTAGAGCCACTTTCCCTCTTGACCTCAAAGTCATAGGACCTTATCTTTCCTTGGCCTCTTTAGAGCCACTTGCATCACAACTTAGAATTAGGATAGATATCTTAAACTCTATGTGATTCTCATCACTGTGAGAATTCTTTTCCCCTTACAATTTAGAATTAGAGAGTTCTTTAACTCTATATGAGTATCATACTCATTCCCCTTGGAACTTTGGCCATAGTCAATGGTTCTTCACTATTTTTGAGGTGAACTACGATTGCTCTGATTCTTTTGTCAGGATACGTAGGCACAAGATGCGACGTCTTGGCGAGCATACTTAGTGTATATACCCTTATGTCTTTATCTTTGCCTTTACCCTTAGCAAGAAAACCATTAACATAACACAAATACAAACAAGAGGTTCCTGTAGAGTACTACGGATACTTAGGGTGCTAACACATTCCCTAGGTATAACCAACCCCCGAATCCCCGATCTCTTAGGTGTGTCTTTACATAGCGCAATTAGGGTTTTCTTCGATCTTTACCCTTTCCTTTGGATAAATCAAAGCTCAGTGCTGAATTGCAAAGTTTTGTGATTCAAGTTAATTAATAGCTTGATATCTGATTCTCACTGCAACAGGTGTCTTTTTGGGATACTATGAGCCCTCAAAAGCATACAAAGTGTACAACTCAAAAACTAGAATGGTTGAAGATTCTATGCACGTTAAATTTGATGACAAAAAGCCTAACTATGAAAAGTCAGAGACTATGGACCTAGATGATAAACTTGCAGGAATTCATAATTCTGAAGAACAACATGTGGTATGTATTTCAAAAGAAAAGAGTTTACATGTTGGTCTATCAGAGTCTAATATTATAACTGAGGGAACACCAGAAGCTGTAAAAACCTGAAGTGACTCAAAATAATCCTGCTGCCACAGATTCAGAAATTATTCAAAATAGTTCTGAAGTCCTTGTTCCACCTAAGAGGTCATTTTAATATAAAGCGTCTCATCCAGAAGGGCAAATCATTGGGAATAAAGACGAGCCATTGAGAACCAGATCACCATTCAGAAATGATCATTCAATGCTTGGACTTATCTCATTGACAGAGCCTACCTCTATTGATGATGCCTTATCAGATGATGGATGAATCATGGCTAAGCAAGAAGAACTAAATCAGTTTCCAAGGAATGATGTGTGGGATCTTGTTCCAAGACCACAGTTAAAGAACATCATTGGTACTAAGTGGGTTTTTTGAAACAAACTGGACAAACAGAGAGAAGTTGTGAGAAACAAAGCAAGACTTGTAGCTCAAGGCTACAGTCAGCATGAAGGAACTAACTTCTTTGAAACCTTTGCTCCTGTGGCAAGGTGTAAGGCAATAAAACTTCTTCTCTTTTATGCTATTAATCACAACATTGTGATTTATCAGATGGACGTCAAAAGTGCTTTTCTGAATGAAGTTATTACTGAAGAAGTGTATGTTAAACAACCTCTTGGATTTGAAGATCCAAACCATCCATACTTTGTGTACAAGCTTAAGAAATATCTATATGGACTCAAACAAGCTCCAAGGTCTTGGTATGAGAGACTAAGTAATTTTCTGCTTGAGAATGGTTTTTATAAAGGTAAAGTTGACACTGCTCTATTTAGGAAAACTCTAAAGGAAGAAATTTTGATTGTTCAAACTTATGTTGATGACACAATTTTTGATTCTACTAATGCATCTCTTTGCCAAGAATTTTCAAAGACTATGCAGGTTGAATTTGAGACGAGCATGATGGGTGAATTAAAATACTTTCTTTGAATTCAAATAAATCAAAGGAAAGAAGGTATATACATTCATCAGTCAATGTACACAAGATAAATTTTGAAGAAGTTCAATCTTGATGATTGTAAAGTCATGTCAACTCCTATTCATTCTACCTGCAACCTGAATAGTGAAGAATGCAGTGCCAAAGTGGATCCGACTAAATATCGAGGTATGATAGGTTCCTTACTTTATCACACTGCTTCTAGACCAGATATTTTTTTCAGTGTATGTTTGTGTGCAAGATTCCAATTAGATCCTAGAGAAACTCAATTAACAGTTGTTAAAAGGATCTTTAGATATCTGAAAGGAACGACTAGTCTTGGACTTCTTTATAATAAATCCTCAAATTATAAGCTAGTTAGATTCTGTGATGCTGACTATGTCGGGGATAAAATTGAGAGGAAATTCACAAGTGGAAAGTGTCAATTCTTAGGTGAAAACATTATATCTTGGGCTTGCAAAAGACAAGCAACTATTGCTCTGTCTACAGCAGAAGACGAATACATCTCAGCTGCTAAGTGTTGTACTCAACTACTAGGGGTGAATTATCATCTAGAAGATTATTAGATTTTTTGGAAACATTATTCTTATCTATTGTGATGGATGTCAACTCAAGCTCAGAAATCATGGGACTCAAGAGTAGTTGACATTATCTTTAAAATATTGTGTTGTACGTGTTTCACAGAAGAGTCCTCTAGACAAAGGCCATGTTTAGTGGGTAAGTCCTTGGCTACGAGTTCCAACATCTACTTTATTGGAAAAGAAGATGTACAAAAAGATTTGATTTGAATATAGTTGTTAGGTTACTTCAACGACTCTATTTCTTCAGCTATAAAAGGAGTGGAAGATTTGAAGATCAACTAAGAGAATAACACCACAACTACAAGTGAAATATACACGCACTTCACACCATTTGTATCAGCTCAAGAAAAGTTAATCTTTTAAGAGTTCTTATTCTGCATATCTAAAAAAAAATTTATTGTTAAAATGTGTTGTATTATATATGAACACCTATGATTGTTAATCAAGTGTTGTTAAGTTATTGCTTCTCTAAATAGTCAGTTTAGATAAAGTCTCTTGCCGTGGGCTTGAGAATTGAAGTCTTGGATTCGTGGAATTTGAGCAAGGAAGTCTTGGACTGTAGGTCTAAGCAAGGAAGTCGTGTACTCGAGAGTATAAGCAAGGAAGTCTTGAATCCGAGGGGTTTAAAAAAGGAACTCATAGGATCAGAGGATCTATGCAGGAAGTCTTGATCAGGTGCTGATTGAGCAAGAAAGTCTTAGGCTGTATGTCTGAGTAGAAAATTCTTATACTTAAGGATTTAAGAAGTGGTAATATGTTTGATTATAGTGGAAATCTCTTGTTTTGCAAGGGGACTGGACTACTCTCAGTTGGAGAGGAACCAGGATAACTTTTGTGTGTTCTTTTCCTATTTATTTACTTCTGCTATTTTATCTGCTGCACTTGTGAATCATATTTTGAACTTCTATTTAGACTCTGAACTCTGGTTCAGAAGTAAAATCGATTTTGCATGCACAATTCAACCCTCTTCTTGTGTATTTTTCTCACCTTCAGACTTAGGTTCCAATGATCACGTTTTCTCTTCCCCTCAATTGATTCAGTTCTTACCAAAAATTCCACCATTTAATGTTTTCTTACCTAATGGGTATATTATTCTAGCTAATCATGCAAATACGATCAATTTTTCACCTCAATTATACCTCACCAATGTCTTTTACACTTCTGATTTTTCCTTATATTTACTATCAGTTACAAGATTATGTAAATCTATTAATTGTATGTTTTGATTTTCTGATAACAAATGTCTTATTCAAGATGTTTTATTCCAGAAGAAGATTGGCTTGGCTAGTCAATCTAAAGGCCTGTACAGACTGTGTATTGATGATGGTTCCCTTTCTGAAGATTCATTTCAACTAAAATTTGCTACTCATAGTATTTCCTTTCCCAAACAAAATTTATTTATTGTGTGTACTAATAACTGCAAAGTGATTCCTCATCAGGTTTTATGGCACTTTAGACTGGGTCACTTTTCCCATGATCGATTGTACAAAATGTCTTAGTTGTATCCATAAGTAATTTATGATAATAAATCTATTTGTGATGTTTGTCATTTTTCTCTACATAATAAAAATCCTTATAATTCAAGCAGTTATAAAGCTACTCATAAGTTTAACCTCTTGCATTTTGACTTATGGGGTCCTATAGCCGTTCATTTAATCCATGTACATAGATACTTCCTTACAGTACTAGATTACTATAACAGGTTTGTCTAGGTTATATTACTCAAATCTAAAGTAATAGTGTCTAACCATATCAATCAAATTCATTATTCTTATAGAAAACTAGTTTCAAACTTGTCTAACAGTTGTCAGGTCCGACAATGGACCAGAGTTTCTCATTACACAATTTTATACTTCTAAAGGCATATTGCATCAAAATATTTGTGTTGAATCTCCACACAAAAATGGCAGGGCGGAGGGGAAACATCACCATTTAGATAATATAGGAAGAGCATTCTTATATCAGTCTAATTTACCCAAAAAGGTTTTGTCTTATGTAGTTTCTTATGCATATTTTATCATAAATTAAGTAAACACACCACTGCTTAGTCATAAATGTCCATATAATCTCATCTATAACAAATTACCTGATATAAACCAAATAAAGGTCATTGGCTCTCTTTGTTATGCATCAACATTATCCAATCTTAGATCTAAACTTGATGTTAGAGCTAGATAATCTATTTTTCTAGGATATGTTTTTGGATATAAAGGACCACTTCTATTAGATCTCTGATCTCTTGACATTTTCATTTCCTGAAATGTTACTCATCATGAACACAAACTACCATATCAAACTTCATCTATTCCTGCCACTCAAAATTGGGAATATTTCACTAAGTTAAGCCACAAGTCAGACCCAATTCCACTAGATTCACATACTATCTATATATGTGCCATTTCCACTCAATCCTACAATCAACAAAACTATAAATCTCCACCTCACACAATCCATATACCCAACCCTCTACCTGTTAATCATAATCATGTCCCATGTGTATCTTCAAGAGTAAGGCACCAACTATCACAACTCAAAGATTATGTTTGTACATCCTTCAATGATAAACTAAATCAGTCCTCTTCAGGTACTTCTTATCGTATTTCTAATTTCAATACCTACTTTAATCTTTCTCCATCTCAATATCGTTTTAGCCTATCTCCTTCCATACACATTGAACATAAAACTTTTAATGAAGCTTCTACGTTTGAATGTTGTAATCATGCTACGAAAGTTAAGCTTGATGCCCTTGGGAAAACTGGTACTTGGGAATTAGCAGATCTTCCATCTAATGTGAAGTCAATAGGATGTAGATGGGTCTACAAAATCAAATATAGGTCAAATGACAGCATAGAGATATGCAAGGCACGACTTGTTGCCAAAGGATATAATCAAAATGAAGGATTAGATTATCCAGATACTTTCTCACCAATTACAAATCTCATAACAATTCGACTTGTCTTGGCTTTAGCTTCCCTCAATAATTGGTACTTACATCAATTTGATGTAAACAATGTCTTTTTGCATGGTGAGTTGCATGAAGATGTATATATGATGACCCCTCCTGGTGTTCTAACTTCCAAACCTAATCAGATCTGGAAGTTGGTTAAATATCTCTATGGCTTGAAACAAGCAAAAAGACAATGGTATGAGAAGTTAGCTTCGTTTCTCATCTATCATGGCTACACACTAGCAGCTTCAGACCACTCATTGTTTGTCAAATAGACAACAATTCACAATTTTTCTTATTTATGTTGATGATGTGATACTCAATGGTTGAATTCTAACATATGAAAAATGCTCTACACCAAGCTTTTAAGATCAAAGACCTTGGTACATTCAAATTTTTCTTGCGATTGGAGGTTGCACATTCCAAGCAAGGAATCTCTATCTTCCAAATAAAATACTGCCTTGACTTGCTAACTAATTCAAGATTCCTTGGCTTTAAACCTACTAACACTCCATATTATCCATCCGTCTAGTTGTGCAATGATAACAGTCCATCTTTGGAAGATATCCCAGCATATTGAAGGCTTATTGGAAGGTTAATCTATCTCAACACAACTAGACTCAACATCACATTCATTACTCAGCAACTTAGTCAATTCTTGTTGAAACCATCCATGATACACTACAATGCTACATGCAGAGTGTTTCGTTATCTGAAACATTGTCTAGGTCGACGCCTCTTCTTCTCTAGAGATTCATCCCTTCACTTAACTGGATTATCTTATGCAGATTGGGAAGGTTGTATAGATACTAGAAGACATGTATCTGGTTCATGCTTCTACACAGGCTTATCTCTTATTTCATGAGGAACCGAAAAGCAAAATATTGTGTCACATTCTTCCTCTGAATTTGAATATCGAGCTTATGCTGTAGTAACTTGTGAACTCTAATGGATTCTATATTTGATGAATGACTTACATATCAAATGTTCCAAGCCACCGGTCCTTTTTTTTATAGTCAAAACGCCATCCACATAACCGCAAATCCATTTTTTCATGAAAGAACCAAACATCTAGAGATCGATTGTCACATTCTACGTGAGAAGTTCTTGGTTGGTGTTCTGAAGCTTATCCCAATTTCATCACAAAATTAACTTACCGATTTCTTCACCAAAGTATTACTTCCAAAACCATTCCATACACTTATGTCTAAGTTGAACTTGCTTAATATTTACCAAAGTTCAACTTGTGGGAGGCTCTCAACCGATTTTTTAAGAAGTTAGTGTTAGTTAGTATTAGCTAAAAATTAGTTAGATTTTGTTATAAAAATAGTTAGAAAAATAACTTGTATCCTAAACACTAGCATATCAACCTCTTCTATATAAGCTACACTAATTGTTAATCAATGCATGAGGACTCATTATCTACTTTCATTCTTCAACTTTATCATTCTTCTTCATGATCAATATCATGAATTTATTTAAGTTCTAACATCATAATAAAAAGAAGGTGTGATACTTCTATGAGAGATTTAAAAGTACTAAAATTGAAACTCTAAATCTGAAAAAGAAAAAATCGTCAGTAATGACAATGTAAGGCATAATTGCAAAGGATATTTATAGAAGATGATCTTCTATGATTAGATTGATTAATAGCTTAATCAATTCCCAAAATCAAAGCTACCATTAGGATATAACAACTACTTTTCTATTTTACGTTGCAATGATGATACTATTCACATACGGTAATTATTGTTTCATTTCATCACCTCTCATTTCAAATTAATGTATAAGGCACTACTACAAAACGCGCAAACAACAACGCCATATTTACAACGGATTCATATACACCGTTGTAATAGGTTAAAATTTTCGCGCTCAATGAGTAGTTGGATTTATAAACAGTTATTTAATGACGGTTGTCTAAATAAACCGTAGTAATAAATGATGTGTAGCAAGCTTTGATTCTTAGCAACTACATTTTTTCCATTTTTTAGAGTATATTAAGCGTGTGTCACTTAAGTCCTTTATTTAAAAAATAAAATGTAAATGATTTTACAACGGTGAATTAAAACAACCGTTGTAATAAGTTTGTGTCACTTAAGTCCATTATTTAAAAAATAAATTGTAAATGAATTTACAACGGTGAAGGAAATCAACCGTTTTTAGAGGACTTACAATTCCACTACGGTTGCGTTACCCAACCGAGATTAAAGGGTTTACTGATAAATTAAAACAAAACTTATTCTGTATTTCTTTCATAAGACGCCATAGGCGAACAAGCGAGCCATAGACGACAGTGGTGGCGTAAATCTTCACCCTCTTCGTTCATTTAATTCTTCACCCTCTTCGTTCATTAGGAGATGAAATCTTCACCCTCTTTGTTCATTTGATTCTTCAGCTTCGAAGTACGGTACTCTTCAATATCTTTATTCTTTTTATCTTGGTTTATGTTGTATATGCTCAAATATTCACCCTCTTCCTTCATTTGATTCCTCTGCTTCGAAGTACGGTATTCTTCAATATCTTCATTCTTTTTTCCTTTGTTTATGTTGTATATGCTCAAGTTAGTATGAGAGTACATGTTTCATATGCTTTAGGTTTAGATTTGCATATGAATATGCTTAATTTTTTGGATTAGATTTTTTTGTTTCATTCTCATTATTATACGTGTATAAATTTCAGAAGTTGTTATGGACCATAGTTGGATGAAAGTCGATAGATTGGGTCCGATTTATGAGAACAAAGTTCTTGAATTCCTTGAATGCACTGATAAACATCTTACTGACAATAATGGTATCTTTTATTGTCCTTGTGTTGTTTGCGCGAATATCAAAAAGGGTACAAAGGAAGAAATATTCCATCACCTTTGTTGTGATGGTATATGTCAAAATTATATAATATGGACGTGGCATGGCGAGGTGGATAAAGAGGAAAGTCGGGCGTCACAAAGTCAAAAAGTGGATGAAGATGAATATATGGAAGATCAACTAGAGGATATGTTTCGTGATATTGGGGAATCATCTTTTAAGAATGCTCACATTTATGATAGTTTATGCAGTGATAAAGACACCCCTTTATATAAGGGATGCACAAATTTTACACGATTGTCGGCGGTGTTAAAGTTGTTTAATCTGAAGGCAAAAAATGGATGGCCGGATAAAAGTTTCACGAAATTACTTGAATTGCTAAAGCAAATGTTACCAGAAGATAGCAAATTGCCTGATCGTTGCTATGAGGCCAAGAAGATATTGTGTCCAATGGGTCTGGATTATATCAAAATACATCTTGTCCTAATGATTGCATATTATACCGGAAAGAGTATGAAGACTTGTATCAATGTCTGAAATGTGGTGTGTTGCGTTACAAGCTGAAGGCCAACAATGGTGATGACAATGACTATGACAATGTTAGTAGGAAGCATCCTCCTGCTAAAGTGTTATGGTACTTGCCAATAATTTCACAATTTAAGAGACTTTTTGCTAATTTGAATGACGCAAAGAATCTTAGATGGCGTGCAGATGAAAGGACTCGTGATGGAAATATTCGCCATGTAGTTGATTCGTTGCAATGGAAGAAAATTGATTCGTTGTTGCCTAATTTTGGAGTTGAGCCAAGAAACCTTAGGCTTGGTCTTGCCACCGATGGAATGAACCCCTTTGGTAATCTGAGCACTAATCATACTTCGTGGCCTGTTCTTCTCACTATTTATAACCTATCTCCTTGTTTGTGCATGAAACGCAAGTATATACTGTTAAGTATGATGATTTCTGGACCACAACAACCTGATAACGACATAGATGTTTATCTAAGTCCATTAATTAATGATTTACGACTCTTGTGGGATGAAGGCGTTGAAGTTGATGATTCATATTCTGGGGAAAAGTTTAAGATGCGTGCAATGTTATTTTGTACAATCAACGACTTTCCTGCTTACGATAACTTGGCTGGATATAGTGTCAAAGGACATAGAGCGTGTCCTATATGTGAAGATGATACTTGTTATCACCAACTTGAGTTTGGAAAAAAGATCGTTTACCTTGGGCATCAAAATTTTCTAAAACCCAGTCATCCTTATCGTAGATTGCGAAAGGCTTTTAATGAAGAGCAAGAGTTTGATGAGGCTCCTGAACCTTTAACCGGGGATAAAGTTTATCAACGGAAGGAACACATTAATGTTGCCTTTGGGAAGATAGAAAAAGAAAAAGGGGCGGTTGCGAAAAATATATGGAAAAAGAGGTCCATCTTCTTTGATCTTCCATATTGGTCAAGTCTTGATGTTAAACATTGTCTTGATGTGATGCATATGGAAATAATGTGTGTGATAGTTTGATTGGCACACTTCTAAGTATTTCAGGAAAGACTAAAGATAGTAAGACTTCCCGTCTAGATATGGAGAAGATGGGTATACGAAAACAGTTGGCTCCAATAGAGAAAGGAAAAAGAACTTATTTGCCTCTAGCATGTCACACTCTATCTAAAAAGGAAAAGAAAAATTTATGCGAGTGTTTGCAAGGTATTAAAGTTTGATAAGGTTACTCATTAAACATCAAGAAACTTGTATCAATGAAAGATATCAAGTTAATTGGTTTAAAATTTCATGTTTGTCATGTATTGATGCAACAACTTCTATCAGTGGCTATCTGTGGGATCCTACCAAAAAATGTGAGAGTAACTATAACGAGATTGTGCTTATTCTTCAATGCCATATATAATAAAGTTCTTGATTTCAAAAAACTAGATGAATTAGAAGATGAGGCTGCCATAATCTTGTGTCAATTGGAGATGTATTTTCCTCCATCATTTTTTGACATTATGCTTCACTTACTTGTTCATCTAGTTAGAGAAATCAGAATTTGTCGTCCAGTTTATTTAAGGTAGATGTATCCAATAGAGCGATATATGAAGATCTTTAAAGGATATACGAAGAATCATCACCGACCAGAAGCTTCGATTGTTGAAAGGTACATAATGGAAGAAGCTGTTGAGTTTTGCACAAACTATTTATCAGATGTAGATTCTATAGGAATTCCAAAGTCTCGTCATGATGTCACAGACGAAAGAGGTATTCAAGGTCTAAATGTTAAGTCAATGGCTCGGGATGTAATTATTTAAGCACATTTTTATATATTGAATAATATAGATGAAGTTGAACCTTTCATGGATACTCACAAAAGACTTTTAAGGAAAAAATATCCCCGAATGAGTGACAAGTTATTTTTGATAGAGTATAACAAGAGATTCATAGATTGATTTAATAGTGTATCAAATGATCATAGTGCATTCGAGATACTTAAATGTTGTCGTACGAGCCAAAATTTTGTGTCATTACTTGGACTACATACGTCATTGGTCATTATACCTTTTATACAAAATCAAAAGATAATCGTAGTACAATGCAAAATAGTGGGGTTATGGTTGAAGCCGAATCGATGTATTTCTCTAGTGCGAAAGATAAGAATCCTGTATTGGCAACTACCGTGTTTTATGGTGTCATTTATGAGATTTGGGAGATTGATTATGTTATTTTCAAAGTGGCTTTATTTAAATGCAAGTGGGTTCCCAATAATAGTAATGGTGTAGACATCGATGACTTAGGATTCACCCGGGTCGACCTTGGCAAGACATCTTTTATGACTGAACCATTCATCATGGCTTCTCAAGCAAAACAAGTTTTCTATGTTACTGACCCATCGGACATATCGGGGAAATGGTCAATCGTTCTCCAAGGAAAACACATTCCTCTTAGTGATGAAAGTCTTGATATTCCTTCGACACCTTCTTACACAACACAAGTTCCTACCTCATATGATGAAATTGATGGAGATATCGTGCATGCTATTCGAATCGATCATGAAGAAGGCATATGTGAAAATTAACATGTACGTAATTTATTCTTTATTCATAATATATTAATTATATGTTATATTTTCTAAGTATTTTTACTAACAAGTATAATTATTTGAAATCATAGATCTTTAGAGTCAAGACACCAAGAGACAAGAAACCAAAACACCAAGTTACAATTATGTGATGTTATGTAATGTGTAAATTGTAGGTTGTTTGTGTTGATAAATTGTAGGAAGTTTGTTGTGATACAATTGAATATGATACAATTATGTGATATTATGAATATCATACAATTATGTGATATTATGAATATGATACTATTAGTATTATTGTGATAAGTTTATCACAAATGTGAGTTGTATTTTCTGTTGTGATATGGTGAACAATAATACAGGTTAAAAATGGGATTATATATAAAAACAAGATCATATTTGTTAATCCTGCTGAAAATATAACAATGGTTATACATCATAAATGTTATAATATCTCACGCGCTGTCCAGAAAAAAATAAATATCAAAACGACGCAGGTGGGAATCGAACCTATGACCATTAATTTTATCACAACGGTCCTTTGGAAAACCCGTTGTGATAGGGCGCGCGCTTTCCAGTTTATTACAACGGTTTCTGGGTCGTCATAGTAAGTATCATATATACAACGACACTCTACATAACAACACCTGCGCTTGCGTGATTATATATGTTTCTCAACTGTTGTTAAAAGGGTTTTCCGTAGTAGTGAGGCATGGAAAATGGGATTTGGAGATATTTTTACCCACTTGCCACTATTGTGAAAATTAAGTACCAAAATGCCACAACCTGAAAAATTAAGTACAAAAATGCCACTATTTCATTTAGGGCTCGGCCAAGGAAAGGACGAGCCTGTGAAGCAAATTTCGCAGGTGCATGAGCTTGGCCAATGGTTGACCGAGCCAATGAAGAGACCTTTTTTTTATGTTTTAAAATATATAAAACTTATATAATATATATTATAATATAATTAGTATTATAAATAATATAATTTGTATTGCATTAATATGAAAAAATTGTGTAAATTATTTAAAAATGATTTAAATAATATAATATTATTAAAAAATAATAATTAATTTTTTTTTTAAATTATATTATAATAAAAAAAAATTTCTATTTTTTTAGAAAGAAAAATATTTTTATAATAAATATCAATTAATACCATTTTAATATTTTAAAATATAATTTATTATAATCAATTGCACATCAATAATTGCGTGAAGAAACTCGGCCATCCATTGGCCGAGTTGGGGAATATTTTATTATTTTTAAATTTTCTATATATAGCATTTTTTGGTACCTCTAGTTCTCAGATCATCTACATCCATTTCATCATTTCAGTCTGAAAATTTTCATAAAAAGTGGAGTATTTTACTAATCCAAATACTCCTCTCACCAAAAGAGATGCTCAACTGGTTTTTTCACCAATAAAGCCACCACTGAAGACCCGACTATGGAACACAGTAACATTTGAGCACTTTCAGAGAACCTGGTCACATGGTTAGAAGGAGAAATTGCGGAAGGTGAAAAGATTAGAAGAACATAAAGGCTTGTTAAAGATTTAGATGACAAGTCCGGGAAAACTGTAAAAAATGATTATGATTGTGTTATGATGATGTATGGACAAGTAGATATTGTCCTGATGGTTGTAATATCCTAGGAATGTTTAGATTTTAAATCATTATAATGTTTATCATCTTGTTTGTTTAGGTGCGGTTTATTTATTTTGATATTGTCGAATGTTGAATGAAATTTGTATGAGACAAATGAAAAAATCCCACAAAATTAAATTTATATTAGTTGAAAGTTAAATTAAAAAAACAAATAAATTAATCTAGACGGGCCGATTTGACGGGCCTGTTACATTTGGACATTTTCTATGCATATGGCCAATTTCTCGAGAAATCCCACGCCTTCTCTTTTCTTTCTCAACATCGTCCATTTTGGTTCTAATTATTGTACTATTTGGACGTACTTTCTTCTTCCTTCGCATTGTCTTGTCATGGCAAAGAGTAAATCCTTCATATGTTGGCCAATTTACGTGGTGTGGAAGTCCAAGGAAGTTTTCCATGAAGACTTTGAAAATACTTAGAACCTTGAAAACATCTGGTATGTGCATTTTGTGGTCCTGTCGTATACTAGCACATGTTGCGATTACATGGGAGCAAGGTAAATGAAATGCTTGAAACTTCCCAAAATCACACCATCCCTTCCTGAGATCAACGCTAAAAGTACATAATGGTTGGCCATCATTTTGATTAATCCTTTCGGCCACCGTAAAACCGAATCTCTCGTGATCGAATTAGATGACATTATGACTGCTAGATCTCTTACCATCCATTTTCAGGATCATCGTAAGCACTCTTGATCGATGGATGTCGGTCGGATATGAGACACAGATTATCCTAGGGGTCACATTCATTCTCAAATTCCTAAGAGAGAAACTCCAACCATCCTTTGTCTCACCTTCAACTAATGCAAATGCTATTGGGAAAATGTTACCATTTCCATCTTGTGCCACAGCCATCAACAAAGTCCTTTTGTACTTGTCGTACAACCACATTCCTTCAACTTGCACAATAGGCTTACAATAAGTAAAATCACGGATACATGGTTGAAACGCCCAAAAAAGACGGTGAAACTTCCTCCTGTCTCCCAATTGGGTTCTGTCGTCTGTAATTATTGTAAATGTTTCCAATTGTATAATAGTTCAAGGAAGATAGGTTCTCATCATCAACAACCACTGTGGTAGTTCAATGTAAGACGTCTCCCAATTCCCATAAAGTGATTCTATGGCCTTAATCTTTGCAATCCCTGCTTTCCTATATGAGTTTCTATAACCGTATTTTTCGGCAATATGGGCGATTATCACTTTAACTTTTAGTGAAGTGTCGTTGTTAACAAGTTCCCTGATGTTGTGGCTAATAATTTCTGAATCTAGTTTTCTATGATCCTGTGACATAGAAGTCGTTGTGCAAGTGTGAGATCTGCTTATAGTAGCAATCTCCCATATTGAGCTCTTTTAACGCAATGCAGCTCTACGTGTGAATTTGCACTGTGGGTTTTTACATTTTACTATATATCTTACTAAATCATATTTATATACTCCATAGTCAAGATTGTTACTTATATGCCAATGTTTCAAAAAAAAGAACACACGTTTCCTTATTTTCAAACACCATCCCTACTTCAAAGTTGTCACTTATATGGTTTGGTGTGTAGTCATCAAAAATAGAGATAGGTTGAGAAGACTCCAGACATATGTTTTACATGTACACTGATGGATTGTACAAATTAATAGGTCGAGCATTTGTTACCTGGGAATGCATGGGGAGAAAACCCTCTTCATCTCTATCACCAAAAAAATCTTCAAAGCGAACCTACTATAGTTTATCGTCATTGTATTTACCAACCTCTTCATTCGATATGAAAGGTTCATTGTTTTGTGTAATTTCTTCATCAGTTTCTTGGCTCACTCTGTACTGATGTGAATGAGATGATTGTGTTGGATATGCTTCATCATCAAGGCGAATATATAACTCAATCGTGTTCAAATAAGGAACCGTGTACAGACACTGGAACATTGATTTGACCGAATTATCTGTATCTATCTGCTTCATTACGTAGAACACACTACCATAATCCCAATTAAGTAATGGTTGGTAGTAAATAATTTCAAGAATTAAGCGTTGCAACTTTTTTCGCTACGTTCTTTTAAATGAATATCAGAACTGCGACGAATTTTGAACATGATCATATTTGTACCGTTGAATGAGAAATCAGCATTTTGATCGGTGAAAATGGAACCATTATAGTGCATGGTTACCAATGTATTTCTCTCTGCCATTGTTATGATAATTTTGTGAAAAGAAAGATTTTTGATACAGATTGTGTAAGTTGGATGACTGTCTACAAGACTTGAATGAATAAATAGCAATGTTGAATCTCTTTGGGTCGTTCAAGCAAAGTACGAAATGATGATGATGCAACATTGGGCCGTCCAAGCAAAGGACGAACTGTAGAAGGAATAATGTTGGTTGGTCCAATCAAAGGATGATCTCATGAAAAACATATGAAGGCTCGTCCTTCCCTAGGCCGAGCTGCAAAAAGTGAAGTATCTTGTCATTTTTGGACAGAACCCATTGCATGTATAGTAGTGTTATAACTACTTCTAATGCATGCAGAGTAGTGCAACAGCTACCTATAGGGTATGCAAATGAATATTATTGGACTCATTAATTTGTTTGACTAAACTATTTTTCCAACGGGTAATAGAATGGCTCATCATTTTTTACTCAGATATTTTCACTATAAATACCATCCCTTCTTATTCAAACGCATCATCAACTAAACACACTACTTCAATACTTCAATGCTTCAATACTTCATTAGTTTAAATTATTTCAAATGGCAATGCTGTGGATGGCAGAAAATCACCGGGGAACACCAGAAAATGTTGCCGCATACGTAATTTTTTTCATCATACTTAATGTTTTTTATTTTTATTATTACATAATTAGATGGTGTTTTTTTTTAACATCATATTGATTTTTCAATATTTGAAACAGCCCGAACAAGAAAGATTTAGGCTTCATTCTCATGCTATCGATGCACCAAGTGAGGCAATAATACCATATTTCGAACGAGCAGGTTTTGCAAAAGTTACAGAAATAAGCATTATCAATGTTGATTCGAAACTTGTACTTGTTGTGGTAGAAAGATGGAGACCAGAAAAACATGCTTTTCATCTTCCAACTGGTGAATGTACCATAACGTTGGAGGATGTAAGTATGTTATTTGGTCTCTGTGTAAACGGTAGGGCTGTTAATGGTCCTACTCATGTAGGCAGTGATGTATATATGGAACATTTAGGTGTCGAACCTTCGAATTCAAATAAACATAACGCTTGTCTTAAAATTGTTTGGCTACAAACTTTTTTAGCACAATTAAGACATAATGAATAGCCAACTAAAGAGCAGAACATTCTCTATGCAGAAATTTATATATTACTACTCATAGCAAAAGTTGTAATGCCAGACAAGAGCCATAACTTTTTACATTTTTCTTAGATACCCCTAGTAGGAGATTTAGATAAAGGCAATAGATATAGTTGGGGTTCTGCTTGCTTAGCTACATTATATAGGCATATGTGTAAAGCATGCAAGGTAGGAGTAAAAATTATTGGAGGATGCGTTCTCCTACTCTGTGTTTGGACATATTGGCATATACCACTAATTGTTCCAGAGAGTTACGTCGTGGCATCTCATCCTTACGCAAAAAGGTAAATATAATTTAGACTTTCTTTTTCTTTTATACGCATATATGTTTATACCCATCCCTTTATTACATTTCTTTATTTTAAAATTGCAAGATTTTTTCAATGAGGCATAGCTTACCAAAAAAAATCTCGTCATCACCTACGAGGATATAGATTCGCACTAGATAGATTGAGGATGAACGATGTAAGTTTGTTACCACTTCAATCTCTAAATAGATGCTAATATCTGTATTTGTACTTTAACTATTATATTTTCTGTAATAGTTTATTTGGAGGCCCTACCCAAGCTACCCACCTTGCGTCCTTGAAGATAGCCAGATTTGGAGCGCGACAACTTCAATCATCAGTTTTCATATTGTTGAAATGCATAAAACTGATAGGGTCAAATTTCAGTTTGGATTTGAACAAGAAATCCCTAATCAGCCTAGATGTTTACGTGAACACCATGAAACTGAAATGCCCAATACATGGGGAGATCATTGGCGCAATCTGAATAAAGAAGATAACAACGACTGGAGAAACAGAAGAAATTTGACTTCGAGAGGAAACATGGTTAATGGTGACTATATGCATAGCGCTGCATATATGCAATGGTTTTTATCAATTCCATTTATGCATGCTTCTCAAGCACAATTCCTAGACAACCCCCCGTCAATATGCATCTTCTTCATCACAGCAGAGAGCCTCACCGTCCATGCATCAGGAAATCCCCTAGATGAACCCTTCACATTTTCAATCGCAAACATCTTCATTCCCCCAAAACATATACCATCACCCCAAGCCACACAACCCCAACCAACATATCAACACACCCAAGCCACACGACAACACACGTTCTTTTCCAACTCCTCTCAACAACCAACACCATACATCCCAACCCATCAAGCTAACTTCTACTACCACCAAGAATACCAGCAACAAACTACACTTCGACATCCTTTCAATTCACTCCAATTCCTCTATCTAACATTGATTTCTCTTTCCCCCAATCACAATAACAAACATTTAACCCTTCACTCTCTCAACTCACTTCTACCTACCGCACTGACGATGTTTATTATCCTCCCATCCAACATAGCCCTCCAACCACCTTCAACCCACCATCCCAGTCAGTCCCAAACTATACCGTAACTGGTGATCAACTCATAGATTGGCCAAATTTTTCTGTAACTGATGTGGATATGGTCGATACATCACATTAACATGAAGATGTAGCTGAAGATGAGGGTGTAGCTGAAGATGAAGAGTTGTCTTCCGACTCTACTCCATCTCCTCCAAGACGGCAAATCCAAGACTTGGGTAGGGGGTTGCGCGTAAAAAATAGTACAATGTGTGGAACTGGTGATCATTTACGTATACCCACTTGATGTATCTTTTCTACTCAATAATATTAATAAAATTGCTTCTTGTTACATTTTATTTAATACAAAAATAATATTAATTGATTAAGTAATTAATTAATTAAATGTTATATAAAATATTAGAAACTCAATTACATATAATTGCAAAAAATATATACTTATTAAATTCAAATAATAAGAGAAATAAAATATTATTTAAAATATATAATTATAATATAATATTAATTAAAATATTTATTTATTAATAATTTAAAACATAAAAAGTATTCTTAATTTTTAAAAATCAATTAAATATAAAAAAATAAAATAAAACATATATAAATATATTTTAGGCTTAAATGCACTTTTGGTCTCCCTAGTTTAGACTTTTTAAACCTTTGGCCCCCCTATTATAAAACCTGTGATTTTGATCCCTTAAGTTAGATGTACTTTGCATTTTTGTGGTCCCCCTCCACTTTTGCATAGGTGGCAGGATGATTAGGATGAAAAAAATTATTTTTAATTAGTTGGTATTAATGACTAGGATATTTTTAATTAGTTGGCAAATATATTTTATTAACTAATATATTTTTAAGTAAATTAATATTTAATATATTTAATAATGTAACTAAATTAATATTTAATTTTTTTAATTAATTAATTAATTAAAATATTAAGACTTTCTTTTTGGGCCTGAGCCCATTTAGTTATAGTTCCATATCCAATATCAATCAAACTTATTATGTATATATGACATATATAAACACTTTGCTTTATTACTAAAAAATCGATGTGAGACATTTTACGGCTTTAGTTACAGTTTCATTCTTCACTTTCTTCCATTCAACTACAACATCATCCTTGTCAGGTTACTACACTGATTTTTGGTTCAGGTTTCCTCCATGTTAATTCATTTTCTGTCGTCTGATTGTTGATACCAAATTGATTTCGCAGGTTGCTCCCATTGAAGGGATGGCATTCTTGCACATTCATGGAGATAAATGCTTGTTGCTTGAAGAATGTTTCGTGTCTTGTATGAGATAATCTGGTATATTCTTCTCCTGAAGGCTTTTATTTGTTATCCTCATGAAGACTTTTCTCATGTGACAAACATCATTAATCAAACAAAAGACAAGTTGATAAAGAATATTGTTTCATTCGTTGCACTTGGAATAACAAAAGATTAATCAAACAAAAAATCAACAACTTTAATGTTTTTTAATATGTCTTGCAGTTGCAGCCATCTCGTTTTTATCCATGCATGTTCATTTTGGAGAACAACTCCATGGCATCGCTTGATTTTCCAGCCTGCACACAACCAGATTTCATAGAATTCCATGTGATCAGTGGTTTTCCAAGTATACGAAAATGAATTGGTTCAACGGAAATTTCACATCCAACTTGAGTATTCAATGAATTGGTTCAAATTCAAGTATATGGCAGAATTTTCACATCCATCTTTATTTAAGCAAACCAATAGTTCAACGGAAATGAAACTGGATTTAATAGTTAATACATAGATATGTAAATGTAATATGAATTATGTTAAAGAATAAGTGTTTGTGTATTATCAATAACCAATATTCTATTGTATAACTAGCTTTTTCTATTCATATTGTTTGAACCCTAATCCCCTTTCTCCTTCTCTCTATGAATCAATATCTCTAGTTGAAAGCATAAAAAATCACAGTTCAACATTATTGAGTACCTTGTTTCAAGGTTTGGAACTTCAAATACAACTGCTCCAATACTTCTTAAAATCAATTTTTGCTTTGATCTCTTTGGAAAAATCCTCAAAATTGATTTGTCTTCCTCTATTCACTTTAAGAAGTTCACATTGTCCGGTGGCTAAGGCAGTGGGGATGGTGTTAGGTTGGTATTCAGTTGTTTTATAGTAGAAATTGAGGCCATTATATGGTTAAAAGAGATAAGGATCCGTCATCTACACTTTAGGATTTTTGAAGCAATAGTAATACAATAACACTGCAGAAGCAATGGCAACATTATGGAAGAGTCCCACATCGTTTTTCTTTAGTATTGAGGAATAGTTTATAAAGCTTCAACTACAATAGAGAATTAAATTAATGGGTTGGATGGAAATGGGCCTTCAACATTAATCATATCTTGCCCATAGTCTCAAAATTTTAATTAATTAAATATCAATTTAAATTAATAACTCTCTTACAAAAATTTTAAAATTTTAAAATTAATTAAAGACATTATTTAATATTAAAATATCCTATCATCCTGCCACGTAATTAAAAAAAAAATTTTTATCCCAATCATCAATGCCACATATGCAAAAGTGGAGGGGGACCACAAAAATACAAAGTACATGTACCTTAAGGGATCAAAATCGCAGGTTTTGTAATAGGGGGACAAAACGTTTAAGAAGTCTAAACTAGGAGGAGCAAAAGTGCATTTAAGCCTATATTTTAAAACATAAAAAAAAACAAGTCTCTTCACTGGGTCGTTCTTTCCTTGGCCGAGTCCTAAGTGAAATAGTGGCGTCTTGGTACTTAATTTTCAGATTGTGCCATTTTGGTACATAATTTTCAAAAGGGTGACAGATGGGTAAAAAATCTGGATTTGGATCCTCTACTGCCATTTCTCTGCATTTTATTCTCTCTCATCTTTAATACTTTTTTTTTTTTTAATTTTTCTCTCTTCACTATCGCAAAATTAGGGCTGGAGTCCTGCCTAATAGGAGAAGATCCAATTCCTCAAAAATGGCATTTACATACACTTAAAAATAAATAAAATGTTAGCTAAGAATGGAAAACAAGAATATATAGGATAAGACGTTTTCGCCTCTATCAAATGAAGGTTATATATATATAGGGATCAACTTACTCCAAGAGTAAGTTTTTTAACTTACTTCAAATCATAGTCTTTGAATTGAATATAATTTAATGGTTAAATTAGCCTTTTACTTAATTGACCATTAGATTAGATTCATTTCAAAGTAGGGGTATGCATGGTTCTTAAACCAAACCAAATTGAACCAAACCAAATTGAACCAAATATATGGATCAGTTTGGTTTTTAAAACCACTTTGACAAAACTGGTTTATTTTTCTAAAACCGATTTATGTTTAGATCGGTTTGGTTAATAACCGGTTTGCACCAACAAATCAGTTTTTATTTGGAACAATTTTAAAACCAAATTTTTCTCAAATTTGTTTGAACTAAAACTTAATTTTCAATCCAACAACTTATTATTCACTCCATCCAACTATTTTTTAAATCAATAACCATTCGTCCGTGATGAATCTTTGAATCTCGACCGAGACATTTCTTAAAATTACACAGCTCAATAAAAATGAATAGAATTAATAAGTAATCATTATGAAACAAAACTACTAAGAAATTGAGAAAAAGTTTTAATTTTCAATCAGGAAAAATAAAATAGAGTAATTCCAGAAGCAAAGTTTTAATATAAGTTATACTCTAACTGTTGAAAAAAAATGAATATAATTTAATTTGAAAATTCATTTTGTCACTTAAGATCGTGAAACAAGGCAAGACAAATAGTACACTATTTTGAAAAGTGGATTAACCATTTATGTACTGGTTTTCAAAAGTGGTTACTAATTTTTTATGGTTTTAGTAAAATGGATCTGGACTAGTTTTTAAACCAAATAATATAGACTTTTAAAATCGGTGCACTATATTTTTTTTTAATGAACAATTGTATTATAAGAGCAGGAGAGATACTCCAAATACAGAGAAAACAACAACTAAATCCTACCACTCAAAATAGGATTAGCATGCCAGTCAACAAAATTAATACAACCTGACTGTTTACGTTTTAAACCCAACCAGGCCCAAGATCTAAAGATGATCGGCAACATACAATTATCAAAACTAAAAACAACGTCGTTAAAAAGAATGTCGTTACGAATAAGCCAAATGGTCCACGCCGTTGCAAGCCAAATGATTCCTACCGTATTTCTGTCCTTGTTCTTATTGAGCAGATGGAACCTCCAAGGGAAAGCCATTAAATCCTGCACTTCCAAGTTGCTATCTTTTCCTAACCAGTTCGAAGTATTCATCCACAGCCTGTTGCTTCTTTGACAGCATAAGAAAAGATGTGGCAAAGTTTCATCAACATTAAAACAAAAAGCGCAGGCTGCATCTATCGCGTTGTTCAGAATCCCCCCTGCGAATCAACAAATCTTTAGTCGGCAGCCTATTAATTAACAGTTTCCATCCGAAGAACATAACTTTTGAGGGCACGACCAGATTCCACAGGAAATTCTGCTCTTCCCTGGTTGAGTGAGTCCATGAGGAATCGATACCGTCCATCAGCGCCGAGTAGCAGGACTTGACAGAAAACTTGCCGTCGTCGCCGGTGCACTATATTTTTAAAAGTGGTTCTTGTAAACCAGTTTTTTTGCACACCCCTATTTCAAAGGCTATAATTTGGAGTAAGTTAAAAAAATTTACTCTTGAAGTAAGTTGATCTTCACCCTATATATATATATATATATATATATATATATATATATATATATAACCTAAACATTTTAAAGTCTATATAGAGTTCCACAAAGATCGTGCGAGTGTTAGAAACAGTCAAAGTATTGTGAAATTTGACAGTTTGATGTTTTACTCAAATTCTTTGTTTATAATGCCACTAACTGAAGCTTATATTGGCAAATAAACGCACTCTAAATAGGAATGCCTGTGTGGATAAAGGAATTAGGATACGTCTCGAAGGAGGAAAGATCAAGCTAAATGTGGAGCGTCGTGTACTTCCAGTAATGGAAAGAATCATACACTACCCATGGAATTAGTTGAGCAATGCTATATTTCATAAGTCGCGATATTTTAGATAATTTAACTAATATTTGTCCATAAATATTACACTCGTACATTTTTCAAAACATGCACAATCAAACAAATCAATTATTTACGCATTTCCATCTCTTTATCTTTCTGCAATGTTTTTCATTTATGTATTTTTAGTTCGATAATTTAAAAAAACTCAACTACGTATATAATATTTTCTGGAACGATTAAGAAACTTAAAATTAAGGGACAATGCAGTTTTTTTAGCATAATTGCTTAAAATAAAAGAAAATAAGACTTGAAAACTATTAAACAATACTTCAATTAACTTTCAAATTCAACAAAATTACGAAATTTGATTACATGTTAAATAATACTATGAAAATATTGTTTGAAACATTTAATGTTAAAATTCACTAATTTGTTGAGATTATAATTACATTGATCGATGGATAGTGTAAAACATATATTTATTAAATACTTGATACTCTAACTAAAACATGTGCTATTTTTATGATTCCACACATGGAAATTTTGTAAGGAAAGCATCTAGGATTCAGTCATTGCTTAAATAACTTGTCAGAGAAAATTAAGATCTAGTGGGTCATCATTATACCTAATAGTTAGGCCAATTTGCATATATAGAATTACATCCTTTCAATATTCAGTAAGGCCATGCATTGATCTTTCTTTATTTGCAGATGGTCAGAGAGAAGCAACTTGTAGTAACAAATTACTAGTATGGTACTCACCACGTGGTTTAATATAATATTACCAAACAAAAAGGACACACTATATTAAAATTGTAATACACTATTTCAAGATCTTCTTATAGTCTGCATGTGCTATTTCAAAACAAATCTTTACTAGGTTATGAGTGTAATCAAATTGATTAAGGAATCAGTGAATATTCCATTAGAAATTTCATGTTTAATTAAATCAAACAAAGTTGACCTATGGATTAAACATCATTCGAAGATTAATTAGACATAAATATGTGTATGATTGGGGATGGTCATGATACAATTTGATATTCCTGTCGGTGCATGTAATTTACTAAGCAAGTTGATGAGAAAAGTTAAAGGATCCACAACTCAAGATACCACTCTAGATGAAAACAAAGCTATATATAGTTTGTTAACTAAATAATAAATTTATAGGTTTATCCATTAGGTACAATCTACAATTTATAAGGATTATATAAAGCAATAAATAGGGTTAGGGGGTGCTTCTTGATGAAAGACTTGTGTGAGTCTTTCTATGTGCATGTTTGCTAGAATCAGTATCTATGGTTAAAAAATCATTCAAGTTATTACTTGGCCCATGTCTATTGCCTATGTCACATGGTTTATACATTTTCAAAGGACAGTCCCCTACTAAAAATTTGATGAGATGGAGCATATGAGTGATTCCATATATGTTTTGGCTATCAGATCTATCTTGAATGTCATTAGTTGGTATCCATGTTTAGAAAGAAGAAGGTGAATATTGCACCATGATAGTTGTTCAAATAAATTCTAATGCATGTGTCAACACCCTAAGTTTTAGATTTTGATTCGCTTCCTTCCACCCGTTTATACAAATCGGATGCAAATGGAATGATTGGCGAATTCATTTTAATATATTTCGGAAATTTAAATATGAATTATGCATTTATATTAAACATATCGATTGTAGTTTACCTAATAATGTACACTTAATCATGTAAGAGAATATTTGTCTTGTATATTTCATTGCATAATCATGTAAATATAAAAATAAAAAAAATAGTCTAACAAGTCGTTACTAAATCGTAACGGTAATCTTTCAATTAATGAGATTTATTTGCTAAAATAAATATAAATGAATACATACTAAATATAAAAGATATTTGATAAATATAAAAAAAAAGTATTTACATATTTCAATACATCCCTATAGTCGAAACTAGAGGTTGTTGGATGTTGAGACTAATTTGAAAATCATCAAAGAGTTGTCATGGAAGGCCCTAGCGAAGATGTTGGTTATTTGGTATGTAATACATGAACTTGTCCATGAGTAACTTTTTCACGCATAAAATGAATATCCATGTCAATGTGCTTAGTTTCTTTATGTTGAATGAAATTACGGGAGAGATACACGGGGCTTAGTTATCACAATAGACTAACGTGGCCTTCGAGACAAGACAATCTAGTTCCAAAAGAAGATTTCTAAGCAAACATGACTCAAACACTACATATTAGTGACTATAAGGTATTCGACTTCAACATTGGAATGAGACAATGTAGATTGTCGTTTGGTATACCAAGAGATAAGGTTATCCCTAAGATATACACAATACCCAAATGTAGACCTTCTAGTGTCTGGAATCCCTCCCCCTCCCCCCCCTGTTTGCATCAGTATATGTGATGAGTTTATCAATGGATAAGGGATATAAATATAGATCACAATCAATAATTCCTTGAATATATCAAATGATGCGCTTCAAGGAAGACGTATAGTCTATTTTTGGATCATGATTAACAAACACACTTGCTGCACAACATAAGTGATGTCGGGTCTTGTAAAAGTCAATTATTGAAGTGCTCCAGCAATAGTTAAGTATTGAAGTGCTCCAACAAGACTATGATACTCAGTGGGATCATGATATGGATTTCTAGATGATCCACTTAGTTTTGCTTGTGTGTCCACTGGTGTAGCAGATGGTTTGCAAGAAGACATACTCACGCGCTCAATAATTTCCTTGACATATTTCTTTTGTGATAGAAAAAACCTCTTGTGTTTCTGGTTAAAAAAATATCGAGCAAGTAACTAAGAGGACATAAATTCTTCATAAAAAATTTGAAGTTGAGTTTAGTCATGATGGATTGACGACGAGAATTTGAGGAGCCAGCCAAAATGATGTCATTCATAAAAGGAAGGATATAAGCTAAATCATTACCTCAACGGTAAATGAATTAGGAATGATAAAAATTATTGTGATAGAAACCCAAGGTAGAAACATAGTAAGTAAACCACTTATATCAAGCATGAGGTGCTTGTCTAAGTGTATAGAGTGACTTCTTGATCAAGCATACATAATTAGGATGTTGAAGATTAAGAAAACCTAGTGGTTAAGTAGATAGTTTCATCAAGATTATCATGCAAAACTCTATTCTTGACATTTAATTGATGAAGACACCATGATTTTGATAAAGCAACACTAAGTATCGTCAAAATAGTGGCTGATTTGGCTACAGAACTGAAAGTCTCACCACAACCGATGCCATTTTTTTGACAGGTACCATCACCTACGAGTCGAGATTTATACCTTTCAAAGGACCCATAAGATTTCTTTTTATGTTTGAAAATCCAAAAAGTTTGAATAACATTAGCATTAGGCGAACAAGGCATTAAGCCTCGCGCCTTATTTTCGATAAGAGCACCACAATCATCTTTCATTTCAATTTTTCAAGTATGATCATTTAATGCATGAATGGGATTCATAGGAAATAGTGAAATAAAGTTTGGAGATTATGTATGGAGATTAAAAAATTGTCGAGGATCAAAAATTTGATGTTCTTCTTGGATGATTATTTGAGGTGAGTGAAGTGGATGATGCACTGAAATGATTGGGTCAGCAGTTTTTGGGTGAGGCTAATTACGAGGGCGGTATATGATTTTGTGTATGTGGTGGCATTTTTTGGGATGTAGGGGTTGAAGTATTGAGATTTGGAGATGAAGTAGTTGTGGCCGATGGGGTAGTTGTGTTTAAGGTAGGGGTTGGTTTAAGGTAAATGATTTTGTGTAAATGAATTAGGGGGTTGGTTTGTTGTAGTTGTGTTTTCATGATAATAGGTTGGATTATAGTTAAGAAAATGTGCGTCGCACGTATTGTAAATATTCATAATTATAGGTTGGAGGAGCATTTAAGGTAGAATATGGGAACGTATTTTCATCAAAGGTGGCATGCCCAAAATTAATTATTTTACGACTCGACAACTCATAACATTTATAACCTCTATGATTTGAGGTATAACCCGAAAAATACCCATGGTGTTGAGTGAGGCTGTAATTTATTTCTAGAGGTAGATAAAATGATAGGGTAACAAAGACAACCAACCACTTTAATGTGCGTGTATGACATATCTTTTTGATAGAGACTTTAGTGGAAATTTGCAGGGAAATTTTTTTGTCTGGGAGAGTGTTGAGGAGGTAAGTGGTCATATTTAGTGCTTAATGCCGAAAATTAGGTGGGAGAGAGGTGGGAGCTAAAAGGGTGCCAATGATATTATTGATGGTGTGAATCTTTCTTTCTGTTTTTTCATTTTTAGGAGAGATGTATGGGGACAAGATGGTTCAAATGTCATTCCATTTAGTTCAAAAAATTTATGAAAGTGTGCATTGTCGTCATATCCTAAATTTTAACCCTAAGCTCCCACTTATCATTTGCATCTTTACACAAACAAGATCACACATTGGGTTCTCCTCCTCTCACCCTTTGGGGTTTTACTTTTGAGATCACCAAGCACCCTTTTGTGTGTATTTTATCTTTATGTTTATATGCGTATTATTTAACTAACCACTAATCAAAATGCAAAAATATGTCTTGTTTCTTTAAGTTCATTGTGCAAGGTAGAGCATTTCATGAAGAGCACCATGCTTGGTTCCTCAGCTAGGGTTTTTGATATCTCAAGTCAAAGTGTGAACATCCATTAACTCCCAAGGACTTATGTCTCAAGATATGGCTTCTAATATCAAGGTATATGTTCTCAAGCATCATCCTATATCATTTTGAGCAAGAGTACCTCAAGGTTGTGTAGCTTGTTTCTCAAGAAAGTCAAAGTTTCATGTGTTTATTTCCATGCCTTTTTCAACAGGTTACCCCAATCCTTGGTCAATTTAATCAAAGGACATTCAAGGACATCATATTTTGGGTTCATATGATTATCCATGTACCTTGAAGTGCAATAAAATCTCAAGTATACAAGTTAGTTCAAGAAGGTTTGACCAAAAAGTCAACATTTTCATATCAAAGTTCCAAGGACTACAATTCCTTCAATTCTCCATATTTTTTAGTGCTTTTTTTGTATATGACTCTTCTAAAAATCCTCCACAACTTCTCTTTACATGACAAGAGCCAATCATGTTTGGAGGACGATTAAAAGTGTGAAGACATTGTAGGTCATTTGTGGACTTAGTGAAATTTGACTTATTTTTCAAGTGACTTTTTCTCATCTTTCAAGGATCACAACTTCTTCAATTTTTATCCTTTGAAGCTGATTCTTTTTACAAAATATCATTTACAATACCCTCTACAAGTTTGCTTCAATGATCAAGATCAAATTATGCTTGGAAGACCTTGGAATTTGTTGGAACATTATAGGTCATTTTCTGCCTCAAAGACTTAAAAATTCTCTAAGTACGATGACCAGTTTTTCATGCCAACTTCAATACATCATAACTTTCTCCTCAGATTTCCAAATGAATACTATCTTCGCACATTGTAAACTAAGCTATGAGGACTACACATTACAAGAAGAAGCGTTGAAAAAGCCTCTTGAGTAGGATGCCTCATTGATGCAAACATAGTGACTTGAAATTAAAGAAAGCTCCATGATCATAATTTTTATTCATTAATTCCAATTAGGGGCCATATTAAAGTTCAATTTCGTGCCTAATCAAGTTTAGCAAGTATGCAGAAGTTGTTTATCACTTGAAACGCAAGTTTTGGTTTAGTTTTGATGACTTGAGAGTCACACTTTTGGCATGATGAGGGTGTCCACGAATTCACTCAATTCACCCCTCTCAGCATTCCATCATCTTCATCTATAAATAGAAGTTCATTCTACCTTTAAAATTCTAGTATACAAATCTCAGATGTCCTAAGAGATGTCGAGACACTTGATCTCTACTTTAAACACAATGACAAGAAGGAGCACAATAAAAATTGCAAAAAGTAAATGAACACACAGTAATTGTTAACCCAGTTGGGTGTACAACAAACCTACGTCTGGGGGCTACCATCCCAAGAATGAAATCCACTAGATAGTATTAATTCTAAGCTAAACAACCCCTAGTTTACAACTTATCACTTAATCACTACCCGTGCTTAATTTCTACCTAAGACTCTCCTAGGTATGCCACCCTTCTCAATTCCCTTTCAATCACAACAGTGACATAAATTACAACTCAATGAAAACAGTCCAACTCTAGCAACAAAATTATCATACCCCAAATTTTGACCACCAAGATTTCCCATCATTGTGCAAATCATTACCACAATATGGAGTGAACTATCATGCCTCATCAATATCCACAAAGATGTTTGAGCATTCATCACAATCGAGAATTAGGGTTTCAAGCCCTCCCAGAGCCTTAGACAAAGGATCAATCAAGTAATGACATGATCTTTAACTTTTCTAACCTTTAAAACACCCATAAAGGATCAAGAGGACTCCCACATCAAGAATCAAGCATAAGGTTGCAACATTCCAAGTGGATCAAGCCTCGAGATCGCTAGTGTCACCAAATTAGGGTTTTGATCGACCAAGGCCTCCAGATGGAAATTTTCATCTGGGCATGATCCAATGCTTCAAAGCACAACACAAGATACTCCAAGGGACCTCATGGACCTAATCATCAAGTCAATTTAGCCTCAGGGGATGCATTTACCAAAAATCAGGAATTTGGGTTTCTTGACCTAATTCACCCCTAAGTTGACTTTTGGGACAAAACATGAGCCAAGACCTCAAGACATGCTATGAGGGTCTCTAATACACTACATTTATCCATTTGTAACAATGGATTGATCCAAGAAGCTTGATTCACAAGTTTCAATTTCATCAGAACCACAGTTAGGGTTTCGAGGAAAAAGTCAACGGTGCCTTTGACTTTTGACCAGGACATGCTCCCAAACCTTGGGGCATGATTCAATACACCCTATAACACCTATGGAATATATCCATTAGGTTTGATTTAGGTCAAGGACTCGATTTCACAAAGGATCGCACAGTTTGGATTTCATCCATACAAAGTCAACTGTACAAAAATCTAAAGTTTGACTTTTTGAATTTTTGGTCAACCAAGGTTCCTTAACCCTAAAACAATGTTAATATGTGATTTGAATCATCATTCATCAAGAAAAATCAAAGAAAGTGAGTTAACTTGTAAAAGGGGTAACCATAAAAAACTTAGAATTTTTCTAAGTTATGGAACAAAGTGGCTAGGGTACCAACTTCCAAGGGCCATAACTTGAGATCCAAGCAACCATTTTGGATGATCTAAAGCTAGATTTGTAGGTCTTGCTACACTCTACAAAAGCTTCAACTACATCTCGTTCCAATTCCTCATGGATTTTTAGTTATGGAGTGATCAAAATGGTTGAAAACATGAAATTGGTACTTTTCCAACACTCAGTGAAATTTTCACTAAGTCAAAATCTGCCTTACTTTTTCCAAAATGTAGGGGCAGTTTTCACCTTGATCCAAGTCAAACCAGGTCTAGGGGTGGACATCAAAGTTAAAGTACGCCATAAGGGGTTTCTAACAAGTACCAGATCATCTCCAAATTCCATTTGAGCAATGAGATACAACCCTTGGAACATGGCATCGTGAACTGGTTTTTACAAGACAAAATTTGTGCATTTTTCTCAATTTGTCCAAATCTGATGAATCCAAGTCTTGTCATCAATTTGGACACATCTGAGGATCAAATCCAAGGGGGATGATCTGATCTCCAAGCCTCCAAAGTCCAAGAATCTACAAGTAGCCATGCCAAACCTAAAAGAGCTAAAAAGTGCCAAGACTCCAATTTTGTTTCCAAGCATTCAATGGATACATCAAGGTGGTATGAACTGAGCCTATTCCAACTGAATTCAGTCCAAACTTATCTCTGAACCAAAGCTACAAAGCTTGTGCTCTAATCTCAAGTCAATGGCAAGAGGAGACTTGAGATTCCATTTGATCACAATTGGCCACAGGCCTGTACCAGTTGTCATTCACTATTGATGCCAAAACAAACTTGTTGCACTATAAATAGACATCAATTATGATCAATTTGAGTACACCAAAGCACCCAAACTGATGATTTCCTCAAAATCACTACTTTCACTCCAATTTTGCCTTCTAACTTAAGTCACTATCGGGTTTTGAGTTTGAGAGCAATTCCAACCAAACCAATCACACACACACCTCACATATAACATATAGAAGTGATCCATAACACAAAATCACATTTGGAACGTCAGATTCTCAAAATCACCAGCCAATTGCTCAAGGTCTTGACAGATTTGCAGTTGGGGTACCATCTCAACTTCCAGATAATTTCCATTCATTCCAAGCATTCAAACACAATCCTTGGCACCCAGGGAAACTGTCCAGATCATTGGAACCTAGCTGTAACAACTCTAACTCAGAACTCGATCACCAGCTGCAAGAGGTAAGCATGAATTCTTCAAACTCCATGATGCATGCATATTTTACTGCACGATAATTTTTCCATATGTTCCTAATCATGTATGGAGTGATAACCCTCAATCAATTGCCATGAATCAGTCATGTAAGGAATTTCATGGCGTTCATGCTAAAATTAGGGTTCTTGAGAGTTTCTTCTGATTTCTCACTCAATACTCAAAATAAATGCAATTAATCTATATGGTTGTGATCCTTGTTCAAAAACGAACAAGATTGGTACTTGAATCATGCAAAACCATTGAGAAATCATGGAGAAAAGTGAGAAAATGCAAATCTGCAGAAACAGAGGGCGCGGGCAAGAACCAAGTGTTCTTGGCGCCATAATTCAAATTTTTTAATTTTAGTTATTTTTGTTTAATTGATTCAAAAATTCATTTCTCTTTGAATATTTATGTTTTTGAATTGATTCTTTTTCTCAAAATTCACAAAAATGTTTAAATATTTTATTTTACAAAAAAAATCCAATTTATATGATTTATTTAATATAGTTAAAATTTTTGTAATTAATTTCATTTTTATTGTTTTAAACATTTTTAAAATGAAATTCCCACTTTGATCTTTCAAAATCAATTGAATTTTAAGCTTTCATATGATTAAACATGATTTTTCAAAATATTTTCCAAAGTGTACAACTTGTTTTTGAATATAATTGATATTTTATCATTTATTATTTAAATTACCTTTGAAAAATGACATTTTAATTTAAAATTAGGGTTTCCTCTCGATTTTAAATTTTCAAACAAACTTTGGGCCTCTAATAGAGTGTAAGACCCAACCCCCTCTTGTAAATAAATCATTTGGCCCTAGTCATTGTATAAGTCCCGATGTGATTTTAAAATCTCGGCGCGGTCCTCGTCTTTTAAACAAAAATCACCTGGGCCTCTCCTTGAGTTGTAAGCCCTATCACTTGTATATAAAATAAACTTTGGGCATCTAATAGAGTGTCAGACCCGATCCCTTTGTAAATTAACCTTTTTGGGCCTCACACATTGTATAAGTCCCTCTGTATATTTTCAAAAGTTCGGCGCGATCGTCGCCTTTGTAACAAAATCAACTGGGCTTCTCCTTGAGCTATAAGACCCATCTTTGTTCATTTTCAAACTCTTTGGGCCTATAATAGAGTGTAAGACCCAATACCTTGTTGTACACAATACTTTTTTGGGCCTCAGTCATTGTATAAGCCCCGATACGATATTCAAAACAACGGTGCGATCACTGTTAAACCTTGGGCCTCTCCTTGAGTATAAGCCCCAACAATCTTTTCAAAAACAACTTCTCTTTTGATTTAGATTCAAATATACATGTTGTTATCAAAACTTTCTTTAATTTCTTAGAACCACTAACGATACAACATGGAAGCTTGCTCACCTGTAAGTTTTAACCGCTTTCATTTACTCGCTTTCATATATATAACTGTATTGTGGGAAGCTGCACACTGTAAGTCTTCTTTCATATCCTTTTAAATACTTGTCATATATCAACTGTATATATACTAGTATAACTATTTAGAGTTTTCCCCGACAACTAGGTCTAGAACTAGGTAAAGCCAGTTTGGTCACTCTTTAAATACAATCAAAACTAGATCCCCATAAGATTTCCAGATACAGTCTTGCCTTCTCTTGGGCTTAAACAATATGGAACAAAGAGAAAGGCAGTATTCTCGGTGAACCTTTTCTTAGGCTGTCACTATTAGAAGTTCTCATGCCTTCTCTTGGGGCTTAATACAAGGATCCTAAAGACCTCCTAAAGGTATAAGATAAAACTTATTTATCCTTTGCTAGAATGGTCTTTCCAGTGTCAAATCTCAAACCAATTTAGGGTTGATTCGCATCCCTTAAAACACCTGCCTCCTCTTGGGCATCATACAAAAGATAAAACTCCTCCACACCAGTAGACTTGGACAGTCTAACTTTGAGTCTCAAAGACATTCTCAAGTTCCTTACAAACATAGGAAGAAACCCCGGTCACTCTGGATAAATCTCCTGTAGAGTTAAAGCCCATGGGTTCTAGAACCCAGTCTCTCTCCTAAAAATCCCCAAGCCAGGATCAGTTTATCATCAGTATAACACTATCCCAAATCAGAACCTCAAGGCATCTGATGCCTCAACTCTTCTGTAACCCTCAGCAAGAGTTGATTCCCCATTTAGACCTGCTTGGGGATCTTAATGATCCTCAGTAGAAGCTAGCCTACTCTTAGGCTTTATATAATGATCTTTCCTCAGCAAAGTTAGCCTCCTCTTGGGCTTTGTACAATGATTCTCCCCAGCGGAGCTAACCTTTTCAGACTCTCTTGTTTAGTCAATCACTTTCAGGCTCTCTTGTTGAGTCAATAACCTTTACAGACTCTCTTGTTGAGTCCATCACCTTTCAGTACTCTCTTGTTGAGTCAACCTTTTAGCCTCAATCTTGGGCTTTGTACGAGACAGATAAAAACACTCTCTTGTTGAGTCAAGCTTTTCCAGCCTCCTCCTAGGCTGGGCATAAAGATTCCCCTTAGCAGAAGTCAGCCTCCTCTTAGAAAAATGATTTCTCCAAATTGTTCAGCCACAATCCTGGGCTTCGTACAGGACAGATAAAAGCACTCTCTTGTTGAGTCAAACACGTTTAGCCTCAATCTTGGGCTTTGTACAAGACATAAATCTTCATAAACTTCTCTCAAGCTTAGGACAAGTATCTTCCCTAGTGGAGTCAATTCCTCCTAGCCTTCTTTAGGCTTCGAGAAATAAATTCCCTAAGCCGAGTCAAACTCTTTTCAGACTCAATCTTGGGCTTTGTACAAGACAGATAATACTCTCTCGCAGAATCAAACTCAGTATAGCCTCAATCTTGGGCTTTGTACAAGTCACATAAAAATATCCTCATCAGAGTCAGTTAAATTTCCCATTTCAGCCTCAATCTTGGGCTTCATACAAGACATTTGCAAACCTCCCCGACGGAG
The DNA here is from genome assembly GCA_022829125.1 of Lathyrus tuberosus. Taxonomy (NCBI): domain Eukaryota; kingdom Viridiplantae; phylum Streptophyta; class Magnoliopsida; order Fabales; family Fabaceae; genus Lathyrus; species Lathyrus tuberosus. The sequence continues at coordinate 9,687,897 of JALAZF010000174.1, read as the reverse complement.
TCAAAGTCCCTTTTTAGCCTCAATCTTGGGCTTTGTACAAGACAGATATAACATTTTCCCCGGAAAAGTCAAACTTTTAGCCTCCTCTTAGGCTTTGTATAATGATATCCCCAAAGACTCAATCTCTTTTTTTAGCCTCAATCTTGGGCTTTGTGTAAGACAGATAAAACACTCTCTTGTTGGGTCAGTCTTTTCCAGCCTCCTCTTAGGTTTTGTATAAGGACTTCCCCAGTGGAGTCAATCAACCTCTTAGCTTCAACCTTGGGCTTTGATCAAGGCACACAAAAATCAATAATCCCCTCAGAGGAAGTCCAATCCCTCTTTAGAGATGACAAACTCTCTCTCAGTTAAAACCTTTTAGCTTTAATCTTGGGCTTTGAACAAGACACCAAACATCTTTTTCCTCCCTTAGAATAGGAGGAACTACGATTGATCTGATTTTCATGTTTCATTTAAACGGGAATACGTAGGAATAAGATTGTGAAATCTTAGCGAGCATACTAATAAAAAAACTCTAGGTCAAGTACCTTCATACCAATCAAAACATAGGTCCAGTACCTTACCAAAAACACCCGAACATCAACAAAAACTCACTCACTCTCTCATATTTCCCAAGAAACTTTCCCAACCCATTAACGGATAAACACCATCAAGTATAAAGCAAAATCTAAAGCTAATATCCTGTGGATAACCACATATAGTATAGGTAATTAACAACTCCCCATTGTATAACCTGACCCCGGACCCCCAATCTCTTTAAAGCGTTTGTTTAGTTAAACAATCGTGTGCAAGGTTAGTTTTAGATAGCTTCCCTTTCCCTTCTATCTTCATGGGATAAATAAGAAATCATAAAGTAGCACCCCCTCCTCATTCTGGGGAGAAATCGAAAAACCAGCGATAAGGTGGTCGCGTCACCGACAAAAATCGCTCCCCACAAACATGATACAAGAGAGGCTCACAAATACACAAACCCTAAAACTCACTAAGCAACAATGTATTTTCCACACTTTGATTAGGTTAAATCCATCCTATTTATAACCATAAACTAGACTGGATTTGGGCTTCAAAAACGCAGCAATTCTGTTAGACAGAATCTGCAACTTATTCTCCTCAAGAATAGTTTCTTCAATTCAAAGTTTCCTAAAATGTATCCACACTTAGAAAAGGACATCTTTAAATTCAAACAGAATCACTGATTCCTCAATCTTGAATGCCACCTAGGAAAAACAAATATTCCCACAATATTATGAAATCTTGAAATAAATTAGCAGTATCAAAACTGCAAAGTAACAGACAAATATGTCGAATCATCATGATATAACATCTTGTCCAACATCTTATTCTTCAGTTTGTTCTTCATGTTAGGACATATTGTCCAACATCTTGCTGTCAAGTTCGTTTTTCCAAAATTAATGTCAATCTCAAAAGCTTAGACTTCTCAATCTCCCTCTTTGGCAGATTTTGGCTAAAACTAACAAAATAACCCTTGCATACAAATACACAAAAAGTCAGAGGCAAAAATCAAAACAGCAGCGGAAATAATATAGCCCCCTAAACCAACTTCTTCTTCTATAGCAAGTGGTTAGCAGTCTCCTCCTCAACAGCAGCAGCCAGTGGTTAACAGTGGTTAGTTAAGTTAGTATTACTCCCCCTTTTAGCCATAATATGACAAACGTAGTTAACTAACTAAACAACAAAACATTAACACAAGCAGAACAAGAGTTTAAAGTACAAATCAAGCACATGAAGTGCCAAAAATATCCTGGGCATTTAGCCCTTACAAGAAAAACATAACCACAAGAAATGAATAAAACTACAATAAGATATCATCTTTAGTAGCCTCATCATCCTATTCCTCTTCTTCTCCATCAAGATCATCATCATCTGACCCAATATCTTCAGCATCAGCCTCATTATCTTCTATTGCATCCTTTTTCAGCATTATCTGTACCACCAGCAGCTTCAGTTCCCTTGTCCTATTCAGCTGTCAAGACCTATATCAATTGTTCAAGCTTTACCTACCTAGCTGTGATGGACTTGATGATGGGATCTAGATCCTTGCAAGTCTCCTTCAGCTGAGCAATAGTATCATCCTTTGAGGTTGCAGGAGCAGATGTTTGAATAGATGTCGAAACAATATCTGGGACATGATCCCCAACAAACAGCTTATGGTGCAAATTCAAAGGAGATTCCCTTTTCATTGCATAATCAGTAGACACCAAGATACCAAGATGTTGATCCAAGATTATACCATAGATGAGAGAAGGAAAACAGATAGGCATCTTAATGGCAGTTGATGATGCTTGCTTCAGAATTTGGTCAAAAATATAAGCACCAAATTAAACATCCTCTCTTTACCAACAACATATATGAACTTCCCAAGCCCAGCAGAGATGGTTGAGGTATGGTTGGTAGGAACCCAGTTATAGTAGTAATTCTATGAAGAATTGCATACTTCACACTAAGCTTCCCAGCTGAAAGCTTTCCTTTGCTAGGACAATGCTTCACTGTATTACAGGTGATCTCCTGACACACCTGATCATCAGTGTCTTTAAGCTCAGGTTGAGGATCTTCATATCTTCCCAGAAACTTGTTGATCAATGTGGAAAAAAATGTCACAACATTTCCTCTGACATACACCTTATTGTAGTATTCACTATTTACATCAGCACAACCTTCAGGAATGACCACCACAAATTCCTTGACTAGCTTCTCATAGCAAGGACCAAATTTTGTGACAGTCTTCATTAAGCCAGCAGCTTCAATCAGCTTCATCACATCTTTGCATTGTAAGGCATTCTTCCCTAACTCCCTTTCCAAAGCAACCCTCCTTTGGTACTAGTATTGCCACCTTTCCACATTTTCAGCAGCATGAAAGGATACATTGTCCAAAGGAGCCTTAGGAATAGCAGCATGCTTCTTATTAGAAGCAGATTTCTTGACTTGAATGATGTCTTGGACATCTTCTTCAACATCATAGTCTAACTCATTATCAGACATAACATTTCTCTTCTTAGATACAATCACAACCTTTCTCCAAGCTTTAGGAGGACCAACAACGGGTTTCTTGGTGCTCTTGGTATGGGTGTTCTCAACAGCCACAACCTTACATTTTCTGCTTTTTAACCTCTTGGCAACACCAGGGTGAAGACTCTTGGCAATAACCTCATTATCAGAGGGCAAGTCATCTACATTGATAACCTGATCAGCATTTTTCCCACTGTCTTCAGCAATACCCTCAGAGGCTTAACCCTTTAAATGAGATTCTTTTACCACAGGGGATGCTCCAACATCTGTTTCAACATCTCTTACTAAATAATCTTGGATCTTCTCACTGGAAGTTTGTCAGGCTTGTAAGGAACCATGGCCAAGGGAGCAACATTGGTCGCATCTTCAACAGACACCTTCACAGACTTAGCCCTAGATATGGATGACGAAACATTCTCCTTCCTGGATACACCTTTTGAAGATTGTTGGTGAGACATCTTTGAACACTTGAGAGTTGGAGAAAGGTAAGCAAGATTAGCTCATTCTTTGAGATGGAAGATGAAGCAGTTTGTGAAGAATGGCACGGTATGGAGGAAGCGTGAGTGAGAGCGGTTTAGGTATATTTGAAATGATTGGCTTTGAAACCCTCTCTTTATTTTTTGGGAACACACATATAAATCCTCAGACAGGAAAATCCCTAATTTGCCCCTTAACACCTCAAATTGATTTTTGGAAATATTAATGGCACTCAAGTTGTCATAGAATAATGTCACGACATCTTGTGTGACATTATACTTTGTCAGCATTTGTTTCATCCATATGAGTTGAGAGCAACTAATCCCTGTTGTTATGTATTCAGCTTCAACAGTAGACGAGGACACATAATTTTGTTTCTTTCTAAACCAAGAGATCAAATTGTTTCCCAAAAGGAAACATTCTCCAGAGGTGCTCTTCCTGCCATCAGCACCGTCAGCATCAAAGTATCCCATCAACATGCAATTAGAATTATGAATGTACAACATGTAACGCCCCAGTTTTGTCAGTCTTTATTTAATCGAGTCGTTTTGATTATTTTATTATTATTTTATTTTATTTTCGACTTTTATTTGGAAATATGTTATTTTTCAATGTTGTGATATTTTATCGGGTTTTGGGAACGTTTGCGAGATGTTTGAGTGTAGGGGTATTTTGGTCATTTCATCTTATTTTTCCTTAAGTTAGAAAATAGAAATAGAAAGAGAGAAAAATAGAGAGAAAGAAAAAGAGAAGAAGGAAAAGGGAAAGAAAAGAGAAGAAGAGAAGAAAAAGAGAGAAAACTTGGAAATCAAGAAAACAATCTTCTGACATTTCTAAAAACGATTAAATCGGGTAAGGGTGCGAAACTCGATTATTATATGCTTGTGTATGATTATGTATGTATGTTTTTGGTTATTATTGGATTGAAATGGAAATATATAGTAAAAACCATATTATGTAAAAATTGATAGAAATTGATTAAATTGTGTCGGAAATATTATTGTTGATACATGTTAGATACCTGTTGTTAGGCATTTTATTGGTAATTTTTCTGGTGTATAGGTGAAAATGGGTTGATTTTGGTTGGAAAAACGCAGAACAAAATTCTGCAGAATTTTCTAGATTTTCCACTGCCCATACGCGTATCACTCAAGGCAATACGCGTATTAGTCAAGGCAATACGCGTATGGCATTGAAGAAAACTGGGCAATACGCGTATGGAAGCTTCATTTTCTCGGCCATCTGTCCATTTGCGTATGGTACGCGTAAGGTTTAGGGCAATACGCGTATGGTGTAGGGCACTACGCGTATTGGAGTTTTATTGAGAATTTTGGGGAAAAATGGGTCTCTACCCATTCGCGTATGACCTTGGGCAATATGCGTATGGAATGGGCGAGGAATCAGGGCATACGCATATGGCTCATGGCAATACGCGTATGTCCAGGAGAATTGCAAAATGGGGTTTTTCCGCGATGTCTTTTCTGGTTTAGTCCGTAACTTGTGTTCCATTTATCCGTTTTTAACATTCTTGGTATCGTTGAGTAGCTATTGAACCGTACTTTCTTATTATAATAATTTTGAGATTGTTACCCGATTTAATTATGTCGGGAATTTGGAATACTGTCGTTTTGTCGACTTTTGTCGTTATAATTGTGTGTAATTGGTGTGTATCATGCAATGTGCTGTTGATATGGATATGGTATGATTTGCGTGCTGTTGTATGGTATAAATGCATTGTTTTGGGCTTGAATTACAAAGCATGATTTATGTTAAGTGAGATGGTTGCATATATATGTGCATTTGAATGTCATGAGTCATTGTATGCCAAGCATCATGATATCCATTCTTGTAATGTCGTGTGCCCATGTGGGGTGTGAGCGACGGTTTGGTTCCAGAGGGAATCTGCTATAACGTCGTGTGCCCGTGTGGGGTGTGAGCGATCCATAATCGTCGTGTGCCCGTGTGGGGTGTGAGCGACGGGGAACATCGTATGCCCGACGGGGAGTTACACTAAGTAAAAAGCGATGGTTCCAACAGAGTTCTTGAGTGAACTAGTGATGAGAAATATTGGAAGTCGGTACCGCATGGCATATGCATAGAGTCGTTGTGTCGGTCTCTGTGCATTTGCATAAATCATGGATTAATTGTGTATGGAATTGTGAATGTGATCGATGAGATGGAATATGTATAATTGTATTGATGATGAGTGTATTGTGTATGACTGATGTGCATTGGTATGGAATACTTGATAAGTGTACTGTGTTGTGTTGTAATTGATTGTGGTGCATTTGTGGTGAGAATATTTTACTTGTACGTTTCTGTGTTAATATATAATTATATGCAACTGTATTATGATTGTTTTTCTCACCCTTCTGTTGTTTTATAATGCTTTATAAGGCATTGCAAATTAGAGTTGTTGGGGGTCTTTTGTGAAGCTAGGTCTTCATTCTTTTGTCGGTCAGCTCTGATATGTGGCACCGGGTAGTCAGGGGGATCGTTTTGTAGTTTGATGTGTATATGTATATATATCTTTTGGCTTGTGCATGTATGACAAACTTTTTATGATATCTATATACATATATGAGATTTCAGTAATGATTTTTCGCTTTATTCTGTATTTGAATTGTGGGTAGTAGAAACTAAGCTCCTTTGTTTATTTGCTACCTGCGGAGTGTTGCATATCTTTATGAGCAGGTGTTGTATGTTTGTTTCAAATTGATGTGACCCCTCGGTCTATGCCGTACATGTTTTAAATATACTCTGATGAAATTTTGAATTTTTATTTATCGCTTTAATAGCTTTGGGGTATAGATTGGGGGTGTTACATTAAGTGGTATCAGAGCCAGTCCGTTTCTGTTTGTGTCAGTCCTTGTCGGTGTGGCGTTTGGAGTGAGTTGTTTGTTTAACCATAGTTTCTGTTATTGGAAATGAACAGAATATGGCTGGTAGGAATGACGCTGCTTTGGCTGCGGCTATGCAAGCTATGGCTCGGGCTGTGCAGGGTGCACCTAATGCTGCGGGTAATGATGAGTTCAGGAAGAACATACCGCCTGTCTTTAAAGGGAGACATAATCCTGATGGTGCACAGATTTGGTTGAAAGAGATTGAAAGGATTTTCTGAGTTATGGATTGTGCTGAGGACAGTAAGGTGAGACTGCGAACTCACATGTTACAGGAAGAAGTGGATGACTGGTGGGTTAGTACTCGTCAGGTGTTGGAAGCTGGGGATGAAGAAGTTACTTGGGAATTATTTAGCTGGGAGTTTCTGAGGAAGTATTTTCCCGATGATGTAAGAGGAAAGAAGGAAATTGAGTTCTTGGAATTGAAACAAGGTAATATGTCTGTTGTTGATTATACTGCTAAGTTTGTGGAGCTTGTGCAGTTTTATCCTCATTATGCTGAAGCGACTGCAGAGTTTCCTAAGTGTGTGAAGTATGAGAGCGGATTGCGTCCTGAGATTAATCAGGCCATCGGTTATCAAAGGATTCGAAGGTTTTCTGATTTGGTGGAATGTTGTAGGATTTATGAAGAGGATAGTAAGGTTCGTTCTACTCACTACAAGAGTGTGAGTGACAGAAAAGGGAAGCAACAGTTCCGTAGTGGTCCGTATGTAACGCCAGCTGATAAGGGTAAACAAAGGGGTACTTTTGAAAGGAGATCAAGTGGTGGAGGAATGTCTGGTCCTCTGAGGTGTTATAGATGTGGTGATGTGGGACATTGTCAGTCCGAATGTAAGAAAGATAGGAGGAAGTGTACTAATTGTGGAGGTTTAGGGCATGTTGCTGCTGAATGTGCCTGGAAGAATGCGGGGAAATGTTACAACTGTGGTGAACCTGGTCATATTAGTACAAAGTGTCAGAAACCGAAGCAAGCTCCAGCTAGTGGGAAGGTGTTTGCATTGGCGGGGACTCAGACTTCAAATGCAGACCGTCTGATCAGAGGTACTTGTTTTATTAATAGTATTCCTTTAGTTGCTATTATTGATACTGGAGCGACTCATTCGTTTATTTCGTCTGAGTGCGCGAAGCGTTTGAATCTTGCGTTGTCTTCGATGGGTGGTGAGATGGTTATTGATACTCCAGCAATGGGGTCAGTAACTACTTCTTTGGTTTGTTTAAGTTGTCCTTTGACCATTTATGGTAAAGACTTTGAGATGGATTTGGTGTGTTTGCCGTTGGAGGGTTTAGATGTGGTTCTGGGAATGAATTGGTTGCAATTCAATAGGGTTCATATTGATTGTTATCATAAGTTGGTAAGGTTTCCTTCTCTTGAGGAAGACGAAGACTCGAGTTTCTTATCTACCAAGGAGTTGAAGAAACTTTTGGCGGATGAAGCTCAGTTGTTTGGGTTGTTTGCATCATTGACTGTGGAGAGTCAAGTTTCACTTGATGTGTTTCCTGTTGTGTGTGAATTTCCGGAAGTGTTTCCTGAGGATATTTCAGACTTGCCGCCATAGAGAGAGGTGGAGTTTTCTATAGATCTAGTCCCTGGTACTAGACCTGTTTCTATGTCACCTTATCGTATGTCGGCATCTGAGTTGGTTGAGTTAAAGAAACAGTTGAATGAATTGTTGTAAAAGAGGTTTGTGAGGCCAAGCGTTTCTCCTTGGGGTGCTCCAGTTTTATTGGTGAAAAAGAAAGATGGAAGTATGCGGTTGTGTATTGATTATCGCTAGTTGAATAAGGTGACGATTAAGAATAAGTATCCTCTTCCAAGGATTGATGATCTGATGGATCAGTTGGTTGGTGCGTGTGTGTTCAATAAGATTGACTTGAGGTCAGGGTATCATCAGATTAGGGTGAAGGAGGAAGATATTCAGAAGACGGCTTTTAGGACACGTTACGGTCATTATGAATATTCTGTGATGCCGTTCGGGGTTTCTAATACGCCAGGTGTGTTTATGGAGTACATGAATCGTATTTTCCACGAGCATTTGGATCAATTTGTTGTTGTGTTTATTGATGACATATTGATTTATTCTAAGTCTCGGGAGGAACACGCGTAGCATTTGCGTATTGTTTTGCAGGTTTTGAAAGAAAGAAAGCCTTTTGCCAAGTTGCCCAAGTGTGAGTTCTGGTTGTCGGAGGTGAGTTTTCTTGGGCACGTAATTTTAGGTAATGGTATTGCTGTGGATCCATCTAAAGTAGAAGCAGTTCTACAATGGGAGGCTCCGAGATCTGTTACTGAAATTCGAAGCTTTTTGGGTTTGGCCGGATATTATCGAAGGTTTATTAAAGGTTTTTCTAAGCTAGCACTTCCTTTGACCCAGTTGACTTGTAAAGGGCAAGCATTCATTTGGGATATTCGGTGCGAGGAGAGTTTTAATGAGCTGAAGAGAAGATTGACGACAACTCCGATTTTGATTCTGCCGAATCCTAATGAACTGTTTGTGGTTTATTGTGATACGTCTTTGATTGGTCTAGGTGGTGTTCTCATGCAAGAAGGTAAGGTCGTGGCTTATGCTTCAAGGCAGTTGAGAGTGCATGAGAAAAATTATCCTACTCATGATCTTGAATTAGCGGCTGTGGTTTTTGTGTTGAAGATTTGGAGGCATTATCTTTTTGGTGCGAGATTTGAAGTCTTTAGTGATCATAAAAGTTTAAAATATTTGTTTGATCAGAAGGAATTGAATATGAGGCAACGAAGGTGGTTGGAATTTCTGAAGGACTATGACTTTGGCTTGAATTACCATCCTGGTAAAGCTAATGTGGTAGCCGATGCGTTGAGTCGGAAATATTTGCATATGTCCGCTTTAATGGTTAAGGAGTGGGAACTTTTGGAATCGTTTAGAGATTTGAGTTTGGTTTGTGAAGTGACGTCGGATAGCGTGAGGCTTGGAATGTTAACGATTACTAATGATTTTTTTATGACGGTTAGTGAGAAACAGAAGCTGGATGTGAAATTTGTGGATTTGATGTTGGTTGGAGAAAAAGATGCGAATAGTGATTTTAAAGTGGATATTAATCGTGTTTTGAGGTTCCGAGGTCGAATTTGTATTCCTGATGATGTGGAGTTGAAAAAGATGATTTTGGAGAAGGGACACCAGAGTAATTTGAGTATACATCCGGGAGCTAATAAGATGTACCAAGATTTGAAGAAGATTTTCTGGTGGTCTGGATTGAAGAAAGATGTGGCTTAGTTTGTGTATGCTTGTTTGACGTGCCAGAAGTCGAAAGTGGAACATCAGAGGCCTAGTGGTTTGTTGCAACCGTTGGATATTCTTGAGTGGAAGTGGGAAAACATTTCCATGGATTTTGTGACAGGGTTACCGAATACACAGTGAGGGCATAATGCTATTTGGGTGGTTGTGGATAGGCTGACTAAATCGGCACATTTCATTCCGATTAACATCAGTTTTACTTTGGAGAGGTTAACTGAGATTTACATCAGTGTGATTGTGAAGTTGCATGGGGTTCCATTGAGCATTGTTTCGGATCGAGATTCGAGGATTACCTCGAGATTTTGGGAAAGTTTACAGAAGGCGTTGGGTTCTAAATTGAGATTGAGTTCGGCTTATCATCCGCAGACAGATGGTCAGACCGAGCGAACGATTCAGTCATTGGAAGATTTGTTGAGGGCTTGTGTTCTTGAACAAGGTGGTGCGTGGGATAGTTATCTTGCATTGATTGAGTTCACGTATAATAACAGTTTCCATTCTAGTATTGGAATGGCACCTTTTGAAGCGTTGTATGGACGAAGATGTCGAACACCTTTGTGTTGGCACGAATCTGGTGAGAGTTCGGTGGTTGGACCAGAGTTGGTGCAACAGACTACAGAAAAAGTGAAGCTTATTCGAGAGAAAATGAAGGCTTCTCAGAGTAGGCAAAAGAGTTATCATGATCGGAGAAGAAAAGATCTTGAGTTCCAAGAGGGCGATCATGTATTTTTTAGAGTTACGCCGGGTAACGGGTGTGGGTCGTGGATTGAAATCGAAGAAACTTACTTCTCGGTTTATTGGTCCTTACCAGATATCCGCGAGAGTGGGTGTTGTGGCTTATAGGGTGGCGTTGCCACCAAATCTGTCAAATTTGCACGATGTGTTCCATGTTTCACAGCTTCGGAAGTATGTTCCGGATCCATCGCATGTGATTCCGATGGATGAGGTTGAGGTAAGGGAGAACCTTACGGTCGAGGCTTTACCGGTGGGTATTTTAGATCGCGAGTTGAAGCGGTTGCGTGGCAAGGATATTGCACTGGTGAAGGTAGCGTGGGGAGGCAGTGCTGAGGGCAATTTGACTTTGGAGTTGGAGAGTCAGATGCGGGAATCGTATCCAGAGTTGTTCGTCTCAGGTATATTTTCAAGGACGGAAATTTCTAAGTGGGGGAGAGTTGTAACGCCCCAGTTTTGTCAGTTTTTATTTAATCGAGTCGTTTTGATTATTTTATTTTTATTTTATTTTATTTTCGGCTTTTATTTGGAAATATTTTATTTTTCAATGTTGTGATATTTTATCGGGTTTTGGGAACGTTTGCGAGATGTTTGATTGTAGGGGTATTTTGGTCATTTCATCTTATTTTTCCTTAAGTTAGAAAATAGAAATAGAAAAAGAGAAAAATAGAGAGAAAGAAAAAGAGAAGAAGGAAAAGGGAAAGTAAAGAGAAGAAGAGAAGAAAAAGAGAGAAAACTTGGAAATCAAGAACACAATCTCCCGACTTTTCTAAACGCGATTAAATTGGGTAAGAGTGCGAAACTCGATTATTATATGCTTGTGTATGATTATGTATGTATGTTTTTGGTTATTATTAGATTGAAATGGAAATATATAGTAAAAACCATATTATGTAAAAATTGATTAGAAATCGATTAAATTGTGTCGGAAATTATGTTTTCAGGTCCATTATTGTTGATACATGTTACATACCTGTTGTTAGGCATTGTATTGGTAATTTTTCTGGTGTATAGGTGAAAAGGGGTTGATTTTGGTTGGAAAAACGCAGAACAAAATTCTGCAGAATTTTCTGGATTTTCCACTGCCCATACGTGTATTACTCAAGGCAATACGCTTATTGGTCAAGGCAATACGCGTATGGCATTGAAGAAAACTGGGCAATATGCATATGGAAGCTTCATTTTCTCGGCCATCTGTCCATTTGCGTATGGTACGCGTAAGGTTTAGGGCAATACGCGTATGGTGTAGGGCACTACGCGTATTGGAGTTTTATTGAGAATTTTGGGGAAAATGGGTCTCTGCCCATACGCGTATGACCTTGGGCAATACGCGTATGGAATGGGCGAGGAATCAGGGCATACGCGTATGGCTCATGGCAATACGCGTATGTCCAGGAGAATTCCAAAATGGGGTTATTCCGCGATGTCTTTTCTGGTTTAGTCCGTAACTTGTGTTCCGTTTATCCGTTTTTAACATTCTTGGTATCGTTGAGTAGCTATTGAACCGTACTTTCTTATTATAATAATTTTGAGATTGTTAGCTGATTTAATTATGTCAGGAATTTGGAATAGTGTTGTTTTGTCGACTTTTGTCGTTATAATTGTGTGTAATTGGTGTGTATCATGCAATGTGCTGTTGATATGGATATGGTATGATTTGTGTGCTGTTGTATGGTATAAATGCATTGTTTTGGGCTTAAATTGCAAAGCATGATTTATGTTAAGTGAGATGGTTGCATATATGTGTGCATTTGAATGTCATGAGTCATTGTATGCCAAGCATCATGATATGCATTCTTGTAATGTCGTGTGCCCATGTGGGGTGTGAGCGACGGTTTAGTTCCAGAGGGAATCCGCTATAACGTCGTGTGCCCGTGTGGGGGTGTGAGCGATGATTATAGATGATCTTGTGCCCGTGTGGGGTGTGAGCGATCGGATCGTGTGCCCGTGTGCGGTTTGAGCGATCCATAAACGTCGTGTGCCCGTGTGGGGTGTGAGCGACGGGGAACATCGTATGCCCGACGGGGAGTTACACTAAGTAACGAGCGATGGTTCCAGCAGAGTTCCTGAGTGAACTAGTGATGAGAAATATTGGAAGTCGGTACCGCATGGCATATGTATAGAGTCGTTGTGTCGGTCTCTGTGCATTTGTATAAATCATGGATTAATTGTGTATGGAATTGTGAATGTGATCGATGATATGGAATATGTATAATTGTATTGATGATGAGTGTATTGTGTATGATTGATGTGCATTGGTATGGAATACTTGATAAGTGTATTGTGTTATGTTGTAATTGATTGTGGTGCATTTGTGGTGAGAATATTTTACTTGTGCGTTTCTATGTTAATATATAATTATATGCAACTGTATTATGATTGTTTTTCTCACCCTTCTGCTCTTTTATAATGCCCTATGAGGCATTACAGATTAGAGTTGCTGGAGGTCTTTTGTGAAGCTAGGTCTTCATTCTTTTGTCGGTCGGCTCTGATATGTGGCACCGGGTAATCAGGGGGATCATTTTGTAGTTTGATGTGTATATGTATATATATCTTTTGGCTTGTGCATGTATGACTTGATGTATGACAAACTTTTTATGATATCTATATACATATGTGAGATTTCAGTACAGATTTTCCGCTTTATTCTGTATTTGAATTGTGGGTAGTAGGAACTAAGTTCCTCTGTTTATTTGCTACCTGCGGAGTGTTGCATATCTTTATGAGCAGGTGTTGTATGTTTGTTTCAAATTGATGTGACCCCTCGGTCTATGTCGTACATGTTTTAAATATACTCTGATGAAGTTTTGAATTTTTATTTATCGCTTCAATAGCTTTGGGGTATAGATTGGGGGTGTTACGCAACAGACCATAGTCACATGTACCATTTATATTTGACCTTTCAGGTCTTGGCACCAGGTCCTAGACCACATGCCTCTTGAACTTCCCCAGTTCATCTTGCATAGCATTGATCCAGAACTCATCAGTCAAGGTCTCCTTGACACTCTTGGGTTCAAATTTTGAGACAAAGCAAGTACCAGCAACAACTTTTCTTAATCTAGTCATTATTCCATTATTCAGATCTCCTATGATAAGCTCCTTAGGATGGTCTTTCTGAATTATGATGGAATGCCCCTTGTCAACTGGCTCAGTCTCTGCAGGTTTAGGATTACCACTTGAGTCTGCCATTTCTTCAGAAACATCATAGGATGTTCCAACATTGTATGTGACATCAGCTTCTGTGGTTGAGTCATCAACAACAACATAGGCACACCTCTTTCCTCCAAGATTTTCAACCTGCATAGGTCCCATCAAGTCCCTATGAAGTAGTTCCAGAATCCTTGAAGTAGTCAGATGTAGTAGCTTCTTGTGTGGCGTCTTGGTTTGCTTCCCAATCTGAGATTCACCACAGATTCTTCCTCCATCAATCTTCATATTAGAGGTATCTCTGACTGTTGCATTTAACATGACTTTCTTCATCTTTTATAGATTACCAAGTTTCTGATGCTCCACTTCATCTACTTTTGACATCAAGCATGTGGATGAACACTCTGTCTCTAGAGGAATCCACACAAAGTAATTAATATTAGATCTGGCTCCCTTCATGATAACTTCATATTTATCATTTGTTACCAGACACTCAAATTTAGTAAAGTTAACCGTGAGACCTTGGTTATATAGTTGACTGATACTTATCAAATTTGCAGTCAATCATATGACAAGCAACACATTATCAAGACTAGGCTGCCCAATATAGTCCAGCTTCCCAACACCCTTTATTTCACCTTTGGATCCATCTCGAAAAGTGACATAGCTAGTGGCATGTGATTCAATAACCACTATCATGTGTCTAGAATAACCACTATCAAAATACCACCCCTCTCTAGCATAAGCTCTTATAGAGGTATGACCTATGAGAGCAGCAATTCCATTCTTGGGAATCCACTTCTTTTCTGCTTTACCAACAACCTGCATCTTTCTGGGTTGTGAAGCAGATTTGGGATAGGCATGTAACTTGTAGCAGTAAGGTTTTATGTGACCAAACTTACCACAATGATGACATTTCCAGTCTTGCTTCTTTCTCCCTGAGGAATTCTTCTTATGTCTTTACTTATGTTGGGACATCTTTCTTGACATCTTTCGATTCTGCTTTCTTTTAGGATGAGCAAAATTCAATTTTGCCTCTTTTCCTTTATTAATAACAACTTGATCATTATAACTAAGCTCTTTTATATCTCCAGCATTTCTCCTAAATTGAAGAATCTCATCCAGCACATCAGAACTACTATTGAGTATTCTTACAGTTTTAGTCATATTGTCAAGTTTAGAATTGGGTAATACAACTTCCTCCTTCAGGTCAGAGATTGTATCCAAGTGCTTCAATTTTTCAGCCTCAAGTCGAACGATAGCATTATGTTGATCCTCTCCCAGCTGACATACTTATGCACTTCTGATGCACAACTCCCTGTATGAGCTAGCTAGTTCATCAAACATAAGTTCTCTAACATCTTATTCTTCATTAGAATCAAATACTCCTGTAAGAGCAGAAGCCTGTTTAGCAGATTCCCCATCACACGAAGAATCATCTTCAGACCATGATATAGACAAGCCTTTCTTCTCATTCTTGAGAAAGGTAGGACACTCAGATTTGATGTGTCCAAATCCTTCACATTCATAGCATTGGATTCCTTTTCCTTTGTTAGATTTCTCTTCAGTTTTGGACCTTCTTCCAAAATCATTCCTTTTGTTGATGTCGGATGACTAAGTCTTGACATTTGATCTTGACTCCCCGTCCATCCTCATTAACAATTGGTTGTACTATTTTCAAAGTAGCACAACAGCCTTAGACAATTCTTCCTTGGAATTTGGTTCACATTTACCTTGATTAGACACCAAGGCTATGCTTTTCTTCTTTTCAGATTTCTCACTGATTGCCAATTCAAAAGTCTGAAGAGATCCCATGGGTTCATCCACCTTCATGGTGTTTATGTCTTGGGCTTCTTCAATGGAAGTCACCTTCATGTCAAATTTCTTTGGAAGAGATCTTAGGATTTTTTCGACCAACTTAGCTTTTGGAAACTTTTCTCCTAGATCACTTTAAGTATTGGCTATATCAACAATGTTCATGTGAAAGTCTTGAATACTTTCATCCTCCTTCATCTTCAAGTTCTCAAACTTGGTTATAAGAAGTTGAAGTCTTAATGATTTCACACTAGAGGTTCCTTCATGAGGAGTCTTCAAAATCTTCCAAGCATCTTTGGAAACAGTATAATTATTTATCAATCTGAAGATGTTCTTGTCCACTCCATTGAATAAGGCATTCAATGCTTTAGAATTACCCTAAGATGGCTTGTCATCTTCATCATCCCAGTCTTCCTCAGGCTTTATCATATCAGTAATCTTACCTTCCTGATCTTTAGCCTTTGGTGGATCCCATCCTTTGACCACAGATTTCCAAGCTTTACCATCCATGGACTTAATAAAGGCCACCATGCCCACTTTCCAATATTCATAATTGGATCCATCAAGGATGGGCGGTTTGTTCAATATTCCTTCTTCCTTGTCCATTGCACCAGAAAGTAACTTCCCTGAATCTCACCAAGATACAGAGCAGAATGCCTGCTCTGATACCAATTGAAATTCTGGTATACAAATCTTAGATGTCCTAAGAGATGTCGAGACACTTGATCTCTGCTTTAAAAATAATGACAAGAAGGAGCACAATGAAAATTGCAGAAAGTAAACAAACACACAGTAATTGTTAACCCAATTCAGTGTACAATAACACCTATGTCTGGGGGTTACCAAGCCAGTAATGAAATCCCTAAACAGTGTTAATTCTAAGCTAAATAACCTCCGGTTTACAACTTATCACTTAATCACTACCCGTGCTTAATTTCTACCCAATAGTCTCCTAGGTATGAGACCCTTCTCAATTCCCTTCAATCACAACAGTGACAAAAATTACAACTCAATGCAAACAGTCCAGGTCAAGTATCAACATGATACAAGAGAGGCTCACAAATACACAAACCCTAAAAATCACTAAGCAACAATTTATTTTCTACACTTTGATTAGCTTAAATCCATTATATTTATAACCATAAACTATTACATAGAATCTACAAATTATTTTCCTCAAGAATAGTTTCTTCAATCCAAAGTTTCCTAAAATGTCTCCACACTTAGAAAATGGCATCTTCAAATTCAAACAGAATCTCTGATTCCTCAATCTTGAACGCCACCTAAGATAAACAAATATTCCCACAATATTTTGAAATCTGGAAATAAATTAGCAGTATCAAAATTGCAAAGTAACTGACAAAGATGTCGAATCATCATGATAGGGCATCTTGTCCAAGATCTTGTTCTTTAGTTTATTCTTCATGTTAGGACATCTTATCCAACATCTGGCTGTCAAGTTAGTTTTACCAAAATTAATGCCAATCTCAAAAGCTTGGACTTATCAACCTTTATTCTCAAGCTTTTGAGAGCCATTGAACCCCTACTTGAACTTCAAATTTTCTCCAGAATTTTCACCATCGGGTTTTAAATTCTAGCCAATTTCAATCCATTTTCTTTGTTCTAACACCTTCACCCCCCTCCTCTGAAGCTTTTGCATAAAGTCTCAAGCTCCCAAACTCTCTGAAATGCTCTAACCATATCAAGGTTCTTCAACCTCGACCACCATCTCAACAAGGTAGTTAGAGGCTCTATTTTCACTCAAACAAGTTACCACAATGTAGTCTTTGCTTGCTGAATGTTTCCCCTAACCTAGCTCGTGTTGATTCTTCTTGTACATCATTTAATTTTTGTTTTCGTTTTTTGTGTTCTTCTTATTTTCTCCAAAATTCTCTCTACTCTTTTTCAATAAATGAAAATGGAGAGTGAGGTTGAGTTCGCCTTGATGAGACTGTCACAATGGCATAGGTGTCATGACCTATCTTTACCATTTGTGGATTCTCCGGTGAGAGCTCACTAGAGAAGATGACCAGAGAGGTTAGACGATGATCTGAGGTAGAGACACGCTGGTTGTTTGAAATGTTTTGATTGGCTTATTTCAAATGTGATCATGTGTTATTTCTGATGTAAATTCCACTGTGCATAGCGCTTTTGGATTGTGAGATCTGCCAGGTCAGATTAATGAAGCAGATCCAACACGCGTCCTTTTTTCCCTTTTATTTTATTTTCTGATTTTCATTTTAAATAGCATTTTCATTTAAAAATTCATAGTAATTTCATTTTTTATCCAAAAAATACCAAAATAATTTCTAAAATTTTCTTTTATTGTTCTCTTTCTAATGATATATTTTTCATATTTTTATTTTGTCATTTGATATTTTTCATGATTTTTCTTCCTTTTTCAAGCATTTTTTAATTGTTTTAAAATTTTTTTTATGCATTAAAATAATTCTAAAAAAATTTGCATAACATTCTTGCATTGTTTATGACTTTCTGGATTTTTCTTGGTCATTTATGATTTTGTTTGATGCATCATTTGCATTTTCATGTTAATTTACATTTTTAAATTCATTTTAAAAATCATTTTTATGCATATTAATTCATATTATTGCATTTTAATCTTGTTTAACCTTGGTTGACTTCTGTTTGACTTGAATCTTGGTTGATTTGGTCAAGTTTCATCAAGCTCAATGGATCTTGGGTGTTGATGTGGTGAAAACCCTAATCCACCAAAATGGATGATTGATCATGATGATAGCTTGATCAATCCTTGGATTCAATTTGTTGTTTGGTTTCCTTGCTGCCTTTTCTTCATCTCCCTTTCGCATTTTTCTTTTGGTTGATGAAAATCTTTAACATCATGGATTATTGATGATCAAAGATGTTTGAACCTTCATTATTTCAAACATGTTGTTGAAGTGATCATTTGGATCACTCACTTCACTTTGGAGTAGTAATAGGTTTCCTATGATCATTGATGAAAGTTCTTTATTAAGATGAGACCACTTCTCTTTTTCTTTTTGGTGTGGCAAGCTTTAGGAGGATGACTTACATATCATTTCTCTAACTTGTATTAACACATAAATTGTTATTGACCGACCTCAGATAGTTCTGACATCTATATAAGTCCAATTACGATTGCTTAACATAACTCTAAATTTTTCCTGAATCAGAAACTAAGTCATTTTTGTAAGTGAGATTGCCAACCTCCTATTCTCCATGGTATTGTGTGAAATAGATTTGATATATTGTTACCTAAGAGAGCTATTAGCATACTTGTTGATTTTATCCAAGTTGGAGCTCTTCTCTTGGTAATGTATAAGACCATGTTTTCATGCTTGTGGATGTCTAGTTGAGTGTTCTCCAAAAAATGAGAAATTGGCCTTTATTCTCTAATCACTAACGTACTAACTTTTTTTTTTGTTTTATTTCTTTAGTTTAAGGTCATCTACTTTATGCTCTTTACTTATTGCAATTTACTTTATGCTTTTATTTTAGAATTTCATATCATATTATCATATTGCTTTTTCCTTTGTCCATTACTTTATGCTTTTACTTTAGAATTTCATATCATATTATCATATTGCTTTTTCCTTTGTCCACTTGGACTTGTGTTTATGCTTATGCTATTTTTATTTTGTCCATTTGGACTTTCTCTTAAGACATTAATAAATATCAAACCTCCAAAAACAATTTGGTTACTTTCATGGACTTAATGTTACTACCCCATGCATTATTGAGGAGTTATGGACTTAGAATTAAGACCTTGATCTTGGCTTGGAAGTACATCTTAGGACCTATTTGAATTCTTCTGGTACCCTTGGCTTAAGGATTCTTTTGAAGATTCATCTTGGTTATTATTAATTTCATCTGATGTTTGGATTACTATTTTCTTATTTGGCTTGCATGAGGCTTAGTCCAAAAGAGGGAATTCTTGATTGACTTATGTAATGAGGTTTGCTATCTTCTCTTGGCTAGATCTTTCTTTGTCCTATTTTTATTTTATGCAATAGGATAGTCTCTTCATCTCTTCCCCATTCTTAAAATTTTCACAAATCTTCCCTCTATTTCAAATATCCTCTTCTTTCAAACTAGAACCACTTTCATAATAACCTTTGACTTTGTCAAGTGCATTTTCAAAATATTTTTCTTTAATAAATGTTAAGACATCTTAAGCATATTCAAACTATTTCAAAAGACTTAAAAAATACAAAAAAAATAAAATCATTCAATCATTTTGTGTCTTTGTGCACTTTTTCTTTTAAAACTTTTCATAAAGTTTAGATATGAGTTATTTTCATAGCTGAGATGTAATTCTCATATTCTAGTAGTATTAATGGTAATTCGTTTCCACTTGTGAGAGTTAGTGGCATACTTGTTGATGTTTATCCAGGTTGTAGCCCTTCTCCTTGTGATGCAAAGTTCTCATTACTTTTATGGGTGATTAGTAGTAGTATTCTCCTTAAATTGAAAACTTGTCTTATCATTTAAAATGAATCATAACAAACCATTTTGGTTATTCTTGTAACACCCAATATTTATTAGAATATTTATTTAATTTATTTAAATATAATATTTGTGAATTTTCGGTGAATTTTGGTGGTTGGTGTCGATGTCAGTATTTTGGTGAAGTTTTGGTTATTTGAATTAAATAATAGTATATAATATGAATATATTAGTATTATTATTAATTTAAATAATATTAGAGGAATTAAGGGTAAGATGGACTTTTAAGGTGGATTAGTGAGGGAATTATGGGGAAAGCCTATTTTGGAAGCCCAAAGGTTTAACAAAAGGAGAATTTTGAGACTAGGTTTCATTTTGTTGGTCAGAACGTGAAAATAAGGAGAAAGTGCAGAGCTCTGAGGAAAGAAGGAAAAAGGCGAGGATTCGTGAAGGTTTCTAAAGGATCGATAGAGAAAGCTCTGAATCGACAATCTAAGGTATGGGGAGTGATCGAAAAAATAGCAAGTGTACTATTTTAACCGATGTAGTAATAAAAGGGAATTTCCCCGAATGTCGATCTCAAGAACTTCTTGACGATATAGAGTTATGGTTTTATTTTAGTTAAACAAAAGAACTTGGTGGTTGGTTTGTTAAGAAAATAATAACGGTAATGAGAAAATAAAGCAGAAAAATAAAATTGACTTTGGACAGATATAAGAGAGCATGCCAGGGTAAGGTGTATGAATTGTTTTGCACTAACCTAAATCCTTATTCGAGGAGACAATGCTTTAAACGAACCTTTACCGAATCCTAAGAATGTTTTTCCCTAATTCCTTAGCCAGAAAAACCTTTGGTATTCATCCTATACCCTAATTCCTTAGCAGTTTAGGATGGATATCAAGCTTTGTGTTTTTAACAAGATTATTACGGTTACTACAAGGTATCCCTATTCCTAGGCAATATCTACTGTAATATTATTATGCAAAAAGCGTTAAGTTGGTTTGTCCGACCTAAACCTTAACCGTAAATCAAATTCCATTGGTCAGATAGAAAAAGCATTAAGCACTTTGCAAAATAAAATAGATTAATAAAAAGCACTTATCTCATAGAATAAAAGGAAACATAGTCAATACAAAAGCAATTCAGGGACACCCCCTAGCATTGGGGGGTTTAGCCACTCATAATATTCAAAGAGATTATTACAAAATGAAGATTAAACATTATAAGAATTTGGATGACTTTTGATCTTCAATTGCTTCCGCTCATGAAAATCTTTCACCTTCCGAAAACCTTGATCTCTCCAATCTTGATCGTGAAATTCTTCTCCCGTCCAAAAGTCCCATTTTTTCCTTGCCAAAACTCATCTAAATAGTAGAAAATCACTCAGATCGGTTGGTAATACCCAAAGCGCCCCCACAGCTTAACATATGGCGAAAATATGAAAAAATCATGAAATCAGCGTCACCAGCTGACACGGGCCGTGTCAGCCAACACGGGCGGCCGTGTCAGCTCACGGGATTTTTAACTTAAATTGTTTCGATCATAACTTTTGATCCGTAAGTCCGTTTTGGTCCCCGTTCGAAGCGTCGGAAAGCTAATGAAGAGAACTATAACATAGTATAGATAAGAGAATTGGTTGCCCAATATATTTATGTTTGCTGAATTTTTTGGTCCAGGCATCCTGACACGGACATGCAACTTTCTCTGAATTCTTGCGCATTTTCCTGGTTTTTGCTCCGATTCCTCGTGAATGCTTATCTGAACCTCAAAACATTGAAAAGACACAAACCAAGCATAAAATGCGGTAAATGGGAATAAAATTCAATTAAACATATAATAAAACTAACTAAAATTAACGGTAAAGTAACGCATAAAAACCACCGATCAAGGAGTATTGCCTTTCATTGTTTTCAAAATAGAACGTGATGTGTTGAAAGTGAGTTTTGAGGTTTTTGAAGGGTTTATGAGTTATTGATGATTTAGAGGTATTTCTGAGAATCGATGATGGATTATTAAGGGTTGAATTGATTTATGGGTAAAATAAGCCTTCGAGGCAAAAACCTTTTTTTTTTATGATGTGTGGGATCTTGTATGCGAAAGGGATTTATGGAGATTATGGGAACCTTGGGAGTTTGTGAAGGTTTAGGTGATTTCGAGTTACAAAAGTGAAATTAAACATCCTAATAGTTGTAGGTTTTGTGTCCTTAATGGTTATAATGCCTTAGAAATGTTGTAGGGATGTTTTTGGGCGAACTGAGGTTGAATTCGTAACGTATTGTGGGTCTGGTATGCTACTGATGCGTAGCAGCGATTCCCTGCAATCGCTAGTTTGCAAATCGAACAAAACACTCGCAAGGCGAATGTTCGTCTGTACTAGCAAAGCGAGTAGCGCGGCCAATGCGCGATAACTGTGATGATTCTGGGTTGATTTCTGAGAAGTGGTGTCGTGGGTTCGCACAGTGAATGTCCCAGCGAAGGACTTCGCAAAGCTAATAAAGTGGCGAAGGGAGGCAGAATGGGGGCTTTGTTGGGATTCTGGGATTCGCTAGAGCTTCGAAAGGCGAAGGTCCCAGTGAATATGTTTGCACAGCGAATGTGTTCGCACAGCGAACTCAGCAGCGAGTTGCTGCTGTTTATGATGCTGTGATGTTCTGAGATTTTGGTGTTGTGATATTTATGATGTTTTACTATGATGTTCTTGATGATATTGAGATGATGACCTGTGATGTTTTGATGAATATATGATGACATGATTAACATGAT
Organism: Lathyrus tuberosus; assembly: GCA_022829125.1. Taxonomy (NCBI): domain Eukaryota; kingdom Viridiplantae; phylum Streptophyta; class Magnoliopsida; order Fabales; family Fabaceae; genus Lathyrus; species Lathyrus tuberosus. The sequence goes on along the minus strand of JALAZF010000174.1, from coordinate 9,665,333 downwards.
GTTTTGGTGAATGATGATGCACATAATGATATTTTTGGCGATGATGATTATGACGTTGTGTATCATGCATTCATAGCATTTTTGTGACGATGTTAGGACTTCGGTCCAGTGATGATGGTGTTAGACTTCGGTCTATTTGTGGCTTCCATCCCATTGTGTTGATGTGAAGTGGATTATGACGTGCTCCGGTTCTTGTGTAGAATCGATCCTATTTGACGGGGATCTTTGGATGGTGATGGCCTAAGTGTCCATCAATTATGAAGATTGGTACCACATGCATGAGTCTTGTTATGCAATGCATTTATGTGGCATTTGTTGTGATTTATGATGACGTGTTTTGATGTTTGCCTTGTGATAACTTTGATGATGTTGTATATGATGATGACGCCATTTTTATGCATATCTTATTTTATATTGATTATAATGAATTGTATTACTCACCCTGCCTATTTGAATATTGCCTCCACGTGGGTAACGTGCAGGTGATCAGGATTAGCTGTGGACGCCTTTGAGGACTTTTGGCGTTATTTGCTTTTGGTCGACTTAGAGGGTCTTTGCTCTGATAGTGTAACATCGGGTTGGGGTCGTTGAGTCGAACTATGTTGAATTTTATTTAGCTGTTATTTTATTGATTATTTGATGACTATGATTTATTTTAATAAACCCTCTTATGGGATTTTTGTGGTTATGGTGGTTCTGCTGCCTTTTGGAGGCATTTTGAGTTATTTTGAGAAAAACCAGTTGTTTACGGAGTAGATGTTTTATTTTGAATTTATAAGGGAAATGTGCACCCTTTGAGGTGAATTCTTATTTATTATGATTTTATGTGTATTTTGCTGCGATATTTTGTGGAGTAGAAAAGGGAGTTACATTAGTGGTATAAGAGCAGGTCGGTCCATCCGGCCAGGTTTTTACGTGATGTCAGTCCCCTGTCGGTCGACAAGTGTGTGTCCACTGTCGATGTTTTAGTTCTTCTAACCTTGTTGGTGGTGTGCAGGATGGCTGGAAGAAATGATCGTGATATTGCTGATGCTTTGGAAATAGTTGCTAATGTGGTGGCGCAACTCCATCCGAATGGTGGAGTCCCAGATGAGTTTCGTGCTTTGGGGGAGTTTAAGAGGAATAATCCGCCGGAGTTTGAGGGTACTCACTATCCAGCAAGTGCACACAAGTGGCTGAAGGCGATCAAGAAGATTTTCTGAGGAATGGGATGTACTGATGCGCAACAAGTTCAGTTTGGAACTCACATGTTGTCGGAAGAGGCTGAGAACTAGGGGGATAACACCCGTCAGAGACTGGAAGATGTTGGCACTGTGATAACATGGGTTATGTTCAAGCAGGAATTTCTGGGAAAGTATTATCCAGAGGATGCTTTTGGTAAGAGAGAGGTGGAATTCCTTGAGCTGAAGCAAGGAGATATGACTGTTGCAGAGTATGCTGCGAAGTTCGAGAAGTTGGTGAAGTTCTGTCCTCACTACAACCGTGCTGATGCTGAGATTTCCAAGTGCCTAAAGTTCGAGAATGGGCTGAGACCAGAGATTAAGCAGGGTATTAGGTATCAATAGATCTGCATGTTTGCTGAGTTGGTGGACAAGAGCAGAATCTATGATGAGGATAGCCGAGCTCGATCAGCTCACTACAAGCAGTTGAGTGAGAAGAAAAGGCAGTATAGGGGGAAACCTTATGTAACTTTAGCTGACAAAGGGAAGCAGAAGGCTTCAGAGGGGAAAAAGACAAGTGGGGGAGGAGCTCCCGCTTCTGGGAAGTGTTATAGGTGTGATGAGCAAGGCCACTGTGCTGATGTTTGTACTAATAATGTGTTGAGGTGCTACAGGTGTGGTAAGAAGGGTCATAGAGCTAATGATTGCAAGGATGATGTTCCAACTTGCTATAATTGTGGTGAGAAGGGTCACATCAGTATCAAGTGTCAGAAATCGAAGAAGATGGCTACTACTGCTCAGACCAGTGGCAGAGTGTTTGCTTTGAGTGGTGCAGAAGTGTTAGAGAAGGACAACCTGATTTAAGGTACTTGTTTTATTAATGATATTGAGTTGGTTGCTATGATTGATACTGGTGCTACTCATTCTTTTATCTCGCTTGAATGTGCTAATAGATTGGGTTTGAAGTTGTCCAATATGAATGGTAGTATGCTAATAGAGACTCCTGCTAATGGTTATGTCACTACTACTTTTGTGTGTTTGAGATGTCCTTTGACGATTTTTGGGAAGAGTTTTGTGATGGATTTGGAGTGTTTACCCTTGCACCAAATCGATGTAATCCTTGGAATGAACTGGTTGGAGTTCAACCATGTTCATATCAATTGTTATATTAAGACTGTAGAATTTCGTGAGTTTGGTGATAGTGGAGAGTTGATGTTCCTGTCTGCTAAGCAAGTAGACGATTTTGTGGAAGATGAAGCCTTGGTGTTTGCAATGTTTGCATCGTTGCAGATTGATCGTGAAGCTGCAAGTTTCGACCTACCTGTTGTTTGTGAGTTTCCAGATGTATTCCCAGATGACATCAGTGATTTACCTCAAGAACGTGAAGTGAAGTTTGCGGTGGACTTAATACGAGGTACGAGTCCAGTGTCAATGGTTCCTTATCATATGTCAGCTTCCGAGTTAAGTGAATTGAAGAAACAATTGGAAGAATTGCTTGAGAAGAGGTTTGTTTGACCAAGTGTTTCTCTGTGGGGTGCTCCTGTGTTGCTAGTGAAGAAGAAAGACGAAAGTATGAGGTTGTGTGTTGATTATCGGCAGTTGAATAAAGTGACTATCAAGAATAAGTATCCACTTCCGAGAACCGACGACTTGATGGATTAGTTAGTAAGTGCTTGTGTGTTTATTAAGATTGATTTGTGGTCTAGTTATCAACAGATTCGTGTTAAGCCTGATGACATTCCAAAGACAGCTTTCAGAATGAGGTATGGTCACTATGAATACACTGTGATGTCGTTTGGTGTGTCCAATGCACCTGGTGTATTCATGGAGTATATGAATCAGAATTTTCATGAGTATTTGGATCAGTTCGTGGTGGTTTTCATTGATGATATCCTAATATATTCAAAGTCTGAAGAAGAGCATGCTGAGCATTTGAGAACCGTGTTGAAAGTGTTGAAAGAGAAGAAGTTGTATGCAAAGCTATCGAAGTGTGAGTTCTGGTTGAAGGAAGTGAGCTTTCTTGCTCATGTGATTTCGAGTGGCAGAATTGATGTAGATCCTTCCAAGATTGATTCTATGTTGCAGTGGGAGACTCCGAAGTCTGCTCTTGAGATACAAAGTTTTCTGGGATTGGCGGGTTATTACTGTAAGTTTATTGAAGGCTTTTCTAAGTTGGCATTACCTTTGACTCGATTGACTCGAAAGGGTCAATCTTTTGTGTGGGATGTAGCTTGCGAAGAGAGTTTTGTGGAATTGAAGAAGAAGTTGACGACTGCTCCAGTGTTAATTTTGCTAATCTGAGCGAATCTTTTGTGGTGTATTGTGATGCGTCGAAGATGGGTCTTGGTAGAGTATTGATGCAGAATGGACAAGTTGTTGCCTATGCTTCGAGACAATTGCGAGTTCATGAGAGGAATTATCCTAAACATGACTTGGAATTGGCCGCCGTGGTGTTTGTGCTGAAAATTTGGAGACATTATCTGTTTGGCTCTAAGTTTGAAGTGTTCAGTGATCATAAAAGTCTGAAGTACTTATTTGATCAGAAAGAATTGAATATGAGGCAGAGAAGGTGGTTGGAGCTGTTGAAGGATTTCGATTTTGAATTGAGTTATCATCTGGGCAAAGCAAATTTAGTGGCTGATGCATTGAGCAGAAAGTCATTGCATATGTCGGTGCTTATGGTGAAAGAATTGGAATTAATTGAACAATTCAGAGATTTGAGTTTGGTATGTGAAGAGACTCCTGACAGTGTGAAGTTGAGAATGTTGAAGTTGACTAGTGGCATTCTGGAAGAGATTAGAGTGGGACAACAATCTGACTTGAAGTTAGTGGACCAGCTGACCTTGATCAACCAAGGTAATGGAGGAGAATTCTGAATTGACGAGAATGGTGTGATGACGTTCAGAGACAGGGTGTGTGTTCCAGATGTCCCAGATATTAAGAAGAGTATACTTGAAGAAGGACACCAAAGTAGGATGAGTATTTATCCCGGTGCTACGAAGCTGTACCATGATTTGAAAAAGTTATTTTGGTGGCCAGGTATGAAGAAGGATGTTGCGGAGTTTGTTTATGTGTGTTTGACTTGTCAGAAGTCGAAGATTGAGCATCAGAAGCCTTTAGATATGGTGCAACCGTTGAGAATTCCAGAATGGAAGTGGGATAGTATTTCCATGGATTTTGTGGTGGGATTGCCGAATACTGCTAAGGGAAATGATTCCATTTGGGTGATTGTAGATAGATTCACTAAATTGGCTCATTTCTTGCCGATGAAGATTAATCATTCTATGCAGAAGTTAGCCGAAATATACATTACGGAGATTGTGAAGTTGCATGGGATACCTTCGAGTATTGTGTCGGATAGAGATCTGAGATTTACGTCGAGGTTCTGGAAGAGTTTGCAAGATGCGTTGGGTACTAAGTTGAGGATGAGTTCTGCCTATCATCCGCAGACAGACAGTCAGACATAAATGACTATTCAATCCTTAGAGGATTTGCTGAGGGCTTGTGTGTTGGATCATGGAGGATCTTGGGATAGCCATTTGTCGTTTATTGAGGATCTTGGGATAACAGTTTTCATGCTAGTATTGGAATGGCGTCCTATGAAGCTTTGTATGGGAGGAGGTGTAGGACTCCTTTATGTTGGTATGACTCAGGTGAGAGTGTCGTACTCGGACCTGAGATTGTGCAAGAGATGACTGAAAAGATTAAGATGATCCAAGAAAGGATGAGAGCGTCGCATAGTCGTCAGAAGAGCTACCATGATAAGAGGAGGAAGACACTTGAATTCCAAGAGGGAGATCACGTGTTTTTGAGGGTGACGCCAGTGACTGGTGTGGGTCGAGCTTTGAATTCTAGGAAGCTCACTCCACATTTTGTTGGTCCATACCAAATCTCGCAGAGGATAGGAGAGGTCGCCTATCGAATCACTTTACCGCCGTCACTTGCGAATCTGCATGACGTGTTCCATGTGTCTTAGTTGAGGAAGTACATTCCAGATCCGTCGCATGTGATTCAGATGGATGATGTACAAGTGAGGGATAACCTGACAGTGGAAGTTGTACCTGTGCGGATTAACAGTCGAGAGATGAAGCAGCTGCGGAGTAAGGACATAACCTGACAGTGGGTTTTGAGATTTTTAGGGTTTTTGAAGGGTTTATGAGTTATTCATGATCTAGAGGTATTTCTGAGAATCGATGATGGATTATTAAGGGTTGAATTGATTTGGGGTAAAATAAGCCTTCGAGGCAAAAACCTTTTTTTTTATGATGTGTGGGATATTGTATGCGAAAGGGATTTATGGGAACCTTGAGAGTTTGTGAAGGTTTAGGTGATTTCGAGTTACAAAAGTGAAATTAATCGTCCTAATAGTTGTAGGTTTTGTGTCCTTAATGGTTATAATGCCTTAGGAATGTTGTAGGGTTGTTTTTGGGCGAACTGGGGTAGGATTCGTAATGTATTGTGGGTCTGGTATGCTACTGATGCGTAGCAGCGATTCCCTGCAATCGCTAGTTCGCAAAGCGAACAAAACACTCGCAAGGCGAATGTTCTCATGGACTCGAAAAGCGAGTAGCGCAACGAATGCGTGATAACTATGATGATTCTGGGTTGATTTCTGAGAAGTGGTGTCGTGGGTTCGCACAACGAATGTCCCAACGAAGGGCTTCCCAAAGCGAATGAAGTGGTGAAGGGAGGCAGAATGGGGGCTTTGTTGGGATTCTGGGATTCGCTAGAGCTTCGCAAGGCGAAGGTCCTAGCGAATGTGTTCGCACAGCGAACTCAGCAGCGAACTGCTGCTGTTTGTGAAATTTGTTTATGATGCTGTGATGTTCTGAAATTTTGGTGTTGTGATATTTCAGATGTTTTACTATGATGTTCTTGATGATATTGAGATGATGACCTGTGATGTTTTGATGAATATGTGATGACATGATTAACAAGATGTTTTGGTGAATGATGATGCACATAATGATATTTATGGCGATGATGATTATGACGTTGTGTATCATGCATTCATAGCATTTTTGTGATGATGTTAGGACTTCGGTCCAGTGATGATGGTGTTAGACTTTGGTCTATTTGTGGCTTCCATCCCATTGTGTGAATGTGAAGTGGATTATGACGTGCTCCGGTTCTTGTGTAGAATCGATCCTATTTGACTGGGATCTTTGGAGGGTGATGGCCTAAGTGTCCATCGATTATGATGATTGGTACCACATGCATGAGTCCTGTTATGCATTGCATTTATGTGGCATTTGTTGTGATTTATGATGACATGTTTTGTTATTTGCCTTGTGATGACTCTGATGATGTTGTATATGATGATGATGGCATTTTTATGCATATCTTATTTTATATTGATTATAATGAATTGTATTACTCGCCTTGCCTGTTTGAATGTTGTCTCCACGTGGGTAACGTGCAGGTGATCAGGATTAGCTGTGGACGCCTTTGAGGAGTTTTGACGTTATTTGCTTTTGGTCGACTTAGAGGGTCTTTGCTTTGATAGTGTAACATCGGTTTGGGGTCGTTGAGTCGAATTATGTTGAATTTTATTTGGCTGTTATTTTATTGATTATTTGATGACTATGATTTATTTTAATAAACCCTCTTGTGGGATTTTTGTGGTTATGGTGGTTCTGCTGCCCTTTGAAGGCATTTTGAGTTATTTTGAGGAAAACCCGTTGTTTACGGAGTAAATGTTTTATTTTGAATTTATAAGGGAAATGTGCACCCTTCGAGGTGAATTCTGATTTATTAAGATTTTATGTGTATTCCGCTGCGATATTTTGTGGGGTAGAAAAAGGTGTTACAATTCTTACCACGAACTATGAGGTTTTGATCCTCCATTTCACTTTGTCGGTACCAAGGCACGAGACTCAGGAAGTCTTGTCAAAGACAAAATTATAAAAAAAATACTTCTTTTCTCACCTCCCCAATCTTTTACAAGCAAACCATTTTCAAGCCAAAAAGCGTAGATATTTCAAAGAGGTTCGTATAGAGTACTATAGATGTTTTGGGTGCTAAAACCTTCCAATTGTGTAACCAACCGCCTTACCCTGTCTCTGTTTATTTGTTCTTGTTTTAGAACATCTTTAGGTTTTGTTCTCTCTTTTTCCTTTACTTTGAAATAAATAAAAGTGCGGTGGCGACTCTTATTTTGCGAGTTAAGTTAATCAATAGCTTAATCACAAATTTTACCGCTACAATTGTCATACTCTTTTTCATTATCACATTCAAAGCATTTGATTTCTATTTCAAATTTTGTTTTAAAATGAGCACAAAATTGAAGAAAAATGGAATGAACTTGAGATTTATTTGATGTTGGAAAAGTCCATAAACAATTTGTGAAATCATCAAGGAATTAAGCATAAGAACGATGTCCACCTGAACTTGGGATGGGTGACGTCCAAATATCACTATGGACAATTTCAAAAAGCAACAAAGTATGGGACAAAGATTAATAAAATTTAATTTTATTTGTTTTTCAAGAGGACAAGAATGACAAAAAAAACATTCTAAAATGTATTACAAAAAATGAAATTGTTTCAGTTAAGAGAGCTTAAAACCAGAGTGCTCGGATGTCCTAAGTGGTTGTGCCTTAATTATTTGGATTAAGTGACAAAGGTGTATGTTTAGGATTCGGTAATGGTTGGTCTTGCGATAATTGGATAGAGGTCTCCTAGGCTATCACATCTCACTAAAAGAATCCATTCTTAAAAATTCATTATTGAAAAACCTAAAGGATCAAATTCAACAAAAAAAATATCATTATCAATGATAAATTTTCTTACAGAAACAAGATTTTTAATTAACTTTGGTGCATGTAAGACATTGATTACGGTTAGGTAATGGTGAGGATTCGCTACTAATACATTTCCACAATCAATAACTAGAATATTATGACTACTAACAATACTAATATTATAACTCATATTGGACTAAGATGTGAGATTACATCTATTTGAAGCTATGTGAGAAATGGTTCAAGTGTTCATGTACCACTGGTTATTAGAAGGATCCATACATATATTATGAAGTGCAACTACAATGTCTGCATTAGTTGTTGTTGTGGTTACCATATGAGCATGATTTATTAAGTCTTAGACATGAGAAAGAGACAGATTCGGCCAATTCAGTGTTGTTTGGTATGGACACGTGGCATGCACCCAGGTTGCCACAGTGAATTCCATGGTGGAAAAGCCCAATTATGTTGTTGTGACGAAAATGGCGATCATTGTTGATGTTGTGATCAGCCGTTCTAACCTCCTCCTCCGCCCTTACAATGACCACCATAGTTATTGCCTCTACCACAATTAGATATTGCACTGTTACTCCCACCATGGATGTTGCTTCCATTTCTATTGTTATAATTTTGAAGGTGAGAATAATTTCCAACAAAATTATCATCTTGAGATGTGAGAAAAAATGGATTGTATGTGATGATTGATGCCTTTTCCGCCCTTTTTGTTTCCTCCAAAAAAAGATCATTGAACGGGCTTTGTAAAAAGGTGGGAGTGTATCTCCATATTGAACTTGTAATTCGAAAGTGGCATAAGAATCAGTCAATTCTGAAATAAGTTAGAATACCAATCGCTCATTTGATACAAAAGCATGAACATTTGATAAATGATCATAGATTGATTTCAGATGCCGACGATACAATGAAGCATTAAGAAAATGCTCCATCTGCTTTCTAAAAATTCTTCTTCCAAATAGAGAGTCATTGAATTCTTGTTGTCAAAAAATTCAAATAGTCGATTCTAAGAAAGTTAAACTATTGAATCAAGTTCGATGATCATGATGAGCAAATCATCAAATATATTTTTGTATATCCATTGTAGGACAATTGCATGAATATGAGATCAAAGTTTATGATCAGTTTCCTTGAGAAATGGATTGTTCTTATCTTCCATATATAAAGGAATGATATGGTCAATGACTTGGTAGGATCTAGCATTTGATCTTAAAGAGTTCTGACCATGTATTCTATTGACTTTTCTCTACATGTTGCCTAACATTGATAAAACTTGTGATATTAGAGATAGTGATGACACGATGAGGGATATGAGTATGAGTTTTAGTAAAGACACGAGAGGAGTTTGTTAATAAGGAAGCAGTTGGAGATGGAGGATCAGATTCATCCCTGAGGTAGAAGAAAGAAATTTCGGTTGGCCAGTATGGGAAAGGAGAGAAAGAGATTGTCGGCAGAGAATATAAAAGGCTAGGGCTAGAAACCAAAGCTTTTTGATACCATGTAAGAGAATATTTTCTTGCATATTTCAATTCAAAATCATGTATATAAAAAATTGTACCTTGACTATCAACACATTACTAAATCATAACAGTAATCTCTCAATTAATAAGATTGATTTGCTAAATAAATACAAATGAATGATAACCACGAAACACATAACATTTCTGACTCGATGCACGTGTCTTTTTAGCTTATTTTATCTCCTTTTTATGGTTTTATGCTGGCATATTATGTTTGTTTCAGGTATTTCCCAGGTAGGAGCATCCGTGTGATAAATTGGTATAAAAACAATGAAAAGGTGGAGAAAAGACCAAGATCTGCACTCATGGTGTTTTCCATGGCATTTGCCATGACGTGGAAGTCATCAGAGCCACAAGGCATCAAATAAAAGTCAAGGGGGAATTTCTGAACTCATGGCGTTCGCCATGAGGCCATGTCGTACGCCATAGACCTTGAACCCACGTTCTTCCCATTTTGTACTCATGGAGTTCGTCATGAAGCCATGACGTCTGCCATGAGCTTTGAGGCCTAAAAAATAGCAATAGAAAGAGTCAATTCTCTCCCACTTCAGCTGATAATTCTCCCACTCCTCCAACATGATTTCCAGATGTTTCTACTAGTTTTTAGCTCTATAAATAGGCTTAGGTATTAGTTTTTCAGTATCAAAATTTTAGAGAATCAATTATTAGAAAGAAATTCACTTTTGTAAAGCAGTAATTTCTCACATTAAGGAATTACTGCACTTTAGCATCAGATTAAAAAGTTTTTGTACATAATTGGATCGATCGCAATTAATCTTGCGAGAATAGTCTTTCCGGATTTCAATTTCATAATTTTATTACTTCCAATTTTTATTGCAGATTCAATTTATCCATTAATATTTTTTCTATCTTCATTCTCAATTGTTATTACTGCTACTATTACTTCATATTCTTGTTGTACTATTCAATTTCATATATATATATATATATATATATATATATATATGTGTGTGTGTGTGTGTGTGTGTGTGTGTGTGTGTGTGTGTGTAAGAATGTGCAAGGCGGCCTACAACATAGGATATCATACGTTTTCATGATTAAGCTATGTTAAAAAGAGCTTCCATACACATATTTCATAGTTAAATAGAGTCTATTAGAAAAAACTCACGACTAAAATGAAATTAAATCCAACTTCTTACATAGGACTGTAGCGAGCGATTTTTTTCGGTGACGCAACCGCCTTATCGCTGGGTTTTCCTCACCGCAATGGTAGGAGGGGGTGCTACTTTCTGATTTCTTATTTATCCCATGAAACGGGAAGGGAAAGGGAAGCTATCTAAAACTAACCTTGCACGCAAATGTTTAACTGAACAAACGCTTAAAAGAGATTAGGGGTCCGGGGTCAGGTTATACAATGGGGAGTTGTCAATTACCCATCCTATATGTGGTTATCCACAGGATATTAGCTTTAGGTTTCGCTTTGTAATTGATAGTGTTTATCTGTTAATGGGTTGGGAAAGTTTCTTGGGAAGTATGAGTGACTGAGTTGATGTTGATGTTCGGGTGTTCCCGATGCTTTTGGTAAGGTATTAGACCTAAGTTTTGGTTGATGTGTGAAAGTACTGGACCTAGGGTTTTTGATTAGAATGCTCGCTAAGATTTCGCAATCTTATGCCTACGTATTCCCGTTTAAACGAAACAGGGAAATCAGAGCAATCGTAGTTCCCCCTATTCTAAGGGAGGAAAAAGATGTTTTGGTGTCTTGTTGAAAGCCCAAGATTGAAGCTAAAGGGTTTTGTTTGTGTCTTGTTCAAAGCCCAAGATTGAAGATACAAAAGTTTGACTGAGAGAGAACTTGTCATCTCTAAAGAGGGATTGTTGATTTTTGTGTGCCTTGATCAAAGCCCAAGGTTGAAACTAAGAGGTTGATTGACTCCACTAGGGGAAGTCTTTATACAAAGCCTAAGAGGAGGCTGGATAAGACCGACTCAACAAGAGAGTGTATATATTGGTCTCTTGTACAAAGCCCAAGATTGAGGCAAAAAAGAGACTGACTCTGTGGGGATATCATTATACAAAGCCTAAGAGGAGGCTAGAAGTTTGACTTTTCGGGACGAAAATGTTCTATCTGTCTTGTACAAAGCCCAATATTGAGGCTAAAAGGATTTTGTCTCCGTCGGGGAGGTTTGTATGTGTCTTGTACAAAGACCAAGATTGAGGCTGAAATGAGTTTGACTCTTCTTGGGGAAGATCATTCCTCAAAGCCTAGAAGTAGGCTGGGAGGAAATGACTCTGCTAGGGAAGATATAGGTCCCAAGCTCAAGAGAGGGAGATTTATGTCTTGTACAAAGCCCAATATTGAGGCTAAAAGGGTTTGACTCAACAAGAGAGTGTTTTTATCTGTCTTGTACAAAGCCCAAGATTGTGGCTGAAAAACGTTTGACTCAACAAGAGAGTCTTAAAAGGTTATTGACTCAACAAGAGAGTCTGAAAGTTGATTGACTCAACAAGAGAGTCTGAAAGTGATTGACTCAACAAGAGAGTCTGAAAGAGTGATGGACTCAACAAGAGAGTCTGAAAAGGTTAGCTCCGCTGGGGAGAATCTTTGTACAAAGCCCAAGAGGAGGCTGATTGTGCTGAGGAAAAGATCATTATACAAAGCCTAAGAGAAGGCTAACTTTTGCCGGGGATTGTTAAGATCCCGAGGCAGGTCCAAATAGGGAATCAACTCTTGCTGAGGATTACAGAAGAGTTGAGATATCAGAGACCCTGAGGTTCTGATTTGGGATAAACTGACCCTGGTTGGGGAAATCTCAAGAGAGAGGCTGGGTTTCTGTTGGAGATTGATCCAGAGAGCCCGGGGTTTCTTCCTATATTTGTAAGGAACTTGAGAATGTCTTTGAGACTCAAGGGGATTTATCCCAAAGGTAGGGAAGGGGAAAAAATCTAAATAAAATCGTGAGTGTGTGCAATGCAAAAACAATGCGCTCGAGAGATCGGGAATCGGGATTGGTTATACAAAGGCAAGGTTAGTGTAGCGTACGATTTTTGTCGGTGACGCGACCACCTTATCGCCATTGGGTTTTACCTCACCGCAATTGTAGGAGTGGGGTGCTACTTTCTGATTTCTTATTTATCCTATGAAGCTGGAAAGGAAAGGGAAGCTATCTAAAACTAACCTTGCACGCAAATGTTTAACTGAACAAATGCTTAGAGATTACCCATCATACAATGGTTATCCGTAGGTTATCCATAGGTTATTAGCAATTATACTATGGGGAGTTGTCAATTACCCATCATATATGTGGTTATCCATAGGTTATTAGCAATTATACTATTTTCTATTTATTTTTCCTACTTACTCGTGTTTGTCTGTTGATTGGGAATGTTTCTCCTTTCGGAGTGTCTGAGAGAGTGTTTTTGTTGATTTCCGGGTTTTCCGATGTTTTTGGTAAGGTACTAGACCTAAGGTTTTTGATTTGTGTGAAGGTACTAGACCTAAAGTTTTTGATTGGTATGCTCGCTAAGATTTCGCAATCTTATGCCTATGTATTCCCGTTAAACATAAATAGGGAAATAAGAGGAATCGTAGTTCCTCCTATTCTATGGGAGGAAAATATGTTTGATGTTTTGTTCAAAGCCCAAGATTGACGCTAGATGAGTATTTGTGTCTTGTTCAAAGCCCATGATTGAAGCTAAAAGGTTTTGACTGAGAGAGAATTTGTCATCTCTAAAGAGAGACATCTTGTAACACCCCAATTCTACCCATCGAATAATATAAAATCAGAGTTACGAATTTTCAACGTACATAAGGAATGTTACACTTTCTACATAAAACAATGACAATTACGCAGAGGATTCACAAAAATTCAACTTTAATAACATAGCGTCTTTGTTCACATGACACAACTTCAAAACAAAAAAATCTTTAACGAAAACAACTTAAAAATTCAGCAACAATAATAAAACCAACAATAAAGGAAACATGCGTTCATCCCCCCGAGTGTTACGTATCAGAGAAACGATGTAACGCCCCGATTTTGATTATTTCCATTTTGTTGAGTCTTTTATTTTAATTGAGTAAATTATTTTATTTGGGGAATTGGTATGTTAATATGCTATGTTGATGTGTTATGATATTTGACCGTTTTGAGAGTTTTCGGGGAAATTAGAATGGAGGATATTTTAGATATTTCTCAATTATTAGTAAGTTAGAAATTTAATAAAAATTGTTGGAAAAATGATTAAGTGTAGAATTTTGTGAGAAAATGAATTAATTGTATTTGAGTGGAAAATAGAAAAGAAAGAAAAAGAGAATAGAAATAGAAATAGAAAGAAAAGAAAGATAGAAAGAAAAGAGGATAGAAAGAAAAGAGGAGAGAAAGAAAAGAGGAGGAAGAGAAAGAGAAGAAAAACTTGGGGAACTAGGAAATCATCAAGAACAATCAATTAGTAAGCTTGGAATCCGGGTAAGGGTGTGAAATCTTGTTATCTTAGCAATGTGTATGATTATGTATGATTGTATTGTTGTTTTTGTTGATTTTCATGAGTTTTGGTATAAACCCATTGGTGTAGAAAATGGTAGAAATTGATTAAATCGGGTTGAAAATGATATTTTTGGATCCCTTGTTGTTGATACATGAATGATACATGTTGTTGGATATCAAATTGGTATTTTTCTGTGTGTAGATGATGAAATTGGAGGATTTTGGGGGAGAAAACGCAGAACTTGGTTCTGCAGAATTTTTCTGGGTTTCCCCTGGCCATACGCGTAAGGGGCATGTCCATACGCGTATGAGCCAGGCGTTACGCGTATCATTGGCCTGTTTTTGGGTCAATACGCGTATGGAATGTGGCTTTTCCCGACCCTCTGGTGATACGCGTAAGGGCATTGGGCGTACGCGTATGGTTTTTGGAAACGTGAATTTGTGAAGGAAAATGGTTCTGCCCATACGCGTATGGGCATTGGCAATACGCGTATGAACAGGAGGAATGTAAAAATGGGATTTTTCAAAATGTCGCTTTCGTTTTCGTCCGTAACTTTTGTTCCGATTATCCGATTTTTACATTCTTGGTGCCGTTGGAAAGCTATTGAGCTGTACTTTCCTATTATGATGATTTGGAAATTGTTAGCCTATTTTATTATGTTGGAAAGTTGGGAATAGTGCTATTTAGCGACTTTTACCGTTTTGATTGTGTGTTTGAATGTGAATCATACAATAGTGCATTGATGTGAATGTATATAGATTGTATGTGATTGTATGAGATGAATGCATGAATATATGGTGAATATGTATGCATTTCAAGAATGTCTTGAGTCATTTTGCATGTGAAGCATAATGAAGTACATTCTTGTGTTGAGCGATTCTAATGAGAATCCGTTGGATCAGGTGTTGTGCCTATGTGAGGTGGGAGCGATGATTACAAACGATTGTGTGCCTAGGTGAGGTGTGAGCAATTGGATCGTGTGCCCGCGTGTGGGGTGTGAGCGATCGGGTCGTGTGCCTGTGTGGGGTGTGAGCGATCCATAAACATTGTGTGCCCATGTAGGGTGTGAGCAATGGGTGAACATCGTATGCCCGACGAGGAGTTACATTGATAACGAGCGATGGTTCCAACAGAGTTCCTGAGTGAACTAATGATGATTGAGTCGGTACCGCATTGCATTTGCATAGAGTCGTGAGTCGGTCTCTATGATTTGCATTTATCATCTTTGTATTTGTGCATTGATGAATAAACATGAATGTGTATGTTTATGTGAAATGATTAAGAATTGCGAAAGTATGTATGATGAATGTGCTTGGTTGTATATATATATATATATATATATATATATATATATTGTGATGTATATGGGTGAGTTTTGATGAATTGTGGTGAGAATGTGGAATATGTGTATTTTTATGTTAAGATATATATAATTATATGCATTGTTATTATGATAATATTTCTCACCCTTCTGCTGTTTTATGATGCTCTATGAGGCATTGCAGAGTAGGTATGCTGGAGGTCTTTTTGTGAAGCGTGTCTTCATTCTTTTGGTCGGTTGGTTCTGATATGTAGCACCGGGTAGCTAGGCTGTATATGATTCTTTTGTGATACATTTATATATGTATCTTGCTGATGAATGTTTATGTAAACATGAATTATGTTGACGGATGATACTCGATGACGCATGTATATATAGGTATATATGTTTGATGTTATTCAATGTTTAGATTTTCCGCTTTTATTCTAAATATTGAGATGTGGGTGTAAGGACAAAGTTCCTCTGTTGCAAAGTTACCCCACTATTGCATATCGATGTTTGAGGAGGCGTTGTATGTTTTAATTTAATGTATAATGTGACATACCTCTTTTATACCATGTTTATAATTATACTCTGACGAAATTTTTAATATGTGCATAAATAATTAATTGTGATTATTTGGGGGTATAGAAAGGGGGTGTTACAAATGACACCGACTCGAACTAATGAAGGTAGACCGCCCTCACTCCGGATTACCTGCAGGATGGCATATAAACCATCACCAACCACAGAAGGGGTGAGATATCAAACAATATAATCGGGTATATGATAAGTAATATATTAGTTCAGATTATATAAAATCACCACTTCACAACATTATCATTAACCTCAAACAACCACACAATAACAATTTATGCAACATGGAATGCGACTTAAAAATATGCACATGCATGTGGTACCATTGGAGCAGAACTCCCAACTTAAAAATCTGCCAATTAATAGAGGCGTCAACAAGGCATAAGCCTTCAACTTAATTTGCCAATCCAGACCAACTTATTGAGCATCAACTCTAACTTAATATGCTATGTATGCAACAACAGTATGAACACACCAGCAACTACAACAACAATTACAACCACAATTCAACTTTGGCATTAGGCCTACAACTTAGTTCTTGCCAATAATTAGAGGCAATGCAACAAAATTCACACCTGTAAGATTATTCACTGTTACTGCTACGAAAAATGCTACCTGCTAGTTTATGCCTCTGCTGTCATTTTCTATTAACTGAAGCTAATAACAGTGGCTACATTATTTTTCTACTTACTGTTACTAACATACTGTTAATATTCCAAACGAATATGATTCCTCCTGCTAATTCACTAAACAACATGTTACCTTACATATTATTAATATTCCTTAATAATTCGTACTAACATATCATTAATATTTCTTAATATATATCTTACTAACATTTTATTAACATTATACTAAACAATTAATAATGTTCTAACATAATACTAAACAAATATTATTTGCTGCTAATCCATGATTAATATTCTAAACAAGTATAATTTTACTGCTACTGTTACCAATATTTTCTGTCATTAATAATCTAAACTTGAAGTGTTAGTAATCCAAATTTCATTAATAATCCAAAATGCTATTTTTCTGTATTATTAATAATCTAAATCACTACACTAAACAACTACACACTCACACACACAGGTGGCTTGCGCCACCTCACCCACACACACAAGATGGCTTGCGCCACCTTCACATACACTCACAAAACGATTCTGAATACTGAACTTTTAATTCAACCCCTTATCAGCCCCAATTCACAAACCCCTCCTCAGATTCCAGCACAGTTCCGAATTCAACCATCACATTAAAACAGAAACGAAATAAAATTATATCTTAAAGCAATATAGACGAATCTTCTACAACCAATTCATCAACATCAACGTATTTTCGATATCCAAGACAGCCATTACAACACAGACAGAGGTAATTCTACAAACCCAACCCCACATATCATTCATCAATTACCCTATTATAGAATCAGAACCCCACCCTTACCTTGGATTGCAGGTTGATCTAAAACTCCGATTGGATTCTCGTTCTCGCGGCCTCTCTGTATCCTCCTTCAAACCCTTGTTCCTCTTCTCTGTAACTTCCACGTTCTTGTTCTCTTACTGCCACTTTCTTTTCCTTCTCATAATTCTAAATTCCTAATAATAAAACACTATTATTCCATTTGTCTTATTGGGCCTCACTACTACACCCCCACTAATACTACTTCACTCACCATCTAAATAAGCCCAATAATATAATCTAGTATTATTTCTAATACTATAATTACCACTTAAGTTAGCTTAATTAATTAATTAACAACAACGCAACTTAAATCAACATTTTATAATTAATTCAACTAAAACCGACATAGCAACTCAACACAAAATTTCGACAACCAACACAAATCAAACAAATAATACGAAGATATTTAATTAAATAACCGGGCGTTACACATCTCGTCTATTTATCACAACTGTTGGGTGACTGATTATAAAGGAGAATTACTTTAACTGGGATATGTGAATCCAGCAATGCCATTATTTCCTTTATGAGGGATTTGTCCTAAAAAGAAAACTTTAACTCAGTGTTGAGCAATGCCATTTTTCCTTAGGAGTCTTTCATGCTAAGAGAGGGACAGTGGCGTGGACGTAAATAATCCAGAGGCTTGCCACTTACAACAATTAGATGAAAGGAGGTTTACCAGGATAAGAGATAGACTACAACTTGGATATTTAGATCAACAAGTGTGCCACTTACAAGATTTATCTGGAATTAAGGTTTGTTTTTAATGTGTGATATACAGAGAAATGTCCTCCTTTAGAGAGGTTTTTGATTTCCTCTGAGGGGATTTTGGTTTTTGTATGTGCCTTGATCAAAGCCCAAGGTTGAAGCTAAGAGATTGATTGACTCCACTGGGGGGGTCATTATACAAAGCCTAAGAGGAGGCTGGAAAAGACTGACTCAACAAGAGAGTGTTTATTTATCTTGTACAAAGCCCATGATTGAGGCTAAGAGAGAATTGACTCTTTTGGGGAAAATCATTATATAAAGCCTAAGAGGAGGCTGGACATTGACTTTTGGAGAAGGCTTTTATCTATCTTGTAAAAAGCCCAAGATTGAGGCTGAAAAGGGAAACTAACTCTATTAGTGAGAGGTTTTGTCTGTCTTGTACAAAGCCCAAGATTGAGGCTGAAAAGAAAGATTAACTCTGCTGGAGAGTATGATTTGTCTTGTATAAAGCCCAAGATTGAGGCTGAAAAGAGAGATTGACTCTGCTTAGGGAGATTAATTCCCAAAGCCTAAAAGAAGGCTGGGAGGAATTAACTTTGCTGGGAAGATATTTATTCAGAGCTTAAGAGAAGGTTTAGAAGATTTTGACTTTGCTGGAGAAAGTTTATATATGTCTTGTACAAAGCCCAAGATTGAGGCTAAAAAAGAGATGATTGACTCAGTTGAGGATATTTCGGGTGTCTTGTACAAAGTCCAAGATTGAGGCTGAAAAAGAGATGATTGACTCAGCAAGAGAGTGTTTTTTATCATACTCAACAAGAGAGTGCTAAAATGTGATTGACTAAACAAGAGAGTGTTTTTATTTGTCTTGTACAAAGCCCAAGATTGAGGCCAAAAGAACTGATTGAATCAACAAGAGAGTGTTTTTCATTTGACTCAACAAGAGAGTTCTGAAAGGTGATTGAATCAACAAGAGAGTGCTGAAAAGTGATTGACTCAATAAGAGAGTGTTGAAAAGTGATTGGCTCTACAAGAGAGTGTTGATAGATCCTTATACAAAGCCTAAGAGGAGGCTAAAAATTGATTAGGGATCATTATACCAAGCCTAAGAGGAGGCTAGCTTCTGCTGAGAATTATTGAGATCCAGAGGTGGGTCCAAAGTGGGGAATCAACTCTTGCTGAGGATTACAGAAGAGTTGAAATATCAGATACCTTGAGGTTCTGATAAAGGTTTATTGATGATAAGATGACCCTAGCTGGGGAAATTTAGGATAAAGATTGAATTTTAGAACCTATGGGGGTTTTAACTCTACTGGAGATTGATCAAATGACCAGGGTTTCTCCGGTGTTTGTAGGGAGCTTGAGAATGTCTAAGGGATCCAAGAGGAGATTTGTGACGCCCCAAATCTATACCCCCAATTAAATAAAGCAGTAAAAGAAAATTCAAAATATCATCAGAGTATATTCAAATTATCATGGCATAGACGGGGAGAGTCACATTATATTGAAACAAACATTCAACACCTACTCATAAAGATATGCAACAATGGGGTAGCAATCAACAGAGGAACTCAGTTCCTTACACCCACATTTCAGATTTTAGAATAAAAGCGGAAAATCTAAAACAGAATAGTATACATATATATATCACTTGAAAAGTTTTTCATACATCAAGTTATACATGCACAAGCCAAAAGATATATATATACATAATACACAATAATCACAAACGGACTCCCTAACTACCCGGTGTCACATATCAGAGCCGACCGACAAAAGAAAGAAGTCCTAAGCTTCACAAAAAGACCTCCAACAACTCTAATCTGCAATGCCTCGTAGAGCATTATAAAACAGCAGAAGGGTGAGAAAAACAATCATCATATAATTGCATACAATTATATATAACACCAAAAATACACATATATACGGTTCTCACTACAACTCACGCCATAATTTAAACACAATACAACACAATGTATAATTCATTTTTCCATCACCAAGGTATCCCAACAATGCACAATACAAGTATCACCAACACATATCCATATATCAATTTATCAATTTTATCCACAATTCCACACATAAACAAACCATTAATGATAATGCAATGCAAGAGACCGACACAACGACTCTATGCATATGCACATGCGGTACCGACTTCCATCAATTCTCAACACCAGTTCACTCAGGAACTATTGGAACCATCGCTCGTTACTAAATGTAACTCCCCGTCGGGCATACGATGTTCCCCATCGCTCACACCTCTTTGTATAAGGCACACGATGTTTATGGATCACTCACACCTCTTTGTATAAGGCACACGATCCGATCGGTCACACCTCTTTGTATAAGGCACACGATCGTCTATAATCATCGCTCTCACCTCTTTGCATAAGGCACACGATGTTATAGCGGATTCCCTCTGGAACCGAACCGTCACTCAGGACGTCTCAAGAATGCACATCATGATGCTTAGCATACAATGACTCATGACATTCAAATACACATATAAATGCATTCATCTCCATCAACAAAATCACACTTTGCACTTAAGCCCAAAACAATGCATTTAATTTCCATACAGCCACAAATCATCACCACACCATCTAAACACATACATTTACATCATACAATAGCACCTTGCATGATACACATTAATTACACACAATTACAACGACAAAAGTCGACAAATAGACACCATTCAAAATTTCCGACATAATTAAATTGGCTAACAATTTCCAAATTAGCATAATAAGAAAGTACAGCTCAATAGCTTTCTAACGATACCAAGAATGTAAAAATCGGATAAACGGAACCCAAGTTACGAAAGAAAAACGAAAACGATATTTTGAAAAATCCCATTTTACAATTTTCCTGACCATACGCGTATGGCCCCTCTCATACGCGTACGGCAAAACCCTCATACACGTACAATACGCATCTCACCAGAAGGCCAGGAAAAGTGACATCCCATACGCGTATTGGCCCCAAAACTCGCCAATGATACGCGTATCACCAAGGCCCATACGCGTATGAACATGCCCCATACGCGTATGATCTGGGCAAAACCAGAAATTCTGCAGGTTTTTGCTGTTACGGGTTTCACACCCAAAATCCTCCAAATCATCATCCAAATTCAGAAAAACACCCATTTGAGGTATAACAATACATATCCAACATGTATAAACAACAAGGAACACAACTACATGAGTTTAAACACATTTGAAATCAATTTCTTCCAATTTCTAAACATTATGATTTTTACTATATTTCTCCATTTCAATCCAATAACAATAAAAAACACACATACATAATCATACACAAGCATATAATAATCGAGTTTCGCACCCTTACCCGATTAAATCGATTCTAGAATTTGATTTCTTGATTTTCCAAGATTTTCTCACTATTTCTTCTCTTCTTCTCTTTTCTTCCCCTTTTCCTTCTTCTCTTTTTCTTTCTCTCTATTTTTCTCTCTTTCTATTTTCTATTCTTTCTAACTTAAGAAAAATATCATGAAATGACCAAAATACCCCCACACTCAAATATCTCGCAAACGTTCCCGAAACGCGATAAAATATCACAACATTGAAAAATCACATATTTCCAAATAAAAGTCGAAAATAAAATAATATAATAATAAAATAATCAAAACGACTCGATTAAATAAAAACTGACAAAACTGGGGCGTTACAACTCTCCCCCACTTAGAAATTTTCGTCCTCAAAAATATACCTGAGACGAACAACTCTGGATACGACTCCCACATCCGACTCTCCAACTCCCAAGTCAAATTGCCCTCAGCAGCGCCTCCCCACGTTACTTTCACAAGTGCAATATCCTTGCCTCTTAACCGCTTCACTTCGCGATCCAAAATCTCAACCGGTAATGCCTCAACCGTAAGGTTCTCCCTTACCTCAACCTCATCCATCGGAATCACATGTGACAGATCCGGAACATACTTCCGAAGTTGCGAAACATGGAACACATCATGCAAATTCAAAAGATTTGGCGGCAACGCCACCCTATAAGCCACAGCACCCACTCTCGCGGATATCTGGTAAGGACCAATAAATCGAGAAGTAAGTTTCTTCGATTTCAATGCACGGCCCACACCCATTACCGGCGTAACTCTCAAAAATACATGATCGCCCTCTTGAAACTCAAGATCTTTCCGCCTCCGATCATGATAACTCTTTTGCCTACTCTGAGAAGCCTTCATTTTCTCACGAATAAACTTCAATTTTTTCGTAGTCTGCTGCACCAACTCCGGTCCAACCACCGTTCTCTCACCAGATTCGTGCCAACACAACGGTGTTCGAAACCTTCATCCATACAATGCTTCAAACGGTGCCATTCCAATACTTGAATGGAAACTGTTATTATACGTGAACTCAATCAATGCAAGATAACTATCCCACGCACCACCTTGTTCCAAAACACAAGCCCTCAACAAATCTTCCAACGACTGAATCGTCCTTTCCGTCTGACCATCCGTCTGCGGATGATAAGCCGAACTCAATCTCAATTTAGAACCCAATGCCTTCTGTAAACTTTCCCAAAATCTCGAGGTAAATCTAGGATCTCGATCTGAAACAATACTCAATGGAACACCATATAACTTCACAACCACACTGATATAAATCTCAGCCAATCTCTCCAAAGAAAAACTGATGTCAATCAGAATGAAATGTGCCGATTTAATCAGCCTATCAACAACCACCCAAATAGCATTATGCCCTCGCTGAGTATTCGGCAACCATGTTACAAAATCCATCGAAATGCTATCCCACTTCCATTCAAGAATATCCAATGGTTGCAACAAACCACTAGGCCTCAGATGTTCCACCTTCGATTTCTGACAAGTCAAACATGCATAAACAAACTGAGCCACATCTCTCTTCAATCCAGACCACCAGAAAATCTTCTTCAAATCCTGATACATCTTATTCGCTCCCGGATGAATACTCAAATTACTCCGGTGTCCTTCCTCTAAAATCATCTTTTTCAACTCCGCATCATCAGGAATACAAATTCTACCACGGAATCTCAAAACACCATTAACATCCACTTGAAAATAACTATTCACATCTTTTTCTCCCACCGTCATCAAGTCCACAAATTTCACATCCAACTTCTGTTTCTCGCTAACGGTCAACAGAAAATCATTAGTAACCTTTAACATTCCAAACCTTACGCTATCCGACGTCACTTCACATACCAAACTCAAATCTCTAAACGATTCCAAAAGCTCTCACTCCTTCACCATTAAAGCGAACATATGCAACGATTTCCAGCTCAATGCATCGGCCACCACATTAGCTTTACCAGGATGGTAATTCAAGCCAAAGTCGTATTCCTTCAAGAATTCCAACCATCTCCATTGCCTCATATTCAACTCTTTCTGATCAAACAAATATTTCAAACTTTTATGATCACTAAAGACTTCGAATCTTGTACCATAGAGATAATGCCTCCAAATCTTTAACACAAAAACCACAACCGCTAATTCAAGATCATGAGTAGGATAATTCTTCTCATGCACTCTCAACTGCCTTGAAGCATAAGCCACAACCTTACCTTCTTGCATCATAACACCACCTAGACCAATCAAAGACGCGTCACAATACACCACAAATGGTTCATTAGGATTCGGCAAAATCAAAATCAGAGCTGTCGTCAATCTTCTCTTCAGCTCATTAAAACTTTCCTCGCACCGAATATCCCAAATGAACGCTTTCCCTTTACAAGTCAACTGGGTCAAAGGAAGTGCTAGCTTAGAAAAACCTTCAATAAACCTTCGATAATAACTGGCCAAACCCAAAAAGCTTCGAATTTCAGTAACAGATCTCGGAGCCTCCCATTGTAGAACTACTTCTACTTTAGATGGATCCACAGAAATACCATTACCTAAAATCACGTGCCCAAGAAAACTCACCTCCGACAACCAGAACTCACACTTGGACAATTTGGCAAAAAGCTTTCTTTCCTTCAAAACCTGCAAAACAATACGCAAATGTTCTGCATGCTCCTCCCGAGACTTAGAATAAATTAAGATATCATCAATAAACACCACCACAAAACGATCCCACTGCTCGTGTAAAATACGATTCATGTACTCCATAAACACACCTGGCACATTAGAAGCCCCGAACGGCATCATAGAATATTCATAATGATCGTAACGTGTCCTAAAAGCCGTCTTCTGAATATCTTCCTCTTTCACCCTAATCTGATGATACCCTGACCTCAAGTCAATCTTACTAAACACACAAGCACCAACTAATTGATCCATCAGATCATCAATTCTTGGAAGAGGATACTTATTCTTAATCGTCACCTTATTCAACTGACGATAATTAATACACAACCGCATACTGCCATCTTTCTTTTTCACCAACAAAACTGGAGCACCCCAAGGAGAAACACTAGGTCTTACAAACCTCTTTTCCAACAATTCATTCAACTGCTTCTTTAACTCAACCAACTCTGATGCCGACATACGATAAGGTGCCATAGAAATAGGTCTAGTACTAGGAACTAGATCTATAGAAAACTCCACCTCTCTCTCTGGCGGCAAATCTGAAATATCCTCAGGAAACACTTCAGGAAATTCACACACAACAGGAAACACATCAAGTGAAACTTGACTATCCATAGTCAAAGATGCAAATAACCCAAACAACTGAGCTTCATCCGCCAAAAGTCTCTTCAACTCTTTGGTAGATAAGAAACTCGAGTCTTCGTCTTCCTCAAAAGAAGGAAACCTTACCAGCTTATGATAACAATCAATATGAACTCGATTGAATTGCAACCAATTCATACCCAGAACCACATCTAAACCCTCCAATGATAAACACACTAAATCCATCTCAAAGTCTTTACCATAAATGGTCAAAGGACAACTCAAACAAACCAAAGAAGTAGTTACTGACCCCATTCCTGGAGTATCAATAACCATCTCACCATCCATTAAAGACAACACAAGATTCAAACGCTTCGCGCACTCAGACGAAATAAATGAATGAGTCGCTCCAGTATCAATAATAGCAACTAAAGGCATACTATTAATAAAACAAGTACCTCTGATTAGACGGTCTGCACTTGAAGTCTGAGTCCCCGCCAATGAAAATACCTTCCCACTAGTTGGAGCTTGCTTCGGTTTCTGACACTTTGTACTAACATGTCCAAGCTCACCACAATTAAAGCACTTCACCACGTTCCTCTTACAATCAGCTGCGATGTGTCCTATACCTCCACAGTTAGAACACTTCCTAAAATCTTTCTTACATTCAAACTGACGATGCCCTACTTCACCACATTTGTAACATTTCGGAGGACCAGACATACCTCCTCCACCTGATCTTCTATCAAAAGTACCCCTTTGTTTACCTTTATCAGCTGGTGTCACATACGGACCACCACGTAACTGTTGCTTCCCTTTTCTGTCACTCACACTCTTGTAATGAGTAGAACGAGCCTTACTATCCTCTTCATAAATCCTACAACACTCTACCAAATCAGAAAACCTCCTTATCCTTTGATACCCGATTGCCTACTTAATCTCAGGACGCAATCCGCTCTCAAACTTCACACACTTAGAGAACTCTGCGGTCGCTTCAGCATAATGAGGATAAAACTGCACAAGTTCCACAAACTTAGCAGTATAATCAATGACAGACATATTACCTTGTTTCAATTCCAAGAACTCAATTTCCTTCTTTCCTCTTACGTCCTCGGGAAAATACTTCCTCAGAAACTCCTGGCTAAACAATTCCCAAGTTACCTCTTCATCACCAGCTTCTAACACAGGACGCGTACTAACCCACCAGTCATCCGCTTCTTCCTGTAACATGTGAGTTCCTAGTCTCACCTTACTGTCCTCAGCACAATCCATCACTCTGAAAATCCTCTCAATCTCTTTCAGCCAAATCTGTGCTCCATCAGGATTATGTCTCCCTTTGAAGACAGGCGGTCTATTCTTCCTAAACTCATCATTCTCTCCAGCATTAGGTGCACCCTGAACAGCCCGAGCCATAGCTTGCATAGCAGCAGCTAAAGCAGCATCATTTCTTCCAGCCATATTCTGTTCATTTCCAATAACAGCACTCATGGTTAAACAAACAGCTCACCCAAACACAACGACCAACAAAGACTGACACCACTGACACAGACTGGCTCTGATACCACTTAATGTGAGGCCCCAAATCTATACCCCCAATTAAATAAAGCAGTAAAAGAAAATTCAAAATTTCATCAGAGTATATTCAAATTATCATGGCATAGACTGGGAGAGTCACATTATATTGAAACAAACATTCAACACCTGCTCATAAAGATATGCAACAGTGGGGTAGCAATCAACAGAGGAACTCAGTTCCTTACACCCACATTTCAGATTTTAGAATAAAAGCGAAAAATTTAAAACTGAATAGCATACATATATATATATATATATATATATATATATATATATATATATATATATATATCACTTGAAAAGTTTGTCATACATCAAGTTATACATGCACAAGCCAAAAGATATATATATACATAATACACAATAATCCCAAACGGCCTCCCTAACTACCGGTGTCACATATCAGAGCCGACCGACAAAAGAATGAAGTTCTAAGCTTCACAAAAAGACCTCCAGCAACTCTAATCTGCAATGCCTCGTAGAGCATTATAAAACAACAGAAGGGTGAGAAAAACAATCATCATATAATTGCATACAATTATATATAACACCAAAAATACACATATATACGGTTCTCACCACAACTCATGCCATAATTCAAACACAATACAACACAATGTATAATTCATTTTTCCATCACCAAGGTATCCCAACCATGCACAATACAAGTATCACCAACACATATCCATATATCAATTTATCAATTTTATCCACAATTCCACACATAAACAAACCATTAATGATTTATGCAATGCAAGAGACCGACACAACGACTCTATGCATATGCACAAGCGGTACCGACTTCCATCAATTCTCAACACCAGTTCACTCAGGAACTATTGGAACCATCGCTCGTTACTTAATGTAACTCCCCGTCGGGCATACGATGTTCCCCATCGCTCACACCTTTTTGTAGAAGGCACACGATGTTTATGGATCGCTCACACCTCTTTGTATAAGGCACACGATCCGATCACTCACACCTCTTTGTATAAGGCACATGATCGTCTATAATCATCGCTCACACCTCTTTACATAAGGAACACGATGTTATAGCGGATTCCCTCTGGAACCAAACCGTCACTCAGGACGTCTCAAGAATGCACATCATGATGCTTAGCATACAATGACTCATGACATTCAAATACACATATAAATGCATTCATCTCCATCAACAAAATCACACTGTGCACTTAAGCCCAAAACAATGCATTTAATTTCCATACGGCCAAAAATCATCACCACACCATCTAAACACATACATTTACATCATACAATAGCACCTTGCATGATACACATTAATTACACACAATTACAACGACAAAAGTCGACAAATAGACACCATTCCAAATTTCTGACATAATTAAATCGGCTAACAATTTCCAAATTAGCATAATAAGAAAGTACAGCTCAATAGCTTTCCAACGATACCAAGAATGTAAAAATCGGATAAACGGAACCCAAGTTACGAAAGAAAAACGAAAACGATATTTTGAAAAATCCCATTTTACAATTTTCCTGACCATACGCGTATGGCCACTCTCATAGCGTACGGCAAAACCCTCATACGCGTACAATACGCATCTCACCAGAAGGCCAGGAAAAGTGACGTCCCATACGCATATTGGCCCCAAAACTCGCCAATGATACGCGTATCACCAAGGCCTATACGCGTATGAACATGCCCCATACGCGTATGATCTGGGCAAAACCAGAAATTCTGTAGGTTTTTGCTGTTACGGGGTTCACACCCAAAATCCTCCAAATCATCATCCAAATTCAGAAAAACACCCATTTGAGGTATAACAATACATATCCAACATGTATAAACAACAAGGAACACAACTACATGAGTTTAAACACATTTGAAATCAATTTCTTCCAATTTCTAAACATTATTATTTTTACTATATTTCTCCATTTCAATCCAATAACAATAAAAAACACACATACATAATCATACACAAGCATATAATAATCGAGTTTCGCACCCTTACCCGATTAAATCGATTCTAGAAGTTGATTTCTTGATTTTCCAAGATTTTCTCACTATTTCTTCTCTTCTTCTCTTTTCTTCCCCTTTTCCTTCTTCTCTTTTTCTTTCTCTCTATTTTTCTCTCTTTCTATTTTCTATTCTTTCTAACTTAAGAAAAATATCATGAAATGACCAAAATACCCCCACACTCAAATATCTCGCAAACGTTCCCGAAACGCGATAAAATATCACAACATTGAAAAATCACATATTTCCAAATAAAAGTCGAAAATAAAATAATATAATAATAAAATAATCAAAACGACTTGATTAAATAAAAACTGACAAAACTGGGGCGTTACAAGATTAGACTGTCCAAGTCTACTGGTATGAAAGATTTTATCTTTGCATGATGCCCAAGAGGAGGCTGGTGTTTTAAGGGATGAGAAACAACCCTAAATTGGTCTGAGGTTTCGACTCTTTGGAAAGACTGCTCTAACAAAGGATGAATAAGTTTTGTCCTATACCTTTAAGAGGTCTTGGGTCCTTGTACTAAGCCCATGAGGAGGCTGAGAACTTCTAAGAATCCTGAGGGTCCTTGTACAAAGCCCAAGAGGAGGCTAGGAATGCTTTTAGGAAGCCTGTGGGTCCAAACTTAAGAAAAGTTCAAAAAAGGTTTCACCGGGAATAATCCTTTCTTTAGTGAACTGTTCTAGGGTTTGAAGAAATTCAAGAGAGGTTTCACCGGGAATCAATCATCTATGGGGGAATGAATTTCTTTGACAATTTTCTAATAGTGACAGTCTGAGAAAAGTTTCACCGGGAATAATGTCTTTCTCTTTGTTCCATATTGTATAAGCCCAAGAGGAGGCAAGACTGTATCTGGAAATTCCTATGGGGAACTAGTTTTAACTGTGTTAAAAGAGTGACCACTGCCTTTATCTAATCCTAAAGTGTTTTTTGAAATGTTTGATAAAGATCAAAATCAAAGAAACCCTAATTTCATTTGTAAAAGTAATTTTTCAAAGAAAATTAATTTAAAAAAATGATAAAAACACCAAATAAGTTTAAATAAAACACTTGTGATTTTTGGTTAAGGTTTGAAAAATGAAGTTTTAATCACAAGATGATTTAAAACTCACTTGGTTTTGAAAAGATCAAGAGAAAAGAAATATTTTCAAATGTTAAAAAAAACAAATAAAATAAGTTCTTTATGAAAATATTAAATATATAAATAAATAATATTTTTGTGTGAGATTTTTGTAGAATAAAATATTTTATCATTTTTGTGACTTTTAGCAAAAAGAACCAATCAAAAATGATTAAAAAAAAAGAATGAGAAATTAATTTTCAAAGTTATTAAAAAATGGTGAAAAAATGATAAGAAAATAAGTGGTAAAAAATTAGAAATGGCCCCCAAGGTTTGAACTCATGCCCTTGGGGGGGAGAGTTTAAAATTCTACCATCTGAGCCATGTGCGTGGGCTGATGGAGAATGGAAAGGGTGTATAATATGTGAAGGCAACCTTTGAAAATGGTTTAAAAATAAAATCAAAACGTCTGGGGCGAGGGGAATTCGAACCCCAGACCTCTCGCTCGCTCACACACACACACACACACAAATACTAGATTTTCCACTAGGGCGCATTGCCAATTCAGTTATATTGTGGCAACTGAATAATATATAGAAGGTTTGCTTTGAAAACCTGAAGAATGGCGCCATGGCCATATTCTTCCTCCAAGCTTCATCCCGATTTGCAAAATGCATCCTATCTCCCTCGTTTCTCAACCATTTCACACGATCCAAATAAGAAAATCGCTCGTTTTTAAACAAGGAACACAATGGCAATATTCAATTTTGTTTAAATTAAGCAAATCAAAAGATAACAAGTTGAAATAAGAAGAACCCTAAAAATTTCAAGAGCTTAATGAAATCCTATACACGAACTATAAACAGTAATTAATTGAGGGTAAATGATCTACAAACATTCAGAAACACAATGGTAATTTGAAAATATGTTCATGATGCATGATTCATTGAGTTTGAGATTTAAGGTTTACCTCTTGTAGATGGTGATCGAATTCTGGTTTGGAGGTGTTACAGTTGTGTTCCAATGATCTGGACAGCTTCCTTGGGTGCCAAGGAGTATGTGTGAATGCTTAGAATGGATTGAAATCAACTGGAACTAGATGTGGCACCTTAACTGCAACTCTGTCAAGAACTTGAGCAATTGGCTGGTGATTTGATGAATTTGATATTCTAGATGTTGTTTTAGTGTTTAGATCACTCACATATGATGTTTATGAGGTGTGTGTGTGATTGGTTTGGTTGGAATCACTCTCAATCTCAAAACCCGATAGTGACTTGAGTTAGAAGGCAAAATTGGAGTGAAAGGGAGATTTTAAGTAAAGCATCAGTTTGGGTGCTTTGGTGTTCTCAAACTGATCACAAATAAGCTCTATTAATAGTAAAGTAAGTTTGTTTTGGCTGCAATAGTGAATGGCAACTACAGTAGGCATGTGGCAAATGTTGATCCAATGGAATCTCAAGTTTCCTCTAGCCATTGACTTGAGGTTAGAGCACAAGCTATGAGTCCTTTATGGCAGGGATAAGGCTTGACTAAACTTAGATAACATTGTCTTGATGAATTCCACCTCTATGCATCAGTTAAATGCTTAGAAACAAAATTGACCATTTGAAGCATCTTGAATTTTTAGTAGTGTCATGCCTAAACATAGATCCATAAACTTGTGAGGCTGGTGGATTAGTGTTTGTCCCTTGGTTATTCCCTCTTGAGGTGTGCAGTGGATAACCATGCTTGTTATTGCACAAATTGATCAATTCGAGAAACAATGCACAAATCTTCCTTGCAAAAATTAGTGAAAAATGCCATTTTCAATGGATCATATCTTCTTGCTCAAGTTGAGTTATGAGAGGCTCTTGTAGTTTTTAAAGAGCCCTCATATGGTACTATCCATGTATGATCATAGTTTATCTTAATAATATTTGGATCCCATTGAAAAATCCTCATGAACATTGGTGTCCAAAGCTGATAACTTTGGCAGATTTTCACTAAGTGTTGAAAAATGTCATTTTCTTCATTTTTGTCATTTTGATCACTCCATAACTTAAAATCTATGAAGAATTGGAGTTTGATGTAGTTGAAGCTTTTGTAGAGTGTAGGAAGACCTACAAATCAGGCTTTGGATCACTCAAAATGGCTGCCTAGATCAAAAGTTATGATCCTTGAAAGTTGGCACCAAAACCATCCAAATGTAGTAACTTAGAAAAATTTTCAGTTTTTCAAGATTAGGCCTTTTACAAGTTATCTTGGTTTCTTGATCAATTCTTGTTCAAATGACATTATAAGTCATATTTTATGAAAATATGAGTCATAGGGATCATTTTTGCCAAAAAAGTCATGTTTTGACTTTTGGCTCCAGAGCGGTTCGGTGCGTAAAAACCCCAATTCCCGACTTTTGGGGAATACATCCTCTGAGGGTAATTTAGCTTTGAAAATGGATTCTTAGGGTTATCTTGAGCATATTGAGTCACATGTTGAAGTCTTGGCTCATCCCCTTGTGAAAATCTCACTCTTTAGGTCCTAGTCGTACAAAACCCTAATTTGGCGACATCGGGTGTTTCGAGGCTCAAACCACTTGGAATGTGGCAACTTTGTGCTTGATTCTTGATGTGAGAGTCCTATTGATCCATTATGGTTGTTTGAGAGGTTAGACAAGTTGAATATCATGTCATTTCTTGATTGATCCTTTGTCTAAGTGCTCTGAGAGGGCTTGAAACCCTAATTCTTGGTTGTAGTGAAAGCTCAACAATCCTTGAGGAGATTGATGAGGCATGATGGTACATCCATATTGTGGTAATGATTCTCACAATGATGGTAAATCTTGCTGGTCAAAATTTAGGGTATGACAATTAGCACCCTAAGTATCTATAGTATCTTATAGGAACCTCTTGCATATATTTGTGCTTACTGTTGTTTTGAGTTACTTACAGTATAATGGGAATTTGTTGGTTGGTTTTAAGTGAGTGATGATAGTGGGAAATGTTCTTTTTTTGAGATAAACTATGGTAAAAGGTGTAGAAACCTAATGGTTTTATTTATTATTGTTCTCGCTAAGATCTCCCAATCTTATGCCTACGTATTTTCAAATGGAAGTTAAGAAACCAGAGCGTTCGTAGTTCCACCAATTAATGGATGGAATTGGGTTTGTTGGCTTTTGAGAAGAGACAAATTGTCATCTTTAAGGGAGATATCTCACCTATTCACCACAAACATTTTTGGGAAATAAGAGAATAAGAGAAGAAGTTTTAAACTTGGATGTAAAATTCAGTGTAATGCCACATCTTCCTTTAACTGAGTCTTTGCATTTTAAGAGAAGGGCCTATGACTTGGATATAGAATCAACAAGTGTGCCACTTACATCACTTAATTGAAAGTAGTGTTTTGTATAACATAATAAGAGAAGGACTCCAGCTTGGATTTGGAATCAACAAGTGTGACACTTACATCACTTAAATGGAGAAAAGTTTGAAATGTTTAATTTATGTTTGGTGAGGGAATAGAAGAGACATTTCTTTCATAGAGATGATTCATGTCTCATCTCTGGGGACTTTTTAAATTTGAAACAAAAGGTTGGCTAGGGTTTGACTTGAGATTTGAAGGTTTGAAGCCACAAGGGGCTATGGTTGACTTTAGGACTTCAAAAGGGAATTCTCATCTCTTTGTGGAAGAGTTGAGTTTGAAGTCTAACTTCCTTGTACAAAGCCTAAGAGGAGGCTATGGTTGATTGTGAAGTCTCCTTGTATAAAGCCCAAGAGGGGGCTATGTTAATAGTTTGAGTTTAAACAAGGGAAACCTAATGTTTTAACTAAGTTGTAGTTTGAAGGGAATCCTAAAGTTTGAACTGAGTCTAAACTAGGGATGAGTATTGAAAAACTAAAGTTATACAAGTGTTGTAAATGTCAAGAGAAACTTAACAAGACAAGTTTGTTTTAAGCTTTTAAAAAAGGGTAGACAAAAATAATTATGTAGTAAAAAACATTTTATTTTCAAAAATGGCGCCATGGCCATGTTCATATTCAGCTTCATCATCTTCATCATCTTCATCTTCCTCAAATGGCAACTCTCAGAATACACATCCAAATGACACGATGTAAAAATGAAAATTGATTGAAATTTGAAGAGGAATTAAATGGTATTAATCAATTTTATTTAAATTCAGTATATGAAAAAAACTGATTTGAAAACCGTATGAACCCTAAAATGAGAATTTAAAATGAAATTCCATATGTACAAGATATGAAGCAATTGATTGAAGGAAAATGATCCTTACTTCATGACAAGCATGTCTGTAACTCAAATGATCAAAATTGATGCATGAATCATAGAGTTCAGTAGTTGAGGAAACTTACCTTGCAAGGGAGAATCGAATTCTGGATTGGAGGTATAACATATGCAAACTCTTGATGTTAATAGCTTCCTTGACCTCCAAGGATTGTGTTGCAATGCTGAAATTGGTTGGAAACCTTCTGGAACTCTTTAACATATCCAATATGCAGCTTTGAAGCAAAATGAAGCAAAATGGGATGTGACTTGGTGATTATGATGTTTCAGAAGTTTGATGAGTGTTTGGATAACTTCTATATGATGTATATGGAGTGTTTTGATCATTGGTTTGGATAGAGGTTGCTTGGAACTGAAGCTCTAAGTCTTGACTCTCTTAGAAGCTTTGAAATGTGGAAAGGAGAGGATTTAGAGAAAATTTTGGCAATGTTTTGGTGTATTTTGAATGTTAGAAATGAGCTCTATTTATAGGAGAAATGTGTATGATATTTTGAGTTTTAAAGGATTTGGATGTAGGCTATTATCCAACAAGTGATGTCATGTACCTATAACTTGAAAGCCAAGGCACACATGGACTATTCTTCACATGGCTGTCATACCCCAAATTTTGACCACCAAGATTTCCCATCCTTGTGTAAGACATCATCACAATATGGTTGTACCTCCATGCCTCATCAATCTCCTCAAAGATGGTTGAGCATTCACCACAATCAAGAATTAGGGTTTCAAGCCCTCTCAGAGCACTTAAACAAAGGATCAATCAATAAATGACAAGATCTTCAACTTTTCTAACCTCTCAAACACCTATAAAGGATCAAGAAGACTCCCACATCAAGAATCAAGCACAAAGTTGTAACATTCCAAGTGGATCAAGCCTCAAGATCGCCAGTGTCACCAAATTATTGTTTTGGTCGACTGAGGCCTCCAGATGGAAATTTTCATCTGGGCATGAGCCAATGCTTCAAAGCACCACCCAAGATACTCCAAGGGACCTCATAAACCCAAGCTTCAAGTTAATTTGACCTCAGGGGATTCATTTACCAAAAATCAGGAATTAGGGTTTCTTGACCTAATTCACCCCTAAGTTGACTTTTGGGACAAAGCATGAGCCAAGAGCTCAAGACATGATTTGAGGGCTCCAAATATACCACATTGATCCATTTACAACAATGGATTGATCCAAGAAACTTGATTCACAAGTTTCAATTTCGTCTAGACCACAATTAGGGTTTTGAGGAAAAAGTCAATTGTGCCTTTGACTTTTGACAAGGACATGCTCCCAAACCTTTGGACATGATTCAATACACCCTATAACACTTATGGAATCCATCCATTAGGTTTGATTTAGGATAAGGACTTGATTTCATAA
Source organism: Lathyrus tuberosus (assembly GCA_022829125.1). Classification (NCBI taxonomy): domain Eukaryota; kingdom Viridiplantae; phylum Streptophyta; class Magnoliopsida; order Fabales; family Fabaceae; genus Lathyrus; species Lathyrus tuberosus. The sequence continues at coordinate 9,630,472 of JALAZF010000174.1, read as the reverse complement.
AGGATCGCACAGTTTGGATTTCATCCGATAAAAAGTCAACTGTGCACAAAATCAAGTTTGACTTTTTGGAATTTTTCACAAATATGGTTCCCCTAAGTCAAAAATAATGTTAATGTATGGTATTGATCATAATTCATTAAGAAAAATCAATAAAAGTGAGCTTTCTTGCAAAAGGGGCAACCATGATAAACCAAAATTTTTCTAAGTTATGGAATAAAAGTGGTTTTGGTACCAACTTCCAAGGACCATTACTTGAGATCCAAGCAACCATTTTGGGTGATCCAAATATGGATTTGTAGGTCTTGCTACACTCTACAAAAGCTTTAACTACCTCAGACTCAAATTCCTTATGAATTTTATGTTATGGAGTGATCAAAATGACAAAAACATGAAAATTACACTTTTTCAGTTGGGTCTAAATAGTTTCAAAACAAAATATGATCACACATGTTTTGTATCATATGAGGGCTTTCTAAAACGCACAAGAGCCTCCCATAACTCAACCTGAGCAGGGAGATATGAATCCCTCAAAATCACCATTTCCAACTGTCCTAGGCAAGGCAGAATTTGGTGTTTTGCTCGATTTGACAAAATTGAGCAACTCCAAGCCTTTTCATCCATTTGGACACATCTAAGGATAAATCAAAAGGAGAATGATATGATCCCCAAGCCTCCAAAGTCCAAGAATCTACACTTAGCCATAACAAACCTAAAAGGCTAAAAAAGTGCCAAGACTCCAATTTTGTTTCCAAGCATTCAATAGATGCACCAAGGTGGCACGGGCTGACACATTCCTAACTGAATGAGTCAAGAATAAGCTCTGAATCAAAGGACCATAGGCCTGTGCCCTAACCTCAAGTCAATGGCTAGAGGAGACTTGAGATTCCTTTTGCTCAACATTGGCCAAAGGCCTGCTGCAGCTGCCATTCACTATTGATGCCAAAAAACACTTAACAAACTATAAATAGAGCTCAATTGTGATCAGTTTGAGTACACCAAAGCACTACAACACTTTCTTTCCTCAAAATCTCTTTCTTTAGGCCAAAATGCCTTCTTTTGCAAGGTATCTCTAAGTTTTTGAGTTAGAGAGCAATTCCACCATAACTCATGATCCAAACACATCCAATATGTCATATCTAAGCTGTTCAAAGACTCACTTGTGACCTGAAACACCAAAATAAAAAAGTCCACCTCCAAAACCTCAAAAATTGACTTTTTTGCATTTTTCAAGCCATGTCTGGATTCAGTCACTTCTAAAACCAAAAAAGCCTCAAACACCCTCCAAATATCATCCTTAAATGGCCCCAAATGGTTCCCCTCATCTGGAACAACATTTGAGACAGTTGCCATATTGGTCACTTTTGCCCTTTTTGCAAGAAAGAGCCAAAACTTGTTCCTAAGGATTCCAGCTGATTCTAATCATCCTAAAAGCTTTTAAGGGATCAATTGAGAGTGTCCAAAGCATCAAATTACTTTTGGGACAAGGAACTTGGCAAGTAGCATAAAAAGCTCCAAGAGGTAAGTGCATGACAACTTGAACTCTTTGAATTATGCACCCCTTTGATGTCCATTGATCATAAATATCTCATACATGTTGTATATGTTGTGTTTGAACCAATTTGTCATGCAATTCTTGCCTGTACCATGAGATAGTATAGAACATGCAAATCTAGGCCTATTTTGAAACTACTATCAGGTTTTAAAATAGGGACACTTATGTATTTATGGGGTGGTTTTGATACACGGATGTATCACCACCCAGTGGTTGCGCGCGCATGTGTTTGTCTAAGAGGTCATGGATTCAAACTCCACCCAGATCTTTTTTGCTTCTCTTATTTTTTGCTATTTTTTAATATTTTCATGTTATTATTAATTAATTGAAAAATTAATTTCTCTCTCAATTTTAATTATTTTTTATTGATTCTTATTTTGAAAATTCAAAAAAATATTAAAATATTTTATTCCATGAAAATTTTACAAAAATATTATTCATTCCATATAATTGATATTTTTGTAAAGAATTATATTTTTATTTATTTTTAAACATTAAAAATATTTCTTTCTCTTGGTTTTGCAAAATTTAAATGATTTTTAAATCATCCCACGAATGAAACATGATTTTCCAAATATAAATCCAAGATCACAACCTTTTGTCACATGTTTGATTATTTTAATTGAATTTTTTATTCAATTAAAATACATTTTAAAACCAAAAATTAGGGTTTTGATCATTATCACCCAAACAAATTTTTTCAAACATCTTTGGGCCTCTAATAGAGTGTAAGACCCAACCCCCTTTGTACATAAATAATTTTGGGCCTCAGTCATTGTATAAGTCCCAGTACAGTTTGCAAAACGACGGTGCGATCACTACCTTTCCTTGGGCCTCTATTAGAGTGTAAGACCCAATCCCTTTTTAACCAAAACCTTTTTGGGCCTCAGTCATTGTATAAGTCCCACCGCGATTTTAAAATCTCGGCGCGGTCGTCGCCTTTTAAACGAAAACCATCTGGGCCTACCCTTGTGTTGTAAGTCCAATTTCTTTTCTTTTTTTCAAACTTTTGGGCTTCTCCTTGAGTTGTAAGACCCATCCCTTTGTACAGAAAACCTCTTTGGGCCTCAGTTATTGTATAAGCCCCAGTACAGTTTACAAAACAACGGTACGATTACTGTTTTTCATCTACGCCTCTCCTTGAGTATAAGCCTCAATCTTTTCAAAAATAACCTTCCCTTTTGATTTAGGTTCAAATCCATAGATGTTATCAAAACTTTCTTTAATTTCTTAAAACAACTAACCATACAGCTGTTACAATGGAAGCTTGCTCGCCTGTAAGTTTTTATCAACTTTCTTTACATGCCTTCATATATATATATATATATATATATATATATATATATATATATATATATATATATATAACTGTATTGCTGGAAGCTTGCTCACCTGTAAGTCCTTCTTTCATATCCTTTTAAATACTTGTCATATATCAATTGTATATATACTTGTATATCTTGCGTTGAGTTTTCCCCGGCAACTAAGTCTAGAATTAGGTAAAGCCAGTTGGTCACTCTTAAATACAATCAAAACTAGTTCCCCATAGGAATTTCCAGATACAATCTTACCTTCTCTTGGGCTTAAACAATATGGAACAAAGAGAAAGGCATTATTCCTGGTGAAACTTTTCTCAGACTGTCACTATTAGAAATTGTTAAAGATGTTCATTTCCCCAGAGAGGATTAATTCCCGGTGAAACCTCTCTTGAATTTCTTCAAACCCTAGAACTGTTCACTAAAGAAATGATTATTCCCGGTGAAACTTTTCTTGAGCTTTTCTTAAGTTTGGACCCACAGGTTTCCTAAAAGCTTCTCCGCCTCCTCTTGGGCTTTGTACAAGGACCCTCTGGCTTCTTAGAAGTACTCATGCCTTCTTTTGGGCTTAATTCAAGGACCCTGAAGACCTTTTAAAGGTATAAGACAGAACTTAGTCATCCTTTGCTAGAGCAGTCTTTCCAGAGTCAAAACCTCAGACCAATTTAGGGTTGATTCTCATCCCTTAAAATACCAGCCTCCTCTTGGGCATCGTACAAAGATAAACTCTTCCATACTAGTAGACTTGGACAGTCTAATCTCCTTTTGAGTCTCAAAGACATTCTCAAGTTCCCAATAAACACAGGAAAGAGCCCTGGTCATTCAACCAACCTCCAGTAGAGTTGAAACCTCTATAGGTTTTGAAAATTCAATCTTTAAACTCTCACCTTAAGTTTCCCCTTGCCATGGTCAGCATATCATCAGTATAATACTATCCCAAATCAGTACCATAGGGCATTTGATATCTCAACTCTTTTGTAAAACCTCAGCAAAAGTTGATTCCCCATTTGGACCTGCCTCTGGATCTCAATAATCCTCAGCAGAAGCTAGCCTCCTCTTAGGCTTTGTATAATGATCCTTCCTTTCCTCAACATAGTCCGCCTCCTCTTGGGCTTTATACAATGATTTTCCCCAGCTGAGCTAACCTTTTCAGACTCTCTTGTTGAGTCAATCACCCTTTTCAATACTCTCTTGTTGAGTTAACCTTTTTTTTCAGCCTCAATCTTGGGCTTTGTACAAGACAGATAATACTCTCCAGCAGAGTCAAACTTCTTTCAGCCTCAATCTTGGGCTTTGTACAAGACACCTAAAAATCCTCAGTTGAGTCAGTCGCATTTTAGCCTCAATCTTGGGCTTTGTACAAGACAGATAAAGATTTCTTTCCCACAGAGTCAGTCTTCTTTTCAGCCTCAATTTTGGGCTTTGTACAAGACACATACAAACCCTCCCCAGTGGAATTAAAATCCCTTTTAGCCTCAATCTTGGGCTTTATACAACACAATCAGAATACTTTCCCCGGAAAAGTCAAACTTTTAGGCTTTGTATAAAGATATCCCCAAAAGAGTCAGTCTCTTTTAGCCTCAATCTTGGGCTTTGTACAAGACATATATAAACATTCTCTTGTTGAGTTAGTCTTTTCCAACTTCCTCTTAGGCTTTGTATAAGGACTTCCCTAGTAGAGTCAATCAATCTCTTACTTCAACCTTGGGCTTTGATCAAGGCACACAAAAATCAACATCCCTTCAGAGCAAATCAAAATATCTCTGTAGGAAGACATTTCTCTGTGTTATCACACATCAAGACAAACGTTCAAAATAAACCCTAATCCCAGATAACTGCTGTAAGTGGCACACTTATTGATTTAAGTATCCAAGTTGCTGTCCATCTCTTATCCTGGTAAACTTCCTTCTTTCATCTAATTGATGTAAGTGGCAAGCCTCTGGATTATTTACATCCACGCCACTGTCCCTCTCTTAGCATGAAAGACTCCTAAGGAAAAATGGAATTGTTCAACACTGAGTTAAAGTTTTCTGCTTCAGGATAAATCCCCTATAAAGAAAATTATGGCATTGCTGGATTCTCATATCCCAGTTAAAGTAATTCTCCTTTATAAACAGTCACCCAACAACTGTGATAAACAGACGAGATTTCTCCCCTTTAGAGATGACAAGTTCTCTCTCAGTCAAACCTTTTAGCTTCAATCTTGGGCTTTGAACAAGACACAAATACTAAACCTTTTAGCTTCAATCTTGGGCTTTGAACAAGACACCAAAACATCATCTTTTTCCTCCCATAGAATATGAGGAACCACGATAGCTCTGATTTCCCTGTTTCTTTAAACGGGAATACATAGGCATAATATTGCAAAATCTTAGCGAGCATACCAATCAAAACTTTAGGTCCAGTACCTTCACATATACTGATCAAAACCTTAGGTCCAATACTTCACCAAAATCATAAAAAACACTCTCTCATATCTCTCAAAGAAGAAACTTTCCCAATCCCCAATAGATAAACACCATCAAGTACAAAGCAGAACCTAAAACTAACAACCTGTGGATAACCATATATAGGATGGACAATTGACAACTCCCCATTGTATAACCTGACCCCGAACTCCCCGAATCTCTTTCAGCGTTTGTTCAGTTAAACATTCACGTGCAAGGTTAATTTTAGATAGCTTCCCTTTCCCTTCCAGCTTCACGGGATAAATAAGAAATCAGAAAGTAGCACCCCACTCCTCCTAATTGAGGTGAGGAGAAAACCATTTGCGATAAGGTGGCCGCGTCACCGACAAAAATCGCACGCTACAGGAAAATGGTGACTCTGCTAGGGATGTCTTTGATCTGTCTAGGACTAAGATTAGAATTCTTAAGAGGTCTAGGATGTTAGTTTTAGGAATTATAATATAAATATACTGCTTTTCCTACTAGATATCCGTGTTTATTTTTCTGCTAATGGGAATGCGAGTGATGCCGCATGTGGAAAGTTTGAGTGATACCTAATATAGGTGATGGAATAGACAGGCAGTCTTACAGGGAGTGAATCCTGAATAAGCTGTCCCGGTAGACCATCAAATCAGTTGAGATACCCTTTGCGCATTCAATGCTTAACGACTCTGTTGTGAAGGCAGATTGTCCCAATGTGGTATCCGTGAAACTGAGGATTTAGTAGACAGTAACCATGTGGCGATTTTGTAGTGCGGCAGGTATCGGAAATAGTTGACACGCGATACTACACTCAATTGAGATTACCCTAGGATGCTACAGCTCGCTCGGGTGAACCAGCTTGTTGTTGCCATCCCTAGGGGGGTCAATGATTTTGGGAACAGGTACAAAAATTCACCATAGTACAACCTTTGGCGATGGGTAGAGGCATGACTCCATGCTCGTGATAATGAACCTTTGAACCCATGTTTTTTCTATGTTTTAGTGTGCTGCATTCATGTATTCATTTAAAAAACTCATAAACAAAGAAAAAAATATTCTTTTCTCTTCTCTCATTTTTTAAATTAAACTAAAACAATGATTGCAAATATCATAGAGAAAGATTGAGTTATGGATTTCGGTAGAAGGAAGATGCACAAGTACACCTTCAAGGCTCCAAAATTAGAGAATTTAAGGGGGTTGGCAGGATGATCACCAACCCTGATGCTTTCAGAGCTAAGTACGGAGGACTACTGTCTCTATTAAGGGTCCATGTAGTTGAAGGAATCCTGTCTACGCTGATTCAGTTCTACGATCCGGTTTATCACTGTTTCACATTCCCGGATTATCAACTAGCACCAACACTGGAGTAGTACTCTCACCTGACTGATTTACCCATCACTGACCAAGCTCCCTTTTTTGGACTAGAAGAAATTCCAAAAGATCAAACCATTGCAAGAGCAATCTATTTGGACGAGTCAGAAGTCAGGACTCGCATGACCACTAAGGAAGGAATCCAAGGTTTACCGGCCAAGTTTTTGGTAGAGAAAGCCCTATACTTTGCCAGTATAGGAAACATAAGTGCTTTCGAAGATATCTTTGTTTTACTCACATACGGGTTGTTCCTCTTTCCCAACATCGATAACTTCGTCGATACCAATGCCATTAAGATATTTCTGATTGGAAACCCCGTACCGACCTTGCTCGCAGATGCTTATCATTCTGTACACTTGAGGAATTTATACAGTGGAGGAATGATCATATGCTGTGTACCCCTGCTTTACAAATGGTTCACTTCCCATTTACCCAAGTATGCTGCTTTTTGGGATCAAAAGAGTACTCTACGTTGGTCACAGAGAATCATGTCTCTTACTAACTCTGACATAGATTGGTACAATCGGATATATGACAGGATAAGGATCATCGACCATTATGGAAACTTCCATAATGTACCCCTCATAGGAACTAAAGGAAGAATAAACTATCATCCGATTTTAGTTCGCCGTCAACTCGGATACCCGGTGAGGCATATCCCGCGTAATGTTCATCTGGAAGGTCTTTTCTTCAAGGAAGGAGAAAATGATAGGCCACTAAAGACAGAAATAGTGCATGCCTGGAAACATGTTCACAGGAAAGGAAGAGAGTCTCTAGGAAAACCAGACTGTCTCTGTGGAACCTTATCTCCACTGGGTACAAACCAGAGCCCTCAAGTTGAGGATGCCTTACCCTCGTCAAGAAGTTCTTCCGCTAAAGGAATATGTCCTTTATTTTATGTCTGATGCGGAAAAACTCCAGGTCACTCTCAACAAAGTTCGACGGGAAAAGAAATCTTGGAAGAACAAGTACCGTATTCTCAATGTAGAGTGTACCAAAATCCAGCAACTGTTAAAAGAAAATGACGCTTTGATTAAGATATTAGAGTGACATGTTGTAGAAAGTCAAGCAGTCCGAAGAAATTTGCTCGCTCCTTTCACTTGGCAAAGGACTGACAACCCGACAACGACTCAAGAGCCCCGATCAAAGAAAAGGAAAATACTAGAACCAGCACCTGAGCCCTCTTCAGAAAGGACTCATGATCCAAAAGCTTAGACTTTTCCTTTTACCGCACTTTGTAAAATACTGTATTTCCCTTTCTGCAATCTTTCAAATTCAATAAAACGGGGTCTCCCCACTGTATGATATTTGCAATCTAGTTGTTGAAGTTTATTTTTGATTAAAACAAAATTAATATAATCATTGCATATCATTCGTCATTCTCACATAACGCATTCTTCTTACCTTCGAATCTCGTATGTATCACAATTCTAGAGTCAAACTGTCTCATTCGTACAATACTCGGGCCAATCGACAAAAGAAAATGGATGATCTCGAGGAAGAGAATAGAGAGCTGAGAGAAGAAATCGACGCTCTGAAAGAAGATCTAAGAAAACTTCATAGTGACATGCAATCCCTAGCAACAGCTCAGAGGCAACAACAAAGGACTTTGATTTCAGAGATCACATGTACGCCCATAGTGGAGACATATGATCCTCGGTACAACATGCATAAAGATATCCCCTAGGGCATGCCTATCAACTATATCCCTGAAGGATATATTCCGCTAGTCACGGAAGACCCAAAAACTGCAGTAGGAACTGCTGGGCCTGAAGGTTACAAACTTCGGGAAGGCGAAGACGCAAGAGTGATGACAGCAACTCCTGAAGGTTACAAACTTCGGGATAGGGAAGCACCAAGAGTCACCACCGTAATGACTATACCACAACCAGTGGTACACATTGTCCCGGAAGGACATATTCCACAAATAATCTCTAGTGGAAATGAAGATATGTACGACATAATGAAGGAGTTCCAGGAACAGTTCTTGGAGATGCAGAAGGAACTGCATGCCATTTGTGGTCAGGATTTATTTGGAAAGGACGCCGCAGACCTTTGTTTGGTCCCCAATGTGAAAATCGCGCACAAATTCAAGGTGCCTGACTTTGAAAAATACATGGGGAAACTCTTGCCCTCAAAGTCATTTGGTGATGTACGCTCGAAAGATGTCAACTTAGACAGAGAATCAATAGCTAGTGATCCATTACTTTCAAGATAGTTTAACCGGTGTCGCCCTTAAATGGTACATGGGTTTAAATCGCACTAAGATCGTCACTTTCAGGGATCTTGGCGCTGCCTTCGTTCAGCAGTATAAGTATAACCTGGACATGGCACCAGACAGAGATCAGCTCAGAGCAATGTCATAGAAGGGCAAGGAAACTTTTAAGGAATATGCTCAGAGATGGCGTGAAATTGCCACCCAGACTTGTCCCCCTCTTGAGGAAAAAGAGACGACAAAGATCTTTTTGAAAACCTTAAGCTTATTCTATTACGACCGAATGGTTGCGAGTGCACCCATCGACTTTACTGAAATGGTGAACATGGGTGTTCTTCTTGAAGAAGCAGTCCGAGAAGGACGTGTGGTCAAAGATACAAGACCATCAAGCACTACCAAAAGATACGGTAGTGCTTTCCCTAAGAAAAAAGAGCAAGATATTGGTAATATCTCTCTCGGAAAGCAAAGGCGAAGGTACCAACCAGTAGCAGCAGTAACTCCCGCTATCAACCCTGCGCCGGCTATGACCTATCAACCTCAGGTTGCTCGGAGCCAACCAAATCAACAACAGTATCAGCAAAGGACACAACAACCTCTTCAACAGGCTCATCCTCAGTACAACAATAAAAATCGTACGACACGACCACCAAGGTTCGACTCTATACCGATGTTGTACGCAGAACTGTTTCCACTACTACTGGTCATGGGGCACGTCCAAACCATGTATTCCCTTACAGTACCGGAAAATTCGCCTTTTTGGTTCAAAGCAGATCACACTTGCCCTTACCATCAAGGAGGATAAGGGAACAACATAGAAAACTGTCTCAGCTTCAAGTACGATGGGCAGAAGCTTGTCAGGAACGGGGTCTTATCCTTTAAGGATACAAATCCAAATGTTCTGACGAACCTGTTGCCTCAACACGAGAAGGCTGCAGTAAATTTGATAGAGGAAGAATCTAACCACAGCTATTAAATTCACGATGTACTCCTATTAGGAACTAATATGGTCAAGATGCATTGCAGACAGAGCAGATACGGTCATGTACCATCTCACAATTATCACCAGTGTGATATCTGTTCAAAGAATAATCAAGGATGTTTTGTAGTGCAATCAGCTCTACAAGAACAAAAGAATCTCGGATGGATTCAAGATCACTGAATCCGTGAGGTCAATATGGCCCATGCAAATCCCAACATTGTCCAGAACCAAATCATTCTGGCGATGAATGCCAACTTGGTGGCAATGCACTCAAGGCAAAGCCAACATCATGATCTGCCACGGCACGATTACAATACCTGTCCGATATGCTCAATAAATAATCAGGGATGCTCTTTTGAATAAGAGGCCCTCCAACGTCAGATGGATCTCAGATGGATTCAGGAGTACCGTGATAGAAGTCACTATCAAGTCAATATGATTCAAATATTTATTATTCGCCTGATGAATACCAGCCTAGTAGAATTACACGCTAAGCAGGCCAGGCTCGGTTTTCTGGCTTCACATGATTATCAAAAATATAAAGTGTGTCGTGAAGACGAACAAGGATGTGGACTTGTCCAAAGAACACTTCAACACTTGTTAAACCACTGGTGGTTTCCGATCTACTTAGATGAAGACACACAACAAGTCAGTATGACTGACGGGAATCCTACTAGGTATCAAAGTCAGGATGTTCGCTCGATGGAAACAAATCAAGTATAGTTGCACTGCATACAAACTGGATGTGGCCAGGTGCCACCACACAACTATAAGCGCTGTAGAGTTTGCTCAGTGAACAACCAAGGATGCTACCTCGTGCGAGCAGCCCTTCAAAATTAGTTAGACCGAATGGAGATCCGACCATGTTCAAGTTCTGGTTCGATCAATGTAATGCAAGACTATCTTCTTGATCAAAGCAAAGACTTTGTCTTAATCTCTAAACCGGAAATGGCCAAAGGCGTATGTACCATAATCCCTCTACTCCATGAATCAAGGCTCCCTCTTGATAGTAAAAAGATTCTCAACCTCGAACCAATTGAGGCCGACTACGATGGTCAGAAAAATCAAAAGGCTCATGTGGTTATCTATCTGCCAGGACTAATACCGTACAAATCTGATAAGGCTATCTCTTACAAGTACGGTGCAACAACAATCAAGAATGTAAAGGAAACTCCATTACCCTCCATTGTAAATATTGTTTACATCATTCGAGTAACACGGAGCGGCCGGATCTTCAACAAAGGAGTTGGAGAACCCTCCAAGGAAAAGGAACCTCAAACAAAAGTTCCCAATCAACCAGTCGGGCAATCCAGTAATCCCGACCTTTCAAAGAACAACGATAAGATGCTGAAGCTCATCCAGAAAAGCGAGTACAACATTGTAGACCAACTGTTGCAAACTCATTCAAGAATCTTTGTGCTATCTCTCTTACCCAGTTCCAAAGCTCACAGAGTAGCTCTACAGAAAGTCTTAGAGCATGCCATTGTGGAACAAGATGTGACGATAAGACAAATCGACGACATCATCTCCAACATCACTTCCTGCAACAACTTAGGATCCAGTGATGAAGAACTGCCGGAAGAAGGCAAAAATCACAACATGGCGCTTAACATTATAGTCAATTGCCAAGACAATGCTTTAGCCAATGTACTGGTAGATACCGGGTCAACTCTAAATGTTATGAAAAAATCAACTCTAATGCGACTATCATTTCAAGGATATCCGATGAGAGGCAGTGAGGTCATTGTCAAAGCCTTTGACGGATCCAGAAAAATAGTTATCGGCGAAGTCGACCTTCTCATAACTATTGCTCCTCACACTTTCCAAGTCACTTTCCAGGTTATGGACATCCGGGCGGCATACAACTATTTATTAGGAAGACCTTGGATACACGAAGTTGGGGCAGTCACTTCGACACTTCACCAGAAGCTGAAGTTTGTCATGAATGACAAGCTAATCACAGTCTGCGGAGAACAAGCATTAATCGTAAGTAACTTATCATTATCCCGTGTAGAACTAGAAGAGGTTGTTGGAACTCAGTTTCAAGCACTTTCGGTGAGCAATGAGAATTAATCAGAAAAAGGGACGCCGATTTCCTCATACAAAGACGCTCTCAAAGTGATCGAGAGTAACAATGCAAAAGGATGGGGACAACTTGTCATTCCTGCTGATAACAAGACGAAGAAAGGTCTTGGTTTTTCCTTAACCTGTAACCAGACTGCTACTAACGATGAAAGTTTTCGTCCCATTTAGGACTTCTTCCACAATGGAGGTTTCCTTCACCTAGTGTCTCAAGAAGTACATACCATCAATAAGGGTGATTCCTCTGATACAGATGAAGAGCGGAAGTCATATCTCAACGAGGACGGTTATATGTCTCAGGAAGAAACGCATATGCCATTTTGCTATCCCACGCAAAGTCTGAGATATATACTGAGATCAGACGTCAAGATGATGTACGGAGATTGTGATCCGGAAGGATTTCGTGCCCCACCTAACTCATTAGAGGAGGACACTCTAATGAAGGACAACTTTGACTATGACTATTATAATCCCCTGGATGACTTGCCTATCTGGAAACCGTACCCAGAAGACTTGGGGCAAAAAAGTCAGCCAAATGACGCATATCAGCTGAGCATCATTGAAAAGAATACATGTATCCCCACCAAATTATGGGATCATTACTCAGGACATTCTGAAGATATCCAGAACAATGATGAATCTGCAAAGATTGCAGGACAAGAGTTCATCAACTATGATTTTCCTGAGGTCAACGTCATCGAGAAGGATGACTCCTCCAGTTCCACGGAAGTATGGGACATTTTAGGACAACCGAGTGGCAAGTACGACTTCTTGGTCAAGTACACCGCTCCTGAAAGCTCTCGTATCAAGCTCGAAGACCTCCACCCAACTGGATGGGGAGATCTGCCTGAAAGTGAAAATATTGTACAAGATACAACAGAAGAGTTTGTCTACAATAACTCTGCATGGGAGAAAGACTCCAATGATCCTGCTCGGCTAGAAATCAGCGGCATTTCTGAGGACAAGCCAAGAAAGAAGGTGCCAGACTTTGTGATTCACTGAGGAGTTCGCCGCCAATGGGTTGCTGTCGATGTCCCGAAAGTCATCCATAAGTCTAAGTAATTGCCGTCTTTGTTTTGACCTTTCACCCTGCACAGGTGAAACATATGTTTTTATAGGGCTCACTTTCTATAAATGTCTCTCTTCGCTTCGCCCAAAGCGACAAAGTTTTGTTTTTTAGGGTTGTAGTTTCAAGAATCGGCCAAATCATAAATAAATAAATAAACGTTATTCTATAATTTCCGCATTTATTGATGTTTTCACTTTTCGCTTTTTCAAAAAATGGTAATCCTAAAAAAGTTACTCAAAATAAAAACGAGCATTTTTCAGAAAATACACTGCATACACTCTTGCATTTCTCTCTATCTCTTCTAAAAATAAATCATCACGTTATGCAGATTGCTTGTTTTAAACCCCATTGAAACCTATGATCTAATGCCTTCTCCCAACTTTGAATTCCTGGTATTTGAGGCTGAAGAAGAAGAAGACGAAAAAATTCCATAAGAGATCTCCCGATTACTCAGACAAGAGGAAAGGTCCAATGAACCTCACAAAGAGCTGTTAGAAACGGTCAACTTGGGTTCAGAAGAAGAGAGAAAAGAAGTCAAGATTGGGGCACTGCTCAGTCCAACTGTCAAAGAAGACTTGATAAAACTTCTCAAAGAGTTTCTCGATGTTTTTGCTTGGTCCTATCAGGACATGCCAGGGTTGGGTACCAAAATTGTGGAACATCATCTACCGTTAAGATCAGAATGTCCGCCGGTGAAACAAAGGCTGAGACGGACTCATCCAGACATGGCCATCAAAATCAAAGAGGAAGTACAGAAACAGATTAACGCGGGTTTCCTCGCCACCTCAGAATATCCTCAATGGCTAGCCAACATAGTGCCAGTTCCAAAAAAGGATGGAAAAGTCAGAATGTGTGTAGATTACAGGGATCTGAACAAAGCTAGTCCAAAGGATGACTTTCCCTTACGGTACATTGACATGCTGATAGACAATACAACAAAATTTAAAGTCTTCTCCTTCATGGATGGATTCTCAGGCTATAATCAAATCAAAATGGCGCCGGAAGATATGGAGAAAACTTCATTCATTACCCCATGGGGCACCTTTTGTTACAAGGTAATGTCGTTCGGTTTGAAGAACGCCGGGGAAACCTATCAAATGGCCATGAAAACTCTGTTTCACGACATGATGCATAAAGAAATCGAAGTGTATGTCGATGATATGATTGCCAAATCTAAAACAGAGGAGGTGCATGTGACTCACTTATCAAAGTTCTTCGAGCGTCTGAGAAAGTACAAACTCTGTTTGAATTCCAACAAATGCACATTCGGTGTCCGTTCAGGAAAACTCTTAGGGTTCATCGTCAGCCAAAAGGGAATTAAGGTTGATCCTAACAAGGTCAAGGCCATTCAAGAAATGCCTTCTCCAAGGACTGAGAAACAAGTCAGAGGATTCCTGGGACGTTTGAATTACATTTCCAGATTTATATTCCTCATAACCGCGACATGCGCGCCAATTTTCAAACTACTCAAAAAGAATTAGGACTGCGTATGGGAAGACTTCCAGACCATCTTCGACAGTATCAAAGAGTGTCTGTTGAATCCACTTATCCTGTCACCTCTAGTGGAGGGAAGACCACTGATCATCTATTTAACAGTCTTGGAAGACTCTATGGGCTGTGTGGTTGGCCAATAAGACAAAACCAAAAGAAAAGAGTCTTCCATCTACTATCTTAGCAAGAAGTTTACCGACTGTTAAACTCGGTATACTATGCTTGAGAAAACTTGTTGTGGTCTGGCTTGGGCAGCCAAACGTCTTCGCTAGTACATGATTTGTCATACTACTTGGTTAATCTCCGAAATGGATCCAATCAAGTATGTCTTTGAAAAACCTACTCTCACGGGAAGGATTGTCCGTTGGCAGATGTTGTTATCAGAATATGACATCGAGTAACATGCTCAGAAAGTCGTTAAAGGAAGTATTTTAGCTGATCATTTGGCTCATCAACCGATTGATGATCAAGAATCAGTCGGGTTTGACTTCCCAGACGAAGATGTCATGTACTTGAAAATGAAAGATCGTGATGAACCGCTACCCAGTGAAGGGCCATAACCAAGCTCCCAATGGGGACTAATCTTTGACTGAGCTGACAACCATTATGGAAATGGAATTGGGGCAATCATCATAACACCTCAGGGTACCCACATTCCTTTCACCGCCCGACTAACATTCAAGTGCACAAACAACGAGGCCGAATACAAAGCTTGTATCATAGGTCTCGAAGAAGCGATTGACTTGAGAATTAAGAACTTGAATGTGTATGGAGACTCAACCCTGGTTATCAATCAGATCAAAGGAGATTGGAACACATACCAATCAGGACTGATTCCTTACAAAGATTACGCGAGAAGGTTGTTACCATTCTTCAACATAATCGAGTTTCATCACATCCCTCGTGAAGAGAATCACATGGCTGATGCATTAGGTCAATGGAACGAGATACCTAAGATTGACATAATGCGCCTAGAAAGGCCCGCTTACATCTTCGCGATTGAAGCAGTCATAGATTATAAACCTTGGTATCATGATATCAAATGCTTCCTTCAAAAACAAGAATACCCGCCTGGGGCATCCAAGAAAGACAGAAAGACCCTCAGAAGGCAGGTAGGCAGTTTCTTCTAAGCGGTGATACACTCTGTCGCTCCTGGGATTTTCATCCAGGTACAAACGAGAAAGTGGCATGGAAACAGAGTCGCCAGCAATGTGTATTTATCCCACGAGAGAGAAAGGAAACACCTCATAAACCTGAAGGGAAGGAAAAGCATGGTCTTGCGACCAAGAGAACTGGATTCGGGAGTCGGTTACGCGAGAGGAAGGTATTAGTACCCCCTCGCGTCCATCGTACCCGATGGGATCCACGCTTGCTGCTTCAATCAAAGGGTGATAGGAAAAGATACTAGAAAAAGAATTGAAAGAAAGAAAGGAGAAAGAATGGAAAAGGAACGAGAAACAAATGTAGGGAAAATAAAAGAAGTGCTCGAATGGGCCCTACCCCACTGCCTACATATCTCATCGGGAACATGAGAATCAGAGCGACGTAGTTCCCCTCACTAGGGATGGATTGTTTTTGTTTTTTAAGGAACGGCTAACGTTCTAGCTCAGGTGTTGCAGGCTCGCTGGTCCGAGTGTGTTACCATCTTGCAAGAGAACGAGTAGGAGCACGTTCGTACGTTGAGAATGAGTGAGATGAGAGAAGAATTCCCGAAGGAAAGAAGTTATTGTTTATTTTTGTCTTTTAAGAGTTTTTTCATTTGTTTGCATATGATAGTGTATCTAAATCTTAGTCATTGGAATGTATACATCCTCACATTCCAAGATGGAATGAGTAAGAAAGTACACTAAGTGTGAAGAAGACCCTCACACTTAGTTCCAATTATTAAGGTTCAAACACACTAGCATACTTGTATTTATTAAGTGTTTTTGGTGATTATGAAATGAAGAAGTGTTTTTCTTTATTTGTATCTTCAACAAGTATTGCATTTAAGTCCCTCACACAAGATCAAATGTTTAACACATTGACCCAAGATGGGCTATATGCTACACATTCTAAGATTATAAGAGAAGACCCCTTATAACCTTTTCTTTTTATGATAGGCCTAAATGCAATAAATGCCTACCTTTATTGAATATTTTGCATTTTTCTTTGAGATGAGAAGATGAAAGACTCAAGTGGGAGAGAAAGGTAAAAATCTATGTGAACTAAGACTCAATCCTAATTGATTAGTTAAGGGAGTGATCCTAAAGGTTTGTGAGGTTGCAAAACCTAAAATCTAAAGAAGGAATGAGCTAAACAATTCACTTCTAAAGTAGAAGATGAATTGTACCTCCAAAGGGAAAGTAATGAGTTAATCAAAGAAAGCACATAAGTACTTAACAACACACAAGGTTGAATTGTAAAAGATGAAAGGAAAGAGGTTTGAATGTGGATTCCTTATCCACCCTCAACTTCAACTTACCAAAGCCCCTACATGGTTAGTAAACATGGAAACATGTATAGGAAGTAAAAAGAAACACTTAATACACATTAAAGTCCAAAAAAATAAGATGAAGAATCAAATCTTAATATCACAACCAGAATGTGAACTATATTGACAACAAGTGGTTATCATCATACAAGTTCAAATGAACAAGCAACAATCATCATCCATAGCATTTAAAACATGTCACCATAAGAAAGGATAGATGAAAGATGAAAAGAAATGAAAAGAACATGCATAAATGGAACATGCAATCCACAAGTCAGAATTGAAACTAAATGAAAAATGGTTTATAAACATCTTAAAAGTATTCATGAATCAACATTAGAGACATTCAAGAAGTAATAGAAGAAGAATTGAAGTGAAAGTTCAAAAAGAAAGTGCAAGCAATACATGTTAAGGATGCACAAAGTTCAAGTTGGAATGAACATGTAAAGATGACCTATAATGTGTACCAAGGGCCTATAATCTCATATGAAGGGCTCATAAAATATGCAAATACTCATACAAATATGCACAAAAGAAAACATGCAAACTTGCACTAGAGTTAGAAAGAGATGACATGTATTATGCTTCAAATGTAATGCATCAAACAAAAATCAAATGGACTTATGAAAATTATGCAATCATGGTATTTGGATGCCTAAGTTAGAAGTAAATCATACATCAAGATGGAATGTCAAAATTCAAAGCAAAATGACTTCAAACAAATGCATTAGGTCAAGTTGAAACATCATGCAAAGTGGTACAAAGACAAGCATCAAAACATGTCATAAAGTGACCTAAAAACTCAAACAAAAATCAACTAACATGCTTCAATGTATTACTGAATTAATTAAAAAAGAATCAAGTCAAAACAGTTTGTAATGAGCAAGAACAAAATTCAACAAATTCATGTATCATACTTGGAATGTATACAAATGGAAATTCAAAGAAAATTATGAAATAGGGGTAAAAATGTCATAAAATAATGAAATAAAAATATCAAAAATTTCCTAAATGTCTTGATAATATTTATGAGTTTTTCTAGAATTTTATAATGTTGTTTTGTATTTTTAAAAATTAAAGATGAAACGTGTATGAAATGAAGAAAATAAAATGAAATTGAAATAAGGAAGGGGTGTAGGCATAGTAAACCACCAGTTCAAAATGGCTTAGGCTTTGAAACGCATGGTGTAAATAGCAATGACCAAAGGTCCATACACGCGCAGTCCACACCAACAATTGTACACTCTCAGTCAAAATAAAGTCAAATCAATGAGCACCATTAGATCAAGTCCAGTCAACACAATAGTCAAAGTAACCAAATCCAATGCACACGCGTGAAGGCAACACTCACTACCATGCACTGCACCACACATTGCTTAACTGAAATCAAAAAATGGACACGTGATATGCACGCTTATTTTAATGCGCTGTCAGCGTTATGGCCATCAGATCATGCACATCCAACGGTCACGATTAAAACCTGAGTAAAACCCTAGCAATTCAAACCACCGCCCGGAGAAGACCTCTGGTCATCTTCTCCGGCCAACCTCCGGTGACAATGAATTTCAGGCAAGCACAAATGGACAAAATATACATCATTGGAAAGCTGAAGTGATGAGGAGCATGAATCCAGTGATAAAATGCACAAACGGTTCATGAAATAAGAGAATCGAACAGAAGAAGTTTTGCCCTAACTTTTCAACTATGCCTCTAAAGGCCTATCAACTAGCCAGACAAGTTCTTGAGCTTATAAGAAGCTTCAAGAACCTAATAACACCTTCAAAGCATGTCTATAATGGCTGAAATCCGTACCTGAAGATTTGTGACTTTGATATGTTCTTCAGAAAACCAGAGATTCCAAGCTGCTTTTGATCCACTCTTGGCCAAATAAAGGCTTAGATGAAGTAGTTGAGTATGATTTAGTGGAGATAAATTGAAATCAAACTTCAAAAAACCAGTTGCAATGGTGAGAAATTGAGAGAGAAAGAAGAGTAGTTCTGAAGAGAAACTGAACAAAATGAAGTTCGAAAACCAGTTGCAATGGTGAGAGATTGAGAGAGAAGAAGAGAGAGGTTCTGAAGTGAATGTGGAAAATGAGTGTTGAAAATGAATTTTGAGAGTGAGGTTTCTATTTATAAGTTGGCTTAACTATGGTTAACATGAGTTGGTTAACTGAGTCATGATGGTTTAGGTGAGTCCATCCTAACTAACTGAGTCAAGTTAGTTAAGGGACGAGTTAACAATGGTTGTGATATGGTGATGGTGACTTATGGTGAACTATGGTGGAGATGAGAGTGAAGCCAACTCGTGTATGCTGCAGCAAGCAAACTTGTTCTACAAGTTTTCAATCCTTCCATTTCTATGTACAATGAGCATGAGTTGCACGTGTCAGCAAGGAATTGTTGGTTCTAAAATGGTAAAGTGTGATGATGTGTGGAATATGTGTATACACTTTGAAATAACAACAGCAACAACATTTATTTTTCTGGTTTTTTATGACAGTTTGGAACCAATGCAAACATGGTGGTTTGGTGATGATTTTCTCTCTAATCAATGGATGGTTTGATGAATTTTTGGAGCCATTGGAAAGAGGGAATATGAGAGGACATGTTTGGTATGAGAATTGAGTTGAAATGATGCCTCAAGCATGCTCCAAAATGACTATGAACTCAAGGATACAAAGTTGGTTGGTGGGCGTGCAAAAGCAAGTCGTGACCTAGCAATGTGGTGCATGGCATTTCAGTGTGATCACCCTATCTTGAGACCAATATTTCTCCCTTATAGCTTAACCAAATGAAATTTTGTCCAACATGAACATTGAAGAGGGCATTGCAAGGAACAATTTTGATGTTGACAAGTTTTTCAAATGAAGCCTCTAAGCATGAGAAAAATGGGTGAACATTTGGCACACCACCTGTTTGTAAAAATGATGGCGTGTGGGCCTAGGAATCCTTGGTCATGACCTGATTTTGGACCTACTTTCCTCCAACTTTGATCAATCATATCTTACTCAATTTTTATCCAATGGAAGTGTTCTACACATGGATTTGAAGCTTGAAACAAGATCTTTTGTTGTGGCCGAGTAGAATTTTCATTTGAGGTCTCAATTTTGAATGGGCTTGGTTCAAATTTTGGTGCAAAATGGCCAAAACTTTCCTTATTTAGAAACCCTACTTCTTCCAAAAATGGCAAATTTTCAAATCTTGATTTTTCATGGTCCTTTTGGAGTTTCTTGATCAAATTTTGTACATTGGTCACATATAACATGAATTTCATGAATTTGGCCTCAAAAGGTCAAGAGTTGACTTTTTCCTCTGATTATTTGACTTAGCCCCAATTTTCCTGATTTTTTATCTTTCTTCCAATTGAACCACTTCTAAAACCAATTGAGATGTAACTTTCCACACACATACACTTAAAGACATGTAGAATACCATGACATCATGTTTTGTCCAAAAAATCAGAGATGATCTGACTTTATTGGAAACCCTAGTTTTGATACCCACCTCATAAGGGAAAAATTTGCAGTCTTCAATTTCAAATTCCTCAGAGTATGTTGTGTATCTTCTTAAAGGATGATGAGATATGCCACTTGAGGGTGTTTTTGAACTAATGAACTATCTCTTTTGAGGGTTTTCCTTCAGTTTTTTGGACCTCTTGCATAGTGAAGGATGTAGTGCTTCCATCTCCTATTGAATCTCATTTTTTTGAGGTTTTGCATGATCAATTGGGATAATATGAGACATGAAAGACCTCTTGGCTTTCCTTGAGGCAACTTGTTTGACCTTTTGTGCCTTGAATGATTCCTTGATTGTCCACCTTTCACCTAATCACATGCCTTGATGGTAAGAGGGATGCTATGCTTCATTTTTCTATGTTAAAGATGCAATGCAAGGCTAATGAGATGGATATGATATGTGATATGATAATGGTATGCTATGATGACAAAAGAGAGAGAAAATTTTGGGGTATTACACACTCTATAAGAGAAATTTTGACATGGTCTTGCTCCAATGGGTAAACAGACCAGAAGCAAACATGCTGATAAAAGAAATTCATGAAGGATCCTTTGGCACTCATGCCAACGGACACACAATGGTGAGAAAAATTCTGAGAGCAGGATATTATTGGTTGACAGTGGAATCCATTACTACAAGTACATGAGGAGATTACACAACTTCCAGATATACTCAGACAAGATCAATGTACTGCCAACGCATCTCAAGGTTCTCTCTTCCCCATGGCCTTTTTCTATATGGGGAATCGACATGATTGGCATGATCGAACCCAGAGATTCAAACGGACATCGTTTCATTCTAGTAGCCATTGACTACTTCACCAAGTGGGTCGAAGCAGTGTCATACACCAATGTAACCCGACAAGTCATGGCCCGCTTTATCAAAAACAATCTCATCTGCTGTTATGGTGTTCCAAGCCAGATCATTACTGATAATCGATCTAACTTAAACAACAAGATAATGAAGGAGTTGTGTGCTGAGTTCAAGATCGAACACCATAACTCATCTCCCTACCGACCCAAAATGAACGGAACGGTAGAAGCGGCTAACAAGAACATCAAGAAAATTGTTCAAAAGATGGTTGTAACCTACAAAGACAGGCACGAGATGCTCTTCATTGTTATCGCACATCTGTCCACACCTCAACAGGGGCAACCCCTTTCTCTCTAGTATATGGCATGGAAGCAGTCCTCCCTATAGAAGTAGAGATACCATCGATCAGGGTATTAATGGAAGCTAAGCTAACAGAAGTTGAATGGTGTCAAAGTCGACACGACGAACTAAACCTAATTGAAGAAAAGCGAATAACGACGCTATGCCATGGTCAGTTGTATCAGCAAAGAATGAAGAAAGCATTTGACAAAGAGGTCTGACCCCGTGTCTTCAGGAAAGGAGACCTTGTGCTAAAAAAGATACAATCATTTCTAACTAATTTCCGGGGCAAATGGACTCTAAATTATGATGGCCCCTATGTGGTCAAGAAAGCTTTCTCAAGCGGTGCCTTGAAACTCGCAACCATGGATGGAGAGGAATTTTCCTATCCCACAAATGTTGATGTAGTCAAGAAATACTTCGCCTAAACAAAAAAACGTCCGGTGGATTGAAAACCCGAAAGGGCAGTCCAGGAAAAAATTAGAGACACAAGCAAAAATCATCCCGATGGATTAGAAATCTCAAAGTACAATTCAGGTAAAAGTTAGGGATTAATGGCAAGTAACTACGTCTGATCAGTTCAGCTCCTCAGCAGTCATGCCATCCATCGAGAAAGCTTCAGTCAAGGTCACCTTCGACAGAAGCTCAGGATGTCCAGAATTTAAAGTTGGTAGAAGGATAACGGTCATTATGTTTCAATGTAGCCATTTTCCCTTAAATTACCATTTTCTAACTTTGTAAATACTCTATGGGATCACGCGCTTGCCTGATTTCCATCCTATCAATAAAATTTGAGCCCTAGTACTTTTGTTTGCAATTCTTATTTGTTTTAACTTTACAGAATGACATCTTTAACATGATCAACGATTCTTGAAATAAAACAAAAATGAATTTACTTGTCAAAATTTTTTCTGCTTTTAAAATAAAGATGGCAATTCTTTTGACTGTTGAATATCGAAAAGAACATCGACCGCTTCCCCGAAGGTGGTTAAACCTCAAAGTGCATAATCAAAGTACTCCTTCTAAACCAGTATGCCTGAATGAAGGATCAACTGTGTCAGAAACCATGTTTCATCTGACATCCCCGGCAGAGTTCGTACCTCTTAAGACCGTTTAAACAATTCTTTCTCCCCACAGGGATTACCTCTCCTAAGCAAGGCAGGATTGCTATCTTGGAACAGTGATACTTTTCATCCCCTCGCAGTGGCCGAGTATCCAGTCGTGTTCATCTATTAGTCTATATGTCGCGTCAGTTTTGTCAGCATAAACATACATACATCATGCATTATTGATTCATACTCATATTCATATTGCATCACTATCACTCTGGTCAGTCTTATCCCCAAGTGATAAAAGTCCTCTTATCAATCGAGTTGTCAGTTCTTTCCTCGTCAGGAAATGTTGCGTCTGAACAATCTCTCTCCCTAGTTTATTTCTCGATTGGAGCCGGTCCTCGACCACTTTGATAACTTGAACCTCTGAGAAACAAGAAGACATTCGACAAATGTCACTATTTACTATTGAAGATGATGTTCTCACTTTCCCGGATTAAGTAAAATCCCCAGAGAAAGCCTCGCAATTAAAGACTCTCAGCAACACATTGGTTTTTCTCTTCAGAAATTCAATGTTAATGAAGTCATCAGCACCTCAAAATTGGATTACATCACATGGCATTTCTCCAACAAGATCTCGAAGAAAAGTATGATGGAATATCCCCAAGCAGGAGACAACCTCTTAAAAGACTCGTTTTCCCCTGTAGAGTCAACAAATGGCGTCTCTAACAGAGAAGTTTGAACACCTCTACAACTCAGACGAATGGGTTCCCCAGCAAGTCTGACATCAAAACTTTTTCCCATCAAATGGCATTTCCCCAGGAAAATTCGACGAGAAGTTTGAGGAAAACCGCTACACATAACGTCCCTTGTCAAGGAAGGAACTTGACAAAAAAAAAGGAAACTGAGACCAGTTCCTTGGCTGAAGACCAGGATCGAGGGGAAGTTTATTGACAAAAGAAACTGAGACCAGTTATGTGGCTGAAGACCCGGATCAAGGGGAAGTTTATATCAGAAACTGAGACCAATTACGTGGCTGAAGACCCGGATCGAGGGGAAGTTTATTTAAGAAGCTTAGACCAATTCCTTGGCTGAAGACCAGGATCGAGGGGAAGTTTCACCCTTTTCTAAGCATCATTGCTTAGAAAAAGAAGATGGATGAGCAAACTTCCATTCATAATCACCATCAAAATTTTGGGTATTCCGATATTTAATCCTCTTGCACCCTGAATGCCCGAATACCTTCGCCATTCACACCTTCGGGTCCAAGAAGATTAAATAGGGGCATCTGTCATACCCCAAATTTTGACCACCAAGATTTCTCATCCTTGTGTAAGACATCATCACAATATGGTTGTACCTCCATGCCTTATCAATCTCCTCGAAGATGGTTGAGCATTCACCACAATCAAGAATTAGGGTTTCAAGCCCTCTCAGAGCACTTAGACAAATGATCAATCAAGAAATGACATGATCTTCAACTTGTCTAACCTCTCAAACACCAATAAAGGATCAAGAGGACTCCCACATCAAGAATCAAGCACAAAGTTGAAACATTCCAAGTGGATCAAGCCTCAAGATCGGCAGTGTCACCAAATTAGGGTTTTGGTCGACCAAGGCCTCCAGATGGAATTTTTCCTCTGGGCATGAGCCAATGCTTCAAAGCATGACCCAAGATACTCCAAGGGACCTCATGGACCCAATCATCAAGTCAATTTAACCTCAGGGGATGCATTTAACAAAAATCAGGAATTAGGGTTTCTTGACCTAATTCACCCCTAAGTTGACTTTTGGAGAAAGACATGAGCCAAGACCTCAAGACATGATTTGAGGGCCTCCAATACACCACATTGATCCATTTGCAACAATGGATTGACCCAATAATATTGGCTCACAAGTATCAATTTCACCAGGACCACAATTAGGGTTTCGAGGAAAAATTCAACTGTATCTTTGACTTTTGACCAAGAGATGCTCCCAAACCTGGGACATGATTCAATACACCCTATAACACATATGGAATCCATCCATTAGGTTTGATTTAGGTCAAGGATTTTATTTCACAAAGGATCGCACAGTTTGGATTTCATCCGATAAAAAGTCAACTGTGCACAAAATCAAGTTTGACTTTTTGGAAATTTTCACAAATATGGTTCCCCTAAGTCAAAAATAATGTTAATGTATGGTATTGATCATCATTCATTAAGAAAAATCAATAAAAGTGAGCTTTCTTGCAAAAGGGGCAACCATGAGAAAACAAAATTTTTCTAAGTTATCGAATAAAAGTGGTTTTGGTACCAACTTCCAAGGACCATAACTTGAGATCCAAGCAACCATTTTGGGTGATCCAGAGCTGGATTTGTAGGTCTTTCTACACTCTTCAAAAGCTTCAACTACCTCAGACTCCAATTCCTCATGAATTTTGAGTTATGGAGTGATTAAAATGACAAACATGAAAATGACATTTTTTCCAACACTTAGTGAAAATCTGCCTAAGTTACCAGCCTTGAACATCAATGTTCATGGGGTTATTTCAGTTGGGTCCAAATAGTTTCAAAACAAACTATGCGTGTTATGTATCATATGAGGGCTTTCTAAAAAGCACAAGAGCCTCCCATAACTCAACCTGAGCAGGGAGATATGAATCCCTCAAAATCACCATTTCCAACTGTCCTAGGCAAGGCAGAATTTGGTGTTTTGCTCGATTTGACAAAATTGAGCAACTCCAAGCCTTGTAATCCATTTAGACACATCTGAGGATAAAACAAAAGGAGGATGATCTGATCCCCAAGCCTCCAAAGTCCAAGAATCTACACTTAGCCATAACAAACCTAAAAAGGCTAAAAAGGTGCCAAGACTCCAATTTTGTATCCAAGCATTCAATAGATGCACCAAGGTGGCATGGACTAAAACATTCCTAACTGAATGAGTCAAGAATAAGCTCTGAATCAAAGGACCATAGGCCTGTGGCCTAACCTCAAGTCAATGGATAGAGGAGACTTGAGATTCCTTTTGCTCAACATTGGCCAAAGGCCTGCTGCAGTTGCCATTTACTATTGATGCCAAAACAAACTTGACACACTATAAATAGGGCTCAATTGTGATCAATTTGAGTACACCAAAGCACTTCAACACTGGCTTTCCTCAAAATCTCTTTCTTTAGGCCAAAATGCCTTCTTTTGCAAGGTATCTCTGAGTTTTTGAGTTAGAGAGCAATTCCACCACAGCTCATGATCCAAACACATCCAGTATGTCATATCTAAGCTGTTCAAACACTCACTTGTGACCTGAAACACCAAAATAAAAAAGTCCACCTCCAAAACCTCAAAAATTGACTTTTCTGCAAATTTTCAAGCCATGTCTTGATTCAGTCACTTCCAAAACCAAACAAAGCCTCAAACACACTCCAAATATCATCCTTAAACTGTCCCAAATGGTTCCCTTCATCTGGAACAACATTTGAGAGAGTTGCCATATTGGTCACTTTGGCCCCTTTTGCAAGAAAGTGCCAAAACTTGTTCCTAAGGATTCCAACTGGTTCTAATCATCCTAAAAGCTTCTAAGGGATCAATTGAGAGTGTCCAAAGCATCAAATTACTTCTGGCACAAGGAACTTGGCAAGTAGCACAAAAAGCTCCAAGAGGTAAGTGCAGGACAACTTGAACTCTTTGAATTATGCACCCCTTTGATGTCCATTGATCATAAATATCTCATACATGTTGTATATGTTGTGTTTGAACCAATTTGTCATGCAATTCTTGCCTGTACCATGAGATAGCATAGAACATGCAAATCTAGGCCTATTTTGAAGCCACTATCGGGTTTTAAAATAGGGACACTTCCTGAAAATTCCCAGACCACCATTGGATTCCTCATGAAATTATAGGTCAGATGCACCTAAATTTTGTCCCAATCCATGGAGAAATGAGAATGTTAGAGGCTTCACGTAAATTGTCAAAACTTGCCTTGCCTTGCCTTGGCCAGGACTGAAAACTTGGCACCCCTTATATATTTATGGGGTGGTTTTGATACACGGATGTATCACCACCACAGTGGTTGCGCGCGCATGTGTTTGTCTAGGAGGTCATGGGTTCAAACCCCACCCAGACCTTTTTTACTTTTCTCATATTTTTTGCTATTTTTCAATATTTTAATGTTTTTATTAATTAATTGAAAAACTAATTTCTCTCTCAATTTTAATTATTTTTTATAGATTCTTTTTTTGAAAATTCACAAAAATATTAATATATTTTATTCCGTTAAAATTTTACAAAAATATTATTTATTCCATATATTTGATATTTTTGTAAAGAATTATACTTTTATTTGTTTTTAAACATTAAAAATATTTCTTTCTCTTGGTTTTGAAAAATTCAAATGATTTTTAAATCATCCCATGAATGAAACATGATTTTCCAAATATAAATCCAAGATCACAACCTTTTTTCACATGTTTGATTTTTTTAATTAAATTTTTTATTCAATTAAAATACATTTTAAAACCAAAAATTAGGGTTTTGATCATTATCACCCTAACAAATCTTTTCAAACATCTTTGGGCCTCTAATAGAGTGTAAGACCCAACCCCAATTGTACATAAATAATTTTGGCCTCAGTCATTGTATAAGTCCCAGTACAATTTTCAAAACGACGGTGCGATCACTGTCTTTCCATGGGCCTCTATTAGAGTGTAAGACCCAATCCCTTTTTAACCAAAACATTTTTGGGCCTCAATCGTTGTATAAGTCCCACTGCGATTTTAAATTCTCGGGGCGGTCGTCGCCTTTTAAACGAAAACCATCTGGGCCTACCCTAGTGTTGTAAGTCCCATTTCATTTCTTTTTTTCAAACTTTTGGGCCTCTCCTTGAGTTGTAAGACATATCCCTTTGTACAGAAAACCTCTTTGGGCCTCAGTCATTATATAAGCCCCAATACAGTTTACAAAACAATGGTACGATTACTGTTTTTCATCCGGGCCTCTCCTTGAGTATAAGCCCCAATCTTTTCAAAAATAACCTTCCCTTTTGATTTAGGTTCAAATCCATAGTTGTCATCAAAACTTTCTTTGATTTCTTGAACAACTAACCATACAGTTGTTACAATGGAAGCTTACTTAACTGTAAGTTTTTATCAGCTTTCTTTACATGCCTTCATATATATATATATATATATATATATATATATATATATATATATATATATATATATATAACTGTATTGCTGGAAGCTGGCTCACCTGTAAGTCCTTCTTTCATATCCTTTTAAATACTTGTCATATATCAACTATATATATACTTGTATATCTTGCTTAGAGTTTTCCTCGGCAACTAAGTCTAGAATTAGGTAAAGCCAGTTGGTCACTCTTAAATACAGTCAAAACTAGTTCCCCATAGGAATTTCTAGATACAGTCTTGCCTTCTCTTGGGCTTAAACAATATGGAACAAAGAGAATGACATTATTCCCGGTGAAACTTTTCTCAGACTGTCACTATTAGAAATTGTCAAAGAAGTTCATTTCCCCAGAGAGGATTAATTCCCGATGAAACCTCTCTTGAATTTCTTCAAACCCTAGAAATGTTCACTAAAGAAAAGATTATTCCCAGTGAAATTTTTCTTGAACTTTTCTTAAGTTTGGACCCACAGGCTTCCCAGAAGCATCCACGCCTCCTCTTGAGCTTTGTACAAGGACCCTCTGGCTTCATAGAAGTTCTCATGCCTTCTCTTGGGCTTAATACAAGGACCCTGAAGACCTCTTAAAGGTATAAGATAAAACTTTGTCATCCTTTGCTAGAGCAGTCTTTCCAGAGTCAAAACCTCAGACCAATTTAGGGTTGATTCTCATCCCTTAAAATACCAGCCTCATTTTGGGCATCGTACAAAGATAAACTCTTCCATACCAGTAGACTTGGACAGTCTAATCTCCTCTTGAGTCTCAAAGACATTCTCAAGTTCCCTATAAACACAAGAAAGAGCCCTGGTAATTCAACCAACCTCCTGTAGAGTTGAAACCTCTATAGGTTTTCAAAACTCAATCTTTAAACTCTCACCATAAGTTTCCCTTAGCCAGGGTCAGCTTATAATCAGTATAACAGTATCCCAAATCAAGTCCTCAGGGCATATTATATCTCAACTCTTCTGTAAAACCTCAGCAAGAGTTGATTCCCCATTTTGACCTGCCTCTGGATCTCAATAATCCTCAGCAGAAGCTAGCCTCCTCTTAGACTTTGTATAATGATCCTTCCTTTCCTCAGCATAGACCGCCTCCTCTTGGGCTTTGTACAATGATTTTCCCAAGTTGAGCTAACCTTTTCAGACTCTCTTGTTGAGTCAATCACCCTTTTCAATACTCTCTTGTTGAGTTAACCTTTTTTTTCAGCCTCAATCTTGGGTTTTGTACAAGACATATAATACTCTCCAGCAGAGTCAAACTTCTTTCAGTTTCAATCTTGGGCTTTGTACAAGACACCTAAAAATCCTCAGTTGAGTCAGTCTCATTTTAGCCTCAATCTTGGGCTTTGTACAAGACAGATAACGATTTCTTTCCCACAGAGTCAGTCTTCTTTTCAGCCTCAATCTTGGGCTTTGTACAAGACACATACAAATCCTCCCCAGCGGAATCAAAATCCCTTTTAGCCTCAATCTTGGGCTTTGTACAAGACAGTCTGAATATTTTCCCCGGAAAAGTCAAACTTTTAGGCTTTGTATAAAGATATCCCCAAAATAGTCAGTCTCTTTTAGCCTCATTTTTGGGCTTTGTACAAGACATATATAAACATTCTCTTATTGAGTCAGTCTTTTCCAGCCTTCTCTTAGGATTTGTATAAGGACTTCCCTAGTGGAGTCAATCAATCTCTTAGCTTCAACCTTGGGCTTTGATCAAGGCACACAAAAATCAACATCCCTTCAGAGGAATTCAAAATCTCTCTATAGGAAGACATTTCTATGTGTTATCACACATCAAGACAGACGTTCAAAACAAACCCTAATTCCTGATAACTGTTGTAAGTGGCACACTTTTTGATTCAAAGCAGAAGTCAAGAAGCCTAGAAGAGAAGGTCCTTCTGAGGAGGGTGATGATTCTTGGGAGCAATGTTGTCGGTATTTCGAGGCGATTATTAGCAGAAGAGATGTGCTTATTCAAGAGCTAATCTAAAGACCGAAGCATGATCAGACCAAGAAGCCCTTCAAAGAGATTCAAAACTGGAGCAAGGAGCACTTCGGCTGGGGAGGGCTTGATCTAGTAGAGATGGAGGATGCGCCTTAGGGATGTTTTTGTATTTTTATTGGTGTGATCACCATCAGGCTTGTTGATACGGATCCATTTTTTGTAGTCTCGTTTTGGCTATATTCATTGTACTCTTATATGATGAGTTGTTTTATCGGTGATCTATGGTGTTCTATTGCTTAAAACTAGAATCAAAGTGTAGATTACCCTAGAAATGATTAAACATGGAATTTGCATACGTTCATGCATTTACATTCATAACACGCATAGCAGGTGTTCGCGGCTGGGCTTCTTATCTTGATTTGGTTTTCTTAGCAAGATTGCAAACTCAGGTGTTCACCAGTATTCAACCAGAGGTAATCAGAAGAGAATTATGGATCAGATTCAGGATGAATTGCTGGAAGTCGGGACTCGTATAGGGCAATTCATGGAGTTAATGCAAGTTATGGCGCTAAGCCAAGAAAAGTTGAGGGCACTGGTCCAACTCACTGCAGTCACTCCTGAAGCAGATATTGCTGGTGGTAATCCTCCCGGCGGAGATAATCCAGGTGGTGTTATTCCCACAGGCAGTGTTATTCCCACATACGGTGCTATTCTTATTCCTACTAGAGGGTGCCATTCCAACAAGGGGCGTTATTCCTACAGGTGGTCATGCAAATACTCCAGGGGGTAATACTGGTCAGATTCCTATCCCTGTTCGGATACCTGTTCCTCATCTTAAGGTTGAAAATCTAAATAATGTATTTTCTATGCATGACACAAAATTCGGCCTTCCTACCAAAGTTGAAACAAAATTTTGAAAGTTAGAAGAAATGATGAAGGCTGTTGAGAGTCAAAATACTTTGGGTATGGACATGGCCGACCTGGGCCTGCTGCCAGGCATGAAAATCCCTCTAAAGTTCAAGGTTCCCGATTTTGACAAGTATAGAGGGACGACCTTCCCAAAGATGCACATCAGTGCTTATTATCAGAAAATGTCTGCATACTTGGAGGATGAGAAGTTGCTCATGCACTTTTTTAAGGAAGCCTAACTGGGGCGTCCTTGGAATGGGAGAAGCTTTTATCAAACATTACCAGTACAACATCGATATGGCTCTGAATCAAACTCAGTTGCAAGGTCTTACTCAAAATCCTAATGAGAGTTTTAAAGAATACGCACAGAGGTGGCGTGAGCTAGCGTCCAGGGTTTAACCTTTGATAATGGAGAGGGAACTTGTAAATATGTTCATGAGTACTCTGCAAGGGCCGTATTATGACATGTTTGTAGATGTACCTTAGTGGGGCTTTCAGATTTGGTAATGGTTGGTGAGAGGGTCGAAAGTGGAATTATAATGGCTAAAATTCAGAATGTTGTTGGTTCCTCTTCTTAAGGAAAGAAACCTTATACTGGAGCCCCAAAGAAGAGAGAAGGGGAAGCCAATGATGTTATGTCTTATAGAGGCAAAGGTAGAGTGAATCAGGATTCTCATCAACAGGTGGCTGTTATGACTATTCTTATCTCCGTACAACAGGCTCAATAATATCATCAGCAATATACACCTCAACAAGGTTATTAGCAGAAGCAAAGCAGATCTGAAAGAGTTTTTGATCCAAGTTGCCATTTGGTTATGATGCAAGTGCCCATTGAGATTTTCACTCTGGGGCACCAGGACATAGTATTGAAAAGTGTAGGGCCTTTCATCACAAGGTATAAGAATCGATTGACTCGAAGGCTATCAAATTCACTCCAACCAATAGTCCCAATTTGATATAGAATCTGATATCGTGGCATGGTGGTGCAGTTGTGAATGCCATTGAAGAAGTTGATGGGCTAAATTTGGTAACTAAAGTGAGTATGCTGAAGACTCTGTTGCCTTTTATGAAGGAGCATTTGTTTAAAGGGGTGTGTTCCCGAGCTGTTCTTCTGATTGTCAGAGGTATGTGGTTCAACCCGAGGGTTGTGATATTTTGAAAGATGGTATTTAGAGAATGATGAATGAAGGACAAATCTAGTTTGATAGGATTTCTTTTGGTGAAATTGATAATGGTAAAGATGTCGCTACCATTTATATTCTGTATACTCCGGTCCATATCTCGACATCAGTGAGGCAAGCTCTTGTGGTTATTACAATGTCTGGACCGGTGCCATATGAGAGTACTAAGGCCATACCATGGAACTATGGGGCTGAGGTATTTTATCAGGTTCAGAAGCAAGAGATCGAGGGTCCATCGTATGAAGATTCGAATATTGATAATGTTGTAGGTACGAACCACTCATAGTGGTCTGATCTTTTCTCCACATATTTCTTCGGATGGTAATACTGATGCCTCGACCAAGGTTAAAGAGAAACAGGTTGTTGTTGAAGACTCTGTACAGAATCCAACTCCAAAAGTGTCTTTTTCTAAGGACGTCGAGGACTTTATGAGAATCATTAAGAAGAGCAACTATAAGGTGGTGGATCAGTTGAACTAGACGCCTTTGAAGATTTCCATCCTGTCGTTGTTGCTCTGTTCTGAGGCTCACCAAATCACTTTGTTGAAGATTTTGAATGCTGTGTAAGTGCCTCATGAGATTTATATTAACCATATGGAAGGGGTTGTGGCGAATGTCAATGCTATCAGTGGACTAGGTTTCACTGATTTTGACATGACTCCGAAAGGAAGGAATCATAACAAGGCCTTACACATCTCTATTGAGTGTAGAGGTGCAGTGTTGTCCCACGTATTGGTAGATCCCAGATCTTCCCTTAATATGTTACCTAAGAAGGCACTAATGAAGTTAGATGCAAAAGGAGTAGAACTCAGACCTAGTGAGTTGGTCGTTAGGGATTTTGATGGTTCAAAGTGTTCTGTTTTCGGAGAGGTGGTGTTACCCGTCAAGGTGGGTCCTCAGGTTTTCAAAACAACCTTCTTCGTCATGGAAATTCAGCTAGCTTATAGCTCTCTCCTTGGACGTCCATGGATTAATGCCGCCAGGGCTGTATCCTCGACTCTTCATTAGAAGATCAAGTTTATTGTTGATGGGAAGGTGGTTGTTGTATGTGGTGAGGAAGACATTATTATGAGTCATCTGACTTCTTTCAAATATGTCGAAGTGGAAAGAGACATTCATGAGACTTTGTGTCAGTCGTTTAAAGTCGTGCGGATCAAGAATTATCCTCCCTCGGAGGATAGGAAGCCTGGGATTTCCATGACATCTTTGAAACAGACCAGGGTTGTGGTTAAGGTTGGTCGCTCTGAAGGTTAGAGTCAAGTTCTGGACTTACTGGTAAAGAAGGACAGATTTGGTATGGGATATAAGCCCACACAAATGCCTCCGAAGATTCAAGGTCCCATCAGATTCTCCAATGTCGGGGTTATTTTTTATTAGGTCAATGCTATGGAGGAAGATGACGCTGACAGCGATTGTGAGTTAGACAACTGGATCCGTCCCTGCGCCCCAGGACATGAGCTCGCTAATTGGTCTTCCGAATTTCTCTTTCAAGTCACTCTTCATGAAGCGTAATTTCCTTTGTTTTTACATATGATAAATCATACATTCTGCCCAAGACGTAGTGACTCATTGTAGGGCCTCACGTTTATATTTTGCAATGATTATCATGAACAAAGGACGTTTTTGCACTCAAATATTTTGTTCCATATCTTTCATTATTTACTTTAAATTTTCAAAATGGTAATTTTCTTTTTGTTTTGTCACTCATTCTAAAATAAAGCATAAAACATCAATCATGCAGATCTGTCATTCCAGATTCCATCAATAACGATTCTGCTATGGCTTAGTATGACTTCGACAATCCAATTTACAAAGCCGAAGAAGAGGTTGTAGAAGACTGTGAACTTCTAGAAGAGTTGGCCAGACTGTTTAAGCAGAAGGAAAAGGTCATTCAGCCGCATCAGGAATCTGTTGAAATTGTTAATCTTGGCACCGAGGATGCAAGAAAAGAAGTCAGAATCGGGGTTTCTTTGGAAGAAGGTGTGAAGAGGAAATTGACTGAGATGCTCCAAGAATATTTTGACATCTTTGCTTGGTCTTACATGATATGCATGGGCTTGATACGGATACTGTTGTGCATCATTTGCCTCTCAAAGAGGATTGTCCTCTGGTCAAGTAGAAGCTTAGAAGAACTCGACTGGAGATGGTCGTTAAGATCAAAGAAGAGGTTCACAAACAATTAAACGCGGGTTTTATTGTTGTTACCAGTTATCCTCCATGGGTTGCAAACATTGTGCCTGTACCTAAGAAAGATGGTAAGGTACAAATGTATGTTGATTAAAGGGATCTGAAAGAGCAAGCCCAAAAGATGATTTCCCGCTACCTCACGTCGATGTGTTAGTGGACAATACGACTCAATTTTCAGTGTTTTGCTTCATGGATGGCTTCTCTGGGTACAACCAAATCAAGATGGCCCCAGAAGACATGGAGAAAACAACGTTCATTACCCCGTGGGGAACCTTTTGTTACAAGGTGTTGCCCTTTGGTTTGAAGAATGCTGGGGCAACCTGTCAGCGGGCTATGGTGACTCACTTTCATGGTATGATTCACCAGGAGATTGAAGTATACGTTGATAACATGATTGTAAAGTACCAAACTGAAGAGGAGCATCTGGTTAACCTGCAAAAGTTGTTTGAAAGGTTGAGGAAATTAAAGTTCAGGCTGAATCCGAATAAGTGCACCTTTGGGGGTGAGATCTGGCAAGTTGTTAGGATTTATCATCAATGAGCGAGGAATCGAGGCTTATCCTGCCAAAATGAAAACAATACAAGAAATGTCTGAGCTAAGAACAGAAAAAGAGGCTCGTGGTTTCTTAGGGAGGTTGAACTACATAGCTAGATTCATCTCTCATCTTACAGCCATGTGTAAAATAATATTAAAACTATTTCGGAAAGATCAGGCTATCAGGTGGAATGATAATTGTCAAAAGGCTTTCGACAGAATAAAAGAATATCTGCAGGAACCTCAAATCCTCATGCCTCCAGTACCTGGAAGACCATTAATAATGTACTTGACGATTCTTGAGAATTCTATGGGTTGTGTACTAAATCAACAAGACGAGACAAGTAGCAAAGAACATGTTATATACTACTTGAGCAAGAAATTTACTGATTGTGAGTCGAGGTACTCAATGTTGGAGAAAACATGTTGTGCACTTGCATGGGGCAGCCAAGCGCCTGAGACAGTATATGTTAACTCACACAACCCTGTTGATAGCAAAGATGGTTTCGATCAAATATGTGTTTGAAAAGAAAGCTCTCACGGGAAGGATTGCCCGGTGGCAAATGGTTTTGACAGAATGTGATATTCAATATGTTACCCAGAAGGCCATCAAGTGTAGGGTTTTGTCAAACTATCTTGCCCAACAACTGATTGATGATTATCAGCCTATGATATTTGACTTTCCTGACGATGAAATCATGTACTTGAAGGCAAAAGATTATGATGATCCGTTGCCTAATGAAGGACCTGAACTTGGATCCCAATGGGGGTTGATTTTTGATGGAGTTGTTAATGCTTATGGCAATGGAATTGGGGAAATCATCATCACTCTGAAGGGTTCTCATATCCCTTTCACTGCAAGATTGATATTTGATTGTACTAATAACATGGCAGAATATGAAGCTTGTATCATGGGGTTGGAAGAGGAAAATGATCTAAGGATCAAAATCCTTGATGTATATGGTGATTCAGCTTTGGTTATCAACCAGATTAAAGGGGAATTGGAGACTCGTCAGGTCAACCTAATACCTTATAAAGACTATGCCAGAAGATTGTTGCCTTTCTTTGATAAGGTTGAATTTCATCATGTACCTCGGACAGAAAATCAGATGGCAGATACAGTAGCCACCTTGGCATTTATGTATAACGTGAACAGGTGGAATGAGGTACTTGAGATCAGAATTATGCGCCTCGACAAACCCGCGCATGTCTTTGAAATTGAAGAAGTGGTAGATGATAAACCTTGGTTTTATGACATTAGGTTGTAGCACGAGTTTTTGCGTGGTTGCAAAGCACTATCGCTTTGGGGTACTACAGCTCGATTTATTTTTTATCCTATTGAAGCTGATGAAGGAAGGGAAATAGATGTCTCCAATTAACCTTGCTTGCATACCGATTTTGAATAGATGACTGTTGGTTTACAGATGCTATAAAGATTGTGGGTCTCTCTTAGGTTATTTTGTTTAAAAAAACAATGTTTGGGCTATTGGTGGGATATTAGGACTGATGCTCTTTGATTGATGTATGAAGGGACGGGATTTTGGGTTTTTGATTAGTATGCTCGCTAAGACTTTTCAATCTTATGCCTACGTATTCCCGTTTAATGAAACAGGGAAATCAGAGCGATCGTAGTTCCTCCTATTCTATGGGAGGAAAAAGGTTGTTTTGGTGTCTTGTTCAAAGCCCAAGACGTGAAGCTGAAGGTGATTTGTATCTTGTTCAAAGCCCAAGATGTGAAGCTAAAGGGTCTTGACTTTAGAGAGAATTTGTCATCTCTAAAGGGGGTCTGTTTGTCACAACTGTTGAGTGACTGATCATAAAGGAGAATTACTTTAACGGGGATATGTGAATCCAGCAATGCCATAATTTCCTTTATAGGGGATTTTTAACCTGAAGGAGAAGACTTTAACTCAGTTTAGAGAAATGCCATCTTTCCTTAGGAATTTCTCATGCTAAAAGAGGGACAGTGGCGTGGATGTAAATAATCCAGTGGCTTGCCGCTTACAGCAATTAGATGAAGGAAAAGGAATTGTTGATGTTTGTATACTATGAGCAAGGCACATATTTTGATGCTGAAAGGTTGATAGACTCAACCGGGGTTTTCTTATACAAAGCCTAAGAGGAGGCTATTGACCCAACAAGGGGGTGTTTTTATGTGTCTCGTACGAAGCCCGAGAGAGAGGCTAAAAGGGGTTGACTCAACAAGAGAGTGCTAACAAGTGACTGACTCAACAAGAGAGTGCTTTTATATGTGTCTTGTACGAATCCCAAGAAGGAGGCTAAAGGGTTTGACCCCACATGAGGATCTTTTATACTCAACAAGAGAGTAATTTTGTATCTCGTACGTAGCCCGAGATGGAGGCTAAGAGGGAAGTGACTCAACAAGAGAGTCTTTTATACTCAACAAGAGAGTGATTTTTATCTCGTACGAAGCTGAAGATGGAGGCTAAACAGGTTTGAACCAACAAGAGAGTCTTTTATACTCAACAAGAGAGTGTGAAAAGGTTAGCTCCGCTGTGGAGAATCATTGTACAAAGCCCAAGAGGAGGCTATTGTGCTGGTAACTGTTTCAGTTTAGTGATAGGTCTAATATGTTGGATAAAAGAGAAAATCAGTTCTTATGAAGGGAACGATTAAAGGTATTGTTGTGCTTTGGGATTGATCAAAGGATCAGGTATACTTCCTTGTCTTTAAGGAAATGGGAAATCCAAAGGGTATTGAGACTGTCCAAGTCTACTGGTGATTTGAGAAATCGATTCTCAGGTAGTAAAATAAACTTTGTATGATGCCCAAGAGAAGGCTGGTATGTTAAGGGATGAAGGTCAGCCCATTAACAGGTCTGACACTTGACTCAGAAAGACAGCTCTAGCAAATTGATGACTAGGTTCTATTCCTATACCTGTTGAGGTCTCAGGGTCCTTGTACTAAGCCCAAGAGAAGGCATGAGAGCTTTTAAGAAGCTGAAGGGTCCTTGTACAACGCCCAAGAGGAGACGGGGATGCTTTTAAGAAACATGTGGGTCCCCAAACCCCGACAAGTTCAAGACATGCCATTCACCGAGAATAGATCAAGCCAGGAAAGTCCGAGAATTTGGAAGAAACTCAAGAGATGCCATTCACGGGGAAAAGATCATCTCTGGGGAGTTAGAGTTTCTTTGACGATTTCTAAGGGTGACAGTCTGAGAAAGGGTTCACAGAGAATGCTGCCTTTCACGTCTCCATATTGTTTAACCCCAAGAGGAGGGAAGACTGTGTCTGGTAATCCTATGGGG
This sequence comes from Lathyrus tuberosus, assembly GCA_022829125.1. Classification (NCBI taxonomy): domain Eukaryota; kingdom Viridiplantae; phylum Streptophyta; class Magnoliopsida; order Fabales; family Fabaceae; genus Lathyrus; species Lathyrus tuberosus. The sequence goes on along the minus strand of JALAZF010000174.1, from coordinate 9,592,583 downwards.
ATCTAGTTTTGTTTGTATTTTAAGAGTGACCAACAGGGCTTTACCTAGTGCTAGACGTAGTTGCCGGGGACAACTCTAAATAACTATACTAGTATTAAACAACTGATATTTGACAGGTATATAAAAGTTTGTGAAAGAAGACTTACAGTGAGCAGCTCCACAATACAGTTATATATATATATATATATATATATATATATATATGAAAGCGGGTAAGGAAAACGGGTAAACACTTACACGGTTGTAGAGCTTCCATGCTGTTTTGTTAGTTGTTCAACAAAGAAAACTTTGATAACAATATTATATTCAAAATCAAAGGAGAAAGTGCTTTGAAAAGATTGTTGGGGCTTACAGCTCAAGGAGAGGCCTAAGGTTTTATCAGTGATTGCACTATTGTTTTATACAGGGACTTATACAAGTGACTGAGGCCCAAAAATATTTTCTGTACAAAGGGATGGGTCTTACACTCTCTCAAGAGGCCCAAAGGTGTTTAAAGAAAAAGAATGGGGCTTATAACATGAGGGTAGGCCCAGATGATTTGTTTTTTTGAACTGGCGATCGCGCCGAGGTTTCTTTACCGTACTGGGTCTTATACAATGCATTGAGGCCCAAAATGTTTTAAATAAAGGAAATGGGGCTTATAACACGAGGGTAGGCCCAATTGTTTTTCGTTTTGAAATGGCAATCGCGCCAAGATTTTTGAAAACGCAGTGGGTCTTATACAATGCCTGAGCCCCAAAAAGGTTTTGGTTTTCAAAAGGGATTGGGTCTTACACTCTATTAGAGGCCCAAAGTGTCTTAAAATGATTTGTGAGGGTGAAAATCAAAGAAACCCTAATTTTGTTTTCCTTTAAAAGTAAATATTTAAAGAAAATCAAATAAAATGATAAAAATACCAAATGAGTTTGAATAAACCACTTGTGATTTTGGTTGAAGGTTTGAAAAATGAGTTTTTAATCACAAGATAAATTAAAACTCATTTTGTTTTGATTTTCAAAGTAAATATTCACTTTTAAATGTTTAAAAACAATTAAAAAGGAATTTATTCACAAAAATACTAATTATATTAAATAACTAATATAAATTTTATTTTTTTGTGGAATAAAATATTTTAACATTTTTTGGTTTTTTGCAAAAAGAACCAATAAAAAATAATTAAAATTGAGGTAGTTATTAATTTTTCAAATCATTAAAAATAATAAGAAAAACAATAAAAAGTAGAAAAAAAATAGCAAAAAGAGGATCTGGGGTGAGGGGGATTCGAACCCCAGACCTCTTGTGTATAGGGCGCGCTCCTTACCACTAGGGTGGTGATACATCCGTTGATTGAAACACAACCACAAATATACAAGGCTTGCCTTGGTTTTGGCCTGCCCCAAGGCAAGATTTTGGTTGAAAACGTGAAGGCCATAATTTTCTCATTTCTCCATGGATTGGGACAAAATTTAGGCCTATCCTGCCTAGAATTTCACAAGGAATCCAATGGTGGTGGTTTTTTTTTCAGATCATGCTCCTATTGAAAAACCCGATAGTGGTTTTGAAATAGGCCATGATTTGCATTTTCTGTGCCACCTCTTGGTACAAGCATGAATTACATGATTAATTGGTGCAAACACAACACATATAACATGTATAAGAGATGCATGATCAGTGGACATCAAAAGAAAGCATGATTTAAAGAATTCAAGTTGTGATGCTTACCTCTTTTTGGAGTTTTTGTGCAATCTGCCAAGGGCTTTGTTCTAGAAGTGATTTGATGCTTTGAACAATCTCAAATGATCCCTTAGAAGCTTTTAGGATAGTTGGAATCAGTTGGAAACCTCAGGAACAAGTTTGAGCTCTTTCTTGCAAAAGGGGCAAAAGTGGCCAAAATAGCAACTCTCTCAAATGGTGTTCCAGATGGGGGGAACCATTTGGGACAGTTCAAGGATGATATCTGGAGTGTGTTTGAGGTTTTATCTAGTTTGTAAAATGACTGAATCAAGACATGGCTTGAAAAATGCACAAAAGTCCTATTTTGAGGTTTTGAGAGGTGACTTTGTGATTTTGGTGTTACAGGTCACTTGTGAGAGTTTGGAAAGCTTAGATATGACATATTGGATGTGTTTGGATCATGATCTGTGGTGGAATTGCTCTCTAACTCAAAAACTCAGAGTTACCTTGCTAAAGAAGATATTTTTGCCTAGAGAAAGAGATTTTGAGGAAAGCAAGTGTTGTAGTGCTTTGGTGTACTCAAACTGAACACAATTGAGCTCTATTTATAGTAGAGCAAGTTTTTTTTTGCTGCAATAGTTAATGGTAACTGCAGCAGAGGTTTGGCCGATGTTGATCAATGAGAATCCAAGTCTCCTCTAGCCATTAACTAGAGGTTAGGGCACAGGCTGCTGGTTCCCTTGGTCTTGGATAAGTCTTGACTGAATTCAGTTGGAAATGGTTCAGTCCATGCCACCTTGGTGCATCCATTAAATGCTCCAAACCAAAATTAGAGTCTTGTCCCCTCTTTAGGGATTTCTAGGTTTGGCATGCTATTTTTAGTTCCAAGGACTTGGGAGGCTGATGGATCAGTGTTTGTCCCTCCTTGGTCTCCCCCTGAGGTGTTCAGATGGATAAGTGTGTTTGTCATTTGCACAAATTTGGAAAATCGAGCAAAATGCACAAATCTGCCTTGCTTTGGCAGTTTTCAGCAAGGTATGTTGCCATTGTCATATCTCATGGCTCAAGTGGAATTTGATGGAGTTCTTGGCCACTTTGGAAAGCCCTCATATGATACAACAACTGTTTGATCATAATTGGATGCTCACCCATCTTTGAGGAGACTAATGAGGTATGATGGTTCATCCATATTGTGGTGATGATTTGCCCAATGATGGGAAATCTTAGTGGTCAAAATTTGGGGTATGACACAGGTGCTTCCTTAAAAGTCAAGAGTATCCACCTGGGGCATCTCACAAGTATAGAAAGACTCTGAGGAGATTGGCTGGTAATTTCTTCTTAAACGAGGTCGTGTTATATAAGAGGAACTTCGACAAGGTCTAGCTCAGATGCGTGGATAGACATGAAGCAGACACGTTGATGGAAGAAGTTCACGAGGGCTCTTTTGGTACCCATGCCAATGGGCATGCAATGGCAAGAAAGTTGTTAAGAGCAGGGTATTACTAGATGACTATGGAATCTAACTGCTTCAAATATGCCAGGAAGTGTCATAAATGACATATTTATGCGGACAAAGTGCGCGTGCCACCCGTTCCTCTGAATGTGTTGACCTCTCCCTGGCCCTTTTCTATGTGGGGCACCGATATAATTGGACGGATTGAGTCGTCTGCTTCCAATGGACATCGCTTCATCCTGGTGGCCATTGATTATTTCACCAAGTGGGTAGAAGTGACCTCGTTTGTAAACGACACCAAACAAGTGGTTTCCCGTTTCATAAATAAGGATATCATTTGTCGTTACTCTATTTCTGAGAGGCTCATTACTAACAATGGTTCAAATCTAAATAACAAGATGATTAAGGAGTTATGCCAGAGTTTCAAGATTGAACATCACAATTCTTTTCCATATCGTCCAAAGATGAATGGTGTTATTGAGGCAGCTAACAAGAATATTAAGAAGATTGTGCAGAAGATGGTTGTGACCTACAAAGATTGGCATGATATGTTGCCATTTTCTTTGCATAGTTATCATACTTCGGTGCGTACGTCAACAGGGACAACCCCTTTCTCACTTGTGTACGGTATGGAAACAGTCATGCCATTGAAAGTTGAGATTCCTTCTTTAAGGATCATGATGGATGTGAAGCTTGATGAAGTTGAATGGATTCAAGCCATGTTCGATCAGCTGAACCTCATTGAAGAGAAGATAATGGAAGCCATTTTTCATGGACAGTTATATCAAAGCACGATGAAAAAGGAATTTAATCATAAAGTGCATCCTCGGTGCTTCCAGACGGTTGACTTAGTGTTGAAAAGGATCCTACCTTCTCAGGCAGATCATAGGGGCAAATGGAATCCGGATTACGAAGGACCATATATTGTGAGAAAGGTTTTCTCTGGAGGATCCTTGTTGCTCTCAACTATGGATGGTGAAGATTTTACATCCCCTGTGAATGCAGACGTGTAACACCTCAAAATTTGCCCCTATGTTTTAGCTTTGACTGGCTTATGTTTCATTGCATTCTTGCATTATCATCTTTACATATCATTGGCCTTAGCATGGGATCAAGGTGTCTAAATCCAATCAAAGGAACCTTGAGCCTCAAGGTATCTTAATTGATCTACCATCTCATCATATGATCAAGCTTGTCAAAAGACTTCAAGTGAATCACATTCTCCTAACCAGTGCAAAATTAGGGTTTTTGGAATTCTTGAGTATAACACCCCAATGGGCAAGATCCTTGAGCTTCTATCATCACCAAATGGCACATCTCATCTTTGTTTGAGAGGATACACATCATACTCAGAGGAATTTGGATTTGGAAGATGTGTTGATTCCTCCTAGACTGAAGGCACCAAAGTTAGGGTTTGCCCTAAAATCAGTTTATTTCTGACTTTTTGGGCAAGACTTGATTCTATGGTATTCCTCATGTCCTTAAGTATCTAAGATTGGAGAATTGTCCATCAATTTGGTTTGGAAGGGTTCAATTTATCAATTGACTGAAAATCAGGAGAATAGGGGAAAAGTCAAATGTGCAGAGGAAAAGGTCAACTTTAGACGTTTTGAGGTCAAAATCTTGTTCCTCGTCTCAAATATGTTCATTGGTGAAGATTTGATCAAGGCATGTCTAGGGTTTCATCAAAAATCAAGAAAGATTCAAAGTTGCCAAATTTAGAAACTTAGGGTTTCCATTTATGGCAAGTGTAGGCAAGTTGAAGGGCTCACTTTAAGCTATTCTTTCTCCATGTTCCAAGCTCCAAATTGAAACGTTATGGAGGCCTATCAAAAGTTCATATTTCAAGCTTCAAAACCATACCAAGAACATCCCCATTGCATTAAAATTGAGAAAGATGTGATCAATTAAAGTTGAGACAAATCAAGGCAAATTGGCAAGTCATGACCAGTCAGCACGCAGTTATTTTCACAAACACTTGGTGTGCATGTTGTGTACAAGTTCATAACCAAATATATCATTGGTGGAGGTTTCAATTCAAAAAACGTTCAACATCACTTTTGTTCCTCTCAATCCCCTCTTCAACTTTGGTGTTGAAAGATTTTTCATGTGATCAACCATTTGGGAGATATGGTGAGGTAAAGTAGGGGCCTCAAGCTTATCCATTTCACATGCATAGGAGCCTTGCACGACCAAGTCAGGTTGGCATGCCAAGGCAGTTGGGACCAAGCATTTTCATGACCAATTTTAAGCATGTTAAAGGCTCCTATTGGGATTGCTTTCCACACCAATCTTGTTCTCCTCCATCCCCTCTTTCCAAAGAGCCATTAACCATATCATTTCATCCCATGACCATTGAGATTCAATGCTCCAAAGTCATCATCATCACAACTGATTTCTTCAATACCAAGTAAACCAATTCAAACCAAAAAGAGCCTTGTCCTTGTCATTCTCATGCGCATGTTAAGTATGTATCATCCCATGTCATCAAACCTTGCCATTTTAAGCAAAACAAACACCTTACACATCACATGCTCATGTGTACATTGCCATGTATGTTTAAACCAAAAAGAAACTTGCACAAGAAGTTTGTACAAGAAGCTCAGCATCACATAACCATCACCCTCCATCTTAATCAGCACCATAACATGTCATGCTCTTCTCCACACATGAGCAAAGCAACAACAACCCCTGCCATTCTCACTTCACTCTCCACATTCAATTCATTTTCATTTTCCCTCTCCACTCTCATTTTCACTGAACCTCACTTCTAACCATGGTTCTAACTGTCAACCATGACAGTTAGAAATTAACCAAGGATATAAAAGCTAATCTCTAACTAATTTTCAACCAACTTGAATCATTCTTCACTTTTCTGAAATTTCACATTCTTCTCAAGATTCGAAGTTTGGAATTGTCTTTATTTGGGTAATTTGAAGCTCAAGCCAGCTAGGAACCTCACCTCTGGTTTTCTTTGATCCAAGGCTTGATTCAATACAGGTTTTCCTTCTCAACTTCATTGCCTCCGTGTTGTGAATTTTAAACTTGTTTTTGATTGTTTTGGAGCTCAATAGGAGCAATGTAACATCTGGCTAGTTGATAGGCACCTTAGGTGCTTAGTTGAATTTTCTAGGGCAAACTTCATGGCTTCGATTTGATATGTGTGTGAATTGTTTGTGAATTCTAAGCCTGGATCCATGATCTACAAGTTGAGATGATCGTTTTGGTATACGATTTGTCAATTTCTGGTGACCTGAAAATTTTGGTATGGTGGAGAGTGGCCGGAGAAGATGACCGGAGCTTTCTCCGGCCGGTGGTGTTCATCAACGACAAGAACCCTAATTCATTTCTCAGTTTATAACACAGCCGTTAATGTGTTTTGATCTGATGGTTGAGATTGTACCAGCGAATAAATGAACCACCTCCCTTGCACGTGCTTGCTCCTTCTGATTTATTTTGAAATAATTAATCATGTGTAGTGGTTCCATGCTATTATATCATGTGCGCGCGTGTTGAATCTCTTGATTGATTTACTTTCTTGATCATCTTGACCTGACTACATCCCAAGGCTATTATTGAGTCAATGTATTGACTACTCCACATGTTATACACCTTATCTGAGCACGTGTTATTGGATTGGGCCCTTAATGCTATGCGAACCCCTCCTTCTGAGCCCAATGCGTGTTTTAACTGAATAATTGCTTATGCTGCACCTCCCTGATCATTTCTTTGTTTTTTTTAATTTTCTTTTCATATATGTTTGCCATTTGATTTTTAAAAATACTTTTGAGCATCCAAAAATTCCTAAAAAATTCATGGAGCATTATAAGGCATTTAAATAATTTTTGCATATTTTATTTTCTTGATTTTAGCATATTTTACTATATTTTCGTGAATTTTCTTCTAATTCTTTTTGTATGTGCATTTATGCATGATACATGTTTCATCTTTGATTTGTTTGACATGGTTGTGAAGTGAATTTTTGTATATAAATTGATACATGATTGTATAGCATATTGAGGCATCTCATGGAATTTTTTTAGATTTTTAAAGGTATTTTTGGTTGATGTTTGAATGCCATGTTTGTGCCTAATCCTTGTGTCATTTATGTAAACTTGTGAAGCATGTTTGTGCATGATTCTTAATGATTTTTGAGCTATATTTTTTAGACATGTTTGTACACTGATTGCAATTCAATTTTCTTTCCTTTTTTCAATTTTCTCATCATTATAACATGACTCTTGATTCATCTATAAAAGCATGTTTGTTTGTGTGGATGTTAGAAGACTTGTGCTAGGTTTTAATATGCATTGTGTGCAACCTTCTTTGACAATTGATGAGACCTTTTAATCCATGTTGCATGAACATTATAGGTCACTTTTCTCATGTTATAGGTCACTCAAAGTTCATCCTTACATGACTTGTGTGCACATGTTTTAACTTGAAATGTGTTGTGTAATTGTGCATTCTCACTTGACCGTCTTTGAGCACATGTTTGTATCAACTCTTGTATGATCTTGCATATTCACTTGACATGATTACACTTCTGTTTGTAATCATTCTTGACCCTATGCCATGGCTTCTAACATCACCTCACATGTCTCTTAAGTTCATAAATCTTAGGGTGTTTGTTTGAACTTGTTTGACCTAGTTTGAACCATGTTTGCTTTTAATCTTCAATGTGCTTCAACATGATACTCGTGTGGACTTTGTGCATACATTCTTGACTTTTAAATGTCATATCAAATGCCATATGCTACTGACTTGCATTCATATTACATGATTGTTCATCTTACATCTTCATTTCTTACTTGCATTACAAGTATGCTTCATTGTTGGAACTTGAATGATGTTTGCTCCCACTTCTTCCTACTTGATCAATGTTTGCATTTATGAATCTCATGCTATCTTAGTGACATCTCTACACATTCTTAAATGTCATTCACTTCTGACTTTGATGTTTACATATGCATTCATTCATGTTCATGATTCATTTGCATTCATCTTGCATAGTTAATGCATAACTTGTAATTGTATGAACTTTTGATGCATGTTTCAACCTAGTTTAACTTTGTTTGATACCTTAACCTTAGTAGGATACATTGACATGTACCTACTGACCTTGGATGTTCCTTAACTCTTAGGACCCTTCCCTTTTGGTTTAACACTTGTTTGCTTCTTAAGTTGTCTTCTTGAGGCAACTAGCATTTGTTTGGTTTACTTTTGATACTTGTATTCATTACTTGTAATCATTTTGTACTAACCTTTTATGTAGGGGAAGAGGTAAGGTGCTTGAACATGTGGATGGTTATCCATGTTCATCTCTTCTTTCATCTCTCATCTATCTTACTTGTCTTTTACTTTTGTGAATAGCATGATATAATGCTTTGTGTACAACTTTCTCACGCCCTTTGGGATCCTAGCTGATCCTTAATTTTTTATTAAGGTGAGGTAGGATAAGCATTAGGTAGTGCTATCCCTCTCTCTTCTTTAGACTTAGGTTATTCTTAAACCTCCCCTTAGGGCCACCTTTGCATGATAACATTAGGAACAACCAGTTTCCCCTTAGTGTTTTCTTTTCAATTTGAGTCTTCTCTTCTCATCTCATAACCTTTCTAAACCACTTAATAAAGGTTAACGTGTATTGCGCATGAGCCTTATATATGGGAAGTGAAGTATGGGGGATCTCCCTCCATTCTTCTAGGGTACTTAGTGTATGTCCTGTTGGGGATGATACGCGACGTATTTGTTCCTATGTTGTAGACTTGGGTGCAATGCAAGTTGCAAACTAACTTCAATCCACTTCTTGTCTAAAAAACACAAAACAAACGCAAACCTTTTTATCCTTCGGGATCGTTAAGTTTCAAAACTCATTTTCAGAAAAGGGAACGTTATTTTCTGTCTCGTCGCAAACAGGCATCGACCCTAACTGCCGGACGTGAACTTAACGTCGCTCATAAAAAACACTAAGACCTCGTTAGGTCGAACTACGACTGCTCTGATTTCCTCCTTCTGGTTAGATTGAGGATACATAGGCACAAGACGGCGATGTCTTGGTGAGCAACCTCCCCCCTAGTTCGTGTCCGAACTACGTTGACTCTGACTTTCCCATTGCACGAGGGAATACGTAGGCCTAGGACTCCGACGATGTCCTACCGAGTCACTTCTTTTTCTTTTTTCCCCTGTTTCTTCATTCTTTTTCGTTCCCATTCCTTCTTCTTTCCAGTAACAGTGGAGCTCCAGATGACGACACCCTTTGATCGAGACAACAAGCGTGGATCCCATCGAGTACGATGGACTCGTGGGGTACTAACACCTTCCCCTCGCGTAACCGACTCCCTTACCTGTTTCTCTTGGTCGCGATGACCATGCTTTTTCCTTCCCTCAGGTTTACGCAGTGTTTCCTTTCCCTCTCTTGGAATAAATACACATTGCTGGAGACTCTGTTTTCGTGCCACTTTCGCGTTTGTACTTGGACGAAAATCCTGGGAGCGACAGCTGGCGACTCTGCTGGGGACTGGTTGACCTCTTGCTGGTCCATCCCCTTTGCGAGTCAATCCTAGCGTTTGTTTGTTTTTATTTCATTGTGTGTTTATCATGGTGCTTTATTTTGTTGTATATTACTGTATTACTATTTTACTGTATTTACTGTATTTATGCATTTGCATTTCATTGTTATGCTGGATTGTGCTGTGCTGTACTGGATTTTCTGTTTGGCAGGTTAGGATTTCTGAGAGATCAGCCCACTACCCAGGCTTGAGCATACACATAGGTATTAGCGTGGGCAGGCGTGTCGCTCCCGTGGTGTTGGCCACGTGCGGGTGTTCACGAGACCTACAGCCAGACGAGGTTCTATCGGGAGATATCTGCTACTGTATGTTGATACATGCTAGTAGTTATTCTCTTGAGGAATTGTCGACTCTGGTGACCATTCCCGAGGACTCATTTGTGGCACTCCTTCCGAGATGTGATAATGGCAGACCAGAAATGGCAAACCCATTACACATTCTCGATCCGAGGACCCAATGCTGGGAACTTGCTACAGGACATCCTTTTTTAGGGGAATCAGTTGAGGCCTCCTCGTTTGATGATGATGCCAAACCAGAAATGGTGAACGTCTCATCATTTATCGACCTGAGAGTCCATGATATTGAGGATCCTCGCCTTTCTAGTACCTACTTGTGAGAGGGATTGGGTTGTTTACAGGTTTCCAGGTAACCTAGACCTTCAGCATACCCGATACTTTGGATTACTTATCAGGATTTCTTATCAGTATGAACTTATCAGTGTGGTTACTCTGGTGTTCTAGGTATTTGGTGCGAAGCCTTGAGATTATTCATTTTGTTCAGTGCAGCCAGTTTTGTGGATACCTTGATCCCATGCTTTGCATTGCAATTCATTTTTCTGACATTCATATTTTTGCATTTCCAGGTAGTATATGATCTTTTGATTCTAGTCAACGGGCAGTCATCGTGATGGACACTCAGAAGAGTAAGAAGAATATCATTATTTATAAGTTCCCGAAGCTCAATCTTGGTCAGATTGGTATCTTACAGAATATGGCTGATCCTGAAGTGTTGGGAATGTTCAAAGAGAAATATGGTTGGATCTTATCTTTCGCTCGTAACATCAGTGAGTATGAATACAATGGCTTGCACACCTTGATGCAGTTCTATGATCCTTCCCTTAGATGCTTCATGTTTCCAGACTATGTATTGGTCCCTACTCTGGAGGAGTACTCAAACATCCTGGGGATTTCCATTAAAGAAGGTGTTCCTTTCTGTGGTTCCAAGGCAGACCTTGACTTCAAAGTTGTGGCCGAGGCTCTTTATTTGAGCAAATCAATTTTGGAAGCTGACATTTCCAATAAGGGAAAGTCCCGTGGCTATCTGTCGCTCCCAGGATTTTCATCCAGGTACAAACGCGAAAGTGACGCAGAATCAGAGTCGCCAGTAATGTGTATTTATCCCAAGAGAGGGAAAGGAAACACTGCGTAAACCTGAGAGAAGGGAAAAGGATGGTCATCGCGACCAAGAGAAATGGGTAAGGGAGTCGGTTACGTGAGGGGAAGGTATTAGCACCCCACGCGTCCATCGTACTCGATGGGATCCACGCTTGTTGTCTCGATCAAAGGGTGTCGTCATCTGGAGCTCCACTGCTACTAGAAAGGAGAAGGAATGGGAATGGAGGAGAAGGAAGAAACAGGGGAGAAAAGAAAAAGAAGTGACTCGATAGGACATCGACGTCCTATGCCTACGTATTCCCTCGTGCAATGGGAAAGTCAGAGTCAATGTAGTTTGGACACGAACTAAGGGGGAGGTTGCTCGCCAAGATATCGCCGTCTCGTGCCTACGTATCCTCAATCTAACCAGAAGGAGGAAATTAGAGCAGTCGTAGTTCGACCTATGGGTCGAAAAGACACAAAGAGGTGATAAACAAAAGTTGTGCTCGGAGAGATCACGCACGATCTCCTGCCTACGTATCTCCATTAACCATTGAAGAATTAGAGCGACGTAGTTCCCCTCACTAGGGAAGGCTTTGCTTTGTTTGTTTCTTTTATGAGCGACGTTAAGTTCGCGTCCGACAGTTAGGGTCGATGCCTGTTTACGACGAGACGAAAGTAACGTGCTCTTTCCTGAAAATGGTTTGAAACTTAGCAATCCCGAAGGATGAAAAAGGTTTGGGTTTGTTTTGTGTTTTTTAGACAGAAATGGGTTGAAGTTAATTCATAAGTTGCATTGCACCCAAGTCTACAACATAGGAACGAATGCGTCGCATATCGTCCCCAACAGGACGTACACTAAACATCCTAGAAGAATGAAGGGAGACCTCCCATTCCTCACTTCCCACATATAAGGCTCATGCGCAATACGAGTTAACCTTTGTTAAATGTTTTAGAAGGGTTATGAGATGAGAAGAGAAGACTCAAAGGAAAAGAAAACACTAAGGGGAATTCTATCCTAATGTTGTCATGCAAAAGTGGCCCTATGGTTGAGGTAAGAAGGGGAGCAACTACCTAAGTTAGCATGCAATAGCGAAACGAAAACAAGAAACGAAACTAAAAACAGCAGCTACAACAGTGCTCCAGCACCTGCACTGAGGTAAAAATTAGCATACATACAAGACAGCTTTCAACAGCTCATATTCATCACAAGAATAGGTGTAAAAAGGCCAAACAACAGCACATATAACAGCACATATGCGCATAGACAGCAGTGAAAACAGGGCAGCATAGAATGCGTTCGAACAACCATTCATACAAGCGATGATCACGAATGAACATGCATATCAATACCAACCAATTGTACAGATTGCAAACACCAAGAATGAACAACGTGATCATGATAACAATTTAAGAACAATTATTCCACAAAGTTGCACAACTCAAACATTGGTCACCATATCATGCATAAGCAACCACAGAAACAAACAACAATCACGCATCGCATGTCCAGCAAGTTGAGCCTTAATCAAACATTAATATGATTCAAATGTGCGTGTGCATCATGTTTATCGCATTAATTAATCAACAACGCAAACATAAATATTCATCGAGGAGAACCAAGAATCGTGTGTCGAAGAATCGGGTTCATGCAAGGGTGCGAGGTGAAACAGCTCAAGAATAATCCACAAATCATCAACATATTAATCCATGAAGTTTAGACATGCAAAGGATCTCAAACAAATAATAAAATGCACAAAAATACAAATTTTGTCCCAGAGTAACCGGTTAACAAACGGTGAGTAACCGGTTACTTAGTTAAAAATCAGACAATTTACGCAAAAATACAACATGTTAACCGGTTAACAGACGGTGAGTAACCGGTTACTCTAGGACAGTGGCAAAAAAAACTGTTTCAAAAGCACTTTTCAGCAGCAAATCACTTCTCGAAACATCCAAATGAACATGCAATCAATTAAGCACGAAATTACATTGAATCACAGTCATCAAACATCAATTGAATCCAACAAACAACAACATCCACAATCAAATTGAAGCAAATGAATTAAAACACATCAAAAGTCATGGATCTACATTGTATAAGTTGCAATTAATCCTAATCAAGTATGGATCTAAAGAAAACCAACCTAAAAAGTTGAGATTTGCTTTGGTAAGTGTTGTAAACGAAAATTGATGGATCCAAACAAGAAAACCAAAGATCTATGAAGCTTTATCAAGAAAACTTGAAGATCCAAGCAAGAACACCCCAAATAAGCAAAAGTTGTTCCAAAAATGATTCTAACAGCTTAATCCAAGATCCAAACCAGTTGCTACTGCAGAATTGAACTAAGAATGAGGATGTGATGGAGGTTTAGCTCAAGAATTCACAAATTCCAATGAAGAATTTGTGAATCTATGGATTTGGAGCATTGGTGAGAGGTTGAAAATGAAGATGAAGAATGAAAAAGTGAGAGAGAATTGAGAGCAAATTCTGAAAAATGAGAGTGAAAAATGATCTAGCCCCCATGTGGTTTGGGATGAATTGATTTAAATAACCCCTAGGTTAGGAGTTAAGTTTGGGTTTGGAGTGAGGTTTCGTGGGTGGAAATTGGGGTGAAAAATGAAATAGGAAAGGAAAAGAGGAATTAGAGTGGAAAATCTTGGAAGGGATTTGAATTTTGGATAGAAAATGATGAAATTGAATCAATTCTAGATCCTTCCCACACATGCACATGCCAAGCACATGATCACTAATGATGCAAACTTAATTTTTTCAAAATGTGCTCAGAGTAACCAGTTAACAAACAGTGAGTAATCGGTTACTTAGTTCAAATCTGCTAATGGTGCGTAGAAAAACAAAGGAGTAACCGGTTAACGCATGGTGAGTAACCGGTTACTCAGTTTAAATTTTGAATTTTGGCGCCTTTTGGAGGGAAACTTGGAAAAGTGACTTCTGGCAGTTGTTTTGAACCCGTTAAGCCTCCAAAACTCAAGACTTGATGTTGTTATTGAATAACACCTTGAATAAAACACAAATTCTTGCTGACAACCCAGAATACCTTGTTGAATTAATAATGTTTGATGCCAGGTTGCTTGATCAAAAAATGGCTGTTGAAGCTTCTGATTGTCAGAGCATCTAATGAGCAAAATAAAAGCTCCAAAAGACCTTGAAAATTATCTGCTTGGCTCTGAATGCTGCTGAAAGTAGTACTGGAACTGATAACGCTGTAAGCTGCTAAAAAATACCTCGATCCCATGCTAAGAACCAATGATATGCAAAGATGATAATGCAAGAATGAAATGAAACGTATGCCAGTTAGTGCTAAAAGAAAGAGGCCAAATTTTGGGGTGTTACAGCTGTCCCTATTCAATCGACTTGGACCTGAAGGAGTGATAGCAACGGCTTTCAAACATTAAAGGTACAAGGTGATTGAATACAAAAGAACCCAGAAATTTGCAAACTGTGGGGAAAATGAAATGGAGTGTTTGCCAGCCGAAGGTGGACTACCCAACAAAATAATACGAGGACGGCCGAAGACGAACTCGAAAAGGAAGACCGACCGAAGGCGCTCTACCCAACAAAATAATACGAGTACGACCGAAGGCATACTCGACAAGGAAGACCGACCGAAGGCGCTCTACCCAACAAAATAATACGAGGACGGCCGAAGACGAACTCGAAAAGGAAGACCAAGCCGAATGTGGACTTCGCTGGGGATACATTGGTAGACCATCAACTTTGAGGTTGAGGAAACATTATCATCAGCTCTGAGAAAGAAAAGGATAACCATCAACTCTGAGGTTGAGGAAAATCTGGACTAAACACCAACTTTGAATGTTTGAGAAAAAGGTAGACATCAACTCTGAGGTTGAGTAAAAACCATAACTTCAACTCTGAGGTTAGAAGAAGGATATACGTCAACTCTGAAGTTGGTAAAAAGGTAAACATCGATTTTGATAACGGAGATAAAAACATTGAATTCAACTCTGAGGCTGGGAGAAAGGAATCGGTCAACACTGAGGTTGGAGACGAAGGGTGTCAACTCGGAGGTTGGGGAAGAAAATGTACGACAACTCTGAGGTTGGTAAAAAGGGGCGTCAACTATGAGGTTGGGGAAGAAAGGATATTCATCAACTCTGAGGTTGAGAAAAGGTATACGACAACTTTGAAGTTGGAGAAGAAAGGCGTCAACTCTGAGGTTGGGGAAGAAAGGATAATTATTCAACTCTGAGGTTGAGAAAAGGTATACGACAACCTTGAAGTTGGGGAAAATATGTACGACAACTCTGAGGTTGGAGAAGAAAGGCGTCAACTCTGAGGTTGGGGAAGAAAGGATTACTCATCAACTCTAAGGTTGAGAAAAGTTATACGACAACTTTGAAGTTGGGGAAGAAAAGGATATTCATCAACTCTGAGGTTGAAAAAAGGTATACGACAACTTTGAAGTTGGGGAAGACGTCAACTCTAAGGTTGGAGAAGAAAATGTACGACAACTCTTAGGTTGGGGAAGAAGGGCATCAACCCAGAGGTTGGGGAAGAAAAGACTATTCATCAACTCTGAGGTTGAGAACGGTATACGACAACTATGAGGTTGGTAAAAAAAAGGGCGTCAACTCTGAGGTTGGAGCTCTCTTCGGAGGATTGGAATCATTGTTTTGATTAAGGGTTGATCTGGGCTTTTGTACAAGGTACCAAATCTGGCTTATGCTTCGATGCATGTTTGAATTTTTCTATGGCGCAATGCTCCATACGAAATGGAAATGCTATGCGCTTTGGTAGATGCAATGCAATGATGATTACTATATGCAGGAATGAGAGGACACTCCACCGGGGAATGTGCAGAATGGAACAAGCAAACTCCGCTGAGGAAGGGATTACCAATGCCCGATCTCCTGTAGGGAGATAACCAACTGTGCCACCAATAACCACTGGTGCTGCAAACCCTGTCGGGGGACCGCAAGTTGAATTGCAAACTCTATCGGGGAGATGCTAATGAAGATTGGACTTTGAACTGCTGAGAGTACCTATAACCATTGGACTTTGACTTGCGGGAAATATCAGATCTGACTTTTGAGGAAGAGAATACTCTGACTTCTCACCGTCTTTAAACTGCTTGAAAATATTCCGTCGTCTTACCATGCTGAGAATGAGGAATCCACCTACAATGCTGGGGGTAAGAAATCCTCATAAAGAACCCTTTTTTCGTCTCGAGGACGATTCTCTGCTTAGGGAAGAATAGCAATTGCAACACCTTGCCGGAAAAAGATACCTTCTGGCTCCTTGCTGGGGAAGAGACTTAGTGCTTCAAGTTTCTACTGTCCAACTGCATACTGATCATCAAGAGTGAACAACGGTTCCTTCCTGACTTGCCCCAGACCACACGGTCTAATGGGAGAACTCATCTCAAGAGGATTTTATAGAAGACCAGGCGTTCACACTGCCCCAGGGTCTTCAAACTCTTGGAGAGATTTATTGGATCTCGGCGTAACTGCCCCAGACTGTATGATCCGTGAAGGAGTTTGCCCCGAGAGGACTTGTAACGACTTGAAATACTCTGCCTCAATATTTTGAACCTTGAAGAGGTGCTTCTGATTAACCGTCTTTTGGAGAGGATAACTTCTCATGCTCCTGAGGTGGCCTGCCTCAATATGAGCTTTGAAGTGACTTTGCCCCTGATCTTCGAATGAATGCCCCAGAATAACTGAACTTCGGAGAGATTTCTCGGCGTGTCTGCCCCAGATTGGCTACATCTTATCACGACTTACTGGGGAGAGTCCACTCTGCACAAAGCCTCTTGGAAATATGCCCCTTGATACGACTGTCCTTCAGAATTTTCAAGCATCCCAACTTAGCAGGATCAAGCTTCTCGACTGGCATTCACTGTGTAAGCTTCCTTGATACTTAAGCACATGTATGAAAGCAGAACAAGTTTATTATGAGAATGATAATTCTAATACAACAAACATGTTAACCTTGAAGTTTTTATTGAAAGATGTCGCCAAAACCCTGTGAACATGTCAATAGCTAGGATGCGACATCGATTTTTGAATGGAAAACAATACGCACATGCAATACCAACAAAAATATTATTAGCACAACTCATGGGAGTCAGGAACGCTATCTCGTTGAAGTACTCCTTCGTACTAACCCTACTTCAATTAGGACTTTTAAGGGTTGCAACATGGCCTGGTTCGCGGTTTTAGAAAAAAGGATTTATGGCTCAAAATTTATTTGTACCCACCCATTCTCCTTGAAGTTCTCCAGTCCTATGCTCAGTAATTTGGCATAAGCGCTCATCTCCCAAAAGGATTTTTGTGAGGATCGATGGTTAAGGAACCCATGAGGTTTTCGAAATGATAGTCATCCCTTTTTGTCTTCAGTGTTGCGGTCACACGACTTGTTCTTTATCGAGGATTTTTCTTTTGATCATCCTTTTTTGTTTTTCGCCTTTTTCGTTTTTTATTTCCCTGATTTTGCCTGGACAGATTCTTTTTGAATCTTTTGATTTTGAAGTTTAGCGGGATACCCTAACTTTTGCCTAAGTCGCTTGTTTTCAAGTTCTGGACTTAGCGGGCTATCTCTTTTTTCGTTTTTTTTTCTTTTGATTTTTTTTTAACAAATCGTGTGACACTGGTTGTTTGACTTGTTTGAAGAGGGTGGTGACTGCCTCATTCCTTGGTCGATGAGGGATAACCATTGTGGTTTCACGTCCCTTGATCTCCTGATGCGTGAGGGAAGAAAGGTAATGGATCCTCGGATGCACATTCCTTTTGAAATTTGGGCGCTCGGTCAAATTACTGACAACTACCCTGCCCCTGGGTTAGATGTGAGGGTTTTTTCAAATGAAAAGAAACTCCTACTCCAAGGTTCAAAGGGGTTGATGAGGTTCTATCTCCCTTATATCTCCAGTGTTTGGGGATTTGAAGCAATGCCTGTACATCCTCAACAGGGTTTTATCCAAAAGCGTACCACCAAATATTTTGCGTTTTTACTTCATCATCCTCCCTCCAAGAGTTTAAGCAAGAAAGTTGGTATTGCAATGCACAGAAATATCATATGAATTAATAAGAATTAATTACTTAAAGAAAAACATACTCATTGCATTAAGGTCATCATTAAAAACAAACAAGTCTTTTCATGCATACAATGTTTTAACAAGAAATGAAAAACTACAAATGAAAATGCAGTAAAGAAACTGAAGGTTGCCATTGTCAAGGAGGCTTGATTCTGTCTGGACGTACTTGCAGACTGAGTGCTCACTTAAGAAAGGAGGCTTCAATTGATGTACATATCATCTGCAGTGAATGCAATGATCTCTGAGTCCACCAGGTCTTGCACCTTGTGCTTGAACACGTTGCAATCTTCAGTTGAATGACCCGGCGTGTCTGAGTGATACTCACATCTTGCAGCCAGATGATAATCAGGAGGAATAGGGTCGAGAATAGGCTTAGCATCCCTTAGTTCAACTAGAGAACTCTCTAGTAGATAGGCAAGAACATGACTGTGAGGCATAGGGAGTGGATCGAACCTTCTCGCAGGCCTTCGTGATCTTTGTTGTCCCTGTTGCTGATGAGCATAAGGTTGCCGATGCCGAACAGGCTGTTGAACAATAGGAGGAGTATAAACAGCACTAGCTTCTCCTTCCTTTCTCTTGGAGGACCCAACATAAGGTTTCTTTGCATCTTCAGAGGAACCAGCAGCAATTTGAATTTTTCCCATTTTGATGCCGTTTTCGACTCTTTCTCCTGCCAATACAAGATCTGAAAATTCAGCTGACAAACATCCAACCAATTTCTCATAATGATGCCCCCAAAGCGTATCCATGAACATATCAACGAGCTCTCACTCTAACATCGGAGGTTGAACTCGGGAAGCCAATTCGCGCCACCTCTGGGCGTACTCTTTGAAGCTTTCATTTTGTCTCTGAGAAAGACTCTGCAATTGTATTCTATTGGGCACCATGTCTATATTGTACTGGTAGTGCTTAACTAAAGCTTCTTCCAAATCTCTCCAGCTTTTAATATGCATTCTCTCTAGGCTCATATACCAGTCTAAAGATGCCCCAGCCAGGCTGTCCTGAAAGAAATGCATCAGCAGCTTCTCGTCATCCGAATAGGCAGACATTTTCCTGGAATATGCCCTAATGTGAAACTTGGGGCAGGTGGTTCCATTGTACTTTTCGAAAACAGGTGCCCTGAACTTCGGAGGAATTTTCACACCTGGGACCAACCCTAAGTCAGACATGTCCATACCCAAAGCATTATGGCTCTTAAAAGCCTTCAATCTCTCTTCGATTATACGAAGCCTCTTGTCCGTCTCAGTAGGGAAACTCATCTCAGCATTATAAAATTGTTCATCCTGATTATCCACTTCCTGACGAGAAATAAGAATCTTAGCAACACTTCTTCTAGATTGACTCATAGAATGGGGTGGAGGAATATTAGCACGTGGAGGATTCACATCTCCTCCCGGAGTATTACCAACAACATTCCTATTACCAACCTCTGGGATAACAACAGTAGCCCTGTGAATAACCACCCTTAATTCCTCTTGATGCTGAGCCATACCCTGCGTCACCTCCATGCACTGAACCAAACGAGTCTGGAATTCTGACAACTCTGATCGCATATGATCCATGATTCTCTTCTAATTTCTTCGAGTTGCGTAGTGGTGAGAAGTCAGGTTTGCAGTTCTGAAGAAAATACCAAGTCAGAATAAGAATTTCCATTTCTGAATACCTGCTATGTGTATGAGTATGAGAATGCAAAATGTCATGTGATGCAAATGCAAAGACACGAAATCAAGGTGTCCATAAAGCTCTGTACTGCTGTGCTGCTGAATGGATAAGTCCCAGAATATCAGAAACCTAGAAATCCAGAGTAACGGCTCATTCAAAATACTAGAATACCAGGATGATAAGTTTGCACTGATAAGAAATCCAGAATACCAGGTAGGTTGAAGGTTGCGGTTGCCTGCAGACCTGTAAACACCCATCCCCTCTCACATGTGGTTTCTAGAAAACCGAGGATCCTCAATATCACGGACTCTCAGGTCGAGAAATAATGATACGTTCATCATTTCTGGTTTGGCATCATCATCAATCGAGGAGGCCTCAACTGATTCCCCCCAAAAAGGACATCCTATATGAGTTCCCAGCATTGGGTCCTCGGATCAAGAATGCGTAATGGGTTTGTCATTTCTGGTCTGCAATTATCACATCTCGGGAGGAGTGCCGCAACTGAGTCCTCGAGAATGGTCACCAAGGTCGATAGTTCCTCAAGCGAATAACTACTGGCTTGTATCAACATACAGTAGCAGATATCTCCCGATAGAACCTCGTTTGGATGTAGGTCTCGTGAACACCCGACATGGCCAACACCACGGGAGCGTCACCCCTGCCCACGCTAATACCTATATGTATGCTCAAGCCTGGGTTGTGGGCTTATCTCTCAGAAATCCCAACCTGCCAAACAGAAAATCTAGTACAGCACAACATAGTACAACATAATAATGAAATGCAATGCAATAAATGCGGTAAAAATAGTAAAGCAGTAATACAGTAATACAGAAATAAAGTAATACAGTAATATACAACAAAATAAAACACCACAATAAACACCCAATGAAAATAAATAACTAAGCGCTAGGATTGACTCGCATGGGGGATGGACCAGCAAGAGGTCAACCAGTCCCCAACAGAGTCGACAACTGTCACTCCCAGGATTTTCATCAAGGTACAAACGCGAAGGTGACACAGAAATAGAGTCGCCCGCAATGTGTATTTATCCCAAGAGAGGGAAAGGAAATGTTAGTTTCTTAGATTGGCTGGAATTTCGGTAAAACAAAAGTTGTTCAATGTTTGATGTCATATGGGTGATGTCACAACATTGAGTCTTAACACTGGGTTGTGTCAAATGGTTAAGTTACTGAAGTTGAATGTCTGATGTCACAGGCGATGTTGTGACATTAGATCTGCAGAATTAATAACATCGGGTTTGTGATGTTGTTAGGGTTTGCGTGTTAGCTGGAATTGTGGAGAGCTGTTAGTCTCATTGGATGAGAATATCTTGGGTTAGATATTTTTCACTGCATAGGAGATCTGGTGCAGATTTGTAGGAGATTTAAAAGGTTGAAGATTTGAAAAGATTTGAGGAGAAAATCTGTTTT
Source organism: Lathyrus tuberosus (assembly GCA_022829125.1). NCBI lineage: Eukaryota > Viridiplantae > Streptophyta > Magnoliopsida > Fabales > Fabaceae > Lathyrus > Lathyrus tuberosus. The sequence continues at coordinate 9,571,367 of JALAZF010000174.1, read as the reverse complement.
GAAGATTCAGTTTTAAATAACAAATCAAGTCAGATATTGCAGGAGTCCAAGCCCAAATTCAGGTGGCTATATAAAGCGCACAAGACCAAAGGAAAAGGTACAGAAATACAGAGAGAAGATCAAGAGCATAGGCTGAGTGTCTTAAGTATTTTGTACGAGTTTTGTATACACCATTCTAGGTTGAATTGGTGAGTTGTTTTCTGTCCTCTCTTAGAAGCTGTGAAGCGATAGAGAGTTGTGGAACTTGATTAAAGCTGTGAAGCAGAATCAAGTAGTGTTATTCAAAGTGTGTGATCTTTGAAGTGTTTTAGGGATTGAGTAGTGTTCTCATATCTAAGTGGTTTCTTAGGTAGAAAGTCACTAGTAGGAATTAAGATTAGGAGTTTGTCAACTGGGTTGTTGAGTCTGTAATTTAATTCTACAAGTAGTGAATTTCATCCCTGGCTTGGTAGCCCCCAGATGTAGGTAGTTAGACCGAACTGGGTGAACAATTTGGTGTGTTATTCTGCTATTTATTTTGTCCATTGTGCAGAGTGTGCTGTTGTGACATCGCACTTAACATCACACGTCTGATACCAGAATTTCAATTGGTATCAGAGCAGGCATCCTGTCTGTCTCTGGGTGAGATCTAGGGAAGTTACTTTCCGGTTTAAAGATGGACAAAGAAGTTGGAGGATTTGTCAACAGACCCCCTGTCTTGGACGGCTCGAATTATGATTATTGGAAGCCAAGGATGATCACCTTTTTGAAATCCTTGGACAGCAGGGCATGGAAGGCCATTATTAAAGAGTGGAAAGCACTTATTATGTGTGAGAAAGATGATGCTGGCAAAGATAAAGAAGGTACCTCAAAGCTGAAGCCTGAAGAAGAATGGACCAAAGAAGAAGATGAGCTTGCCCTTGGAAATTCCAAAGCTCTAAATGCGATCTTCAATGGAGTGGATAAGAATATATTCAGGTTGATCAATACTTGTGAAGTTGCTAAGGAAGCGTGGGATATTTTAAAGGCTACACATGAAGGAACATCTAGAGTTAAGATGTCAAGACTTCAGCTTCTAACATCAAAGTTTGAAAGTCTGAAGATGAAGGAAGATGAGACTATCCATGACTTCCATATGAGTGTTCTTGAGTTGGCTAATGCATCCAGTGCTCTTGGTGAAAAAATGTCAGATGAAAAGCTTGTAAGGAAGATCCTTAGGTCCCTTCCTAAGAAGTACAAGATGAAGGTAATTGCCATTGAAGAAGCTCAAGACATCAGCAAGATGAGGGTTAATGAGCTCATTGGATCTCTTCAAACGTTCGAGCTTGGGTTAAATGAAGAAGAGCCTGAAAAGAAGCCAAAAAGTATAGCTTTGACTTCAAATGCTCAAGAAGAGGAAGGGAAGAGTATTGAATCCCAGGAGGACTTATCTTAGGCCATGACTATGTTGGGAAGGCAATTCAACAAAGTGTTCAAGAGGATGAACAATAACTCCAGGCCAAATGTCAAGAACATATCTTCTGACATCAGCAAGTCAAAAGAGAAGGATGAAGAGAAAACTGCCCAAGATAAAGGAGTTCAGTTCTTTGAGTGTGAAGGGTATGGACATGTCATGAAAGAGTGTCCCACCTTCTTGAGAAGCAGAAGAAGGGCATGACAGTTTCCTGGTCTGACTCTGATAGTGAAAGTGAAGGGGAGTCAGCAAAGCATGTTAGAGCTTTGACAGGAACCGTTGTTTCTGATGATGATTCTAGTGATGGGGAAATAACCTTTAAGGAGCTAGCTTCTACTTATCAAGAGATTTGCCTGAAGAGTGCTGAAATCTGTCAAGAAAACAAGAGTCAAAAGAAACAATTTGCTCAGCTTGAGACTGCTAAAGCTGATTTGGAAAAAGAAGTCTCACTGGTCAAAGCTCATCTTGATCATATGACCAAATATGTTAGTATGCTGAGCTGTGGTACAGACACACTTGATAAGATCCTTCAGATAAAAAAGGTTGCTGGTGATAAGTCAGGTATAGGATTTGTGGCTGAGAAAAAGGTTTTTGCTGAAGCAAGCACTTCAGGAACAAAAAAGGAGGTGCCCCAACCAATGTCTCATCATCATACAAAGAGACAGGATCCTACTCCTAAGAAGGTTATTGAGAAGAAGAATGGTCCTCATCAGAGGAAGATGCAGCCCCAAGGACCCAGTCAGTATATGCCTCCCCAATATCACAAGAGTATGCAAGCTGCCAGGTTCAAACAGAACATGTCCCATCAGATGTCTCAATATCAGAGAGACCGGTATGGATATGGATATGGATACAACAATGTTGTGCCTCATCACTATGGAAGATGGAAGCCTCATCACCATAGGAGACAGCCTAAGAGACAGCATCCTTAGTACAGAAGAAGACAATCCAACTATGGAAGAAGGAGACAACATTATGGGTGGCAGCCACAGCATTATCATCAAAGTGGCAGAAGATTTAACCACTTCAGAGATGATAGAGTCAGATGCTTCTATTGTGGCAGGTTTGGACATATGCAGTCCTTGTGCTTCAAGCTTCATGGTTATCCAAATTCTGCTCCTCAACCCAGACAGAAGGCGGTAAGGCCCAAGGTGGTGAAACAATGGGTTCCTAAAGCTCAGGTCACATGTCTATTGGCTCATACCTCAGATGGACATTTTACCGTGGATGCATGGTACTTTGACAGTGGATGTTCAATGCACATGGCTGGATCCAAGGAGCAGTTCGTGGAGTTCAATCCTTGCCGTGCAAATAAGGTTGTGTTTGGCAATGGAGAAAAAGGAGTAGTAGAAGGAGTTGGAAGAGTGAAGAATCATGATGGTCTAACTCTTGATAGTGTGATACTTGTCCAAGGTTTGAATGCTAATCTGATTAGCATAAGTCAGCTATGTGATGAAGGTTACAAAGTTAACTACACCAAAGATGAGTGTGTGGTATCTAATAATCATAATCAGGTTGTTATGAAGGGTGCCAGATCCAAAGATAACTGCTATCAGTGGATTCCTCTTGAAGTTAATTCAACTGATGATGTTCAAGTTGATGTTATAACATCAGACCATGACATCAGGTGTGAAAGGATGCTGAAAGGTCACTCAGAGTTAATGAGTTCTGGTGTGAATCCTTTTAAAAATAGTCTTTATGGAGGGAGAAAATTAGTAATTTGTCTTTAAGAGGTACTCAAAATCAGGTGCCTTACCATATTGATTCTATATCAAGATTCATCAAAGCGTTCTCTTCTCAAAGGTTCATCTCCCTTAATCTCAACAGAATAGAAAAATCTTCTCTAAACCTAGTCTATTACAAAGGAACGATGTCTTCCCCATCCAAGAACTCTGATTCTCAAAGACCTGCGCATGTACGAACTAGGGTTTCTTCAGAAAAAGAACTTGCTGACAAAGAACAGATTCCTATGGCACTCCCAGATTCAGGTAACTCTAAACCTTCAACCAAGTTGAATAAAACTGAAACTAGGTCATCATCCTCTCAAGCTGTTGAGGAGAAGTATGATGTGGACATGCATTTGGAGCAGATTGCCGCCAAAATTCTTGAGAAAGGAATACGTGTGAAAGGGATTTTTGTCCCTTTAAGGCAAATGCCTGCTGAACAGGTGGACTCTCAAAGTGAGGACACAAATCTTCACAGACTGGCCTTGTCTGTGATTCAAGACGCTGAAGGTGGTAGTAAAGAAGAAGATCTTAAAGATACTGATGGCATCCCTGATGTCAGAACATCGTCCCCTAGGGATGATCGTCACAGTTATAAAGGGATGGATCAGGTTGAGGTTATAGATGTTGAGGACTCATCTGATAGCGATATCATTGGTAATGCTATAGCAAGAAGAAGGGAGGATAGGAAAGGGAAAGGAGTGGAGTCACTTCCTAATGAAAATATGGTCAAGGATAAGAAAAGGAGTTCAGTTGCAGACTCTCCCAAGTCATGGAGCAAAGTTTCCATGTCTGGCAAGAAGAGGAGAATCAGGGAAGAATCAGATTCAAAGTGTGATGTTCAAGACATCAACCCTGTGAGGAACAGAGCTGCTGATCAAGTGCCTGATAACATCTCATTTCACTGTGCCAGAAGTGCATCCATATGGAATTGTGTGAGCCAAAGAAGGATAGCTCTAGAAAGAGAGCTAGTTAAAGATGACTTAGAGTCTACTAGAATTGTAGATCTAATTAAGTTTGCTGGTCTCATAAGGACTGTGTCAGGATTGACTAGTTGCTATGATAGACTGGTCAGAGAATTTATAGTGAATGTCCCTGAGTCTATTAATGACAGCAAAAGCCTAACTTTCAGAAGAGTTACCGTCAGGGGTAAGTGTGTCTGGTTCTCTCCTAAGGTGATCAATGCCTACTTAGGAAGAAGTGAGGAAGATTATGGAGAATTAGAAGTTTCTAATAATGTTATCTGCAAAGAAATCACAGCTGGTCAGGTAGAAGTTTGGCCTTCAAAAGGGAAGTTATCAGCAAGTTTATTAAGTGTGAAATATGCTCTTCTTCATAGAATAGGTGTTGTTAACTGGGTTCCTACTAACCACAAGACCTCTGTTTCTGCTGGTTTGGGCAAATTAGTTTATGCCATTGGAACAAAGAGACTAATTGATTATGGCTCTTACATTTATAATCAGACTATCAAGCATGCTGCAACAAGAGCTGTGAAATTGCCTATTGCATTTCCATCCCTCATTTGTGGGATAATTCTGTCTCAGCATCCTGGGATTCTTCACCAGTATGATATTGCGTGTAGAAGGAAGCCTGACTTATCTTTTCATCAGAAGTTGTTTGAAGGAAAACATGTTGCTGATCATGTCAAGGCATCTGCCTCAACATCTACTCACCATACTCATGTCAAGACTGATATGATTTCTGAACTAGAGGAAGCCTGTAAAGAATTAGATGAAGCCATCAGAGTAAGCACTGAAAGAAAGAAGAAGTTCAACAGATTACTTACGACTCTGAAGATGACAGAAGAAGAAGTTGCTGATAAGAAAGTTGAGTCTGATAATGACTGCTCAAAAGAAGATGAAACAGTCAATGCTAACAATAATGATGATGTTGCAGAGCCAGGTTCAGGAGAAGATGATGATGATCTCAGCTCAGATGATTAAAGCTTTTAATGTTTTTCTTAGTTAGTAGTTTAGTTTTGATTCTGTTGTTTTTGTTTCTGCACTGTTGTGCATGGTTTGTATCATGAATATTGTGCTGTATATGCACCCGTTATTTTTTTTGTTTGTTCTATGATTTGTTATGCTAATTGTGAGGCTAACAATGAGAGCTAGGATAGTACTAACTACAGTGAGTAGGGCCCCTGGTTAATGGGGTTGTCAAATTGTGGCTAAAAAGGGGGAGAAGTAGCCAAGAGTATCAAAGAGTACAAATGTCAAAAGGAGTTGATTGTTGCTACTAAGGAATCAAGTCAAGGAATATGCTGCAGAGGGTGTAGCTGATTGCTGAGGTTATAGTGCAGAAGTGCAGAAATTAAGGGGGAGTTATTGCTGATCTGTTGAATTTGAATTGCTGCATGTTGAACGGTTGTTATGCTGGTTCATGATTGAGGAGGAGCACCATTTTGGTTGTTGCCAAGTTGCTGTTGAAGATGGTGTTGCAGCAGAGTTTTTGTGTGTAGTGAAGTCTTTATGTTTTGGAGATGCTGCTGCTGCTGCTGCTGCGTAAAGTTTTTAGAAAATATTGAAGTTTATTCTGCTGCTGAAGTCTCTGAACGTGCAGAGATTGTTTTAGCCAAAATTAGCCAAAGGGGGAGATTGTAGTTTCTTGGATTGGCTGGAATTTCGGTAAAACAAAAGTTGTTCAATGTTTGATGTCATATGGGTGATGTCACAACATTGAGTCTTAACACTGGGCTGTGTCAAATGGTTAAGTTACTGAGGTTGGATGTCTGATGTCACAGGCGATGTTGTGACATTAGATCTGCATAATTAATAACATCAGGTTTGTGATGTTGTTAGGGTTTGCGTGTTAGCTGGAATTGTGGAGAGCTGTTAGTCTCATTGGACGAGAATATCTTGGGTTAGATATTCTTCGTTGCATAGGAGATCTGGTGCAGATTTGTAGGAGATTTAAAAGGTTGAAGATTTGAAAAGATTTGAGGAGAAAATCTATTTTGAAGATTCAGTTTTAAATAACAAATCAAGTCAGATATTGCAGGAGTTCAAGCCCAAATTTAGGTGGCTATATAAAGCGCACAAGACCAAAGGAAAAGGTACAAAAATACAGAGAGAAGATCAAGAGCATAGGCTGAGTGTCTTAAGTATTTTGTACGAGTTTTGTATACACCATTCTAGGTTGAATTGGTGAGTTGTTTTCTGTCCTCTCTTAGAAGCTGTGAAGCGATAGAGAGTTGTGGAACTTGATCAAAGCTGTGAAGCAGAATCAAGTAGTGTTATTCAAAGTGTGTGATCTTTGAAGTGTTTTAGGGATTGAGTAGTGTTCTCATATCTAAGTGGTTTCTTAGGTAGAAAGTCACTAGTAGGAATTAAGATTAGGAGATTGTCAACTGGGTTGTTGAGTCTGTAATTTAATTCTACAAGTAGTGAATTTCATCCCTGGCTTGGCAGCCCCCAGATGTAGGTAGTTAGACCGAACTGGGTGAACAATTTGGTGTGTTATTCTGCTGTTTATTTTGTCCATTGTGCAGAGTGTGTTGTTGTGACAACGCATTTAACATCACACGTCTGATACCAGAATTTCAGGAAACACTCCGTAAACCTGAGGGAAGGGAAAATCATGGTCATCGCGACCAAGAGAAACGGGTAAGGGAGTCGGTTATGCGAGGGGAAGGTATTAGCACCCCACGTGTCCATCGTACTCGATGGGATCCACACTTGTTGTCTCGATCAAAGGGTGTCGTCATCTGGAGCTCCACTGCTACTGGAAAGGAGAAGGAACTGGAACGGAGGAGGAGGAAGAAACGGGGGAGAAAAGAAAAAGAAGTGACTCGATAGGACATCGACGTCCTATGCCTACGTATTCCCTCATGTAATGGGAAAGTCAGAGCCAACGTTATTCGGACACGAACTAAGGGGGAGGTTGCTCGCCAAGACATCACCGTCTCTTGCCTACGTATCCTCAATCTAACCAGAAGGAGGAAAAAGGTTTGAGTTTGTTTTGTGTTTTTAGACAGAAATGGGTTGAAGTTAATTCATAACTTGCATTGCACCCAAGTCTACAATATAGGAATGAATGCGTCGCATATCGTCCCCAACAGGACGTACACTAAACATCCTAGAAGAATGAAGGGAGACCCCCCATTCCTCACTTCCCACATATAAGGCTCATGCGCAATACGCGTTAACCTTTGTTAAGTGTTTTAGAAGGGTTATGAGATGAGAAGAGAAGACTCAAACGAAAAGAAAACACTAAGGGGAATTCTATCCTAATGTTGTCATGCAAAAGTGGCCCTATGGTTGAGGTAAGAAGGGGAGCAACTACCTAAGTTAGCATGCAAGAGCGAAACGAAAACAAGAAACGAAACTAAAAACAGCAGCTACAACAGCGCTCCAGCACCTACACAGCGGTAAAAACCAGCATACACATAAGACAGCTTTCAACAGCTCATATTCATCACAAGGATAGGTGTAAAAGGGCCAAACAACATCACATATAACAGCACATATGCGCATAGACAGCAATGAAAATAGGGCAGCATGCAATGCGTTCGAACAACCATTCATACAAGCGATGATCACGAATGAACATGCATATAAAGACCAACCAATTGTACAGATTGCAAACACCAAGAATGAACAACGTGATCATGATAATAATTTAAGAACAATTATTCCACAAAGTTGCACAACTCAAACATTAGTCACCATATCATGCATAAGCAACCACAGAAACAAACAACAATCACGCATCGCATGTCCAGCAAGTTGAGCCTTAATCAAACATTAACATGATTCAAATGTGTGTGTGCATCGTGTTTATGGCATCAATTAATCAACAACGCAAACATAAACATTCATCGAGGAGAACCAAGAATCGCGTGTCGAAGAATCGTGTTCATGCAAGGGTGTGAGGTGAAACAACTCAAGAATAATCCACAAATCATCAACATATTAATCCATGAAGTTTAGACATGCAAAGGATCTCAAACAAACAAGAAAATGCACAAAAATACACATTCTGTCCCAGAGTAACCGGTTAACAAACAGTGAATAACCGGTTACTTAGTTAAATATTAGATAATTTACGCAAAAATACAACATGTTAACCGGTTAATAAACAGTGAGTAGCCGGTTACTCTGGGACAGTGGCCAAAAAAACTATTTCAAAAGCACTTTTCAGCAGCAAATCACTTCTCCAAACATCCAAATGAACATGCAATCAATTAAGCATGAAATTACATTGAATCACAGTCATCAAACATCAATTGAATCCAACAAATAACAACATCCACAATCAAATTGAAGCAAATGAATCAAAACACATCAAAAGTCATGGATCTACATTGTATAAGTTGCAATTAAGTCAAATCAAGTATGGATCTAAAGAAAACCGACTACAAAGCTGAGATTTGCTTTGGTAAGTGTTGTAAACGAAAATTGATGGATCCAAACAAGAAAACCAGAGATCTATGAAGCTTTATCAAGAAAACTTGAAGATCCAAGCAAGAACACTCCAAATAAGCAAAAGTTGTTCCAAAAGTGATTCTAACAGCTTAATCCAAGATCCAAACCAGTCGCTACTGCAGAATTGAACTAAGAATGAGGATGTGATGGAGGTTTTGCTCAAGAATTCACAAATTCCAATGAAGAATTTGTGAATCTATGGATTTGGAGCTTTGGTGAGAGGTTGAAAATGAAGATGGAGAATGAAAAAGTGAGATAGAATTGAGAGCAAATTCTGAAAAATGAGAGTGAAAAATGATCTAGCCCCCATGTGGTTTGGGATGAATTGATTTAAATAACCCCTAGGTTAGGAGTTAAGTTTGGGTTTGGAGTGAGGTTTAGTGGGTGGAAATTGGGGTGAAAGATGAATTAGGAAAGGAAAAGAGGAATTAGAGTGGAAAGTCTTGGAAGGGTTTTGAATTTTGGATGGAAAATGATGAAATTGAATCAATTCTAGATCCTTCCCACACATGCACAAGCCAAGCACATGATCACTAATGATGCAAACTTAATTTTTTCAAAATGTGCTCAGAGTAACCGTTTAACAAACGGTGAGTAACCGTTTACTTAGTTCAAATCTGCTAATGGTGCGCAGAAAAACAAAGGAGTAACCGGTTAACGCATGGTGAGTAACCGGTTACTCAGTTCAAATTTTGAATTTTGGCGCCTTTTGGAGGGAAACTTGGAAAAGTGACTTCTGGCAGTTGTTTTGAACCCGTTAAGCCTCTGAAACTCAAGACTTGATGTTGCTATTGAATAACACCTGGAATGAAACACAAATTCTTGCTGACAACCCAGAATACCTTGTTGAATTAATAATGTCTGATGCCGGGTTGCTTGATCAGAAAATGGCTGTTGAAGCTTCTGATTGTCAAAGCATCTAATGAGCAAAATAAAAGCTCCAAAAGACCATGAAAATTATCTGCTTGGTTCTAAATGCTGCTGAAAGTAGTACTAGAACTGATAACGCTGTAAGCTGCTAGAAAATACCTCGATCCCATGCTAAGAACCAATGATACGCAAAGATGATAATGCAAGAATGAAATGAAACATAAGCTAGTTAGTGCTAAAACAAAGAGGGCAAATTTTGGGGTGTTACACTATCATTTGGCGTACATGGTAAAGAAGGCTCAAGAAGCGGCTAAGGAGAAGAGGTGGACAACTTTCAATGCAATAATGGCTCTCTGTGTATATGGCATTGTCCTTTTTCCTAACGAATCTAGATTAGTTGATACGGATGCTATCTGGATCTTTACAACTCAGAATCCAGTGTCGACCTTGTTAGGAGATCTTCATTATGCCTTGTATAACAGGAATGAGAAGTGACGAGTTGGAATAGTTCATTGTTGTGCATATCTTTTCTATAAGTGGTTTGCAAACTGTCTACCCCGGTCAGGTACTTTTGTGAATACTAGGACTTCTCTGGATTGGAGTAAACGTCTGATGGGTCTAGCTGCTAAGGATATTGTTTGGGTGGATCAAGGATTGCTTGGCAAACACATTTTGCACAGCTGTGGTGAGTAGCCTAACGTACCATTGATAGGGAGAAAAAGGGGTATTAATTATAATCCTTCTTTAGCTATCAGGCAGTTTGGATATGCTCTGAAAGATCCTCCGGTTGAAAAAGATTTGAAAGAGTCTTTGTATTTTCATGTAGCCGATGGTTTAACTATGGCGCAGAAGGCTTCTGAAGCATGGCTCAGTAGACAAAAGAAAGGAAAAGCCATCTTGGGAAAACCCAATAATTAAGCTTTCTCTCCATATACAGAATGGGTAAAGAGAAGAGTGGAAGAGTTCTACTTGCCTTTTGATTGGGCGTCTCCCTTGTATCCTGAGACTGTGGAGGAGATGCTCACTGTACCCATTGAAGAATTCGATAAGTAGGGAGAATTGGTGCATGATTTGAGGATGGAGAATGCTGGTATGAGTAGTCAGCTGCAAGGTGCTTTACATGACAACCGAGAGTTGAAATGGAAAGTTCAAGATGTGAGAGAGCGCCTGGAAGAGAAGGAGAAGGATCTCACTGACAAAGCTCAACACTTCAGAAAAGTCAGTATGGCTGCTGAATCCACTGGCAAGGCCTACAGGAAAAATAAGAAGCTCTTGACCGAGACTGAAGCCAAGCTTGCCACGTATCAGGAAATGTGGGAAAAGCTCAAGATTGAGAATGGGGAATTGAAGGAAGAACTTCAAAGGATGAAAGCAGAAAAAGAGCACTTCTCTGGTAAGTGGAAAGAAGCTCAGAAGGAAATTGAAGAGCTTAAGTTGCAAGCCGAAGTCAAGAAGTCAAGGCGCGAAGGCGAGAATGTTGAATAACAGATTGCTAGGCTGAATCAAGATATTGAAAAGAGAAACAGACTGATCAAAGGGTTGATACAACGACCTACACATCCAGACATTGTGGATCTTCTTGAGGAAGTTGAAGCCAGCTTGTTTGGAATTAATTTGTAGTGATCTTGTTGTTATATTTTGTTGGGATTACCATCAGGATTGTTGATGGAATCACCTTTGACTGTATCAGACTCGTCTGTATGAACTCCTTTTGACATGATATAAAATACTTGGTTTAATCATATATGTCTCAGCGGCTCTCAGTTTTTGAAAGGATGTGCTTCCTTTGTGTTGATTCTTCGGTATTTCTGGGTTCGGATTTATTTTCCGAGGATGTGTCCAGTCCCTTGCCTGGTTTCAAAGACTGGAATCAAAGCAGATACGTCCTGTGAATGTTTAAATATGATGTTTACATTTGCATTTGCATAACCATAATCATGTTGCATTTTGCATAACAGGTTTATCTCTGGTTTTCTTATCGTGTTCTTCTACAGGCAGGATTGCTGACCAGCGGATTCATCAGTATTCTACCAGATCCAATCAAAAGAGAGCTATGGAACAGATGCAAGCTAAGATAGCTGCCATGCAGTCTCGCATGGCCCAGTTCATGGAATTAATACAAGGCGTTTCACAAGGGCAAGAACAGCTGAGGACCCTTGTTCAACCCTTTGTGGCAAGAGTTGACGAGGATGGTGTTCTCCATGGTGGCCTTCATAATGATGTCATTCCTCCGGGCGGAGGTGTTGGGGGTAACGGTATTCCTAATGGTCCTCTGGGCGGAGGTGTACATGTTCCTTCTATTGTGATCCCTCCGGGCAGAGGAGAGCAAGTTGTGATTGCTTCTGTTGTAGGAGGAGGAAATAGTGTATGTGTTGTGCATGGTCGTCGATATGATGACCAACAGGATGACATATTTTCTGAGCAAGGCGGGGATGCTGGTGTTCCCCCGATTGTTAATGATCAGCGGACCAGGTTGATTGAAGAACAACTGAAAGGGGTTGTAAATCAGAACTCTGTGGGTATGGATTTGGATGACCTTGGGCTGGTCCCCGGTGTCATAATTCTGCACAAATTCCAGGTACCTACTTTTGAGAAATACAATGGTACCACTTGCCCAAAGACTCATGTCTCGGCATACGCAAGGAAAATGCTTGCATACTCTAGGGACGAGAAATTACTGAAGCATTTCTTCCAGGATAGCTTGTCTGGGGCATCCTTGGAGTGGTACATGCAATTGGAGAGATGCCACGTCCACAATTGGAGAGATCTGGTAGAGGCTTTTGTTAAGCACTACCAATATAACACTGATATGGCTCCCAATAGGACTCAGCTGTAGAGTATGTCTCAGAAGAATAGTGAGAGCTTCAAGGAATATGCCCAAAGGTGGCGTGAACTGACAGCGAGGGTACAACCTCCCATGTTGGAGAAGGAGATGCTGAATATGTTCATGGCTACCTTGCTAGGTCATTATTACGAGAAGTTGTTGCCTTGCATGTCAGGAAAGTTTGCTAATCTGATCTTGGTTGGGGAAATGTTGGAAAGTGGAATTAAAGCTGGAAAGGTGTCAGGCAGTGAGGGGCCTTCTGGAGAAGGGAAGAAACCTTATGTGAACTATAAGAAGAAGGAGGAAGCGGATTTTGTTTCTTCATACCATGGTAAGAGAAAGCAGCATCAAAATTATAATCAGCAGGTGGCTTCAGTGACCATTCCTGCAGCACTTCTGCCACAAGCAGCACAACAACAAAATACTGCTCCCCGTCAGTACCCAGCTAGACCGAGAATGGCTGATAGGCATTTTGCAACACCACCCATGCCTTACTCCTAATTGTTTCAACATTTGCTACAACTACAGTTGGTCCAGAAGAGGACTCTGGCCCCTCTTACCGGTAAGCCACCTCCCGGTTATGACGCCAATGCTCATTGAAACTTCCATGCTGGAGCGCCGGGACATCACATTAATAATTGTAAAGGATTTAAACACAAGGATCAGGATTTGTTGGACTCGAAGGCCATCAATTTTCCAATGATACACCAAATGTCATTCAAAACCCAATGTCGGACCACGGTGGGCCGAGGGTTAATGCTGTTATAGAAGATGATGAATCTTTGAATTTGGTTCTAGATGTGAATGAACTGAAGACTCTGTTGTTGGTACTGAAAGATAGACTACTGAAGGGTGGAGTGTTCACTGGTTGGGATAAGAGTTGCTCATAATGTATGTTGCAGGCTAATAGTTGTGATCTGTTGAGATCTGGTATTCAGAAGCTGATTAACGAAGGTCGGTTACAGTTCGATAGGTGCGATCAGAAGAAGGAAGTTATTGGCAGAAAAAATGAGGTTGCCACTGTTACTATCCCTTTTAAAATGATAACTATTTCAGTGCCAGTCATTATCACCACTCCTGGGCCCGTCCCGTATGAGAGCACAAAAGATGTCCCCTGGAACTATGGTGCTGAAGTGTTTGTTAACGGGGAGAAACAAGAGTTGATGGGTACGTCGGTGATGCACTCTAGTTCTGAAAGTAATGATGAAGCAGGAGCTATCACGAGGAGTGGTAGGGTCTTTATCCCATCTGATGATCAGGCTGGTGGTTCTAGACCAAACAAGGGAAAACAGGTTATGCATAATTCTGTGCAGACGCCGGTAGTGATTGATTCCACAGTAAAGCCAGTTGACAACTCCTTCTCAGAGAGTGTGGAAGAGTTTATGAGGCTTATTCGGAAGAGTGACTACAAAATTGTTGATCAACTACACCAGACACCATCTAAGATATCCATTTAATCTCTGTTATTGTGCTCGAAAGCGCATCGAAACGCGCTGTTGGAGGTATTGAATGCTGCGTATGTACCCCAGGAGATATCAGTTAATCAGTTGGAGGGGATAGTGGCTCATGTTAATGCAGGAAATGGCTTGGGATTTACTGATGTGAATTTGACTCTAGCTGGGAGAAATCATAATAATGCTTTGCATATTTTAGTTGAATGCTGAAGGTCGTTAATGTCGCATGTGCTTGTTGACACTAGGTCATCTTTGAATGTTTTATCGAAGAAAGCACTGATGAAGTTGGACACTCATGGATTAATTTGCACGCCAAGTGATTTGGTGGTGCACGCTTTCGATGGTTCCAAGAGATCTGTCTTCGGGGAAATTGTGCTGCCGATTAATGTTTGTCCAGAGGTTTTTGAAGCCGCTTTCTATATCATGGACATCCAACCTGCTTATAGTTGTTTATTGGGCCGTCCATGGATTCATAGTGCTGGGGCTGTAACGTCCACTATGTAGCGAGCGATTTTGGACGCGGTTCTTAAGCGCTGGTCGCTCTCTGCGGTTGAGCTTTAACTGCAGGTCGATTCATTTTTTATCATTGTGAGCTGAATAAGGAAGGGAAACAGATGTCTCCAATTAACCCTGCTTTGCATACTGAGTTTAAACAGCAGTCTGTTAGGTTACGAATGCTATCAATGTGGGGGGGCCTTTGTACTGGTTATTTGTATTTTCGCCAATACTGTTTTCTTTCCTTTTTTTTTTACCTGGGCAGAAGGTTTCTGGTGGGGAACAAGGATTAGGATGTTAGGACTGATGCTTTTGAATTACTGCTTTTGATTGATGGGATTTGGGTTTTTTGTTGATTGTGCTCGCTAAGATCTTTTCTTTCGATCTTATGCCTACGTATTCCCGTTTACCGAAACATGGAAATCAGAGCGTTCGTAGTTCCTCCTATTCTATGGGAGGAAATTGGTTTTTGGTGTCTTGTTCAAAGCCCAAGACGTGAAGCAAAAGGTAGTTTGTATCTTGATCAAAGCCCAAGATGTGAAGCTGAAAGGTCTATTTGTGTCTTATTCAAAGCCCAAGACGTGAAGCTGAAAGATCTCGGCTTTAGAGAGAATTTGTCATCTCTAAAGAGGGGAGAAGGAGAATTACTTTAACTGGGATACGCGGATCCGAGCAATGCCATAATTTCTGAAGAAAGGGCTTTAACCTGAAGGAGAAGACTTTAACTCAGTGTAGAGCAATGCCATCTTTCCTTAGGAATTTCTCATGCTAAAAGAGGGACAGTGGCGTGGATATAGATGATCCAGAGGCTTGCCGCTTACAGCGATTAGATGAAGGGAAAGGAGTTGTTGATGTTTGTGTACTGTGAACGAGGCACAACTTTGATGCTAAAAGGTTGATTGGATCAACCAGTGGTTTTCTTATACAAAGCCTAAGAGGAGGCTATTTGTATCTCGTACAAAGCCCGAGAGAGAGGCGAGAAGGTTTTGACTTGACGATAAAGTCTTTTGGTGTCTCGTATAAAGCCCGAGAGAGAGGCTAAAAGGGTTGACTCAACAAGAGAATCTTTTATACTCAACAAGAGAGTGTTTTTGTATCTCGTATGAAGCCCGAGATGGAGGCTAAAGTTTGTTCGGCTCAAAAAAAGTACCTTTTTGTATCTCGTATAAAGCCCGAGATGGAGGCAAAAAGGTGATTGACTCAACGAGGGAGTCCCTTATGTGTCTCGTACAAAGCCCGAGAGAGAGGCTAAAACGTTGTTTGCCTCCGCTGGAGAGAATCATTGTACAAAGCCCAAGAGAAGGCTGAGGTTACTGTGTCAGTTAAGTGACAGGTCTAGTATACTGATTTTGAAAGAGAAAATCAGTTCTTATATGAGCATCACTATACTCATGGGTTAGATCTGAGGATCGGGGTTGTTTCCTTTTCTTTGAGGAAACTGGAAATCCAAAGGGTATTGAGACTGTCCGAGTCTGCGGGTTTCCTTCCAATTTAACGAAGGGGGTCACTTGAGAATGTCTTTGAGACTCAAGGAGATTAGACGGTCCAAGTCTATAGTTTGTTCTTGTGTACTATGCTTTGAGAAACAGTAGTAGACTCTATGAAAGGACTGTTCTATGAGGATGACTAGGTTCTGTTCCTATACCTCTAGGAGGTCGTCGGGACAATTTGTACGAAGCCCAAGAGGAGGCTGGAAACTTTTAAGAAGCCAACGGGTCCTTGTACGAAGCCCAAGAGGAGGCTATCATTCCCGGAGGAAGAGATCATTATACGAAGCCTAAGAGGAGGCTGTGAATACTTCTAAGAAGCCGCAGTGTCCTTGAATAATGCCCAAGAGGAGGCCGATGCTTTTAAGAAGCCCGTGGGTCTATCATCTCCTTTCCATTAGGAGAGATAACTCTTTTAAAGATAAAAACCACTGGTAAACGCGCGAGGTTTACTATCCAGCGACTTTTAACCTTTTAAAGAGGGTTCCTTAGTTAAGGTCCAAGATTATGACCGTAGTGGGTACCCAAACCCCGAGACATTCAAGGTAAGCTATCCACAAGGAATAGATCAAATCAGGAAAGTTCGAAAATTTGGAAGAAACTCAAAGATGCCATTCACGGAGAATACATTCATCTTGGGGAGTAGAGCTTCTTGACGATTCCTAAGGAGGACAGCCGAAGAGAAGACTGTATCTGGTACTCCTATTGGGGACCTAGGCGTCTATCTCTACGAATAAATGAAACGGCGTCACCTAGTTCTAGAAGTAGTTGCCGAGGAAACTCGAAATATCTATACTATTATTACACAGTAGATATAAGTTTATGAAAGGAGACTTACAGTGAGCAGCCCCACAATACATTTTTATAATATGAAAGCAGTAAATGAAAGCGATAACCACTTACTCGGTTGTAGTGCTTCCATGTTGTTTGGTTAGTTGTTTAACAAAGAAAGATTGAAAACAACAGTATATTCAAAATCAAAGGAGAAAGTGCTTTAAAAAAGAAAGATTTGGGGCTTACAGCTCAAGGAGAGGCCCAGGGTTTTATCAGTGAGCGCACTGTTTGAATTTGTACAGCGGGACTTATACAAGTGACTGAGGCCCGAAAAAGGTTTTCTGTACAAAGGGATGGGTCTTACACTCTCTCAAGAGGCCCAAAAAGGTTTAAAGAAAAGAGTGGAGCTTATAACTCGAGGGTAGGCCCAAATGATTTTTCGTTTAAAAATGGCGATCGCGCCGAGGTTTTCTTTTAACGCAGAGGGACTTATACGATAAGTGAGACCCAAGATGTTTTGGTTAAAAGGGGGATTGGGTCTTACACTCTAATAGAGGCCCAAAGTGTTTTGAATGGGTCTTATAGCTCAAGGAGAGGCCCAGATGATTTTTATTTTTAAACGGGCGACGATCGCGCCGTTTACTTGTACAGAGGGACTTATACAATGAGTGAGGCCCAAAAGGTTTTTGTACAAGGGGGGATGGGTCTTACACTCTCCCAAGAGGCCCAAAAAGTGTTTTGAAAATGATTTATGAGGGTTGAATTAATCCAAAACCCTAATTTGTTTTCAAAATGTATTTAATTGAATAAAAATTCAATTAAAATGATCAAAAATTGTTTAACACATGGAAAACAAATTGTGATATTGGATTAATGCTTCAAAAATTAAGTATTGACCTACAAAATAATAAGAAAGCATTAAAAGTTGCAAAATCAATGTAGAAAAAATATTTAAAATGCCAAAAATAATCAAAATATTAATTCTTTACAAAAATATCAATTATATGAAATAAATAATATTTTTGGGATTTTTTGTGAAAATAAAATATTTTAACATTTTTGTGAATTATTAAAAAAAGAATCAACTCAAAATCATTAAAACTCAGAGAGAAATTAATTTTTGAATCAATTAAACAAAATCACAAAATTCAAATATTTGAATTTCTAAAAATGGCACCAAGAACAGCTGAAGAACACGCGCGTGTTCTTGGTTTCTCAGATTTGCATTTTCTATCCAATCTACATGAATACGTAATCATATCATGCAATCCACATATCATTATGCTCGCCTCAACTCACGATCATGTCTATGTACTTTAATTTCATTTAAATTAAACATACAACAAGAAATCACGAAGAGACCTCAAGAACCCTAATTTCTGCATGAAGGCTAGGATTTTTGATACACGATTCAAACAATGCAATTAATTGAGGGAAAACATTCCATGCATGATTATGAACATATGGCCAAATTATTGTGCGAGGAAATATGCATAGATTGAGAAATGACCAAGTATGTGCTTACCTCCAAGTCGTGACAGCAAGTTCAAAGTGATTTTTGATTTGGAGGTGTTACAGATGAGTTGTGATGATCTGAACAGCTTCCCTACACCCTATGGATTGTGTTTGGATGGTTGGACTTGATTGAAATTGGCTGGATCATTTGGTACCTCAGCTGCACTTTGGTTAAAACCTTGAGCAACCAGCTGGTGATTTTGTGAAATTGATGTTTCAGAAGTAATCTAAGTGTTTGATCAGCTCATATGTGATGTATGTGAGGTGTGTGAGTGATTGGTTTGATTGGAATTGCTCTCAAACTCAAAACCCGGTAGTGACTTGCCTTAGAAGGCAAAATTGGAGTAAAAGAAGAGATTTTGAGGAAAGCATCTGTTAGATGGCTTTGGTGTACTCAAACTGACCACAATTGAGCTCTATTTATAGTAGAGCAAGTTTGTTTTGCAAGGAATAGTGCATGGCAGCTGGTAAGTAGGTTTGGCCAATGTTGGCAAATGAAAATCCAAGTCTCCTCTAGCCATTGACTAGAGGTTAGGGCACAGAGCTTTGGTTCCCTTGGTCTTGGATAAGTCTTGACTGATTTCAGATGAGAATGGCTCAGTCCATGCCACCTTGATGGTTCCATTGAATGCCTCATTCCAAATTTGAAGTCTTGTCCCTATTTTGGCCATTCTGATATGAACTTCCCCTCGATCCTGGTTTTCTACCAAGGAACTGGTCTTAGTTTCTGATATAAACTTCCCCTCGATCCTGGTTTTCTACCAAGGAACTGGTCTTAGTTTCTTTTGTCAATAAACTTTATTGACAATGGACGCTATTAGTAGCGGTTTTCCCTCAAACTTCTCGCCGAATTTTCCTGGGAGACGCCATTTGAGTGGGAAAAGATTTGATGTCAGACTTGCTAGGGAACCCATTCGTCTGAAATGTAGAGTTGTACAAACTTCTTCGTTGGAGACCCCATTTGTCGATTCTATCGGGGAAAGCGAGTCTCTTGAGAGACTGTTTTCGTTTGGGGTTACATCATACTTTTCTCGGGATCTTCCCGGAGAAATGCCATATGATGGGATCCAATTTTGAGGTGCCAATGACCTTCTCGTCAGTGGTTTTTCGGATCAAAACTGGCGTGCTGCCAAATCTCTGATCACGAGGCTTTCTCTGTGGATTTTCCTTAATCCGGGAAAGCAAGGATATCATCTTCAATGGCGAAGAGTGATGTTTATTAAAAGTTTTCTCTGGCTTTTCAGAGGTTCAAGTTATCAAAGTGGCCAAGTGCCGACTCTGATCTAAAGATACACTAGTGGCGAGATTGTGCAGACGCAACACTTCCTGACGAGGAAAGAACTGACAAACTCGATTGAGAAAACTGTTTATCACTAGGGGACAAGACCGGCTAGAGTGATAACGATGCAATATGAAATGTAAATGCAAATAAAAAATGCATGAAGTACGTATGTATATGCTGACAAAACAGACGCGACATACAGACTAATGGATGAACACAATTGGATACTCGGCCATCGCGGGGCGAAGAAGTACCGTTGGTTCAAAATAGCAATTCCACCTTGCTTAGGAGAGATAGTCCCGTTGGGAGCTATGTTGATCGGGCTTAGGAGATGAGAACTCGGCCGAGGATGTCAGACGAAACATGGTCTCTGACATTATTGATCCTTCATTCAGGAGTACTGGTCTAGAAGGAGTACTTTGATTCTGCAGTTTGAAGTTCGCTTACTTCGGGAGAAGCGATCGATGTTCTTCTGATGTTCAACAGTCAAAAGAAATGCCATCTTTAATTTAAAAGCAGAAAAAGTTTTAACAAGTAAATTCATTTTTGTTTTATTTCAAGAATCGCTGGTTAAATTTAAACAACGTCGTTCTGTAAAGCTAAAACAAGTAAAAAATTACAAACAAAAGCACAAAGGCTCAAATTTTATTGATGGGATGGAGATCAGCCAAACGCGTGATTCCAAAAAGTATATACAAAGTTTGAAAATGGTAATTTACAGGGAAAAGGGCTACGTTGAAACATAACGACCACTATCCTTCTACCAACTTTGAATTCGGGACATCCTGAGCTTCTGTCGAAGATGACCTTTGACTGGAGATTTCCTCCGATAGATGATGTTGTAACTGCTGCTGAGGGACTTGCCTCTGTTGAACATAGTTACTTGCCATTATCCCTAATTTTAGCCTGGATTGTACTATGAGATTTCAAATCCATCGGGATGATTCTTTTCATGTCTCTAACTTTTACCTGGACCGCCCTTTCGGGTTTTCAATCCACCGAGACGTTTTTTTTTTTTAGTTTAGGCGAAGTATTTCTTGACTATATCAACATTCGTGGGATAGGTAAATTCCTCTCCGTCCATGGTTGCAAGTCTCAAGGCGCCGCCTGAGAAAGCTTTCGTGACCACATAGGGGCCATCATAATTTGGGGTCCATTTGCCCCGAGAATCAGTGAGAAATGATTGTATCTTCTTGAGCATAAGGTCTCCTTTTCTGAAGATACGCGGTCGGACCTTTTTGTCGAACGCCCTTTTCATTCTCTGTTGATACAACTGACCGTGGCATAGTGCCGTGATTCGCTTCTCTTCGATCAGGTTCAGTTCGTCGTGTCGACTTTGACACCATTCAGCTTCGGTGAGCTTAGCTTCCATCAATACCCGGATTGATGGGATCTCTACTTCTATGGGGAGCACTGCTTCCATGCCATATACTAGAGAGAAAGGGGTTGCCCCTGTTGAAGTGCGGACAGATGTTCGATAACCGTGAAGAGCAAAGGGTAGCATTTCGTGCCAATCTTTATAGGTTACAACCATCTTTTGAACAATCTTCTTGATGTTCTTGTTAGCCGCTTCTACCGCTCCGTTCATCTTGGGTCGGTAGGGAGATAAGTTATGGTTTTCAATCTTGAACTCTGCACACAACTCTTTCATCATCTTATTGTTCAAGTTAGATCCATTATCAGTAATGATCTCGCTTGGAACACCATAACGGCAGATGATATTGTTTTTGATAAATCGGACCACCACTTGTCGGGTTACATTGGCGTATGACGCTGCTTCGACCCACTTGGTGAAATAATCAATGGCTACAAGTATGAACCGATGTCCGTTTGAATCCTTGGGCTCAATCATACCAATCATATCGATTCCCCATATGGAAAATGGCCACGGGGAAGAAAGAACTTTGAGATGTGATGGCGGTACATGAATTGTGTCGGAGTATATCTGACACTTGTGACACCTCCTCATATACTTGTAGCAGCCGAATTCCATGGTCAACCAATAATACCCGGCCCTGAGAATTTTTCTCGCCATTGTGTGTCCGTTGGCATGAGTGCCAAAGGATCCTTCATGAATTTCTTTCATGAGCATGTCTGCTTCTGGTCTGTCGACGCATCGGAGCAAGACCATGTCAAAATTTCTCTTATAAAGAGTGTCACCGCTCAGGAAGAAGTTTCCAGCCAATCTTCTGAGGGTTTTCCTGTCTTTTCTGAGTGCCCCAGATGGGTTCTCTTGTTTCTGAAGGAAGCATTTGATATCGTGATACCAAGGTCTATCGTCTATGACTGCTTCAATCGCGAAGATGTAAGCGGGCCGTTCAAGGCGCATGATGTCGATCTTAGGTATGTCATTCCATCAACCTACACTAATCATGGAAGAGAGAGTGGCTAATGCATCAGCCATGTGATTCTCATCACGAGGGATGTGATGAAAGTCAACTCTGTTGAAGAAGGGTAACAACCTTCTTGCATAGTCTTTGTAAGGAATCAATCCTGATTGGTATGTGTTCCAATCTCCTTTTATCTGGTTAATAACCAGGGCTGAATCGCCATATACGTCCAAGTTTTTGATCCTTAAATCAATCGCTTCTTCGAGACCCATAATACAAGCTTCGTATTCGGCCTCGTTGTTCGTACATTTGAACGTAAGTCTGGCAGTGAAAGGAATGTGGGAACCCTGAGGGGTAACAATGATTGCCCCAATTCTGTTTCCATAATGATTGACTACTCCGTCAAAGATAAGTCCCCATTGGGAACCTGGTTCTGGCCCTTCACTGGGTAGCGGTTCATCGCAATCTTTCATCTTTAGATACATGACATATTCGTCTGGGAAGTCAAACCCGATTGATTCTTGATCGTCAATCGGTTGATGAGCCAAATGATCGGCTAAAATACTTCCTTTAACGGCTTTCCGAGCATGGTACTCTATGTCATATTCTGATAACAGCATCTGCCAACGGGCAATTCTTCCCGTGAGAGCAGGTTTTTCGAAAACGTACTTGATTGGATCCATTTCGGAGACCAACCAAGTAGTATGACGAATCATGTACTGGCGAAGACGTTTGGCTGCCCAAGCCAAAGCGCAACAAGTTTTCTCAAGCATTGTGTACCGAGTCTCGCAGTCGGTGAATTTCTTGCTTAGATAGTAAATGGCAGACTCTTTTCTTTTAGTTTCGTCTTGTTGGCCAAGTACACATCCCATTGAGTCCTCTAGGACTGTGAGGTAAATGATCAGTGGTCTCCCTTCCACTGGAGGTGATAGAATCGGAGGATTCAACAGATATTCCTTGATACTGTCGAAGGCGGTTTGGCAATCTTCTGACCAAACGCAATTCTGGTTCTTTTTGAGTAATTTGAAAATCGGCGCACACGTCGCGGTCATGAGGAATATGAATCTGGAGATGTAGTTCAAACGTCCCAGGAATCCTCTGACTTGTTTTTCAGTTTTCGGAGAAGGCATTTCTTGAATGGACTTGACCTTGTCAGGATCAACTTCAATTCCTTTCTGGCTGACGATGAACCCTAGTAATTTCCCCGAACGGACACCGAAGGTGCACCTGTTAGGATTCAAGCGGAGCTTGAATTTTCTTAGACGTTCGAACAATTTTGACAGATGTTCAACGTGCTCCTCCTCTGTTCTTGATTTTACAATCAAATCATCGACATATACCTCGATTTCTTTGTGTATCATGTCATGAAACAGAGTAGTCATGGCCCTTTGATAGGTTGCCCCGGCATTCTTTAAACCGAACGGCATTACCTTGTAACAAAAGGTATCCCATGGGGTAATGAACGAAGTTTTCTCCATGTCTTTCGGCGCCATTTTGATCTGGTTATAGCCCGAGAATCCATCCATGAAGGAGAATACTTTGAACTTTGTTGTGCTGTCAACCAGCATGTCAATATGTGGTAAAGGAAAGTCGTCCTTTGGACTTGCCTTGTTTAGATCTTTGTAATCAACACACATTCTGACCTTTCCATCCTTTTTGGGAACGGGTACGATGTTGGCTAACCATTGAGGATATTCAGATGTAGCAAGGAAACCCGCGTCAATCTGTTTCTGTACCTCCTCTTTGATTTTGATAGCCATGTCCGGGTGAGTCCGTCTCAACCTTTGCTTTACTAGCGGACATTCCGATCTCAACGGTAAGTGATGTTCCACGATTTTGGTATCCAACCCTGGCATATCCTGATAGGACCAAGCAAATACATCGGGGAATTCTTTGAGAAGCTTTATCAGATCTTCTCTGGCAGTTGGACTGAGCAGTGCTCCGATCCTGATTTCTTTTCTCCCTTTTTCTGAACCCAAGTTTACCGTTTCCAACGGCTCTTTGTGAGGTTCAATTGACCTTTCCTCTTGTCTGAGTAATTGGGAGATCTCTTCTGGAATTTCGTTGTCATTTTCTTCTTCAGCCTCGAATACCAAGAACTCAAAGTTGGAAGAAGGCATCGGATCGTATGTTTCAACGGGGTTTAAAACAAGCAATTTGCATGACGTGATGATTCGTGTTTAGAAGAGATAGAGAAAATGTAAGTGTGTGCAGTGTTTTGATTTTACTGCTTGTTTTTATTATTGAATGTTTTTTAGGATTACCATTTTCTGAAAAAGCAAAAAGAGAAAACAGCAATTAATGCGGAAATTACAGAACAACGTTATTTTATTAATGCACAAGTCGAATCTTGAAACTACAGCCCTATAAAACAAAACTCTGTCGCTTTGGGCAAAACGAAGAGGGAAATTTACAGAAAGCGAGCCCTATCAAAACATTTGTTTCACCTGGGCAGGGTGAAAGGTTAAAGATGGCAATTACTTTGACTGACGAACGACCTTCGGAACCTCGATAGCAATCCATTGGCGGCGAACTCCTCGGTGAATCACAAAGTCTGGCACCTTCTTTGATTTGTCTTCAGAAATGACGCTGATTTCTGGTGGAGTAGGATCATTGGAATCTGTTTCCCAGGCAGAATTGTCGTAGGAGGATTCCTCTGTTGTATTTTGCATAGCACTTGTGCTCTCAGTTGCATCTCCCCATCCAGTTGGTTGGATATCTTCGAGCCTGATACGAGAGCTTTTGGGAGCAGTGTACTTGACCATAAAGTCGTATTTTCCACTTGGTTGTCCCAGAGTGTCCCAAACTTCTTTGGAACTGGAGAAGTCATCCCTCTTGATGACGTTGACCTCAAAAAAAGCATAGTTGATGAATTCTAGTCCTGCAAACGTTGCGAA
Source organism: Lathyrus tuberosus (assembly GCA_022829125.1). Taxonomy (NCBI): domain Eukaryota; kingdom Viridiplantae; phylum Streptophyta; class Magnoliopsida; order Fabales; family Fabaceae; genus Lathyrus; species Lathyrus tuberosus. Next base: position 9,546,857 of record JALAZF010000174.1, on the reverse strand, counting down.
TTCATCTTTATGTTGAGTAGTTTCTGAATGACCTGAGTGTTGATCCCATGACATAGCGGGGACACATGTATTCTGTTCAATGACGCTCAGCTGAGTTTCATTGTTCGCCTGACTTTCTGGCCCCAAGTCTCCTGGGTAAGGCTGCCACATTGGCAGGCCATCCATTGGGCCATAGTAATTGTGGTCAAAGTTGTCTTTCATCGGAGTGTCTTCCTCTAATGAATTTGGCAGAGCACGGCATCCTTCCGGATCACAATCTCCGTAGATCATTTCGACATCTGATCTTGGTATAAATCTCGGACTTTCTATAGGAAAGCAAAAAGGCATAGGTACCTCTTCCTGAGACATATAGCCGTCCTTGTTAAGGTAGGACTTCCATTCTTCATCTGTGTCAGAGGGATCTTCCTTATTGATAGCATGAACTGTCTGAGACACTGGGTGAAGAAAACCTCCACTGTGGAAGAAGTTTTGAAGGGGATGAAGACTTTCATCGTTGGCGGCTGTCTGGGTACAGGTCACAGAAAAACCAAGACCCATCTTTGTTTTATTGTCAATAGGAATGACAAGTCGTCCCCATCCGGTTGTATCGGTACTCTCGACCGCTTTGATAGCATCATTGTATGAGGAAATCGAGGTTCCTCCTTCAGATTGATCGTTCTTGCTCACCGATAGTGCTTGGAACTGAGTTCCAATAACCTCCTCGGGTTCCACACAAGTAGATGATGATAAGTTGCTCATAAGCAAGGCTTGTTCCCCACAAACCGTGACAAGTTGATCGTTCTTGACGAACTTTAGCTTTTGGTGGAGGGTTGAAGTAACCGCTCCAGCCTGATGTATCCAAGGTCTTCCTAATAAACAACTGTATGTTGCCCGGATGTCCATGACCTGGAAAGTGATTTGGAAAGTGTGAGGACCAATAGTAATGGGAAGATCAACTTCGCCGATAACTGTTTTTCTGGATCCGTCGAATGCTTTGATGACGACTTCGCTGACTCTCATCGGAGGGCCCTTAAATGATAATTGCATCAAAGTGGACTTCGGCATAACATTCAGGGCTGACCCTGTGTCTACCAGTACGTTGGCTAAAGCATCGCCCTGGCAGTTAACTGTAATGTTGAGCGCCATGTTATGACTGCGACCCTCTTCAGGTAATTCCTCATCACTAAATCCCAAATTATTGCAGGAAGTGATGTTAGAGACAATGCTATCGAATTGTCTGATTGTTACATCCTGTTCCACAAAGGCTTGCTCCAAGACTTTCTGTAGAGCCTCTCTGTGTGCTTCTGAACTGAGTAACAGTGATAAGACTGAGATCTTTGAAGGAGTCTGTAACAGTTGTTCAACAATGTTATATTCACTCCTTTGGATGAGCTTTAGCATCTCATATTTGTCTTTTGAAAAGTCGGGATTACTATATTGACCGACTGGTGGATCAGGAATTTCTGCCTGAAGTTCCTTTTCTTTGTTGGATTCTCCGACCCCTCGGTTGAAGATTCGACCGCTCCGTGTTACACGACTGATGTCTGCAATGTTCACGACGGAGGGTAATGGAATTTCCTTTCCATTCTCGATTATTGTTGCACCGTATTTGTAAGGGATTCCCTTAGCTGATTCATACGGTAGTGGCCCCGGTAGATAGATGACTATGGGAACCTTCTGATTTTTCTGACCATCATAAGTAACCTTGATCCGTTCCCGGTTGGGAACTCTAGATTCGTCAAGTAGAGGGATGATGGCAAAAACATCCCTGGTCCTGTGATGACCAGAGATCGTGACAACATCCTCAACTTGCTCGGCAAGGTAGTTCGACGACCAAATGATGGGTCCTGAACCTGGATATGGACGAATTTCTCCATGATCGACCTGACCCTGAAGAACTGCTCTCACAAGGTAACACCCTTGGTTACTTTCCGAACAGACGCTGCAACTGTCATAGTTGTGTGGTGGCACCTGGCCACGCCCACTTTGAATACAATGTAACTTCACTAGGTTACCTTCCATTGATCGGACATCCTGACTTTGACGACGAGTAGGATTCCTGTGATTGATACTAATCTGCTGAGTATCTTCGTCCATATAGATTGGCATCCACCAATGATTTAACAAGTGCTAAAGTGCCTCCTGGACAAGGGTACAACCTCAATCGTTTTCGCAACCTGCTTTACAGTTTTGATAATCATGTGATATTAAGAATCCGAGTCGGACCTGCTCAGCATGTAACTCTACCAGGTTGGTATTCATCGCGCGAATGTCAAAGATCTGAACCATGTTGATTTGATAGGAGTTCCTATCATGGTAGTCTTGGATCCATCCAAGATCCATCAGACGCTGGAGGGCCTCTTGTATGAAAGAGCATCCCTGTTTGTTTACCGAGCAAATCAGACAGGAACTGTAATCATGTCGCGGAAGATTATGATACTGGCTTTGCCTTGAGTACATTGCCACCAAGTTGACATTCATCGCACGGATGTCGTGGTTTTGAATGACGTTGGAATTCGTGTAAACCATGTTAACTCCACGAACTCGGTGCTCTTGGATCCATTCAAGATCCATTTGTTCCTGTAGAGCTGCATGCACTACAGAACATCCCTGGTTGTCTTTAGAGCAGATATCACACTGGTGATAATTATGAGGTGGCACATGGCCATATCCACTCTGTCTACAATGCATCTTGACCAGATTGGTCCCCAATAAGAGTACATCATGAATTTGATAGACATTGTTAGTATCTTTCTCAATCAGATTGACTGCAGCTTTCTCGCGTTGAGGCAGCGGGTTCGTAAGAACATTAGGATTTGTATCTTTGAAAGATAAGAGCCCGCTCCTAAAAAGCTTTTGCACGTCGGACTTGAAATTGAGACAAGTCTCAATGTTATGCCCTGAACCTCCTTGATGATAAGGGCACGTTTGATCCGCTTTAAACCAAAAAGGCGGATTTTTCGGAACTGAAAGGGGAGACTTAGTCTGAATGTGCCCCTTAGCCAGCAGTAATGGAAACAACTCTGCGTACGTTACGGGTATAGGATCAAATCCTGGTGGCCGTGTCGTACGGTTGTTGTTATATGGAGGACGAGCCTGTTGAAGAGGCTGTTGTGTCCTTTGTTGGTCAGGTTGGCTCTGTGCAACCTGAGGTTGATACATAGGAACAGGCGCGGGGCCGATAGCAGGAGTAACAGCTGTTACTGGCTGATAACGTCGCCTTTGCTTTCCGAGAGAGATATTCCCAATATCTTGATCTTTTTTCTCAGGGAGAGCACTACCGTATTTTTTAGTACCGCTCGTTGATCCAGTGTCTTTTACCAAACGTCCTTCTCGGACGGCTTCCTCAAGACGTACACCCATGCCGACCATTTCGGTGAAATCACTGGGTGCACTGACAATCATTCGGTCATAGTAAAATGAGCTTAAGGTCTTTAAGAAGATCTTTGTCATCTCTTTTTCCTCAAGAGGTGGACAAATTTGAGCGGCAATTTCACGCCACCTTTGAGCATACTCCTTAAAGGTTTCCTTTTCCTTTTGCGACATCGATCTGAGTTGATCTCTGTCGGGTGCCATGTCCAAATTGTATTTGTATTGTTGGACGAAGGCAGTACCAAGATCTCTGAATGTACTGATCGTAGTACGGTTTAAACCCATGTACCATTTGAGTGCGGCACCGATTAAACTATCCTGGAAGTAGTGAATCAACAGGTCCTGATTCTCCGTCTGAGCTGACATCCGCCGAGCGTACATCACCAGATGGCTCTGAGGGCAAGAGTTACCCTTGTATTTTTCAAAGTCGGGCACTTGGAACTTGTGCGGGACTTTCACATTTGGGACCAAGCAAAGGTATGCGGCGTCCTTTCCAAATAGATCCTGACCGCGAATGGCTTGAAGCTCTTTCTGCATTTCCAAGAACTGCTCCTAGAATTCATCCATTCTATCAAACATAGTTTCCTTCTTACCAGAAGGTGTCTGTGGAATCTGTCCTTCTGGGATAGTGTGCACCATAGGGGGTGGTACCGTGACTACGGCAGTAAGTCTTGGCGCCTCTCGAAGTTTGTAACCTTCAGGAGTCTTGAGTATGCCCCTGACATCTTCGTTTTCCCGAAGTTTGTAACCTTCAGGCCCAGCGGCTTCTGTTGCGATTCCCAGATCTTCAGTGATCGGCGGAACATATCCTTCCGGGATATAGTTAACAGGCATGCCCCAAGGACGATCTTTCGGCATCTGATACCTAGGATCATACTTTTCTATGATGGGCGTTGAGGTGATCTATGAGATCACAGTCCTTTGTAGCTGAGCTTCTGCCATGGCTTGCATGTCGTTACGAAGCTTTCTCATATCCTCTCTCAGAGCGTCGATCTCTTCTTTCAACTCTCTGTTTTCTTCCTCAAGATCATCCATCTTTTTCTGACGATTGGCCCGAGTATTATACGAATGAGACAGTTTGACTCTAGAATCGAGACACAAACGTGAGATTCGTAGGGAAGAAGAATACGCGATGCGAAAATGATGAATGCAATGATTATATTAATTGTTTTTTGGTTTAATCAAAATAAACTTCGACAATTAGATTGCAAATATCAAACAGTGGGGAAACCCCTTTTTATTGAATTCCAAAGGATTACAGAAATGGAAATACAGTAGATTACAAAATGCAGAAACATAAACCTAAACTAATGGGTCCCGAGTCATCTTCTTTGACCGGGGCGCTTGGGCCGTTGTCGGGTTGTCATTTCTTTGCCAGGTGAAAGGAGCGAGCAAATTCCTTTGGTCATCTTGATTCTCTACAGCATGTTGCTCCAAAATTTCAATCAGAGCATCTTTCTCTTTTAGTAGTTGTTGTATTTGGATACACTCTACGTCGAGGGTGCGGTACTTGTTCTTCCAAGATCTTCTTTCCTTTTGAACTTTGTTGAGAGTAACCTGAAGCTTTTCAGTTTCCGTCATGAAGTACATGACAGTTTCCCTCGGTGGAAGAATTCCGTAACGAGGATAAGGCATCTTTAGCTTGAGAGCTCTAGTTTGTACCCAATGGAGATAAGGCTCCACCGAGACACAATCCGGTTTTCCCAGAGACTCTCGTCCTTTCTTATGAACCTGTATCCAAGCTTGCACTATTTCCATCTTTAGTGCTCTGTCATTTTCTCCTTCTTTGAAGAAAAGACCTTCCAGATGAACACCCAGTGGGATGTGTCTCATCGGGTATCCAAATTGACGAAGAACTAATATCGGATGATAGTTGATTCCTCCATTAGTTCCTATGAGGGGTACGCTGGGGAAGTCTCCACAACGGTCAATGATTCTGATTCCCTCATAAATCCTTTTACACCAATCTATATCAGAGTTGGTGAGGGACATGATCTTCTGCGACCAACGTAAGACACTCTTGCAATCCCAAAAAGCAGCAGACTTGGGCAAGTGAGAGATAAACCATTTGTAGAGCAAAGGTACACAGCATGTGATCTCCCCTCCGCTGTACAAATTTCCCAAGTGTACAGAATGATACGCATCTGCAAGCAAAGTCGGCACAGGGTTTCTAATGAGAAAAACCTTAATAGCGTTGATATCGACGAAGTTATTGATGTTGGGAAACAAAAATAACCCGTAGGTGAGCAAGACAAAGATGCTTTCAAAAGCAGTCTCGTTCCCTATACTAGCGAAGTATAGAGCCTTTTTCGTCAAGAACTGGGCTGGCAAACCTTGGATGCCACCCTTAGTGGTCGTGTGAGTCCTGACCTCAGACTCGTCCAAATGAATTGCTATTGCAATAGTCTGATTCTTTGGAATTTCTTCCAGTCCAGAAAATGGAGCTCGATCAGTGATATGTAAATTAGTCAGATGAGAATACTCCTCCAGCGTTGGTGATAGCTGGTAATCCGGGAATGTGAAACAGTGATAAACCGGATCATAGAACTGAATGAGAGCGTCCATGATCCCCTTAATCACATGGACTCTTAACAGTGGTAGCAAACCACCGTGCTTGGCTCTGAAAGCCTCTGGGTTAACGATCATCCTTGCTAACTTTCTCAAATCCTCTAGCTTTGGAAACTTGAAGGTATACTGGCGAGTTCTCCTTCTACCGAAATCCATTAATGCAATCTTTTTCTCTGATATTTGCAATCACAGTCTTAGTTTAATTTGAAAAACAGAGAGACTAGAAGAGAAAGTTTTTTGAGTGTTTTAATGTTTTATTAAATGGATGCATAAATGCAGCACACAAAAACATAGAAAAAACATGGGGTCAAAGGGTCGTTGTCATGAAGTCAAGTCTCTACCCATCCCCAAAGGTTTATACTAAGGTGATTTTTGTACGTGTACTCATTATCATCAGCTCCTCCCAGGAAAGCAAAACAACAAGCAGATCGCCAGCGAGTTGTAAAGCAATCTTAGAGTAAGTGCCATTCACCGAGAATAGATCACCAGCCTCAAATGAGGGTAGTATCGCATAACAACTATTTTCGATAGTTTCCGCACTACGAAAGGGTTTGGCTCCTCAGCTTCTCAGACTTAACAACCGGCCCATTGGCTAGAAGAGTGAATGGGTTGCGTTAGTCAGCCTCCACTGAGGTTGATGGTCGACCCCGTCGTCATCACTTATCTTAAGTGTATACTCAATCTTTCCACATACGGCATCACCCGCATTCCCAGTAGCAGAAAAATAAACACGTATAGCAATTAGGAAAAGCAGTATATATATTTGTCCTAAACATCCTAGACTTATAAAGCTATGATTCATAAGTTCCTGACAGAAAATGGGTTCCCCGGCGGAAGCCCCAATCTGTGGTATTTCACACAAGAGGTGAAAAGGAAGACCGTGCCTAGATCTAACTTTGAAAGGCCCCACGGTGGGAGCCACTTTTCTGTAGCGAGCGATTGTGGACACGGTTCTTAAGCGTTGGTCGCTCTCTGCGATTGAGCTTTAACTACAGGTCGATTCATTTTTTATCCTATTGTGAGCTGAATAAGGAAGGGAAATAGATGTCTCCAATTAACCCTGCTTTGCATACTCAGTTTAAACAGCGGTCTGTTAGGTTACGAATGCTATCAATGTGGAGGGGCCTTTGTACTGGTTATTTGTATTTTCGCCAATACTGTTTTCTTTCCTTTTTTTTTACCTGGGCAGAAGGTTTCTGGTGGGGAACAAGGATTAGGATGTTAGGAATGATGCTTTTGAATTACTGCTTTTGATTGATGGGATTTGGGTTTTTTGTTGATTGCGCTCGCTAAGATCTTTTCTTTCGATCTTATGCCTACGTATTCCCGTTTACCGAAACATGGAAATCAGAGCATTCGTAGTTCCTCCTATTCTATGGGAGGAAATTGGTTTTTGGTGTCTTGTTCAAATCCCAAGACGTGAAGCAAAAGGTAGTTTGTATCTTGATCAAAGCCCAAGATGTGAAGCTGAAAGGTCTATTTGTGTCTTGTTCAAAGCCCAAGACGTGAAGCTGAAAGATCTCGACTTTAAGAGAATTTGTCATCTCTAAAGAGGGGAGAAGGAGAATTACTTTAACTGGGATACACGGATCCGGGCAATGCCATAATTTCCGAAGAAAGGGTTTTAACCTGAAAGAGAAGACTTTAACTCAGTGTAGAGCAATGCCATCTTTCCTTAGGAATTTCTCATGCTAAAAGAGGGACAGTGGCGTGGATATAGATGATCCAGAGGCTTGCCGCTTACAGCGATTAGATGAAGGGAAAGGAGTTGTTGATGTTTGTGTACTGTGAACGAGGCACAACTTTGATGCTAAAAGGTTGATTGGATCAACCAGTGGTTTTCTTATACAAAGCCTAAGAGGAGGCTATTTGTATCTCGTACAAAGCCCGAGAGAGAGGCGAGAAGGTTTTGACTTGACGATAAAGTCTTTTGGTGTCTCGTATAAAGCCCGAGAGAGAGGCTAAAAGGGTTGACTCAACAAGAGAATCTTTTATACTCAACAAGAGAGTGTTTTTGTATCTCGTATGAAGCCCGAGATGGAGGCTAAAGTTTTTTTGGCTCAAAAAAAGCACCTTTTTGTATCTCGTATAAAGCCCGAGATGGAGGCGAAAAGGTGATTGACTCAACGAGGGAGTCCTTATGTGTCTCGTACAAAGCCCGAGAGAGAGGCTAAAACGTTGTTTGACTCCGCTGGGGAGAATCATTGTACAAAGCCCAAGAGAAGGCTGAGGTTACTGTGTCAGTTAAGTGACAGGTCCAGTATACTGATTTTGAAAGAGAAAATCAGTTCTTATATGAGCATCACTGTACTCATGGGTTAGATCTGAGGATCGGGGTTGTTTCCTTTTCTTTGAGGAAACTGGAAATCCAAAGGGTATTGAGACTGTCCGAGTCTGCGGGTTTCCTTCCTATTTAACGAAGGGGGTCACTTGAGAATGTCTTTGAGACTCAAGGAGATTAGACTGTCCAAGTCTATAGTTTTTTCTTTTGTACTATGCTTTGAGAAACAGTAGTAGACTCTATGAAAGGATTGTTCTATGAGGATGACTAGGTTCTGTTCCTATACCTCTAGGAGGTCGTCGGGACAATTTGTACGAAGCCCAAGAGGAGGCTGGAAACTTTTAAGAAGTCGGCGGGTCCTTGTACGAAGCCCAAGAGGAGGCTATCATTCCCGGAGGAAGAGATCATTATACGAAGCCTAAGAGGAGGCTGTGAATACTTCTAAGAAGCCGTAGTGTCCTTAAATAATGCCCAAGAGGAGGCCGATGCTTTTAAGAAGCTCGTGGGTCTATCATCTCCTTTCCATTAGGAGAGATAACTCTTTTAAAGATAAAAACCACTGGTAAACGTGCGAGGTTTACTATCCAGCAACTTTTAACCTTTTAAAGAGGGTTCCTTAGTTAAGGTCCAAGATTATGACCGTAGTGGGTACCCAAACCCCGAGACATTCAAGGAAAGCTATCCACAAGGAATAGATCAAGTCAGGAAAGTTCGAAAATTTGGAAGAAACTCAAAGATGCCATTCACGGAGAATACATTCATCTTGGGGAGTAGAGCTTCTTGACGATTCCTAAGGAGGACAGCCGAAGAGAAGACTGTATCTGGTACTCCTATTGGGGATCTAGACGTCTATCTCTACGAATAAATGAAACGGCGTCACCTAGTTCTAGACGTAGTTGCCGGGGAAACTCGAAATATCTATACTATTATTACACAGTAGATATGAGTTTATGAAAGGAGACTTACAGTGAGCTGCCCCACAATACAGTTTATAATATGAAAGCAGTAAATGAAAGCGATAACCACTTACTCGGTTGTAGTGCTTCCATGCTATTTGGTTAGTTGTTCAACAAAGAAAGATTGAAAACAACAGTATATTCAAAATCAAAGGAGAAAGTGCTTTGAAAAAGAAAGATTTGGAGCTTACAGCTCAAGGAGAGGCCCAGGGTTTTATCAGTGAGCGCACTGTTTGAATTTGTACAGCGGGACTTATACAAGTGACTGAGGCCCGAAAAAGGTTTTCTGTACAAAGGGATGGGTCTTACACTCTCTCAAGAGGCCCAAAAAGGTTTAAAGAAAAGAGTGGGGCTTATAACTCGAGGGTAGGCCCAAATGATTTTTCGTTTAAAAATGGCGATCGCGCCGAGGTTTTCTTTTAACGCAGAGGGACTTATACGATAAGTGAGACCCAAGATGTTTTGGTTAAAAGGGGGATTGGGTCTTACACTCTAATAGATGCCCAAAGTGTTTTGAATGGGTCTTATAGCTCAAGGAGAGGCCCAGATGATTTTTATTTTTAAACGGGCGACGATCGCGCCGTTTACTTGTACAGAGGGACTTATACAATGAGTGAGGCCCAAAAGGTTTTTGTACAAGGGGGGATGGGTCTTACACTCTCTCAAGAGTCCCAAAAAGTGTTTTGAAAATGATTTATGAGGGTTGAATTAATCCAAAACCCTAATTTGTTTTCAAAATGTATTTAATTGAATAAAAATTCAATTAAAATGATCAAAAATTGTTTAACACATGGAAAACAAATTGTGATCTTGGATTAATGCTTCAAAAATTAAGTATTGACCTACAAAATAATTAGAAAGCATTAAAAGTTGCAAAATCAATGTAGAAAAAATATTTAAAATGCCAAAAACAATCAAAATATTAATTCTTTACAAAAATATCAATTATATGAAACAAATAATATTTTTGGGATTTTTTGTGAAAATAAAATATTTTAACATTTTTGTGAATTATAAAAAAAAGAATCAACTCAAAATCATTAAAACTCAGAGAGAAATTAATTTTTGAATCAATTAAACAAAATCACAAAATTCAAATATTTGAATTTCTAAAAATGGCGCCAAGAACAGCTGAAGAACACGCGCGTGTTCTTGGTTTCTCAGATTTGCATTTTCTATCCAATCTCCATGAATACGTAATCATATCATGCAATCCACATATCATTATGCTCGCCTCAACCTCACGATCATGTCTATGTACTTTAATTTCATTTAAATTAAACATACAACAAGAAATCACGAAGAGACCTCAAGAACCCTAATTTCTGCATGAAGGCTAGGATTTTTTATACACGATTCAAACAATGCAAATAATTGAGGGAAAACATTCCATGCATGATTATGAACATATGGCCAAATTATTGTGCGAGGAAATATGCATAGATTGAGAGATGACCAAGTATGTGCTTACCTCCAAGTCGTGACAACAAGTTCAAAGTGATTTTTGATTTGGAGGTGTTACAGATGAGTTGTGATGATCTGAACAGCTTCCCTACACCCTATGGATTGTGTTTGGATGGTTGGACTTGATTGAAATTGGCTGGATCATTTTGTGGTACCTCAGCTGCACTTTGGTTAAAACCTTGAGCAACCAGCTGGTGATTTTGTGAAATTGATGTTTCAGAAGTAATCTAAGTGTTTGATCAGCTCATATGTGATGTATGTGAGGTGTGTGAGTGATTGGTTTGATTGGAATTGCTCTCAAACTCAAAACCCGATAGTGACTTGCCTTAGAAGGCAAAATTGGAGTGAAAGAAGAGATTTTGAGGAAAGCATCTGTTAGATGGCTTTGGTGTACTCAAACTGACCACAATTGAGCTCTATTTATAGTAGAGCAAGTTTGTTTTGCAAGGAATAGTGCATGGCAGCTGGTAAGTAGGTTTGGCCAATGTTGGCAAACGAAAATCCAAGTCTCCTCTAGCCATTGACTAGAGGTTAGGGCACAGAGCTTTGGTTCCCTTGGTCTTGGATAAGTCTTGACTGATTTCAGATGAGAATGGCTCAGTCCATGGCACCTTGATGGTTCCATTGAATGCCTCATTCCAAATTTGAAGTCTTGCCCTATTTTGGCCATTCTAGGTTCAACATGTTATTTCTTGTTCCATGGACTTTGGAGGTTTGGCTCAGTGATTGTCCCCTTTAGATTCAATCCTCTGAGGTGTCCAAGTGGATAGGAGCAATTTAATTTGGCTGATTTTGGCAAATCGACCAAAGTTGCAAATTCTGCCTTGCCTTGACAGATTTCAGCAAGGCAACTTGGCAATGTTGTATCTCAGGGTGTAGGTTGAATTTGGCAATGTTCTTGGCCATTTTGGAAAGCTCGTACATGATACAACAACTGTTTGAACAAGTTTGGTTTTGATCTCTTTTGATTCCAAGTGAAAAATCCCCCTACATTTGGCAAAAAGTGAGGCAGAATCTGACTTAGTGAAAATTTCACTAAGTGTTGGAAAAAGTGACATTTTCACTTTTCAACCACTTTGATCACTCCATAACTCAAAATCCTTAATGAATTGGAATGACTTGTAGTTGAAGTTTTTGTAGGTGATAATGAGGGCTACAAATCCATCTTTGGATGAGAAAAAATGGCCTTGTGGTTTAGGAGTTATGGTCCTCCAAAGTTGGTACCTTTGCCACTTTATTTTTAACTTAGAAAAATTTCTAAGTTTTATGGTGATTCAAATCATACATTAACATCATTTTAGGGCTAAAAATCCATTTTGGTGAAAAATCTCAAAAAGTCAAAGTTGACTTTTGTGCACAGTTGACTTTTTATCAGATGAATTCCAAACTGTGCAATTCTTCAGGAAATCATGTCCTTGACCTAAATCAAACTTGATGGACATGTTCCATGGGTGTCATAGGGTATATTCAATCATGTATTAGGGTTTGGGAGCATGTCCTGGTCAAAAGTCAAAGTTACAGTTACTTTTCTCTTAAAACCCTAATTGTGGTGCAGATGAAATTGAGACTTGTTGCTCAAGCTTCTTGGATCAATCCATTGTTCCAAATGGATCAATATGGTATATTAGAGACCCTAAAATCATGTCTTGAGGTATTGGCTCATGGTTTGCCCTAAAAGTCAACTTAGGGGTGAATTAGGTCAAGAAACCCTAATTCCTGATTTTTGATGAATGCATCCCCTGAGGCAAAATTGACTTGATGCATGGGTTCATGAGGTTCCATGAAGTATATTAGGTTATGTTTTGGATCATTGCCTTGTGCCCAGATGAAAATTTCCATTTGGAGGCCCTGGTCGACCAAAACCCTAATTTGGTGACACTGTCATTCTTGAGACTTGATCCACCTAGAAGGGAGCAGCTTTGTGCTTAATCCTTGAAGTAGGAGTCCTTTTGATCCTTTGAGGATGTTTTAGAGATTAGACAAGTTGAAGATCATGTCATTTCTTGATTGATCCTTTGTCTAAGCACTCAGAGAGGGCTTGAAACCCTAATTTTGATTGTATTGGATGCTCACCCATCTTTGGGGAGACTGATGAAGTATGATGGCCCATCCATATTGTGATGATGATTTTCACAATGACGGGAAATCTAAGTGGTCAAAATTTGGGGTATTACACACTATGCATCAGAAGTTGAAGTACATGGTAGACGGATATGTAGTGACGGTTTGCGATGAAGAAGATATCATGATAAGTCACTTGTCTACTTTCAAGTATGTGGAGGTAGATGGCGAAATACATGAAACTTTATGTCAGGGTTTTGAAGCGGTGAATATCCCTGAAGAATCTCTCAAGGAAGTCAGTCAATCTGAAGTGGTAAAGCAGCCGATAGTGGTATATCAGCCAGAGGTTTCTATGTCTTCCTTCAAGGATGCACGGGCTGTGGTTGAAGCCGGCAGTTCACAGAAATGGGGTCAAGTTATCGAGGTCCAGAAAAAGCAGAATACTTACGGGCTGGGATATAAGCCACCCAGGCGTCCTGAGGATCCTCCCAAGTTTTATGGCCCGGTTCGTTTTACCAGTGCTGGTGTGTTCTTTGACAGAATCAATGCTATTGATGTGGAAGGGGATAGCGATTGCGATATGGATAATTGGATCCGCCCCTGCATTCCAGGTCAAAGTATTTGCAAATGGTCATCAGAGAAAGCCATTCAAGTGACCAGCCCAGTGTAATTGCTTTTTTTTTTCTGTTATGACAATCCTACGTTCTGCCCAAGACGTAGTGATTTTTGTTTGTAGGGCTTGAATATTTTGTGTGTTTTCTTTATCATTATTAAATGAGGTTTTTCACATTCAAATATTTTGATCCCTGTCTTTCTGTTTTTACTTTATGTATTAAATCACATCAAAATGGCAATGTGTTTTTGTTTGTTGCATACATAATAAACATAAATCATCAATCATGCAGGTTTCCTTGTTCAGATACCACCAATCATGATTCAGCTATGGCTCGGTATGATTTCGACAATCCCATCTATCAGGCTGAAGAAGGGACTGATGAAGATTATGACTTGCCCGAGGAATTAGCCAGACTGTTGAAACAGGAAGAAAGGGTCATTGTACCTCATCAGGAGGAAATCGAGATTGTTAACTTGGGAACTGAGGACGCCAAGAAAGAAGTAAATATTGAGGCTGCTTTGGAAGACAGTGTAAAGGAAAGATTGATTGAAATGCTTCGAAAGTATGTGGATATCTTCGCCTGGTCTTACCAAGACATGCCTGGGCTTGACACTGACATCGTGGTACACCGGCTACCGCTCAAAGAGGGATGTACTCTGGTTAAGCAGAAGCTGAGAAGGATGAAACCGGAAATGTCTGTCAAGATTAAAGAAGAGGTTCAGAAACAGATAGATGTTGGATTTCTGGCTGTGACAAGTTATCCTCTGTGGGTTGCTAACATTGTGCATGAACCTAAGAAGGATCGAAAGGTCAGGATGCGTGTTAATTATAGAGATCTGAATAGAGCAAGCCCGAAAGACGATTTCCCGCTTCCTCACATTGACGTGTTAGTGGACAATACTGCTCAATACTCTGTATTTTCCTTCATGGATGGCTTCTTTGGGTATAACCAAATCAAAATGGCCCTAGAGGACATGGAGAAGATGACGTTCATAACACCATGGGGATCATTCTGTTACAAGGTAATGCCCTTTGGATTAAAAATGTTGGGGCAACCTATCAGCGGGCGATGGTGACTCTCTTTCATGATATGATTCACAAAGAGATCGAGGTCTATGTTGATGACATGATCGCGAAGTCACAAACAGAGGAAGAACATCTGGTGAATCTTCAGAAGCTGTTTGAAAGGTTGATAAAGTTCAGACTGAGGTTGAATCCGAACAAGTGCACCTTCAGGGTGAGATTTGGAAAATTACTGGGTTTTATTGTCTGTGAAAAAGGTATCGAGGTTGATCCTGCTAAGGTAAAAGCCATACAAGAAATGCCTGAACCGAGAACAGAAAAAGAGGTTCGTGGTTTCTTAGGGAGGTTGAACGACATTGCTAGATTCATCTCTCATCTTACAGCCACGTGTGAACCAATATTCAAATTGTTAAGAAAAGATCAAGCGGTCAGGTGGAACGAAAATTGTCAAAAGGCGTTTGAAAATATAAAAGAATATTTGCAGGAACCATCGATCCTTATGCCGCCAGTGCCAGGAAGGCCATTGATTATGTATCTTACGGTTCTTGAGAATTCAATGGGGTGTGTGCTCGGTCAACACGACGAGTCAGGTAGAAAAGAGCATGCCATCTACTACCTTAGTAAAAAATTCACTGAATGTGAGTCAAGATACTCAATGCTGGAAAAAACATGTTGTGAACTCGCTTGGACAGCTAAGTGTTTGAGGCCGTATATGTTAAACCACACAACCCTCTTGATTTCTAAGATGGATCCGATCAAGTATGTGTTTGAAAAGCAGGCGCTTTCTGGGAGAATAGCCCGTTGGCAGATGGTTCTGACAGAATACGATATTCAATATGTTTCCCAAAAGGCCATTAAGGGAAGTGTTTTGTCAGAATATCTTGTTGAACAACCAATTGAGGATTATCAACCGATGAAGTTTGAATTTCTTGATGAGCATATTATGTATTTGAAGATGAAAGACTGTGAAGAGCCGTTATCCGATGAAGGGCCTGAAATTGGATCCCAATGGAAGCTGGTCTTTGATGGGGTTGTTAACTCATACAGTAACGGAATTGAAGCAGTCATTACGACTCCAAAGGGTTCTCATATACCCTTGAGTGCCCGGTTAGCGTTCATATGCACCAACAATGAGGCTGAGTATGAAGCATGCATCATGGGGTTAGAAGAAGTGATTGATTTGTGAATCAAGAACCTTGATGTTTATGGTGATTCCGTGTTGGTAGTTAATCAGATTACAGGTGAATGAGAAACTCGTCAAGCGAATTTGGTTCCTTATAACAACTATGTCAGAAGGTTGTTACCTTTCTTTGACAGAATCGATTTCCATCATATACCCCGGTTGGAGAATGAGATGGCAGATGTGTTGGCAACGTTGTCTTTGATGTATCAGGTGAATCGTTGGAATGAAACCCCCTCAATCAGAATCATGCGTCTGGATAGACCCGCTTTTGTGTTTGTCGTTGAAGGGGTATCAAATGGCAAACCTTGGTATCATGATATTAAGGTTTTTCTGAAGAGTCAAGAGTATCCAGAGGGTGCGTCTGCCAAGGATAAGAAAACTCTGAGGAGGTTGGCCGGGAATTTCTTTTTGAATAAAGATGATGTGATGTATAAGAGGAACTTTGACATGGTCTTGCTACGTTGTATGGATGAACACGAGGCAAGCCTATTAGTGGAAGAGGTTCATGAAGGATCTTTCGGTACTCATGCCAATGGGCATGCTATGGCTAGAAAGCTGTTGAGAGCGGGGTATTACTAGATGACTATGGAGTCTGACTGTTTCAAATACGCCCGAAAATGTCATAAATGCCAGATTTATGCAGATAAGGTGCATGTGACGCCTACTCCTCTGAATGTGTTGTCATCACCTTGGCCCTTTGCTATGTGGGGCATTGATATGATTAGAAAGATTGAGCCAACTGCTTCCAATGGGCATCATTTCATTTTTGTTTCCATTGATTACTTCAAGAAGTGGGTGGAAGCAGCCTCGTAAGCTAACGTCACCAGAAAAGTGGTTGCCCGGTTTATCAAGAAGGACATCATCTGCTGGTATGAAGTCCCGGAGAGAATCATTACTGATAATGGTTCAAATTTGAATAACAAGATGATGAAGGAGCTATGTTAGAGCTTTAAGATTGAGCATCACAATTCTTCTCCCTATCGTCCGAAGATGAATGGGGCTGTTGAAGCGGCGAATAAGAATATCAAGAAGATTGTACAGAAGATGGTGGTAACGTATAAAGACTGGCGTGAGATATTGCCTTATGCTTTACACGGTTATCGTACTTCAGTATGCACATCAACTGGGGCAACTCCTTTCTCATTGGTATATGGTATGGAAGCAGTTCTACAAGTAGAGGTTGAGATTCCTTCTTTGAAAATTTTGGCGGATGTGAAGCTTGATGAAGCTGAATGGGTGCGCTCTAGATTGAATTAGCTTAATCTTATCGAGGAAAATAGATTGGCAGTCATTGCACATGGTCAGTTGTATTAGAGCCGGATGAAGAAAGCCTTTGATCAGAAAGTGCGTCCTCGATGTTTTCAGGTGGGTGAATTGGTTTTGAAAAGGATCCTTCCTCCTCAAACAGATCACAGGGACAAATGGACTCCAAACTACGAAGGACCATATGTAGTAAGACATGTTTTCTCTGGTGGAGCCTTATTACTCTCAACTATGGATGGCGAAGATTTTACGTCCCCTGTGAACGCAGACGTAGTCAAAAAGTACTTTGTGTAAAAGAGACCCGCTGGACATAAAAAGAAGATCCAGGAAAAAAAGGACATCCCGGCGAACCATAAAAAAGAAAAGGTTTGGGAAAAAATTAAGGATAAAAAGAAAAGAAAAGAATAAACCCGCAAAGTTGAAAACCTGGAAAGGCAAATTTGGCAAAAATGGGTATCCCGGTGGATTGAAAACCCGAACAGGGCCATCCAGGCAAAAGTTAGGGATTTGAAAGCAAGAGGCTACGATCTGCGTTCGATCTATGAACACTTTTGATACTTGGAAATTTCGAAGGAAAGGAATCAGTCCAGTCAGTCTCTTCGAAGGTCAAAGCATCTGCGGATAAACGCGCCATATCGGGTCATAGCTGAATTGAATCATGATGGATATATGTTCCCCATATTGCCGACATGTGTATTTTCTTTTACTTCTTTTGTGCAATTACCTCTTTTCAGGATTTGCTTCCAAATGTAAATGCCTATTTACAGGCCAATTCATTCAATAAAATTTTCATTTTTCACTCAAAGAGCTTTCCATTTGTGTTTTTACTTTAACTACTTTTGTTCGTGAAAACGTCCGATATTTTTGATAAACATTGCATGCGAAAATGGTAAGCTTTGCGAAGCATATCGAAAAACAGTGGTAATTTCTCACACAACAGTCATTAGGATGGTAATCTAGATAGCCATTTTGCATATACTGTTGATTTTGTTTGCAGGGTAGCAGGATTTCTCCCCAGTAGAGCTATTCTCCTCAGCATTGAAATTTCATCCTCCTCAGCAGGTTGTTGCTCTCCCCAGCCAGAGTACAGAGATTATTTCCCCAGCTAGAGTTGTGGTTGATTACTCTCTTAGCAAGCAGCCAGAAGTTGATACTTATGTATCCCCAACAAGAGATTGATGGAATACCTTCTTTGGACAAAGATGTTGTTTTCCCCACAGAGTCTGAACACCTATTTTCCTCAGCTAGTCAGGAAATGTTTTCTCGCCAGCAACGGTATGGTCTGATCCCCAACGGATGAGTAAGCTTGATGTTATTCTTTAGCAGAGTTGATGTCGTCCACCTCCGTTCCCCAAGCGGGATTGCTAATAGTGGCTTACATTCCCCAGCAGGGTGAAGGTACACATGTCTCCCAGCAGTAGGTTAAGTTCAATAATATCCCCAAGCAGGTTCGGTATTATTGACTTGTCTCCCCAAGCAGAGTTTGGTGGTGATCTTCACAGCGGTTTGTTCAACAGCGGTTGACATCCCCAGCAAGTTTAAGTCCAATTGTTATTGGCATACTTCAGATCCAGGTTTTGGATTCTGTCTTCGGTAGAAGTCATTGGTAATCCCCAGCGGAGAGAAATTCTCTTTGGGGTCCACTTTAATAGCTTTTTTATCCATCTCCAATAGAGTAAAATTTCTCTCAGAGTTTTTTCATCTCCAGCAGAGTTTGTGATCAGGAAGTCGTTCAGTGAAATCTTCCTCAGCAGGATCTTTTAATTCAGAGGATAATTTAGATTGTCATCCCCGGTGGAGGGCCTTCGTCTTCAACATTTATTTTTCTAGAGCGCCTCTTTTGCATTGCACAATCATTTTCGCATGGCATTCTCCCAAACGTGTAGCATTTCCATTTCGTATGGAGCATTACACCATAGAAAATTCAAGCATATGCATTCGAAGCATAAGCCAAGTTTGATGTTTGTTACCAGTTTCTGTCCCCCGGCAGAAAGAGATGTAATTCAGGAGATGTTGTTTGACATTACACTGCAACCAGTGGATTCGTCCTTCTTACTGTTGTTCCTTCCTATACTACCCTACAGAGTTGTCTGTGCAGATTTCTCTTCCCCCAGCGGAGTCATCTTCTTTTCAGGTCGTAAGTCCGTTGATTCTACTTCCTGTGCATTTTTTGCTGTTATCCCAATCTTGGTTGGTCTCTTTTGTTGTGAGTACGCCTTTGGTCGGCGTCCTCGTTATGCCAACTTTTGGTTGGCACCCTTTTTTATCCCGACTCTTGGTTGGTCCCTTTTGTTGTGAGCACGCCTTTGGTCGGCGTTCTCGGTCATCCTAACTTTTGGTTAGTATCTTTTGTCCCAACTCTTGGTTGGTAACCTTTGGTGAGCACACCTTCGGTAGGTGTCCTCGTGTATCCCAACTCTTGGTTGGTATCTTTCGCTGCAAGCTTGCTTTCGATTAGTCCTTCTTTCCCAACTCTTAGTTGGTAATCTCTTTCTTGGTTGGTAATTCTCGGTCTCATCCTAACTCTTGGTTAGTACACTATATCCCGACTCTTGGTTGGTCTCTTTTGGTGGTGAGTACGCCTTTGGTCGGCGTCCTCGTTATCCTAACTTTTGGTTAGCATCTTTCATACCAACTATTGGTTGGTCTCCTTATTTTATCCCGACTCTTGGTTGGTCTCTTTATTGTGAGCACGCCTTTGGTCGACGTCCTCGTCATCCTAACTCTTGGTTAGTACCCTTTGTCCTGACTCTTGGTTGGTCTCTTTGTTGTTAGCACGCCTTTGGTCGGCGTCCTCGTTATCCTAACTTTTGGTTAGTATATTTTGTCCCAACTTTTGGTTGGTCTCCTTCGTTGTGAGTACGTCTTTGGTCGGCGTCCTCGTTATCCTAACTTTTGATTAGTGTATTTCATCCCGACTCTTGGTTGGTCTCCTTCGTCCCAACTTTTGGTTGGTCTCCTTTGTGGTGAGCACACCTTCGGTCGGTGTCTTCGTTATCCCAACTATTGGTTCGTCTCATGTGTTTTCCTAACTCTTGGTTAGAATCTTTCGTCCCAACTCTTGGTTGGTCTCCTTTGTCGTGAGTGTCATACCCCAAATTTTGACCACTAAGATTTCTCATCATTGTGCAAATCATCATCACAATATGGAAGGGCCATCATACCTCATTAGTCTCCCCAAAGATGGGTGAGCATCCACTACAATCAAATTTAGGGTTTCAGGCCCTCTCTGAGTGCTTAGGAAAATGATCAATCAAGGAATGACATGATCTTCAACTTGTCTAGCCTCTCAAACATCCACAATTGATCAAGAGGACTCCCACATCAAGGATTAAGCACAAGGCTGCAACCTTCTAAGTGGATCAAGCCTCAAAATCGCCAGTGTCACCAAATTAGGGTTTGGTCGACCAGGGCCTCCAGAGGGGAATTTTCCTCTGGGCATGAGCCAATGCTTCAAAGCATATCCTAAAATACTCCATGGAACATCATGAACCCAATCATCAAATCAATTTAACCTCAGGGGATGCATTCACAAAAAAATCAGGAATTAGGGTTTTTTGACCTAATCCACCCCTAAGTTGACTTTTGGGGCAAAGCATGAGCCAAGACCTAAAGACATGATTTGAGGGTCTCTAATACACCACATTGATCCATTTGCAACAATGTATTGATCCAAGAAGCTTGAGCAACAAGTTTCAAGTTCATCAGAACCACAATTAGGGTTTCGTGAGAAAAGTCAACTGTAGCTTTGACTTTTGACCAAGACATGCTCCCAAACCCTAGGACATGATTCAATACACCCTATAACACCTATGAGAACAATCCATCAAGTTTGATTTAGGTCAAGGACTTGATTTCATAGAGGATCGCACAGTTTGGAATTCATCTGACAAAAAGTCAACTGTGCACAAAAGTCAAACTTTGACTTTTTGAGATTTTTCACAATTATGGTTCCTTAACCCTAAAATTATGTTAATTGGTGATTGGAATCATCATTCATCAAGAAAAATCAAGAAAAGTGGGATAACTTGTAAAAGGGGGAACCATAAAAACTTGGAAATTTTTCTAAGTTATGGAACAAAGTGGCTTGGGTACCAACTTTGGAGGACCATAACTCCTAAACCACAAGGCCATTTTTCCCCATCCAAAGCTAGATTTGTAGCTCTCATGGCCCTCTACAAAAGCTTCAACTACACCTCATTCCAATTCATCATGGATTTTGAGTTATGGAATTATCAAAATCACAAAAAGTGAAAATGTCACTTTTTTCCAACACTTAGTGAAATTTTCACTAAGTCAGAATCTGCCTTACTTTTTTCCAAATGTAGGGGCATTTTTCACTTGGATCCAAAAAGTATCAAAACTAATTATGATTAAACAATTGTTGTATCATATGAGGGCTTTCCAAAATGGCCAAGAACTCCATCAAATTCCACTTGAGCCATGAGATATGACAATGCCAACATGCCTTGCTGCAAACTGTCATGGCAAGGCAGATTTTGGAGTTTTGCTCGATTTGCTCAAATTTTGCAAAGGGCAAGCAACTCTATCCATCTGAACACCTCAAGGGGGGACCAAGGAGGAACCAACTCTGATCCCAAGCCTCCCAAGTCTTTGGAACCAAAAATAGCATGCCAAACCTAGAAATGCCTAAAAGAGGGACAAGACTCCAATTTTGGATTGGAGCATTCAATGCATACACCAAGGTGGCATGGACTGAGCCATTTCCAACTGAATTCAGTCAAGACTTATCCAAGACCAAGGGAACCAGCAACATGTGCCCTAACCTCTAGTCAATGGCTAGAGGAGACTTGGATTCTCATTGCTCAACATTGGCCAAACCTATGCAGCAGTTTCCATTTACTATTCCTTGCAAAACAAACTTTCTCTACTATAAATAGAGCTCATTTGTGATCAGTTTGAGTACACCAAAGCCATCAAACAGATGCTTTCCTCAAAATCTCTTCTTTCACTCCAAAATTGCCTTCCAAAGCAAGTCAATATCGGGTTTTGAGTTTGAGAGTTATTCCAACCAAACCAATCACACACACACCTCTCATAAACATCATATAGAAGTGATCCAAACACTTAAACAACATCTGGAACACTGATTTCTCAGAATCACCAGCCAGTTGCTCAAGGTTTTAACCAATTTGCATTTGGGATACCATCTTCAGTTCCAGATCATTTCCATTCATTCCAAGCATCCAGACACACTTCATAGCACCTATGGAAGCTGTCCATAACCTTGGAACCAAGCTGTAACACCTCTAACACAAAACACGATCACTAGCTGCAAGAGGTAAGCATGAGCTCTTCTAACTCTATGATCCATGCATTTTTTGCTGCACAATAATTTGGCCATATGTTCATAATCATGCATGGAGTGTTTTCCCTCAATCAATTGCAATGTTTGAATCGTGTATGGAATTTCTGAACCTTCATGCAAATTTTAGGGTTCTTGAGGTTTCTCTTTGATTTCTTATTCCATGTTTAAAATAAATGAAATTAAAGACCATAGACATGATCGTGGGGTTAAAACGAGTAAATTGATATCTAGATTGCATGATATCATCAAGTATTCAGTGAGATTGGATAGAAAACGCAAATCTGCAAAAACAGAGGAAGGGCGCGTGTTCTTGCCATGTTCTTGGCGCCCTTTTTCAAATATTTGAATATTTGAATTTTGTGATTTTATTTAATTGATTCAAAAGTTAATTTCTCTATGAGTTTTAATAGTTTTGAGTTGATTCTTTTTTTAATATTCACAAAAATGTTAAAATATTTTATTTTACCAAAAAATCCCAAAAATATTATTTAGTTCATATAATTGATATTTTTGTAAAGAATTAATATTTTAATTGTTTTTGTCATTTAAAATATTTTTCCTTCTTAATTTTGCAAATTTTTGTGATTTCCAATCATTTTGTGGATCAAAACTTGATTTTTGAAACATTAATCCAAGATCACAATTTGTTTTCCACATGTTTAACAATTTTGGTCATTTTAATTGAATTTTTTATTCAATTAAAATACATTTTGCAAACAAATTAGGGTTTTTGATTAATTCAACCCTCATCAAACTTTTTCAAACACTTTGGGCCTCTACTATAGTGTAAGACCCAACCCCTCTTTGAAACTAAAACCATTTTGGGCCTCAGTCATTGTACAAGACTCACTGCGTTTTCTAAAATCTCGGCGCGATCGCCATTTCAAAACGAAAATTATCTGGCCCTACCCTCGTGTTATAAGCCCTATTTCTTTTCTTTAAATTACTTTGGGCCTCTAATAGAGTGTAAGACCCAATCCCCTTTTAACCAAAACAATTTTGGGCCTCAGATATTGTATAAGTCCCTCTGCGTTAAAAGAAAACCTCGGCGCGATCGCCAGTTCAAAAATCAAACCCTTGGGCCCACACTCGTGTTATAAGCCCCCACTCTTTAAAAATCATTGGGCCTCTAGTAGAGTGTAAGACCCAACCCTTTTTAAAAACCAAAATAATTTGGGCCTTAGTGTATTGTATAAGTCCCGATACCATCAAAAAGTTCGACGCAATCGTCGCCTTTTAAAAGAACAAAACTTTTGGGTCTCTCCTTGAGCTGTAAGCCCCACAAATTATATGAAAATAAACCTTTGGTCCTATTGAAAGAGTGTAAGACCCATCCCTTTGTACAGAAAACATTTCCGGGCCTCATTCACTTGTATAAGTCCCTGTACAAATTCAACAGTGCAATCACTGATAAAACCTTGGGCCTCTCCTTGAGTTGTAAGCCCCAACAATCTTTTCAAAACACTTTCTCCTTTGATTTTGAATATAATGTTGTTATCAAAGCTTTCTTTGTTGAACAAACTAACAAAACAACATGGAACCTTTACAACCGAGTAAGTGTATACCCGCTTTCTTTATCCGCTTTCATATATATAACTGTATTATAGGGCTGCTCACTGTAAGTCTTCTTTCACAAACTCTTATATACTTGTCAAATATCCACTGTGTAATACTAGTATAGCTATTTAGAGTTTTTCCTGGCAACTACGTCTAGTACTAGGTAAAGCCCTGTTGGTCACTCTTAAATACAGACAAAACTAGATCCCCATAGGATTACCAGACACAGTCTTCCCTCCTCTTGGGGTTAAACAATATGGAGACGTGAAAGGTAGCTTTCTCAGTGAACCCTTTCTCAGACTGTCACCCTTAGAAATTGTCAAATAGACTCTACTCCCTGGAGATGATCTTTTCTCCGTGAATGGCATCTCTTGAGTTTCTTCCAAATTCTCAGACTTTCCTGGCTTGATCTATTCTCAGTGAATGGCATGTCTTGAATTTCTCGAGGTTTGGGGACCCACAGGCTTCTTAAAAGCATCCCCGCCTCCTCTTGGGCGTTGTACAAGGACCCTTCGGCTTCTTAAAAGCTCTCACGCCTTCTCTTGGGCTTAGTACAAGGACCCAGAGACCTCTACATGTCTAGGAACAGAACCTAGTCATCAATTTTCTAGAGCTGTCTTTCTGAGTCAAGTGTCAAACCGGTTAATGGGTTGACCTTCATCCCTTAACGTACCAGCCTTCTCTTGGGCATTATACAAAGATCATTCACAACCCGAGAATCAATTTCTCAAAACACCAATAGACTTGGACAGTCTCAATACCCTTTGGATTTCCCATTTCCTTAAAGAACAAGAAATAACCCTGATCCTCCGATCATTCCCTTTATAAGAACTAATTTTCTCTTTATCCAATATACTGGACCTGTCACTAAACTGAAACAGTTACAATAGCCTCCTCTTGGGCTTTGTACAAAGATTCTCCCAAGCGGAGTTAACCTTTTTAGACTCTCTTGTTGAGTATAAAAGACTCTCTTGTTGAGTCAACCTGTTTAGCCTCCATCTCGGGCTTCGTACGAGATACCAAATCACTCTCTTGTTGAGTATAAAAGACTCTCTTGTTGATTCAAAACCTTTTAGCCTCCATCTCGGGCTTCGTACGAGATACAAAATCACTCTCTTGTTGAGTATAAAAGACTCTCTTGTTGAGTCAGCCCCTTTTAGCCTTCATCTCAGGCTTCGTACGAAATACAAAAACTCTCTTGTTGAGTATAAAAGACTCTTTTGTTGAGTCACCCCCTTTTAGCCTCCATCTCAGGCTTCATACGAGATACAAAAACACTCTATTGTTGAGTATAAAAGACTCTCTTGTTGAGTCAAACATTTTCAGCCTTCATCTCGGGCTTCGTACGAGGTACAAAGACTTTCTTGTTGAGTCAATCACCTTCAGCTTCACGTCTTGGGCTTCGTACAAGACACATACAAAAGCACTCTCTTGTTGAGTCAACCCTTTTAGACTCTCTCTCGGGCTTCGTACGAGACATATAAAAACACCCTCTTCTTGGGTCAATAGCCTCCTCTTAGGCTTTGTATAAGGAAACCCTAGTTGAGTCAATCAACCTTTAAGCATCAAAATCTGTGCCTTGCTCACAGTATACAGACATCAACAACTCCTTTTCCCCCCATCTAATTGCTGTAAGCGGCAAGCCTCTAGATTATTTACATCCACGCCACTGTCCCTCCTTTAGCATGAGAAATGCCTTAGGAAAGATATCATTGCTCTACAGTGAGTTAAAGTCTTCTCCTTCAGGTTAAAAATCCCCTATAAAGGAAATTATGGCATTGTTGGATTCACATACCCTAGTTAAACTAATTCTCCTTTATAATCAGTCACCCAAAAGTTGTGACAAACAGACCCCTTTAGAGATGACAAATTCTCTCTAAAGTCAAAACCCTTTAGCTTCACATCTTGGGCGAACAAGATACAAACAAACCACTTTTAGCTTCACGTCTTGGGCTTTGAACAAGACACCAAAATAACCCTTTTCCTCCCATAGAATAGGAGGAACTACGATCGCTCTGATTTCCCTGTTTCATCAAACGAGAATACGTAGGCATAAGATTGAAAAATCTTAGCGAGCACAATAATCAAAAACCCAAAATTCTGTACCTTCACACATCAATCGAAAAGCATCAGTCCTAACATCCATCAAAAGCATAGTCCCATCATTCCATTTTTAGCAAAATAAGTAGAGAGAGGCCCAAGATCTAAACCGCATCTGTAAACCAATAGTCATCTGTTTAAACTCAGTATACAAGTAGGGTTAATTGGAGACATCTATTTCCCTTCCTTCATCAGCTTCAATAGGATAAAAAAATTAATTGACCTGTACTACCCTAGAGCGGCAGTGCTTAAGAACCACGTCCAAAATCCCTCGCTACAGAAAAATGGCGCCCACCGTGGGGCTTTTCTTTCTTTCTTATAATTTAGGGTGAAAACCTTAGACAAGTCATTTTCATGGCGGTGGCCGCCACAGAAATATGGCGCCCACCGTGGGGCACGCATGGCATTTTGACCCTCTTATCTCTCTGGTTGAAACCTTATATTCATGTCATAGAAATGGCGACTCTGCTGGGGAGTCATTGTCTGTATAGGATCATAAGACTAGAGGTCTAGGATAATTAAGACAAATATATATATTGCTTTTCCTAATTGATATCTGTGTTTATTTTTCTGCTAATGGGAATGCGTGTGATGCCGCATGTGGAAAGATTGAGTATACACCTAAGATAGGTGATGGAAATGCGGGTAATCTTACTGGGAGTGAATTCCAATTAAGAGCCCCCGATTGACCATCAAACTCAGTAGAGACTCCCTTTGCAGATACATTGCCTATACGACTTCAGTTGTTGAAAGTAGTGTGGTCGACTAGGTTATCTGAGAAGCTGAGGTTTTTAGCAGACTTAAGCCATTTTGTACTGCGGAAGCTATCAGAAATAGTCGTCACGCAATACTACCCTCATTTGAGATCACTCCAGGATACATCAGCTCGCTGGCGATTCGCTTGCTGTTGTTATCCCAGAGGTGTCAATGATTTTGCGGACAGGTACAAAAAATCACCAGTATAAACCTTTGGGGGGGTAGAGCCTTGACTTCATGGCACCGACCCTTTGACCCCATGTTTTTTCTATGTTTTTGTGTGCTGCATTCATACATTCATTTAAAAAACATTAAAACATTAAAAAAAATCTTCTCTTCTAGTCTCTCTTTTTCAAATTAAACTAAGACAATGATTGCAAATGTCAGAAAGGAGATTGCGCTAATGGATTTCGGTAGAAAGAAAACTCATAAGTACACCTTCAAGGTTCCAAAGTTAGAGGATTTAAGAGGTTTGGCGAGAATGATCACCAACCACGAGGCTTTCAGAGCTAAGTATGGAGGATTACTGTCTCTATTAAGGGTCCATTTAATCGAAGGAATCATGTCCACGCTAATCCAGTTCTACGATCCGGTCTATCACTGTTTCATATTCCCGGATTATCAGCTTGCACCAACACTAGAGGAGTATTCTCACCTGACTGATTTACATATTACTGATCAAGCTCCCTTTTCTGGACTGGAAGAGATACCAAAGGATCAAACCATTGCAAGAGCAATTTATTTGGATGAGTCAGAAGTCAGGACTCACATGACCACTAAGGGTGGCATCCGAGGTTTGCCAGCCCAGTTCTTGACAAAGAAAGCCCTGTACTTTGTTAGTATAGGGAACGTGGCCGCTTTTGAGAGCATCTTTGTTTTGCTCACCTACGGGTTATTTTTGTTTCCCAACATCGATAACTTTGTAGATATCAACGCCATTAAGATTTTCCTGATTGGAAACCCCGTACCGACCTTACTCGCAGATGCGTATCATTCGATACACTTAAGGAATTTATACAGTGGAGGAATGATCACATGCTGCGTACCCCTACTATACAAATGGTTCACTTCCCATTTGCCCAAGTCTGTTGTATTTCGGGATCAAAAGAATACTTTACGTTGGTCGCAGAGAATCATGTCTCTTACCAACTCTGACATCGATTGGTACAATCGAATCTATGACGGGATCAGGATCATTGACCGTTGTGGAAATTTCCCAAATGTACCCCTTATAGGAACTAAGGGGGGAATCAATTATCATTCAATTCTCGTTCGTCGTCAATTCAGATACCCGATGAGGCACGTCACACGGAATGCTCATCTGGAAGGTCTTTTCTTCAAGGAAGGAGAAAATGACAGGGCACTAAAGACAGAAATAGTGCATGCCTGGAAACACGTTCATAGGAAAGGACGAGAGTCTCTATGGAAACCAGACTGTGTCTCGGTGGAGCCTTATCTCCACTAGGTACAAACTAGAGCTCTCAAGCTGAGGATGCCTTACCCTCGTCATGAAGTTCTTCCATTAAGGGACTCTGCCCTTTATTTTATGTTTGAGATGGAAAAACTTCAGGTTACTCTCAGCAAAGTTCAACAGGAGAAGAGGTCTTGGAGGAACAAGTACCGTATTCTCAATGTGGAATGTAAGAAAATACAGCAACTGTTAAGAGAAAAAGATGCTCTGATTGAGATTCTAGAGCAACATGCGGTAGAGAATCAGGATGACCAAAGGAATTTGCTCGCTCCTTTCACTTGGCAAAGGAATGACAACCCGACAACGGCCCAAGAGCCCCTGTCAAAGAAAAGGAAAGTACCAGAACCAACACTTGAGCTCTCTTTAGAGAGGGCCTAGGATCCATTAGTTTAGGTTTCCTTTTTCAACACTTTGTAATCTACTGTATTTCCATTTCCGCAATCTTTTGAATTCAAAAAAATGGGGTTTCCCCACTGTTTGATATTTGCAATCTAATTGTCGAAGTTTACTTTGAATAAACAAAAATAATTAATAATCATTGCATTCATCATTCTCATAAACGCATTCTTCTTACCTACGAATATCACGTTTGCGTCTCGATTCTAGAGATTCTTACAATACTCGGGCCAATCGTCAGAAAAACATGGATGATCTCGAGGAAGAGAACAGAGAGTTGAGAGAAGAGATCGACACTCTGAAAGAGGATCTGAGAAAGCTTCATAACGACATGCAAGCTCTAGTAAAAGCTCAGATGCAACAACAAAGGACTGTGATCTCGGAGATCACATCCACGCCCATAGTGGAGAAGTATGATCCTAGGTACAAGATGCCGAAAGATCGCCCCTGGGGCATGCCACTTAACTATATACCGGAAGGATATGTTCCACCGATCGCTGAGGATCAGGGAACCGCAGCAGGAGCCGCTGGACCTGAAGTGAAGATGGCTGGTTTACACCTGAGTGAATCGTACACTCAGAGATAACAACAGAGTTGCCACCGAAATTTATTTAGTCCCAAAGGATAGGGAAAATATCGATAAAACCCAAGGGGAAGAGAAACGAGAACGGGGGGTCGGTTATGCGAAAGGAAGGTACTAGCGCCTAACGCATCCGTCGTACTCGACGGGAACCATTTTGCTTGCTTGTAGGCTTGGATGGGTTATCTATCTTAAGGCTTCTAGCTAAAAGAAGGAGGAGAGAAAGGGGAAAAAGAAAGAAAAGAAGGAAAGTGCTCGCGGAGGAACGAAGTCCTCGTGCCTACGTACCCTCATAGTGCAATGAGGAAGTCAGAGCGTCGTAGTTCATGGAACCAGGGGACAAAGAAGAAAGAAAGAAAGGAGGAAGGCGGAAGAAAGGTGGAAATGTGCTCGCCGAGATCATTGCGATCTCATGCCTACGTATCTGACATTCGAAAGAATGCAGAATTAGAGCTTCCGTAGTTTGGGGAACTGAACGGACAAAAAACAAGAAAGAAACAGGGAAACTAAAGAAGTGGTGTCAAAACCAATAGTGAGAGTGAAGGAAAAACTCAATTGGGGGAGACCACACAGTAAGAGCGAGAGCACAAGAGACTAGGGGAAGAATGGTGTCAAAACCAAGAATGAAAGAAACTCCGCTGGGGTAACAAAGAGGATTGGTGTTGAAACCAAGAAAGTAAGAGCCAAAGGGAATATGTAGGATTCCCCTGGGGATCCAAGTACACCGAAGAAAGAAAGGACTGCAACTCTATGGGGGTAGAGTAGCATTGGTTTTAATAGAGAAAACTGTGATTAACCAGGAGAACGGGTGTAGGACCGATCGAAGGTCGTAACCCAAAAGAGATGTTGGTAACAACTGAACAAACAACACTTTGACCAACGACGAAGGGTATTGAACCAAAAGAGGTTACTAGCCCAAAGGGTGCAAGTATTCGAACCAAGAAAGGTTGCCAACTGCAAGGGATTCGGTTTTAACAGGAGAGTTGTGATTAACCGAGAAAAATGAGTGATTAACTAAGAGAAGGAGATTAACTCGAAAAGGGCCTCAGTATCTTAAGAGACAGGCTGTGGTTAACTAAAGAAAAGGGTGATTAACCAAGAGAAAGTGATTAACCCAAGGAACTCAGTGTTTTAACAGATGGACTGTGGTTAACTGAGAAGGAGTGCAAACATTGGTGTTTTAACTGACCGGCAGTGATTAACCAAACAAAGGAGAAGAACCAGGAGAAGGTTGCGAACTCCTGGGGAAAAAATGGTCGTAACAAGAAAACTGTGTTAGACCAAAGAAAGAGAATTGAGACTCTTCAGGGGAATCAAAAAGCAATGATTGATTACGAGAAGAAAGGAGTAATGGAACAAAGAGAGATTGTTAGCGCAAGAATAATGATCTTAACCAAGAAGGATGGTGATGGATCAAAAGAGAGATCAAAAGAGATAAGAGTGATCTAGGATCGAAAGAGATTGCAAAGACAGAAGAGTGATCAAGGATCAACTCGACTGGGGAAAGAAAGCACATTACCGCCTGGAGATAGAGATGACTAAGCCAAGCACAGGGTCATTCGTCCCCTACCTGGAGTAGTCAGAATGAGAGTAGGAATTCTACCTTCTCATTCCTTCTCTAACACACACAGGGTGTAATGCAGATGTTGAACCGGACGGCACAACAGCTCCAAGTTGTACAGTTCTCCTGCGTAGAGAAACGGACAACATAACGGCGTTAATTTGTACAGTGCTCCGATGCAAGGCGTAGCGCAAAACTCCAACTCCACGGGGGAATGAGAGAAAAAGCTCTAAAGGAAGCCTAAAGAGAGGAAAGGGGAAGATTAACTAATCGCAACGTGTTTCGATCAATTAATCAAGGGAGAAACATGCTAACAACTTTCCAAAGAGGGTGATAAGTCATTAAACCACAAAGGAGTGAATTATTGATTACACAAGATTAAGTTTATCCATGAAGAATAAACTTAATAAAAACTGAAATAGAAGGTGCAAAACAGTGCCAAATGATCATCAAAATGCCACACAAAATCATGTATCATTTGAACAAAGATAGTACAAGAAGGATTATGTTCATATAATGCTAAGAACATGAAACAAATGAATAATCGAAAATGTGCATCGAAAGTTCATGAATATGCTTCAACCAGAAGTGAAATGACATTTAGAGCATCCATAAAATCAAGCATGATAATCAATGGAAGTTAAAATGAAGAAATCATGGCAAACACACTTGAAAATTCAAGAAAATGGCCATTATGTTCAGTGGTAACCGGTTACTCACCATGCGTTAACCGGTTACTTGCTTGAAAATTAGCGTTCTGGGTGAAAATTGCACTGAGTAACCGGTTATCCACCATACGTTAACCGGTTACCACTGAACAGTGGTGAAAAAAATAGTAAAAACAGCTTTTCAAAAGTAGTTTTCCACATATAATCACTTATATCAACCACCACATGCTAGGAACTGAAATTGTGCACGAAAATTGAACTTGAAAACAACAAATAAACAGTGATAGAATCAACTAACACAATAGGATCATGGATCAAACAAATCCAAAACAAAATCACACACAACAATTATCGACTACATTGTGAACGATACGAAAATGCGCGAAACGGTAAAATTAGTTAGATCCACCAACCTACAAGCTGGAGATTTGGCTTGGTAAATGTTGTATAGAGATTTTCATGCAGAAAATCAAAGAAATCCAGAGGATCCTTAATTTGTAGACAAAACGCGTCGAAACCGATCAAAAACGCGAAAATGCACCGAAATCGAACTTTACACCAAATTGAATGTTGTAGAACTCTTGAATTGAAGTAGAATTAGGTGTGCTTCCAGAAATCCAACCAAGAAATGCCAAATGGTGAGGTTAAGCTCAAGAAATAATAACTTTCAATGTGAAAACTGATTATCCTTCAAGAATTAAGAGCTTTTGGTGAGGTTTGGAAGAGAATTGAGATAAAGATGAAGAAGTTGCAGAAAGTTTGGAGAGAAATGTGGGAGAATTGAGAGTGAAATGGAGCAAATGGTTGAAGGTCCTTGAAAATGAGTGAAGGTGAGTTTATATAGATTTTAGGTTTGGAGTGTGAGATGGTTTGGAATTTGGTTTGGAATTAGCTTTGGGTTTAGAACTAGGCTAGGAGTTAGTTGGACTTGACTCACCGAGTCAAGGCGGTTAACTCGGTTAGTTAAAACCAACTCGGTAACAATCCCAAGGTGCACTCCATCATCCAAAGGTTGATATGCTTGGAAAACAAGGAACATGGTGCACTTGAATTAGAGTGAAACATTGGAATAAATGCACTTGGAATGTCTTGAAATGTCTAGAGATGTCTAGAATATTCCACACACTGCTAGAACACTGTAGAATCAATGACCAAAGAGAGTGCATAGCTGCTGTCTCAAGAATGCAGCAGGAACTCCAAAATTGCACTGAGTAACCGGTTACTCACCATGCGTTAACCGGTTACTTCAGTCAATATTTGCCCAAATTTCTCAGGAAATGATACTGGAGTCCCGGTTGTGGTTTCCCACCTCTTGTCTTGATGAATAGGTATGCAAACCTTCATTTTGTGCTTGTGTTGATGTCGCGATGATCTTGTGAGGATATGATTAATCGGGCTTGGAAAACCTGAATATCCTACGGCGAAAAACACACAGAGAAAAGTGTGAATGTGTATGCTAACGATGCGAATGCGCATGTTTATGCAAAAGGAAAAAGAGGGAGGTCAAATTTAGGGTTACGACAGCTGCCCCTATTTAATCCTCTTGGACCCAAATGTACGAATTGCGCTAGCTTTTCGATGATTCGAGGTAAAAGGGGATTAAATAAAAGAGTAGCTCGAGAATTAGGCCGACGGCGACAAAAGGAACGATGCAAAGGTAGAAAAGATAAAGTGCAACGTTTGGATGAAAATCTACTGGGAGATAAGTCAGGCAAAAGGAGAAGGAGTATGATCGATGCATATGCCATGTATGCGTTTCTACATGATGCTTGATATCATGCAATGTAAAGGCGCAAGATAAGGCACAGCGAGGCGGTTAGGCAGAAATCGTAGCAAAACGACTTCGACACCCTCGACCGGGGAGAGGACCCGCAGATAAAGACAAACTCTGCGGGAGAAGAGAGTTCACAAAGGATGATGATCCCGCCGAGGAAAGGAACTGAGAACATCTCAGGTTTCTAAATCACCATGGTTGTCTCCGTTGGGGACGAAAGAATTAAATCAATCCTTCCTACCAAGACTGGCTCCGCATGGGGAAAAGAAGTTTTCGAATCATGTTGACTCAGTTGAGGAGAAACCACTGTTGCTGGTGACAGATAGTTCCTAATCATTGGAGACGATGCACAACCCTTGCTGGGGAAAAGAGAGCAAAACGTCTTTGCTGGGAACACCTTGGCAACCTGCTGGGGGGAATGATGACTCTGCTGAGGAACTGATGAGGAGACAACAACTTCTTCACAGAACCATCACGCTGCCGGCCAGGCGTTAGGCTTACCAATGGATATTACTGATTATCCTGCAGGAGTTACCAGTAACACATGTAATGCATAATGCTTTCTCGATTGATTAAGCCTTTTATTGTTCTCAACGCTTTTTAGTATTATGTGATCGCAGGTAATTGTTTATTTTGCAAACAAAATACTGGAATGAGAACAAATTGAGATGACAAAGAATGCATTTTATTGAATGTGAAAATTTTGTACATAAAGTGTGTACAAGGATGCGAACTCCTTGATGAGGAACTTTGCAATAAAATTGAAAAACAAAAGTAAATGGCAAAGGGAAATTATGATTTGCATTGATTACAACATTGGCCACCATCCACTGTAAGTCTAGGTTCCAACGCTTTGCACCAGTTGATGATGATTCGATTGCTCTGTTACCGTCTGAGGTCCAGCCGTGATGAAAACAGGCCCAAGTGTTCACAGTCAAATGCCTTTATCCCTAATTTTTGCCTGGACATGTTTTCACATTTTTTTTCGTCCACCGGGATGCCCATTTTTGCCTAAGTCGCCCTTTCGGGTTTTCAACTTAGCGGGCTATTATTTTTTTCCATTGTCCCTAACTTTTGCATGGACATTTCTTTTTTTCGGTCCATCGGGACGTCCATTTTTGCCTAGATTGTCCTTGTGGATGTCAATCTAGCGGACTCTTATCCATTTTTTTCAAGCATAATATTTTTTGGCTGTATCAGAGTTCACGGGCGATGGCAACTCCTCCCCATCCATTGTGGTGAGGATCAGGGCTACGCCTGAGAAGGCTTTCTTGACAATAAAAGGTCCTTCGTAATTGGGAGTCCATTTGCCTCGTGGATCCGAGTGAATAGGTGAATATCTCTTGAGCACGAGTTCGCCTTCGTAGAACGTTCGAGGGAGAACTTTCTTGTCAAAAGCTCGCTTGAGGCGTTTCTGATACAATTGACCATGACAAACGGCTGTAAGGCGCTTCTCTTCGATGAGATTCAGCTATTCGTATCTGGATTGAACCCATTCAACTTCATCAAGGCCTGCTTCCATGATGACTCTGAGCGAAGGAATTTCGACTTCGATGGGTAAAACTACCTCCATACCATACACGAGCGAATACGGATTTGCCCCAGTAGAAGTGTGAACTGAACTTCTATAGCCATATAGTGCAAAGGGAAGCATTTCATGCCAATCCTTGTAAGTCTTGACCATTTTCTGGACAATCCTCTTGATGTTTTTGCTTGCTGCTTCAACGGCGCCATTCATCTTGGGCCGATATAGTGAAGAGTTGTGGTGCTCGATCTTAAATTCTTGACACAACTCCTTCATCATATTGTTGTTCAGGTTGCTTGCATTTTCCGTGATAATGTTGTTAGGAATGCCATAACGACATATTATCTCTTTCTTGATAAATCTGGCAACCACTTGTCGTGTAACATTTGCATAAGAAGCAACTTCAACCCACTTGGTGAAGTAATCGATAGCAACCAAAATAAATCGACGACCGTTGGAAGCCTTTGGCTCGATCATTCCAATCATCTCTATACCCCACATGGAAAATGGCCAAGGTGCGGTCAAAACATTCAATAGAGTTGGAGGCACATGGATCTTGTCTCCGTAGATTTGGCACTTGTGACATCTTTTGGCAAAGTTGTAACAATCTACCTCCATCGTTGTCCAGTAATACCCAGCCCGAAGGATCTTCTTGGCCATAGCAGGACCTTTAGCATGTACACCCTCGCAGCCCTCATGTATGGACCTTATGATCGTATGTGCTTCGTGTCTATCCACGCATCTGAGCAACACGGAATCATAATTCCTCTTGTACGGTATACCACCACTTAAGAAGAATTTGGCGCAAAGCCGCCTAAGAGCCTTCTTGTCAGTGATAGTGATACCCTCGGGATATTCCTGTTTTTCCAGATATCTTTTGTTATCGTAAAACCAAGGCTTGTCATCAGACTCATCCTCGATTGCTAAACAGTGTGCTGGTTCGTTCAAGTGATCAATACAGATATGAAGAGCTTCATTCTTCCACTTGACCTTGAACATGGATGCTAAAGTTGCAAGAGCATCAGCTAATTAATTTTTCTCTCTGGGAATATGAAGAAAAGTGATCTCATCAAAGTAAGGAATCAACTTCGCTATGTGTTGTTGGTACGAAACCAGCTTGGAATCCCGAGTCACAAAGTTCCCTCTGATTTGACCGATGACCAAGGCAGAATCTCCATAGACCTCAAGAATCTTGATTCTCATGTCAATAGTCGCTTCAATACCGTAGATACATGCTTCGTATTCAGCCATATTGTTCATGCATGCAAAGCATAATCTGGCAGTGAAGGGAAGGTGAAAACCTGTTGGAGAGATGAGGATAGCACCGATTCCACGACCTTTAGAATTGGAGGCACCGTCGAACACGAGTGTCCATCGCGCCCCTGGTTCGGGTCCTATATCAGGGTCTGGAGTCTCATAATCTCTGATAAACAGAACATCCTCATCGGGAAAGTCAAACTTCATTTGTTGATAACCCTCAATAGGTTGATGAGCAAGGTAGTCAGACAAGACGCTCCCTTTTATTGCTTTCTGGGTGACATGTTGGATATCATACTCAGTTAACAGCATCTTCCACCGAGCAATCCTTCCAGAGACAGCAGGCTTCTCAAATATGTACTTTATCGGATCCATTTTGGATATCAACAAAGTAGTATGGAAAATCATGTATTGTCGTAGGCGTCGAGCAGCCCAGACCAGAGCACAACAAGTTTTCTCCAAGAGTGAGTATCTGGTCTCACAATCAGTGAACTTCTTGCTCAGATAGTATATTGCATGTTATTTTCTGCCAGTGTCGTCATGTTGACCCAATACACATCCCATTGATTCATCGAGAACGGTGAGATACATGGTTACTGGCCTACCAGGAACCGGTGGTACTAAGACCGGTGGTTCTTGCAAGTATTGTTTTATTTTATCAAGTGCTTCCTGACAATCATCATTCCATTCAACCGATTGATTTTTTCTTAGTAATTTGAACATTGGTTCACAGGTAGACGTCAAATGAGAAATGAATCTAGAAATGTAATTGAGTCTGCCCAGAAAGCCACGAACTTCTTTTTCTATTTTGGGAGGCGGCATGTTCTGAATTACCCGAACCTTATCAGGATCAACTTCAATGCCCTTCGAACTTACAATAAAGCCCAACAGTTTACCAGATCGAACTCTGAAGGTGCACTTCGCAGGATTCAACCGCAGCCTAAACTTTCGAAGTCTGTCAAAAAGCTTCTTCAGATGAACCAAGTGATCATCTTCAGTTTTGGACTTGGCAATCATATCGTCCACATAAACCTTAATCTCTTTATGAATCATATCGTGAAAGAGGGTTGTCATGGCACGCTGGTATGTTGCCCCTGCATTCTTTAGACCGAATGGTATGACTTTGTAGCAATATGTACCCCATGGTGTGATGAAAGTAGTCTTCTCCATATCAGATGGGGACATTTTGATCTGATTATATCTTAAGAAACCATCCATGAATGAAAAGATAGAGAACTGCACTGTGTTATCCACCAAGACATCAATATGAGGCAAAGGAAAATCATCCTTCGGGCTCGCCTTGTTGAGATCTCGATAATCCACACACATTCTGACTTTGTCGTCCTTCTTGGGAACCGGGACAATGTTGGCAATCCATTCAGGATATTCGGAAGTGGCTAGGATCCCAGCATCAAGCTGTTTCTTTACCTCTTCTCGTATTTTGAGTGCCATGTCGGGTCTGGTCCTTCTGAGTTTCTACTTGACAGGAGGACATCCGGGCTTGAGTGGCAAGTGATGCTCAACGATGTTGGTATCCAACCCCGACATATCTTGATAGGACCAGGTGAAGATATTAACATACTCTTTCAACAACTTGACCAACTCGGAGTGTACATGCTTAGCGAGGGATGCGCCAACCTTGACTTCTCTTCCAACCTCATCAGTACCAAGATTGACAACTTCCACTGGCTCTTTATGTGGCTGAATCTCTCTATGCTCGTGCTCAAGGAGCCTTGCCAGTTTAGCTGGTAATTCATAATCTTCCTCACCATCTTCTTCGGCTTGGTTAATTGGAATCCCAGAATTACAATGGATGTTTGCCATGTTGTTATCAATGCTTTTATTAGTTCTGCATGTTTATGAATATGTTTAGAATGAGCTATTTAAAAAGTGAAAAAGAAAAGAAACTTTTGTCATTTGTTTTGTGAAAAAGTAAAATAAAGAAAGAAAATAGAGCATGATTTTGAATGCAAAAAACTTTTAATTATTGATCACATAATATTGCAAAAGCGCGAGGCCCTTTACAAGTTATCCACTCGTCTCGGGCAAGGACGAGGGAACGAGAAAACAAAATGCATAACATGTTATATGGGAAAACCACGGGAATCACGATAGATGTCCAATTGTTGAGCTTGAAACCCGACGGACATTTGCGCACAAAGCTTGAAATCTGATTACTGGGACCAGCATCATCAGCAGCTGCCATGACGTCACCCTGCTGAAAACCCGCGCTATTGAACTTGACAAAGTTGCATTGCTTCTGATCAGAGGAACCAGATTGACGACCAAGATGATACCCCAATCCACAACGATTATGCTTCTCAACCACATCAATCACGTGCCCCCAGCCTGACAAAGCGCCTTTTTGGATAGTCTCCTTAGCACTCTTAGCAGATGCTAAAGCCAATTGTGGTGATCTACTTTGACTAGTTGAAGCAGAGCTGGCATCTTTGAACTCGAGACACTGCAACAGCACCTCAGCTATGCCATCTTCAGTCTCGACGTATCAAAAAGATGATAACTCGCTTACAATCAAATCCTCTTCACCACAGACAATGACAAGCTGGTCATCAAACACGAACTTCAACTTCTGATGTAAAGTGGATGTAACTGCCCTTGCCGTGTGGATCCATGGACGACCCAATAGGCAACTGTACGCCAGATTGATATCCATCACTTGGAAAGTAATGGTAAACAAATGCGGCCCAATATTGATGGGTAAATCCACCTCTCAAATGACTTGCCTTCGAGACCCGTCAAAGGCTCTGACAACTAAGGCGCTTGGTCTCATCTCGTTTCCTTCCACCAGTAATTGACTCAATCTGCTCTTAGGCATCACATTGAGAGAAGAACCGGTATCCACTAGAACACGAGATAATAGGATGTCTGTGCAGGTTACAGATATGTGCAGCGCTTTGTTGTGGGCATTTCCTTCGGGAGGCAACTCTGATTCATTGAAACCCAAATACCGACTTGCAGTTATGTTGGCCACTACATCGTCAAACTCGGCGATGGATATATCTTGCAGGACATGGGCATTGTTCAACACTTTCAACAAAGCTGATCTGTGCACGGGCGAACTCATGAGTAAGGACAAAATTGAGATCCTCGAGGGAGTCTGACCCAGCTGATCCACAATTTTAAAGTCACTTTTCTTGATCAACTTAAGAAACTCTTGATCATCAAGGGTCTCCTTGCTTTTTGAAACATCCTCAGACGGGATAGTCGGTACTGGAATTGCGGTAGAAGATGCCCCTTGTTGAATAGCAAGGGTTGCAGTTGCAGATGTTTCCTTGGGAGGAACAACAGTTGGAACTTGAACAGGATTTGTAATGACCTTCGGAGCGAACACTCGTCCACTACGAGTC
Source organism: Lathyrus tuberosus (assembly GCA_022829125.1). Classification (NCBI taxonomy): domain Eukaryota; kingdom Viridiplantae; phylum Streptophyta; class Magnoliopsida; order Fabales; family Fabaceae; genus Lathyrus; species Lathyrus tuberosus. The sequence goes on along the minus strand of JALAZF010000174.1, from coordinate 9,507,749 downwards.
ATGCCTCCACCGGCTATAACATTTACAATTTCGGATTCGGCGAACCTTATCTCTTGACCTCCAGAAAACACAGTAGACCCATATTTCCATGGTACCTCTTTAGAATTCTGATACGGAAACGGCTTCGGCGGGCAAACAACGATGGGTTGCACCCTCTTCTGTTTAGGGGATTCCACCGAAACATGGCATCAACTTCCTCGACAGGCTTAGATCTGGAAAATTACACTTCGCCACGGTTCATCAGAATCTGGCCACAACCCTTCAGCTTTCGACACTGGTTGGGATTATCGTCACAAATTTGACACTTACCATGCAACCCTTTTAACAACCCATGTTCATTCAATCTCTTGAAAACCACAGCCATTGGGGTCTTTACTTCGTCAACATCCATGATCAATTCAGCCCTGTAATTATCCTCAATCATGTTAACTGTAGGTCCACCGTGATTCGGCAACAGATTACTCTGAATGTTAGGTCCTTCCTCAGCAAAAGTCAGAACTTTCTTATCAATGAGTTCCTGAACCTTGGTTTTGAAAATGAAACAGTCCTCTGTTGCATGTCCTATGTATCCAGTATGATAAGCACAAGACGCATTTGGGTGATGCTTTGGGCCAAATGGAGGAATTGCAGGCGGAATCTGTTTGGGGACAATTACCCCTTGGTGAACCAAGTAAGGAAACAACTCCATGTATGACACCGGAATTCTATCAAAATTCTTCCGCTTATGGTTTCCTTGATTGTTATTGTTCTGACGGTTGTGATTCTGCTGATTTTTGTTTTGTTGATTCTGTTGCTGATTCTGAGCATTCTGACCTGGTTGTTGCGGATGATACTGATATGGAGGTTGTTGATACTGTGCAGCAGTAATGTATAGATATGGATAATATGGCATAGGATCCATTGGAGCTTGATACTGAGGAGAAACTTGAGCTATCACAACATTGGCTTCACCTTCCTTTTTCTTACCTGACTTTTCTGAGACTTCCGAGTGGCCGGCTGCTGGGAAGCAACTCCAGAAATCTTTCCAGTCTTCAAACTATTCTCAATCTGTTCACCAATGGTCATAACATCAGCGAAGTTCGATGAAGAACTACCCACCATTTTTTCGAAGTAAGATCCTTGCAATGTACCCATAAAGATGTCAACCAACTCATTGTCAGAGAGAGCCGGTCGTACACGAGATGCCATCTGACGCCATCTTTGTGCATACTCCTTGAATGTTTCAGCTAAGCACTGTGACTGATTCTGCAATTCCAATCTAGTTGGCGCCAGATCAAGGTTATACTTCTATTGTCTCACGAACGCTTCAGACAAATCCCTCCAAGTACGGATTTTCCTGCGCTCCAGGCCCATGTACCAATCCAATGAAGCACCAGACAAACTATCTTGAAAACAATGAACAAGCAATTCATCATTATCAATATGGGATGCCATCTTTCTGCAATACATAGTGATGTGACTACGCGGGCAGCTTAAACCTTTATACTTTGGCAAATCAGGTATCTTGAATTTCTGCGGTAGCACAACATTTGGAACCAAACACAAGTCTTTAGCTTCCATGCCAAAAGCAGAGAACCCTTCAATAGCTCTGACACGGTCTTCCAACAACTTGTAGTCAACCGATCTATTCTGATTAGTGAGCCTGACAAGAATCTGAGGATTTGGAAGCTGAGAAGCGACAGGAGCATTCACTTGCGGAGTAGCAAACTAAGAAGGATACACCAAACCCGGATTAACCATCTGACCAACATTCTGACCTATTGGAACACCATACGGATAATTTGAAGGAGATACCCCAGCAGCTGAGGAAGATGCCCCAGGATAGAACATCCCAGGATGAACATTTGGAACAGTGGTTTGAGCAACTTGAGACGAAACCGGAACATGAATAGGAGGTCCTCTATACACATGCTCTTCTTCATCAGGAGTTTCAATATCAACCAATCTGGCGGTTTGATGAGTTTGAGCCTGAGGATTCTCAGGATCATCATTCACCACTGGAGGCGGGACTAGAGTAGGCATGATCCACGGATATGCGGCAGCATTCCCATTAGTCATGGGCGCAACAAAAGACTGATATGGCATGAAGGCACCACCATTATTTGCAATCTGAGGAGTGTAATTCGGAGGCATGCCCCAAGGGAAACCAGCGGGCATCTGGTTCAAACTGGGTTGAACGGCAGGCTGATTCACAGGCACAACTGGTACCTCAACTCTAGCAGAAGAAGGAACAACAACAGCAGGAGTAGCTGTAACAACAGGAGGAACAATCACAATAGGAGTGACAACAGTTGCATCAATAGTAGTTGCAACAACAGTGGCAGCGGCAGCGGCATCCCTCTGAGCACGAAGGAGCTCCATAATGACATCCATGTTCGTCTAGAACTGATCCATCCAACCTTGGAATTAAGCCAGAGTTTCCTTTTAAGCAGCGTTCTCAGCTTCAAAGTCAGCTATGATCCTGGATTTGTTTGAGCGAGTAAAATACCGATGTCGAGTCGTCGTCTTTCTACAAGGAATGCAGACAAGGATGTGCAACGATTTCGAATGAAGGGACGTGCATATGTGTGCAGATGAATGTATGATATGCATGCAAAAAATAAATTTTTAAATTCCAGGAATTCTTAAACTTATCTTTGTTGACAATAATCATAAAGCATACAAGTAAAGGCATAAAAGATAGAGTGAACAAGAATCTTCATTTATTCAGCGATAAAGGAAAGAAGTACAAGTCAAAAACAAGTCAAATATCTGCCTTATGGGCTATAACAAAATTTGCACGGATCCTATCAAATACCACCCTACACACAGATAAGAAATGAAAAACATCCCAAGGAAGCCAGTGCGAAAATACATCAGCATATGCATCCCTCAACAACCCCGGTAGGTCCTCCAATGCATACTCAGCAAATCTGGCTAGACGGTCGTGCCTCTCACTCCAGTACTTCACGTCCTTCATGAGATTACGTAGCAACGAGTGATTAGGTCCCTGAAGCATATCCTGAAGAAAGGCCTCTTTCTGATCCAGGAGGTTCTGTAGATGATGGCTTTGATGCTCCCAATGAGTGCTCTCTGTGTTGAGCTGGCTAATCTGCTCTTGGCTCTGATGTGCTTGATCTTGTAGCTTCTGAATCTCACCGAAGACTTTGTCTAGCTGGGTTTGACATTCAGAAAAGTCCTTTGCTAACTGATTAGCACGGTCTTGTTCACTTTTCCACTTTGCCTTGAACTCGGATAACTTCCCTCGAAACCTCATCTGTAAACCAACAGTCATCTATTTAAACTCAGTATGCAAGTAGGATTAATTGGAGACATCTATTTCCCTTCCTTCATCAGCTTCAATAGGATAAAAAATGAATCGACCTGTAGTACCCCAGAGCGGAAGTGCTTAAGAACCACGTCCAAAATCGCTTGCTATAGTGAGTACGCCTTTGGTCGGCGTCCTCGTTATCCTAACTCTTGGTTGGTGTATTTCATTCCAACTATTGGTTGGTCTATTTTGTTGTCCCAACTATTGGTTGGTCTCTGCTGTTCGTCCCAACTATTGTTTGGCACCTTTTATCCCACTTTTGGTTGGTATTCTCCTTGATATCCGAACTATTGGTTGGTATCCTTCCTTTACCCCAACTTTTGGTTGGTCTCTTTTGTTGTAAGCACGCCTTTGGTCGCTGTCCTCGTTGTCCCAACTATTAGTTGGTATCCATTGTTTCTAAGTCCACCTTTGGTTGGCAAACACTTTTTTGTATCTCCCCACCGGTTGCAAATTTCAAGGTTATTTTGGTATTCAAACCCCGTATATCCTAATTGTCTGAAAGTCGTTGCTATCATACCCTCGGATCCAAGAAGTTTGAATAGGGGCAACTGTAACACCTCAAAATTTGCCCCCATGTTTTAGCTTTGACTGGCTTATGTTTCATTGCATTCTTGCATTATCATCTTTACATATCATTGGCCTTGGTATGGGATCAAGGTGTCTAAATCCAATCAGATGAACCTTGAGCCTCAAGGTATCTTAATTGATCTACCATCTCATCATATGATCAAGCTTGTCAAAAGACTTCAAGTGAATCACATTCTCCTAACCAGTGCAAAATTAGGGTTTTTGGAATTCTTGAGTATAACACCTCAATGGGCAAGATCCTTGAGCTTCTATCATCACCAAATGGCACATCTCATCTTTGTTTGAGAGGATACACATCATACTCAGAGGAATTTGGATTTGGTAGATGTGTTGATTCCTCCTAGACTGAAGGCACCAAAATTAGGGTTTGCCCTAAAATCAATTTATTTCTGACTTTTTGGGCAAGACTTGATTCTATGGTATTCCTCATGTCCTTAAGTATCTAAGATTGGAGAATTGTCCATCAATTTGGTTTGGAAGGGCTTCAATTGATCAATTGACTAAAAATCAGGAGAGTTGGGGAAAAGTCAACTGTGCAGAGGAAAGGGTCAACTCTTGAATTTTTGAGGTCAAAATCTTGTTCCTCATCTCAAATATGTTCATTGTTGAAGATTTGATCAAGGCATGTCTAGGGTTTCATCAAAAATCAAGAAAGATTCAAAGTTGCCAAATTTAGAAACTTAGGGTTTCCATTTATGGCAAGTGTAGGCAAGTTGAAGGGCTCACTTTAAGCTATTCTTTCTCCATGTCCCAAGCTCCAAATTGAAAAGTTATGGAGGCCTATCAAAAGTTCATATTTCAAGCTTCAAAACAATACCATGAACATCCCCATTTGATTAAAATTGAGAGAGACATGATCAATTAAAGTTGAGACAAATCAAGGCAAATTGGCAAGTCATGACCAGCCAGCACGCATTTATTTTCACAAACACTTGGTGTGCATGTTGTGTACATGTTCATAACCAAATATCTCATTGATGGAGGTTTCAATTCAGAAAATGTTCAACATCACTTATGTTCCTCTCAATCCCCTCTTCAACTTTGGTGTTGAAAGATTTTTCATGTGATCAACCATTTGGGATATATGGTGAGGAAAAGTAGGGGCCTCAAGCCGATCCATTTCACATGCATAGGAGCCATGGACGACCAAGTTAGGTTGGCATCCCAAGGAAGTTGGGACCAAGCATTTTCATGACCAATTTTAAGCATGTTAAAGGCTCCTATTGGGATTGCTTTCCACAACAATCTTGTTCTCCTCCATCCCCTCTTTCCAAAGAGCCATTAACCACGTCATTTCATCCCATGACCATTGAGATTCAATGCTCCAAAGTCATCATAATCACAACTGATTTCTTCAATACCAAGTAAAGCAATTCAAACCAAAAAGAGCCTTGTCCTTGTCATTCTCATGCGCATGTTAAGTATGTATCATCCCATGTCATCAAACCTTACCATTTTAAGCTAAAAAAACACCTTACACATCACATGCTCATGTGTACATTTCCATGTATGTTCAAACCAAAAAGAAACTTGCACAAGAAGTTTGTACAAGAAGCTCAGCATCACATAACCATCACCCTCCATCTTAATCACCACCATAACATGTCAGGCTCTTCTCCACACATGAGCAAAGCAACAACAACCCGTGCCATTCTCACTTCACTCTCCACATTCAATTCATTTTCATTTTCCCTCTTCACTCTCATTTTCACTGAACCTCACTTCTAACCATGGTTCTAACTGTCAACCATGACAGTTAGAAATTAACCAAGGATATAAAAGCCAATCTCTAACTAATTTTCAACCAACTTGAATCATTCTTCACTTTTCTAAAATTTCACACTCTTCTCTCTCTCTCAAACTTCTCTCTCTCAAAGCTTCATTCCTCTCTCTCTCTCTGCAAGTATCTCTACTAATCTTCATCTTCATCTTTGAATAATCATCAATGGAGTAAGCAAAGGAAGAGGAGCTACACTTTGATTTCATCTTCATCAACAGGTTCTCAAGATTTGAAGTTTGGCATTGTCTTTATTTGGGTAATTTGAAGCTCAAGCAAGCTAGGAACCTCACCTATGGTTTTCTTTGATCCAAGGCTTGATTCAATACAGGTTTTCCTTCTCAACTTCATTGTCTTCATGTTGTGAATTTTAAACTTGTTTTTTATTGTTTTGGAGCTCAATAGGAGTAATGTAACATCCGGCTAGTTGATAGGCACCTTAGGTGCTTAGTTGAATTTTCTAGGGCAAACTTCATGGCTTCGATTTGATCTGTGTATGAATTCTAAGCCTGGATCCATGATCTACAAGTTGAGAGGATCATTTTGGTATACGATTTGTCAATTTCTGGTGACCTGAAAATTTTGGCACGGTGGAAAGTGGCCGGAGAAGATGACCGGAGCCTTCTCCGGCCGGTGGTGTTCATCAACCACAAGAACCCTAATTCATTTCTCAGTTTATAACATAATCGTTGATGTGTTTTGATCTGATGGCTGAGATTGTGCTAGCGAATAAATGAACCACCTCCCTTGCACGTGTTTGCTCCTGCTGATTTATTTTGAAATAATTAATCATGTGTAGTGGTTCCATGCTATTATATCATGTGTGCGCGTGTTAAATCTCTTGATTGATTTACTTTCTTGATCATCTTGACCTGACTACATCCCAAGGCTATTATTGAGTCAATGTATTGACTACTCCACATGCTATGCACCTTATCTGAGCACGTGTTATTCGATTGGGCCCCTAATGCTACGCGCACCCCTCCTTCTGAGCCCAATGCGTTTTTTAACTGAACAATTGCTTATGTTGCACCTCCCTGATCATTTCTTTGTTTTTTTAATTTTCTTTTCATATATGTTTGCCATTTGATTTTTAAAAATACTTTTGAGTATCCAAAAATTCCTAAAAAATTCATGGAGCATTATAAGGCATTTAAATAATTTTGGCATATTTTATTTTCTTGATTTTAGCATATTTTTCTATATTTTCGTGAATTTTCTTCCAATTCTTTTTGTATGTGCATTTATGCATGATACATGTTTCATCTTTGATTTGTTTGACATGGCTGTGAAGTGAATTTTTGCATATAAATTGATACATGATTGTATAGCATATTGAGACATCTCATGGAATTTTTGTGGATTTTTAAAGGAATTTTTTGTTGATGTTTGAATGCCATGTTTGTGCCTAAACCTTGTGTCATTTATGTTAACTTGTGAAGCATGTTTGTGCATGATTCTTAATGATTTTTGAGCTATCTTTTTTAGACATGTTTTCACAATGATTGCACTTCAATTTGCTTGCCTTTTTTCAATTTTATCATCATTCCAACATGACTCTTGATTCATCTATAAAAGCATGTTTGTTTGTGTGGATGTTAGAAGACTTGTGCTAGGTTTTAATATGCATTGTGTGCAACCTTCTTTGAAAATTGATGAGACCTTTTAATCCATGTTGAATGAACATTATAGGTCACTTTTCTCATGGTATAGGTCACTCAAAGTTCATCCTTACATGACTTGTGTGCACATGTTTTAACTTGAAATGTGTTGTGTAATTGTGCATTCTCACTTGACCTTCTTTGAGCACATGTTTGTATCAACTCTTGTATGATCTTGCACATTCACTTTGACATGATTCCACTTCTGTTTGTAATCATTCTTGACCCTATTCCATGGCTTCTAACATCACCTCACATGTCTCTTAAGTTCATAAATCTTAGGGTGTTTGTTTGAACTTGTTTGACCTAGTTTGAACCATGTTTGCTTTTAATCTTCAATGTGCTTCAACATGATACTTGTGTGGACTTTGTGCATACATTATTGACTTCTAAATGTCATATCCAATTCCATATGCTACTGACTTGCATTCATATCACATGATTGTTCATCTTACATCTTCATTTCTTACTTGCATTACAAGTATGCTTCATTGTTGGAACTTGAATGATGTTTGCTCTCACTTCTTCCTATTTGATCAATGTTTGCATTTATGAATCTCATGCTATTTTTGTGACATCTCTACACATTCTTAAATTTCATTCACTTCTGACTTTGATGTTTACATATGCATTCATTCATGTTCATGATTCATTTGCATTCATCTTGCATAGTTATTGCATAAATTGTAATTGTATGAACTTTTGATGCATGTTTCAACCTAGTTTGACTTTGTTTGATACCTTAACCTTAGTAGGATAGATTTACATGTACCTAATGACCTTGGATGTTCCTTAACTCTTAGGACCCTTCCCTTTTGGTTTAACACTTGTTTGCTTCTTAAGTTGTCTTCTTGAGGCAACTAGCATTTGTTTGGTTTACTTTTGATACTTGTAATCATTTGGTACTAAACTTTTATGTAGGGGAAGAGGTAAGGTGCTTGAACATGTGGATGGTTATCCATGTTCAACTCTTCTTTCATATCTCATCTATCTTACTTGTCTTTTACTTTTGTGAATAGCATGATATAATGCTTTGTGTACAACTTTCTCACACCCTTTGGGATCCTAGCTCATCCTTAATTTTTTATTAAGGTGAGGTAGGATAAGCATTAGGTAGTGTTATCCCTCTCTCTTCTTCAGACTTAGGTTGTTCTTAAACCTCCCCTTAGGGCCACCTTTGCATGATAACATTAGGAACAACTAGTTTCCCCTTAGTGTTTTCTTTTCAATTTGAGTCTTCTCTTCTCATCTCATAACCTTTCTAAAACACTTAATAAAGGTTAACGTGTATTGCGCATGAGCCTTATATGTGGGAAGTGAAGTATGGGGGATCTCTCTCCATTCTTCTAGGGTACTTAGTGTACGTCCTGTTGGGAACGATACGAGACGTATTCGTTCCTATGTTGTAGACTTGGGTGCAATCCAAGTTGCAAACTAACTTCAATCAACTTCTTGTCTAAAAAACACAAAACAAACGCAAACATTTTTATCCTTCGGGATCGTTAAGTTTCAAAACTCATTTTCAGAAAAGGGCACGTTATTTTCCGTCTCGTCGCAACAGGCATCGACCCTAACTGCCGGACACGAACTTAACGCCGCTCATAAAAAACACTAAGACCTCGTTAGGTCGAACTACGACTACTCTGATTTCCTCCTTCTGGTTAGATTGAGGATACGTAGGAAAAAGATAGCGATGTCTTGGCGAGCAACCTCCCCCCTAGTTCGTGTCCGAACTACGTTGACTCTGACTTTCCCATTGCACGAGGGAATATGTAGGCCTAGGACTCCGACGATGTCCTACGAGTCACTTCTTTTTCTTTTTTCCCCCATTTCTTCATTCTCTTCCGTTCTCGTTCCTTCTTCTTACCAGTAGCAGTGGAGCTCTAGATGACGACACCCATTGATCGAGATAACAAGCGTGGATCCCATCAAGTACGATGGACGCGTGGGGTGCTAACACCTTCCCCTCACGTAACCGACTCCCTTACCCGTTTCTCTTGGTCGCGATGACCATGCTTTTTCCTTCCCTCAGGTTTACGTAGTGTTTCCTTTCCCTCTCTTGGGATAAATAGACATTGCTAGCGACTCTGTTTTCGCGCCACTTTCGCGTTTGTACTTGGATGAAAATCGCGGGAGTGACATGACGCAATCAAAAAATACTTCGCATAAAAGAGACCCGCTGGACCACAAAAAGAATAGGTCCAAGCAAAAATGGACATCCCGACGAACTGAAAAAAGAGAAGGTTCGGGCAAAAATTAGGGATAAAATAAGAATTGAATAAACCTGCAAGGTTGAAAACCTGAAAAGAAAACTTTGGCAAAAAAAGGGTAGCCCGATGGATTGAAAACCTGAAAAAGGCGATCCAGGCAAAAGTTAGGGATGTGAAACCCAAAGGTTGCGATCTGCGGTCTTATCTAATCTCAACAAGTGGGAATTTCGAAGGATATTAATCGGTCCAATCAATATCTTCAAAAAGTAAAGTACTTGAGAGCGTCGAAGACAAACGACTCATAGCCGAGTCAGAAATTGATGGAAATTTGTTTCCACATTGCCAATCAGTGTGTTTTCTCTTTTTGTTTGCGCAATTATGACTTTTAGGAATTGCTTCCAGATGTAAATGCCTATCCACAGCCGATTTCAATCAATAAAATTTATTTTAATTCAAAAACTTTCCTCTTGTTTTTATTTTACTGTTTTGTTTACAAAAACGTCTGATATTTTGATAAACATTGCATTTAAAGACACTGAAGCTTTATTGAACGTGCTAAAAACATTTAAAATTGCTTGAAATATTGAGTGTCTCGGGTGGTAATCGAGGTTGTCGTGCTGTACTTGGGACACAATTTTGTTGTTTCACTTTTGTAGGATTGTTTTTCTGTCGTAACAACTAGTGCACCGTCCAGGAAATTGGAAGCTCGAAAGGATATCATGGTTATTCTTAGCATGAGTTTCTTGTGTATTTGTCCCTGGCAAGGACCGCTAAGGTTTTATCTACCTCAACAGAGTACTATGAAAGTTCTGATTGCTTTCCCCAATAAGGGTCTAAAAGTTTGCTTTCCCCAGCCAGGGTCGAAATTGCTTGTTTTCCCTAGAAAGGGTCCAAAGGTGGTCATTTCCCCAACCAGGGTCGGGATCGGCTGTGCTCTCCAAGCAAGTTTGTTTCTCCAACAGTATGGTGGCTCCTTATCCTCAGTAGAGTAAATCAAGAGATATCCCCAATTGGATAGGTTGGTGGTAAGGCACAAGTTTGTCCTTTCCCATTACAAGTTGTTCTTGATGGGAATTCCCAAGTGAAGTTGTCATCCTTGCAGAGTAGATCAGATGATATTCCCCCACAGGTTAAATCCCAAATGGTTATTGGAATTTTTTAGCAATGTGATCGGTTTAAGTCCCTAACAGAGTAATATGCTTAGTATTGTTCCCCAATAGAGTTGGAATCATCATCGGTTGTTAATACCCTCAGTAGATGGAAACCCAACAGTGGTTGGTATCCCTAGCAGGTTAAAGCCTGGTCATCATTGGCATATCTTCTCATAAGGGTTCTCAACTCCCTTTGCAGTTCGCCAACAATGTTTATAGAGTTATTAATGACAGTTCAGTTTGTTATTTCCCTGCAGTACATCAAATCCTAATGCTCCCTTCCCCAACAATTGTCTGTTGTTCATGCTTTCCCCACAGCGAAGGCAGTTTAGATGTTTTTATCCCTAGCGGACTCGTCTGTTACACGTCCCCCGGCAGAGTGTCCTTTATGTATCTCATAGTCATTTTTGCACTACATCCTCAGATGCATAACATTTCCATTCCTATGGAGCATTACGCCATTATTCAAACATGCATGCGGAGCATAAGCTAGGTCTGACACCCTTCTTTCCAAATCTTTTCCCCACCTGAGAGTGACGTAATTATGAAAAGAACGTCTGGTGTTGTCCCCAAGTAGGTGTTCTAACAACTCATTAGGGTCGTAGATTCGTTGATCTTACCATTTGCATGTCTTATTTTCCCTAGCAGAGTCGTATGTATAGGACTCCTTCATTCCCTTGTAGAGTCGTTTGTCCTGGACTTTGATTTCCCCCGCAGAGTCGTCTCTCTGTGATTTTCGTCCTCTCACCCTTCGTTTGGGCAGTGTAGCGTGCGATTTTTGTCGGTGATGCGACCACCTTACCGCAATGGTTGGAATTAGGTGCTACTTTCTGATTTCTTATTTATCCTATGAAGCTGGAAAGGAAAGGGAAGCTATCTAAAACTAACCTTGCACGCAAATGTTTTCTTTAACAAATGCTAAGAGATTGAGGGTCCGGGGTCAGGTTATACAAAAGGAAGTTATTAATTACCCAGCGTATATATGGTTATCCATAGATCATTTAGCATGTTCTTCTGTTATCTACTTACTGGTGTTTATTTATTATAAATTGGGAAAGTTTCTCCTTTGGGAATATTGAGAGGGTATTTTTGTTGTTTTCAATAAGGTACTGGACCTAAGGTTTTTGATTTGTGTGTTTTGATGTGTGATGTACAGAGAAATGTCTTCCTGCAGAGAGAACTCTTGATTTACTCTGAGGGGATTTTTAGTTTTATGTGCCTTGATCAAAGCTCAAGGTTGAAGGTAAAAGGTTGACTCTACTAGGGAGTTTTATATCTGTCTTGTACAAAGCCCAATATTGAGGCTGAAAAGAGATTGACTCTGCTTAGGGAGATCATTATACAAAGTCTAAGATGTGGCTAGAAGGAATTGACTCTTCCTGGGAATATTTTGTCTATCTTGTACAAAGCCCCAGATTGAGGCTAAAAGAAATGACTCCACTGGGGAAAGGTTTTATGTCTCTTGTAAAAATCCCAAGATTGAGGCTAAAAGGATTTATTGACTCAACTGGAGAATACTTTATCTGTCTTGTACAAAGCTCAAGATTGAGGCTAAAACTGCTGAGGCAAAATCATTATACAAAGCCTAAGAGGAGGCTGGTTGGGGAATTTCTTATATAAAGCCTAAGAGGAGGCTAGCTTCTACTGAGGATTATTGAGATCCAGAGACAGGTCCAAATTGGGGAATCAACTCTTGCTGAGGATTACAGAAGATTTGAGATATCAGAGACCATGAGGTTCTGATTCTGTTAGTGTTGTATTGATAATAAGTTGACCTTAGCTGGGGAACTTAGGATGAAAAGTTAAAGATTGAGTTTTAAAACCTATGGAGGTTTCAACTCTGCTGGAGATTGATCAAGTCATTAAGTTTTTTCCTGTGCTTTAAGGAAACTTGAAGGTTTCTTTGAGATCCAAGAGGAGATGGGACTTTCCAAGTCTACTGGTATGAAGGGATTGATCTCTTAACTGGATAATAATCTTTGTATGAAGACCAAGAGGAGGCTGATGTTTTAAGAACTGATCTGATGTTTTGACTCTCTGACCCTCTAGTGGATTTGAACTAGCAAAAGATGAGTAGGTTTTGTCCTATACCTGTAGGAGGTCTTCTGGTCCTTGTACTAAGCCCAAGAGGAGGCTGAGAACTTCTAAGAAGCCTGAGGGTCCTTGTACAAAGCCCAAGAGGAGGCTGGGGATGCTTTTAGGAAGCCTGTGGGTTCAAGCCTAAGAAAAACTCAAGAAAAGTTTCACAGGGAATAATCTTTTCTTTAGTGAACAGTTCTAAGGTTTGAAAAAATTCAAAAGACGTTTCACCCAATATTAATCCTCTCTGGGGAAATGAATTTCTTGTACAAATTTCTAATAGTGATAGTCTTGAGAAAATTTTCACCGGGAATAATGCCTTTCTCTGTTCCATATTGTATAAGCCCAAGAGGAGGAAAGACTGTATCTGGAATTTCCTATGGGGGAACTAGTTTTGACTATGTTAAAATAGTAACCACTGGTTTGATCTAATCCTAGACCTAATTGTTGGGGAAAACTCTAAGCAAGCAATATACATGCATACATATACAGATGAAATATATAAACAAGTATGTAAAAGAAAACAGTAGAACTTACAAGTTTGCAAACTTCCCGCATTATAATCATAGATGTATGGTTAGTTATTCAAGAAATTGAAGAAAGTTTTGATACAACCATAAATTTGAATCTAAATCCAAAGGAAAGTTGTTTTTTTAAGGAAATTTGGGGCTTATACTCAAGGAGAGGCCCAGATGAATTCTTTTGAAAAGGCGACTATAGCGTCGTAGTTTTGAAAATCATAGAGGGACTTATACAATGACTGAGGCCCAAATTTATTATTTTTTACAAAGAGGTGGGTCTTACACTCTATTAGAGGCCCAAAAGTAAAAAAAAAAAAGAGAATGGGGCTTACAACTCAGGGAGAGGCCCAGACGTTAAACAGTGATCGCACCGTTTATATTGAAAATCGCGTAGGGACTTATACAATGACTGAGACCCAAATTATTTACGTACAAAGGGGGTTGGTTCTTACACTCTATTAGAGGCCCAAAAATGTTTGAAAAAGAAGAAAAATGGGACTTACAACACAAGGGGAGGCCCAAATGAATAACAGTGATCGCACCGTCGTTTTTGAAAATCGTATCGGGTCTTAAGTAATGATTAAGGCCCAAAAAAGTTTGTACACCAAGGGATGGGTCTTACACTCTATTAGAGGCCCAAAAGTGTTTTAAAAGAGATTTGTAAGGGTGAAAAATAATCAAAACCCTAATTTCATTTAAAATGTATTTTAATTGAATACAAATTCAATTAAAATGATCAAAGTTATCAAACATGTGTGAAAAACAAGTTGTGAGCTTGGATAAGTATTTGAAAAATCATGTTTTATCCATAGAATGATTAGAATTCTTTTGAAATGAAAAGATCAGAGTGAGAATTTCATTTTAAAATGTTTAAAAACAAATAAAATGAAATTAATTACAAAAATTCTAACTATATTAAATAAATAATATAAATTGGATTTTTTTTGTAAAATAAAATAATTTAACATTTTTGTGACTTTTTAAAAAAATAACCAATCAAAAATGATAAAAAGTGAGAGAGAAATTAATTTTTGAAGTTATCAAGAGATTGTGAAAAAATGTGAAAGAAAATAGTGGTAAAAAGAATGGGATGGTCCTCCCAAGGTTTGAACCCACGCCCTTAGGGTGGTGAGATTAAAAGTTTACCAACTGAGCCACTTACGTGTGGCTGATAGAAAATGGCAAGTGATAATAATATATGTGAAGACTCTAAAGATTTGACTTAAATTTTGGTAAAACTCATTGCCAAACAAAAGGACTCAACATCAAGAAATATGCCAAACACAAAGATGTCGAAGGAGATGTCATAGCATGAAGACTCAACATCTTGACTTCTATAACAGATTATTTAAATCTGTTTCAAATTTGTTCCAAGTTTCTAGGTGTGTTTAGCAGTGGATCAAGGAAAGATTTGTTTAAAGATTTAAAGCCCAAGTTTGCTGAAGACTATAAATAAAAGACTTAGACCTAGGTTTTGATATGCCTTTTGTAACCTAGTTCTCTTGCGTAAGAAACAAGTGTTTAGGGTTTTGAGAGTCGTTGGCTCTCTAGGTTGTAAGTCTCCCTTTATATCAGTTCAAGCATTGTGGCAAATATAGGTGTCACACAGATCCATAAGCCTTGAGGTATTGGATTGTGTATTGTTCTTGGATGAAGCTTTTAAGAAAATCCGAGTTAGCTTATTTGTCAAGAAAGCTTGACAGATTTCTGTATTGACAGGGATGATGTAGAAATCACAGTTGGCGATTAAGGGAAGTGAGTGGCGTATCTCATATCAGAGTTGTAAACGTTGGAGTTTAACTTTGGTAAAGATGTTCATTGGGTAGATGTCAGGATAAAGTTGTAAACGGGGGGGTTTATCTTTGTAACATTTCTACAGATAGTGAAGTCTTCTTCTTGGATTGGTATCCCCCAGATGTAGGTGAATTGCACCGAACTAGGTTAACAATTGTTGTGTTCTTTATCATTCTGCAGATTTACGTTTTCTGTTAGGGTTCAAGATAAACATGTTGGATCAGATGTCGTGACATCGGTGATTGTGCAGCTCTGATATTCAAGGTATCAGTCTGCTGTTGCGCCTCTGTGTTTAAATGATTATGTAGCACAATGTCTTGACATGTGTTAGGACATTTGCTGTCTGCATATGCCAGAATTTCAATTGGTATCAGAGCAGGCATCCTGTCTAGTTCTGGATGAGATCTTTGGGAGATACTTTATGGATTTTAAATTAGGAGGAATTTTGAAGATCAGACCAATCAACTCAGACATACTCAAGGGTATTAATGGATGAGATGGATGTTCTGGATTGAAGGTAACAACCCATAGGTTGTTCTTGTTGCTGAGGAGGTTCTACAACAACTGTAGGAGAAGTGGCTAGTTCTCTTGTTGGGGTGTCTTGTAAGATGTTCTGACATCTTATTAGAGCAAGCATGATCTGTTCCTTGGTGGTTCCGCTACATGAGTTTCTGATGGAAGATCTCAAGAATTATGGGATTCTGGAGTTGTTATTGAAGACAGTTGGTGGAAGATCTCAATCGTCGGCCTCTATATGTGAAGATATCTGCATTCTTTTATGCCAAAGTAGGGAGCGATGGAATGAAGGGAGTTCTTGGAAGATATCTGGTATGGTGACTTGGTACTCGGAAGCTTGGTTTCTTGGTGCAGTTGAAGTCAGTTGAAGAGGAGAGGAGTTGAGTTTAAGTTTATCAAGTTCTTGCTCTGGGAGTTTGATAAATTATTGATCGGCTAGGTTGTCAAAGATACTTGAGAACTCTCTCAAGTCCACTCATAAATGCGTCTCAGTCATGCATCTGGAGTCTTCTAGTTATTCTTCTGACTAGAAGGTGTTTCTTTGAAACACAACCCGAAAAACGTGGAGGTGATTTATTTTCATCATCCAAAACAGCGAGGAAAGATTCATCTCTCTTAACCCTAAGGGTGGATCTAATTTGATTGGAGCTTTCAGAATTTTTGAGGTAAATAAGGTTCGTTCAGAGAGAATCTTAGTTACTTGATGTTGTACCCCAAATTTTGACCCCTTAGATGTCATAACATCTTTTGCATGAGCATCATAGATCAATCACCTGCGCATTATTAACTAACCATTTTATCAGCTTTTTTTTGTTTGTTTTGTTTCACTTGTAAATCAGGGTTCGTTTCAAGAGACCTCATCTCCTCATTAATCCAATGTGATTTGTTTTCACCACAAGTTCTTCCTCAAGGACCAGGCAAGGTCGTCAGGTTAAGGGTTTGTGTGGTATGGTTTGAGATTCGGTGGAAGTTTGATCTAATCTTGGTCAAACAGGTGGTTTGTATCAGCATCAGGTCCTCAGGTCGTGGCAAAGATTTTGAATCAGGGTTTTGGTCCTCATCCAGCCATTTGTTTCATAAGTGTGCACTCAAGGCACGAGGATTAGGGTTTCTCACCCTTGGAGTATGATCGACAAATATTGTTCAGTTGAGTCTCCTAAGGCTAGCTAGTTCAGGGTGTGTGCAATACTGTTTCAGTTCAATTAAGGTTGTAAGGCCATCCGAGAGATCAGAGCAGTTGGTACATTTCAAATTTTGTGCAAAGGTTTGGTCATGTAGTTCGGGATTTGTGGTAGTCAAGTGCAGTTGTCAATGTTAAGTGTTGTGGTGGTGTGTTACCTTTACCATTGTCAATTCTTCTTTCTTTTAATCATCCATTTTTCTTTTAACCATCCACTTTTCTAATTAACCATTTCTAAATCCATTCTTTTTATCCAAATCATTTTCATAGTCCACTTTCCTAATAATTAAACCATTATCCATTTTATCCATATCCACATTTTCACATCAATTATCCATTTGTCTTTAACCATAAACTATTTCTCAATTCAATTTTCAAATCCATTTCCCATTTGATTTTAATTCAAATAAATATATTCCAATTTTAATTCCATAATTATCCACATTTTTTATTTTTATCCATTTCTTTCTAATAATCCATTTTAACCACTTTTCCAAAATCCATTTTAAGTTAGAAATCCATTTCATTAAACCACTTCCCTAAACCATTTCAATTTAATTCACAAATCCCAGCTTATTCATACCAGTCCCTCCATTTTACATTCAAAGGCCCATTATACCAAAAAAAAAACAAAAAAAACTTGTTTACTACTACAGTAGAGGGAAAGCAAAAAATTCGCAACATGGCCCATTGATGTTCCATACTTTTGTAGTATAGAAACTTTGACTAAAACCCTGCACCATTTCAACAATAAGCTAAAACAGATTTCAAATGTACCGCGAAATAAGTGGTGGGCCCAAGCATTAATCTCCATCAAAACCGTACCACCCTGCAACGAAAGCTACAACACACCAACAGCTGCAACACCAACAATTCTGCTACAAAAACCTGCAAAGTCACTGCACAAAGAAAAACTGTGGTAAATCTTCACCAAAATAACACCTGTAGCAAACTCAGAAAACTTGCTCTGCTGCAAAACATACTAAAAACTTGAAAATGAAAATAACCACACACTGAAGCCTGCAACATAGCACCAACCAACAATAACCTGTGCTGAAAACAACAGCACATTGGTGGTGCTGAGACGAATTCAGGTAAAAAAAAAGACAAACTCAGTTTAACTTAAAAGGGAGGGAAGAGAGTTATTTTGGGGGGGACTCTTCACAAACCACTGCCATTTTTCTTAAGCCTTCAAACCCACTTTAATCATCACCAACGCCATCATCTGTTCCTGAGAAACCACCATAACACCGCACCATACTCACTCAATCCTCCCTCCAACATTCATAAACCCTTTCAAACCTTAAACAACCCACACGACCGTAAACACCCACAACCGTGAAACAATCCACACGACCGTCATCTTCTTCAATTCACCAAACCCGTTAGCAAAATCCAAACTGAAAACAGCCAAACAACATCATCACCGCGTCGGAATCATAACCACTTTCTTCACTTTTCTTCGTAATCCAAAACCGCGGCACTCTGTTTACAAACCGCGACTCGTGTCGCAACCGGACAAGAAGGCTTGAGAGGAGACCAAAACCTCCCTTCACAAACCATTACAAGCCAAGCAACACACCGTGTTTCTCTTCATACCAAACTCACAACAACATAAATACAGCCTCCAAACTTCCCTCCATCATCACCCCAAAACGACAACCAAAGCCACGAATCAATCCACCACTGCCACTTTCAACACCTCAATCACCATAAACCCTACAAATCCTCCTTTAACCTGGCCCTTTTATTTTCACGATTCAAACACCAAATCAAACATTTTCTGAAAATAGAGAAAACCAGATCCAAATGAGACGAACCTGAAGCGAGCAAATATGCGATTGAGAGCAAGCAAACCGAGCATAAGCTGGAGAGAATAGAGCCGACCGGCCTTGCACGAGGCAGACGAAATGTGATTCGTGACTTAGTTTGTGTTTACTCCAAAGGAAGTCTGATGCGATGATGCTGTTATTTCTAAGTGCATCGCTTTATTTTTCTTCCCTGAATATTGCTTTTACGATGACCTAGTTAGTCTTTTAAAGCTGACTTGTTTGGGTTTGGTAATGGGCTCGGTGGCCCATGATGTTTGTTATCATCACCGTTTCTTTTCTTTTTTTTTCTCCGACTGTGACTTTACTTCAGCCGCACCTTGTTGTGTGTGGAGGTGATGGGCCTTGGAGCCCACGTGATCCTCCTTTGGCCTATGAAGGTTTCTTTTCTTTTTTTAAAAAATGGTCATCACAATTTATTTAATTGTTAATATGGTTTTGGTTAACTTCTTTTTTAAAAAAGGTTTTTTTTTCAATTAATTTCACTTTCTATTTTGTATTTTTTATAATTTCTGGGCCAAAGATATATAAAAAATCTTGATTTATCGATTTTATTCAAATCACTAAAAATTTTGATAAATATGAGGCCATAGTTCATTTTTATGTTATATGTCAATGAAAGTCAAATATCATTAGATTATCGATTTTTTCTATTAAATTTTGATTAAGACGAGACCATTTCGATTTCATTTCAATTTCCATTTCATTAAACAATTTTCAATTTCAAACCATTTCACAAATTATTTTCAACTTATGAATCTAACCTCGATCAAGCATCGAGTGACTTTAAAAATCGAATGTTATAATCTGTTTCTAAATAAATTCGAAAGAAGAGGACCGTTAGAATCTTGCATTCTAGCGAAAACCTCGAGAGATTGGTCCTAAATCTTGCACTTTGGGGTAGCCATTCATTCATTCTTTCGCACCTCAAAACATCTGATATTAATTTGGACGAATAAGAGCTGTCAGGATCTGGTATCTCGGCAGAACTCTTTGAATAATTAATTTTCATCAATCATTCACCGTCCATCAAATAAATTTTATATCAACTCGGACAAGTAAGGACCATTAAGATCTAGCATCTTGACATAACCCTTTTGAGCAATTGATTATCGTCAGAAGCTCGTTGTCCTCAAAACGATCTTAATCACAACTTGGATGAATAAGAGCCGTCAAGATCTAGCATCTTGACACAACTCTTCGAACAATTGATTTTCATCAAGTGTTCATTATCCATCAAATATTTTTCATTATCAACTTGAACGAATAAGAGCCGTTAGAGTCTAGCACTCTAGCATAACTCTTTGAACATTTGTTCAAATGTTCGCCAGTCACTTAACATACCTCAACCAATGACCCGTAGTAATTAGAACTACGGATGCTCTGATTTCTCATTCTTCAATGAGAATACGTAGGCACAAGAATCCTAATTCTTGGCGAGCTTCCTTTCAATTTTTTCCACCTTCCATCTTTTGTCACCTCTTACCTTTTGTCAATCGTCGTCTCCAGAATACTTCCTTCTTTAAGGATATCAATACTTCAAAGTACATCAAATCTTTTTTTTTTTGAAATAAACTTGAAAGAAAAGGATTGTTAGAATCCAGCATTCTAGCATAACCCTTTGAAAGATTGGTCTCAAGTCTTGCACATTGAGGTAGTCAATCATTTCTTTCTTTAATCCTTAAAACACTTAAAAACAATTTGGACTAAGAGATGTTAGAGTCTAGCATTCTAGCACAGCTCTTTGAACCATTGATCTTTATCAATGTTCGTTGTCCGACAAACAATTTTCTCAAACTAATCTTGAATGATAGAGAGTGTTAGAGTTTAACACTTTAGCATAAACTCTTTGATCATCCGATCATCATTCTCGAGATACATCTAATCATTTTCAAAACCCATTTTATGGACAGATCTTGATTTTCATCAAGAAACCAAAGCATCTTCAACCCTTGACCTCAAAGTCATAAGGTACCTACTTTTCCCTCTGGCCTCATGGCCATTCAATCCCATCACAACTTAGAATTAGAGAGTTCTTTAATTCTACGTGAGTATCATGATCATGAATACTCATTCCCCTTGGAACTTTGACCATAGTCAATGGTTCCTCACCTTAGTTAGGTGAACCACGATTGCTCTGATTCCATCCTCCTAAGGATACGTAGGCACGAGACTGCAAGGTCTTTGCGAGCACCCTAGTAACAAAACCTCTTTATGTTCTCTCGTTTAATAATAATCATTTACCTGCTTTTCCCATTAAGTAGAAGATTAGAAATTAACCTTAAGCTAACATACATTTAACCTTAACTAAACGGTTCCCGTTGAGTACAACGGACGTGAGGGGTGCTAATACCTTCCCCTTGCGTAACCGACTCCCGAATTCAGACATTGGTTGCGATGACCATATCCTTATCCTGCTTTTAGGGGTTTTATTCGATATTTTCCCTTTCCCTCTATGGGAATAAATAAAGATCGGTGGCGACTCTGTTAAGTCCATCCTGCGGGCGTGCGTTTGCGCTTCGCGAGGTCGTTCTCATTTTTTTGAGGTACGACAGATGGCGACTCTGCTGGGGAAATATTTCCCTTAGTGAGTCAAGCCTAGTTTAGTTAGGTTTTCATATGTGTGTTTAGCTTTGGTTGTTTCTCTTTCTTCTTTATTACATGTTTTATTGCTCTTGCTTTATTGCTTTTTCATATATATCCCTGTATATCCATGTGTGGGCTGTGGGGATTTAATATCTTGATAAAATCTCTACACCCGAGTTTTGGAAAAAGCATAGAGAAAACATAGGGTTAAATTTGGTAGTTATTAGTGTTAGACTACGAGGGCAAGCTCCTTCTAGCAACTGACATGAAAGCTCCTCTAGAGTAGACCTGTTTGTAGATCTCGTTATAAAACAGCTAGCCTGTTGCATAACGCTGATTCATGAAGGGTCCATGACTCTACGTCCCCATTTAGAACCAGTTCTATTTCGGTGGTTGCGTAATATTGGACTTCAAGGACATCTCCTTGCTCCAACCAATATGAAAACCCCAATCAGAAGAGATCTTTTCGTCACTCTCATTATAAAATGGCTAGCCCATTGCATAACATTGATACGACTAAGGTCCGTGAATCTGAAACCTTGACCAAAAACTTAGAAACTATCATGTGAGTGGGTTTAAGGGTAAATTGCCGCAGAACCGTCTTTTAGGAGGCCTACCCATTAGGGAGTTATGAGGTGTTTACCCTATCCCAAACCTTTCTCGTGCATTCATGAGCATTTTGCATATCATCACAACACTCATATGTTTTGTTTTCAGGTAGTCCTATTAACAAAGCAGTTGTTTAGCACGAAAAGGTCGTAATGAGTTCAGACAGGAGAAAACCATTACCACTCAAGGCAAAGATGCAAGATGTCACCAACATACTAAGGCTCTTGGAAAAGATTCCTCCTTGCTTCAAAACTACAATACGAGGAAGGTTTGGCCACATTTTAGATCTTCTCACAGTGGATGTCCAGATCCCAGCTATCACAGCCTTAGCTCAGTTTTACGATCCTCCACTCCGAAGCTTCCTTTTCCAAGACTTTCAGTTGACTCCTACTTTGGAGGAATATGACAAACTGTTAGGTTTCACAATGAAAGGAAGAATGGCATACAATCGAGTTGGTCAAAAGCCTGATGTGAAAGAGTTGGCTCTTGCACTACACATTTCCATATCCGATGCTGAAAGGAATTGGAAGAAGAAGGAAAATTTCCTTGGGTTTTGGAGAACTTTCTTAGAAAATGAAGTAGAGAAATGGTTGATTGCACGTCATTGGGACGCATTGATAAACATATTAGCCCTCCTCATTTATGGGTTGGTATTATTCCCTAATTATGAAGGCTTCAATGATTCATCAGCTATCAGTGTCTTTTGGGCCGTTTGGAAAGAAAAGCAAAATCTTGTTAATCCTCTCTTGGCAGATACTTTCCATACCTTGCACACTCGCCATGAAAAGAAAAGTGGGACTTTAGCTTGCCGTCTTCCTTTACTTTACAACTGGCTCATTGCATGTGTGTTCAAATCCAATGATCAGATAAGTAGGATGTCCAGTGAAGGGTGGGCTAGATTCTTGGTGTCTCTAACAAGCAATGATATTCCTTGGTATCGTTACAAGCTCAACGTCCATGAAGTTGTTATCAGATGTGGGAGTTTCCAAAATGTGCCATTAATAGGTTCCAAGGGTTGCATTAACTACAATCCTATGTTAGCCTTGCGACAACTCGGACACCCGATGCGTGGAAAGCCAAATGATGGAGAATTAGAAGAAATGGTTCTGAATGATATGGGAGCCAGTGATCCATCTCTACTCCATAGGATTATCAGATCTTGGGAGAAGGTGCATACTAAAGGATCAAGGATATCAAAGGCAAGTGATGTTCCATATCAGCAATGGGTTACCGAAAGAGTCAAAGTTGTAAAGCTCCCGTTCTCTGTAGCAGATCTTATTCCTCCAAGGTCTCCTCCACCCGAACCCGTGCCTGTTTCTCTCGAGGAAGTAGAAGAGCTAAGAGCCATGGTGGCTAGACTTGGGAAAGAAAATGAAGGTCTACAATCGCAGCTGAACAAAAAGACTGGCAAGAACATGGTTCTCAAGAGGAAGTTTGATAAGAAATAAGAGCTGTTGGAAGAGAGTAATAAGAAAAGCAAGGCTGAGGAGGATCTTAAAGAGCGAGTCCTAGATTGCTTGGACCAAGCCAATGGTGGTTTAGAATCTCTTCACGAGCAATTAGAGGAAGCTAAGAGGAATGGACAAGAATGGAAGCATTGGTGGAATTTAGCCACCAAACAGAAGAAAGAGGTGAGAGTAAAGCTTGAAGCCCAGATCAAAGAATTGAAAGAGCTCCTAAGGAAATCTAAAGAGGAATTAGAAAACGAGCACCGCCAAGGATGGCAAGCAAGGAATGTCTCTGGAATCAGTGCAGAAGCATGGCAGGAGAAGTGTGATGAGTTGGCCACTAGCAAGGAGCTGGTGGAACACTGGAAAACCCAACATCAGACGTTGAAGAGTCAGAGTGTGGGATGGGTGAATGAAAAAAAGCAACTGGATAAAGTTTTGAAGGATTATGGGGAGACCATTAAGTTCCTTGAGCCTTCTGCTATCATGTATAGTGAAAATTTTGCAAGCTTGATAAGGTTTTGTAATGAGATAGCCAAGGACTTTCCTTTGAGGCTAGAGATGGTTGTGGAGGATGTTGGTGAAGACACTCCTGCTTCTATCAGCTACTTCATTCAGCTCATCGAGGGGATGATGAAGAGGTTTAAGATTGAATTGAAAGAGCTTCAAGAGCGCGAAACAAAGAAGACTTTTTTATTATGGGTTTGTATTTTGAGACTCAGTATTGTTGTATTTGGGTGACTCAATTCATTATCCACTTGTACTATGTACTCTTGATTTTATTTGAATGAATGAGTATTTTGGGGTTCTAAATTCGTGTTGATCTTTATTACGCGTGAATTTATGCTAAAAAGCTGAAAGTTTAAAAAGGACTCTCTGAAAATAAACATCATAAGCATTGCATCCATACATATGTCATCCCATTTGCATTGCATTTCGTTTCTCAGCCTTGAGTTTGTCTCATCTTTTTCTTCCTTTATCACTCAAGGATATCTAGCATTCACTCAGGACCAATGGCAACGACGAATGAAATTCTGAAGAACCAGAAAGATCTGAAAGAGGAGGTCAAATTCCTCAAATGCCAGATGAGTTGGGTTCTGGAAACTTTGCAAGCCCTGATGAAAAAAGAGGATCACATTCACCCTATCACGCCAACACTCAATAATCAAGCTTCTGTTTATCATCCAGTTTCTCAAGCACCAATCTATCAATGAGCTCCCAACGCCCTTGCTTATCCATGACGGACTCAACTTTCTCGTCAGAATATTCTAGGTAAAAGAAAGGGTGGAAGGCCTCCGATTCCTCCCCATTCCTATGACGTACACGGAATTGTATCCTGCTTTGGTGCAACAAGGGTTAATAACTACAAGGTCATCAGGCCCACCTCTTGATCCACTTCCACCTTCTTACAATCCCAATGCTCATTGTGCATTCCATGAAGGGGCACCAGGCCATGATTTAGAAGGTTGTTTTGCTTTGAAGCACATTGTGAGGGATTTAGTGGAGAGAAATATTCTATCTTTCGATGACTCTCGTTCTAGCATCAAGAACAATCCTTTGCCATCTCCTGAGGATCTCCTATGTCCAGGATTTAAGGAAACCTTATGCCAGTCAACCGTTGGTCTTGTTCCTACACCCGAATGTAACTGTCGTCAGGAGTCTACCAAAAGGGTGTCCCAGCCTCCAACGGTTGTCTCTCCTCGAGGTTCCCAAAATCAAAACAAGTTGAAGTACCCTGTTGGAAGAAGCCAAGTTAACCCCAAGCCCATTCCGGTACCATTGAGCAAACTCTTCCCACTGTTGATGCAGAACAAGTTGGTAACTCCCCGACTTCTCAAACCTGTGCCAGGACCTTGGCACAATCCTAACCTGAATTATGAATTCCACAAGGGAGCCGAAGGGCATGACTTGGATGGTTGTCGAGCCTTAGAATATACTGTGCAAAGACTGATATATGACAATGAACTAATCCTTGAAGAAGATCACCCGCAGATTGAATGCCAATTCCATACTGGGACAATGGGGCACCCCATTTGTAGCACCCCAAAATTTGCTCTCCTTACTTTAGTACTAACTGGCTTATGTTTCATTTCATTTTTGCATTATCATGTGTGCATATCATTGGTTCTTAGCATGGGGTCAAGGTGCTTGAGGCAATTCAAGAGGAGAAGGTGTTCTTCAAAGGGTCAAGTTTCATACCATTTATCAAGAATCAAGGGTTGGTACAAAAGTTACTAAATATGGAAATGACCTATAATTTGAAAGTTTCCATTTTTGGTAAGTTTTTACACTACGTTTAACTTGAATTTTCATCATCAAAGAAGCTTCAAGTGAATTTTCCTCAAACATGAAAGTTGAAGATCTTTTTCTCCCCTTTCCATAAAGTACTAGATGGTCTCCATATCATTTGTGAAACTCAAGTTATGATCAAAAGAAGGCAAAGTGGTTTTTAGGGTTTTCTCATGGTTCCATTTTCACAACTTTTGCATTTTGCGACATAATGACCTATAATTGGTCCCATTGCTTCAAGGCACATTCTAACATCAAAGTACATTCCATAAGGATCATTTTTGGCCTTTGAACCAAGAGATTCCATGACAAATTCATCACTTATTTCACATTATGCAAAATTGCAAGAAGCATCAAAGCTCATGAATCAAGATGTTTCAAGGCCCAAATCCAATTCAGGTGTGATTAGCAATTGACAAATAAGTGATCCATCATAGAATGCATGGGTGTACATGCATAGAGGAGGGTGTATAACTCAAAGTGCAAATTTGTCAAATTACCCAAAACTCATTAACCAAGGAATTATTCATACCTAAATGCTAATCAGTGGAATAACCTAATGTATTTAAGCTTACTCATGCACTGATTGGAAAAGGAGGCACGTTATTTTAATGAGAATCCAAGTTTTAACCCTAATCCTTCTCTCCTTCGAATCTCTCAATCCACTAGGGTTTTTCACAAAGTTCTTTCACATTCTGAGTCCTGGGGATCCATAGAATACAAAGCTCCCATCATTTGAAGCTAACAACAAGGGTATGGATTGCTTGATCTCAGGTTAGTCACACTTTTCATGATCTTATAACTCAAAATTTTGACATGCATAATGATCTGTGGTTGTTGCTGAGCATGATGATGTATTTTATTTTGAATTTGGACGTGTAGATTGGTTGTATCGTGGGTTTTAAAGTTTTGAACCCTAACTTGTTTCATTCGTTTCTCTCTGTATGTTGGTTGTTTGTGAAAAATAATATGATATTTGTGATCCTCATTGAATTCTGGTCAGAATGGTATACTCGTGTGCATGTTCTGGTAATTTTTTGGTTGCAGGTGGCCAGAAGGGACGACCGGAGCTAGGGCTCTGGCGTCTGGTTGATTTTCCGGCGAGATTAGGGTTCCAAGGTTGGAGATGAAGTCTCAACCGTCCATGGCTTTCATCGTGTGGTCCACAGCGTGCCACGTTTTTAAAATTTTGTTTTTATTTTATGGTTTACGTGCGTGCCATTCCATGATAATTACCATGCACCTCTAATCTGAGCCATTCCTTTATTTTAATTTTTGGTTTGATGATGTGATCTTGGACGTTGATTGAATCTGATGGCTATTACAATGCCAACGCATTAATGATATGGTGTGTTCCCCACATGCTTCTTTTTTAATTTTTGGGTAATTGTGTGTGCGCATGTGTACGTTGGTAATTGTATGCTGTGAATCCTGGCCTCTCATCATGAGTACACGTTGCTTTTGTTGACTTAATATGAAGCGTCAGATTGATCCAATGGTAAGTGTGGAGTCAACAGGTTGATTGGGTCCTTTTATTTTCTTTTTATTTCGCTGATGGGCTTTTGTGGATTGGGCTTGTTATCCACACCCCCTATTAAGTCCATTTCATTTTTGAACGTGCATTTGTTGCTTAATACACCTCCCATTTTATTTTCCTTTTTATTTTCATTTAATTGTTTTGTTTCCCATTTTTAATTTTTAAAAAATAGATAATCGTATCCATATATAACCAGAAAAATCATGAATCATGTTTAGAGTTTTATAAAATTTTCTCAAATTTTATTTTCTTATTTTGTTTTATTTTTAGCATCTGAATTAATTACTTGAGTAATTTCCTTTTAAATTATTCTTAGTGTGCATACCATGACTTACTAACTTTATTTCTGATAGCTCATAAAACATTTTGAGTCCATTCTTTTTGCATTGTTTTACCAACATATTGAAGTGCATAAAAACATTTTTCTCATATTTTTAGGATCATTTCATGTTGCATTTTAGTCCCTCTCTTTGGCATATTGAGTCATGTTTCCTACTTGCTCTTTGCATGATTGTTTGAGTGACTTATCTTGTGAATTGTTGCATGAGTTTTTAACATGATGTTTTCCCCTGGTTGAGGTGTTTTGAGAATTAATTTGGTATTTGTTAAAGGTGTTTTGCTAATTGTTTGATTGCTCTTTGTTTGAGGTCTTCTTTTATGCACCTCTTGAATCATGTTTGATTACGTGTTTGAGAAGGCACTTGTGCCATCATTTGGGATTGCTTCTTTGACTTCATAAACCATGTTTGAATTGTTATAGGTCACTTGATTCCGATTATAGGTCATTGGTGTGAGGTTGTTGGATACTTTGTGCATATGTTCAATGCTTGGTTTACATGCCTCTTTTTGACTTATCTTCTCACCTCTTCTCATCTATGCTTATTCATGACTTATGTTTGGTTTGTGTATGCCATGCCATATCATCCCTTTGCACTTCATTTGATATATGTTTCTGACCTTGGAGCTTTGCATTCATGTCATATGTTATTCATGTTTCATCTTGCATACTTGAACATGTTTCCCTTACATGCTTCCTTCTCCTTCTTCTGATGATTCTTAATGCTTGGATACTTGTTTGTGTGCCTCATGTGACACTTGTATAGCATGTTTAGGCACATGTTTAGGTCATCCACATTCTGACTTGGATGAGTTTCATTTGGTTTATAACCTTTTCTCTTTGGTTTGTGACTTGCTTGGGTTTCATTTGTCTTATAGTTACTTATGTCTGTTTTGTACTAACCTTTTATGCAGAGGCTGAGGTCAGTTATTTAAGGGTGTGTATAGTTATCCATGTTCACCCTCATTCTCTCCTTCTCATTTCTTTTCCTTTAAGTGTTGGATTTCACTTTGTATGTGATTGAACTGGTTAATGTTTACTTGTGTTTGTTCACATGATCCCCTTAGGATTCCTAGCTCCACTTAATTCCTGATTAAGTTGGAGGTAGGAGAGACATTAGGCTTTCAATCCTTTGCATGATAACATTAGGACTAAATTCCCTAGGATAGTCTCCCTCCAAACCTCCCCTTAGGGCCATCTTTGCATGATATCATTAGGATAGAATCCCCTTAGTGTTTTTCTTTTCTTTTGAGTCCCTCTTCTCATCTCTTAACACTTCTAAGATACTTAATAAGGTCAACTTGCCTTGCACACAAGCCTTAAACATAGGAAGTGAAGATTGAGGGGTCCCCCTTCTCTCTTCTAGAGTGTTGAGCATACGTCCCATTGGGGACGACCATGCGACGCATTCGTTCCCGTGTCATAGACTTTGGTTCGAGGTGAGTTATAAACTAACTCAAGTCACTTCTGTCTTAAAAAATACAAACAAACTTCAAACCTTTTTGTCCTTCGGGATTGTCAAACTAAAGGCTATTTTCAAAAAGGGCACGTTACTTTCCGTCTGAGTCGCAAACAGGCATCGACCCTAACTGTCGGACGCGAACTTAACGTCGCTCGTAAAAAACACAAAAAGAACTTGGTCCGAACTACGTTGACTCTGAATTTCCCATTGCACAAAGGGGGTACGTAGGCCTAGGACGACGACGTCCTACCGAGTTTGTCTTTGTTTTCCCCTTCCCCGTGTCAGTGTAGTCATAGATGTTAGGATAACTCACCCTTAGAATAGACAACAAGCGTGGATCCCATCGAGTACGATGGACGCGTGGGGTGCTAACACCTTCCCCTCGCGTAACCGACTCCCGAACCCAGGCTATGGTTGCGATGACCATTCCTTTCCCTCTTCCTCAGGTTTATACGGTGTTTCCTTTCAGTCTTTTGGGATAAATATGCACTGCTGGCGACTCTATTTTCTGCGCCACTTTCGCGTTTGTACCTGGATGAAAATCCTGGGAGCGACAGCTGGCGAATCTGCTGGGGACTCTGGTTGACCTATGCTGGTCCATTCCCTAAGCGAGTCAGTCCTAGCGCTTGTTTGTTTTTGTTCTCTTTGGGTGTTTTTTGTTTTTGTTTTGCTTTATTTGTTGTATTTTATTTTTTACCGCATTTACTGCATTGCATGCTATTATCATCTGCTGCACTATTTTTCTGTTTGGTGGGTTGGGAGTTCTGAGAGATAAGCCCAATACCCAGGCTTGAGCATACATGTAGGATTAGCGTGGAAAGTAGTGTGACTTGTGTGGCATTTGGCCAGACGTAGTATACATGAAAAATCCACATCCAGACGAGGTTTTCTTTGGTAATGTTCTATCCTGCGCATTGGTGCAGATGATTGAATGTGACTTGGAAAACTGTCGACTCTGGCGGCCATTCCCGGGACTCAGTAACGGCACTCCTCCCGAGACATGATAATGGCAGACCAGAAATGGCAAACCCATTACACATGTCGATCCGAGTACCCAATGCTGGGAACTTGCTATAGGGTTTCCTTTTGGAAAAGAATCAGTGGAAGCACTCCTCGATTGGCGATAGTACTGTACCCCGAGGGATGAATGTACTATTGCTTCTCGACCTCAGTGCCGAAACTGAGGACTTGCCATAGGATGTTTTCTTTTGAGGGGAATCAGTTGAGGCCTCCTCGATTGGTGATGATGCCAAACCAGAAATGGTGAACGTATCATCATTTCTCGACCTGAGAGCCCGTGATATTGAGGATCCTCGGCTTTCTAGTACCCATATGTGAGAGGGCAGGGTGTTTAAAGGTTTGCAGGTAACCTTGACCTTCAACATACCCGGTTTTCTGGTCAGCAGATTTATCATTGTGATATTATGGTTATTCTGGTATTTTGGGTATTTGGGCAGACCCTTTGAGATTATATAGTTGTTCAGTGCAGCAGTTGTCCAGTCTGTGTGGCATCCTTGATCCCATGAGTGCAATTGCATCATCATTTTGCACCCAAACATGTTTATTCGTTTGCAGGGTCGTATCCTAACCTTGATTCTGGTTTCTGAAGACTATTCAAGATGAGTACTGAGAAGAGAAAGAACATCATAGTGTACAAGTTCCCGTCACTTATTCTGGATCCTATTCACAAGATTGTTTCTATGGAAGAACCTGGGGAATCGGCACTTGTGGACTTTGATGACATGCCGTAGTTCTCTTTCTCTCTATTGTATTTGGATCACCGCCAGGCTTGTTGGTTGGGATCTACAATTATTGTGTTCAGACTTATTATTGTGAGTTGTAATTGTTGACATTTGGTTTCCTCTGGTTTTCTTAATATATGAGCAGAAGTCCCGTTATATCTTATTGTTAAACTGGAATCAAGGGGTGGATCGCCCTGCGAATTTCTCAACATGTTCATTTGCATTTGCATATTCATAATCATTTTGCATAATCATTTTAAATAATCATTTTGCATAACAGGTGTTTATCTCTGGTGTTCTTACTTTGTTCTCCTCCGCAGTACAGGATTGATCAGCCAGTTCATCGGTATTCTACTCGGTCTGTGATAACCAGAGGATAGCCATGGAACAACTCCGTGCAGAGATGCTTGAAATGAAGGTTCAGATGAGGCAATTTGGGGAAGACGTGCTGGTCATGTCCCAGGAGCAGAAGATGCTGAGGGAGGAGGTCAATCAGATGAAGACTCAGATGGGTTTGGTCATGGATATTTTGAAAACAGTGTTAAAGAAGGAAAACAGTCATGTGCTCGCTTCCGCGACAGAGGTCCTTACTCCTCCCATCTCTTTGGGATTTGATCTAGATCGTGGATTGCCTCGTGAATCTCTTCCACAAGCTGAAGTTCCAAAACTTTCCCAACAGCAACCAGGTCTTATCTCCCAAGATAAGCCTAAGAATAAAAAGGGTGCATAGAGACCGAAGCAGTCTGAAAGAGTTTTTCATCCGCTCCCTATGCCATATTCTCAGCTATTACAGCATCTCCTTCAGTTGCAACTGGTACAGAAAAGGACTTTGGCTCCTCTCACTGGTAATCCCCCACCAGGCTACAATGCAAGAGCCCATTGTGATTTCCATTCTGGGGCACCAGGGCATACTGTGGAGAAATGTAGGGCCTTTCAGCACCAAGTCCAGGATTTGATTGATGCAGGGGCAATTGAATTCACGTCGGGCGGCGTAAGCATACAAGTAGATTTTACTCAAATTGTTGCAAAGGAAGTTGAGACTCCTCCCCTCTTTGCAGGATCCACCTCATGTCATGGACTTTCTCCACAACCTTTTGCCGCAGAAGCTCTACGTCAGCAATCCTTGTTTGTGCCTCAGCCAAATGCGGAAAGGGAAGTGCAAGCGCAGGTGAGGCGCCCAAATCAGCAGCAGCCACCAAATCATCAGCAGCAGAGGCAATTTGGACCAAGAAGGCCCAAGAGGATATTTGATCCTATTCCTATTCTGTATAGTCAGTTGTTTGCTCGCTTGCTCAAGAACTCTCTGATTCAAACAAGGAGTACCACGCCGGTACCGTACCCTACTCCTCCGGACTTTGATATGAATTCTAGGTGCGAGTTCCACTCGGGAACGTTTGGGCATACAATTGATAATTGCGATGCATTCCAGCACAAGGTGCAAGACTTGATCGACTCAAAGGTCATCACGCCTGATAGTACCCCTTTGGATTGAAGCTTCTTTATCAGAGTGAGCACTCGAGGCTGCGAAGACATCATCAGAAGCAATAAGTCCAGACGGAGTCAAGTCTCCTCAAAAATGGCAATCATCAGTTTCTTTCTTGTATGTTCATACGTAGCTTTCATTTATTTGTTTAAACATTGTCTGCGTGTAAAAATTTATTTGTGTTTCAATGTAGATTTTTAATGCAATGAGTTTGTTTTTCTTGAAGAATTCCATTCGTGTTCACTCATTTTAAATGTTTATATGCACTGCAATACCTTTCTTGTCTAGAACTCTTGAGGGAGGATGATGAAATAAGAGCGCAGATTTCTAATGGTACGCTTTTGGATAAAACCCTGTTAAGGATGTACAGGCATTGTTTCCAATTCACAAACACTGGAGAGATAAGGAGATATACCTTTGTCAACCTCTTTGAGCCTAGTAGTAGGAGTTCTTTCTGGAAACAAAAAAACCCTCAATCTTAACCTGGGGCAGGGTAGGCGTCAGTTAGTTTGACCAAGTGTTCAACTTTCAGAAGGAGTGTACATCTGAGGATCCATTACCTTCCATTCCACTAGCAAGAGGTCAAGAGATGTGAAACCACAATGGTTATCCATCAACAATCAAGGAGTGAGACAGTCATAACCCTTTCAAGCAAGTAAGACAACCAGTGTCACACGCTTTGTTCAAAAGAGAAAAAGAAAAAACCTGCTAAGTCGAAAAACTTGAAAGCAAGTGACTTAGGCAAAAGTTAAGGCATCCCGCTGGACTTCAAAATTGAAAATTCAAAAGAGTCAGTCCAGGAAAAATTAGGGAACAAAAAGCAAAAGAATGAGAAAGCGAAAAGCCAAAAGGATTATAAAGAAAATCTTTGAGCAGAGCAAAGTCGTGTGACTACAGACACAAAAGACAAAAAGGGGTGACTGTTACTCCAAAACCTCATTGGGTGTCGAACCGTCAGATGCATGGGTTTATTTAAGGATCATAAAACCTTTTGAGAGATGAGCGCTTGCGCCGAATTAGCTGAACTTAGGAGTGGAGAATGTCATGGAGAATGGGTGGGCACTGATAAACTTTGAGTCTTAAATCTTTCTTTTTCTCAAAACCGCGAACCAGGCCACAATACAACCCTCAAAAGTCCTAATTGAAACAGGGTTTATTTCGACGGCGTACTTCATTGAGATAGCGTTCCTGACTCCTATGAGTTGTGCTAATAAGATTTTTGTTGGTATTGCATGTGCGTATTGTTTTCCATTCAAAAATCAGTGCCGCATCCCAGCTAGTGATTCGTTCACGAGGCTTGGCTATACATTTTCAACAAAACTTTAAGGGTAACACAAGTGTTGCATTAGAATTGTCATTCTCGTAATAAACATTTTCTGCTTGCATGTGTTTGATATCAAAGAAGCTTACACGATGAACGACAGTCGAGAAGCTCGATTACGCCAAGTTGAGATGGTGAAAACTCCGAAGGACAATCATGTCAAGGGGTATGTGGCCAAGAGACTGTGCTCAGCCTGGGGGGTTCCCGATAAATGGTGATAAGATGCAGCTAATCTGGAGCAGTCACGTTGAAAACTCCCCCTAAAGCAGCCGAACAGGGGCAATCAGGTCAATTTGACAAATCTTTGTAGGATCAGTCAGGGGAGAATTTCCTTCAAGGATTGGGGCAGGCCACCTCTAGAGCGTGAGAAATTGTCCACTCCTGAAAATGGTTAATTGAAAACACCTCTTTAAAGTTCAGAATACCGGGACAGAGTATTTTCAATTCATTACAAATCCTTTCGAGGTAATGTACTTCATGGATTATGAAGTCTGGGGCAGTTATGTCGAGATCTAATCAATCTCTCCAAGAGTTTGAAGACCCTGGGGCAGTGCGAATGCCCGGTCATCTATAAAATCCTCTTGACATGATTTCTTCCATTAGACCTGGTGGTCTGGGGCAAGTGGAAAGTTCAAAGGGCCGTCTATGACCGTAGAGACAGGTCAGGTTGGATGGCAACAGGATTGTACTTCCCCAGCAGTTTGCTCTCCCCAGCATTGAGATTGCACCTTTCCTTAGTAGAGCAGACCTTCCCCAGTAGGAGACTCAGGGAATTTGTTCACTGGATCAGGACATTGTCTCCCCACAGAATCAGGGTGTCCACTTTCCCCAGCCAGTCAGGAAGCGCGCTTTCACCGACAACGTTATGTTCTAATCCCCAACAAGGTGAGGATAAAGTCATTCGCCCCTCCAGTAGGCTAAGTTCAGCAGTATTCCCCAAGCAGGATGGTGTTATGGGCTGGCATCCCCAGCAGGTTCTAAGCCCATTGGTTATTAGCAATCCTCAATAGCTGACTTCTGGTTCTGTCGTTGGCATTCATTCTCAACTCCCCCAGCAGAGGAGAAATCTCAGGTTTTGGATGTTACCTTCAGTAGAGGCCACATGTAACCCCCGGTAGTGTGGATGTTCTTTTGGGATTTCATCCCCAGCAGAAGTCGTTGATCCAAAGAGTCGGTCAGTGTGATCCTTCTCAGCAGAATTCTTGGAATCAGAGGACAATTTATTTTTGTCATCCCCAGCTGAATTGGTCTTTTCTCTCCGGCATTTATTTTGCTGGAGGGACCCTTTTTGTATATCATAAGCATTTGCATTACATCCTCAAACGCGTAGCATTTCCATTTCGTATGGAGCATTACGCCAAAAATTCAAACATTTGCATTTGGAGCATAAGCCAGGTTTGATACTTTTTTTGCCAGTTCTCTTTCTCAGCAGAGATGGCATAACTCAGGAGATTTTGGAGGGACGCGTTCCTCATGCTTGTGCTCCCCGGCAGAGTCTTTTATTTAGATTTCTCCTTTCCCCAGTGGAGTCATCTTATCTGTGGATTGTGAGTCCGTTAGGATTTTGCCTTTGTTTGGCCTTTCTCTTTTGTGAAGTCCAGTTCTCACCTGGTAGTCAGTTCGTGCTTGACATATTTTATTGGCCAGTTTCCCTTTATCAGCAGGGATGGCATTTATTTTGCTAGTTCTCTTTATCAGCAGAGATAGCAATCTTTTGAAGATTTTCTTCGTCAGTTCCCTTTATCAGCAGGGATGGCGTTTACTTTGCTAGTTCTCTTTATCAGCAGAGATAGCAATCTTTTGAAGATTTTCTTCGTCGGTTCCCTTTATCAGTAGGGATGGCATTTATTTTTCTAGTTCTCTTTATCAGCAGAGATAGCAATCTTTTGAAGATTTTCTTCGTCAGTTCCCTTTATCAGCAGGGATGGCATTTATTTTGCTAGTTCTCTTTATCAACAGAGATAGCAATCTTTTGAAGATTTTCTTCGTCAGTTCCCTTTATCAGCAGGGATGACATTTATTTTGCTAGTTCTCTTTATCAGCAGAGATAGCATTCTTTTGAAGATTTTCTTCGTCAGTTCGCTTTATCAACAGGGATGGCATTTATTTTGCTAGTTCTCTTTATCAGCAGAGATAGCAATCTTTTGAAGATTTTCTTCGTCGGGTAGAGTGACTGAGGTCAGTCTTCCTTTACGGATACAATTGAGGTTGTATTTGTTTTGTGGGTGCGATTGAGGTCGTATTCATGTTTCCTTGTGGGTAGAGTGATTGAGGTCAGTCTTCCTTTGCGGGTGCAATTGAGGTTGTATTCGTTTTGTGGGTGTGATTGAGGTCGTATTCATGTTTTCTTTGTGGGTAGAGTGATTGAGGTCAGTCTTCCTTTGAGGGTACAATTGAGGTTGTATTCGTTTGGTGGGTGCGATTGAGGTCGTATTCATTTTTTCTTTTGTGGGTCGAGTGATTAAGGTCAGTCTTCCTTTGAGGGTACAATTAAGGTTGTATTCGTTTGGTGGGTACAATTGAGGTTGTATTCGTTTCGTGGGTGCGATTGAGGTCGTATTCAAATTTTCTTCGTGGGTAGAGTGATTGAGGTCAGTCTTTCTTTGAGGGAACAATTGAGGTTGTATTCATTTTGTGGGTGCGATTGAGGTCGTATTCGTATTTTCTTTGTGGGCAGAGTGATTGAGGTCAGTCTTCCTTTGAGGGTACAATTGAGGTTGTATTCGTTTTGTGGGTGCGATTGAGGTCGTATTCGTATTTTCTTTGCGGGTAGAGTGATTGAGGTCAGTCTTCCTTTGAGGGTACAATTGAGGTTGTATTCGTTTGGTGGGTACGATTGAGGTCGTATTCGTATTTTCTTTGTGGGTAGAGTGATTGAGGTCAGTCTTCCTTTGAGGGTACAATTGAGGTTGTATTCGTTTGGTGGGTGCGATTGAGGTCGTATTCGTTTTTTCTTTGTGGGTAGAGTGATTGAGGTCAGTCTTCCTTTGAGGGTACAATTGAGGTTGTATTCGTTTTGTGGGTGCGATTGAGGTCGTATTCGTATTTTCTTCGTGGGTAGAGTGATTGAGGTCAGTCTTCCTTTGTGGGTACAATTGAGGTTGTATTCGTTTCGTGGGTATGGTTGAGGTCATACTCCTTATTTTTCAGCACGCTCCATCTCGTTATTCTTACCATTAGCAAATTTCCGGGGCTCTTTCGGTATTCAATCCCCGTGTATCCTGGAATGTCTGAGAGCCGTCGCTATCATACCTTCAGGACCAAGTTGATTGAATAGGGGCAGCTGTAGCACCCCAAAATTTGCTCTCCTACCTTTAGTACTAACTGGCTTATGTTTCATTTTATTTTGCATTATCATGTGTGCATATCATTGGTTCTTAGCATGGGGTCAAGGTTCCTGAGGCAAGTTCAAGAGGAGAAGATGTTCTTCAAAGGGTCAAGCAAGAGAGTTCAAGTGGATCACTCTCTCCTAACCAGTGCAGAAACTAGGGTTTTGAGATTCTTGGGTTTATGGCTCCTATAGGAAAGCTTCTTGGGTTTTTATCATCACCAAATGGTATATCTTATCTTTGTTGGAGAGGATACACACCATATTCAGAGGAATTTGGATTTGGAGACTGTGTTATTTCCTCCTAGACTGAGGGTACCTAAATTAGGGTTTGCTATAAAGTCAGTTTATTTCTGATTTCTTGGGCAAGACTTGATTCCAGGGTATTCCTTGGGTCCCTGAGTATCTAGGAATGGAAGATTGTCCATCAGTTTAGTTCAGGAGAAGTTCAATTGGCCAATGGATTGGGAATCAAGTGAATAGGGTAAAAGTCAACAGTGAGAGGGGAAGTCAACTGTGGAATTTTGAGGTTCTCTCCAAAGTTTTCAAGGTCTCACATCCTCATATGGTCTTCAAGAGTCAATTTTCATACCATTTATCAAGAATCAAGGGTTGGTACAAAAGTTACTAAATATGGAAATAACCTATAATTTGAAAGTTTCCTTTTTGGGAAAGTTCTTACACTGCATTCAACTTGACTTTTCACCATCAAGAAAGCTTCAAATGAATTTTCCTCAAACATGAAAGTTGAATATCTTTTTCTCCCCTTTCCAACAAGTACTAGTGGGTCTCCATATCATTTGTGAAACTCAAGTTATGACCAAAAGAAGGCAAAGTGGTTTTTAGGGTTCCATTTTCACAACTTTTACATTTTGGGACATAGTGACCTATAATTAATTTCATTGCTTCAAGGCACATTCTAACATCAAAGTACAATCCATAAGGACTGTTTTTGACCTTTGAATCAAGTGGATCCATGGTTTATTCCTCACTTATTTTCCATGGTGCAAAATTGCCAAATTATTTAAAACTCATGAACCAATACATCTCAAGGCCCAAATCAAATTCAGGTGTGATTAGCAAGTGAAACTTAAGTGATCCATCATGAAATATTTGGATATACATGCATGGAGGAGGGTGTATTCCACATTATGTAATTTTCCAAGATCATCCAAAACTCATTAAACAAAGAATTACCAAGGCCCAATTGCTGATCAGTGGATTAACCTAGCCTATTTAAGCTAACTCATGCTAGGGTTAGGAAAAGGACACGTGATTTTGGAGGAGAACCAAAGCTTGAACCCTAAAACTTGGATCATTCGTATCTCTCAAGCAAGAAGAGCTTTTCACAAAATTTCTTCACAGCCTTCCTCCTTGGGATCTATAGAACACAAAGCAACCATCATCTGGAGCTATTAATAAGGATACGTGGTGCACAAGCTCAGGTTAGTGATATTTTTTATGATCATAAAACTCTCGTTTTAAATACGCATAATGTTGTGTGGCATCCATGGATCATTCTGATGTATTTATTTTTGAAATTGGACGTGTATATTGATTGCTGCGTGAATTTCAAGTTTGTGAACCAAACCTTTTCTCTTTCGTTTTGCTTTATGTGATTGTTGTTTGCAAATTTTAATGTGATATTTGAAATCCTCATGAAATTCTGGTCAGGAAGGTGTATTCGTGTGCGTGTTCTGGGTTCTTTTTCATTGCAGGTGGCCGGAGAAGGTGGTCGGAACCCTAGCTCCGGTGGCTGGTGAGGGTTCCGGCGAGATTAGGGTTTGGGTGAGGAAGACAAAATCCCCACCGTCTGTGACTTCCATCGTGTGGTCCTCATGCTGCCATGTGTTTTATATTTTTTGTTTTATTTAATTGATTTCATGTGTGCTCTTCCATGCGTAATATCGTGTACCATCAGATCGTGATCTCTTATCATGCTTACTTTTTATTTCATTGACTTAATCATGTGCGTTGGATGAATCGTATGGATGGAAATGTGACAACGAATTAAAAAACCCATGTGCTGCTCACGTGGGAATGTATGGTATGCTGAATAATCATGTGTGTGCGTGCGTATTATTATTGTGGTGTGTCTTATGGTCTGGACTGTTAATCATAACTACTTGGAGATTGGGTTGACTAAATGGTGAGCGTGAGATTGATCTGAGGGTCCTGGTAAGTCAATTGGGTTGACTGAGGTTGCATTGTATTTGTTTTTTTTGTTTTATTTTTTCTGATGGATTTTAAACGTTGGGCCTGCTATTTACACACCCCCTTCAGCCCATTTCAATATTCCAACGTGTTTCTTTTGCTAAACGCACCCCCCATGCTTATTTCATATTTTTATTTTATTTAATTGTTTGCATTTCATTTTAAATTTTTAAAAATAGTTAATTGCATTAAAAAATTCCCAGAAATTTCATGAATCACATTTAGCATTTTATAAAATTTTACCAAATTTTATTTTATTATTTTTATTTCATTTTCATCACCTGAATTAATTATTTGGTTTATTTTCTTTTGAATTTATTCCTTACATGCATACTTTAACTTGTTTATTTTATTTCTCTGCATCCATAAAACATTTTGAACTCATTCCTTTTGCATTATTTCACCAACACACTGAAATGCATTAAAATATTTTTCTCTCATTTTTAAAATCATTTCGTATTGCATTTTAGTCCTCCTTTTTTGCATATTGAACCATATTTCTCATCTGAATTTGCATAATTGTTTGAGTGACCTATCTTGGGAATTTTGGCATGAATTTTGGAC
Organism: Lathyrus tuberosus; assembly: GCA_022829125.1. Lineage (NCBI taxonomy): Eukaryota > Viridiplantae > Streptophyta > Magnoliopsida > Fabales > Fabaceae > Lathyrus > Lathyrus tuberosus. The sequence continues at coordinate 9,468,210 of JALAZF010000174.1, read as the reverse complement.
ATGTTGTTTGTTTCTGGTTGAGATATGTTGATAATTAATTTGGTGATTTTAGAAGATGTTTTGCAAATTGTTTGATTGCTTTTATTTGAGGTCTTCTTGTATGCATATCTCTGATCATGTCTGGTTACCTGTTTGAAAAGGCACTTGTGCCATTGTTTGAGATTGCTTCTTTGGGTTCTTAAACCATGTTTAGGTTGTTATAGGTCACTTGATTGCCATTATATGTCATTGCCTGGATTTCATTTATCTCATTTCTTTTACGTACGTCTGTTTTGTACTAACCTTTTATGCAGAGGCTGAGGTAAGTTATTTGAGGGTGTGGATAGCTATCCATGTCCACTCTCACTCTTTCTGTCTCTCATCTTTTCTTTTCTTTAGGCTTAGGTTGTCGTCAAACCTCACTAACCGTAGGTCACCCATGCATGATAACATTAGGACTCTTAGTTTCCCTTTAGAGTTTCCTTTGTGTCTTCTCTCTTCTCATCTCAAACCTTCTTGAAAACATTTAATAAGGATAAAGTGTATTGCGCACGAGCCTTAAGTGTGGGGAATGAGAAATGAGGGGCTTCCCCTCATCTTTCTAGAGTGCTTAGCGAGCGTCCTGTCTTTGGACGATTCGTTAAGTATTCGTCCTTGTGCCCTAGACTTTGGTGCAATGCAAGTTATGAACTAACTCAAGTCACTTCTGTCCTAAAAAATACAAACAAACTTCAAACCTTTTTGTCCTTCGGGATTGTCAAACTAAAGGTTATTTTCAAAAAGGGCACGTTACTTTCCGTCTGAGTCGCAAACAGGCATCGACCCTAACTGCCGGACGCAAACTTAACGTCGCTCATAAAAAACACAAAAAGAACTTGGTCCGAACTACGTTGACTCTGAATTTCCCATTGCACAAAGGGAGTTCGTAGGCCTAGGACGTCGACGTCCTACCGAGTCTTTCTTTGTCTTCCCTTTCCCCATTTTAGTGCAGCCATAGATGATAGGATAACTCACCCTTAGAATAGACAACAAGCGTGGATCCCATCGAGTACGATGGACGCGTGGGGTGCTAGCACCTTCCCCTCGCGTAACCGACTCCCGAACCCAGGTTATGGTTGTGATGACCATTCCTTTCCCCCTTCCTCAGGTTTATGCGGTGTTCCCTTTCCCCCTCTTAGGATAAATTTACACGGCTGGCGACTCTATTTTCCGCGCCACTCTCGCGTTTGTACCTGGATGAAAATCCTGGGAGCGACAGCTGGCGACTCTGCTGGGGACTCTGGTTGACCTATGCTGGTCCATCCCTAAGCGAGTCAATCCTAGCGCTTGCTTATCTTTTTTCTCTTTGAGTGTTTTTGTTTATGTTTTGCTTTATTTGTTGTATTTTATTTTTACCGCATTTTCTGCATTGCATTTCATTTTTATTACTGTCATACTGGATATTATTGTGTTGTACTGGCTGTTTCTATTTTGTAGGTTGGGTTGTTCTGAGAGATAAGCCTAATACCCAGGCTTGAGTACACCCTAGGACTAGAGTGGAAAGTAGTGGGACCTACGTGCCCGCTTGGTACGTTTGTGTGTTCACGAAATTCACAACCAGACGAGGTAATCTTGGGACGCATTCTAACATGTGTATCTTGCGTATGTTAGGGTGTTGATCTAGAGAGCTGTCGACTCTGGTGACCGATCATCGAGGACCTTAGTGGAAACATCCCTCTTCAGTGGTGACAGTGGCAGACCACATCCTGTGGCAAACCCATTCGCACCCAAGGGCCCACTTTGGAACTCGCATAGGATGGCCCCTATCTTTTGAAGAGAATCAGTGGAGGCACTCCTTGATTGACGATAGTACTGTACCCCGAGGGATGAATGTACTATTGTTTCTCGACCTCAGTGCCAGAAGCTGAGGACCTTCTGTTTTGGAGAATCAGTTGAGGCCTCCTCGATTGATGATGATGCCAAACCAGAAATGGTGAACGTATCATCATTTCTCGACCTGAGAGCCTGGGATACTGAACATCCTAGTACCCACACGTGAGAGGGGATGGGTGTTAGCAGGTTTGCAGGTAACCGAAACCTTCAACCTACCCGGTTTTTTCTCGATTTCTCATCAATGTTTGATTATCTGGGTTCCTGGTTATCTCAGTTGTTCGGTATTTTGGAATTCTGGTTTTTTGGGTTGTGGTTCTCGTTCAGTTAACAGCACAGCACATCCAGCAGTGTTGCCTTGATCCCGTGTTTGCATGAGCATATCATTTTTCTTGCATTCTGACATGTTTGACATTTTTCAGGGCTTGCATCTTACTCTTGATTCCGGTTTTCTGAGGTTACCTTGGCATGGATGTCCAGAGAAAGAAGACTGTTGCATATTCGTTCCCAGATCCGACATTGACGTTGATTCACAAGCTTATTAGTATGGCTGGTCCCAGAGTTCGTACAGAGTTCAGCGGAGGGTATGGGAGACTTCTGAAGTTTGTCTACAATATCTCCAAGTATGAGAAGGATGTCATTCATACACTTCTTCAGTTTTACGATCCGTCTTTGCGTTGCTTCACTTTCCCAGACTACATCTTGGCCCCAACGTTGGAGGAGTTCTCATTTATTTTGGGAATCCCCGTCAGGCATGACATAGTATTCTTTTCTGAAGAACACCCCGGGATAAAAGAAATGGCTATTGCTCTTCATATTGGTGAATCCGTTCTGAGCAGTAATATTGAGGAAAAACAAGGAGCTAAGGGTTTCTTATTGAAGTTCTTGTTTGATCAGACTTGCATACATGTTAAAGAGAAGAATTGGACTGCTTTCCAAGCTATTCTGGCTATGTGCATCTATGGGATTGTCCTGTTTCCCAATGTTCCTGATCTGGTTGATATGCATGTTGTCAGAATCTTTATTTCAAAGAATCCTATACCTACCTTGTTAGGTGATGTGTATCACTCAGTCCACTACAAGAATGAAAATAGGCGGGGAAAAACTGTGAGTTGTTGCCCACCGCTCTTATCTACTTGGTTTCTGAGCCATCTCCCCGAAGCTGGCGCCTTCGTTGATACGAAAGATTCTCTGAAGTGGTCAAAGAGGTTAATGGGCTTGACTGCTGACAACATTGTCTGGTTCAACCGTGACTTGCTAGGAATAGAGATTATTTGCAAGTGCGGAGAATTCCCTAATGTACCCTTGATAGGGAGAAGAGGTGGAATTAACTATAATGCTTCCCTTGTTATCAGGCAGTTTGGTTATCCTTGGAAAGGTCCACCTGAAGAGCGAGATGTCAAAGAGTCCTTATTCTTCAATGGTACTGAGGATCAAGAGATGATAAGGGAGATTGTGAATGCTTGGAAGCAGGTGACCAAGAGGGGAAAAACTTCATTCGAGAAATTTAATAACCGGGCTTTCCCTTCCTATAAAGAGTGGATTAAGAAGAGAGCAGAAGAGGAGCTTCTTCCCTTCCCGGTAGAACCACCATCTTACCCCTTGCTGATTGAGCCTCCTACCACAGTTGAGATAGAGAAGTTTAACAAGTTGTGGGCTGAAAAGGAAAAGCTGCGAGAAGAAAACAGTGAGCTACAAAGGGAGATTTATCAGTTGAAACATGAGCGGGGTGAAGCTGTTCATATCGCCAAGTTGAAGACAGAGCTTCTTGCTGAAGCAGAAAAGGAGCTAGCTGACAAGGTCGCGGCCAGACAAAGGATGAAACAAGCTTTAGATGGTATCAGTAAGGTTCTCGGGTCTAAGAAGGAGGAATTGGACAAGGCTTTGTTAAAAATTCACAGGTTCAATGCTCACCGAGAAACTGCAATGGCTGAGAATAAGCAAAAAGAAGACGGTTATCTAGCTCAGATTGATCAATTGAAGTCGCAGCTCAAGAAGAAAGACGCTGAGATCTTATCAGGGGTATTCCAGAGACAAGCAGTCGAGGGTCGACTCAATGAAGCCATAGCCTCCATAGAGGAACTGAAGGTCCAAGCTGAAGTGAAGAGATCTAGACATGGGGGACCTAGTATGGATGGTGTTGCCTTGATCCCGTGTTTGCATGAGCATATCATTTTTCTTGCATTCTGACATGTTTGACATTTTTCAGGGCTTGCATCTTACTCTTGATTCCGGTTTTCTGAGGTTACCTTGGCATGGATGTCCAGAGAAAGAAGACTGTTGCATATTCGTTCCCAGATCTGACCTTGACGTTGATTCACAAGCTTATTAGTATGGCTGGTCCCGGAGTTCGTACAGAGTTCAGCGGAGGGTATGGGAGACTTCTGAAGTTTGTCTACAATATCTCCAAGTATGAGAAGGATGTCATTCATACACTTCTTCAGTTTTACGATCCGTCTTTGCGTTGCTTCACTTTCCCAGACTACATCTTGGCCCCAACGTTGGAGGAGTTCTCATTTATTTTGGGAATCCCCGTCAGGCATGACATAGTATTCTTTTCTGAAGAACACCCCGGGATAAAAGAAATGGCTATTGCTCTTCATATTGGTGAATCCGTTCTGAGCAGTAATATTGAGGAAAAACAAGGAGCTAAGGGTTTCTTATTGAAGTTCTTGTTTGATCAAACTTGCATACATGTTAAAGAGAAGAATTGGACTGCTTTCCAAGCTATTCTGGCTATGTGCATCTATGGGATTGTCCTGTTTCCCAATGTTCCTGATCTGGTTGATATGCATGTTGTCAGAATCTTTATTTCAAAGAATCCTATACCTACCTTGCTAGGTGATGTGTATCACTCAGTCCACTACAAGAATGAAAATAGGCGGGGAAAAACCGTGAGTTGTTGCCCACCGCTCTTATCTACTTGGTTTCTGAGCCATCTCCCCGAAGCTGGCGCCTTCGTTGATACGAAAGATTCTCTGAAGTGGTCAAAGAGGTTAATGGGCTTGACTGCTGACAACATTGTCTGGTTCAACCGTGACTTGCTAGGAATAGAGATTATTTGCAAGTGCAGAGAATTCCCTAATGTACCCTTGATAGGGAGAAGAGGTGGAATTAACTATAATGCTTCCCTTGTTATCAGGCAGTTTGGCTATCCTTGGAAAGGTCCACCTGAAGAGCGAGATGTCAAAGAGTCCTTATTCTTCAATGGTACTGAGGATCAAGAGATGATAAGGGAGATTGTGAATGCTTGGAAGCAGGTGACCAAGAGGGGAAAAACTTCATTCGAGAAATTTAATAACCGGGCTTTCCCTTCCTATAAAGAGTGGATTAAGAAGAGAGCAGAAGAGGAGCTTCTTCCCTTCCCGGTAGAACCACCATCTTACCCCTTGCTGATTGAGCCTCCTACCACAGTTGAGATAGAGAAGTTTAACAAGTTGTGGGCTGAAAAGGAAAAGCTGCGAGAAGAAAACAGTGAGCTACAAAGGGAGATTTATCAGTTGAAACATGAGCGGGGTGAAGCTGTTCATATCGCCAAGTTGAAGACAGAGCTTCTTGCTGAAGCAGAAAAGGAGCTAGCTGACAAGGTCGCGGCCAGACAAAGGATGAAACAAGCTTTAGATGGTATCAGTAAGGTTCTCGGGTCTAAGAAGGAGGAATTGGACAAGGCTTTGTTAAAAATTCACAGGTTCAATGCTCACCGAGAAACTGCAATGGCTGAGAATAAGCAAAAAGAAGACGGTTATCTAGTTCAGATTGATCAATTGAAGTCGCAGCTCAAGAAGAAAGATGCTGAGATCTTATCAGGGGTATTCCAGAGACAAGCAGTCGAGGGTCGACTCAATGAAGCCATAGCCTCCATAGAGGAACTGAAGGTCCAAGCTGAAGTGAAGAGATCTAGACATGGGGGACCTAGTATGGATGGTGTTGCCTTGATCCCGTGTTTGCATGAGCATGTCATTTTTCTTGCATTCTGACATGTTTGACATTTTTCAGGGCTTGCATCTTACTCTTGATTCCGGTTTTCTGAGGTTACCTTGGCATGGATGTCCAGAGTAAGAAGACTGTTGCATATTCGTTCCCAGATCCGACCTTGACGTTGATTCACAAGCTTATTAGTATGGCTGGTCCCAGAGTTCAGCGGAGGGTATGGGAGACTTCTGAAGTTTGTCTACAATATCTCCAAGTATGAGAAGGATGTCATTCATACACTTCTTCAGTTTTACGATCCGTCTTTGCGTTGCTTCACTTTCCCAGACTACATCTTGGCCCCAACGTTGGAGGAGTTCTCATTTATTTTGGGAATCCCCGTCAGGCATGACATAGTATTCTTTTCTGAAGAACACCCCGGGATAAAAGAAATGGCTATTGCTCTTCATATTGGTGAATCCGTTCTGAGCAGTAATATTGAGGAAAAACAAGGAGCTAAGGGTTTCTTATTGAAGTTCTTGTTTGATCAAACTTGCATACATGTTAAAGAGAAGAATTGGACTGCTTTCCAAGCTATTCTGGCTATGTGCATCTATGGGATTGTCCTGTTTCCCAATGTTCCTGATCTGGTTGATATGCATGTTGTCAGAATCTTTATTTCAAAGAATCCTATACCTACCTTGCTAGGTGATGTGTATCACTCAGTCCACTACAAGAATGAAAATAGGCGGGGAAAAACCGTGAGTTGTTGCCCACCGCTCTTATCTACTTGGTTTCTGAGCCATCTCCCCGAAGCTGGCGCCTTCGTTGATACGAAAGATTCTCTGAAGTGGTCAAAGAGGTTAATGGGCTTGACTGCTGACAACATTGTCTGGTTCAACCGTGACTTGCTAGGAATAGAGATTATTTGCAAGTGCGGAGAATTCCCTAATGTACCCTTGATAGGGAGAAGAGGTGGAATTAACTATAATGCTTCCCTTGTTATCAGGCAGTTTGGCTATCCTTGGAAAGGTCCACCTGAAGAGCGAGATGTCAAAGAGTCCTTATTCTTCAATGGTACTGAGGATCAAGAGATGATAAGGGAGATTGTGAATGCTTGGAAGCAGGTGACCAAGAGGGGAAAAACTTTATTCGAGAAATTTAATAACCGGGCTTTCCCTTCCTATAAAGAGTGGATTAAGAAGAGAGCAGAAGAGGAGCTTCTTCCCTTCCCGGTAGAACCACCATCTTACCCCTTGCTGATTGAGCCTCCTACCACAGTTGAGATAGAGAAGTTTAACAAGTTGTGGGCTAAAAAGGAAAAGCTGCGAGAAGAAAACAGTGAGCTACAAAGGGAGATTTATCAGTTGAAACATGAGCGGGGTGAAGCTGTTCATATCGCCAAGTTGAAGACAGAGCTTCTTGCTGAAGCAGAAAAGGAGCTAGCTGACAAGGTCGCGGCCAGACAAAGGATGAAACAAGCTTTAGATGGTATCAGTAAGGTTCTCGGGTCTAAGAAGGAGGAATTGGACAAGGCTTTGTTAAAAATTCACAGGTTCAATGCTCACCGAGAAACTGCAATGGCTGAGAATAAGCAAAAAGAAGACGGTTATCTAGCTCAGATTGATCAATTGAAGTCGCAGCTCAAGAAGAAAGACGCTGAGATCTTATCAGGGGTATTCCAGAGACAAGCAGTCGAGGGTCGACTCAATGAAGCCATAGCCTCCATAGAGGAACTGAAGGTCCAAGCTGAAGTGAAGAGATCTAGACATGGGGGACCTAGTATGGATGGTGTTTCCTTGATCCCGTGTTTGCATGAGCATGTCATTTTTCTTGCATTCTGACATGTTTGACATTTTTCAGGGCTTGCATCTTACTCTTGATTCCGGTTTTCTGAGGTTACCTTGGCATGGATGTCCAGAGAAAGAAGACTGTTGCATATTCGTTCCCAGATCCGACCTTGACGTTGATTCACAAGCTTATTAGTATGGCTGGTCCCAGAGTTCGTACAGAGTTCAGCGGAGGGTATGGGAGACTTCTGAAGTTTGTCTACAATATCTCCAAGTATGAGAAGGATGTCATTCATACACTTCTTCAGTTTTACGATCCGTCTTTGCGTTGCTTCACTTTCCCAGACTACATCTTGGCCCCAACGTTGGAGGAGTTCTCATTTATTTTGGGAATCCCCGTCAGGCATGACATAGTATTCTTTTCTGAAGAACACCCCAGGATAAAAGAAATGGCTATTGCTCTTCATATTGGTGAATCCGTTCTGAGCAGTAATATTGAGGAAAAACAAGGAGCTAAGGGTTTCTTATTGAAGTTCTTGTTTGATCAAGCTTGCATACATGTTAAAGAGAAGAATTGGACTACTTTCCAAGCTATTCTGGCTATGTGCATCTATGGGATTGTCCTGTTTCCCAATGTTCCTGATCTGGTTGATATGCATGTTGTCAGAATCTTTATTTCAAAGAATCCTATACCTACCTTGCTAGGTGATGTGTATCACTCAGTCCACTACAAGAATGAAAATAGGCGGGGAAAAACCGTGAGTTGTTGCCCACCGCTCTTATCTACTTGGTTTCTGAGCCATCTCCCCGAAGCTGGCGCCTTCGTTGATGCGAAAGATTCTCTGAAGTGGTCAAAGAGGTTAATGGGCTTGACTGCTGACAACATTGTCTGGTTCAACCGTGACTTGCTAGGAATAGAGATTATTTGCAAGTGCGGAGAATTCCCTAATGTACCCTTGATAGGGAGAAGAGGTGGAATTAACTATAATGCTTCCCTTGTTATCAGGCAGTTTGGTTATCCTTGGAAAGGTCCACCTGAAGAGCGAGATGTCAAAGAGTCCTTATTCTTCAATGGTACTGAGGATCAAGAGATGATAAGGGAGATTGTGAATGCTTGGAAGCAGGTGACCAAGAGGGGAAAAACTTCATTCGAGAAATTTAATAACCGGGCTTTTCCTTCCTATAAAGAGTGGATTAAGAAGAGAGCAGAAGAGGAGCTTCTTCCCTTCCCGGTAGAACCACCATCTTACCCCTTGCTGATTGAGCCTCCTACCACAGTTGAGATAGAGAAGTTTAACAAGTTGTGGGCTGAAAAGGAAAAGCTGCGAGAAGAAAACAGTGAGCTACAAAGGGAGATTTATCAGTTGAAACATGAGCGGGGTGAAGCTGTTCATATCGCCAAGTTGAAGACAGAGCTTCTTGCTGAAGCAGAAAAGGAGCTAGCTGACAAGGTCGCGGCCAGACAAAGGATGAAACAAGCTTTACATGGTATCAGTAAGGTTCTCGGGTCTAAGAAGGAGGAATTGGACAAGGCTTTGTTAAAAATTCACAGGTTCAATGCTCACCGAGAAACTGCAATGGCTGAGAATAAGCAAAAAGAAGACGGTTATCTAGCTCAGATTGATCAATTGAAGTCGCAGCTCAAGAAGAAAGACGATGAGATCTTATCAGGGGTATTCCAGAGACAAGCAGTCGAGGGTCGACTCAATGAAGCCATAGCCTCCATAGAGGAACTGAAGGTCCAAGCTGAAGTGAAGAGATCTAGACATGGGGGACCTAGTATGGATGGTGTTGCCTTGATCCCGTGTTTGCTTGAGCATATCATTTTTCTTGCATTCTGACATGCTTGACATTTTTCAGGGCTTGCATCTTACTCTTGATTCCGGTTTTCTGAGGTTACCTTGGCATGGATGTCCAGAGAAAGAAGACTGTTGCATATTCGTTCCCAGATCCGACCTTGACGTTGATTCACAAGCTTATTAGTATGGCTGGTCCCGGAGTTCGTACAGAGTTCAGCGGAGGGTATGGGAGACTTCTGAAGTTTGTCTACAATATCTCCAAGTATGAGAAGGATGGCATTCATACACTTCTTCAGTTTTACGATCCGTCTTTGCGTTGCTTCATTTTCCCAGACTACATCTTGGCCCCAACGTTGGAGGAGTTCTCATTTATTTTGGGAATCCCCGTCAGGCATGACATAGTATTCTTTTCTGAAGAACACCCCGGGATAAAAGAAGTGGCTATTGCTCTTCATATTGGTGAATCCGTTCTGAGCAGTAATATTGAGGAAAAACAAGGAGCTAAGGGTTTCTTATTGAAGTTCTTGTTTGATCAAGCTTACATACATGTTAAAGAGAAGAATTGGACTGCTTTCCAAGCTATTCTGGCTATGTGCATCTATGGGATTGTCCTGTTTCCCAATGTTCCTGATCTGGTTGATATGCATGTTGTCAGAATCTTTATTTCAAAGAATCCTATACCTACCTTGCTAGGTGATGTGTATCACTCAGTCCACTACAAGAATGAAAATAGGCGGGGAAAAACCGTGAGTTGTTGCCCACCGCTCTTATCTACTTGGTTTCTGAGCCATCTCCCCGAAGCTGGCGCCTTCGTTGATACGAAAGATTCTCTGAAGTGGTCAAAGAGGTTAATGGGCTTGACTGCTGACAACATTGTCTGGTTCAACCGTGACTTGCTAGGAATAGAGATTATTTGCAAGTGCGGAGAATTCCCTAATGTACCCTTGATAGGGAGAAGAGGTGGAATTAACTATAATGCTTCCCTTGTTATCAGGCAGTTTGGTTATCCTTGGAAAGGTCCACCTGAAGAGCGAGATGTCAAAGAGTCCTTATTCTTCAATGGTACTGAGGATCAAGAGATGATAAGGGAGATTGTGAATGCTTGGAAGCAGGTGACCAAGAGGGGAAAAACTTCATTCGAGAAATTTAATAACCGGGCTTTCCCTTCCTATAAAGAGTGGATTAAGAAGAGAGCAGAAGAGGAGCTTCTTCCCTTCCCGGTAGAACCACCATCTTACCCCCTGCTGATTGAGCCTCTTACCACAGTTGAGATAGAGAAGTTTAATAAGTTGTGGGCTGAAAAGGAAAAGCTGCGAGAAGAAAACAGTGAGCTACAAAGGGAGATTTATCAGTTGAAACATGAGCGGGGTGAAGCTGTTCATATCGCCAAGTTAAAGACAGAGCTTCTTGCTGAAGCAGAAAAGGAGCTAGCTGACAAGGTCGCGGCCAGACAAAGGATGAAACAAGTTTTAGATGGTATCAGTAAGGTTCTCGGGTCTAAGAAGGAGGAATTGGACAAGGCTTTGTTAAAAATTCACAGGTTCAATGCTCACCGAGAAACTGCAATGCCTGAGAATAAGCAAAAAGAAGACGGTTATCTAGCTCAGATTGATCAATTGAAGTCGCAGCTCAAGAAGAAAGACGCTGAGATCTTATCAGGGGTATTCCAGAGACAAGCAGTCGAGGGTCGACTCAATGAAGCCATAGCCTCCATAGAGGAACTGAAGGTCCAAGCTGAAGTGAAGAGATCTAGACATGGGGGACCTAGTATGGATGGTCTTGCCTTGATCCCGTGTTTGCATGAGCATATCATTTTTCTTGCATTCTGACATATTTGACATTTTTTTGGGCTTGCATCTTACTCTTGATTCCGGTTTTCTGAGGTTACCTTGGCATGGATGTCCAGAGAAAGAAGACTGTTGCATATTCGTTCCCAGATCCGACCTTGACGTTGATTCATAAGCTTATTAGTATGGCTGGTCCCGGAGTTCGTACAGAGTTCAGCGGAGGGTATGGGAGACTTCTGAAGTTTGTCTACAATATCTCCAAGTATGAGAAGGATGTCATTCATACACTTCTTCAGTTTTACGATCCGTCTTTGCGTTGCTTCACTTTCCCAGACTACATCTTGGCCCCAACGTTGGAGGAGTTCTCATTTATTTTGGGAATCCCCGTCAGGCATGACATAGTATTCTTTTCTGAAGAACACCCCGGGATAAAAGAAATGGCTATTGCTCTTCATATTGGTGAATCCGTTCTGAGCAGTAATATTGAGGAAAAACAAGGAGCTAAGGGTTTCTTATTGAAGTTCTTGTTTGATCAAGCTTGCATACATGTTAAAGAGAAGAATTGGACTGCTTTCCAAGCTATTCTGGCTATGTGCATCTATGGGATTGTCCTGTTTCCCAATGTTCCTGATCTGGTTGATATGCATGTTGTTAGAATCTTTATTTCAAAGAATCCTATACCTACCTTGCTAGGTGATGTGTATCACTCAGTCCACTACAAGAATGAAAATAGGCGGGGAAAAACCGTGAGTTGTTGCCCACCGCTCTTATCTACTTGGTTTCTGAGCCATCTCCCCGAAGCTGGCGCCTTCGTTGATACAAAAGGTTCTCTGAAGTGGTCAAAGAGGTTAATGGGCTTGACTGCTGACAACATTGTCTGGTTCAACCGTGACTTGCTAGGATAGAGATTATTTGCAAGTGCGGAGAATTCCCTAATGTACCCTTGATAGGGAGAAGAGGTGGAATTAACTATAATGCTTCCCTTGTTATCAGGCAGTTTGGTTATCCTTGGAAAGGTCCACCTGAAGAGCGAGATGTCAAAGAGTCCTTATTCTTCAATGGTACTGAGGATCAAGAGATGATAAGGGAGATTGTGAATGCTTGGAAGCAGGTGACCAAGATGGGAAAAACTTCATTCGAGAAATTTAATAACCGGGCTTTCCCTTCCTATAAAGAGTGTATTAAGAAGAGAGCAGAAGAGGAGCTTCTTCCCTTCCCGGTAGAACCACCATCTTACCCCTTGCTGATTGAGCCTCCTACCACAGTTGAGATAGAGAAGTTTAATAAGTTGTGGGCTGAAAAGGAAAAGCTGCGAGAAGAAAACAGTGAGCTACAAAGGGAGATTTATCAGTTGAAACATGAGCGGGGTGAAGCTGTTCATATCGCCAAGTTAAAGACAGAGCTTCTTGCTGAAGCAGAAAAGGAGCTAGCTGACAAGGTCGCGGCCAGACAAAGGATGAAACAAGTTTTAGATGGTATCAGTAAGGTTCTCGGGTCTAAGAAGGAGGAATTGGACAAGGCTTTGTTAAAAATTCACAGGTTCAATGCTCACCGAGAAACTGCAATGCCTGAGAATAAGCAAAAAGAAGACGGTTATCTAGCTCAGATTGATCAATTGAAGTCGCAGCTCAAGAAGAAAGACGCTGAGATCTTATCAGGGGTATTCCAGAGACAAGCAGTCGAGGGTCGACTCAATGAAGCCATAGCCTCCATAGAGGAACTGAAGGTCCAAGCTGAAGTGAAGAGATCTAGACATGGGGGACCTAGTATGGATGGTCTTGCCTTGATCCCGTGTTTGCATGAGCATATCATTTTTCTTGCATTCTGACATATTTGACATTTTTTTGGGCTTGCATCTTACTCTTGATTCCGGTTTTCTGAGGTTACCTTGGCATGGATGTCCAGAGAAAGAAGACTGTTGCATATTCGTTCCCAGATCCGACCTTGACGTTGATTCATAAGCTTATTAGTATGGCTGGTCCCGGAGTTCGTACAGAGTTCAGCGGAGGGTATGGGAGACTTCTGAAGTTTGTCTACAATATCTCCAAGTATGAGAAGGATGTCATTCATACACTTCTTCAGTTTTACGATCCGTCTTTGCGTTGCTTCACTTTCCCAGACTACATCTTGGCCCCAACGTTGGAGGAGTTCTCATTTATTTTGGGAATCCCCGTCAGGCATGACATAGTATTCTTTTCTGAAGAACACCCCGGGATAAAAGAAATGGCTATTGCTCTTCATATTGGTGAATCCGTTCTGAGCAGTAATATTGAGGAAAAACAAGGAGCTAAGGGTTTCTTATTGAAGTTCTTGTTTGATCAAGCTTGCATACATGTTAAAGAGAAGAATTGGACTGCTTTCCAAGCTATTCTGGCTATGTGCATCTATGGGATTGTCCTGTTTCCCAATGTTCCTGATCTGGTTGATATGCATGTTGTCAGAATCTTTATTTCAAAGAATCCTATACCTACCTTGCTAGGTGATGTGTATCACTCAGTCCACTACAAGAATGAAAATAGGCGGGGGAAAACCGTGAGTTGTTGCCCACCGCTCTTATCTACTTGGTTTCTGAGCCATCTCCCCGAAGCTGGCGCCTTCGTTGATACAAAAGGTTCTCTGAAGTGGTCAAAGAGGTTAATGGGCTTGACTGCTGACAACATTGTCTGGTTCAACCGTGACTTGCTAGGAATAGAGATTATTTGCAAGTGCGGAGAATTCCCTAATGTACCCTTGATAGGGAGAAGAGGTGGAATTAACTATAATGCTTCCCTTGTTATCAGGCAGTTTGGTTATCCTTGGAAAGGTCCACCTGAAGAGCGAGATGTCAAAGAGTCCTTATTCTTCAATGGTACTGAGGATCAAGAGATGATAAGGGAGATTGTGAATGCTTGGAAGCAGGTGACCAAGATGGGAAAAACTTCATTCGAGAAATTTAATAACCGGGCTTTCCCTTCCTATAAAGAGTGTATTAAGAAGAGAGCAGAAGAGGAGCTTCTTCCCTTCCCGGTAGAACCACCATCTTACCCCTTGCTGATTGAGCCTCCTACCACAGTTGAGATAGAGAAGTTTAATAAGTTGTGGGCTGAAAAGGAAAAGCTGCGAGAAGAAAACAGTGAGCTACAAAGGGAGATTTATCAGTTGAAACATGAGCGGGGTGAAGCTGTTCATATCGCCAAGTTAAAGACAGAGCTTCTTGCTGAAGCAGAAAAGGAGCTAGCTGACAAGGTCGCGGCCAGACAAAGGATGAAACAAGTTTTAGATGGTATCAGTAAGGTTCTCGGGTCTAAGAAGGAGGAATTGGACAAGGCTTTGTTAAAAATTCACAGGTTCAATGCTCACCGAGAAACTGCAATGCCTGAGAATAAGCAAAAAGAAGACGGTTATCTAGCTCAGATTGATCAATTGAAGTCGCAGCTCAAGAAGAAAGACGCTGAGATCTTATCAGGGGTATTCCAGAGACAAGCAGTCGAGGGTCGACTCAATGAAGCCATAGCCTCCATAGAGGAACTGAAGGTCCAAGCTGAAGTGAAGAGATCTAGACATGGGGGACCTAGTATGGATGGTCTTGCCTTGATCCCGTGTTTGCATGAGCATATCATTTTTCTTGCATTCTGACATATTTGACATTTTTTTGGGCTTGCATCTTACTCTTGATTCCGGTTTTCTGAGGTTACCTTGGCATGGATGTCCAGAGAAAGAAGACTGTTGCATATTCGTTCCCAGATCCGACCTTGACGTTGATTCATAAGCTTATTAGTATGGCTGGTCCCGGAGTTCGTACAGAGTTCAGCGGAGGGTATGGGAGACTTCTGAAGTTTGTCTACAATATCTCCAAGTATGAGAAGGATGTCATTCATACACTTCTTCAGTTTTACGATCCGTCTTTGCGTTGCTTCACTTTCCCAGACTACATCTTGGCCCCAACGTTGGAGGAGTTCTCATTTATTTTGGGAATCCCCGTCAGGCATGACATAGTATTCTTTTCTGAAGAACACCCCGGGATAAAAGAAATGGCTATTGCTCTTCATATTGGTGAATCCGTTCTGAGCAGTAATATTGAGGAAAAACAAGGAGCTAAGGGTTTCTTATTGAAGTTCTTGTTTGATCAAGCTTGCATACATGTTAAAGAGAAGAATTGGACTGCTTTCCAAGCTATTCTGGCTATGTGCATCTATGGGATTGTCCTGTTTCCCAATGTTCCTGATCTGGTTGATATGCATGTTGTCAGAATCTTTATTTCAAAGAATCCTATACCTACCTTGCTAGGTGATGTGTATCACTCAGTCCACTACAAGAATGAAAATAGGCGGGGAAAAACCGTGAGTTGTTGCCCACCGCTCTTATCTACTTGGTTTCTGAGCCATCTCCCCGAAGCTGGCGCCTTCGTTGATACAAAAGGTTCTCTGAAGTGGTCAAAGAGGTTAATGGGCTTGACTGCTGACAACATTGTCTGGTTCAACCGTGACTTGCTAGGAATAGAGATTATTTGCAAGTGCGGAGAATTCCCTAATGTACCCTTGATAGGGAGAAGAGGTGGAATTAACTATAATGCTTCCCTTGTTATCAGGCAGTTTGGTTATCCTTGGAAAGGTCCACCTGAAGAGCGAGATGTCAAAGAGTCCTTATTCTTCAATGGTACTGAGGATCAAGAGATGATAAGGGAGATTGTGAATGCTTGGAAGCAGGTGACCAAGATGGGAAAAACTTCATTCGAGAAATTTAATAACCGGGCTTTCCCTTCCTATAAAGAGTGTATTAAGAAGAGAGCAGAAGAGGAGCTTCTTCCCTTCCCGGTAGAACCACCATCTTACCCCTTGCTGATTGAGCCTCCTACCACAGTTGAGATAGAGAAGTTTAATAAGTTGTGGGCTGAAAAGGAAAAGCTGCGAGAAGAAAACAGTGAGCTACAAAGGGAGATTTATCAGTTGAAACATGAGCGGGGTGAAGCTGTTCATATCGCCAAGTTAAAGACAGAGCTTCTTGCTGAAGCAGAAAAGGAGCTAGCTGACAAGGTCGCGGCCAGACAAAGGATGAAACAAGTTTTAGATGGTATCAGTAAGGTTCTCGGGTCTAAGAAGGAGGAATTGGACAAGGCTTTGTTAAAAATTCACAGGTTCAATGCTCACCGAGAAACTGCAATGCCTGAGAATAAGCAAAAAGAAGACGGTTATCTAGCTCAGATTGATCAATTGAAGTCGCAGCTCAAGAAGAAAGACGCTGAGATCTTATCAGGGGTATTCCAGAGACAAGCAGTCGAGGGTCGACTCAATGAAGCCATAGCCTCCATAGAGGAACTGAAGGTCCAAGCTGAAGTGAAGAGATCTAGACATGGGGGACCTAGTATGGATGGTCTTGCCTTGATCCCGTGTTTGCATGAGCATATCATTTTTCTTGCATTCTGACATATTTGACATTTTTTTGGGCTTGCATCTTACTCTTGATTCCGGTTTTCTGAGGTTACCTTGGCATGGATGTCCAGAGAAAGAAGACTGTTGCATATTCGTTCCCAGATCCGACCTTGACGTTGATTCATAAGCTTATTAGTATGGCTGGTCCCGGAGTTCGTACAGAGTTCAGCGGAGGGTATGGGAGACTTCTGAAGTTTGTCTACAATATCTCCAAGTATGAGAAGGATGTCATTCATACACTTCTTCAGTTTTACGATCCGTCTTTGCGTTGCTTCACTTTCCCAGACTACATCTTGGCCCCAACGTTGGAGGAGTTCTCATTTATTTTGGGAATCCCCGTCAGGCATGACATAGTATTCTTTTCTGAAGAACACCCCGGGATAAAAGAAATGGCTATTGCTCTTCATATTGGTGAATCCGTTCTGAGCAGTAATATTGAGGAAAAACAAGGAGCTAAGGGTTTCTTATTGAAGTTCTTGTTTGATCAAGCTTGCATACATGTTAAAGAGAAGAATTGGACTGCTTTCCAAGCTATTCTGGCTATGTGCATCTATGGGATTGTCCTGTTTCCCAATGTTCCTGATCTGGTTGATATGCATGTTGTCAGAATCTTTATTTCAAAGAATCCTATACCTACCTTGCTAGGTGATGTGTATCACTCAGTCCACTACAAGAATGAAAATAGGCGGGGAAAAACCGTGAGTTGTTGCCCACCGCTCTTATCTACTTGGTTTCTGAGCCATCTCCCCGAAGCTGGCGCCTTCGTTGATACAAAAGGTTCTCTGAAGTGGTCAAAGAGGTTAATGGGCTTGACTGCTGACAACATTGTCTGGTTCAACCGTGACTTGCTAGGAATAGAGATTATTTGCAAGTGCGGAGAATTCCCTAATGTACCCTTGATAGGGAGAAGAGGTGGAATTAACTATAATGCTTCCCTTGTTATCAGGCAGTTTGGTTATCCTTGGAAAGGTCCACCTGAAGAGCGAGATGTCAAAGAGTCCTTATTCTTCAATGGTACTGAGGATCAAGAGATGATAAGGGAGATTGTGAATGCTTGGAAGCAGGTGACCAAGATGGGAAAAACTTCATTCGAGAAATTTAATAACCGGGCTTTCCCTTCCTATAAAGAGTGTATTAAGAAGAGAGCAGAAGAGGAGCTTCTTCCCTTCCCGGTAGAACCACCATCTTACCCCTTGCTGATTGAGCCTCCTACCACAGTTGAGATAGAGAAGTTTAATAAGTTGTGGGCTAAAAAGGAAAAGCTGCGAGAAGAAAACAGTGAGCTACAAAGGGAGATTTATCAGTTGAAACATGAGCGGGGTGAAGCTGTTCATATCGCCAAGTTAAAGACAGAGCTTCTTGCTGAAGCAGAAAAGGAGCTAGCTGACAAGGTCGCGGCCAGACAAAGGATGAAACAAGTTTTAGATGGTATCAGTAAGGTTCTCGGGTCTAAGAAGGAGGAATTGGACAAGGCTTTGTTAAAAATTCACAGGTTCAATGCTCACCGAGAAACTGCAATGCCTGAGAATAAGCAAAAAGAAGACGGTTATCTAGCTCAGATTGATCAATTGAAGTCGCAGCTCAAGAAGAAAGACGCTGAGATCTTATCAGGGGTATTCCAGAGACAAGCAGTCGAGGGTCGACTCAATGAAGCCATAGCCTCCATAGAGGAACTAAAGGTCCAAGCTGAAGTGAAGAGATCTAGACATGGGGGACCTAGTATGGATGGTCTTTCCTTGATCCCGTGTTTGCATGAGCATATCATTTTTCTTGCATTCTGACATATTTGACATTTTTTTGGGCTTGCATCTTACTCTTGATTCCGGTTTTCTGAGGTTACCTTGGCATGGATGTCCAGAGAAAGAAGACTGTTGCATATTCGTTCCCAGATCCGACCTTGACGTTGATTCATAAGCTTATTAGTATGGCTGGTCCCGGAGTTCGTACAGAGTTCAGCGGAGGGTATGGGAGACTTCTGAAGTTTGTCTACAATATCTCCAAGTATGAGAAGGATGTCATTCATACACTTCTTCAGTTTTACGATCCGTCTTTGCGTTGCTTCACTTTCCCAGACTACATCTTGGCCCCAACGTTGGAGGAGTTCTCATTTATTTTGGGAATCCCCGTCAGGCATGACATAGTATTCTTTTCTGAAGAACACCCCGGGATAAAAGAAATGGCTATTGCTCTTCATATTGGTGAATCCGTTCTGAGCAGTAATATTGAGGAAAAACAAGGAGCTAAGGGTTTCTTATTGAAGTTCTTGTTTGATCAAGCTTGCATACATGTTAAAGAGAAGAATTGGACTGCTTTCCAAGCTATTCTGGCTATGTGCATCTATGGGATTGTCCTGTTTCCCAATGTTCCTGATCTGGTTGATATGCATGTTGTTAGAATCTTTATTTCAAAGAATCCTATACCTACCTTGCTAGGTGATGTGTATCACTCAGTCCACTACAAGAATGAAAATAGGCGGGGAAAAACCGTGAGTTGTTGCCCACCGCTCTTATCTACTTGGTTTCTGAGCCATCTCCCCGAAGCTGGCGCCTTCGTTGATACAAAAGGTTCTCTGAAGTGGTCAAAGAGGTTAATGGGCTTGACTGCTGACAACATTGTCTGGTTCAACCGTGACTTGCTAGGAATAGAGATTATTTGCAAGTGCGGAGAATTCCCTAATGTACCCTTGATAGGGAGAAGAGGTGGAATTAACTATAATGCTTCCCTTGTTATCAGGCAGTTTGGTTATCCTTGGAAAGGTCCACCTGAAGAGCGAGATGTCAAAGAGTCCTTATTCTTCAATGGTACTGAGGATCAAGAGATGATAAGGGAGATTGTGAATGCTTGGAAGCAGGTGACCAAGATGGGAAAAACTTCATTCGAGAAATTTAATAATCGGGCTTTCCCTTCCTATAAAGAGTGTATTAAGAAGAGAGCAGAAGAGGAGCTTCTTCCCTTCCCGGTAGAACCACCATCTTACCCCTTGCTGATTGAGCCTCCTACCACAGTTGAGATAGAGAAGTTTAATAAGTTGTGGGCTGAAAAGGAAAAGCTGCGAGAAGAAAACAGTGAGCTACAAAGGGAGATTTATCAGTTGAAACATGAGCGGGGTGAAGCTGTTCATATCGCCAAGTTAAAGACAGAGCTTCTTGCTGAAGCAGAAAAGGAGCTAGCTGACAAGGTCGCGGCCAGACAAAGGATGAAACAAGTTTTAGATGGTATCAGTAAGGTTCTCGGGTCTAAGAAGGAGGAATTGGACAAGGCTTTGTTAAAAATTCACAGGTTCAATGCTCACCGAGAAACTGCAATGCCTGAGAATAAGCAAAAAGAAGACGGTTATCTAGCTCAGATTGATCAATTGAAGTCGCAGCTCAAGAAGAAAGACGCTGAGATCTTATCAGGGGTATTCCAGAGACAAGCAGTCGAGGGTCGACTCAATGAAGCCATAGCCTCCATAGAGGAACTGAAGGTCCAAGCTGAAGTGAAGAGATCTAGACATGGGGGACCTAGTATGGATGGTCTTGCCTTGATCCCGTGTTTGCATGAGCATATCATTTTTCTTGCATTCTGACATATTTGACATTTTTTTGGGCTTGCATCTTACTCTTGATTCCGGTTTTCTGAGGTTACCTTGGCATGGATGTCCAGAGAAAGAAGACTGTTGCATATTCGTTCCCAGATCCGACCTTGACGTTGATTCATAAGCTTATTAGTATGGCTGGTCCCGGAGTTCGTACAGAGTTCAGCGGAGGGTATGGGAGACTTCTGAAGTTTGTCTACAATATCTCCAAGTATGAGAAGGATGTCATTCATACACTTCTTCAGTTTTACGATCCGTCTTTGCGTTGCTTCACTTTCCCAGACTACATCTTGGCCCCAACGTTGGAGGAGTTCTCATTTATTTTGGGAATCCCCGTCAGGCATGACATAGTATTCTTTTCTGAAGAACACCCCGGGATAAAAGAAATGGCTATTGCTCTTCATATTGGTGAATCCGTTCTGAGCAGTAATATTGAGGAAAAACAAGGAGCTAAGGGTTTCTTATTGAAGTTCTTGTTTGATCAAGCTTGCATACATGTTAAAGAGAAGAATTGGACTGCTTTCCAAGCTATTCTGGCTATGTGCATCTATGGGATTGTCCTGTTTCCCAATGTTCCTGATCTGGTTGATATGCATGTTGTCAGAATCTTTATTTCAAAGAATCCTATACCTACCTTGCTAGGTGATGTGTATCACTCAGTCCACTACAAGAATGAAAATAGGCGGGGAAAAACCGTGAGTTGTTGCCCACCGCTCTTATCTACTTGGTTTCTGAGCCATCTCCCCGAAGCTGGCGCCTTCGTTGATACAAAAGGTTCTCTGAAGTGGTCAAAGAGGTTAATGGGCTTGACTGCTGACAACATTGTCTGGTTCAACCGTGACTTGCTAGGAATAGAGATTATTTGCAAGTGCGGAGAATTCCCTAATGTACCCTTGATAGGGAGAAGAGGTGGAATTAACTATAATGCTTCCCTTGTTATCAGGCAGTTTGGTTATCCTTGGAAAGGTCCACCTGAAGAGCGAGATGTCAAAGAGTCCTTATTCTTCAATGGTACTGAGGATCAAGAGATGATAAGGGAGATTGTGAATGCTTGGAAGCAGGTGACCAAGATGGGAAAAACTTCATTCGAGAAATTTAATAACCGGGCTTTCCCTTCCTATAAAGAGTGTATTAAGAAGAGAGCAGAAGAGGAGCTTCTTCCCTTCCCGGTAGAACCACCATCTTACCCCTTGCTGATTGAGCCTCCTACCACAGTTGAGATAGAGAAGTTTAATAAGTTGTGGGCTGAAAAGGAAAAGCTGCGAGAAGAAAACAGTGAGCTACAAAGGGAGATTTATCAGTTGAAACATGAGCGGGGTGAAGTTGTTCATATCGCCAAGTTAAAGACAGAGCTTCTTGCTGAAGCAGAAAAGGAGCTAGCTGACAAGGTCGCGGCCAGACAAAGGATGAAACAAGTTTTAGATGGTATCAGTAAGGTTCTCGGGTCTAAGAAGGAGGAATTGGACAAGGCTTTGTTAAAAATTCACAGGTTCAATGCTCACCGAGAAACTGCAATGGCTGAGAATAAGCAAAAAGAAGACGGTTATCTAGCTCAGATTGATCAATTGAAGTCGCAGCTCAAGAAGAAAGACGCTGAGATCTTATCAGGGGTATTCCAGAGACAAGCAGTCGAGGGTCGACTCAATGAAGCCATAGCCTCCATAGAGGAACTGAAGGTCCAAGCTGAAGTGAAGAGATCTAGACATGGGGGACCTAGTATGGATGGTGTTGCCTTGATCCCGTGTTTGCATGAGCATATCATTTTTCTTGCATTCTGACATGTTTGACATTTTTCAGGGCTTGCATCTTACTCTTGATTCCGGTTTTCTGAGGTTACCTTGGCATGGATGTCCAGAGAAAGAAGACTGTTGCATATTCGTTCCCAGATCCGACCTTGACGTTGATTCACAAGCTTATTAGTATGGCTGGTCCCGGAGTTCGTACAGAGTTCAGCGGAGGGTATGGGAGACTTCTGAAGTTTGTCTACAATATCTCCAAGTATGAGAAGGATGTCATTCATACACTTCTTCAGTTTTACGATCCGTCTTTGCGTTGCTTCACTTTCCCAGACTACATCTTGGCCCCAACGTTGGAGGAGTTCTCATTTATTTTGGGAATCCCCGTCAGGCATGACATAGTATTCTTTTCTGAAGAACACCCCGGGATAAAAGAAATGGCTATTGCTCTTCATATTGGTGAATCCGTTCTGAGCAGTAATATTGAGGAAAAACAAGGAGCTAAGGGTTTCTTATTGAAGTTCTTGTTTGATCAAGCTTGCATACATGTTAAAGAGAAGAATTGGACTGCTTTCCAAGCTATTCTGGCTATGTGCATCTATGGGATTGTCCTGTTTCCCAATGTTCCTGATCTGGTTGATATGCATGTTGTCAGAATCTTTATTTCAAAGAATCCTATACCTACCTTGCTAGGTGATGTGTATCACTCAGTCCACTACAAGAATGAAAATAGGCGGGGAAAAACCGTGAGTTGTTGCCCACCGCTCTTATCTACTTGGTTTCTGAGCCATCTCCCCGAAGCTGGCGCCTTCGTTGATACGAAAGATTCTCTGAAGTGGTCAAAGAGGTTAATGGGCTTGACTGCTGACAACATTGTCTGGTTCAACCGTGACTTGCTAGGAATAGAGATTATTTGCAAGTGCGGAGAATTCCCTAATGTACCCTTGATAGGGAGAAGAGGTGGAATTAACTATAATGCTTCCCTTGTTATCAGGCAGTTTGGTTATCCTTGGAAAGGTCCACCTGAAGAGCGAGATGTCAAAGAGTCCTTATTCTTCAATGGTACTGAGGATCAAGAGATGATAAGGGAGATTGTGAATGCTTGGAAGCAGGTGACCAAGAGGGGAAAAACTTCATTCGAGAAATTTAATAACCGGGCTTTCCCTTCCTATAAAGAGTGGATTAAGAAGAGAGCAGAAGAGGAGCTTCTTCCCTTCCCGGTAGAACCACCATCTTACCCCCTTGCTGATTGAGCCTCCTACCACAGTTGAGATAGAGAAGTTTAATAAGTTGTGGGCTGAAAAGGAAAAGCTGCGAGAAGAAAACAGTGAGCTACAAAGGGAGATTTATCAGTTGAAACATGAGCGGGGTGAAGCTGTTCATATCGCCAAGTTAAAGACAGAGCTTCTTGCTGAAGCAGAAAAGGAGCTAGCTGACAAGGTCGCGGCCAGACAAAGGATGAAACAAGTTTTAGATGGTATCAGTAAGGTTCTCGGGTCTAAGAAGGAGGAATTGGACAAGGCTTTGTTAAAAATTCACAGGTTCAATGCTCACCGAGAAACTGCAATGGCTGAGAATAAGCAAAAAGAAGACGGTTATCTAGCTCAGATTGATCAATTGAAGTCGCAGCTCAAGAAGAAAGACGCTGATATCTTATCAGGGGTATTCCAGAGACAAGCAGTCGAGGGTCGACTCAATGAAGCCATAGCCTCCATAGAGGAACTGAAGGTCCAAACTGAAGTGAAGAGATCTAGACATGGGGGACCTAGTATGGATGGTGTTGCCTTGATCCCGTGTTTGCATGAGCATATCATTTTTCTTGCATTCTGACATATTTGACATTTTTTTGGGCTTGCATCTTACTCTTGATTCCGGTTTTCTGAGGTTACCTTGGCATGGATGTCCAGAGAAAGAAGACTGTTGCATATTCGTTCCCAGATCCGACCTTGACGTTAATTCATAAGCTTATTAGTATGGCTGGTCCCGGAGTTCGTACAGAGTTCAGCGGAGGGTATGGGAGACTTCTGAAGTTTGTCTACAATATCTCCAAGTATGAGAAGGATGTCATTCATACACTTCTTCAGTTTTACGATCTGTCTTTGCGTTGCTTCACTTTCCCAGACTACATCTTGGCCCCAACGTTGGAGGAGTTCTCATTTATTTTGGGAATCCCCGTCAGGCATGACATAGTATTCTTTTCTGAAGAACACCCCGGGATAAAAGAAATGGCTATTGCTCTTCATATTGGTGAATCCGTTCTGAGGAGTAATATTGAGGAAAAACAAGGAGCTAAGGGTTTCTTATTGAAGTTCTTGTTTGATCAAGCTTGCATACATGTTAAAGAGAAGAATTGGACTGCTTTCCAAGCTATTCTGGCTATGTGCATCTATGGGATTGTCCTGTTTCCCAATGTTCTTGATCTGGTTGATATGCATGTTGTCAGAATCTTTATTTCAAAGAATCTTATACCTACCTTGCTAGGTGATGTGTATCACTCAGTCCACTACAAGAATGAAAATAGGCGGGGAAAAACCGTGAGTTGTTGCCCACCGCTCTTATCTACTTGGTTTCTGAGCCATCTCCCCGAAGCTGGCGCCTTCGTTGATACGAAAGGTTCTCTGAAGTGGTCAAAGAGGTTAATGGGCTTGACTGCTGACAACATTGTCTGGTTCAACCGTGACTTGCTAGGAATAGAGATTATTTGCAAGTGCGGAGAATTCCCTAATGTACCCTTGATAGGGAGAAGAGGTGGAATTAACTATAATGCTTCCCTTGTTATCAGGCAGTTTGGTTATCCTTGGAAAGGTCCACCTGAAGAGCGAGATGTCAAAGAGTCCTTATTCTTCAATGGTACTGAGGATCAAGAGATGATAAGGGAGATTGTGAATGCTTGGAAGCAGGTGACCAAGAGGGGAAAAACTTCATTCGAGAAATTTAATAACCGGGCTTTCCCTTCCTATAAAGAGTGGATTAAGAAGAGAGCAGAAGAGGAGCTTCTTCCCTTCCCGGTAGAACCACCATCTTACCCCTTGCTGATTGAGCCTCCTACCACAGTTGAGATAGAGAAGTTTAATAAGTTGTGGGCTGAAAAGGAAAAGCTGCGAGAAGAAAACAGTGAGCTACAAAGGGAGATTTATCAGTTGAAACATGAGCGGGGTGAAGCTGTTCATATCGCCAAGTTAAAGACAGAGCTTCTTGCTGAAGCAGAAAAGGAGCTAGCCGACAAGGTCGCGGCCAGACAAAGGATGAAACAAGTTTTAGATGGTATCAGTAAGGTTCTCGGGTCTAAGAAGGAGGAATTGGACAAGGCTTTGTTAAAAATTCACAGGTTCAATGCTCACCGAGAAACTGCAATGGCTGAGAATAAGCAAAAAGAAGACGGTTATCTAGCTCAGATTGATCAATTGAAGTCGCAACTCAAGAAGAAAGACGCTGAGATCTTATCAGGGGTATTCCAGAGACAAGCAGTCGAGGGTCGACTCAATGAAGCCATAGCCTCCATAGAGGAACTGAAGGTCCAAGCTGAAGTGAAGAGATCTAGACATGGGGGACCTAGTATGGATGGTGTTGCCTTGATCCCGTGTTTGCATGAGCATATCATTTTTCTTGCATTCTGACATATTTGACATTTTTTTGGGCTTGCATCTTACTCTTGATTCCGGTTTTCTGAGGTTACCTTGGCATGGATGTCCAGAGAAAGAAGACTGTTGCATATTCGTTCCCAGATCCGACCTTGACGTTGATTCATAAGCTTATTAGTATGGCTGGTCCCGGAGTTCGTACAGAGTTCAGCGGAGGGTATGGGAGACTTCTGAAGTTTGTCTACAATATCTCCAAGTATGAGAAGGATGTCATTCATACACTTCTTCAGTTTTACGATCTGTCTTTGCGTTGCTTCACTTTCCCAGACTACATCTTGGCCCCAACGTTGGAGGAGTTCTCATTTATTTTGGGAATCCCCGTCAGGCATGACATAGTATTCTTTTCTGAAGAACACCCCGGGATAAAAGAAATGGCTATTGCTCTTCATATTGGTGAATCCGTTCTGAGGAGTAATATTGAGGAAAAACAAGGAGCTAAGGGTTTCTTATTGAAGTTCTTGTTTGATCAAGCTTGCATACATGTTAAAGAGAAGAATTGGACTGCTTTCCAAGCTATTCTGGCTATGTGCATCTATGGGATTGTCCTGTTTCCCAATGTTCTTGATCTGGTTGATATGCATGTTGTCAGAATCTTTATTTCAAATAATCTTATACCTACCTTGCTAGGTGATGTGTATCACTCAGTCCACTACAAGAATGAAAATAGGCGGGGAAAAACCGTGAGTTGTTGCCCACCGCTCTTATCTACTTGGTTTCTGAGCCATCTCCCCGAAGCTGGCGCCTTCGTTGATACGAAAGGTTCTCTGAAGTGGTCAAAGAGGTTAATGGGCTTGACTGCTGACAACATTGTCTGGTTCAACCGTGACTTGCTAGGAATAGAGATTATTTGCAAGTGCGGAGAATTCCCTAATGTACCCTTGATAGGGAGAAGAGGTGGAATTAACTATAATGCTTCCCTTGTTATCAGGCAGTTTGGTTATCCTTGGAAAGGTCCACCTGAAGAGCGAGATGTCAAAGAGTCCTTATTCTTCAATGGTACTGAGGATCAAGAGATGATGAGATTGTGAATGCTTGGAAGCAGGTGACCAAGAGGGGAAAAACTTCATTCGAGAAATTTAATAACCGGGCTTTCCCTTCCTATAAACAGTGGATTAAGAAGAGAGCAGAAGAGAAGCTTCTTCCCTTCCCAATAGAACCACCATCTTACCCCTTGCTGATTGAGCCTCCTACCACAGTTGAGATAGAGAAGTTTAATAAGTTGTGGGCTGAAAAGGAAAAGCTGCGAGAAGAAAACAGTGAGCTACAAAGGGAGATTTATCAGTTGAAACATGAGCGGGGTGAAGCTGTTCATATCGCCAAGTTAAAGACAGAGCTTCTTGCTGAAGCAGAAAAGGAGCTAGCTGACAAGGTCGCGGCCAGACAAAGGATGAAACAAGTTTTAGATGGTATCAGTAAGGTTCTCGGGTCTAAGAAGGAGGAATTGGACAAGGCTTTGTTAAAAATTCACAGGTTCAATGCTCACCGAGAAACTGCAATGGCTGAGAATAAGCAAAAAGAAGACGGTTATCTAGCTCAGATTGATCAATTGAAGTCGCAGCTCAAGAAGAAAGACGCTGAGATCTTATCAGGGGTATTCCAGAGACAAGCAGTCGAGGGTCGACTCAATGAAGCCATAGCCTCCATAGATGAACTGAAGGTCCAAGCTGAAGTGAAGAGATCTAGACATGGGGGACCTAGTATGGATGGTGTTGCCTTGATCCCGTGTTTGCATGAGCATATCATTTTTCTTGCATTCTGACATATTTGACATTTTTTTGGGCTTGCATCTTACTCTTGATTCCGGTTTTCTGAGGTTACCTTGGCATGGATGTCCAGAGAAAGAAGACTGTTGCATATTCGTTCCCAGATCCGACCTTGACGTTGATTCATAAGCTTATTAGTATGGCTGGTCCCGGAGTTCGTACAGAGTTCAGCGGAGGGTATGGGAGACTTCTGAAGTTTGTCTACAATATCTCCAAGTATGAGAAGGATGTCATTCATACACTTCTTCAGTTTTACGATCCGTCTTTGCGTTGCTTCACTTTCCCAGACTACATCTTGGCCCCAACGTTGGAGGAGTTCTCATTTATTTTGGGAATCCCCGTCAGGCATGACATAGTATTCTTTTCTGAAGAACACCCCGGGATAAAAGAAATGGCTATTGCTCTTCATATTGGTGAATCCGTTCTGAGCAGTAATATTGAGGAAAAACAAGGAGCTAAGGGTTTCTTATTGAAGTTCTTGTTTGATCAAGCTTGCATACATGTTAAAGAGAAGAATTGGACTGCTTTCCAAGCTATTTTGGCTATGTGCATCTATGGGATTGTCCTGTTTCCCAATGTTCCTGATCTGGTTGATATGCATGTTGTCAGAATCTTTATTTCAAAGAATCCTATACCTACCTTGCTAGGTGATGTGTATCACTCAGTCCACTACAAGAATGAAAATAGGCGGGGAAAAACCGTGAGTTGTTGCCCACCGCTCTTATCTACTTGGTTTCTGAGCCATCTCCCCGAAGCTGGCGCCTTCGTTGATACGAAAGATTCTCTGAAGTGGTCAAAGAGGTTAATGGTCTTGACTGCTGACAACATTGTCTGGTTCAACCGTGACTTGCTAGGAATAGAGATTATTTGCAAGTGCGGAGAATTCCCTAATGTACCCTTGATAGGGAGAAGAGGTGGAATTAACTATAATGTTTCCCTTGTTATCAGGCAGTTTGGTTATCCTTGGAAAGGTCCACCTGAAGAGTGAGATGTCAAAGAGTCCTTATTCTTCAATGGTACTGAGGATCAAGAGATGATAAGGGAGATTGTGAATGCTTGGAAGCAGGTGACCAAGAGGGGAAAAACTTCATTCGAGAAATTTAATAACCGGGCTTTTCCTTCCTATAAAGAGTGGATTAAGAAGAGAGCAGAAGAGGAGCTTCTTCCCTTCCCGGTAGAACCACCATCTTACCCCTTGCTGATTGAGCCTCCTACCACAGTTGAGATACAGAAGTTTAACAAGTTGTGGGCTGAAAAGGAAAAGCTGCGAGAAGAAAACAGTGAGCTACAAAGAGAGATTTATCAGTTGAAACATGAGCGGGGTGAAGCTGTTCATATCGCCAAGTTGAAGACAGAGCTTCTTGCTGAAGCAGAAAAGGAGCTAGCTGACAAGGTCGCGGCCAGACAAAGGATGAAACAAGCTTTAGATGGTATCAGTAAGGTTCTCGGGTCTAAGAAGGAGGAATTGGACAAGGCTTTGTTAAAAATTCACAGGTTCAATGCTCACCGAGAAACTACAATGGCTGAGAATAAGCAAAAAGAAGACGGTTATCTAGCTCAGATTGATCAATTGAAGTCGCAGCTCAAGAAGAAAGACGCTGAGATCTTATCAGGGGTATTCCAGAGACAAGCAGTCGAGGGTCGACTCAATGAAGCCATAGCCTCCATAGAGGAACTGAAGGTCCAAGCTGAAGTGAGGAGATCTAGACATGTGGGACCTAGTATGGATGGTGTTTCCGGAGAAGACGCTTGGGAGTTACATTGCCGATACTTGGAAGGGATCATGCATAGGAGAGACGTTCTCATTCAAGAGCTAATTCAGAGACCGAAGCATCCCGACACCAAAAAGTTGTTCAAGGAAATTCAAGACTGGAGCAGAAAGCATAATGGATGAGGGGGATTGACACTTGTGGACTTTGATGATATGCCGTAGTTTTCTATTTTCTTTCATTGTTTGGACCACCGCCAGGCTTGTTGGTTGGGATCTAGGATTATTGTGGTCAGACTTGTTATCTTGGATTTGTGATTGTTGACATTTGGTTTTCCTCTGGTTTTCTTAATATATGAGCAGAAGTTCCGTTCTATTTTATTGTTAAACTGGAATCAAGGGGTGGATCTCCCTGCGGATATTCAAACATGTTCATTTGCATTTGCATATTCATAATCATTTTGCATAACAGGTATTTATCTCCGGTATTCTTATCTTGTTCCAATCTCAGGATTGCAGATCAGCATATTCATCGGTATTCTACCAGACAAAATCAGAAGAGACACATGGATCAGCTACAAAATGAGATGACTGAGATGCGGACTCGCATGAACCAATTCATGGATTTGATGCAAGGGGTTGCGCAAGGCCAAGAGTAGTTAAGGACTCTCGTTCAGCCACTGATTGCGAGAATTGATGAAGAGGGTGTCCTTCATGGAGGACTTCATACTGGTGTTACTGGTAATAATGTTCAGAATGGCCCTCCGGGCGGAGGTATTCCTGTTGCTGGTGTTGTGATTCCTCCGGGCAGAGGAGATGTTGTGGTTCCCACTGTAGTGGGAGAAGGTAACGGTGTTGGCGCAATTCATGGCCGTCAGTATGATGATCTTCAGGAAGATGCATTTTCTGTGCCAGGTGGGGATACTGGTCCCCAGATTGACAATGATCAGAGGTTCCGGTTGATTGAGGAACAACTAAGGGGTGTTGTGAATCAGGATGCTTTGGGTATGGATCTAGAGGATTTGGGGCTGGTTCCAGGCGTTGTTATTCCGCACAAGTTTCAGACTCCCACTTTCGAGAAGTATAATGGTATGTCTTGCCCAAGGACCCACGTGAGGGCATACGCAAGTAAAATGGTTGCGCATGCGAAGAATGAAAAGGTGATGATGCATTGCTTCTAGGATAGCCTATCTGGGGCATCCCTGGAGTGGTACATGCAACTAGAGAGGAAAGATGTGCGTAGTTGGAGAGATCTGGCAGGGGCATTTATCAAACACTATCAGTATAACACTAACATGGCTCCGAACAGAACACAGCTGCAGAATTTGTCACAGAAGAACAATGAGAGTTTCAAGGAGTACGCCCAGAGGTGGCGTGAACTGGCAGCAAGGGTTCAGCCTCCCATGTTGGAACGTGAAATGATAACTATGTTTATGGCCACCCTGCAGGGTCATTACTATGAAAAGCTGGTACCGTGTATGACTGGAAAGTTTGTTGATTTGATCTTAGTATGAGAGATGGTGGAAAGCGGAATTAAGGCGGGAAAAATATCAGGCAGTGATGGGTCCTCATCTGGAGGAAGTAAGAAGCCTTATGCCAGTGGTTACAAGAAGAGGGAGGGAGATACAAACTCTGTGTCATCATATCGTGGTAGGGAAGGACCTCGTCAGAACTTCAATCAACATGTGGCTTCTGTAACCATCCCAGCAGCACCTCAGCAGCAAGCAGTGTCTCAACAACAGAATCAGGCTCCTCGCCGATCGCAGCCTTTGACTAGGCAGGATAGGCATTTTGACACTCCACCTCTTCCCTACTCTCAATTATTTCAGCACTTGTTAAAACTACAGTTAATTCAGAAGAGAACATTGGCTCCACCTACTGGTAATCCACCTCCCAGCTATGACGCCAACGCCCACTGTGAGTTTCATTCTGGGGTGCCCGGACATCATATTGAGAACTGTAAAGCTTTTAAGCATCAGGTTCAAGATTTGGTGGATTCCAAAGCCATCAATTTCTCCAATGACGTTCCAAATGTGAATCAGAACCCGATGCCGAATCACGGTGGGTCGGGGGTCAATGCCATTATTAAAGACTGTGAAGACTTGAGTTTGATTTCAGATGTGAACGAGGTTCAAACTCCTTTGCGTGTGGTGAAGGACAGACTGTTGAAGGGAGGGGTATTTCCTGGCTGTGATGAAGGTTGTGCAGGGTGTGGGGCGCAACCAGACGGTTGTGATTTATTGAAAGTAGGTGTTCAGAAAATGATCAGCGAAGGGATATTATAGTTTGACAGGGGTTGTAGGCAGAATAAAGTTACTAACAGAGAGATTGATGTTGCCGCAATAACAATTCCATTCAAGACAATAACTATATCAGCGCCGGCGAGACCAGCGCCGGTCACAATTACTGTTCCTGGACCAGTCCCGTATGAGAGTACCAAGGCCATCCCATGGAACTATGGGGCCGAGGTGTTTGTTAATGGTAAGAAGCAGGAATTGGAAGAGACATCAGCTGTGAATACAGGGGTTCAAAATCTTGTTGAAGCAGGGGATATCACTAGGAGTGGTAGAGTCTTTATTCCGTCCGAGGATCAAGCTGGCAGTTCAAGACAAGACAAAGGTAAACAGATGATGGATGAGTTTGTACAGAGGCAGGAAGCAAATAATTCTACGACAAAGCCAGTTGGGGATACTTTCTCAGAAGACGTAGAAGAGTTTATGAGGTTGATCAGGAAGAGTGATTACAAGATTGTTGATCAACTTCACCAAACTCCATCGAAGATTTCCATTCTATCCTTACTGTTGTGCTCTGAGGCGCACCGAAATGCATTGCTGAAGGTTTTGAATATGGCTTATGTACCGCAGGAAATATCTGTTAACCAGCTAGAAGGGGTTGTGGCTCACGTGAATGCTGGTAATGGCTTGGGTTTCACCGATTTAGATTTGACTCCAACTGGGAGGAATCACAACAATGCTCTGCATATTTCAGTGGAATGCCGTGGTTCCTTGATGTCACATGTGTTAGTTGATACTGGGTCGTCTTTGAATGTGCTGCCGAAGAAGGCTTTGATGAAGTTGGATACTCGTGGGTTAATTTGTACACCAAGTGACTTGGTGGTACGTGCTTTTGATGGCTCCAAGAGGTCAGTGTTTGGAGAGTTAGTTCTACCAATCAAGGTGGGTCCTGAGATTTTCAACACCACCTTTTACATAATGGATATTCAGCCTGCCTATAGTTGCTTGTTGGGTCACCCTTGGATCCATTGTGTTGGGGCAGTAACTTCTACGTTGCACCAGAAGTTGAAGTATATGGTGGATGGCCACGTTGTGACTGTTTGTGGTGAAGAAGATATTATGGTGAGTCAACTATCGACCTTCAAGTATGTAGAGGTAGATGGTGAAGTACAGGAAACTTTGTGCCAAGCCTTTGAAGCTGTGAAAATTCCCGAGGAACCCCAAAAGGCAGTCAGTCAGCCTGAAGTGGTTGTCTAACCTGAAGTTGTCAGACAACCAGAAGTTCCAATGTCCTCTTTCAAAGAGGCGTGCGCTATAGTTGAAGCTGGTGGTTCTTAGAAGGGGGCAGTGTCATTGATGTTCAAAGAAAGCAAGATACTCATGGACTGGGTTACAAGCCACCTAGGCGTTCTGAAGAGCCTCCCAAGTTTTATGGTCCAGTCTGTTTCACCAGTGCCGGTGTTTTCTTCGACAGAGTCAATGCTATTGAGGATGAAGGAGATAGTGATTGTGACATGGATGAATGGATTCGTCCCTGCACCCCTGGTCAGAGTTTAGGCAACTGGTCTTCCGAGAAAGTCATCCAACTGACGCGCCCGGAGTAATTTACTTTTGTTTTCTGTTATGTTGAATCCTACGTTCTGCCCAAGACGTAGTGATACTTATTTGTAGGGCTTGGATGTTTTATTTGCTATTTTTATCATCAATAAAGGACATTTTTTCATTCAAATATTTTGATCTCTGTCTTTCTGTTTTTACTTTTTGCATTAACCCACATCAAAATGTCAATGTGTTTCTTGTTTGTTGCACTCATAATAAACATAAAACATCCATCATGCAGGTTCCTTTGTTCAGGTTCCACCCCTCATGACTTAACTATGGCTCGATATGACTTCGACAATCCTATCTATCAAGCCGAAGAAGAGACTGACGAAGACTGTGACTTACCAGAAGAATTAGCCAGGTTACTGAAACAAGAGGAAAGGGTTATTCTACCTCATCAGGAGGAAGTTGAGACTGTTAATCTGGGAACCGAGGATGTTAAAAGAGAAGTAAAGGTTAAGGCTGCTTTGGAAGACACTGTTAAGGGAAGATTGGTTGAGTTGCTTCGAGAGTATGTGGATATCTTCGCCTGGTCTTACCAAGACATGCCCGGGCTTGACACTGACATTGTTTCACACAGACTGCCGCTTAAAGAGGGTTGTACTCCAGTCAAACAGAAACTAAGAAGGACGAAACCAGATATGGATGTCAAGATCAAGGAAGAGGTTCAGAAACAGTTAGACGCCGGATTTCTCGCTGTGACAAATTATCCTCCACGGGTTGCTAATATTGTACCTGTACCTAAGAAGGATGGGGAGGTCAGGATGTGTGTTGATTACCGAGATTTGAACAGGGCAAGCCCGAAGGATGATTTCCCGCTCGCCCACATTGACGTGTTAGTAGACAATATTCTTCAATATTCTGTGTTTTCCTTCATGGATGGCTTCTCTGGGTATAACCAAAACAAAATGGCCCCAGAGGACATGGAGAAGACTACGTTCATAACACCGTGGGGAACATTTTGCTACAAGGTAATGCCCTTTGGATTGAAGAATGCTGGGGCAACCTATCAGCGGGCAATGGTGACTCTCTTTCATGATATGATTCACAAGGAGATTGAAGTTTACGTTGATGGCATGATTGCGAAGTCACAGACAGAGGAAGAACACTTGGTAAACCTCCAGAAGCTGTTTGAAAGGTTGAGGAAGTTCAGACTGAGACTGAATCCGAACAAGTGCACTTTCGGCGTGAGGTCTGGTAAATTGCTGGGATTCATTGTTAGTGAAAGAGGTATCGAGGTTGATCCTACCAAGATAAGAGCCATACAGGAGATGCCTGACCGAAGACAGAGAAAGAGGTTCGTGGGTTCTTGGGGAGGTTGAATTATATCGCTAGGTTCATCTCTCATCTGACAGCCACGTGTGAACCAATTTTCAAGTTGCTAAGAAAGGATCAGGAGGTCAGGTGGAATGAAAATTGTCGAGAGGCATTTGAAAGGATAAAGACGTATTTGCAGGAACCTCTAGTCCTTATGCCACCGGTGTCCGGGAGACCGTTGATTATGTGCCTTACGATTCTTGAGAATTCGATGGGTTGTGTGCTCGGTCAACACGACGAGATAGGTAGGAAAGAGCACGCCATTTACTACCTGAGTAAGAAGTTCACTGATTGCGAATCAAGATACTCTATGTTGGAAAAGACATGTTGTGCGCTCGCTTGGGCAGCCAAGTGCCTGAGGCAGTATATGTTAAACCACACAACCTTGTTGATTTCGAAGATGGATCCGATTAAGTACGTATTTGAGAAGCAGGCACTTTCTGGAAGGATAGCCCGTTGGCAGATGGTTTTGACAGAATACGATATTCAGTATGTTTCCCAGAAGGCCATTAAGGGAAGTGTTCTGCCAGAATACCTTGCTGAACAGCCGGTCGAGGATTATTAGCCAATGAAGTTTGAGTTTCCAGACGAGCATGTTATGTTTCTGAAAATGAAAGATTACGAAGAGCCTCTGCCTGATGAAGGACCTAAGATTGGATCTCAATGGAAGATGATTTTTGATGGGGCTGTCAACTCGTATGGTAATTGAATTGGGGCAATCATTGCAACACCAAAGGGTTCTCACATACCTTTCACTGCCCGGTTAGCGTTCGTGTGTACCAACAATGAGGCGGAGTATGAAGCATGCATCATGGGGTTAGAAGAAGCAATTGATTTGAGAATTAAGAACCTCGATGTCTATGGTGATTCTGCATTGGTAGTTAATCAAATTACAGGAGAATGGGAGACTCGTCAGGCGAATTTGGTGCCTTATAACAACTATGCCAGAAGGTTGTTACCTTTCTTTGACAGAGTGGATTTTCACCATGTGCCCCAAGCTGAGAATCAGATGGCTGATGCGTTGGCGACATTGGCATCCATGTATAAGGTGAACCGTTGGAATGAAACACCTTCGATTAGAATCATGCATCTGGACAGACCAACTTTTGTGTTTGCAATTGAATATGTGTCTGATGGCAAACCGTGGTATTATGATATTAAGGTTTTCCAGAAGAGACAGGAGTATCCAGAGGGTGCCTCCACCAAGGATAAGAAGACTCTAAGGAGGTTGGCAGGAAACTTCTCTCTGAACAAGGATGATGTGTTATATAAGAGGAACTTCGATATGGTCTTGCTACGTTGTGTTGATGAACACGAGGCAGGTTTGTTGATGGAGGAAGTTCACGAGGGCTCTTTTGGTACTCATTCCAGTGGACACGCCATGGCTAGAAAGTTGTTGAGGGCAGGATATTACTGGATGACTATGAATTCTGATTGTTTCAAGTATGCCCGAAAGTGCCATAAATGCCAGATTTATGCAGATAAGATGCATGTACCGCCTACGCCTCTAAATGTGTTGTCATCTCCTTGGCCTTTTGCAATGTGGGGCATAGATATGATTGGAAAGATTGAGCCCACTGCTTCCAATGGGCATCGTTTCATTTTGGTTGCCATTGACTATTTCACAAAGTGGGTGGAGGCAGCCTCGTACGCCAACGTCACCAAGTAAGTGGTAGCCCGGTTTATAAAGAAGGACATCATCTGTCGTTATGGGGTCCCGGAGAGAATCATTACTGATAATGGCTCGAATTTGAACAACAAGATGATGAAGGAACTATGTCAAAGTTTTAAGATCGAGCATCATAATTCCTCTCCATATCGTCCGAAGATGAATGGGGCTGTTGAGGCAGCAAATAAGAATATCAAGAAGATTGTGCAGAAAATGATGGTAACATATAAAGACTGCCATGAGATGCTACCTTATGCCCTACATGGTTACTGTACTTCGGTGCGTACATCAACTGAGGCAACCCCTTTCTCATTGGTGTATGGTATGGAAGCAGTTTTACCCTTAGAGGTCGAGATTCCGTCTTTGAGAGTTTTGGCAGATGTGGAGCTTGATGAAGCTGAGTGGGTGCATTCCAGATTGGATCAGTTAAACCTTATTGAAGAAAAGAGATTGGCAGCCATCGCACATGGTCGGTTGTATCAGAGCAGGATGAAGCACGCCTTTGACCGGAAAGTGCGTCCTCGGAGTTTTCAGACAGGTGAATTGGTTTTGAAAAGGATCCTTCCTCCTCAGACAGATCACAGGGGAAAATGGACTCCAAACTACGAGGGGCCATATGTAGTGAGAAAGGTTTTTTTTGGTGGAGCCTTACTACTTTCAACTATGGATGGCGAAGATTTTACATCCCCTGTGAACGCAGACGTAGTCAAAAAATACTTCGCATAAAAGAGACCCGTTGGACATAAAAAGAAAGTCCAGGCAAAAAAGGGGCATCCCGGCGAACCATAAAAAGGAAAAGGTTCGGGCAAAAGTTAGGGATAAAATGTAAAAAGAAACGTGTAAACCCGCAAGGTTGAAAACCTAAAAAGGCAACTTTGGCAAAAATGGGTATCCCGATGGATTGAAAACCCGAAAAGGGCGATCCAGGCAAAAGTTAGGGATTTATAAGCGAAAGGCTACGGTCTGCGTTCGATCTGTGAGCACTTTCAATACTTGGAAATTCTGAAAGAAAGGAATCAGTACAGTTAGTCTCTTCAAAGGTCAAGACATTTGTGGATAAGCAAGACATATGGGTCATAGTTGAGTCGAATTATGGTGGATATCTGTTCCCACATTGCCGACATGGATATTTTATTTTTCCTTTTGCGCAATTACCTCTTTTTAGGAATTGCTTCCTATTGTAAATGCCTATTTACAGGCCACTTTTCTCAATAAAATATTTATTTCACTCAAAGAGCTTTCCGTTGTTTGTTTTACTTTTACTATTTTGTTTGCAAAAAACGTCCGATATTTTTTATAAACATTGCATATAAAAACTTCGAGCTTTGCGGAGCATAACGAGAAGCAATAGAAATTACTTAGGCATTATTGGTGATAGTCATGTTGCGGCATATTCTATTTGTTGTTATTTGACTTGCAAGGCAACAGCATTGTATTTCCCCAGCAGCTTGCTTTCCCCAGCATTGAGATTGCACTTTCCTCAGCAGAGCAGACCTTCCCCAGCAGGAGACCTGGAAAGTATTTTCTCTGAATCAAGACGTTATCTCCCCACAGAATCAGGGTTTTCACTTCCCCCATCCAGTCGGGAAGCGTGCTTTCACCGACAATGTCATATTCTAGTCCCGAGCAAGGAGGGAGTAAAGTCATTCTCCCCACCAGCAGGCTAAGTTCAGCAGTATCCCTAAGCAGGATGGTATTATGGACTGTTTTCCCCAAGCAGGATGGTATTATGGGCTAGCATCCCCCAGCAGGTCCTGAGCCCAATTAGATATTAGCAATCTTCAGTAACAGACTTCCGGTTCCGTTATTGGCGTTCATTCTCAACTCCCCCAGCAGAGGAGAAATCTCAGGTTTTGGATGTTACCTTCAGTGAAAGACAGGTGTGGCCCCCGTTAGTTCTTTCGGGATTTTATCCCCAGCAGAAGTTGTGGATCCAAAGAGTCGATCAGTGTGATCCTTCTCAGCAGAGTTCCTGGATTCAGAGGACAATTTATTTTTGTCATCCCCAGCTGGATTGGTCTGTTCTCTCCAGCATTTATTTTGCTGGAGGGGCCCTTTTGCATATCATAAGCATTTGCATTGCATCCTCAAACGTGTAGCATTTCCACTTTGAGTGGAGCATTACGGAAAAATTCAAACATTTGCATTCGAAACATAAGCCCGATTTGATGCTTTCCTTATCAGTTCTCTATCCCAGCAGAGATGGCATAACTCAGGAGATTTTGGAGGGATGCGTTCCTCATACTTGTGCTCCCCGGAAGAATCTTTTATTTAGACTTCTCCTTTCCCCGGCGGAGTCATCTTATCTATGGATCGTGAGTCCGTTAGAAGTTTGCCTTTGTTTGCCCTTTCTCTTTTGTGAAATCCAGTTCTCGCCGGGTATTCAGTTCTCGCTTGACATATTTTGTTTGCCAGTTTCCTTTTCTCGGTAGGGGTGGTTTAAACCAGAAGTTTTGTTTCACGCAAAGTCCACTTTATGTTGGTTATCCTTGAGGGTACAATTGAGGTTGTATTCGTTTTTTGGATGCGATTGAGGTCGTATTCGTATTTTCTTTGCGGGTAGAGTGATTGAGGTCAGTCTTCCTTTACAGATACAATTGAGGTTGTATTCGTTTTGTGGGTGCGATTGAGGTCGTATTCATGTTTCCTTGTGGGTAAAGTGATTGAGGTCAGTCTTCCTTTGAGGGTACAATTGAGGTTGTATTCGTTTGGTGGGTACAATTGAGGTTGTATTCGTTTTGTGGGTGCGATTGAGGTCGTATTCGTATTTTCTTTGTGGCTATAGTGATTGAGGTCAGTCTTCCTTTAAGGGTACAATTGAGGTTGTATTCGTTTTGTGGGTGCGATTGAGGTCGTATTAGTATTTTCTTTGTGGGCAGAGTGATTGAGGTCAGTCTTCCATTGAGGGTACAATTGAGGTTGTATTCGTTTTGTGGGTGTGATTGAGGTCGTATTCGTTTTTTTTTTGCGGGTAGAGTGATTGAGGTCAGTCTTTCTTTGAGGGTACAATTGAGGTTGTATTCGTTTGGTGGGTGCGATTGAGGTCGTATTCGTATTTTCTTTGTGGGTAGAGTGATTGAGGTCAGTCTTCCTTTGAGGGTACAATTGAGGTTGTATTCGTTTGGTGGGTGCGATTGAGGTCGTATTCGTTTTTTCTTTGTGGGTAGAGTGATTGAGGTCAGTCTTCCTTTAAGGGTACAATTGAGGTTGTATTCGTTTT
This sequence comes from Lathyrus tuberosus, assembly GCA_022829125.1. NCBI lineage: Eukaryota > Viridiplantae > Streptophyta > Magnoliopsida > Fabales > Fabaceae > Lathyrus > Lathyrus tuberosus. The sequence continues at coordinate 9,429,202 of JALAZF010000174.1, read as the reverse complement.
ATAGGTGCGATTGAGGTCGTATTTGTATTTTCTTTGTGGGTAGAGTGATTGAGGTCAGTCTTCCTTTGTGGGTACAATTAAGGTTGTATTCGTTTCGTGGGTATGGTTAAGGTCATACTCCTTATTTTTCAGCACGCTCCATCTCGTTATTCTCACCATTAGCAAATTTCTGAGGCTCTTTCGGTATTCAATCCCCGTGTATCCTGGAATGTCTGAGAACCGTCGCTATCATACCTTCAGGACCAAGTTGATTGAATATGGGCAGCTGTAGCACCCCAAAATTTGCTCTCCTACCTTTAGTACTAACTGGCTTATGTTTCATTTCATTTTGTATTATCATGTGTGCATATCATTGGTTCTTAGCATGGGGTCAAGGTGCCTGAGGCAAGTTCAAGAGGAGAAGATGTTCTTCAAAGGGTCAAGCAAGAGAGTTCAAGTGGATCACTCTCTCCTAACCAGTGCAGAAACTAGGGTTTTGAGATTCTTGGGTTAATGGCTCCAATGGGCAAGCTTCTTGGGTTTTTATCATCACCAAATGGCATATTTTATCTTTGTTGGAGAGGATACACATCATATTTAGAGGAATTTGGATTTGGAGACTGTGTTATTTCCTCCTAGACTGAGGGTACCTAAATTAGGGTTTGCTATAAAGTCAGTTTATTTCTGATTTCTTAAGCAAGACTTGATTCCAGGGTATTCCTTGGGTCCCCGAGTATCTAGGAATGGAAGATTGTCCATCAGTTTGGTTCAGGAGAAGTTCAATTGGCCAATGGATTGGGAATCAGGTGAATTGGGTAAAAGTCAACAGTGAGAGGGGAAGTCAACTGTGGAATTTTGAGGTTCTCTCCAAAGTTTTCAAGGTCTCACATCCTCATATGGTCTTCAAGAGTCAATTCTCATACCATTTATCAAGAATCAAGGGTCGGTACAAAAGTTACTAAATATGGAAATGACCTATAATTTGAAAGTTTCCTTTTAGGGAAAGTTCTTACACTGCATTCAACTTGACTTTTCACCATCAAGAAAGCTTCAAATTAATTTTCCTCAAACATGAAAGTTGAATATCTTTTTCTCCCCTTTCCAACAAGTACTAGTGGGTCTCCATATCATTTGTGAAACTCAAGTTATGACCAAAAGAAGGCAAAGTGGTTTTTAGGGTTCCATTTTCACAACTTTTGCATTTTGGGACATAGTGACCTATAATTAATTCCATTGCTTCAAGGCACATTCTAACATCAAAGTACAATCCATAAGGACTATTTTTGGCCTTTGAATCAAGTGGATCCATGGTTTATTCCTCACTTATTTTCCATGGTGCAAAATTGCCAAATTATTTAAAACTCATGAACCAATACATCTCAAGGCCCAAATCAAATTCAGGTGTGATTAGCAAGTGAAACTTAAGTGATCCATCATGAAATATTTGGATATACATGCATGGAGGAGGGTGTGTTCCATATTATGTAATTTTCCAAGATCATCCAAAACTCATTAAACAAAGAATTACCAAGGCCCAATTGCTGATCAGTGGATTAACCTAGCCTATTTAAGCTAACTCATGCTAGGGTTAGGAAGAGGACACGTGATTTTGGAGGAGAACCAAAGCTTGAACCCTAAAACTTGGATCATTCGTATCTCTCAAGCAAGAAGAGCTTTTCACAAAATTTCTTCACAGCCTTCCTCCTTGGGATCTATAGAACACAAAGCAACCAACATCTAGAGCTAATAATAAGGATACGTGGTGCACAAGCTCAGGTTAGTGATATTTTTGATTTTCATAAAACTCTCTTTTTAAATACGCATAATGTTGTGTGGCATCCATGGATCATTCTGATGTATTTATTTTTGAAATTGGACGTGTATATTAATTGTTGCGTGAATTTCAAGTTTGTGAACCAAACCTTTTCTCTTTCGTTTTACTTTATGTGATGGTTGTTTGCAAATTTTAATGTGATATTTGAAATCCTCATGAAATTCTGGTTAGGAAGGTGTATTCGTGTGGTTCTTTTTCATTGCAGGTGGCCGGAGAAGGTGGCCAGAACCCTAGTTTCCGCGGCTGGTGAGGGTTCCGGCGAGATTAAGGTTTGGGTGAGGAAGACGAAATCCCCGCCGTCCGTGACTTCCATCGTGCAGTCCTCATACTGCCATGTGTTTTATATTTTTTGTTTTATTTAATTGATTTCATATGTGCTCTTCCATGCGTAATATCGTGTACCATCAGATCGTGATCTCTTATCATGCTTACTTTTTATTTCATTGACTTAATCATGTGCGTTGGATGAATCGTATGGATGGAAATGTGACAACGAATTAAAAAACTCATGTGCTGCTCACGTGGGAATGTATGGTATGCTGAATAATCATGTGTGTGCGTGCGTATCATTATTGTGGTGTGTCTTGTGGTCTGGACTGTTAATCAATACCCCCTTCAGCCCATTTCAATATTCCAACGTGTTTCTTTTGCTAAACGCACCCCCCATGCTTATTTCATATTTTGATTTTATTTAATTGTTTGCATTTCATTTTAAATTTTAAAAAATAGTTAAATGCATTAAAAAAATCCCAGAAAATTCATGAATCACATTTAGCATTTTATAAAATTTTACCAAATTTTATTTTATTATTTTTATCTCATTTTCATCACCTGAATTAATTATTTGGTTTATTTTCTTTTGAATTTATTCCTTACATGCATACTTTAACTTGTTTATTTTATTTCTCTGCATCCATAAAACATTTTGAACTCATTCCTTTTGCATTATTTCACCAACACACTGAAATGCATTAAAATATTTTTCTTTCATTTTTAAAATCATTTCATATTGCATTTTAGTCCTCCTTTTTTGCATATTGAACCATATTTCTCATCTGAATTTGCATAATTGTTTGAGTGACCTATCTTGGGAATTTTGGCATGAATTTTGGAAATGTTGTTTGCTTCTGGTTGAGATGTGTTGATAATTAATTTGGTGATTTTAGAAGATGTTTTGCAAATTGTTTGATTGCTTTTATTTGAGGTCTTCTTGTATGCATATCTCTGATCATGTCTGGTTACCTGTTTGAAAAGGCACTTGTGCCATTGTTTGGGATTGCTTCTTTGGGTTCTTAAACCATGTTTAGGTTATTATAGGTCACTTGATTGCCATTATATGTCATTGCCTAGATTTCATTTATCTCATTTCTTTTACGTACGTCTGTTTTGTACTAACCTTTTATGCAGAGGCTGAGGTAAGTTATTTGAGGGTGTGGATAGCTATCCATGTCCACTCTCACTCTTTCTGTCTCTCATCTTTTCTTTTCTTTAGGCTTAGGTTGTCGTCAACCCTCACTAACCGTAGGTCACCCATCCATGATAACATTAGGACTCTTAGTTTCCCTTTAGAGTTTCCTTTGTGTCTTCTCTCTTCTCATCTCAAAACTTCTTGAAAACATTTAATAAGGATAACGTGTATTGCGCACGAGCCTTAAGCGTGGGGAATGAGAAATGAGGGGCTTCCTCTCATCTTTCGAGAGTGCTTAGCGTGCGTCCTGTCTTGGGACGATTCGTTAAGTATTCGTCTTTGTGCCCTAGACTTTAGTGCAATGCAAGTTATGAACTAACTCAAGTCACTTCTGTCCTAAAAAATACAAACAAACTTCAAACCTTTTTGTCCTTCGGGATTGTCAAACTAAAGGCTATTTTCAAAAAGGGCACGTTACTTTCCGTCTGAGTCGCAAACAGGCATCGACCCTAACTGCCGAACGCGAATTTAACGTCGCTCATAAAAAACACAAAAAGAACTTGGTCCGAACTACGTTGACTCTGAATTTCCCATTGCACAAAGGGAGTACGTAGGCCTAGGACGTCGACGTCCTACTGAGTCTGTCTTTGTCTTCCCCTTCCCCGTTTTAGTGCAGCCATAGATGATAGGATAACTCACCCTTAGAATAGACAACAAGCGTGGATCCCATCGAGTACGATTGACGCGTGGGGTGCTAGCACCTTCCCCTCGCGTAACCGACTCCCGAACCCAGGTTATGGTCGCTCATAACATCACCTTCGAGCACCACATCACAATAGCGTGGTCTGGACTTTTAATCAATACTACTTGGAGATTGTGTTGACTAAATGGTGAGCGTGAGATTGATCTGAGGGTCCTGGTAAGTCAATTGGGTTGACTGAGGTTGCATTGTAATTGTTTTTTTTTGTTTTTTTTTTTCTGATGGATTTTAAACGTTGGGCCTGCTATTTACACACCCCCTTCAGCCCATTTCAATATTCCAACGTGTTTCTTTTGCTAAACGCACACCCCATGCTTATTTCATATTTTTATTTTATTTAATTGTTTGCGTTTCATTTTAAATTTTTAAAAATAGCTAATTGCATTAAAAAAATTCCCAGAAAATTCATGAATCACATTTAGCATTTTATAAAATATTACCAAATTTTATTTTATTATTTTTATTTCATTTTCATCACCTGAATTAATTATTTGGTTTATTTTCTTTTGAATTTATTCCTTACATGCATACTTTAACTTGTTTATTTTATTTCTCTGCATCCATAAAACATTTTGAACTCATTCCTTTTGCATTATTTCACCAACACACTGAAATGCATTAAAATATTTTTCTCTCATATTTAAAATCATTTCATATTGCATTTTAGTCCTCCTTTTTTGAATATTGAACCATATTTCTCATCTGAATTTGCATAATTGTTTGAGTGACCTATCTTGGGAATTTTGGCATGAATTTTGGACATGTTGTTTGTTCCTGGTTGAGATATGTTGATAATTAATTTGGTGATTTTAGAAGATGTTTTGCAAATTGTTTGATTGCTTTTATTTGAGGTCTTCTTGTATGCATATCTCTGATCATGTCTGGTTACCTGTTTGAAAAGGCACTTGTGCCATTGTTTGAGATTGCTTCTTTGGGTTCTTAAACCATGTTTAGGTTGTTATAGGTCACTTGATTGCCATTATATGTTATTGCCTGGATTTCATTTATCTCATTTCTTATACGTACGTCTGTTTTGTACTAACCTTTTATGCAGAGGTTGAGGTAAGTTATTTGAGGGTGTGGATAGCTATCCATGTCCACTCTCGCTCTTTCTATCTCTCATCTTTTCTTTTCTTTAGGCTTAGGTTGTCGTCAAACCTCACTAACCGTAGGTCACCCATGCATGATAATATTAGGACTCTTAGTTTCCCTTTAGAGTTTCCTTTGTGTCTTCTCTCTTTTCATCTCAAAACATCTTGAAAACATTTAATAAGGATAAAGTGTATTGCACACGAGCCTTAAGCGTGGGGAATGAGAAATGAGGGGTTTCCTCTCATCTTTCTAGAGTTCTTAGCGAACGTCCTGTCTTGGGACGATTCGTTAAGTATTCGTCCCTGTGCCCTAGACTTTGGTGCAATGCAAGTTATGAACTAACTCAAGTCACTTCTGTCCTAAAAAATACAAACAAACTTCAAACCTTTTTGTCATTCGGGATTGTCAAACTAAAGGCTATTTTCAAAAAGGGCACGTTACTTTCCGTCTGAGTCGCAAACAGACATCGACCCTAACTGTCGGACGCGAACTTAACGTCGCTCATAAAAAACACAAAAAGAACTTGGTCCGAACTACGTTGACTCTGAATTTCCCATTGCACAAAGGGAGTACGTAGGCCTAGGACGTCGACGTCCTACCGAGTCTGTCTTTGTCTTCCCCTTCCCCATTTTAGTGCAGCCATAGATGATAGGATAACTCACCCTTAGAATAGACAACAAGCGTGGATCCCATCGAGTACAATGGATGCGTGGGGTGCTAGCACCTTCCCCTCGCGTAACCGACTCCCGAACCCAGGTTATGGTTGCGATGACCATTCCTTTCCCCCTTCCTCAGGTTTATGCGGTGTTCCCTTTCCCCCTCTTGGGATAAATTTACACGGCTGGCGACTCTGTTTTCCGCGCCACTCTCGCGTTTGTACCTTGATGAAAATCCTGGGAGCGACAAATACATAGGCACAAGAATCCTAATTCTTGGCGAGCCACCTTTCACTTTTTTCCACCTTTCATCTTTTGTCGCCTCTTACCTTTTGTCAATCGTCGTCTCCAGAATACTTCCTTCTTTAAGGATATCAATACTTCAAAGTACATCAAATCTTTTTTTTTGAAATAAACTTGAAAGAAAAGGATTGTTAGAATCCAGCATTCTAGCATAACCCTTTGAAAGATTGGTCTCAAGTCTTGCACATTGAGGTAGTCAATCATTTCTTTCTTTCATCCTTAAAACACTTTAAAACAATTTGGACTAAGAGATGTTAGAGTCTAGCATTCTAGCACAACTCTTTGAACCATTGATCTTTATCAATGTTCGTTATCCGACAAACAATTTTCTAAAACTAATCTTGAATGATAGAGAGTGTTAGAGTTTAACACTTTAGCCTAAACTCTTTGATCATCTGATCATCATTCTCGAGATACATCTAATCATTTTCAAAACCCATTTTATGGACAGGTCTTGATTTTCATCAAGAAACCAAAGCATCTTCAACCCTTGACCTCAAAGTCATAAGGTACCTACTTTTCCCTCTGGCCTCATGGCCATTCTATCCCATCACAACTTAGAATTAGAGAGTTCTTTAATTCTACGTGAGTATCATGATCATGAATACTCATTCCCCTTGGAACTTTGACCATAGTCAATGGTTCCTCACCTTAGTTAGGTGAACTACGATTGCTCTGATTCCATCCTCCTAAGGATACGTAGGCACGAGACTGCAAGGTCTTTGCGAGCACCCTAGTAACAAAACCTATTTATGTTCTCTCGTTTAATAATAATCATTTACCTGCTTTTCCCATTAAGTAGAAGATTAGAAATTAACCTTAAGGTAACATACATTTAACCTTTACTAAACAGTTCCCGTTGAGTACAACGGACGTGAGGAGTGCTAATACCTTCCCCTTGCGTAACCGACTCCCGAATTCAGACATTGGTTGCGATGACCATATCCTTATCCTGCTTTTAGGGGTTTTATTCGATATTTTCCCTTTCCCTCTATGGGAATAAATAAAGATCGATGGCGACTTTGTTAAGTCCATCCCACGGGCGTGCGATTGTGCTTTGCGAGGTCGTTCTCATTTTTTGAGGTACGACAGATGGCGACTCTGCTGGGGAAATATTTCCCTAAGTGAGTCAAGCCTAATTTAGTTAGGTTTTCATATGTGAGTTTAGCTTTGTTTGTTTCTCTTTCTTCTTTATTACATGTTTTATTGCTCTTGCTTTATTGCTTTTTCATATATATCTCTATATATCCTTGTGTGGGCTGTGGGGATTTAATATCTTGATAAAAGCTCTACACCCGAGTTTTGGAAAAAGCAGAGAGAAAACATAGGGTTAAATTTGGTAGTTATTAGTGTTAGACTACGAGGGCAAGCTCCTTGTAGCAACTGACATGAAAGCTCCTTTAGAGTAGACCTGTTTGTAGATCTCGTTATAAAACAGCTAGCCTGTTGCATAACGCTGATTCATGAAGGGTCCATGACTCTAGGTCCCCATTTAGAACCAGTTCTATTTCGGTGGTTGCGTAATATTGGACTTCAAGGACATCTCCTTGCTCCAACCAATATGAAAACCCCAATCATAAGAGATCTTTTCATCACTCTTGTTATAAAATGGCTAGCCCATTGCATAACATTGATACGACTAAGGTCCGTGAATTTGAAACCTTGACCAAAAACCTAGAAACTATCATGTGAGTGGGTTAAAGGGTAAATTGCCGCAGAACCGTCTTTTAGGAGGCCTACCCATTAGGGAGTTATGAGGTGTTTACCCTATCCCAAACCTTTCCCGTGCATTCATGAGCATTTTGCATATCATCATAACACTCATATGTTTTGTTTTCAGGGAGTCCTATTAACAAAGCAGTTTGTTTAGCACGAAAAGGTCGTAATGAGTTCAGACAGAAGGAAACCATTGCCACTCAAGGCAAAGATGCAAGATATCACCAACATACTAAGGTTCTTGTAAAAGGTTCCTCGTTGCTTCAAAACTAAAATTCTGGTACATGTGCAGAATTCAGATGTCGTATAACAAGCTATTCGACATCTGGTCTGACATGAACACAAATGGCAAGGTATATAACACGGTACTGAAAAAAAACAAGACACACAGAATTGTTAACCCAGTTCGGTTTAACACACCTACTCTGGGGGCTACCAAGCCAGGAAGGAAGTCCACTATCAGTAGTATCAATTCAAAGCTAAACTCTCCGTTTACAGCTTATCACTTAATCACCACCCAATGACCCTTCTACCTAGATCCTCTCTAGCTATGAGAAACTCTTCTCACTTCCAATCATCGCAATGATGTCTAGCAGTCAACAATCCGCCACTGCATCAACGGCTCTTTACCTGTACAATAATTCATCAAGGAAAACACACTTCCAAGACACAACTTAGAGTTACTTAAAAGCTTCCTCCAAGAACAATACTCCTTTTACTTAACATCTTCGAGGATCACACTTACAAACTGTCCAACTCACATGTCGAGTGGTACAGGAACCAACCCTAATAATAGAATTTTTTACATCTTTGGTTCAGTTCTAAAACTAGGTTACAAAGCATCTATATATAACCTATTCCCAACTGGATTTGGGCCTACAAAAACACAGCAAATGAGCTGCTACAAGACAGCAGAAACTTCTGCTACAAATTAGGACTTCAATCTATAACTTCCTAAAATATCTCCATATTTAGAAAGTATATATTTTCCCATCATCTTCTTAATTACAGTTTTGAATCTTCAGGCCTTTTAATTCAGCGCCACATAGGATTTGCATATTACTCCCTGAATCTTCTGCATCTGTTAACACATAACAGAAACTTTGATTCACTTCAGTTCTGGCGCGATGTCGAATGGTCTTGCATGGGACATCTTGATACGACATGTTGTTCCAGATGTTGAAACTACTTCAGCTCAACATGTTCCATTGTACACTAGGACTCCTTGCTCAACCTGTTCTTCTTTAGCAAGATAAAACATCCTATCTAACATATTGTTGTTGTTATTTATTTTACAAAATTAATGCCAACCCTTAGAATCAAAGAACTAACATTCTCCCCATTTGGAAAATTTTGGCTAAAAAAAATACATAAACATTACAACTCAGATTACAACAGTAATCACAACTCTATACTACTGTCAGTAGTCATCAGCAACTACTGAACCTAACAGTAACCATCAGTAGCTACTGTGAACAGCAATCATGGAGAATCATCTTCTTGGGAATACTTGAATTGAATGATGTTAGGACATCATGTTTGACAATTCTTCAAGCATAATTTATGAGCTCCATAACATCACCGTCGAGCACCACAGCACAATAACTTCAGGCGGCACATTAGGACCTAAGAAGTAGAAAGTCCTGAAGTCATTTGGTGCACATGAGGAAGAAGATATCTGGTGTACATGAGGAAGAAGATATCTGACACTCCCCCTTAATACAACACAATTCTTTTTCCTTCCAGCTCAGACTCGGATTAAATGTAGAAGACTCCTCCAAAAAAGAAACGCCTGTCTTGATACAAAGGACCAACGGTGGCATAAGAGAATTCTGCACACCTTAATTGATCAGACGCCCCCAGTCGACCTGCGGTATAAGATGAAACTTAAGAAGTATCAAACTATCAACCCAGGTAACTCAGAACACAAGTCACAACTGTGTTCATAATTCAGGACACAAGTCACAAAGAACTTAACACCAACTCAAGGATAGGACACCCTCTTCGAAATCCTTGCACATAATTGGAACTGCAGACTCCAGACAAGGCATCTGTACACACCATTTCACACACCCTTTCTCCCCCTTTTAGCCAAAAATTGGCAAAGAAGGCCCTCACAGAACCAGACCCAAGTGGTGCTTACCCAAATACAAACAAATGCCATAAGACCTGTGAAACAAGGACACTCACTTGGCTGAAGAAGAAGAGAACAACCCCTATAAATAGCTGACCAGATACTTTGGAATTAACGAGCTTTGAATATGTCAAGGTTCTTGGTCAAAGAAACGCGATTTTAGGAATCAAAAACTCCATTCAAATTCGATGCCTACCTTCCAAAATAGCCTTGACTGCCTTTAATGTTTCTCAATTGAATCTTACCATAAATTAGGCCAATAACGCTCCATGCTTATGTAGAGACACGTGTTTCACCTTATCCTTACATTACCGACCAGAATATCTCCTTGTTTGGCTCAAGAGAAACATGTCATGTACCATGTTCTGACATCTTACCAAGACAATTTGTCTGCTTGTTCATAAAATTATCAACCCAAGACTCCACAGAAACTTATACATTCCAAGCACATTTTCTTGTCTGTTGGATTCTGAGATGACTTCTATCGATCAGCACAACCCACAATCTCTTCCAGATTCCTTTAGAAAAATGAGCTCTCCCACATACAACAATTCTGCTTTTCAGACTTCTCCTGCAAAAGCACTAGCTTCACGCAGCTAGGGTATGTCCCATCATGTGGTTTGACATCACACTGCACAAACTTGAATAACACACAGGCTACACAAAAACAGCACACTTGCAGCAATAGACCATAGACATCAGCCTTAACTCCCCCTGTCATGAGCAACCAAAGCTAGCACAACGGTTTTTCCTCGTTCTCAACACTTAAGTACTGCCACTACTTGTAATTGTTGAGTAAGATCTCACCATATTAATTTCAGATACATGGTCTGCCAAGTCCAATAAACAAAAGCCCATTTGATTTGAAATTTCTCACATATTCCATAACAGATGTCTTTAGATTACTTGCAACACAAGATAAGGACTGCCACCACCTTTTACTTGTATTAGAAGAAACCTCCTTCTCTTCAGCCATTCTGATCAGATCACACCACTGACAACAACCTCCAGTCCTTACATTCACAACCACCTAATGAAGTTTTCATCATGAAAATAGTCATATATTGCCAGACCAAACTTCTTAACCTCAGGATCAGAATCCACATTATGTCAGAACTGCCACTTCAGACGATAATGTTGCTTCTTCCAACTCCACAAGCATGGTTCCTAGGCCTCCATCCAGGATACACAACAAATAATGATGTTGTAACAATATGTAGGACATCAGCATAGGATAAAATCACATACCTTCTGTATTTTATTCAGGTAGTCACATCCACCTTATCACAGCTAGCACCAGCAGCTTTACTGAAGGAAAACTCAAAAGAATCTCATCAGACAACTAGACAAAACCTAGGCTTACCCTTCATCCTTTTAATCACAATTGGACAACCTCTTATCCTACCAAGGCACCAAACACGAAGTTCTGACATCCAATGTGACATAGTTAAAAACAGGTTCCCAAGAAGACAAGTTTCCAACCCAAAGACCACTTTGACTGGTCAGGCGATACAAACAAGGACTCTTATGCAGTATAAAAACCAAGCCTCCTTGCTCCCAATCGCACATCACATATAGAACCATGAGCCAATCTAACAAGGATGCAAAAAGAAGTCACATGCAAGAAGTCAAGAACCCAGATCCACAGAGGCTTAAGGACCAACTATTGTCCACAACTGGGACAACTTCAGGAGCAACAAGAACGAGAAGGGCATCAGAGACAAGGATGAAAGCCACCAAGAAAATCCAAGTGCAACTTCAAGCTTCTGAAGATGAATGGGATGAAGATTGGAAGACTTTTCTTGATTCGCGGGTTGGGATAACCTATAGACCCTTTGTTTGTTGCTTTTACTAATCTTGTATGCTTTCAACAATGCAATAAAGTTCAGTTTTAATTTTGTCCCATCTAAACAAATGCAATAGGGATCACAACTGTACAAAACACATCCCAGCACTATTAATGCAACTGCATAAATTGCATCCGCCCAAAACATATCATAAAAATGCAGCCACAGAAAGATGAAATCATACCATCTCTGTAGCCATATATCAAACATGATAAGTACCAATAACAAACTCCCATCACACGCTCAGCTGCATAGAATTTTTGACACTCTCCCCCTATCAAGAATAACATGTGCTTCTTCGTACCTTGAAGAAAGGAAAACATAAGACGCATCTTCATGTCTTCAAGAATTCACTCTTTGTTCAACTCACAAGTTGAACACAATCATCCCTTGTACCAATAATCACATGATCCCATCTATCCATTACCACCAGTACTCCTTTGCACAAAGAATACCATGCACACTTAGTTCACCTATAGCTTGGCCTTCACTACCGGTAGAGGCTTGTGATATCAACAACAAAAGTCAACAAGTGTTTAAGACATCAGACTTAACATCATGAACAGAGTCCAGTTGCACTATGAAAAACACCACAATTCCATCACATCACAAGCGCATGAGAGCAGTATTCTCTCATCCAACTCTCCAACGGTAATCAATCCCTATCATTCTCACCTTTAACAGCAGCACAGACTGTGATTGGATCACACACATTCAATACTAGTCTAGCTTCACACGATCATTCAGATGATGCTTCCAGAAAAATCATGCCACTTTGATCTTTGACCTTCATGTCCAAGAAGTCTGCTAGCGAAAATACTTCTTGAATCTCAGGTTCTCTACTCCTACAACAAGGACCAGAAATAAACTGACCTCAGGAGTAAATAACAAGTTGATCACACCTTGAGCCATAAACTTCTTAGACAAACCACCAAGATGCCTCCTCTTCCAGATCAGGAGTAGGTTCTAAACTCATGTGAACAAACTACATTAGTTCAGTACCCAGAGCATCTGCTAAGCCATTCCTTTAGACCACAAAATTCTTCACAATTCTGACGTGATGTTCTCAGATCTCTTCCTTACAACTTCACATATTTATGCCTTTATAAGTGGACTTAAACAAAAGTCTTCAAGTATCGTTGACACAGTAAGTTGAAGCAGTCTTGCACACATCCCATCATCATAGGATATACATTCCGAGAAGAACAACCTTCTCAGTTACCACCTCAGGAGTTTTCAGATAGATATGCAGCGGATCAAAAACGCAAACTCCTCAAAACCTTCAGGTGTCACATATCAGCCCTAGCATCATGATTCAGGAGACACCACAATACCACAGGTTTGAAAATAAATCAAACCTAATGTAACCACAACACAGCAGCTTTTCAACCAAAACTCCAAGCCTCCAGCACATGCCACTACCTGTCACGAACAGTCCATCCTCCACTTCTAGGGACCATTCTCACAACTATATGAACTTCTCCAAGTCCAAACAACTTTTCAGTAGAAAGCTTCTACCTTGACCATGAACCAGAAAGTATCTTCCCTTGGATCTCATCCAGATACAGAACAGAATGACCTGCTCTGATACCAATTGAAATTCTGGTACATGTGCAGAATTCAAATGTCCTATAACAAGCTATTCGACATCTGGTCTGACATGAACACAAATGGCAAGGTATATAACATGGTACTGAAAAAAAACAAGACACACAGAATTGTTAACCCAGTTCGGTTTAACACACCTACTCTGGGAGCTACCAAGCCAGGAAGGAAGTCCACTATCAGTAGTATCAATTCAAAGCTAAACTCTCCGTTTACAACTTATCACTTAATCACTACCCAATGACCCTTCTACCTAGATCCTCTCTAGCTATGAGAAACTCTTCTCAATTTCAATCATCGCAATGATGTCTAACAGTCAACAATCCGCCACTGCATCAACGACTCTTTACCTGTACAACAATTCATCAAGGAAAACACACTTCCAAGACACAACTTAGAGTTACTTAAAAGCTTCCTCCAAGAACAATACTCCTCTTACTTAACAGCTTCGAGGATCACACTTGCAAACTGTCCAACTCACATGTCGAGTGGTACAGGAACCAACCCTAATAATAGAATTTTTTACATCTTTGGTTCAGTTCTAAAACTAGGTTACAAAGCATCTATATATAACCTATTCCCAACTGGATTTGGGCCTACAAAAACACAGCAAATAAGTTGCTACAAGACAGCAGAAACTTCTGTTACAAATTAGGACTTCAATCTATAACTTCCTAAAATATCTCTATATTTAGAAAGTATATATTTTCCCATCATCTTCTTAATTACAGTTTTGAATCTTCAGCCCTTTTAATTCAACGCCACATAGGATTTGCATATTACTCCCTGAATCTTCTGCATCTGTTAACACATAATAGAAACTTTGATTCACTTCAGTTCTGGTGCGATGTCGAATGGTCCTGCATGGGACATCTTGATACAACATGTTGTTCCATATGTTGAAACTACTTCAGCTCAACATGTTCCATTGCACACTAGGACTCCTTGCTCAACCTGTTCTTCTTTAGCAAGATAAAACATCCTATCTAACATATTGCTGTTGTTATTTGTTTTACAAAATTAATGCCAACCCTTAGAATCAAAGAACTAACAAAAACTACAATGCAAGGAAGGTTTGGTCATGTTTTAGATCACCTCACAGTGGATGTCCAGATCCTAGCTATTACAGCCTTAGCTCAGTTTTACGATCCTCCACTCCGAAGCTTCCTTTTCCAAGACTTCCAGTTGACTCCTACCTTGGAGGAATATGACAGACTGTTAGGTTTCACAATGAAAGGAAGAATGGCATACAATCGAATTGGTCAAAAGCCTGATGTGAAAGAGTTGGCTCTTGCACTACATATTTCCATATCCGATGCTGAAAGGAATTGGAAGAATAAGGAAAATTTCCTTGGGTTTTGGAGAACTTTCTTAGAAAATGAAGCGGAGAAGTGGTTGATTGCGCGTCACTGGGACGCATTGATAAACATATTAGCCCTCCTCATCTATGGGTTGGTATTATTCCCTAATTATGAAGGCTTCATTGACTCGTCAGCTATCAGCGTCTTTTGGGCCGTTTGGAAAGAAAAGCAAAATCTTGTTAATCCTCTTCTGGCAGATACTTTCCATACCTTGCACACTCGCCATGAAAAGAAAAGTGGGACTTTAGCTTACTGTCTTCCTTTACTTTACAACTGGCTCATTGCATGTGTGTTCAAATCCGATGATCAGATAAGTAGGATGTCCAGTGAAGGGTGGGCTAGATTCCCGGTGTCTCTAACAAGCAATGATATTCCTTGGTATCGCTACAAGCTCAACATCCATTAAGTTGTTATCAGCTGTGGGAGTTTCCAAAATGTGCCATTAATAGGTTCCAAGGGTTGCATTAACTATAATCCTATGCTAGCCTTGCGACAACTTGGACACCCGATGCGTGGAAAGCCTAATGATGGAGAATTGGAAGAAATGGTTCTGAATGATATGGGAGCCAGTGATCCATCTCTACTCCGTAGGATTATCAGATCTTGGGAGAAGGTGCATACTAAAGGGTCAAGGATATCAAAGGCAAGTGATGTTCCATATCAGCAATGGGTTACCGAAAGAGTCAAAGTTGTAAAGCTCCATTTCTCTGTAGAAGATTATATTCCTCCAAGGTCTCCTCCACCCGAACCTGTGCCTGTTTCTCTCGAGGAAGTAGAAGAGCTAAGAGCCATGGTGGCTAGACTTGGGAAAGAAAATGAAGGTCTACAGTCGCAGCTGAACAAAAAGACTGGCGAGAACATTGTTCTCAAGAGGAAGTTTGATAAGAAATAAGAGCTGTTGGAAGAGAGTAATAAGAAAAGCAAGGCTGAGGAAGATCTTAAAGAGCGAGTCCTAGATTGCTTGGACCAAGCCAATGGTGGTTTAGAATCTCTTCACGAGCAATTAGAGGAAGCTAAGAGGAATGGACAAGAATGGAAGCATTGGTGGAATATAGCCACTAAACAGAAGAAAGAGGTAAGAATAAAGCTTGAAGCCCACATCAAAGAATTGAAAGAGCTCCTAAGGAAATCTAAAGAGGAGTTAGAACACGAGCGCCGCCAAGGATGGCAAGCAAGGAACGTCTCTGGAATCAGTGCAGAAGCATGGCAGGAGAAGTGTGATGAGCTGGCCACTAGCAAGGAGTTGGTGGAACACTGGAAAGCCCAACATCAGACCTTGAAAAGTCAGAGCGTGGGATAGGTAAATGAAAAAAAGCAATTGGATAAAGTGCTGAAGGATTAAGAGGAGACCATTAAGTTCCTTGAGCCTTCTGCTATCATGTATCGCGAAAAATTTGCAAGCTTGATAAGGTTTTGTAATGAGATAGCCAAGGACTTACCTTTAAGGCTAGAAATGGCTGTGGAAGATGTGGATGAAGACACTCCTTCTTCTATCAGTTACTTCATTCAGCTCATTGAGGGGATGATGAAGAGGTTTAAGATTGAATTGAAAGAGCTTCAAGAGCGCGAGATAAAGAAGACTTTTTTATTATGGTTTTGTATTTTGAGACTTAGTATTGTTGTATTTGGGTGACTCAATTCATTATCCACTTGTACTGTGTACTTTTGATTTTATTTGAATAAATGAGTATTTTGGGTTCTAAATTCGTGTTGATCTTCATTAAGCGTGAATTTATGCTAAACAACTGAAAGTTTAAAAAGGACTCTCTGAAAATAAACATCATAAGCATTGCATCCGTACATATGTCATCCCATTTGCATTGCATTTTGTTTCTCAGCCTTGAGTTTGTCTCATCTTTTTCTTCCTTTATCACTCAAGGATATCTAGCATTCACTCAGGACCAATGGCAACGACGAATGAAATTCTGAAGAACCAGGAAGATCTAAAAGAGGAGGTCAGAATCCTCAAATGCCAGATGAGTTGGGTTCTGGAAACTTTGCAAGCCCTGATGAAAAAAGAGAATCACATTCACCCTATCACGCCAACACTCAACAATCAAGCTTTTGTTTATCAGCCAGTTTCTCAACCACCAATCTATCAAGGAGCTCCCAACGCCCTTGCTTATCCACGACGGACTCAAGTTTCTCGTCAGAATATTCTAGGTAAAAGAAAGGGTGGAAGGCCTCCGATTCCTCCCATTCCTATGACGTACACAGCATTGTATCCTGCTTTGGTGCAACAAGGGCTAATAACTACAAGGTCATCAGGCCCACCTCCTGATCCGCTTCCACCTTCTTACAATCCCAATGCTCATTGTGCATTCCATGAAGGGGCACCAGGCCATGATTTAGAAGGTTGTTTTGCTTTGAAGCACATTGTGAGGGATTTAGTCAAGAGAAACATTCTATCTTTCGATGACTCTCGTTCTAGTATCAAGAACAATCCTTTGCCATCTCCTGAGGATCTCCTGTGCCCAGAATTTAAGGAAACCTTATGCCGGTCAACCGTTGGTCTTGTTCCTACACCCGAATGTAACTGTCATCAAGAATCTACCAAAAGGGTGTCCCAGCCTCCAACGGTTGTCTCTCCCCGAGGTTCCCAAAATCAAAACAAGTTGAAGTACCCTATTGGAAGAAGCCAAGCTAACCCCCAACCCATTCTGGTACCATTGAGCAAACTCTTTTCACTGTTGATGCAGAACAAGTTGGTAACTCCCCGACTTCTCAAACCTGTGCCAGGACCTTGGCACAATCCTAACCTGAATTGTGAATTCCACAAGGGAGCCAGAGGGCATGACTTGGATGGTGGTCGAGCCTTAGAGTATACTGTGCGAAGACTGATCTAAGACAATGAACTAATCCTTGAAGAAGATCGCCCAGAGATTGAATGCCAATTCCATACTGGGACAATGGGGCACCCCATTGAAGAGTGCAAAGAGTTCGAAGCGAAACTGCTAAGTCTGCTAAAGCTGCTGAAACCTCAAGAGGGAGGGCCAGATGCAAGTGCCCCAACTCCTAAAGCAGAAGACAAAGGACTTGTAAGGCCTCTTAAGGTTCTATATCACAAGGAGCAAGTGATCAATGATGAAGGTGTTCTCCCGCTTGGGCCCGGAAACTGAAGTCTTCTAAAATCAATTCGCCAAAGTTGGCCGTATTTTGTTCATTTCAGTTTTTTTCAATTGTATTTCCTTTGCGTTGAATTTATGTTTGCTTATAAGCTTTGTCGTATCTTCAAATTGGTGAGATTAATGAAATATTTATGCATCTTTTGATTAAATCCATTCGTTTCGTTCATTTATTTTTACGTTCGTAAAAAAAAACAAAAAATATATCTTTATCTTCTTTCTTCCCACTCATCAAACTGTTTGTTTAAGCAAAGATTGGGGAGGATGACGAAAATATTAATCATAATTGTTGTGGTATGCTTTCGATTAAACCTTGTCGAGGATGTAAGGCATTGTTTCAATCACTAAACATTGGAGAAATAAGGAAGATAATCCCTCATTAACCCTTTGAGCCTAGAAGTAGGAGTTTTCTTTCTTTACACAAAAGACCCTTAAATCTTAACCTTGGGGTGGGTAGTTCTCAGTTTAACTTGGTTACACATTCGAGCGCAAGCGCTTCATGCAAGACACCAGTCAGCTCTCTTAAATCAAATGAGTTAGCGTTGTACAAGTTGTTCATCCAAGCAACAATAAGGAAGGATATCTGAAAAAGTCCTTAATCAAAGGATGAGCCGAGTCCCTTTCAAGGCAAAAGCCAAGAAAGATGGGAAGCCCAGAACTTTACTTTATACAAAAAGAACTTATACAACAGCCAAAAAGGAGTTTCAAAGCAACAATCAAACAAAAGGAGGTCCTAACCGCAAACAAAGAGAGGTATCGTGACCTCAATCAAATCAAAAGAAAAGGTATCGTGACCTCAACCAGCAAAGACAATGAGAAGTCTCAAAGTCTCAAAGATTAACCAAATTCTGCGAAGGAGTACTGACTATCCAAGGGGTCTAAATCATCATCAATGATCATCAGCTCGTTCCTAGTCTGTAGGAGCCTGAATGTATAGCTTAAGTTAACTGAGCTTAGGATTGGAGTTCATCACGAAGATAGGGTGGGTACCAAACAAACTTTGAGCCTTTATCTTTGTTTCATAAAACCGTGAACCAAACCACGTTACAACCCTTAAAAGACCTAATTGAGGTAAGGTTGTTTTGAAAGCATACTACAGCAAGGTTGATTAACCTGACTCCTAATGATCTTTGCTAGTTGTGTGTGTTGATCACTTCATCTGTCATTTTGTAAATGACCAGATCCACTTTATTTTTTATTACTTAATCATTCCACTGTGCGTGTTTCATCAATAAAACTTGATTTCAAAAGCTTGCATGAATTTTTGCACTGAAATTGCCAATTTTAAATGAACAATACTCGTTTGTGAAATGATTCAACATCAAAGGAATCCCGACGAATGCAGTCAGATAGGGATTTTGATTTGATAAAGGAAGCTCAGTCAAGGGGCAACCAAGCGGAAGGTTCTGCCGATCCATCATTTTAAGAATTGTTGAATCAGGGGCAGAACTCTTCAAAGTTCGGAATATTGGGGCAAGCCTTCTTGAGGTCATTTTATGACAAGTTTGGACTCCGATGACCCATCAACAGGGGCAAGTTTGTTCCCCTGTTGTTTCTACCACAGTTTAAAGGACTTTGTATTGCGAATACAGTTGAACTATGGCAGTTATGTCAAGACTCATGGATCTCTTCAAGAGTTTGAAGACATTGAAGCATCTGGAATTTCAATTCTTCTGTAAAATCCTCTTGGTGACTTATCATCCCAAGACCAGTTAATCAGAAGCAGTCAAGTCGAGATTTGACAAACTTCTCAAAGGTCAACTAGTCTGGGACATCTTCTTCACAGATTAACCAAGCTGACAGGGGCAAGTTTATTCCCCATTTGTCAACAACCAGCCTGGATAATTAACTCAAGGATTTTGTTGTGCAGACGTTGTTAATCTAGGCTTTGTACAAGACACTCCGGGATGAATATAAACTATCAGATAGCCTCCTCTTAGGCTTTGTATAATGATTTTTCCCCAAGTAGAATCCAGCCTCCTCTTAGGCTTTGTATAATGATTTTCCCTAGCGGAACCCAATCAATCTCTCAGCTTCAACCTGGGGTTTCAATCAAGACATATAACTAGTTCACGGGCTCTGTCGTGTAAAGCAGTCAATCAGGGGCAATTATGTCGAGATTCGGTAAATCTCTCCAAGAGTTTGAAGATATTGAAACACCTTGTATGCCAATTCTTCTATAAAATCCTCTTGATGTATTCTTCTGACAGACCATGTACCCTGGGGCAGATGAGTTATGCAGAACTACTCAGCTTTTGTGGCGTCTCTGCCAGCTCCTAGTAAGTTGTCTCTTCAGCTAATCTTGGCACTTCCCAATGGATCTCTTCTCTCCAATGAAGAAATTAAACTCATGATGGTATTCCTAGTGAAGTCAAGATGCTATATCAAGTGGAGTACTCTTTCCCCCAGAGAAGGACATAACCTTGAAGTAAAGCTACTTATTCGTCCCCAGTAATGGTCCAATCTGATGAGTTTGACTGGGTATCCTCGTCGAGATGTTTATTTCATCTCCAATTTCGCTTCTTGTCTGTTTTGTCAGCATAAGCATAAGCATGGCATAAGCATAGCATCTTAGCATTTTGCTACCCTCCTGGTGTCTACCGGTGATTGTTCACTTTGGTGTTTATCTCCCCAAGTGGCCGGGTTCGTCTATTCTCTCCAATAGAAAGTCAGCCGTAGGCATAAAGTGCCCATTCTTTCTGAATTCCCCACAGAGTTCGATTCTCGTGGATGAGGGTTGTTTCAGTTATCTTTTCCACCTTCGGATAAGATAAATCCCCATTTGAGTTCCTTCCTCAATTGGAGTCTTGTTTGGTCGTTTCTTTCTAGCTTGTTCCTAGATTGAACTTTGGTCCCTGGCATGTGTGGTTTTTTGAGCCCATCTTGAACGTGCATTTATTTTGCACTGTGTCTCGCAGGCAGAATCTTTTGATCCTCATGAAGACAAAATTCATTCCCCAGCAGTGTTGAGATATCAACTGCTTTATGGAATTTATACCCAACGATAAGTGGCAATCTCTCTCCCGAGAAACTTATCTATCTCTGGTTTTATCCAACTCTTTTGCAACCATAATTGGTATTCCCCAAGAAGTCTAACCTTAAGTCCAGTCATCGCTGGCATCTTTCCTGTTGTTTAAAATCGTTCCTGTTTGAATCGTGTCATACTTGAACCCAAAGTCCAATTATCGTTGGCACCGTCTTTGGTTTGAATCGAGTCACCTTAGGCTTTTAAGATCTTGTTCTTGTTTGAATCGTGTCAAACTTGAACCGAGTCCTTGTTCGAATCGTGTCGGACATTGTCTCTTGTTTTAAGATCTTGTTCTTATTTGAATCGTGTCAAACTTGAACCGAGTCCTTGTTCGAATCGTGTCGGACATTGTCTCTTGTTTTAAGATCCCGTTCCTGTTTGAATCGTGTCAAACTTGAACCCAAAGTCCAATTATCGTTGGCACCGTCTTTGGTTTGAATTGAGTCACCTTAGGCTTTTAAGATCTTGTTCTTGTTTGAATCGTGTCAACCTTGAACCTAGTCCTTGTTCGAATCGTGTCGAACATTATCTCTTGTTTTAAGATCCTGTTCCTGTTTGAATCGTGTCAAACTTGAACCCAAAGTCCAATTATCGTTGGCACCGTCTTTGGTTTGAATTGAGTCACCTTAGGCTTTTAAGATCTTGTTCTTGTGTGAATCATGTCAAACTTGAACCGAGTCCAGTCATCACTGGCATCCTCCATAAATGGAATCATATTTGTTATCTCTACCAGTTCTGGTACATTTTTTATTCATTAACCTCATTCACAGCCAAAAGGTCCAGTCACCTTTCATCATCTGACGTAGAGTTTACCTCTGTCTTTTCTGGCTTTTCTTGAAGATCCAGTCTGAACTCTTCGGTATAGGAAATCCTCAAAAAAATTCTTTGTAGGATGTCTATCCTTTCATTTCAAACTGATCCCCTGAGGTGATCATGTCTTCTTTCTGGTTTCGTGTCCAGTAAGAATGTGTCTTTTCCCCAGTATCGTCCGGTTACTCTTGAATCGCGTTGTCTATCTCCCTGGATCTTTCCCCATTGGAGAACACCTCTTTGGTGTCCTATCTCCAGTAAGAACTTGTAGGGTTTCCCCTCAATTTTTCTATCCCCAGTGTTTCCTTGGAGTCTTCCCAGTGAGTCTCTTTTATTGGTTAACCTGTATCCCCAGTGAGTTTCTCTCATGGATACTAACCTTCATCCTTCCCCAGTGTTACTCACCTGCGGTTGTTTGCTTGTTTGTCTGCATTTTTTGCATCTATCATGGCATCATATCATCATACTAGAGTTCATGGCATGCCAGCATCTGCATGTCTGTGGCTTGTCCTTAGCATTTGTATTCCATCTAAGGGCAAAATTTTCGATTCGCTATATTTAAATACCTTTCACCTTGATGTTCCAAGGATTTCCATCCCTCGTGTCATCCGGTAAAGCTAATTAAATAGGGGCAACTGTTGTACCCCAAATTTTGAACCCTTAGATGTCATAATATCTTTTGCATGAGCATCATAGATCAATCACTTGTGCATTGTTAACTAACTATTTTATCAGCTTT
Organism: Lathyrus tuberosus; assembly: GCA_022829125.1. Classification (NCBI taxonomy): domain Eukaryota; kingdom Viridiplantae; phylum Streptophyta; class Magnoliopsida; order Fabales; family Fabaceae; genus Lathyrus; species Lathyrus tuberosus. The sequence goes on along the minus strand of JALAZF010000174.1, from coordinate 9,406,805 downwards.
TTTTTGTTTGTTTTGTTTCACTTGTAAATCAGGGTTCGTTTCAAGAGACCTCATCTCCTCATTAATCCAATGTGATTTGTTTTCATCACAAGCTCTTCCTCAAGGACCAGGCAAGGTCGTCAGTTTAAGGGTTTGTGTGGTATGGTTTGAGATTCGGTGGAAGTTTGATCTAATATTGGTCAAACAGGTGGTTTGTATCAGCATCAGGTCCTCAGGTCGTTAGCAAAGATTTTCAATCAGGGTTTTGGTCATCATCCAGCCATTTATTTCATAAGTGTGCGCTCAAGGCACGAGGATTAGGGTTTCTCACCCTTGGAGTATGATCGACAAACATCGTTCAGTTGAGTCTCCTAAGGCTAGCTAGTTCAGGGTGTGTGCAGTACTGTTTCAGTTCAATTAAGGTTGTAAGGCCATCCGAGAGATCAGAGCAGTTGGTACATTTCAAGTTTTGTGCAAAGGTTTGGTCATGTAGTTCGGGATTTGTGGTAGTCAAGTGCAGTTGTCAATGTTAAGTGTTGTGGTGGCGTGTTACCTTTACCATTGTCAATTCTTCTTTCTTTTAATCATCCATTTTTCTTTTAACCATCCATTTTTCTAATTAACCATTTCTAAATTCATTCTTTTTATCCAAATCATTTTCATAGTCCACTTTCCTAATAATTAAACCATTATCCATTTTATCCATATCCACATTTTCACATCAATTATCCATTTGTCTTTAACCATAAACTATTTCTCAATTCAATTTCCAAATCCATTTCCCATTTCATTTTAATTCAAATAAATATATTCCAATTTTAATTCCATAATTATCCACATTTTTGCTTTTATCCATTTCTTTCTAATAATCCATTTTTAACCACTTTTCCAAAATCTATTTTCAGTTAGAAATCCATTTCATTAAACCACTTCCCTAAACCATTTCAATTTAATTCACAAATCCCAGCTTATTCATACCAGTCCCTCCATTTTACATTCAAAGGCCCATTATACCAAAACAAAAACAAAAAATACTTGTTTACTACTACAGTAGAGGGAAAGCAAAAAATTCGCAGCATGGCCCATTGATGTTCCCTACTTTTGTAGTATACAAACTTTGACTAAAAACTGCACCATTTCAACAATAAGCCAAAACGGATTTCAAATATATCGCGAAACAAGTGGTGGGCCCAAGCGTTATTCTCCATCAAAACCGTACCACCCTGCAACGAAAGCTACAACACACCAACTGCTGCAACACCAACAATTCTGCTACAAAAACCTGCAAAGTCACTAGACAAAGAAAAACTGTGGTAAATCTTCACCAAAATAACACCTGTAGAAAACTCAGAAAACTTGCTCTGCTGCAAAACATACTAAAAACTTGAAAATGAAAATAACCACACACTGAAGCCTGCAGCATAGCACCAACCAACAATAACCTGTGCTGAAAACAACAGCACATTGGCGGTGCTGAGACGAATTCAGGTAAAAAAAAAAGACAAACTCAGTTGAACTTAAAAGGGAGGGAAGAGAGTTATTTTGGGGGGGACTCTTCACAAACCACTGACCATTTTTCTTAAGCCTTCAAACCCACTTTAATCATCACCAACGCCATCATCTGTTCCTGAGAAACCACCATAACACCGCACCACACTCACTCAATCCTCCCTCCAACATTCATAAACCCTTTCAAACCTTAAACAACCCACATGACCGTAAACACCCACAACCGTGAAACAATCCACACGACCGTCATCTTCTTCAATTCACCAAACCCGTTAGCAAAATCCAAACCGAAAATAGCCAAACAACATCATCACCGCGTCGGAATCATAACCATTTTCTTCACTTTCCTTCGTAATCCAAAACCACGGCACTCCGTTTTCAAACCGCGACTCGTGTCGCAACCGGACAAGAAGGCTTGAGAGGAGACCAAAACCTCCTTTCACAAACTGTTACAAGCTAAGCAACACACCGTGTTTCTCTTAATACCAAACTCACAACAACATAAATACAGCCTCCAAACTTCCCTCCATCATCACCCCAAAACGACAACCAAAGCCACGAGTCAATCCACCACCGCCACTTTCAACACCTCAATCACCATAAACCCTACAAATCCTCCTTTAACCTGGCCCTTTTATTTTCACCGATTCAAACACCAAATCAAACCTTTTATGAAAACAGAGCAAACCAGATCCAAATGAGACGAACCTGAAGCGAGCAAATAAGCGATTGAGAGCGAGCAAACTGAGCATAAGCTGGAGAGAATAGAGCCAACCGGCGTTGCACGAGGTAGATGAAATGTGATTCGTGACTTAGTTTGTGTTTACTCCAAAGGAAGTCTGATGCGATGATGCTGTTATTTCTGAGTGCATCGCTTTATTTTTCTTCCCTGAATATTGCTTTTACGATGACCTAGTTAGTCTTTTAAAGCTGACTTGTTTGGGTTTGGTAATGGGCTCGGTGGCCCATGATGTTTGTTATCATCACCGTTTCTTTTCTTTTCTTTTTTCTCCGACTGTGACTTTACTTCAGCCGCACCTTGTTGTGTGTGGAGGTGATGGGCCTTGGAGCCCACGTGATCCTCCTTTGGCCTATGAAGGTTTCTTTTCTTTTTTTTAAAAATGGTCATCACAATTTATTTAATTGTTAATATGGTTTTGGTTAACTTCTTTTTTAAAGAAGGTTTTTTTTTCAATTAATTTCACTTTCTATTTTGTATTTTTTATAATTTCTGGGCCAAAGATATATAAAATATCTTGATTTTTTGATTTTATTCAAATCACTAAAAATCTTGATAAATATGAGGCCATAGTTCATTTTTATGTTATCGGTCAATGAAACTCAAATATCATTAGATTATCAATTTTTTCGATTAAATTTTGATTAAGACGAGACCATTTCGATTTCATTTCAATTTCCATTTCATTAAACAATTTTCAATTTCAAACCATTTCACAAATTATTTTTAACTTATGAATCAAACCTCGATCAAGCATCGAGTGACTTTAAAAATCGAATGTTAGAATCTGTTTCTAAATAAATTCAAAAGAAGAGGACCGTTAGAATCTAGCATTCTAGCGTAAAACCTCGAGAGATTGGTCCTAAGTCTCGCACTTTGGGGTAGCCATTCATTCATTCTTTCACTCCTCAAAACATTTGATATTAATTTGGACGAATAAGAGTTGTTAGGATCTGGCATCTCGGCACAAATCTTTGAACAATTGATTTTCATCAATCATTCACCGTCCCTCAAATAACTTTTATATCAACTCGGACAAGTAAGGACCGTTAAGATCTAGCATCTTGACATAACCCTTTTGAGCAATTGATTATCGTTAGAAGCTCGTTGTCCTCAAAACGATCTTAATCACAACTTGGATGAATAAGAGCCGTCAAGATCTAGCATCTTGACACAACTCTTCGAACAATTGATTTTCATCAAGTGTTCATTATCCATCGAATATTTTTCATTATCAACTTGAATGAATAAGAGCCGTTAGAGTCTAGCACTCTAGCATAACTCTTTGAACATTTGTTCAAATGTTCGCCAGTCACTTAACATACCTCAACCAACGACCCGTAGTAATCAGAACTACGGATGCTCTGATTTCTCATTCTTCAATGATAATACGTAGGCACAAGAATCCTAATTCTTTGCGAGCCACCTTTCACTTTTTTCCACCTTCCATCTTTTGTCACCTCTTACCTTTTGTCAATCGTCGTCTCCAGAATACTTCCTTCTTTAAGGATATCAATACTTCCAAGTACATCAAATCTTTTTTTTTGAAATAAACTTGAAAGAAAAGGATTGTTAGAATCCAACATTCTAGCATAACCCTTTGAAAGATTGGTCTCAAGTCTTGCACATTGAGGTAGTCAATCATTTCTTTCTTTCATCCTTAAAACACTTAAAAACAATTTGGACTAAGAGATGTTAGAGTCTAGCATTGTAGCACAGCTCTTTGAACCATTGATCTTTATCAATGTTCATTGTCCGACAAACAATTTTCTCAAACTAATCTTGAATGATAGAGAGTGTTAGAGTTTAACACTTTAGCATAAACTCTTTGATCATCCGATCATCATTCTCGAGATACATCTAATCATTTTCAAAACCCATTTTAAGGACAGATCTTGATTTTCATCAAGAAACCAAAGCATCTTCAACCCTTGACCTCAAAGTTATAAGGTACCTACTTTTCCCTCTGGCCTCATGGCCATTCAATCCCATCACAACTTAGAATTAGAGAGTTCTTTAATTCTACGTGAGTATCATGATCATGAATACTCATTCCCCTTGGAACTTTGACCATAGTCAATGGTTCCTCACCTTAGTTAGGTGAACTACGATTGCTCTGATTCCATCCTCCTAAGGATACGTAGGCACGAGACTGCAAGGTCTTTACGAGCACCCTAGTAACAAAACCTCTTTATGTTCTCTCATTTAATAATAATCATTTATCTGCTTTTCCCATTAAGTAGAAGATTAGAAATTAACTTTAAGATAACATACATTTAACCTTAACTAAACGGTTTCCGTTGAGTACAACGGGCATGAGGGGTGCTAATACCTTCCCCTTGCGTAACCGACTCCCGAATTCAGACATTGGTTGCGATGACCATATCCTTACCCTGCTTTTAGAGGTTTTATTCGATATTTTCCCTTTCCCTCTATGGGAATAAATAAAGATCGGTGGCGACTTTGTTAAGTCCATCCCGTGGGCGTGCGATTGCGCTTCGCGAGGTCGTTCTCATTTTTTCGAGGTACGACACTTGAGTCTAGGGTGGCAACCTTGGTATCTCAACACTGTTTGTCAAAGAAGATACTTGCAAAAGATTGAATACTTGATAAGTGTTCATGAAGTGATCTGGTGGAGCTTAGCTACAATAGTGAAGAAGGGTTATTGGACAAGGATTTAAGATCAATTGATATTTGTGGAATTCACAAGTATTTAATTGATTATCCTTGATAGTCAAGATTGTTGATGTTCAACAAGATGTTGAAACATCTCATTATCAGAGTTAGTGGAGAATCATGGGAGGGGTACTGCATAAGCTTTAGCATCTGTTTTGATCTTAGGTGGTGGCCTAAGTATCTGCTACAGTCGGGTGTGACAGAAGCATGAGTTCTCTGGAGAGTTTTCTGGCAAGAATTTGGTCTGGTCTTTGATGCCGTTGAAGATGAAGATGAAGACATCATAATCTTTATGGTTACTTCTGGGATCAGTTTATTTCTGATCTAGGAGGGTTAGAGTGTTGTCGACGACACAACTTGGATCAGTTTATTTCTGATCTAGGTACTTTGGAGCATGGGATCTTTCTCTTATTGGAAGTCAAAGTTAAGTGGCAGCTATCTCTGACTTTCTACAGACTGCTCTACTAAGGAAAGTGGCATTCTTTGGTATGGCTATGGTGTAGTCTAGGACTACTTTTTTATCTAAAGATTCAGACGAGGCAGGTGTTAAGTCTTTGGAGTTTCAAAGCAGGATGGAGGTTGTCTACTCAAACTTGGTTGTTGAATCAAGTCTATGAGAGCATGGAACTCTTGTTCTGTAATAGGGAGGAGGTTCTTCTAAGTGGCAGAAGGAGGAGCAGAATTCAGCAGCTGGATGTCTTATCAAAATGTTTTGACATCTGGTTTAACATCAGAATCTCAGCTAGTGATGTGGCACATCAGCTTAAGATAAAGGTGATCTACAGTAGAATGGAAGTTATGGATGCTTCAAAAAGGTATATCTCATGCACTTTGCAGGAGCTGTGGATGAGAAGATGTTACATGACTAGAGGCTTGGTGGATCCAAGATGTCTTGCTATGGTGCAAGTAGTTTATGTGATTTAAAGATCTGATTTCATTGGTGGATCAGTGTATCTTGTGGGAGTTCTGAAGAAGAGTGATATCAATCAAACGGTGGCATTTGGTTGGTTTCATAGTGTGCATTCAAGTAGGATGCTTGAAACTGATTGCTCTTGTGCAGAAGGGTAGTTATTTGAAAACGTAAGGAGGTTCTGGTTCTCTTGGAGCTTGTGGTAGAAGTTCTAGGTTGAGGATGGAAGTATACCTTCTTTTGGTTGATGAGAGTTTATTTCTCTCTGGGTTTCTGAAGTTCTCTTTGTTCAAGCTGGTGGCGCAATGTTGTGTGAAGACCTTCAGTTTGGATTACTATGCATATAGTAAGTCCAGTGGTAGAGCATATCAAGAACCATGATGTGTGATGTCTATGATGTGTGAACGATGTCCTAACTGATGTTAGAACATTTTTAGGTTGGTTATCCTTGGAGGAGGATTCCAAGTTCTGTGAGGAACTGGTTACTTGCATCGTGTCTAAGAAGTATCTACCTTGTCATACGGGATAATGATGGAGTAGGAGAGCTATCTTAGAAGTATGATGTAAGGGTTTTGATAAGACTGGAGTGGATCACAGGTTGATTGAATGAAGGTATGGATTCTGATGCGTTTAAAAGTTGATATTCACCAGGAAAATCAGAAGTATTCCAGGTTATCATACGGAAGAATGATGAAGGAATGACTGTCTTGGATTATGGGGTGTTTATCTCTGTTGCTGGCCTTGCTAAGGTCAGTGGAAAATCTTGTGAAGGGGATACTGCCCCTTGCTACAAGTCATGCTAGTAGTGGATCAGCTTGGCAAGCTGAGAAGTTCTGGAGCATGTATACGATATCTGACATCGTTATAACAAACTAAGGGGCCCCGTGCGTCTCTTTGAGGAATGTGGATCATTCCAGATTAATTGGGTTGTATCTCAGGGAACAAGGAGGTCTAAACATAAGAATTCAGAAGGAATTTGTGTGGTGTATTGTAGCGTGCAATTTTTGTCGGTGACGCGACCACCTTATCGCAAATGGATTCTTCCTCACCGCAACGGTAGGGAAGGGGTGCTACTTTCTCATTTCTTATTTATCCCGTGAAGCTGGAAGGGAAAGGGAAGCTATCTAAAACTAACCTTGCACGTGAATGTTTAACTGAACAAACGCTTAAAGAGATTGGGGTGTCTGGGGCCAGGTTATACAATGGAGAGTTGTCAATTACCCATCCTATAAGTGGTTATCCACAGGTTGTTAGTTTTAGGTTCTGCTTTGTACTTGATGGTGTTTATCTGTTGATAGGTTGGGAAAGTTTCTTGGGAAATATGAGAGAGATAGAGAAAGAAAGAGAGAGAGAGAGAGTTTTTGATGATTTTGGTGAGGTACTGGACCTCAGTTTTGATTGGCAGGTATGAAGGTACTGGACCTGTAGTTTTTTATTTGTATGCTCGCTAAGATTTTGCAATCTTATGCCTACGTATTCCCGTTTAAAGAAACAGGGAAATCAGAGCAATCGTAGTTCCTCCAATTCTAAGGGAGGAAAAGATGTTTTGGTGTCTTGTTCAAAGCCCAAGATTGAAGCTAAATGGAGTATTTGTGTCTTATTCAAAGTCCAAGATTGAAGCTAAAAGGTTTGACTGAGAGAGAATTTGTCATCTCTAAAGGGGAGACATCTTGTCTGTTTATCACAGTTGTTGGGTGACTGTTTATAAAGGAGGATTCTTTAACTGGGATATGAGAATCCAGCAATGTCATAATTTCCTTTATAGGGAATTTGTCCTAAAGGGGAAAACTTTAACTCAATCTAGAGCAATGCCATTTTTCCTTAGGAATTTCTCATGCTAAGAGAGGGACAGTGGCGTGGATGTAAATAATCCAGTGGCTTGCTACTTACAGCAATTAGATGGAAGAAAGGGTTTTACCAGGATAAGAGATGGACGACAGCTTGGATATTTGAATCAACAAGTGTGCCACTTACGGCAGTTATCTGGGATTAGGGTTTCTTTGATTTGTTTGTTTTGATATGTGATAACACAGATAAATGTTTTCCTACAGAGATTTTGATTTCCTCTGAGGGGATGTTGATTTTTGTGTGCCTTAATCAAAGCCCAAGGTTAAAGCTAAGAGATTGATTGACTCCACTAGGGAAGTCTTTATACAAAGCCTAAGAGGAGGCTGGAAAAGACAGACTCAACAAGGGAGTGTTTATATATGTCTTGTACAAAGCCCAAGATTGAGGCTAAAAGAGACTGAATTTTTGGGGAATATTATTTATAGAAAGCCTAAGAGGAGGCTAAAGGTTGACTTTTCCGGGGAAATATTTTATCTGTCTTGTACAAAGCCCAAGATTGAGGCTAAAAGGGATTTTGAATCCGCTGAGGAGGGTTTGTATGTGTCTTGTACAAAGCCCAAGATTGAGGCTGAAAAGAATACTGACTCTGTGGGAAATAAATTTTTATCTATCTTGTACAAAGCCCAAGATTGAGGCTGATATGAAACTTTACTGACTCGGCTGAGGATATTTTAGGTGTCTTGTACAAAGCCCAAGATTGAGGCGGAAAAGATTTTAACTCTGCTGTATAGTATTATCTGACTTGTACAAAGCCCAAGATTGAGGCTGAAACAGGATTGACTCTGCTTAGGGAAATTTATATGGTGTCTTGTACAAAGCCCAAGATTGAGGTTGAAAAGAGGATTGACTCTGCTTAGGGATATTATTTCTCAAAGCCTAAAAGAAGGTCGGGAGGGATAGACTTCGCTGGGGAAGATATTTATCTAGAGCTTAAGAGAATGTTATGAAGATTCTGACTTTATTGTAGAAAGCTTATATATGTCTTGTACAAAGCCCAAGATTGAGGCTGACCAAACTGGAGAAATCATTATACACAACCTGAGAGGAGGCTAACTTCTGTTAGGGAAAATCATTATACCAAGCCTAAGAGAAGGCTGAAAAAAGATTGACTCAACAAGGGAGTGTTTTTATCTGTCTTGTACAAATCCCAAGATTTAGGCTAAAAGGGTTGACTCAACAAGAGAGTATTGAAAGGTGATTGACTAAACAAAAGAGTCTAAAAAGTGATTGACTCAACAAGAAAGTCTGAAAAGTAATTGACTCAATAAGAGAGTCTGAAAAGGTTAGCTCAGCTGGGGGAAAATCATTGTACAAACCCCAAGAGGAGGCTGACTTTGCTGAGGGAAGGAAGAATCATTATACAAAGCCTAAGAGGAGGCTATCTTTGCTAAGGATTATTGAGATCTAGAGGCAGGTCCAAATGGGGAATTAACTCTTGATGAGGGTTTACAGAAGGGTTGAGATATCAGATGCCTTGAGGTTCTGATTTGGGATAGTGTTATACCGATAGTAAGCTGACCCTGGCTTGGGGTAATTTAGGATAAAGACTGGGTTTAGAACCCATGGGTTTTAATTCTACTGGAGATTGATTAAATGACCAGGGTTTCTCCTATGTTTACAAGGAACTTGAGAAGGTCTTTGAGATCCAAGAAGGTTTTATATTGTCCAAGTCTACTGGTATGGAAGAGTTTATCTTTGTATGATGCCCAAGAGGAGGCAAGTGTTTAAGGGATAAGAATCAACCCTAAATTGGTCTGAGGTTTTGACTCAAGAAAGACTGCTCTAGCAAAGGATGACTAAGTTATGTCCTATACCTTTAAGAGATCTTCAGGGTCCTTGTATTAAGCCCAAGAGAAGGCATGAGAACTTCTAAGAAGCCGGAGGGTCCTTGTACAAAGCCCAAGAGGAGGCGGGGTTGCTTTTAGGAAGCCTGTAGGTCCAAACTTAAGAAGAGTTCAAGAAAAGTTTCACCGAGAATAATCTTTTCTTTTAATGAACAGTTCTAGGGTTTGAAGAAATTCAAGAGAGGTTTCACCGGGAATTAATCCTCTCTGGCGAATGAACTTCTTTGACAGTTTCTAATAGTGACAGTCTGAGAAAAGTTTCACCGGGAATAATGCCTTTCTCTATATTCCATATTGTTTAAGCCCAAGAGAAGGCAAGACTGTATCTGGAAATCCTATGGGGATCTAGTTTTGACTGTATTGAAAGAGTGACCAACTGGCTTTACCTAGTTCTAGACCTAGTTGCCAGGGAAAACTCTAAGCAGATATAAAATTATATATACAATTGATATATGACAAGTATTTAAAAGGATATGAAAGAAGGACTTACAGGTGAACAAGCTTCCAACAATACAATTATATATATATGACATGTATTTAAAAGAATGAAATAAAGACTTACAGGTGAGCAAGCTTCCAACAATACAGTTATATATATATATATATATATATATATATATATATATATATATATATATATATATATATATATATATATATATATATATGAAAGCAAGTAAATGAAAGCTGATAAAACTTACAGGCGAGCAAGCTTCAGATTGTAACTGCTGTATGGTTAGTTATTCAAAAAAATTAAAGAAAGTTTTGATAACAACTGTATGTTTGAACCTAAATCAAAAGGGAAGTTGTTTTAAAAAAGTTAGTGGGGCTTATACTCAAGGGGAGGCCCAGATGAAAAAAAACAGTAATAGTACCATTGTTTTGTAAACTGCACTGGGGCTTATACAATGACTGAGGCCCAAAGAGGTTTTCTATACAGAGGGATGGGTCTTACAACTCAAGGAGAGGCCCAAAGGTTTGAAAAAGAAAAGAAATGGGACTTACAATACAAGGGTAGGCCCAGATGAAAATGTTTTGAAAAGCGACGATCGCGCCGAGACTTTTGAAAACACAGTGGGACTTATACAATGACTGAGGCCCAAAATTATTTATATTTACAAAGGGGATTAGGTCTTACACTCTATTAGAGGACCACAATGTTTGAAAAGATTTGTTAGGGTGATAGTGATCAAAACCCTAATTTTTTGGTTTTAAAATGTATTTTAATTGAATAAAAATTCAATTAAAATAATCAAATATGTGAAGAAAAAGGTTGTGATTTTGGATTTATATTTGGAAAATCATGTTTCATTCAAGGGATGATTTAAAAATCATTTGAATTTTGCAAAAACCAAGAGAAAGAAATATTTTTAATGTTTAAAAACAAATAAAAATATAATTCTTTACAAAAATATCATATATATGAAATAAATAATATTTTTGTGAAATTTTCATGGAATGAAATATTTTAATGTTTTTATGAATTTTCAAAAAAAGAATCAATCAAAAATAATTAAAATTGAGAGAGAAATTAATTTTTCAATTAATTAATAAAAACATGAAAATATGGAAAAAAAAATAGCAAAAACAAAGAAAATGGCAAAAATGGTCTGGGTGGGGTTTGAACCCACGACCATTAAGCCAAACACACATGCGCGCAACCACTGGGGTGGTGATATATCCATGTATCAAAATCACCCCATTAATTCATAAGGCATGCCTTGTTTCTAGGCCTGGGCAAGGCAAGGCAAGGCAAGCTTTTGGGCAATTTACGTGAAGCCTCTAACTTTCTCATTTCTCCATGGATTGGGACAAAATTTAGGTGCATCTGACCTAAAATTTCATGAGGAATCCAATGGTGCCCTTGGAATTTTCAGAAAATGTTTCCTCCTTAAAATCCGATAGTGGTTTTGAAATAGGCCTATTTTGCATGTTCTATGCTATCTCATGGTACAAGCAAGAATTACATGGCAAATTGGTTCAAACACAACATATACAACATGTATAAGATGTTTATGATCAATGGACATCAAAGGAATGCATAATTCAAAGAGTTCAAGTTGTCATGCACTTACCTCTTGGAGCTTTTTGTGCTATCTGCCAAGTTCCTTGTGCCATAAGTTGTTAGATGCTTTGGACACTCTCAATTGATCCCTTAGAAGCTTTTAGAATGATTAGAACCAGCTGGAATCCTCAGGAACAAGTTGTGGCACTTTCTTTCAGAAGGGACAAAAGTTGTGGCACTCTCTCAAATGGTGTTCCAGATGAGGGGAACCATTTAGGACAGTTTGAGGATGATATTTTGAGTGTGTTTGAGGCTTTGTTTGGTGTTGGAAGTGACTGAATCAAGACATGGCTTGAAAAATGAAGAAAAGTCCAATTTTGAGGTTTTGGAAGTGGACTTTGTGATTTTGGTGTTTCAGGTCACAAGTGAGTGTTTGAACAGCTTAGATACAACATATTAGAGGTGTTTGGATCATGAGCGGTGGTGGAATTGCTCTCTAACTCAACAACTCAGAGATACCTTGCAAAAGAAGGCATTTTGGCCTAAAGAAAGAGATTTTGAGGAAATCAAGTGTTGTAGTGCTTTGGTGTACTCAAACTGAGCACAAATGAGCTCTATTTATAGTAGAGCAAGTTTGTTTTGCAAGTAATAGTGATTGGTAGCTGCCGCAGGCCTTTGGCCAATGTTGAGCAAAAGGAATCTCAAGTCTCCTCTAGCCATTGACTTGAGGTTAAGGCATAGGCCTATGATCCTTTGATTCAGTGATGATCCTTGACTCATTCAGTTAGGAATGTGTCAGTCCATGCCACCTTGGTGTATCCATTAAATGCATTGAAACAAAATTGGAGTCTTGGCACCTTTTTAGCCTTTTTAGTTTGTTATGGCTAATGTAGATTCTTGGGCTTTGGACGCTTGGGGATCAGATCATTCTCCTTTTGTTTTATCCTCATATGTGTCCAAATGTATGACAAGGGTTGGAGTTGTTCAATTTTTCCAAATCGAGCAAAATGCCAAAATCTGCCTTGTCCAAGACAATTGGAAATGGTGATTTTGAGGGATTCATATCTCCCTGCTCAGGTTGAGTTATGGGAGGATCTTGTGCTTTTTAGAAAGCCCTCATATGATACAAAACATGTGTGATCATAGTTCATTTTGAAACTATTTGGATCCAACAGAAAAATCCTCATGAACATTGATGTTCAAGGCTGGTAACTTAGGCAGATTTTCACTAAGTGTTGGAAAAAGTGTCATTTTCATGTTTTTGTCATTTTGATCACTCCATAACTTAAAATCCATAAGGAATTGGAGTTGGAGGTAGCTTAAGCTTTTGTAGAGTGTAGAAAGACCTACAAATCCAGCTTTGGATCACCCAAAATGGTTGCTTGGATCTCAAGTTATGGTCCTTAGAAGTTGGTACCAAAACCACTTTTATTCCATAACTTAGAAAAATTTTGGTTTCTCAACGTTGCCCCTTTTGCAAGAAACCTCAATTATCTTGCGTTTTCTTGATGGATGATGATCAATATCATACATTAACATTGTTTTTTACTTAAGGGAACAATATTTGTGGAAAATCCCAAAAAGTAAAACTTGAGTTGTGCACAGTTGACTTTTTATCGGATGAAATCCAAACTGTGCGATCCTTTGTGAAATCAAGTCCTTGACCTAAATCAAACCTAATGGATGGATTCCATAGGTGTTATAGGGTGAATCATGTCCCATGGTTTGGGAGCATGTCTTGGTCAAAAGTCAAAGGTACAGTTGACTTTTTTCCTCGAAACCCTAATTGTGGTCCAGGTGAAATTGAAACTTGTGAATCAAGCTTCTTGGATCAATTCATTGTTGCAAATGGATCAATTTTGTGTATTTGAGGCCCTCAAATCATGTCTTGAGGTATTGGCTCATGCTTTGTCCCAAAAGTCAACTTAGGGGCAAATTAGGTCAAGAAACCCTAATTCCTGATTTTTGGTAAATGCATCCCCTGAGGCTAAATTGACTTGATAATTGGGTCCATGAGGTCCCTTGGAGTATCTTGGGTTGTGTTTTGAAGCATTGACTCATTCCCATATGAAAATTTTCATCTGGAGGCCTCAGTCGATCAAAACCCTAATTTGGTGACACTGGCGATCTTGAGGCTTGATCCACTTGGAATGTTGCAACCTTGTGCTTGATTCTTGATGTGGGAGTCCTCTTAATCCTTTATAGGTGTTTAAGAGGTTAGACAAGTTGAAGATCATGTCATTTCTTGATTGATCTTTGTCTAAGTGCTCCGAGAGGGCTTGAAACCCTAATTCTTGATTGTGGTGAATGCTCAACCAACTTTAAGGTGATTGATGAGGCATAAAAGTACATCCATATTGTGATGATGATTTGTACAATGATGGGAAATCTTGGTGGTCAAAATTTACGGTATGACAGATGCCCCTATTTAATCTTCTTGGACCCGAAGGTGTGAATGGCGAAGGTATTCGGGCATTCGGGGTGCAAGAGGATTAAATATCGGAATACCCCAAATTTTGATGGTGGTTATGAATGGCAGCTTGCTCATCCATCTTCTTTTGCTAAGCAATAATGCTTAGAAAAGGGTGAAACTTCCCCTCTATCCTGGTCTTCAGCCAAGGAACTGGTCTAAGTTTCTAATATAAACTTCCCCTCGGTCCGGGTCTTCAGCCAAGGAACTGGTCTTAGTTTCTTTTGTCAATAAACTTCCCCTCGATCCTGGTCTTCAGCCAAGGAACTGGTCTTAGTTTCTGATATAAACTTCCCCTCGATCCTAGTCTTCAGCCATGGAACTGGTCTCAGATTTTTTTCATGTTCCTTTCTTGACAAGGGACGCTATGTGTAGCGGTTTTCCTCAAACTTCTCGCCGAATTTTCCTGGGGAGATGCCATTTGATGGGAAAAAGTTTTGATGTCAGACTTGCTGGGGAACCCATTTGTCTGAGCTGTAGAGGTGTGCAAACTTCTCTGTTGGAGATGCCATTCGTTGACTCTACTGGGAAAAACGAGTCTCTTGAAAGACTGCTTTCTGCTCGAGGATATTAAATCATACTATTCTTCGAGATCTTCACGGAGAAATGCCATGTGATGTAATCCACTTTTGAGGTGCTGATGACTTCATTAACATTGACTTTCTGGAGAGAAAAACCAATGTATTGCTGAGAGTCTTTCGTTGTGAGGCTTTCTCTGGGGATTTTCCTTAATTCGGGAAAGCAAATATATCATCTTCAATGGTGAAGAGTGATGTTCTGAAGGTGTCGGTCGAATGTCTTCTCGCCTTCCAGAGGTTCAAGTTATCAAAGTGGACGAGGACCATCTCCAATCCAGAAATAAACTGGGGGAGAGAGATTTTTCAGACAAAACATTTCCTGACGAGGAAAGAACTGACAACTCGATTGATAAGAGGACTTTATCACTTGGGGATAAGACTGGCCAGAGTGATAGTGATGCAATATGAACATGAGTATGAATCAATAATGCAAGATGTATGTATTTTTATGCTGACAAAACTGACACGACATACAGACTAATAGATGAACACGACTAGATACTCGACCACTGCAGGGGATAAAAGTACCACTGGTTCAAAATAGCAATCCTGCCCTGCTTGGGAAAGACGGTCCCCGTGGGGAAGAAGAATTGTTAATCGGTCTTAAGAGGTATGAAACCCTACCGGGGATGTCAGATAAAACATGGTTCCTGACACAGTTGATCCTTCATTCAGGCGTACTGGTTTAGAAGGAGTACTTTGATTCTGCACTTTATGGCTCACCCATCTCTGGAGAAGCTATCGATGTTCTTTCGATGTTCAACAGTCAAAAGAATTACCATCTTTATTTTAAAAGCAGAAAAATTTTGACAAGTAAATTCATTTTTGTTTTATTTCAAGAATCGTAGATTATGTTAAAAAAATCATTCTGTAAAGCTAAAACAAATAAGAATTGTAAACAAAAGCACTAGGGCTCAAATTTTATTGATAGGATGGAAATCAGCCGAGCGCGTGATCCCATAGAGTATTTACTAAGTTAGAAAATGGTAATTTAAGGGAAAAGGGCTACATTGAAACATAACGACCGTTATCCTTCTACCAACTTTGAATTCTGGATATCCTGAGCTTCTGTCGAAGATTACCTTGATTGGAGTTTTCCTGATGGATGGCATTATTGCTGGGGATTTAACCTCGTCAGACGTAGTTACTTGCCATTAATCCCTAACTTTTGTCTGGATTGTACTTTGAGATTTCCAATCCACCGAGATGATTTTGGCTTATGTCTCTAAATTTTTCCTGGACCGTCCTTTCGGGTTTTCAATCCACCGAGACATTTTTTTTTAGTTTAGGCGAAGTATTTCTTGACTACGTCAACATTTGTGGGGTAGGCAAATTCTTCTCCATCCATGGTTGCGAGTCTCAAGGCACCACCTGAGAAAGCTTTCTTGACCACATAGGGGCTATCGTAATTCGGAGTCCATTTTTCCCGGGAATCAGTGAGAAATGATTGTATTTTCTTGAGCACAAGGTCTCCTTTTCTGATGACACTAGGTCGGACCTTTTTGTCGAACGCCTTCTTCATTCTTTGCTAATACAACTGGCCATGGCATAGGGCCTTTATTTACTTTTCTTCTATCAGATTCAGTTCATCGTGTCGACTTTGACACCATTCAGCCTCTGTTAGCTTAGCTTCCATCAATACCCTGATCGATGGCATCTCTACTTTTATAGGGAGGACTGCTTCCAATGCCATATACTAGAGAGAAAGGGGTTACCCCTGTTGAAGTGCGGACAGATGTGCGATAACCGTGAAGAGCAAAAGGTAGCATCTTGTGCAAGTCTTTGTAGGTTACAACCATCTTTTGAACAATCTTCTTGATGTTCTTGTTAGCCACTTCTACCGCTCCGTTAATCTTGGGTCGATAGGGAGATGAGTTATGGTGTTCAACCTTGAACTCAGCGCATAACTCCTTCATCATCTTATTGTTCAAGTTAGATCCATTATCAGTAATGATCTGCCTTGGGACACCATAACGGCAGATGATATTGTTTTGATAAAGCGGACCACGACTTGTCTGGTTACATTGGTGTATGACACTGCTTCGACCCACTTGGTGAAGTAGTCAATGGCTACTAGAATGAACCGATGTCTGTTTGAAGCTTTGGGTTCGATCATGCCAATCATGTCAATTCCCCATATGGAAAAAGGCCACGGGGAAGAGAGAACTTTGAGATGCGTTGGCGGTACATGGATCTTGTTTGAGTATATCTGACACTTGTGACATCGTCTCATGTACTTGTAGCAATCGGATTCCGTTGTCAGCCAATAGTACCCTGCTCTCAGAATTTTTCTCGCCATTGTGTGTCCGTTGGCATGAGTGCCAAAGGATCCTTCATGAATTTCTTTTATCAGCATGTTTGCTTCTAGTCTGTCTACGCATCAGAGCAAGACCATGTCAAAGTTTCTCTTATAGAGTGTATCACCGCTCATAAAGAAGTTGCCTGCCAATCTTCTGAGGGTCTTTCTGTCTTTTCTGGATGCCCCAGGTGGGTACTCTTGTTTATGAAGGAAGCATTCGATATCGTGATACCAAGGTTTGTCGTCTATGACTGCTTCGATTGTGAAGATGTAGGCGGGCCTCTCAAGGTGCATTATGTCAATCTTAGGTACGTTGTTCCATCGACCTACATTAATCATGGAAGAGAGAGTGGCTAGAGCATCAGCCATGTGATTCTCTTCACGAGGGATGTGATGAAACTCGATTCTATTGAAGAATGGTAACAACCTTCTCGCGTAGTCTTTGTAAGGAATCAGTCTTGGTTGATATGTGTTCCAATCTCCTTTGATCTGATTGATAACCAGGGCTGAGTCTCCATACACATTCAAGTTCTTAATTCTCAAGTCAATTGCTTCTTCGAGACCCATGATACAAGCTTCGTATTCGGCCTCGTTGTTTGTACACTTGAATGTTAGTCTGGCAGAGAAAGGAATGTGGGTACCCTGAGGTGTTATGATGATTGCCCCAATTCCGTTTCCATAATGGTTGACAGCTCCGTCAAAGATTAGTCCCCATTGGGAACCTGGTTCTGGCCCTTCACTGGGTAGCGGTTCATCGCAATCTTTCATTTTCAAGTACATGACATCTTCGTCTGGGAAGTCAAATCCAACTGATTCCTGATCATTAATCGATTGATGAGCCAAATGATCGGCTACAATACTCCCTTTCACGGCTTTCTGACCGTGGTATTTGATGTCGTATTCTGATAACAACATATGCCACCGGGCATTCCTTCCCGTGAGAGCAGGTTTTTCAAAGACATACTTGATTGGATCCATTTCGGAGATTAACCAAGTAGTGTGACAAATCATGTACTGGTGAAGACGTCTGGTTGCCCAAGCCAAAGCGCAGCAAGTTTTCTCGAGCATTGTGTACTGAGTTTCACAGTCTGTGAATTTCTTGCTTAAGTAGTAGATGGAAGATTCTCTTCTTTTTGTTTCGTCTTGTTGACCAAGCACACAACTCATGGAGTCTTCCAAGATTGTTAAATAGATTATCAGTGGTCTTCCCTCTACTATAGGTGATAGAATTGGGGGATTCAACAGATAATCTTTGATAGTGTCGAAAGCTTTTTGGCAATCTTCTGTCCATACACAGTCTTGATTCTTTTTGAGTAGTTTGAAGATTGGCGTGCATGTTGCGGTCATGAGTATTATGAATCAGGAAATATAATTCAAACATCCCAGGAACCCTCTGACTTGTTTTTCTGTCTTTGGAGAAGGCATTTCTTGAATGGCCTTGACTTTGTCAAGATCAACCTCAATTCCTTTCTGGCTGACGATAAACCCTAGCAATTTTCCTGAATGAACACCGAATGTGCATTTGTTGAGATTCAAGCAGAGTTGGTATTTTCACGGACGCTCGAATAGTTTTGACAGGTGGGTCACATGCTCCTCTTCTGTCTTAGATTTGGCAATCATATCATTGACATATACCTCGATTTCTTTGTGCATCATGTCATGAAACAAAGTAGTCATGGCCCTTTGATAGGTTGCCCCGACGTTCTTCAAACCGAACGGCATTATCTTGTAACAAAAGGTACCCCACGGGGTGATGAACGAAGTTTTCTCCATGTCTTCCGGCGCCATTTTGATTTGATTATATCCCGAGAATCCATCCATGAAGGAGAATACTTTGAACTTGGCTGTACTGTCTACCAGCATGTCTATGTGCGGTAAGGGAAAGTCATCCTTTGGACTTGCCTTGTTCAGATCCCTGTAGTCTACACACATTCTGACTTTTTTGTCCTTTTTCGGAACTGGTACTATGTTGGCTAACCATTGAGGATATTCCGTAGGAGTGACAAGCTTTCCCCATTCTTTTGTGTTGTTACACTCGATCACTTTGAGAGCATCTTTGTACGAGGAAATTGATGATCCTTTTTCTGATCGATTCTCATTGCTCACCGAAAGTGCTTGGAACTGGGTTCCAACATCCTCCTCTGGTTTTACACAGATGAATGATAAGTTGCTTACTATTAACGCCTGCTCTCCACAAACTGTGACTAACTTGTCATTCTTGACGAACTTCAGCTTCTGGTGAAGTGTCGAAGTGACTGTCCCAGCCTCGTGTATCCAAGGTCTTCCTAATAAACAACTGTATGCTGCCTGGATGTCCATGACCTGGAAAGTGAGTTGGAAAGCGTGAAGACTGATAGTTATGGGAAGTCAACTTCACCGATAACTGTTTTTTGGATCCGTCAAATGCTTTGACGATGACCTCACTGCCTCTCATCGGGGATCCTTGAAATGATAGCCACATCAAAGTAGATTTTGGAATAACATTCAAAGTTGATCTTGTGTCTACCAATACACTGGCTAGAGCATCGTCCTGGCAGTTAACTGTAATGTTAAGCTCCATGTTGTGATTTTTGCCTCCTTCTGGCAGTTCTTCATCACTGAATCCTAAGTTGTTGTAGGAAGTGATGTTGGAAATAATGATGTCGAATTGTCTTATCGTCACGTCTTTTTCCATAAAATCTTGCCCTAGGACTTTCTATAAAGCTTCCCTGTGAGCTTCAGAACTAAGCAAGAGAGATATCACAGAGATTCGAGACGGAGTTTGCAGCAGTTGGTCTACAATGTTGTACTCGCTCTTTTGGATGAGCTTCGGCATCTCATCGTTATTCTTTATAAGTTTGGGATTACTGGATTGCCCGACTGGTTGATTGGGAACTTCTATTTGAGGTTCCTTTTCTTTGGTAGGTTCTTCAACTCCTCTGTTGAAGATCCGACCGCTCTGTGTTACTCGACTGATATCGGCAATGTTTACGACGGAGGGTAATGGAGTTTTGTTTCCATTCTCAATTGTTGTTGCACCATACTTGTAAGGGATAGCTTTATCGAATTTGTACGGTATTGGTCCTGGCAGATAGATAACCACAGGAGCCTTTTGATTTTTTTGACCATCGTAGGCAGCCTCAATTGGTTCGAGGTTGAGAATCTTTCTACTATCAAGAGGAACTCTTTATTCATGGAGTAGAGGGATTATGGCGCATACGTCCTTGGCCACTTCCTATTTTGGGATCAAGATAATGTCTTTGCTTTGATCAGGAAGATAGTCTTGCATTATGTTAATCGACTCAGAACTTGAACATGGTCGGTTCTCCTTTCAGTCTAACTGGTTTTGAAGAGCTACTCGCACAAGGTAGCATCCTTGGTTGTTCAATGAGAAAACTCTACAGCGCTCATAATTATGCGGTGGCACCCGGCCACGTCCGCTTTGTATGCAGTGCAACTTCAATAGGTTTGTTTCCATTGATCGAACATCCTGACTTTGATGCCTAGTAGGATTCCTGTCAGTCATACTGACCTATTGTGTGTCTTCATCTAGATAGATCGGAAGCCACCAGTGGTTCAACAAATGTTGAAGCGTTCTTTGGACAAGTGCACATCTTTGGTCGTCCTTACGACATACTTTACAGTTCTGATAATCATGTGAAGCCAGAAAGTCGAGACTAGCCTGCTTAGCGTGTAATCCTACCAAGCTGGTATTCATCAGGCAAATATCAAAGATTTGAATCATATTAACTTGATAATGACTTCTATCATGGTAGTCCTGGATCCATCCGAGATCCATCTGACGCTGGAGGGCCTTATGTACAAAAGAGCATCCCTGATTGTTTATTGAGCAGATTGGATAGGAATTGTAATCGTGTCGTGGCAGATCATAATGTTGGCTTTGCCTTGAGTGCATTGCCACCAATTTGACATTCATCGCCAGAATGTTGTGGTTCTGGACAATGTTGGGATTTGCATAAGCCATATTGACTTCCCAGATTCGGCGATCTTGGATCCATCTGAGATCCATCTGTTCTTGTAGAGCTGATTGCACTACGAAACATCCTTGATTATTCTTTGAGCAGATATCACACTGGTGATAATTATGAGACGGTACATGACCGTATCCGCTCTGTCTACAATGCATCCTGACCAGATTGGTTCCCAATAGGAGTACATCTTGAATTTGATAGCTGTGGTTAGATTCTTCCTCTATCAAATTTATGGTAGCCTTCTCGTGTTAAGGCAATGGGTTCATATGAACATTTGGATTTGTATCCATGAAGGATAAGACCCCGTTCCTGACAAGCTTCTGCACATCGGATTTGAAGCTGAGATAATTTTCTATGTTATGCCCTGGTCCTCCTTGATGGTAAGGGCAAGTTTGATCCGCTTTGAACCAAAAAGGCGGATTCTTCGATACTGTAAGAGGAGAAATAGTAGTAGGGGAAACAGTTCTGCGTACAACATCGGTATAGGGTCAAACCCTGGTGGTCGCGTTGTACGATTGTTATTGTTGTACTGAGGACAAGCCTGCTGAAGAGGCTGTTGTGTCCTTTGCTAAAACTGTTGTTGATTCGGTTGGCTTTGAGCAATCTGAGGTTGATACGTCAGAACATTATGACATCCAACTGTTGAATTCAGCTCCTCCTTCTGCCACTCAGAAGAACTTCCTCCCTTTGCAGAACCAGATTTCCATGATCTCATAGACTTGATTCAACAATCAAGTTTGAGTAGACAACCTTCATCCTGCTTAGAAACTCCAAAGACTTCAAACCTACCACATCTGAATCTTCAGAAAATAAGTAGTCCAAGACTACCCCATAGCAATACTAAAGAATGTCACTTCCCATAGTAGAGCCGTTAGTAGAAATCCAGAGATAACTGCCACTTATCCTCGACCTTCACAACCAGAGCCAACACCATGCTCCAAACCACTTAAACTGATCCAAGCTGTAACCATCAAGATTATGATGTCTTCATAGTCTTCCATCTTCATCTTCAACATCACCACCATAATACTTACTAGGAGCAGATGCTAAGTAATAATCCCAGGTCATCACACACCAATACACCACATAGAGAAATAAACAGCCTCATAGAGAAAGGTAAATTCTCAACACTTCTGCAGTCCTGCACTTTAACTTCAGACAAATACAAAGTCTCCCGTCAATGTATATTGTCATTAGTTGAATGCACAACACCATCCTAAGCAGACAAAAATGCAAGATACAACATTTTATCTGGTCTGACATCCTTTTCCTGCAGTCTTGAGGCACTGGTTGATCCTTCTTTCGCTAATCCACACCACTGATCACTTTAGATTCGGTAA
Organism: Lathyrus tuberosus; assembly: GCA_022829125.1. Lineage (NCBI taxonomy): Eukaryota > Viridiplantae > Streptophyta > Magnoliopsida > Fabales > Fabaceae > Lathyrus > Lathyrus tuberosus. The sequence continues at coordinate 9,384,637 of JALAZF010000174.1, read as the reverse complement.
GTGGCATGACCTGATACTTCACGTGAGCATAGCAAACTTCCTTTGGCTGAGAAGGCAAAGACTGAAATAATGTTTCAACATCACCAATCACACTAAACATGAACCAGCATCCTCTAATATTCCAAGAATATTCAAAATTTTGATGCCATCCTCATTAGGTTCCCACAACTAAGCTTAAGAGATAACTTATCAAGATCTTCACTCCCGCATGAAAACTTTAACAGTGATACTCTTTTGCTTTGGCTCTACCTTCTTCTGATCCTTCCAGCCACAAGGCTGACACCAATTCCAATTGACCAAAGGCTGATTGACATATGAAGCTCAGCTTCTTTCTTACACAACCCAGATGCCTCCTCTTCCAAGTCAGGAGTAGGTTCCAAACAGATGTGATCAACACATTTGTTTAGCCCCCAAGCATCTGTCACAATCTGCTGGTAGGACATAAGTTATCTTCACACCCAGAAGATCCTTAAACACAACCCAGAGATTGACCTTGTAGGGTTGGAGGCAAATTACTTCTTTCTTCAGGCCTCTTTTCAACACGCTCATATAAGAACTAGTTGAAGATGTTCTCATGTATCACCATACCATGTGATATATCTTCAGAACAGAAAGTTGTAGCCTTGACACAAAACCACCAGGAATTTTCCATCAGATATATATATGCAGCGGAACATACACCAGAAAACTCCTTTACAACGTAATAACCCTTGTATAAACACGACACTCCAAGTGCACTAGGTCATCATAGGTTTGAAAATAAGTCAAACCATACATCAGCTCACCACTAAAGCTACAGGCCTGATAACTTCATTCTCCACTCCAAGGGATCATACAAAAATCTCTATGAACTGACCAAGTCCATAACTATCTTCCTTGCTCATGAACCAGAAAGTATCTTCCCTAGATCTCATCCAGAAACAGACAGGATGCCTGCTCTGATACCAATTGAAATTCTGGTACAGATGTGTGATGTCTTTGTGCAATGTCACAACATCGCAATCTGCTGAACAAGGCAATAATAGAAACAGTAAATAACACACTGAATTATTCACCCAGTTCGGTTCAACAACCTACATCTGGGGGCATACCAAGCCAGGAAGGAAGTCCACTATTAGTAGTATCAAATTACAGACTCAACAGACCAGTTGACAATCTACCTAATTTAATCACTATCCAATGACCCTTCTACCTAAGTCCTCCCTAGGTAAGAGACTCCATCTCACTTCCTATCATCACTATGATGTCTAGCAGTCAACTACACCGTCACTGCATCAACAACTTGATTACCAATAACTGTACCATCATAGAAGACACCCTTCCATGACACCCTTTGGAGTTGCTTCAAAGCTTCCTCCAAGAACAATACCAAACTCTAACTCATTACCTACAGGTTTCTGAGTTACACACAGTGACCATCTCACAACCCGAGTGGTTCACTTAGACAAAGCCCTAAAGATCTACATCTTGGACCCGTACCTCTTCTAGGTTACAAGTAATCTATTTATAATATAATCCCAACTGGATTTGGGCCTTCAAATCTTCTGCATCCAATCTGCAACAGATTCTGCTCTTCAATAGATCTTCAATCAAATCTTCAATTAAATCTTTAATTAAACCTTCAATTAAATCTTCAATTAAATCTTCATATCTTTTTAATTCAGCTGCAAGATCTTCTCCACACAAATAGGCAAGATCTTCTCCACACTAATAGGCAAGATCTTCTCCACACGAATAGGAACAATTCTCCATGTTCATTTGCACTAATATAGGCAATGTCTTCTCCACACGAATAGGAACAATTCTCCATGTTTATTTGCACAAAAATAGTAGCAAACTATTCTCCACAAGATATGCAGAATTAATTGTATCAGAATAAATCTTCTCCAATAAATTCGTCTGCAGTCTCTCTATCTCTCAGCAGAAATGCGCAACCCTAAAACATCACAAACTGATGTTCTGATGTTCTGGTATAGCGATGTCAAGACATCACTTATAACATCAGCATACAAAACTGCAACCCTAACAACCTTAACACAAACTGAATGTTAACTAAACATAACAAGGCTGTTAAAAACTCATGTTGAAACATCAACCATGACATCAACATTGTTTTACCAAAATTCTAGCCAACTACAAGAATTAACAGGGCTTATACTCAAAGGGAGGACCAGATGAAAAAAAACAGTAATAGTACCGTTGTTTTGTAAACTGCACTGGGGCTTATACAATGACTGAGGCCCAAAAAGGTTTTCTATACAGAGGTATGGGTCTTACAACTCAAGGAGAGGCCCAAAGGTTTGAAAAAGAAAAGAGATGGGACTTACAACGCAAGGGTATGCCCAGATGAAAATGTTTTGAAAAGCGACGATCGCGCCGAGATTTTTGAAAACACAGTGGGACTTATACAATGACTGAGGCCAAAAATTATTTATATTTACAAAGGGGGTTGGGTCTTACACTCTATTAGAGGCCCACAATGTTTGAAAAGATTTTTTAGGGTGATAGTGATCAAAACCCTAATTTTTTTGTTTTAAAATGTATTTTAATTGAATAAAAATTCAATTAAAATAATCAAATATATGAAGAAAAAGGTTGTGATTTTGGATTTATATTTGGAAAATCATGTTTCATTCATGGGATGATTTAAAAATTCATTTGAATTTTGCAAAAACCAAGAGAAAGATATATTTTTAATGTTTAAAAACAAATAAAATTATAATTTACAAAATAACCAAATATATGAAATAAATAATATTTTTGTAAAATTTTCATGGAATAAAATATTTTAATGTTTTTGTGAATTTTCAAAAAAAGAATCAATCAAAAATAATTAAAATTGAGAGAGAAATTAATTTTTTAATTAATTAATAAAAACATGAAAATATGGAAAAAAAAATAGCAAAAACAAAGAAAATGGCAAAAATGGTCTGGGTGGGGTTTGAACCCACGACCATCAAGCCAAACACACATGCATGCTACCAATGGGGTGGTGATACATCCGTGTATCAAAACCACCCCCATTAATTCATAAGGCATGCCTTGTTTCTAGGCCCGGGCAAGGCAAGGCAAGGCAAGCTTTTGGGAAATTTACGTGAAGCCTCTAACTTTCTCATTTCCCCATAGATTGGGACAAAATTTTGGTGCATCTGACCTAAAATTTCATGAGGAATCCAATGGTGCCCTTGGAATTTTCAGAAAATGTTTCCTCCTCATAATCTGATAGTGGTTTTGAAATAGGCCTATTTTTGCATGTTCTATGCTATCTCATGGTACAGGCAAGAATTACAAATTGGTTCAAACACAACATATACAACATGTATGAGATGTTTATGATCAATGGACATCAAAGGAATGCATAATTCAAAGAGTTCAAGTTGTCATGCACCTACCTCTTTGAGCTTTTTGTGCTATCTGCCAAGTTCCTTGTGCCAGAAGTTGTTTGATGCTTTGGACACTCTCAATTGATCCCTTAGAAGCTTTTAGAATGATTAGAACCAGCTGGAATCCTCAGGAACAAGTTGTGGCACTTTCTTGCAAAAGGGGCAAAAGTGACCAATATGGCAACTCTCTCAAATGGTGTTCTAGATGAGGGGAACCATTTGGGATAGTTTAAGGATGATATTTGGAGTGTGTTTGAGGCTTTGTTTGGTTTCGGAAGTGACTGAATCAAGACATGGCTTGAAAAATGCAGAAAAGTCCAATTTTGAGGTTTTGGAAGTGGATTTTGTGATTTTGGTGTTTCAGGTCACAAGTGAGTGTTTGAACAGCTTAGATACAACATATTAGAGGTGTTTGGATCATGAGCGGTGGTGGAATTGCTCTCTAACTCAAAAACTCAGAGATACCTTGCAAAAGAAGGCATTTTGGCCTAAAGAAAGAGATTTTGAGGAAATCAAGTGTTGTAGTGCTTTGGTGTACTCAAACTGAGCACAAATGAGCTCTATTTATAGTAGAGCAAGTTTGTTTTGCAAGCAATAGTGATTGGAAGCTGCAGCAGGCCTTTGGCCAATGTTGAGCAAAAGGAATCTCAAGTCTCCTCTAGCCATTGACTTGAGGTTAGGGCACCGGCCTATGAACCTTTGATTTAGTGATGATCCTTGACTCATTCAGTTAGGAATGTGTCAGTCCATGCCACCTTGGTGTATCCAATAAATGCATTGAAACAAAATTGGAGTCTTGGCACCTTTTTAGCCTTTTTAGGTTTGTTATGGCTAATGTAGATTCTTGGACTTTGGAGGCTTGGGGATCATATCATTCTCCGTTTAATTTATCCTCAGATGTGTCCAAATGGATGGCAAGGCTTGGAGTTGTTCAATTTTCCCAAATCGAGCAAAATGCCAAAATCTGCCTTGTCCAAGACAGTTGGAAATGGTGATTTTTAGGGATTCATATCTCCCTGCTCAAGTTGAGTTATGGGAGGCTCTTGTGCTTTTTAGAAAGCCCTCATATGATACAAAACATGTGTGATCATAGTTTGTTTTGAAACTATTTGGATCCAACTGAAAAATCCTCATGAACATTGATGTTCAAGGTTGGTAACTTAGGCAGATTTTCACTAAGTGTTGGAAAAAGTGTCATTTTCATGTTTTTGTCATTTTGATCACTCCATAACTTAAAATCCATAAGGAATTGGAGTTGGAGGTAGCTTAAGCTTTTGTAGAGTGTAGCAAGACCTACAAATCCAGCTTTGGATCACCCAAAATGGTTGCTTGGATCTCAAGTTATGGTCCTTGGAAGTTGGTACCAAAACCACTTTTATTCCAAAACTTAGAAAAATTTTGGTTTCTCAAGGTTGCCCCTTTTGCACGAAACCTCACTTTTCTTGATTTTTCTTGATGGATGATGATCAATATCGTAAATTAACATTGTTTTTGACTTAAGGGAACCATATTTGTGGAAAATCCCAAAAAGTCAAACATGATTTTGTGCACAGTTGACTTTTTATCGGATGAAATCCAAACTGTGTGATCCTTTGTGAAATCAAGTCCTTGACCTAAATCAAACCTAATGGATGGATTCCATAGGTGTTATAGGGTGTATTGAATCATGTCTCATGATTTGGGAGCATGTTTTGGTCAAAAGTCAAAGGTATAGTTGACTTTTTTCTCGAAACCCTAATTGTGGTCCAGATGAAATTGAAACATGTGTATCAATCTTCTTGAATCAATTTATTGTTACAAATGGATCAATGTGGTGTATTTGAGGCCCTCAAATCATGTCTTGAGGTATTGGCTCATGCTTTGTCCCAAAAGTAAACTTAGGGGTTAATTAGGTCAAGAAACTCTAATTCCTGATTTTTGGTAAATGCATCCCCTGAGGCAAAATTAACTTGATAATTGGGTCAATGAGGTCCCTTGGAGTATCTTGGGTTGTGTTTTGAAGCATTGGCTCATGCCCAGATGAAAATTTTCATCTGGAGGCCTCAGTCGATCAATACCCTAATTTGGTGGCACTGGCGATCTTGAGGCTTAATCCACTTGGAATGTTGCAACCTTGTGCTTGATTTTTGATGTGGGAGTCCTCTTGATCCTTTATAGGTGTTTGCGAGGTTAGACAAGTTGAAGATCATGTCATTTCTTGATTGATCCTTTGTCTAAGTTCTCCGAGAGGGCTTGAAACCCTAATTCTTGATTGTGGTGAATGCTCAACCATCTTTAAGGAGATTGATGAGGAATGAAAGTACATTCATATTGTGATGATGATTTGCACAATGATGGAAAATCTCGGTGTTCAAATTTTGGGGTATGAAAGAGCGGATATCACAGCTCTGATGTCTATCAGGATTCCCATTAGTCATGCTAATCCGTTGTGTAGCTTCATCCAAGTAAATTGGAAGCCACCAGTAGTCAAACAAATGTTGAAGCGTTCTTCATACAAGTGCACACCCTTGGTTGTCTTTGCAGCATTGTTCACAGTCTAGATAATCATGTGAAGCCAGAAAACCGAGCCTGACTTGCTTAGCATGTAATTCTACCAGACTGGTATTCATCAGGTGTATGTCAAAAATCTGAACCATATTGACTTGATGGTTATTTTCTTCACGCTTATCTTGGATCCATCTGATATCCATTTGATGTTGGAAGGCCTCTTGTACAAAAGAGCATCCCTGATTCTCTGTTGAGCAGACTAGACAAGCATTGTAATCGTGTCGTGGCAGATTATAATATTGACTTTGTCTCGAATGCATCGCCACTAAGTTGATATTCATTGCACGGATGTCGTGGTTCTGAACAATGTTGGGATGTGCGTGGGCCATGTTTACTTCACGGATCCTGTGATCCTGAATCCAGCCTAGATCCATTTGTTCTTGTAAAGTTGTTTGCACTACGGAACACCCTTGATTGTTCTTTGAGCAGATATCACACTGGTGTTAATTGCGAGAGGGTACATGATCGTACTCGCTCTGTCTGCAATGCATCCTCACCAGATTGGTTCCTAATAGGAGTACATTGTGAATTTGATAACTGTGGCTAGGTTCTTCCTCTATTAAATTTACTGCATCCTTCTCATGCTGCAGAAACGGGTTCATCTGAACATTCATATTAATATCTTTGAAGGATAAAACCCCATTCCTAACAAGCTTCTATACATCAGATTTGAAGCTGAGACAATTCTCAATGTTATGTCTCGATCCCCCTTGATGGTAAGGGCAAGTTTGATCTGTCTTAAACCAAAAAGGCAGATTTTCTGGTACTGCGAGAGGAGTCCTGGTTTGGATGTGCCCCTTGGCCAGTAGAAGTGGAAATAACTCTGCTTACAACATCGGTATAGGGTCAAAGCCTGATGGTCGTGTCGTACGATTGCTTTTGTTGTACTATGGACAAGCCTGATGAAAAGGCTGTTGCATACTTTACTGATAATGTTGTTGATTTGGTTGGCTCTGAGCAACCTGAGGTTGATAAGTCGGAGCCGACGCGGGGTTTATAGAGGGAGTTATCGCCGCTACTGGTTGATACCTTCGCCTTTTCCTTCCCAAAGAGATATTACTAATATCTTGATCTTTTTTCTTTTGGAAAGTATTACTCTATCTCTTAGTATGGCTAGATGGCTCTGCATCTTTGACCAATCGTACTTCTCAGACTGCTTCTTCAAGGCGTACTCACATGTTCACCATTTCAGTGAAGTCATTGGGCACACTTGCAACCATTCGGTCGTAATAAAATGAGCTCAAGGTTTTCAGGAAGATCTTTGTCATCTCCTTTTCCTCAAGGGGGACAAATTTGAGCGACAATTTCACTCCATCTCTGAGTATATTCTTTGAAAGTTTCTTTGTCCTTCTGCGACTTTGCTCTGAGCTGATCTCTATCTGGTGCCATGTTTAAATTGTATTTATACTGTTGAACAAAGGCTGCCCCAAGATCTCTGAAAGTACTGATCTTGGTGCGCTTTAAACCTATGTACCATTTGAGTGCGGCACCGGTTAAACTGTCTTGGAAGTAATGGATCAGTAGCTGTTGATTTTCTGTCTGGGTAGACATTTTTCGAGCGTACATCACCAAATGACTTTGAGGGTAAGAGTTGCCTTTGTATTTTTCAAAGTCAGGCACCTTGAATTTGTGCGGGATCTTTACATTAGGGACAAAACAGAGGTCAGCAGCGTCCTTTCCAAATAAGTCTTGACCGCGAATGGCATGCAGTTCCTTCTGCATTTCCAAGAATTATTCCTGGAACTAATTCATCCTTTCGTATACGTCTTCCTTTCCTCCAGAAATTGTTTGCAGAATTTGTCCTTCCGGGACAGTGTGTACCACTAGCTATGGTATGGTCATTATAGTTGTGACTCTTGGAGCTTCAGCGCCCTAAAGTTTGTAACCTTTAAGTGTAGCTGTTGTAACCCATGCGTCTACACTTTCCCAAAGTTTGTAACGTTCAGGTCCGATGGTTCTTGCTACGGTTTCATGGTCTTCAGTGACCGGTGGGATATATCCTTTAGGTAATAAGTTGAAAGGCATGCCCCATGGGCGCCCTTTAGGCATGTTGTACCGAGGATCATATGTCTCCAATACAGGTGTAGTTGTGATCTCTGAGATCACAGCCTTTTGTTATCGCTGCTCCTAAGATGCTGCCAGGGATTGCATGTCACTGTGAAGTTTTCCCAAACTTTCCTTTAGAGCGTCGATTTCTTCTCTTAGCTCTCTGTTCTCTTCCTCGAGATCGTCCATTTTCTTTTGTCAATTGTCCCGAGTATTGTATGAGTGAGACAGATTGACTCTAGAATCGTGACACATACGTGAGACTCAAAGATAAGAAAAAATGTGTTATGTGAGAATGATGAATTATATATTTTTTAGTTTTTGTTTTAATCAAAAAGAAACTTTAACAAATAGATTGCAAATAACACACAGTGGAGGGAGACCCCTTTTATTGAATTCGAAAGATTGTTGTATTTTACAAGGAAAAGTACAGTAATTTACCAAGTGTTGTAAGGAAATGTCTAAGCTCATGGATCCTGAGTCCTCTCTAAAGAGAGCTCAGATGCTGGTTCCTGTATTTTCCTTTTCTTTGACCGGGGCTCTTCAGCCGTTGTCAGGTCGTCAGTCCTTTGCCGAGTGAAATGAGCGAACAAATTTCTATGCTGCTCTAGTATCTTAATCAGAGCATCCTTTTCTTTTAATAGTTCCTGAATCTTGGTACATTCTAAATTAAGGATCTGGTATTTATTCTTCCAAGAGCTCTTCTCACATTGAACTTTATTGAGAGCTACCTGGAGTTTTTCACTATCAGACATGAAATAAAGGACAGATTCCTTTAATGGAAAAACTTCTTGGCGAGGGTAAGGCATCCTCAGCTTGAGGGCTCTAGTTTGCACCCAGTGGAGATAAGGCTCCATAGAGGTATAGTTTGGTTTTCCTAGAGACTCTCTTCCTTTTTGGTGAATATGTTGCCAGGCATGCACTATTTCTTTCTTTAGTGCCCTGTCATTTTCCCATTCCTTGAAGAAAAGACCTTCCAGATGAACATTATGTGGGATATTCTTCATCGGGTATCCGAGTTGACGGCGAGCTAAAATTGGATGATAGTTGATTCCTTCTTTAGTTCCAATGAGGGGTACGTTAAGGAAATTTCCACATCTGTCCATGATCTCTATCCCTTCGTAAATCCTATTGTACCAATCTATGTCAGAGTTGGTAAGGGACATAATCCTTTGTGACCAACGTAGAGTACTCTTATGATCCCAAAAAGCAGCAGACTTGGGCAAATGGGAAATGAACCATTTATAGAGTAAGGGTACACAACATATGATCATTCCTCCGCTGTACAAATTCCTTAAGTGTACAGAATGATAAGCATCTGCGAGCAAGGTTGGTACAGGGTTTCCTATCAAGAATATCTTAACAGCATTGGAATCGACGAAGTTGTCGATGTTGGGAAAAAGGAATAACCCATATGTGAGCAGAACAAAGATGTCTTCAAAGGCAGTTATGTTTCCTATACTAGCAAAGTACAGAGCCTTCTCCATCAAGAATTTAGCTGGTAAACCCTGGATTCCTCCCTTGGTGGTCATGTGAGTCCTAACTTCTAACTCATCCAAAGAGATTTCTCTTGCAATGCTTGATCCTTTGGAATTTCTTCCAGTCCAAAAAATGGAGCCTGATCAATGATAGGTGAATCTATTAGGTGGGAGTACTCTTCTAGCATTGGTGCCAGTTGGTAATCCGGGAATGTGAAGCAATGATAAACCGGATCATAGAACTGAATCAACGTAGAAATGATTCCTTCAACTACGTGAACCCTTAATAGAGACAACACTCCCCCGTGCTTAGCTCTGAAAGCCTCGGGATTGGTAATTATCCTTGCCAATTTCCTCAAGTCTTCTAGTTTCGGAGCCTTGAAGGTGTACTTATGCGTCTTTCTTCTACCGAAATCCATAACGCAACCTCTGATATTTGCAATTATTGTTTTAGTTTATTTTGGAAAAAATATTTTTTCTTGTTTAAAAAGAGTTTTTTCTTATTTTAGATGAATGCATGAATGCAGCACACAAAAACATTTGAAAACATAGGCTCAAGGGTTCAACATCACCAGCATGAAGTCATGGCTCTACCCATCCCCAAAGGTTGTACTATTTCGATCAATTTTTGTACCTGTAGAACGGGTTCTAAGGTTCCCAAAGTCATTGACCCCCCTAGGGATATAAACAACAAGCTGATTCACTCGAGCGAGCTGTAATATCCTAGGATGGATCTCATTTGAGTGTAGTATCGCGTATCAACTATTCCCGATAGTCACCGCATTACCAAATGGTCATATGGTTAATGTCTACTAAATCCACAGGGTCATGGGTACCACACTAGGAAAGAAAATGCTTTCACGACAATCGGTCGTTTAACATTGATACTTCCGTACGGGTACCTCGACTGATTCGGTGGGCTACTAAGTTAGCTTGGTCGGGATTCACTGCCTACAAGTGTTACCTGTCTATGCCACTCCTATCTTAATGTTCTCTCAAACTTTCCACATGCGTATCAATCGCATTCCACTTGACAAAAAATTAAACACGGATATCAAGTAGGAATAACAGTAAATAATATATATATATATATATATATTATATAGAAAATTCTAAAAAACATAGACCTCTTAGGAACATTTAATCATAAAGACTCCCCAGCAGAGTTGCCATTTTTCTGTAGCGTGCGATTTTTGTCGGTGATGCGACCACCTTACCGCACTGGTTGGAATTGGGTGCTACTTTCTGATTTCTTATTTATCCTATGAATCTGGAAAGGAAAGGGAAGCTATCTAAAACTAACCTTGCATGCAAATGTTTTCTTTAACAAATGCTAAGGGATTGGGGGTTCGGAGTCAGGTTATACAATGGGAAGCTGTTAATTACCCAACGTATATATGGTTATCCATAGATCGTTTGGCATGTTCTTCTGTTATCTACTTACTGGTGTTTATCTGTTATAAATTGGGAAAGTTTCTCATTTGGGAATGTTGAGAGAGTGTTTTTGTTGTTTTCGATAAGGTACTGGATCTAAGGCTTTTTATTTGTGTGTTTTGATGTGTGATGTAGAGAGAAATGTCTTCCTGCAGAGAGAACTCTTGATTTCCTCTTAGGGAATTTTTGGTTTTATGTGCCTTGATCAAAGCCCAAGGTTGAAGCTAAAAGGTTGACTCTACTAGGGAGTTTTATATCTGTCTTATACAAATCCCAAGATTGAGGCTGAAAAGAGATTGACTCTGCTAAGGGAGATCATTATACAAAGCCTAAGAGGAGGCTATAAGGAATTGACTCTTCCGGGGAATATTTTGTTTGTCTTGTACAAAGCCCAAGATTGAGGCTAAAAGAAATGACTCCACAGGGGAGAGGTTTTATCTGTGTTGTACAAAGCCCAAGATTGAGGCTAAAAGGATTTATTGACTCAACTGGAGAATATTTTATCTGTCTTGTACAAAGCTCAAGATTGAGGCTAAAACTGCTGAGGGAAAATTATTATACAAAGCCTAAGAGGAGGCTGGTTGGGGAATTTCTTATATAAAGCCTAAGAGGAGGCTAGCTTCTGCTGAGGATTATTGAGATCCAGAGACAGGTCCAAATTGGGGAATTAACTCTTGCTGAAGATTACAGAAGAGTTGAGATACCAGAGACCATGAGGTTCTGGTTCTGTTAGTGTTGTATTGATAGTAAGTTGACCTTAGCTGGGGAACTTAGGATGAAAAGTTAAAGATTGAGTTTTAAAACCTATGGAGGTTTCAACTCTGTTGGAGATTGATCAAGTCGTCAAGTTTTTTCCTGTGCTTTAAGGAAACTTGAAGGTTTCTTTGAGATCCAAGAGGAGATGAGACTTTCCAAGTCTACTGGTATGATGGGATTGATCTCATAACTAGATAATGATCTTTGTATGAAGCCCAAGAGGAGGTTGATGTTTTAAGGTATGAGAATCAACCCTAAACTGGTCTGATGTTTTGACACTCTGACCCTCTGGAGGATTTGAACTAGCAAAAGATGACTAGGTTCTGTCCTATACCTGTAGGAGGTCTTCTGGTCCTTGTACTAAGCCCAAGAGGAGGCTGAGAACTTCTAAGAAGCCTGAGGGTCCTTGTACAAAGCCCAAGAGGAGGCTGGGGATGCTTTTAGGAAGCATGTGGGTCCAAGCCTAAGAAAAGTTCAAGAAAGGTGTCATCGGGAATAATCCTTTCTTTAGTGAACAGTTCTAAGGTTTGAAGAAATTCAAAAGAGGTTTCACCGGGAATTAATCCTCTCTGGGAAAATTTATTTCTTGTACAAATTTCTAATAGTGACAGTCTTGAGAAAAGTTTCACCAGGAATAATGCTTTTCTGTTCCATATTGTATAAGCCCAAGAGGAGGCAAGACTGTATCTGTAATTTCCTATGGGGGAACTAGTTTTGACTATGTTAAAAGAGTAACCATTGGTTTGATCTAATCCTAGACCTAATTGCTGGGAAAAACTCTAAGCAAGCAATATACATGCAAATATATACAGATGAAATATATAAACAAGTATGTAAAAGAAGACAGTAGAACTTACAGGTTAGCAAGCTTCCAGCATTATAAACATAGCTGTATTGTTAGTTATTCAAGAAATTTAAGAAAGTTTTGATACAACCATAAATTTGAATCTAAATCCAAAGGAAAGTTGTTTTTTTAAGGAATTTGGGGCTTATACTCAAGGAGAGGCCCAGATGAATTCTTTTGAAAAGGCGACGATAGCGTTGTAGTTTTGAAAATCACAGAGGGACTTATACAATGACTGAGGTCCAAAATTATTATTTTTTACGAAGAGGTGGGTCTTACACTCTATTAGAGGCCCAAAAGTTAAAAAAAACAAAAAAGAGAATGGGGCTTACAACTCAGGGAGAGGCCCAGACGTTAAACAATGATCACACCGTTTATATTGAAAATCGTGTAGGGACTTATACAATGACTGAGGCCCAAATTATTTATGTAAAAAGGGGGTTGGGTCTTACACTCTATTAGAGGCCCAAAAATGTTTGAAAAAGAAGAAAAATAGGACTTACAACACAAGGGGAGTCCCAAATGAATAACAGTGATCGCACCGTCGTTTTTGAAAATCGTATCGGGTCTTAAACAATGATTGAGGCCCAAAAATGTTTGTACAATAAGGGATGGGTCTTACACTCTATTAGAGGCCCAAAAGTGTTTTAAAAGATATTTGTAAGGGTGAAAAATAATCAAAACCCTAATTTGATTTAAAATGTATTTTAATTGAATAAAATTTCAATTAAAATAATCAAAGTTATCAAACATGTGTGAAAAACAAGTTGTATCTTGTACTAAGTATTTGAAAAATCATGTTTTATGCATAGAATAATTAGAATTCGTTTGAAATAAAAAGATCAAAGTGAGAATTTCATTTTAAAATGTTTAAAAATAAATAAAATGAAATTAATTACAAAAATTCTAACTATATTAAATAAAGGGTTAAATATGTTTTTAGTCCCTATAAAGTTTGAAATTTCATTTTTAGTCCCTCTTGAGTTTTGGCAACGGTTTTAGCTGGTTTTGGCAACGGTTTTTTTGTAAAAACCGTTGCCAAAAGGTAGGGAAGGACTAAAAATGAAATTTCAAACTTTATAGGGACTAAAAACATATTTAACCCTTAAATAAATAATATAAATTGGATTTTTTTTGTAAAATAAAATAATTTAACATTTTTGTGACTTTTTAATAAATGAACCAATCAAAAATGATAAAAAATGAGAGAAATTAATTTTTGAAGTTATCAAGAGATTGTGGAAAAATGTGAAAGAAAATAGTGGTAAAAAGAATGGGATGGTCCTCCCAAGGTTTGAACCCACGCCCTTGGGGTGGTGAGATTAAAAGTTTACCAACTTAGCCACTTGCGTGTGGCTGATAGAGAATGGCAAGTGATAATATTATATGAAAAATCCTTTTGAAAATGGTTTAAAAAATAAAACCAAAAGGTCTGGGGCGAGGGAGATTCGAACCCCATACCCTTCGCTCGCTACACACACAAAACTAGTTGATCAACCACTGGGGCGCAATGCCAATTCAAATATATAATGGCAATGAAATAATATATACCATGTTTAGTTCTAAAAACCTGAAAATGGCGCCATGGCCATCTGCTTCCTTGGGCCAAAATCTGACTTGCGTGAAGCAAGTTATCTCTCTCGTTTCTTAACCATTTTACAAGATGTAAAAATGAAACTTATTCATTTTTTAACAAGGAACATGATGGTTCTTTTCAATTTCATATAAATTAAGTGTAACAAAAAATATCATGATGTAACCAGATGAACCCTAAAAAATGCAAGAACTAAATGAAATCTCATACACACGAGATAAATAGAAATTGATTAAGGGTTAATGATCTATAAGCAATCTGGATCATGATGGTAACTTAAAACAACATTTATGATGCATGATTCATTGAGTTTGAAAGTTCAAGGCTTACCTCTGCAAGAAGGAATCGGTTTTTGTTGTAGAGGTAATATAGAAGTGAAACAATGATCTGGATAGCTTCCTTATGCCTCAAGGATTGTGTTGCAACCTTCAGGATATTTTGAAACTCTTTGGATAAGCTAGCTCGACTCTGACTGCAAATGGTCCAAGTGAGAAATGGAGATGGTGATCCTGATGTTTCAGAAGTGTGAGGAGTGTTTGATCAGCTCATATATGAGGTATGGAATGTGTTAGAATAATTGGTTGTTATGGAATGACTCTCTAATGAAAAATTCGATAGTGACTTGCAAATGAATGTATTTTTGGGGTGAGAGAGAGATTTTGAGGAAAGCAAGTGTTATCAAGCTTTGGTGTACTCAAACTGATCACACTTGATGTCTATTTATAATGCAACAAGTTTGTTTTGGCATCAATAGTGAATGGAGGATTGGACTGTCCCTTGGCCAATGTTGATCAAAAGGAATCTTTGGTCTTCTCTAGCCATTGACTTGGGTCAGTGCAGCAGGTTATGAGTCCTTTGGTTCAGAGATAAGGCTTGACTCAATTTAGTCGGCAGTGTCTTGATGCTTGCGGCCTTGTGAATCCATTGAATGCATTGGAACAAAATTGGAGTCTTTGAGATTTTTAGCCTTTTTAGGGGACACATAGCTACATGTAGATCCTTGGACTTGGGAGGCTTGTGGATCAGATATTTTTACTTTGATGTTATCCCCTGAGGTGTCCAAATGGATGACAAGGCTTGTAATTGTCTATCTTAGCTAATTCAAGCAAAATGCACAAATCTGTCTTGTACAAGACAGTTTGAAAGTGTCATTTTGGGAGGATCATATCTCCTTGCTCAAACTGAGTTATGGAAAGCTCGTGTACTTTTTAGAAAGCCCTCATATGGTATAATTTATGTGTGATCATATTTTTCATGAAACTATCTGGATCTAATTGAAAAATCCTCATGAACATTGATGTTCAATGTTGAAACTTAGACTGTTTTGTACTAAGTGTTAAATCTTTGATTTTTTACCACTTTGATCCATCCATAACCGAAAATCCATGAAGAGTTAGAGTTTAATGTAGTTGAAGCTTTTTTAGAATGTAGGAAGACCTACAAATCAGGCTTTGGATCACTCAAAATGGCTGCTTGGATCAAAAGTTATGGTCCTTGGAAGTTGGCACCAAAACTATCCAAATTTAGTAACTTAGAAAATTTTTCAAATTTTCAAGGTTACCCCTTTTACAAGTTATCATGATTTCTTGATCAATTTTTGTTCAAATGACATTATAAATCATATTTTATTAGAATATGAGTCACAAGGATCATTTTTGACAAAAAAGTCATGTTTTGACTTTTGGCCCCAGAGCAGTTCGGTGCGGAGAAACCCTAATTCCCGACTTTTGAGGAATGCATTCTCTGAGGGTGTTTTAACTTTGAAAATGGACCGTTATGGTTATTTTAAGCACATTGAGTCACATTTTGAAGCCTTGGTTCATTCCCCTATTAAAATTTCACTCTGGAGGCCTCAATCGTCCAAAACCCTAATTTGGTGACACTGGGGCTTTCGAGGCTCAATCAACTTGGAATGTTACAAATTTGTGCTTGACTCTTGATGTGGGAGACCTATTGATCTTTCATGGATGTTTGAAGGTTAGACAAGTTGAAGATCATGTCATTTCTTGATTGATCTTTTGTCTAAATGCTCTGAGAGGGCTTGAAACCCTAATTCTTTATTGTAGTGAAGGCTCAATAATCCTTGAGGAGATTGATGAGGTATGATGGTACATCCATATTATGGTAATGATCCTCACAAATGATGGGTAATCTTGTGGTCAAAATTTGGGGTATGACAGGTGGTAGATCGGTTAATTACCCCCTGAGAGCCGTCTAGTGATTCGTTCTACTTCTTTCACCCATTATTCGGTTGTTAGATCCGTTAATCTCGATCCTCAGCTTCGGGTAACACTCGTCTGTGTTTATGTCTTGATCTTTCAACACTCGTCCCTGCTTATTTTTGTTTCCTTCAATACTCATCCGTATTGATCTTTCAACACTCGTCCGTGTTTATTTCAAAGTCATCAAAACTCATCTGTATTATTCTTTCAACACTCGTCCGTGTTTATTTCAAAGTCAACAATACTCGTCCGTATTGATCTTTCATTACTCGTCCATGTTTATTTCAAAGTTATCAATACTCGTCTGTATTGATCTTTCAACACTCGTCAGTGTTTATTTCAAGGTCATCAATACTCGTCCGTATTGATCTTTCAACACTCGTCCGGGTTTATTTCAAAGTCAGCAATACTCGTCCGTATTAATTTTTTACACTCGTCCGTGTTTATTTCTATCTATTCAATACTCGTCTGTATTGACCTTAAACACTTATTCGTGTTTGTTTTTGTTTTTTTTTTCAATACTCATCCGTATTGATCGTAGACACTCATCTGTGTTTATTTTAGTCTCTTTCACACTCGTTTGTGTTGGATTTTTAATACTCGTTTATGTCACTCGTCTATGATGACTCCTTTTTTCTTAATAGTTTCATTTTCGAGCAAAACCCCAGAGTTATAGATCATGCGTCGATCGTAGCCTTTCGTTTGCTGTATTCCCCAGAGGAATCGTCTCTTCCCCCGCAGAGTGCAAATTTTTCAGTTCTTTGTGTATTCAATCCCCTTCCACCTAGAATGTGTGAAAGGCGTCACTCTTCATACCTTCAAGTTTAAGTGTATTGAATAGGGGCAGTTGTTGCACCCTAAAATTTTACCTTTGTTTTCTAACCTTAACTGGCTTCATACACATTTGTCATGACAATAATCATGCATCACATTGGACTTCTAAGACATGGGATCGCATTGTATTTCTTGTAGTTCAGAGATTTCTTTATTTTAGAGGATGTGGAGACCTAAATTCTTTGAAGAATTCATAGCTAAATAGACAGTCATCAAAGTCTCCAAGCATTTATTTTGCTCAACAGATGATTTGATTATTTCAGAATCGAGAACAGAAAGCACAGAGTTCATAAGAACTTGTTCTAAACACGTTATCTATCATGTTTCAGACACTATTCAAGGGCATTGTCAAAGGGTTGAGGTTCAGACGCAAAGTCGTGCTCAGAACAGGTTGCAACAGGGTGATTTTTGAATTTTTGCCTTGATGTAACCGGTTACCCTAAATCTTGTAACCGGTTACACCCCCTTCAGAGAGTACCAGAATTCAAATTTTGAAGCTTGTAATCGGTTACCCAGTTTCATGTAACCGGTTACATCAGATCATTTTTGCCAAAAAAAATAGTAGGTTTTCAGCACTATAACAGTTTGTAGATCATTGCAATTGCTTGGTTCAATTCTGCACCAGTGGAAGGATCTAGATGATGCAAGTTAATTTCATTTTCCCTCCATAATTCAAATAAAATTCACTCCTAATTCCAAACCAAAAATCCACTCCCAACTCAAAACCAATTTCCAAACCTCACTTTCATTCCATACCTAGAACATATTTAAACCAATTTCTCCCATTCCAAAGGAATTAGTTCATTCAATCCCCACTCGTTTTTTGGATTTCTCTACACTTCACACTCAAATTCTTAAGACTTTTTCACTCTCCATTTTCATCTTCATCCCTAACCTCACCAAAGCTCTACCATTAGAGTTAACAAATTCTTCATTGGAGTTTGTTATTCCTTGAGCTAAACCTTCATCACATTGCATTTTGATTGATTGATTCTGTAGTAGATTTTGAATTAGATCCAGATCTGAATTTTGGAAGCAATTTCTTGAAGTGATTTTGAAGCAATTCTAGCTTATTGTATTGTTCTTCAGCTTTTCTTGTGAACAATCTCTTGGATCTCTGGTTTTCTTAGCTTGATTCATCAAATTCTGTTTGCAATAATTACAAAAGCAAATCTCAGCTTTGTAGGTTGGTAATTCCTAGATCCAAACTCATTTTAGCTTATTTTGCAACTTTCACAATGTAGATCCTTGTGGTTTTTGTGTGGTTTGGTCCATTGATTCAATTGCTTGGTGTTGTTGATGTTTGAGTGATTCAATATGTGTTTATTTTCTCATAATTACAGTGATTTTCGTGTACAATTGCATGTTATTACATGTTGCATTTGATCATTGAAGTGATTCTGAAAATTGATTTTCTACTGTTTCTACAGGTGTAATCAGTTACTGCATCTGGTGTAACTGATTACACCCTTGCCTGCTGATAAGTGCAAATTGTAGCTATTTTTGTATATAAGTTTTGTTGCACTTATCGATACTTTTTGTTAATATCGTTCGAATAAACCCTGTTTTGTTTGTAAATACGTTTACTTTACGTTATAGTGTATATATTGTGTATCGTGTAAATATCTTTGAGTTTAATTGATTTTCTCTCATTTTTTTTAGGTATTCAAGCAAAGATATTTTGTAATTGTTGTATAGAACATTGAATAAGCTTTCCAATGCTTCCGACCATGCATCAATCCGAGTTACGGTTCAGAAGTTGTGGTTAAAACAAGGGCTGGTGTGCTGTCAAGTTCGCTTTGTGAACTTTCCAGCGAATATTCGCTTTGCGAACTTTCCAGCGAATGCTCCCAGAATTGAGGCGGTAGAAAAAAGCACCAAACTTTGCTTTGTGAACTTTCCAGCGAATATTCTCTTTGCAAATAAAAGTTCGCTTTGCGAACTTTTGCAGAATCACAGAGGTGGTTTAACTATTCCTGAGGCATCAGGTGCCAAATTTTGAAGTTCTCTTTGCGAACTTGACAGATTTTGAAATTATATTTAAGTCATTTCATTCATTTTTTAGGTTATGGTTTGGGTATTTTTTGCTCCCACTCCATCAAACATCATTTTTTCATAGGATTAGCTTAGAAAACAACTATGGAGCTTGCACAAGGATGATCCGGGTTGGATTGATCATTGATCGGCGCTGACAAGCCGGGAGATTTTTGGTTCATTTCTCTTCTTCTTTGTGTATTCTTCATTTGTTGGGTTTTGTATATTTATTTACTTTGATCTTATGTATATTTATCGCCCATGGCGTTGTATAAAATCCGCTTTACAAATCTTTATCGGTGATTATCCTTGATTTTTGCTTTATGCTCGGGGTTTGGGTTGTGTTAGAGATAAACATCACAAACTTTGATTAGTGATGATTATCTGTTAGTTTCTGGATGCTAGAGATAGATTTAGAGCTAACAATCTTTATGGGTGTCGAAGCTTAATGCCTCCGTATCTCGAGTCAGGTGCGAGAGTGTCGACGAGGGTAACACCGTTGTTCTCTCAGCTCAGTGTGTCAGAGATGGACACTGTTGTGAGCGATGCTGGATGATATTGAGGAGTATTGAAGGTTGAGTATAACTGGTCGGTAAGTTTAAGTTTGTGACGAGTCGATTATGTGCATGCCTGGCAAGTTTCTTCTCTGTGAAGAATGAATTCTTTTTGTGTTAATGTTTACTTTTCTGCATTTACTTTAAACTCATTTTAACCCAAACTCATTAACATTTAAATTATCAAACGACAGTTCAATAGAACTGATCTCTGTGGACACGACATAAATCCCGGAGGGAATTCTTTCGAAAATAATATTTTTGCTTGCCGCTTTACCGCTCCAACACCTGCGCACCTGGAACTGCTTTTGAACATGGTGTAACTGGTTACAACAAATCAAGTAACCGGTTACACCTGATACTGAATGTGATTTTTGCTTTTTTTTAGCTTATCTTGATTCCTTTCCATTTTTAACCTTCATGACTTGATATGTTTGATATTTGTGGAATTTTCTAGAGTTGTTTAACCTTCATTTACAGTCCGTATGCGAATCTTTGATACATGATTGTTGATTATGTGTTGCTTGAATCCTTGATGCATGTCCATGATGCTTAATTGTTTATATGTTGACATTTGCTTGTTGTTGATGCATGTTCATGATGCTTGATTGTCGATTGTATGTCTTCATCAATCGATTGTTGTTGATACATGCTCATACGCATTATCGATTTCCTGCACTCTTGATGCATGTTCATTTCGTTTGATTAATCTTTTGGTACATGTTTATGTGCATCCTAGTTGAAAGCACTCATGTTGCTGATACATACATCGATGTCCTGTTCATGTGCTGTTAAAAATGCTGCCATTCTATTGTTGCTGCATACATGCCTATTCTGAAAATACATGTTGTGAAATGATGTCATTTTGTTGTTGATGCATACATGCCTGTTCTGAAAATATGTGATGTTAAATGCTATTGTGTTATTGTTGGAAATACACTGTTGTTCTGAATGAGGCGCTGTCGTATGCTTCTATTTGTGTTTTTCTTAGCTTTTTGCTTTCTCTTGCATGTTCTCTTAGGGCTTCCTAGTCCAACTTAATTTTTTATTAAGATTGGGGTAGGATAGATATTAGGTTGTTAATCCAAGCATGACAACACTAGGGTAGCTTCTCCCTAATCCCAACTTTAGGTCCATCTTGCATGACAACATTAGATAGAATCGTCTTCTAATCCTAACCTTAGGACCACATTGCATGATAACATCTAGGACCAAGTTTTCCCGTAGATCTTGTGTTGCGTCCTTCTCTTCTCCCTCTTAATCAAGTCAAGATACTTAATAAATACGATGTGTATAATGTGTCACGAGCCTTAAGCACATGGGAAATGATGAGTGGGAGTCTCTCCTTACCTCATCTAGAGATCTTTATGCGCGAGCCGTTTCAGATCGGTCCTATAAAGTGCTCGTTCCTATCGTTATAGACTTTAGCATGATATGCATCGCAAACCGATTCAATTCACTTCTTTAAAACACTTCAACAAACTCAAATTATTTTCCTTCGGGATTCTCTCCTCTATTTTTCAAAAGGGCATGTTATTTCTGTTCTACCCCAAACAGGTAACGCGTAAGACTCCCAACTATGAGCAGCAAACACCTAAACTGCTGGAACGTGAATGTTAGCATTCTCCGTAAAAAACACAAAGTAACTCGTGGTCCCATGAACTACGGACGCTCTGATTTCTATTTCTTGTTGAGAATACGTAGGCACACGAGCCCCAATCCTTGGCGAGCAACCTTCCCTTCCACCCGTAGTCCTCCAAACTACGTTGACTCTGACTTTCCCATCGCACGTGGGAATACGTAGGCATAGGATTGTGAGATCCTATCGAGTCCCTTTTTGTTTCGCGTTCCCTTAGCAAGTAAGTTTTAGATATACACACCCTTTGACTAGAACAACAAGAGTAAATCCTGTTGAGTACAACGGGCGCGAGGGGTGGCAATACATTCCTCTTGCATAATCGACTCCCGAACCCCGAATTTGGTTGCGAGACCATGTTCTCTCCCTTCTGAGGTTTTCTCGATGTTTTCCTTTCCTTAATGGGATAAATAAAGTTTGATGGCGACTTTGTGTCTTCGCCAGTTGTTTTTCGCGGTAGCTGTCATACCCCAATTTTGTCCAGGCATTTTAAATTTTTCAATTAACTGACTTTATTTTAATTTTGTATCATCGATACAGCATATCATGCATTTCATCTCGCATATTGCCTAAAATATCAGTCGGAATAATTTCTCAGATGTACAGACAGACCGGTCAAAATGAATTTCAGCGGTGCATAAAATCAGTGAACTCCAAAATTCAAAATCGAGCTCGCTGACCTCAATTATATTAATCTACGGTTCACGTAGTTTAACTCGGCGTGTTCATTTTTTTTTTACTATTTTTCGATCGCATTTTGATCGGTTTGAGCATTTTTATGGATCAAAATTTATTTTAAAATCTGACCAAATGATATATATTTCTGAGTCAATTATTTCGTGCTGATTATTTTGGTGCACTCGATTTATTTTTTCGAGCAAGTTGACGCTCGACTTTTATTTATTTGAGGTCCGTTTATTTTTACATTTTTTATCTAAATATTTAGAATAAATAAATAGGATAATTAGTATTTTATTTTACTTTTATTTTAAATATTTATTTTTTATTTTAGATTTAACTAATATTATTTAATTTGGACTTTAACATAAATATTAGGGACATTATTGACAATAGAGTTAACCTTAATTTAGTCTCTATATTGTTGGTGTTGCTGAACAAAAAAAGGGAGGGGAACAGATACGCAGCTCGGCTGGAAAATACTACCTCCGTCCTTAAATATAAGACGCTGTTGAGTAAAACACGGAAATTAAGAAAGTTGGTTAGAATATTAAATTTATTGATTATTTTGTATAATTTTACAGGTTTATCCTTAGGAGAGAGAAATAGTTAATGTGTATGTAATTGTATTTATTACATAATGCAGAAAAAGATGTAATATAATTAAGGGTATGTTTGAAAAATAATAATTAATGCACTTTGAAAGTTGAAAAGGGTCTTATAAAAAAGGATAAAAAAAAAACTCAACATAGTCTTATAATTAGGGACGGAGGTAGTACTAGATTTTCTGTCCGATGCCGTTTCATGTTATATACGATGCCGTTTCATGTTATATAAGTATAAATAGTGTTCATTCAGGTGAGTAGATATCATGATAAAAGTTAAATATATATAATAAGCATTTAGGATCATGCCATAACATCTCAATATACAGGAACATTTCGTTTTAATATAATAAGCATTTCGGATCATGATAAACGTTTCAGCTATGCATTAGCATTTCGTTTCAGTATATCATGATAAATGTTTCAGTATGGGATCTTGTTTCACAAGTATATACAGTAACATCTCGTTTTAATTTTCAAATATTGTTTTTCAATATATGCCATAACATTTTGTTTTAGTATATATATATATATACATATATATATATATTGATAATATTTTTTTTTTATTTTTCGGATCGAATCGTATCGATATGCTGTATACATAGTGGTGTGTATGATGTGTGACATTTGTGTTTGGTCCGATCCGGTTGCGATGATCGCATTTTTGCGTTAGCAACATCAGTGTTTTAAAACGTTTTAAAATTCCTTTTTTTTGCATTTCTTTTTGATAAATTTCGATTCGCACGATTTGGATTCATTGCGATGATCAAGTTGAGTGTAGTAAATTATTGATCGATCTTATTGGTTTATGTACGTTTCTATGATTGGTTATTGTTGTATTTCGATTTTACACGCGTCAGATGGTTTAGCATGGTGGCGATCCACTTTTTTGCGCTTACCAATTCGCATTTCGATTTGTAGTTTGTGATTTTCTTTAATTTTATTATCTTGTTGTTCTTGATTTGACTTGCGATGACTGCTTACGTGGTGGCAATTTGTTTTAAGTTTGATTAGATCCGATTAAATTTCTCTTTGTATCTTTTCATGCCTTTGCGATCCAATTCTCACCGCGACAGTAGCGACAGACTTACATCTGTTAGGATAGAGTATGGGTGTCGAGTGGTCTAAAAGGTGGGATTTAATACATTGTTCCCTTAAAATCATTCTCAAAAATCATTTTCTTTGAAATTCAGAGTTTTACAAACAGATGCGTAGATAATAAATAGAATTGAAAAACATCAGAGGTTTTATAAAAAGGTATAATTAAATGAATTTAATAGTTAACCCAGAGCATCAAAAATTGCAACAACTGAGAAAGATGGAGTTGCTTAATAAGCAATACAACAATTAGCACTGTCCAATTTTCACACAAGGTTCGAATTGAATTTTATTAAATGAATGATCAATCTAACAACAGAAGTTTATACACTCATAATTGTGAGAGAGAGAGAGAGAGAGAGAGAGAGCGGGAGAGAGAGAGAGAGAGAGAGATTATTAAAATTACTAGATTACTACCAGATCTAAACTTTACACAACAAATTGTTATGAAAAAGTTTAAGTCAAACAACATGTAATTTATAAGAAAGTGGTAAAAACATATACGTGTAATTTTATAATAAAAATTAAAATGAGTTAGGAAAGATAATATTTTGCCAGAGTTTATATTGGTTCAGCGCTTTGGTCCTAATCTAGTCTCTAATGGTGGACCATTAAAAATTCATAATCTTTCATTATTTTTACAATTATACAACGTGCGTTTTATACAAACAAGGAACCAAATACCTTTGTTATTGTACATAACCCCTGAAACTAAATCCCAACACCTTTATTTTTTTATTGATCGTCCTCTTACTCATATCCAAGATATGCTCCAAGCATCTATTCTACAACAATCTTTACTCGATCCTAGTGGTACTTTGTCTAGGCTTTTTGCTTATCTGAAGGAACAAAAATTTTTAATTTTGTTCTGCACCAAACTTTACTCATTTCTACCAAAGTATTTGGTGGATAAGAAATCCTTTCTTTTTGCTCCTGCTAGATTGTCAATTCCAAGAAACTTTCTACAATACAAATCTTGACCTACAACAAAATAACTTCACGCTCAAAGAACTTAGAAGACCCTTCTCTATGATAGATATCACACTCTCAAAGAACTTAGAAGCAACCAACCCATGGTATCTTGCTAGGGGTTGAAGATGAATTCGGATTCAAATAAATATTGCAATTTGGTTATGATGTTATCACACATAATTTCATTTTGTTTAAAAAATGACACAAAATGATTTGTATATGTGTTTGAGATTTAACACTAAAAATGAGTAAAAACACCTTTTTTTTAATTTGAGATAAGAGCAATGGGTATGATTCTAGTCAAATGAGGAAATGATTTGAATCATGAATATAAAACCAAGATTATGGACTATTGATTCGAGTCAAGGAAATCCTTGACTCGAGTCACATAACCAGAAGAAAAAATAAAAAATTTTACCTCATCCATGACTCAAATCAAGCTATTCTTTTATTTGAGTGAACGATGTCATGATTTGAAATAAGCATTTATGTGATTCAAGTCAACATTGTTATGATTCGGATCAACCTTCTCTTTTATTCAAGTCAACACTGTCATGATATGAATCATGTTTTTATCAATTTGAATCAAACCTGAAGAGGCAAATTTTGAATTTCAACATTTATTTATTGATTCAAATCATACATGATTTTGATTCGAATCATACTTCTAAAAATTGGATTTTTATGAAAATTGAAGTTTAAGATTGAATCTAAAGATAGTATTGTTAGAATAAGAGTGGTTCTGCATCTGGCCTTATGTTTTGATGATAACTGCACATGTTATCTCAGAGAACAATTCGGTACTGTATGGTTTCTGTCTAGTGTGTAGCTTTTGCTAAACAGGATATGTATCTAATTCAAAGGCATGTGACGTCATCAGATCATTATCTAAACAATCTGGAAGAAAACATATTGTATGTACAAGATTTAAAGTATATATTCGTGAATGCTTTCTAATACAACAATTCTAAAGAATGTGTGTATTAAAGCTTCTGATTGTGACTTTGTAAGTAAGCCTTGAAGGCTTTCCAAGAAATGTGTTTCTGTATATACTTGTTCTAAAGTTTCTGAAGACAGGGTTCTGTTGAACAAAGTTCTGAAGATTCTAAAGACATCATTTCTGAAGATCTATTTCTGAAGTTTCTAAAGACAAGGTTCTGTTGAATGAAGTTTTGAAGATTCTAAAAACATCATTTCTGAAAATCAAGTTATGAAGTTTCTGAAGACAAGTTTCTGAAGACAAGCTTCTGTTGAACGAAGTTTTGAAGATTCTAAAGACATCATTTCTAAAGATCAAGTTCTGAAATTTCTGAAGACAAGGTGTCGCTCCCGAAAGATTCGCATCCAACGGTACAAACGCGAGAGTGGCACGGAAAACACAGAGTCGCCAGCAATGTGTATTTATCCCGGGAGAGGGAAAGGAAACACTGCATAAACCTGAAGTGAAAGGAAAGAACATGGTCTCACGACCAAGAGAAACGGGTACGGGAGTCGGTTACACGAAGGGAAGGTGTTAGCACCCAACACGTCTATCGTACTCGATGGGATCCACGCTTGTTGTCTCGATCAAAGGGTGTCGTCATCTAGAGCTCCACTGCTACTGGACCGGAGAAGAAACGAGAACGGAAAGAACGGAGAAACGAAAAAGAAAAGAAAAAAGAAGTGACTCGATAGGACGGTACCGTTGTCCTAGGCCTACGTACTCCCTCAGTGCAATGGGAAAGTCAGAGTCAACGTAGTTCGGACGGGAACTGTGGGGGAAGGTTGCTCGCCAAGATAATCGTTGTCTTGTGCCTACATATCCTCAATTGGACGAGAGAGAGGAATCAGAGCTAATGTAGTTCGCGGGTACGACCACAGATGGGTAAGTGTTTTTTATGAGCGACGTTAAATTCGCGTCCGGCAGTTAGGGTCGATGCCTGTTTGCGACTCAAACGGAAGGTAACGTGCTCTTTTTTGAAAATGGTCTGGAACCAAACAATCCCGAAGGATAAAAAGATTTGAATTTTTTTTGTGTTTTTTAGACAGAAGTGTTTTTTAAGTTAGTTCGTAACTTACATTGCCCCAAAGTCTACCATGCGGGAACGAGTGAATCGCATGGTCGCCCCCAAATGGGACGTATGGTAAACACTCTAGAAGAGGAGGGGGACCCCTCGTTCTTCATTTCCTACACTTAAGGCTCGAGCGCAATATACGTTATATTTTATTAAGTGTTTTCAAGAAGTTTTGAGATGAGAAGAGAGAAGACACAAAGGAAACTCTAAAGGGAAACTAAGAGTCCTAATGTTATCATGCATGGATGACCTATGGTTAGTGAGGTTTAGGAGAGACGACTACCTAAAACCTAATGCTAATCCTACTCCAAGCTTAATCAAAAATTAAGTTGGACTAGGTAGCTCTAAGGGAAAAAGAATCCAAGACTTAATCAAGTCTTGAGATTCACGGGATGAGAAAGAGTGAGAGAAGGGAGAAGCATCTTAAATGCTAAAGGAAACACAAGTATGAAAGCTTAAAAGAGAAAGGAGAAGCTAGAATGTGGATAACTATCCACATCCCATTCACTTACCATTGGCCCCTACATGGTTAGCAAAAACAAACATAAGCAACAATAAGATAAATGAAACCCAAACAAGACACAACCCAAAGAGAAATGTTTACAAACCAAATGAAACTCATCCAAGTCAGAATGTACACCTTAAGGGTGACCCATAATGTTTACCAAACAAACTCAAGCAAAGAGAATGCAAACAAGTCGCAAAACATCCACGAAAGTCATCAAAGAAGGAGTAGAAGAAGAATGAGTGGATATGCAAGGTGATCATGCAAGAATGCTTCAAATAAAATCCAAGTCAGAATGTGGATGACCTATACATGTGCCTAAACATGCTATACAAGTGTAACATAAGGCATACAAGCAAGTATCCAAGCATTAAGAACCATTAGAAGAAGGAGAAGGAAGCATGTAAATGAAACATGTTAAAGGATGCAAGATGAAACATGAATAACTCATGGGATGAATACAAAGCTCCAAGGTCAGAAACATACATAAAATGAAATGCAAAGAAGTGATATGGCATGGCATACACAAACCAAGAAGAGGCATAGATGAGAAGAAGTGAAAAGATAAGTCAAAAAGAGGCATATAAATCAAACATCAAACATGTGCACAAAATATGCAACAACCTCGTACCAATGACCTATAACGATAATCACATGACTTATAATGATTCAAACATGGTTCATGAAGTCAAAGAGACAATCCCAAACAATGGCACCAGTGCCTTCTCAAACAAGTAACCAAACATGATCCAAAGATGTGCATAAAAGAGACCTCAAACAAAGAGCAATCAAACAATTAGAAAAACATCTTCAGAAATTACCAAATTAATTCTCAAAACACCTCAACCAGAAGCAAACATCATATTAAAAATTCATGCAAAAATTCACAAGATAAGTCCTTCAATCAATCATGCAAAGTCACATAGGAACCATGAATCAATATGCAAAAGAGAGGGACTAAAATGCAATATGAAAAAGTTTTACAAAAAAAGAAACAAAAATGTTTTTATGCACTTCAATATGTTGCTGAAATAATGCAAAAAGAATGAACTCAAAATGTTTTGTAGATGATGAGAAACAAAATCAGCAAGTTGAAGTGTGCATATATGAAACAATTCACAAAGAAAAAAAATCACACAAATAATTCAGATGCCAAAAATAAAATAAAAATGGAAAATAAAATTTGAAAAAATTTTATAAAACCCTATATATGCTTCATGAATTTTTTGGGAATTTTTAGATGTATTCTACTAATTTTAAAAATTAAAAAAAGAAATGCAACAATTAATGAAAATAAAAAAGAAAGAAATAAAGTAGGAGGGTGCAAACAGCAAAACAAAACACATTGAAAATGGGAATGGGCTCAGAGAGGGGGTTCAGAAAGCAAGCCCAAGGCGAAGGTCCAAAAGCGCAGTCAAACATGGAACATATGGATTTCAGTCAACCATCAGACTCAATCATGACCATACAATTAATCCAACGCACACCATCAGTCAACACAATCACAAGGTAATCAAGATCTAGGCTCAGATCACAAGGCACACCATAACCAATGAACACACGCGCACACCAAATCACTCAAGAATTAAAATAAAACCACGTGACAAGCACATGTCATTTTAATGTGCTGGTAAAATTTAAACCACATGATTAATCCTACGCATGCAAATCAGTCAACAAATTAAATAGTAAGCAAGATGCGTGGCTTAGATTGAGTGGCACATGGTAGCTATCATGGAGTAACAAACACACAACCAATAAAATAAAATCAGAATTAATAAAACGTGGCAACATGAAGACCATTGGATCAAACAAATCAACGGTAGGATTGCATCTCCTACCTCTAAAACCCTCGTCGGACTGAATCCAAACCAGGTGCCGGAGCCCTAGCTCCGGTCACCTTCTCCGGTGAACACCAACCACAAAATCTCCAGAAATCACATATGAGTATACCATTCGAACCAGAAATCAACAAGGATTAAGAATACCAAACTCATTTCACCAAAAGATCAACACATAAAGCCAATCGAACAAAAGAAAGTTTAGATCCAAAACTTAAATCTCAAAATTCATCCATGATACACGTCCAAATTCAAAACAAAATAGATCATCATGCTCAGTGAACTTCATATATCATCATGCGCAGTTAAAATTCCAATTACACGACCATGAAAAGTGAGCTTACCTAAGATCTGTAGAGCTTGAAATACCACAAGAACGCCTTCCAAAAGCTGCAGATCTTCCTCTTTTGAGCTCTATTTGCAAAATAAATGCAAATAGAGGCTTGAATCTGGCTAGATCTAAGACTTTGAACTTGATCCCTCTTGAGATGCACTTGATGAAATCCTTGCTTAAAGCTTGAAACAATGGTGGATTCACACTCCTTTCAACTCACTCATCAAGAATATGCCAAGAGATTTTCAAAATCCCTCAAGGAATGAGAGATTCGAAGAGAGAAAGGTGAGAGATGAAAAATGGAATTCTGAACCAAAATGTGCATGACCTAATTTTGGACACATGAGTTAGCTTATATACACTTAGTTATTCCCCTTATTATGATTAGCAATGGATTAATCCCTTGGTTAATGAGATTGGAGTGATTTTGCCAAAATGCACTTTGTGTTTAATCCACTAATCCTCGCGTGCCAAAGTCATGGAGCAAGTGTGATTCACCTCCATTTTACTTACTGATCACATTAGAATTAGGTTTGGGCCTTGTGGTTGATTGGTTCATGAGATTTAATCCAACTTGCAAATTTGCACTTTGTTGAATAAGTGAGAAATACGGCATGAAATGAATTGATGCAAAGGCCAAATCTGATCCAAATGAGATGTACTTTGATGTTGTAATGTGAAATGAACCATTAGAAGGCATTACAAGTCATTTTGTACCAAAATGCAAAAGGTGGGAAAAAAGTGGTACATGGAAAACCATCAAAATGCACCTTGCATTGTTTTGACCATAACTTGAGAACCACAAATGGTATGGAAACCATCTAGTACTTTTTGGAAATGGGAGAGAAATATCTTCAACTTTCATGTTGGAGGAAAATTCATTTGGAGCTTCCTTGATGATGAAAAGTCAAGTTGAATGTGGTGGAAAAGTTGCCAAAAATGGAAAGTTCTCATTATAGGTCATTTTCCCAATTTAGTAACTTTTGCACAAACTTTTGATTCTTGAAGAATGATGCCATCCATGCTATTCCTTGACCAAATAAAGGTATATGGACTTGGGAAACATGATTTGAACCCTTGAAAACCCATGGTTGACTTTCCTCTTTACAGTTCACTTTTGCTTACTTCACAAGCAACTGATCCACTGAAAATCCTCCACAATGAATCAATAACCAAATCTCTATCCATGAACACTTGTGAGCATATGGAATACCATAAGAACATGCTGGAATCCACCAAGCCCTTCAAGAAGTCCTTTGGGAACAAAAAACCCTAATTGGTCCCTCTGGTCAGGAGGGAGAGATCCACTTGAAATCCTTTGCCACTCTTGACCTGATGATGATATGATGGACCCCATGAGACACCTTGAAGCTTGAGACTTGAGAATATGGACCAAGTACCTTGATCCCATGCTAAGAATCAATGCTATGCATAATGCAAATGCAAGAAAAGAAAAGAAACAAAAGCCAATTAGTATATAAACAAAAAAGGCAAATTTTGAGGTGTTACAGCTGCCCCTATTCAATCAACTTGGTCCTGAAGGTATGATGGCAACGGTTGTCATGCATTCAAAAGATTCATGGACATTGAATACCAAAAGAAACCTGAAATTTGCATAAAGAACACCATCCCTGCTGATAGAGGGAATTGGCGAAGAAAATCTTCAACATGACTTCACATGAGAGAGACCTGAACGTCAAACTCTGTGGGGGAAGTACAATAAGAAATCTTCAACATGACTTCACATGAGAGAGACCTGAACGTCAACCTCTGCGGGGGAAGTACAATAAGAAATCTTCAACATGACTTCACATGAGAGAGACCTGAACGTCAACCTCTGCGGGGGAAGTACAATAAGAAATCTTCAACATGACTTCACATGAGAGAGACCTGAACGTCAACCTCTGCGGGGGAAGTACAATAAGAAATCTTCAACATGACTTCACATGAGAGAGACCTGAACATCAA
Organism: Lathyrus tuberosus; assembly: GCA_022829125.1. Classification (NCBI taxonomy): domain Eukaryota; kingdom Viridiplantae; phylum Streptophyta; class Magnoliopsida; order Fabales; family Fabaceae; genus Lathyrus; species Lathyrus tuberosus. Next base: position 9,353,217 of record JALAZF010000174.1, on the reverse strand, counting down.
CCTCTGCGGGGGAAGTACAATAAGAAATCTTCAACATGACTTCACATGAGAGAGACCTGAACATCAACCTCTGTGGGGGAAGTACAATAAGAAATCTTCAACATGACTTCACATGAGAGAGACCTGAACATCAACCTCTGCGGGGGAAGTACAATAAGAAATCTTCAACATGACTTCACATGAGAGAGACCTAAACGTCAACCTCTGCGGGGGGAAGTACAATAAGAAATCTTCAACATGACTTCACATGAGAGAGACCTGAACGTCAACCTCTGCGGGGGGAATGCAATAAGAAATCTTCAACATGACTTCACATGAGAGAGACCTGAACATCAACCTCTGCGGGGGAAGTACAATAAGAAATCTTCAACATGACTTCACATGAGAGAGACCTGAACGTCAACCTCTGCGGGGGGAAGTACAATAAGAAATCTTCAACATAACTTCACATGAGAGAGACCTGAACGTCAACCTCTGTCGGGGAAGTACAATAAGAAATCTTCAACATGACTTCACATGAGAGAGACATGAACATCAACCTCTGTGCGGGAAGTATAATAAGAAATCTTCAGATGAGGTTGCGATGTTAAACAACATCCCTTGAATCGTATCCTTTTCTGCTGGCAAAAGAAATCCTGTAACAAAATACCAAACTTGGCTTATGCTTCAAATGCATATGTTTGAATTTTGCCGTAATGCTCCATACGAAATGGAATGCTACGCATTTGGGAGGATGCCATGCAAAAGATGCTTATGCAATGCAAAAGGGCGTCCTAGCGAAATAAACGCTAAGGACAAAGGCAGCTCCTGGGTATGGTAAACTGACATGTCATTCTTAACCAAGAGACCCTGATGAGGTATACTTCACCCTGCTGGGAAGAAACAATACCACCAATTCTGTCGAAGATGGACGAAACTCCGAGAGAATACCCACTCTGCTGGGGAATGTCAGAATCAACAACTCTGCCGGAGATGGACGAAACTCTGAGAGGATACCCATTCAGCTAGGAAGGGAGATGAATACTGAAGATGGAAACTCCTCCGTTGGGGATGACCAACTATTTCAGAACTTGGATTTGACGCCTGCTAAAAACGATTGGACTTAAGACCTGCTGGGGATACCACTCACCACCAGACTCTTCTTGGGGATGTTGGTGAGCTTAATCTGCTGCTAGGGAAATAACTTTACCCTCACCCTGCTGGGGATTAGATCGAGCCGTTGTCGTTGAGAATATACTTTCTGTCTAATTGAGGAAAGTAGATACCAGGACTTTGTGGGGATAATAACATCTTTGTCCACGAACTTCCTGCTGGAGATACCACAACATCCACCTTAGAGCCATCAACTTCTGAACGCTTGTTGGGGAATTGTAATCCAAACACAACTTCGGCTGGGCATACAATCCTTTGTACTCTGCTGAGGGGGACAATCCTCAACGACTCCGCTTGGGAGAAAAGGAGTTGTCAACATCCATCCTGCTAGGGGATAAACCCATTGTTTCCTGACTAGCTGGGGAAAACGACTGCCCCATACCCTGTGGGGAAACACCACTTGCTGAAGAAAGGTGATCCAAATCACAACTCTGGCTGGGGGAAAACCTTTTATATCCTACTGTGGGAGACGATCCTCAACGACTCCGCTTGGGAATTACTCCTTTATACTCTTGTTGAGGAAGACGATCCTTGATACTCTGATGGGGAAGAGTAATAAACTGCTGAGGAAGATCAGACTTCAAAGTTGGAGAGAGCAACTCTACTGGGGAGGTACACCTGTCATCCTGCAAAACCAACAGAAAGTTCTACATGCAAAAATGATTACTTTGATTATCATCATAGTGACTGCCGCCTAAGCAATTGCCACTGTTTTCCAACTTGTTTCACAGAGCTCAACATTTTAGCATGTAATGTTTTTATCAAAAATATCGGACATTTTCACAAACAAAACAGGTAAAACAAAAACAAAAGCTCTTTAACTGAAATGCAAACTTTATTGAATGAATCGGCCTGTAAATAGGCATTTACATCTGGAAGCAATTCCTGAAAAGAGGTAATTGCGTAAAAAGCAAAAGAAAATACAAATGTCGGCAATGTGGGGAACAAATATCCACCATGACTCGACTCAGCTATAACCCATATGACTTGTTTATCCGCAGATATTTTGGCCTTTGAGGATGACTGACTAGAGTGATTCCTTTCCTTCGAAATCTCCAAGTGTGAATAGTGATCACAGATCGAACGTGGATCGTATTCTTTGCCTTTAAATCCCTAACTTTTGCCTGGATCGCCCTTTTTGGGTTTTCAATCCACCGGGATACCCATTTTTTCCAAAGTTGCCTTTTCAGGTTTTCAACCTTACGTGTTTATTTCTTTTTTCTTTTATCCCTAATTTTTGCCCAAACCTTTTCTTTTTATGGTTCGCCAGGATGCCCCATTTTTGCCTGAACCTTCTTTTTATGTTCAGCGGGTCTCTTTTATGCAAAGTATTTTTTGACTACATCCGCGTTCACAGGGGACGTAAAATCTTCGCCATCCATAGTTGAAAGTAATAAGGCTCCACCGGAGAAAACCTGTCTTACTACATATGGCCCTTCGTAATTTGGAGTCCACTTGCCCCTGTGATCTGTTTGAGGAGGAATGATCCTTTTCAGAACTAATTCACCAGCTTGAAAACACCGAGGACGCACTTTCTGATCAAAGCTTTCTTCATCCTGCTCTGATACAACCGGCCATGCACAATAGCTTTCAATCTCTTCTCTTCAATGAGGTTCAGTTCATTCAGCCGGGAACGCACCCACTCTGCTTCATCAAGCTTCACGTCTGTCAGGATTCTTAAAGAAGGAATCTCAACTTCTAATGGCAGGACTGTTTCCATACCATACACCAGTGAGAAAGGGGTTGCCCCAGTTGATGTGCGTACTGAAGTACGATATCCATACAAAGCGTAAGGCAACATCTCATGCCAGTCTTTGTATGTCACTACCATCTTCTGCACAATCTTCTTTATGTTCTTATTAGCCGCTTTAACAGCCTCATTCATCTTCGGACGATAGGGAGAATAATTGTGATGCTCGATCTTAAAGTTCTGGCATAGCTCCTTCATCATCTTATTGTTCAAATTCGAACCATTATCAGTAATGATTCTCTTCGGGACTCCATACCGGCAAATGATGTCCTTCTTAATAAACCGGGCTACCACTTGTCTGGTGACGTTGGCATACGATGCAGCTTCTACCCACTTCGTGAAATAATCAATAGCCACCAAGATAAAACGATGTCCATTCGAAGCAGTCGGCTCGATTTTTCCAATCATGTCAATGCCCCACATAGCAAACGGCCAGGGTGACGACAAGACATTCAGAGGAGTAGGCGGTACGTGCACCTTATCAGCATAAATCTGGCATTTATGACATTTCCGGGCGTATTTAAAACAATCAGACTCCATAGTCATCCAGTAATACCCCGCTCTCAACAATTTTCTTGCCATAGCATGCCCATTGGCATGAGTACCGAAGGAACCTTCGTGAACTTCTTCCATTAATAGGCCTGCCTCGTGTTCATCAACACAACGTAGCAAGACCATGTCAAAGTTTCTCTTGTACAACACATCGTCCTTGTTCAAAAAGAAGTTTCCTGATAGTCTCCTCAATGTCTTTTTATCCTTAGAAGATGCCCCAGCTGGTTATTCCTGACTCTTCAAGAAGACTTTGATGTCATGATACCAAGGCTTGCCATCTGATACCCCTTCAACTGCAAATACAAAAGCAGGCTTGTCCAAGCGCATGATTCTGATTGAAGGAGCTTCATTCCAAATATTCACTCGATACATTGATGACAACGTTGCCAACGCATCAGCCATCTGATTCTCTATCCAGGGAATGTGATGGAAGTCCACTCTGTCGAAGAAAGGTAACAACCTTCTGGCACAGTTGTTATATGGAACAAGATTCGCTTGACGAGTCTCCCATTCACCTGTAATCTGATTAACCACCAACGCAGAATCACCATAAACATCGAGGTTCTTGATTCTCAAATCAATTGCTTCTTCTAACCCCATGATGCATGCTTCATACTCTGCCTCATTGTTGGTGCATATGAATGATAATCGGGCAGTGAAGGGTATATGAGAACCCTGTGGAGTTGTAATGATTGCCCCGATTCCGTTACCATATGAATTAACAGCTCCATCAAAAACCATCTTCCACTGAGATCCAATCTCAGGTCCTTCATCAGGCAAAGGTTCATCACAATCCTTCATCTTCAGATACATAATATGCTCATCCAGAAATTTAAACTTCATCGGTTGATAATCCTCAATTGGTTGTTCGGCAAGATATTCTGACAAAACACTTCTCTTAATGGCCTTTTGGGAAACATACTGAATATCGTATTCTATCAGAACCATCTGCCAACGGGCTATTCTACCAGAAAGTGCTTGCTTCTCAAACACATACTTTATCGGATCCATCTTCAAAATCAAAAGGGTTGTATGGTTTAACATATACTGCCTCAAACGCTTAGCGGCCCAAGCGAGTGCACAACATGTTTTCTCCAACATCGAGTACCTCGATTCACAATCAGTAAACTTCTTACTCAAGTAGTAGATGGCGTGCTCTTTTCTACCTGACTCATCTTGTTAACCGAGCACACAACCCATTGAATTCTCAAGAACCGTGAGATACATAATCAAAGGTCTTCCTAGCACTGGTGGCATAAGGACCGGAGGTTCCTGCAAGTATTCTTTAATCTTTTCAAACGCCTTTTGACAATTTTCATTCCACCTGACCGCTTGATCTTTTCTTAATAACTTAAAGATTGGTTCACATGTGGCTGTGAGATGCAAGATGAACCTAGAAATGTAGTTTAATCTCCCCAAGAAACCACGAACCTCTTTTTCTGATTTCGGCACAGGCATTTCTTGTATGGCTTTTACCTTTGCAGGATCAACCTCGATACCCTTTTCACTAACAATAAACCCCAGCAGTTTTCCTGATCTCACACCGAAGGTGCATTTGTTTGGATTCAACCTTAGTCTGAATTTTCTTAACCTTTCAAATAGCTTCTGAAGATTAACCAAATTTTCTTCTTCCGTCTGTGACTTCGCAATCATGTCATCAACATAGACCTCAATCTCCTTGTGAATCATATCATGAAAGATAGTCACCATCGCCCGCTGGTAAGTTGCCCCTGCATTTTTCAATCCAAAGGGCATCACTTTGTAGCAGAAAGTTCCCCACGGTGTAATGAATGTTGTCTTCTCCATGTCCTCTGGGGCCATCTTGATTTGGTTATACCCAGAGAAGCCATCCATGAAGGAAAACACAGAATACTGAGCAGTATTGTCAACTAACACGTCAATGTGAGGGAGCGGGAAATCATCCTTTGGGCTTGCTCTGTTCAAATCCCTGTAATCAACACACATCCTGACCTTCCCATCCTTCTTAGGTACAGGCACGATGTTAGCAACCCATGGAGGATAATTTGTTACGGCAAGAAAACCGACATCTAGTTGTTTCGGAACCTCTTCCTTGATTTTGACAGACATCTCCGGTTTAGTTCTTCTCAACTTTTGCTTGACCGGAGCACAACCTTCTTTAAGTGGTAGCCGGTGTACAACAATATCAGTATCGAGCCCAGGCATGTCTTGGTAAGACCAGGCGAAGATGTCCACATACTCTCGGAGCATTTCAATCAATCTTCCCTTGACACAGTCTTCCAATGCAGCCCCTACTCTTACTTCCTTTCTGGCGTTCTCAATTCCCAGATTCACAATCTCAATTTCTTCCTGATGAGGTAGGATGACCCTCTCCTCTTGCTTCAACAATCTGGCCAACTCTTCGGGCAGTTCACAATCTTCGTCAGTCTCTTCTTCAGCCTGATAGATTGGATTGTCGAAGTCATACCGAGCTATAGCTGAGTCATGATCGGTGTCATCTAAACAAAAATACCTGCATGATTGATGAGGTATGTCTTATTATGTATGCAACAAAGAAACACATTTCCATTTTGATGTGGGTTTTTAATGCATAAAAATAAAAAGCAGAAAGACAGAGATCAAAATATTTGAGTGTGAAAAATATTTTATTGAAGATAAAGCAAAACATGCAATAGTTAAAAGCCCTACAAATAAAATCACTACGTCTTGGGCAGAGCGTAGGATTAACATAATAGGAAAACAAAGCAATTACTCGAAGCCAGTCACTTGAATGACTCTCTCGGAAGACCAGTTGCACAGACTTTCTCCTGGGACGCAAGGGCGGATCCAGCTATCCATGTCACAATCATTGTCCCCTTCTTCCTCAATGGCATTAACCTTGTCGAAGAAAACACCGGCACTAGTGAAATGGACTGGCCCATAGAATTTGGGAGGATCCCCATCTCTCCTGGATGGCTTGTATCCCAATCCATAAGTATCCCTCTTCTCCTGGACTTCAACCACCTGGCCCCACCTTTGTGAGCTACCAGCTTCAACCACAGCTTTGGCGTCTTTAAACGAAGACATAGAAACCTCAGGTTGATCTGCCACTGCAGGCTGCTCTATAGTCTCAGACTGGACAACCTCTCCAGAAACCTTCACCTTTTCAAACCCCTGACACAACGTCTCATGGATTTCACCATCCACTTCCACGTATTTGAAGGTTGACAGCTGACTAATCATTATGTCTTCTTCTCCGCACACTGTTACTACATGACCATCAACCATGTATTTCAACCTTTGATGCAAAGTAGAGGTTACAGCGCCTGCACCATGGATCCAAGGACGACCCAATAAACAGTTGTACGCTGGCTGAATATCCATTATATAAAACGTTGCATCAAAGATTTCCGGTCCAACCTTGATCGGAAGCACAATCTCACCAAAGACAGATCTCTTCGAGCCATCAAAAGCTCGCACTACCAAGTCGCTTGGTGTACAAATAAGTCCCCTGGTATTTAAATTCATTAACGCTTTCTTGGGCAATACATTCAACGATGATCCAGTATCAACCAGTACATGCGACATCAGTGAACTACGACACTCAATCGAAATATGCAGGGCATTGTTATGATTCCTGTCAGCAGGAGTCAAGTCAAGATCGGTGAAGCCTAAGCCATTACCTGCATTCACGTGTGCTACAACCCCTTCCAGCTGGTTAACAAAAATCTCTTGAGGAACATAGGCTGCATTTAAAACTTTCAGAAGAGCATTCCTGTGAGCTTCAGAGCATAACAACAATGACAGAATAGATATCTTGGACGGGGTCTGATGTAACTGGTCCACAATTTTGTAATCACTTCTCCGGATGAGTCTCATAAACTCCTCTACATTTTTGGAAAAAGCATCATCAACCGGTTTTCCTATAGAATCAGTAACCACTGGAGTCTGAACAGAACCATCCATTGCCTGTTTTCCCCTATCTTGCCTAGAGGTACTGGGTTGATCATTAACAAGAGTAAGCACTCTACCACTTCTAGTTATAGCATCAGTCTTGACTTTAACCTCTGAACTAGAACTCACTGGAGAAGTATTCATTAATTCCTGCTTTTGTCCATTGACAAACACCTCTGCACCGTAATTCCACGGAATAGCCTTAGAACTTTCATACGGAATGGGTCCAGCCCTTGTGATAATGACTGGATGTGGCCTTGCCGGACCAGAAATAGTAATTGTTTTGAACGGAATGGTGATAGTAGCAACCTTCTCACTAACAACCTCTTCTTGTTGATTACCTCTGTCAAACTGTAAACAGCCCTCATCAATCAGATTCTGGATACCCATCTTCAGCGAATCACAACCATTAACCTTCGTCAAATAAACTGAGCAATTCTCATCGCAACCTGGATAGACGCCCCCCTTCAATAACCTGTTCTTAACCACAGCCAACAGAGTCTTCAGCTCCTCAACATCCATGATCAAATTCAGAGCTTCACATTCCTCAATTATCGCATTCACCCTTGGCCCATTGTGATCAGACATAGGATTTTGAATAACATTGGGCCCAGCTTTTTAGAAATTGATAGCTTTGGAGTCTACAAGATCCTGCACCTTGTGCATGAAGGCTTTACACTTCTCTATAGTATGCCCCGGAGCACCAGAGTGAAAATCGCAATGGGCGTTAGCGTCATAACTTCGTGGCAATTCCCCTTTTGGTGGAGCCAGGGTACGGAGCTCAACTAGACGCAACTGCAGCAAATTTTGCAATAACTGTGCATATGACATTGGTGGCTGATCAAAGTGCCTATCTACTCTTCTCTGTCTATTCTGATATTGGCCCTGCTGCCCGTTCTGATATTGATTAGCATTATTGTTTTGTTGTTGTGGTGGAGGTAACGTTGCTGGGATAGTTACCGATGCTACTTGTTGATTATTGCCCTGACGTTGTTTCCCTTTTCCCCTGTGGGATGATACAGCGTTGGCCTCTCCTTTCTTCTTATAACCATCAAATGGCTTCTTGCCATGTCCCGAAGACGACCCATCACCACTAGAAACTTTTTCAGCCTTAATCCCAACTTCTACCTTCTGTCCGATAGCAATCACATCTGCAAACTTGCCTAGAGAACAAGGCAACAGCTTCTCATAATAGTGCTTAGGCAGTGTGTCCATAAACATATCTAACATCTCTTTTTCCAGCATTGGTGGCTGCACCCTAGCCGCCAATTCATGCCACCTTTGCGCGTATTCTTTGAAACTTTCATCATTTTTCTGGGACATGCTCAACAGCTGAGTTCTGTTGGGAGCCATGTCTATGTTGTACTGGTAATGCTTAATAAAGGCTGCAGCTAGCTCTCTCCAAGTACGAACATCTCTACTTTCCAGCCCTATGTACCATTCCAAAGACGCGCCAGACAGGCTATCTTGGAAAAAGTGCATCATTAGCTTTTCATCTTTGGCGTGAGCAGCCATCTTCCTGGTATAAGCCTTTATATGAGTTCTCGGGCAGGTAGAACCATTATACGTCCCCAATGTAGGAATCTGAATCTTGTGTGGAATGACAATATCAGGAACCAACCCTAGGTCGTCCAAATCTATTCCCAAATCATCCTGTTTCACAACCCCTTTCAATTGCGCCTCAATTAAACGGATCCTCTCATCACTGACCACAGGAAGACCAGCGTCCAAGCTTCTGACTGAAAAGACATCATCCTGTTGATCATTAAAATGATGGCCATGGATAGCTCGAACAGTGCTTCCTTCTCCAACCACTGAAGGAATACCACCCTGTCCACCAGCACCAGGAATAGGAATGTTGATACCAGCACCACCTCCTCCCGGAGGAATAACACGATTAAGAAAACCACCGTGTAAGATACCATTTTCATCAACCTGTGACACCAAAGGCTAAACTAGAGTTCTGAATTCATTCTGACTCTGCACCACACCCTGCATCATCTCCATGAATTGATCGATGCGAGCTTGCATAGCTGCCATGTCTGCCTGAACTTTGTCCATCACTCTGCTTTGATTAAGCCTGGTAGAATACCGATGAGTTGGTTGATCAATCCTGACTGACAAAAAGAGAGAGCATAAGAAAACCAGAGAATTTGAGATAACCTGCAATGCAAAGAAATAATTATGATTATGCAAATGCAAATGCAAACATGTTTGTATATTCGCAGGGCGATCCACCCCTTGATTCTAGTTTAAAGATAAGATAGGATGAAACTGCTGCTCATACATAAATCAGAGAAAGTCACTTGTCAGAAATTACAACCCAAGTTACCATAAAGAGCCTGAGACAAAAATAAGCAAAGGTCCCAGCCAACAATTCTGGTGGTGACCCAAAATACAAAGAAAGAACAAACTACAAACTACATAGTAGAGTTCTCTTTAATCATCATGATCTTGCACCCTTTGAGGACCACTGCCTGAGCTAGAGCTTTCCCACTTAGACCTCTTCACCTCTGCTTGTATCTTCAGCTCTTCCATGGTCGCTATGGCTTCATTGAGTCGCTCCTCGACTGCGTGTCTTCGGAACGTCCTTGACAAGATCTCCTCGTCTTTCTTCCTGATCTTCAGCTTCAGACTCTCAATCTGCTCCAAATACTTATCTTCTTTCTGCTTGTTGGCTGTGATTGCAGTATTTCGGTAAGTATTGAACTTGTGAATCTTCGACCAAGCCTTGGCTAGGTCTTCCTTCTTAGATTTGAGAGTCTTACTAACACCTTTTAGAGCTTGCCCTACCCTTTTCTTAGCTGCGACCTCTTCAGCCAGCTCCTTTTCTTTCTTAGCAAGAAGCTCTGTCTTCAACTTGGCAATATGAACAGCTTCACCCTGCTCATGTTTCAACTGGTAGATTTCCTTTTGCAACTCACCGTTCTCCTCTCGAAGTTTCTCCTTTTCAGCCCACAATTTGTTATACTTCTCTATCTCAATCGTGGTCGGAGATTCAATCAGCAAGGGGTAAGATGGAGGTTCTCTGCAGAATGGTAAAAGTACACTTTATACTCTCCTCTGAATCCAGTCTTCATACGCAGGGAAGGCTTTGTTGTTACACTTTCCAAAAGAAGTCTTTCCTTTCTTATGGAGATCTCTCCAAGCATTTGCAGCTTCTTTCAACACCTCCAGATTGGCTTCCTCACTCACAAATAGAGACTCTTGAACATCTTGGCCCTTTGGCGGCTCTTTCAAAGCATACCCAAATTGCCCAATAGCAAGAATGGGGTTGTAATTAATTCCCCCCTTCCTTCCTATTAAAGGTACGTTTGGGTAACCTCCGCAACTAATTAGGATCTCTTGGCCCAGCAAATCACGATTGACCCAAATCAAGTTGTCAGCCCTTAATCCCATTAATCTCTTCGACCAATCCAAAGTTTCCTTAGTGTCCTCGAATGCCCCAGATTTGGGAAGACGATCAGCAAACCACTTATAGAAAATTGGAGCACAACAGTAAAGAGGTTCACCTCTTCTTTTCTCATTCTTATAGTGCATTGAATAATACAGATCCCCAAGCAAGGTAGGTACCGGATTCTTCGTGGTGAATATCCGGACAGCATGCACGTCTACAAAATCCTTCACATTAGGGAACAATGTCGTTCCATAAACACACATAGCCAAAATTGCATTGAACACCGGCCAACACTTAGCCTTAGCACAAGTAGCAGCCTGCTCGATGAAAAACTTCGTGTGAAAACCTTGATAACCCCCTTTACTGGCAATATTTTTCTTCAACAAAGACTGATCCAAACGTAAAGCAGCAGCAACCCTTTCCAGATTAGGAAATTCTTTATAAGGATAGAAGGGAGCTTCTTCTTTGACTAAAACATCCAAAATGAGAGCATACTCTTCCAACGTCGGATCCAAAAGATAATCCGCAAACAGAAAACACCAAAGGTGAGGATCATATAACTGTGCCAGGGTGTGTAGGGCCCTGAACTCATAGTTGGTAACATTCCGGGCGAAACTCAGAATCCTGCCATATTCTCCTCTAAAATCTGCCAATACCCCAGGTTTTGCCATAGCCGAGATCTTGTGCACAGCATCTAAATGAAGCTCCGGGAACTTGTACAGAATAATATTATTTCTCTCTCCAGTGCTAATACTCATCATGGACAGTCTTCGGACAACCGAAATCAAAGTTAGGATGCAACCCTACAAATGAACAAACATGTTAGAATACAAAATGATGATGCAAAATGCAAACATGGGATCAAGGTATCCATGATGCTCAAAACTGCTGTTGTTCTGCTGACTGAATAAGACCCTGAATACCAGAAACCCAGAAATCCAGAATAATAGCCCAATAAAATTGCCAGGATATCAGGATAATAATAGTACACTGATGAGAAATCCAGAAAACCAGGTAGGTTGAAGGTTTCGGTTACCTGCAAACCTGCAAACACTCATCCCCTCTCACATGTGGGTTCTAGAAAGGCGAGGATCCTCAATATCTCGGGCTCTCAGGTCGAGAAATGATGATACGTTCATCATTTCTGGTTTGGCATCATCACTAATCGAGGAGGCCTCAACTGATTCCCCTCAAAAGAAAGGTCCTCAAAACGAAAGCTCCTCAGCTTCTGGCACTGAGGTCGATAAGCAATAATACATTCATCCCTTGGGGTACAGTACTATCTCCAATCGAGGAGTGTGTCCACTGATTCTCTTTCAAAGAGGACAACCTATAGCGATTTCCCAGCATTGGGTCCTCGGATCGAGAAGCGCAATGGGTTTTCCATTTCTGGTCTGCCATTATCACATACCGGGAGGAGTGCCGCAACTGAGTCCTCGGGAGACGGTCGCCAGAGTCGACAGTTTTCCAGGTTATATTCCATCGTCTTCCCCAAATGAACAGGATAGAATATTACCAAAGAAAACCTCGTCTGGATGTGGAGTTTTCATGTATACTTCGTCTGGCCAAATGCCAAACAAGTCACACTACTTTCCACGCTAATCATAGGTGTATGCTCAAGCCTGGGTATTGGCCTTTTCTCTAATGAATCCAACCCACCCTACAAACAGAAAATCCAGCAGCAGAACACAGCAATATCCAGTATGACAGTGATAAAATGAAATGCAATGCAATAAAAACTGTAAATACAGTAAAACAAGTAAAACAACAATACAATAATACAGTAATATACAACAGAATAAAGCACCACAAAAACAAACACCCAATGAAATACAAACAGACAAGAGCTAGGATCGACTCGCAAAAGGGGATGGACCAGCAAGAGGTCAACCATAGTCCCCAGCAGAGTCGCCAGCTGTTGCTCCCGAAAGATTCGCATCCAACGTTACAAACGCGAGAGTGGCGCGGAAAACACATAGTCGCCAGTAATGTGTATTTATCCCGGGAGAGGGAAACGAAACATTGCATAAACCTGAAGAGAAAGGAAAGAACATGGTCTCACGACCAAGAGAAACGGGTACAGGAGTCGGTTACGCGAAGGGAAGGTGTTAGCACCCAACACGTCCATCGTACTCGATGGGATCCACGCTTGTTGTCTCGATCAAAGGGTGTCTTCATCTGGAGCTCCACTGCTACTGGACCGGAGAAGAAACGAGAACGGAAAGAACGGAGAAACAAAAAATAAAAGAAAAAAGAAGTGACTCGATAGGACGGTACCATTGTCCTAGGCCTACGTACTCGCTCAGTGCAATGGGAAAGTCAGAGTCAACGTAGTTCGGACGGGAACTGTGGGGGAAGGTTGCTCGCCAAGACAATCGTTGTCTTGTGCCTACATATCCTCAATCGGACGAGAGAGAGGAATCAGAGCTAATGTAGTTCGCGGGTACGACCACGGATGGGTAAGTGTTTTTTATGAGCGACGTTAAATTCGCGTTCGGCAGTTAGGGTCTATGCCTGTTTGCGACTCAAATGGAAGGTAACGTGCTCTTTTCTGAAAATGGTCCGGAACCAAACAATCCTGAAGGATAAAAATATTTGAATTTGTTTTTGTGTTTTTTAGACAGAAGTGTTTTTTAAGTTAGTTCGTAACTTACATTGCACCAAAGTCTACCATGCGGGAACGAGTGAATCGCATGGTCGCCCCCAAATGGGATGTATGCTAAACACTCTAGAAGAGGAGGGGGGACCCCTCGTTCTTCATTTCCTACACTTAAGGCTCGAGCGCAATATACGTTATATTTTATTAAGTGTTTTCAAGAAGTTTTGAGATGAGAAGAGAGAAGACACAAAGGAAACTCTAAAGGGAAACTAAGAGTCCTAATGTTATCATGCATGGATGACCTATGGTTAGTGAGGTTTAGGAGAGACGACTACCTAAAACCTAATGCTAATCCTACTCCAAGCTTAATCAAAAATTAAGTTGGACTAGGTAGCTCTAAGGGAAAAAGAATCCAAGACTTAATCAAGTCATGAGATTCATGGGATGAGAAAGAGTGAGAGAGGGGAGAAGCATCTTAAATGCTAAAGCAAACACAAGTATGAAAGCTTAAAAGAGAAAGGAGAAGTTAGAATGTGGATAACTATCCACATCCCATTCACTTACCATTGGCCCCTACATGGTTAGCAAAAACAAACATAAGCAACAATAAGATAAATGAAACCCAAACAAGACACAGCCCAAAGAGAAATGGTTACAAACCAAATGAAAATCATCCAAGTCAGAATGTACACCTTAAGGGTGACCCATAATGTTTACCAAACAAACTCAAGCAAAGAGAATGCAAACAAGTGGCAAAACATCCACGAAAGTCATCAAAGAAGGAGTAGAAGAAGAATGAGTGGATATGCAAGGTGATCATGCAAGAATGCTTCAAATAAAATCCAAGTCAGAATGTGGATGATCTAGATATGTGCCTAAACATTCTATACAAGTGTAACATAAGGCATACAAGCAAGTATCCAAGCATTAAGAACCATTAGAAGAAGGAGAAAGAAGCATGTAAATGAAACATGTTAAAGGATGCAAGATGAAACATGAATAACTCATGGGATGAATACAAAGCTCCAAGGTCAGAAACATACATCAAATGAAATTCAAAGAAGTGATATGGCATGGCATACACAAACCAAACACAAACCAAGAAGAGGCATAGATGAGAAGAAGTGAAAAGATAAGTCAAAAAGAGGCATATAAATCAAACATCAAACATGTGCACAAAATATGCAACAACCTCATACCAATGACCTATAATGATAATCACATGACTTATAATGATTCAAACATGGTTCATGAAGTCAAAGAAACAATCCCAAACAATGGCACCAGTGCCTTCTCAAACAAGTAACCAAACATGATCCAAAGATGTGCATAAAAGAGACCTCAAACAAAGAGCGACCAAACAATTAGCAAAACATCTTCATAAATTACCTAATTAATTCTCAAAACACTTCAACTAGAAGCAAACATCATATTAAAAATTCATGCTAAAATTCACAAGATAAGTCCTTCAATCAATCATGTAAAGTCACATAGGAACCATGAATCAATATGCAAAAGAGAGGGACTAAAATACAATATGAAAATGTTTTAAAAAAAAGAAACAAAAATTTTTTTATGCACTTCAATATGTTGATGAAATAATGCAAAAATAATGAACTCAAAATGTTTTGTAGATGATGAGAAACAAAATCAGCAAGTTGAAGTGTGCATATATGAAACAATTCACAAAGAAAAACAATCACACAATTAATTCAGATGCCAAAAATAAAATAAAAATGGAAAATAAAATTTGAAAAAATTTTATAAAACCCTAAATATGCTTCATGAATTTTTTGGGGATTTTTAGATGCATTGTACTAAATTTAAAAATTAAAAAAAGAAATGCTACAATTAATGAAAATAAAAAAGAAAGAAATAAACTAGGAGGGTGCAAACAGCAAAACAAAACACATTGAAAATGGGAATGGGCTCAGAGAGGGGGTTCAGAAAGCAAGCCCAAGGCGAAGGTCCAAAAGCGCAGTCAAACATGGAACATATGGATTTCAGTCAACCATCAGACTCAATCATGACCATACAATTAATCCAACGCACACCATCAGTCAACACAATCACAAGGTAATCAAGATCTAGGCTCAAATCACAAGGCACACCATAACCAATGAACACACGCGCACACCAAATCACTCAAGAATTAAAATAAAACCACGTGACAAGCACATGCCATTTTAATGTGCTGGCAAAATTTAAACCACATGATTAATCCTACGCATGCAAATCAGTCAACAAATTAAATAGTAAGCAAGATGTGTGGCTTAGATTGAGTGGCACATGGTAGCTATCATGGAGTAACAAACACACAACCAATAAAATAAAATCAGAACTAATAAAACGTGGCAACATGAAGACCATTGGATCAAACAAATCAATGGTAGGATTGCATCTCCTACCTCTAAAACCTTCGCCGCACTGAATCCAAACCAGGTGTTGGAGCCCTAGCTCCGGTCACCTTCTTCGTTGAACACCAACCACAAAATCTCCAGAAATCACATATGAGTATACCATTCGAACCAGAAATCAACAAGGATTAAGAATACCAAATTCATTTCACCAAAAGATCAACACATAAAGCCAATCGAACAAAAGAAAGTTTAGATCCAAAACTTAAATCTCAAAATTCATCCATGGTACACGTCCAAATTCAAAACAAAATAGATCATCATGCTCAGTGAACTTCATAGATCATCATGCGCACTTAAAATTCCAATTACACGACCATGAAAAGTGAGCTTACCTGAGATCTGTAGAGCTTGAAATACCACAAGAACGCCTTCCAAAAGATTCGAAGAGAGAAAGGTGAGAGATGAAAAATGGATTAAACGACCAAGAATATGCCAAGAGATTTTCAAAATCCCTCAAGGAATGAGAGATTCGAAGAGAGAAAGGTGAGAGATGAAAAATGGAATTCTGAACCAAAATGAGTGCATGACCTAATTTTGGACGCATGAGTTAGCTTATATACACTTGGTTATTCCCCTGATTATGATTAGCAATGGATTAATCCCTTGGTTAATGAGATTTGAGTGATTTTGCCAAAATGCACTTTGTGTTTAATCCACTAATCCTCACGTGCCAAAGTCATGGAGCAAGTGTGATTCACCTCCATTTTACTTACTGATCACATTAGAATTAGGTTTGGGCCTTGTGGTTGATTGGTTCATGAGATTTAATCCAACTTGCAAATTTGCACTTTGTTGAATAAGTGAGAAATATGGCATGAAATGAATTGATTCAAAGGCCAAATCTGATCCAAATGAGATGTACTTTGATGTTGTAATGTGACATGAACCATTAGAAGTGATTACAAGTCATTTTGTACCAAAATGCAAAAGGTGGAAAAAAAGTGGTTCATGGAAAACCATCAAAATGCACCTTGCATTGTTTTGACCATAACTTGAGAACCACAAATGGTATGGAAACCATCTAGTACTTTTTGGAAATGGGAGAGAAAGATATTCAACTTTCATGTTGGAGGAAAATTCATTTGGAGCTTCCTTGATGATGAAAAGTCAAGTTGAATGTGGTGGAAAAGTTGTCAAAAATGGAAAGTTCTCATTATAGGTCATTTTCCAAATTTAGTAACTTTTGTACAAACTTTTGATTCTTGAAGAATGATGTCATCCATGCTATTCCTTGACCAAATAGAGGTATATGGACTTGGGAAACATGATTTGAACCCTTGAAAACCCATGGTTGACTTTCCTCTTTACAGTTGACTTTTGCTTACTTCACAAGCAACTGATCCACTGAAAATCCTCCACAATGAATCAATAACCAAATCTTTATCCATGAACACTTGTGAGCATATGGAATACCATAAGAACATGCTGGAATCCACAAAGCCCTTCAAGAAGTCCTTTGGGAACAAAAAACCCTAATTGGTCCCTCTGGTCAGGAGGGAGAGATCCAGAGGGACCTGATGATATGATGGACCCAAAACTCTTGACCTGATGATATGATGGACCCCATGAGACACCTTGAAGCTTGAGACTTGAGAATATGGACCAAGTACCTTGATCGCATGATAAGAACCAATGTTATGCACAATGCAAATGCAAGAAAAGAAAAGAAACAAAAGCCAATTAGTATATAAACAAAAAGGGCAAATTTTGAGGTGTTACACAAGGTTCTGTTGAACAAAGTTCTGAAGACTCTAAAGACAAATATGCGCTCAACTAGTTTTGAAGATTCTAAAGACGAGGTTCTGTTGAACAAGTTTTGAAGTCTCTAAAGACATCTTTCTAAAGACCAGGTGTTGAAGACTCTTGAGTTAGTTCTGCTGAATGAAGATCTGAGATTTTGAAGACTTAGGTTCTGAAGTTACAAGCATTTATCTCTCTACATGCTTCATCAAATACACATCTGAAGCCTCTGATAATTAGTAGAAAAAAGAATGGTTTGCGTGTTTCAATGAATATAATAGTACAAAGTAGTTTGTGATCTCTACCCATATTAGGTGGCGCAAGGACAAATTTTTGTATTATGATGTGTGTAACGCCCCGGTTTTTGTTAGATTTATTTAATTGAGTCGATTTAATTATTTTTGTTTTTATATTATTTTATTCTTGGTTTTTATTTGGTAAATATGTTATGTTTATCGTTATTATGTTTTATCGCGTTTTGGGAGCGTTTGCGATAAAATTGAGTGTATGGGTATTTTGGTCATTTTGCTTGGTTAGATATTATTATTTTTCTTAAAATAGAAACATAGAGATTAGAAAGAGGGAAAAGAAAGTTTAAGAGAAATAGAGAGAAATAGAAGAAGAAAAAGAGGAAAACTTGAAGTTTAAGAAATCGATTCAACCGACACTTCAAAGCACGATTAATCGGGTAAGGGTGCGAAACTCGGTTATTATATGCTTGTGTATGAATATGTATGTGTGTGTTTGAATGTTTACTTGTTTTTCATAGTTTTTCAACTCTAGGTTGAAATGAGAAAAATGAATAGAAATTGATGTTTTCACGGTTGGAAATCGATATAAATCACGTAGTATGATCGTATTATATGTACGAACATTATTGATACTTGTTTTAATTGATTGAAAACGTTTTGGTTGGGAAAAGCTGAATTTTGGGGGTTTGGAAGCCATGAGGAGCGCAGAAACAGAATTCTGGTTCTGGTGCGATTCTCCAGGTGAATCAGAATTCGCCAGGCGAATCAGGTCTTGCCGCAGCTTCGCCAGGCGAAGTGCTGGCGAAGAGGGATTCGCCAGGCAGAATTCTAATTCGTCAGGCGAAATTCAAGAGACAGAACTTGGTTCAGCTACTGGAACTTTTGGATTTTAAAAAATGACGTTTCGCCGCAGCTTCGCCAAGCGAAGTGCTGGCGAAGAGGGATTCGCCAGGCGAAATTCTAATTCGCAGGCGAATCTGGCAGTTTTTCAATAAATTATTTTCTTTGAAAATTCATAACTTTTGATCCGTAACTCGGATCGAGACGTTCTTAGTACCGTTGGAAAGCTAATGAGATGTTCTTTCTTATAAAAATGGTTTTGAGATTAGTGGTCGATTTAATTGTGTCGGGAATTTGGAAACGTGTCGTTTTGTTGACTTTTACCGTCGTAATTGTGTGCGATTGATGTGTTATCATGCGATATGCTTGTGATATATAACGTATAGCTTGTGTACTGTTATATGATGTGAATATATATGATGAGAGGTTGTGATGATGGTTTGTGATCTTATGGAAAAATAAATGCCTTGTTTTGGGTTTGATTGCAATGCGTGATTATTGATGTTGAGTTGGTTCACATGGTTATATATGTATATGCATTTGATTGTCATGAGTCATTAGTATGCCATGCATCATGAATAAGCACCATGTGATGTCGTGTGCCATTGTGGGGTATGAGCGACGAAACGATTCCAGAGGGAATCTGCTGTAACGATCGTGTGCCTTATACAAAGAGGACCTAAAGCGACGTTATAGACGATCGTGTGCCTTATACAAAGAGGACCTAAAGCGATCGGATCGTATGCCTTATACAAAGAGGACCTAAAGCGATCCATAAACGTCGTGAGCCTTATACAAAGAGGACCTAAAGCGACGGAGAACATCGTTTGCCCGACGGGGAGTTACACTAAGTAACAAGCGATGGTTCTAATAATTCCTGAGTGAACTCCTAAGAGAGAGAGAGAGAGAGGTACTAATCATGATTATTTAAGACTTAACTTACTGCACAAGTAAAGTTAATAAATAATCAAGTGTATAACAAAAACACAAAATGATGAAAATTATACTTGAATACATCTTACTTTACTTGTCTTGAGGATTTTTCAATAAGATACATTTGTCTTAATTGAAATTCTCATAAACTCTTTAACTAGATATCAATGAGGTGATACATCACTCGTT
This sequence comes from Lathyrus tuberosus, assembly GCA_022829125.1. Lineage (NCBI taxonomy): Eukaryota > Viridiplantae > Streptophyta > Magnoliopsida > Fabales > Fabaceae > Lathyrus > Lathyrus tuberosus. The sequence goes on along the minus strand of JALAZF010000174.1, from coordinate 9,333,482 downwards.
TTGAATTTATTTACTTGTGTCTTGCCATCAAGCATTAATTAGCTACTATATTGCTTGAATTGAGGCTTTGAGTCTTAAAATCAAATTTTCAAAAATACAAAGTTATAAAATAAATATGATTACATTTGTGACTGTGTTGAAAAAAAACTCAAATATAAAGTTTTTTAAAAGAAAAATAACTTTCATAATTCTCATAGAATGATTTTCACGTAAGACATTGAGAAAGTGTTACAATGAAATTTTATATAATTCGTTCTTAAAAGAGTATAAATACCATTTTTCTGTCAAAATATGTGTTGAAAACCTTTTTTTAAAAATATTTGAAAATTGAAATTTCATATTTAAATTCCTAAAATTCATTTTCATTTGGTTAAGATAGTGTTTGGTTGGTGTATGGAGAATTTGACCCAAACACACCCTAAAGACAAATAGCCACACACCAAAAAACCAAAAATCTTATAAAAATCAGAGTGTTGCAACTTGCAACGGCCACTCGTAATGTCACCAACTAAAAATAACTGTCTATAAAGAAACTAAAAAATAAAATAATGTCTTTATCATAAAAAAATTGTCATGTTCACCGTGAAACAAAGCCGACACAGTTAACATCAAATTAATCTCAATATATCCTCTTGTGGCGTTGTGAAAATGAATCCATCGAGACAAATAAAAACCATATATATGATGAATAGATAAAAGATTGAAAGATGACAAAATTTGTGTAACTGGGACAAATGAATTCATACGACACAACCAATGTCCTCAATTTGCAAAACACATAGGATGTAGACTTGTTATGCCATGACAACCCCAGCGGCTGACCAATGGCTTTTGCATACTCCCAACATATCGCCGCTATAATAATGTTCCTGTCTTTTTCTTCTACTTGTTTCTTATCCTCTCTAAATAGTTTCATGGGTACATTTTGAAGATTTCTTAATACACCATTCAAGTTTCTTAGGTACCATATGAAATTTTATTTTTACTCTCAGATTCCGGATTTACACATCCGGACGCACCAAATTTTTAAAAAAATGCTGATATGTTCCAGATGTGCACATCCGGAAGAATTCCTGATTTGTAAATCCGGAAAAAATCAAAATAATTTCATAAAATCATTTACTTCTAAATATAATTAAATCCAATATAATTAAAATCCAACATAATTAAACTTAATATGATTTTTTCAATATAATTAATTCCAATATAATTAAAATTAATATGATTAAAATTAATATGATTTTTTCAATATAATTAAATCTAATATAATTAAATTAATTTTAAAAGTAAATATCCTATAATTTTAATTATAATTTAGAAGTAAATACCATATAATTTTAAATACCAATATAATTAAATTCAATTTTAGAAGTAAATACCATATAATTTTAAATCCAATATAATTAAATTAATTTTTTCAATATAAAAAAATAATTTAGAATTAAATACCATATTAATCCTATTAATTATATTGAAAAAAATTAATCATATTAAATATCATATTAATTTTAATTAATATAGATTTTAATTATATTAGATTTAATTATATTGAAAAAATGATATTAATTTTAATTATATTGGATTTTAATTAGATTAGATTTAATTATATTTAGAAGTAAATGATTTTATGGAATTCTTTTGATTTTTTCCGGATTTGCAAATCCGGAATACATCCGGAACATATCAGCGTTTTTTAAAAATTTGGTGCGTCCGGATGTGCAAATCTGGAATCTGGAGGCAAAAATAAAATTTCAAATGGTGTTTAAGAAACTTGGGTGGTGTATTACGAAATCACCTAAATTTTCAAGGGTTTTTTTACTTACTTTTTTTTCAAGTGTCACGATCTTAAGAATAAGATATATGATTTGAATATATGTGAAAGTGGAGGAGAAATATATATTTTTTAGTTTGAAAATAGGTTTTAGGTAGAAGAGATATGAACTTGTGTTCTTTTTTTATTGATTTCATAATTATATCATTTGTCTTAACAAATAGTGGATCGGGTGTCTTCTCTTGATTCTAGAGTTTGTTTTAGTTTGTGATTTATGGTAATTCTTATGGTGGATTCTGATCGGTCGATGGTTGTTCTAATGGTTTGAAATCTAATGAACCATATAAATATGGAGTGAGATTTTTAGTTGCTTGACCTTTATTTCATTGATGTAGTTTTGGATATTTTGTTTTTTTGTTGTTTCACTTGACTTTTGGGGTGTATTTTTTTTTCTTTTTTCTGTGGTCAGTATGACACATCTTGTACTATCAAATAATCTAGTTTTTGTATTCTTGATGTTTTTTCACCTCTTATTTATTATATTAATGTGTAATTAAAAAAAAAATAGAACATGTATTTTTTGTTATAACAACAACAAGATACAAATGATTAATGAAACGATTTACGTTCTTTGAGTTTTTGCATAGGAGGTCGGTGAGAGTTATATGAGGTCTTACGATCATTTGACATTAAGTTGTGTGGATTATTTGAAAATTCATCTTTATTTTTTCAAGTACATCAACAAACGAGACAGATATGGATGATAAAAACATTTCTCCTAATTGAAAATGATATTTTGGAAGGTCGCCGATTTATTCATGTTTTTTTCTACCTGACTTGAGAATCTTATTTTCTGTTTAAGTCAATAGTGATCCGAAATTTTTTTACCTGCACATTTGAGGTTGTGTTCTCTCTTGATGTTATTGCTGAGATCTAACTTGACACATTCCAATAACGTTGTTGATTGTAAGTGTTATTTCGACTATTTTTTTTTTTTGGGTTTTCTTTTTCTTGTCGAACTTTTAGACATTTCTTGTGGCTTTGTTTTGTTTCCTGGTGTTTTTATTTTTATTTGATTTTGCGCCAGTTTGTTTTAGATTTAAAAAAATGGATTTTTTCTTTGTATTTTTGAAAATAGATTCTACAAAAATATTTTTTAAAATATTACAAGTTTTTTTAAATTTATTTTTTATAGATTAAAAGACTAATTTTGACATTTTATAACATAAATATACATTATTGAAAATCAAAATATAGTCAAAATCACAATTTTTTCAAAAAGTTATATTTCAAAAATGATTTTTATGAAAAGCTATTTGAAATAGCTTCAAAATTAAGTGATTTTTTAAAATTTTGATATCCAAAAAAAGTTTCGATAAAATGATGAAATATCTAAAATAACATTTTAAGAATAACTATTCAAACGAAATTTTCATTTGAATCTTTATTATAAAGTTTCTTTGTAAATTTTTTTTTCACAAAATTATGTTACACTATAAAAATCATTTTTAAAAAAAAGCCAAAACAAACGGGCCCTTTATCCTGCATAGTTAAAGTTATGGTGTGAAGTGAACATTGATATAGTATCAACACATATATTCTTTAATTTGATATCTATGTATTCTTGAATAATAAGTTATTTTGGAGCTTGGTGAATTTGTTTTCAACATTGAAACAACACATATAGGTTTTAAGTACTTTTGTTTGATTCAACATGTGAAGACATATCTCATTGTCCTGAACAGTCAACAATCGTAGTCAATGGGTCCAAATATGAAGGCAACAAGCCATGTAAGGAAAAACAAGAACCTATGGTTGAAAATTGACCAATTTCTACAAATTGCTGCCACAAGTACTTCACATTTTAGGCCATGTGAGAGTGTTTCCTTTTTGCTGAAATTAAGGACAATTTTAGAACATTAAAACCCATGATATTCACCTCAGTCTCTCAGTCTAAGACTTGGTTCATCCAATAAGGATAAGAGTCCTAGTGAATAGAGGCCTTCAAAAGACATCATGTGCACATTATTCATGTGATTTGATCTGTCTCGTGACATGTCAAGATCACCTTTGTCTATCCTCAATCTTGGTTTTTCTTTTTCCCTCTTGGGAACTTCCTAGTATATACTAGCTTTTTCTTTATGATAACATGTTGTGTTGATTCATAAATTTTTCATTTCACTCTCTCATTAACTACCTCTCGCATCACCTCACATAACAAAGGAGGACATTTTGACTTGGTCAACTCTGTGTTGAAGTTTTTTGGATATGATTACCACTAACTCAATAAGATTCAATAGAAACTTTCAATTTAATCTATAGACTTCTTGGTCAAGTTCACCTGTCAAATTGTTTTGCATCAATTGGTTATGATGTTCATGGACAAATACTTTTACTTTAATGGTGTTACCAATACATTATCTAACCAACAAATTTTGGGTGTAAACGATCCCATTATCCCATTAAGTTTTATGTAATTTTAGTTTGTATAAGTAAACCCGAAGAAAAAGGAATTAGACTTCTGATTAGTAAAAATAATTGATAACGGATAGTTAATAAGTTATAATTGATGATTGATAGTTGATAAATTAATTTGAGTGTTTGATAAATTAACAGTTAAGTTAATAGATAAATTATAGCTGATAATTGATAATGATTAATACTATAATATAATAAGATAACGAAACTATAAATTAAGAATGTTTTTACAATAAAAATAAATATACTAATAAACACATGGAAAAAAATTAATATATATGTAAAATTAAATATAACATCAAAATATATTAAACATTTCTATATATAAATATTTTAATAAAATTTGACGAAATAGATAAAATAGTAGCATTTCAATTTTGAATTCAGTTATATTAACACAAAATAATACAAAAATAATCTATTGTCTAATATTTTACAATAAAGCTCCAATCATATTATAAATGTCTTTCGTCTTGGTTGATTTCATTAATCTCTCCGACGTAACACTAACTTAAAAATTATCAACACTATCTCGAAATTTATTATAAAATATGTAATTTGGGTGTTGCTCAAAAACATTAAACATTACATTTTCTTGTGAGTTGACACAAATATAATTAAACAATGCAAAACATATAATTTTTTGTTAAAATAATAAAAAATATAAATAGAAACAAATGTAAACAAGCTAAAACCATATATATATATATATATATATATATATATATATATATATATTGTTCTGGACCGGGCCGAGGCTGCCCAACAGTCGAGCAGGCCCAGCCCATACAGCCTGGGGAAGCCCAATAAGGCCCTTCTGCAAGACACGTGACTGCCACGTGTCGAGCACTTGGGACAATCGAAGAGGACGTCCTGCTGAGAGGTTACTCCTCGACAGTATAGCTTCTCCCCGCGAGAATGCTACACATCACTCCTCGACGACCATGTCTCCTCCCTGCGAGGCCATGTCCGTTCCACGGGCATCGTCTATCCTCGACATATATGGCTCCTCCCCGCGAGGAGTATGCAGGATTCACATCTCCTCGACCACACGAGGCTCCTCCCCCGCGAGGAGCACCCAACGGTCCACCCCGCGTGGGCACGTTCCAAGTAACCTCCCACTTCCGAAAGATTCGGTCTGCCCTACTTCCGAAAACCTATGAGCAGTTACTCTAGGGCGAAGACCACGTGCTGGTCTTCACTACTACACGTAAGCCCTAGCAGTTACTTGGAGTGGGCCTAGTTGATCCAGCCCATTGCAGGTAACCGTTGGCCCCGCGCTGGGGGCTCTCTATAAATACCCTCTCACTTGAGAGGGTCAGGTTGGACACTTTCTTCCTACCATTCACATTTTCTGTATTTGCTGATATTCTGTACACTCTCTCACTTGAGCGTCGGAGTACCTTGCAGGTACACCCCCCCCCCCCCGGCCGCCTCTCATCACCATCGGAGCTGCCGTTCCAGACGCCGTTGGCCACTATCACTGTCTGATCCAGGTACGATCAGTGGCGCCGTCTGTGGGAACTCATAAGCTTCCCCGTTTTTCTGTTCGATAAACCAAAGCTTTCTCCGTTCAACAACCATCATGGCCAACCCGTCGGCGAATCAAGCTCTATACAACGTTATTGCGCAGCTTAGCACCGGCAACCACGTCGACAACAACTCTACCCGACCTGTGGCGGAGAACGACGTCAGAGACGGACTCACCGCTTCTCCATCTTCCGAAGAAGTGGAGTACGAGACAGCTCACCAGGACGGACAGGAAACCGTCCTCCAGCCCGTTTTCCAGCCCGTGGACCTGCCGCCAAATGCGGATCCGAGCACTGCTGCCCTATTTGCGTTGGTCAATCAGACCAACCAAATGATCTTCAATCAGAACATCCGGATCGAGGCGCTGGAGAAAAGTCATGGTCGGTCTTCCCCGCGAAGGCACCGACCACCACCATTTCTGAGACGTTCACTATCCACGGAGGCATCTCGCAACACCTCCCCGGTTCCCAGGGGTCGCAGACCACGCTTGGAGCGTGCTCAGCCGGAGCATCCTCAGAAACGCCACCGCTCCCCGCCACCAAAGGGACCAGTTCGCTCATCGAAAAATAAAAGGAGCAGGCCGGACGCCGAGGAGCCCAGAGGCCGCCCGAAGGACCACTCCCCGAGACATCACTATGTTCATGAACAACGCTCCCCCTCTGTGTCCCCGGGAGCCAGCGAGGATGACGATTACCGGACCCCTCTGACCAGGCACATCATGGATGCCCCTATTCCTAAGGGCCTGGAGAGGCCCCCATCCTTGGGGACATATGACGGGACATCTGATCCTGATGACCATGTCGAGAGCTTTGAAGCTCTGCTCGATTTCAGGAATGTCTCCGGCGCTATCAAGTGCCGATTATTCCCTACGACTCTTTGGAAAGGGGCCATGGCTTGGTACAAAAACCTAGCATCTGAGTCAATCACGTCGTGGAGAGTCCTGAGGGAGCGTTTCAGAAAACATTTTACGGCTTCTCGTCGACATCCGAAGACGATAGCCTCCCTGGAAGCCATCTTTCAGGGGAAGGACGAACCTCTCTGGAGCTACATAGAGAGGTTCAACAAAGAGGCGGTCGAAATCCACGTGACCGATCACATCAAAATGTATCTCATCATCAAGGGTTTGAGGATAGGATCTAAATTCGCATAATCCCTCGGGCTGCACCGTCCCCGCAGCTTTGAAGGTCTCCTCGAGAGGGCTCAATCGCATATTGAGTTCGAGGAAGCTGAGGCTGCACAAATTGCCCTCGATTCGAGGCACAGAGAAGGCCCCCGCGGCAACAGGGAAGAAGACTCCCCTCCACCCAGGCGAGGTGGAGACAGGAGAAGAGAAGACTCCCCTCCACCCAGGCGAGGCGGGGAAAGATAGAAAGAAGCCCGGACCAAAGAGCCCTGCGAATCACGGGGACCGTCTGGCCTTTTCAAAGATTACACACCGTTGAACGTGTCCCGCTCGCGCATTTTCAGCGACTGTGCCAATTCGGAGTCGTCAAAGGGGGAATCCGCTTCCCAAAACCGGCGGCTTCCAAACCAAATGCTGACAAGTCCAAGTATTGCCGGTTCCATCGCAATCATGGGCACGTTACTGAAGATTGCGTCCACCTTAAGGACGCAATCGAGACGCTGATTAAAGAAGGGTACCTGAAGAAGTACGCCAAGCAGCAAGAGGCCCCCCGCCCTAGCGGCCAGGAGGCCCAGAATGTCGAGGAGTCAACTCCCTCTCCCAACAACGGATCGCTGCAAGTCACGTTGAGCATCACGCGGCCTGAAGACTTCGGTTTTTCTGGAGAGCTCAACAGCCCCGAAGCTGTCCGAAACATGTGGAACAACTTCCCAGTAGAGGACTCGATAAGTGCCCGCAGTACCTGGGAGTCTTTCCCCCAGGCACTGGTCATATCTGGCGGAGCCCCTGACTGTTTGACCGTGGGGTCGATAAAGAGGAAGTTCGACGAACTGAAGGCAACAACTCCTCGAGCACCTACCCTCGAGCAGGTCAAAGGAAGATCAAATTCGATTACCTTCTACCTCGAGGAACTTCCCGGTGGAGCACCGAACGCCAACATCCCCCTCTTGATCCGGGCACAGATGGCCAATTTTGATGTCCATAGAATTTTGGTCGACTAGGGGAGCTCGGTGGACATCATGTACGTCCACCTCTTCGAGACCCTCCAGCTGACCAAGCAGCACTTGTCCCCATACGTAGGGTCGGACCTACAAGGCTTCAACGGCGCGACCACCAGACCATGGGGTTTTGTGGAGTTGATGGTCACCTTCGGGATTGAGGAAACTTCCCGACAGGTGAAAACGCGTTTCTTTGTTGTGGACTGCCCGTCCCTCTACAACTGTATAATGGGGAGGACCGCGTTAGCGGAACTGACGGCCGTACCATCAACGGTCCACCTGAAGATGAAATACTACACGAAGCACGGACGTGTGGTCACTCTCCACGGAGACATCAACGCGGCCAGAAGATGTTTCGACGCAGCAATCAGGGGCCTGAGTGTCGTCGGCGGCACCAAAGCTAAGACTCAGGCCGAGACACCTCCTGACGTCGTGCAGGCTCCGCTCCCGCCGGTCAGCGCGGTCGACCTTGACAGGAGATTTCCCGGGGAACATGAAGAACCTGCGGGCGAGGACCTCCCACTTGAAGTCAACGGGCAGCCTCTCCACCCAACGCGCCCCGTCCCAGATGGAGATTTCGAGCTGGTTCCTCTCGGCGACAGTCCAGACCGAAGCGTGAAGATTGGCTCTGGACTCCCTGACCTAGCGAAGAGGCAACTGAAGGCATGTCTCTGAGAAAATGCAGATTTGTTCGCCTGGAGTGCTGCAGAGATGCCCGAACTGGACCCTGAAGTAGCTTGTCATCAGCTGACTATAGATCCGGCCGCTAGGGCCGTAGCTCAACGTAGGCATAGGCAGTCTCCGGAAAAAATGGAGGCTGCTGAAAAAGCTATAAAAGACCTCCTAGAGGAAAATTTTATTTCCGAGGCCAAGTACACAACTTGGCTCTCAAATGTTGTACTCGTTAAGAAAAATAATGGAAAGTGGAGGATGTGCGTTGACTACACGGATCTTAACCGGGCATGCCCGAAGGACTCTTATCCCTTACCTAACATCGATCAGCTAGTTGATAATTCTGCAGGATTTAAATTACTATCCTTTATGGATGCCTATTCGGGGTACAACCAAATCCCCATGGACGAGGCCGACAAGCGGCATACCGCCTTCATGATCGAGTCGGGCAATTACTACTATAACGTAATGCCCTCGGCTTGAAAAATGCTGGCGCCACCTACCAACGGATAATGAACAAGGTCTTCCGGGAAGATATTGGCGACGTACTCGAGGTTTACATGGACGACATGATAGTCAAATCCGCAGAAGAAATCGACCATGCCGCTCATCTCCAGAAAGTGTTCGACACGGCAAGGAAATGTCGCATGAGGTTCAACCCCGACAAATGCACCTTCGGTGTTCGTGCAGGGAAATTCCTCGGCTTCTACCTCACGGAGAGGGGCATCGAGGCAAACCCCAACAAATGTAGGGAATTCTCCGAAATCCCCACCCCGAACTCGAAGAAGTCGATCCAGTCGCTTAACGGAATGTTGACGGCTCTCTCCCATTTCGTAGCCAAATCTGCTCAGTACGCACTCCCCTTCTTCAAGCTTCTCCGACAGAAGGCGACCTTTGAATTGAGTGAAGAATGCGAGCAAGCCCTCCTCCATCTAAAGCAAGTCTTGTCTCAACCGCCGGTCTTGTCCCGACCAGATACCGGGGAAACTCTTTTCTTATACCTAGCCGTCACCGGCGAAGCGGTGAGTGCTGTCATTATACGGGAGACCCCCGGCGGACAGAAACCGATTTATTTCACGAGCAGAGCCCTCCAGGGCCCCGAGCTAAGATACCAACAGATTGAAAAGGTCGCCTTGGCCCTCGTATCGGCAGCCAGAAGATTACGTCATTACTTCCTGGCCCACACGATCGTGGTAAGGACAGAGCAGCCCATCAGACAGCTCCTCAGTCGGCCAGATATGGCGGGGAGAATGCTCCGGTGGTCTCTCGAGCTATCCGAGTTCGACCTTCGATACGAAGGAATAAAAGCCTTGAAAGCCCAAGTACTGGCCAACTTCATAGCGGAAATGACCGTCCCTGAATCCTCGACCAGTGGCTCCCAGAAATGGACGATTTACGTCGACGGGGCCTCTAGTGCAAAAGGTAGCGGAGCGGGAATTATCCTCGAAAATGAGCAGGGCATCCTGATAGAGGTCTCCCTCGAACTGTCCTTCAAGACATCGAATAACCAAGCCGAATACGAGGCCTTCCTCGCCGGACTTCGACTTGCGGAAGTCCTTGGCGCAAAAGAAGTCAAAATCTTTACAGACTCCCAGCTCGTGGCATCGCAGGTCCGGGGAGAATTCCAGGCCAAAAACGATAGTCTCATCGAGTACCTAACCTTGGTGCAAGAGAAGTTGAAGAAATTTGTCTCCGCGGAGGTGGCTTACATCCCGCGCGAGCACAACACTCGAGCAGACGTGCTCTCCAAGCTTGCGAGCACTAAGAAAAAAGGAGGGAATAAATCAGTTATCCAGGAGATACTAACCCAGCCGAGCATAAACAAAACCGCACCGACCACAGAGGTCAACGCAATCGGGGACGCAAACTGTTGGATGACACCAGTTTACGAATACTTGACGATAGGCAAACTGCCCGACGATCCTAAAGAAGCAGGGATAGTCAAAAGGCGGGCATGTGCGTATACCATCGTCGAGGGTAAGCTATACCGTCGAGGATTCTCCATTCCCTTACTCCGGTGTGTCGAAGAAGGCAAAGTTTCAGGGATCCTCCAAGAAATCCACGAAGGGATCAACGCCCAGCACCTCGGCGGAAGGTCCCTAGCCCGAAAAGCACTCCGAGCATGGTATTATTGGCCCACTATGCAACATGATGCAAAGGAGCACGTTAAGAAATGTGATCGCTGCCAAAGACACGGAGACATGCACCTCGCTCCTCCAAACGAGCTTAAGTCATTGTCGTCCCCATGGCCATTTGCGTGGTGGGGAATGGATATCCTCGGACCTTTCGTCATAGGGTCGTACCAAAACAAGTACCTCATCGTCGAGGTGGATTACTTCACGAAGTGGTTTGAGGCCGAGGCGCTGGCCAAAATCACTGCTTTCAACATACTCCGTTTCTACAAAAGAAACATCCTCGCCCGATTCGGGGTGCCCCAAGCCATTGTCACGGACAACGGGACACAGTTCACCGACCGGAACTTCCAAGACTTCGTCGCCAAACTGGGCACGAAACAGCACTTCACGTCGGTCGAACACCCTCAAACCAACGGGCAGGCCGAAGCAGCGAACAGAGTGATACTCCGGGGACTGAAGCGACGACTCGGCGAGGCCAAACAACAATGGGTCGAGGAGTTGCACAGCATCCTCTGGGCGTATCGAACAACCCCACACTCCACGACCGGGGAGACCCCGTTTCGCCTAACGTACGGGACCGAAGCGGTTATCCCCGTGGAGATCAGGGAACCCTCGAGGAGGACAGAAGCTCCCCTCGATGACGAAACAAACAATGAAGCCTTGCGAGATGAACTCGACCTTGTCGAAGAGATAAGGACCGACGCTTCCCTCCGAGAAGCCTCTTTGAAACAGAAAATAACTCTGCGTTATAACGACAAAGTTATTAAACGAGACTTCCAAGTAGGCAGTCTTGTCCTACGGAGGAATCAAAAAGATTCACGCGAAGGAAAGCTGGCCGCGAACTGGGAGGGCCCATACCGCGTCACCGCAAAGACGGGAACGGGTGCCTATTACCTCGAGAACCTCCACGGTGAACAACTTGCTCGACCATGGAAAGCTGAGAAACTCAAGCAATACTACAGTTAGACACTGTCCGCGACAGTACAACGTCGCGACCACGGGGGCGTGCAACGGTACATGTGCGACACCTCTATATAACACACGACGGCCAAAAACCACGAAGTGTGTGCGTGAGACTTTTTGGCCCGACGAGGAGGTCTCAATCGAGCTCCGTTGTCGACGTACCAATTAGGCAGAACACCCAGCTCGCGATGGGAAGTTCACGCCATGGAGCTAAGACCTTGACCGACGTCTTGGCCTCGTTGAAGGTCGGGGTACAACCCCCGACCAATCGACCAGCTCTGTCCGCGGTCGAGGATCATCAAAGTCGAGCAAACTCCCAAGGCGCCAGTGATCTCAACTACTTAGGCAAAAATAAGTAACGTATAAAATATCACACACGAACAAATCAATAAAGAGGCATAGCGAAGTATGAAAATCGGGCAAAGCCCTTAATACGAATGTTACATATATAAGCCCACAAGCTGGGCAAAAATAACCATTGTGCAAATATTACATCAAGTAAGCCCACAAGTCGAGCAAAAACAACAAAATGGCACGCAGACCAAGCAAAATATATCCCTACTCGGCGGCAGTCTCAGTGGCGTCCGGCCCACCTCCCTCGTTGGCATCTCCTCCTTGCCCGGGCGGCACTATCCGGCCGTCGACCACCTCGAAGTCAGCATCTGCCCCATCGGTTACCAGGTCGGGGTTTAGGACCCGAAGTTGCGCCACCGCATTCTGGAACCCTATGCCCGCAGTTTCAAGAGCATCATCCTCGGCTAGCCGGAGATCCTGCTCGAGTTTCCTGAGTTGGGCCACCAGTGCTGCTCGAGTGGTTAGGAGCCTATCCTCTTCGGTTTCGCCTTCGGCTTGCCGCACAGCATCCTCTAACTCGGCAACCCTCTCCTTGAGCCACTTCTCCTCTGCTTCCAGCTCGGTGATTCGGGCAAGGTGGCCTCTCTCCGCTTCCTCGACTTCCTTTAGCTTGGTCTCAGCCCGCTGCTGCTGCTCGCTTTGTTCTTTGTTCAGGTCCCTGCATTCCTTCAACTCTTTGTGCAGGTTGAGCATCTCAGCATCCAATTTCTCAAGCTTTTCTTGCAATCGAGAAAGTTCAGCAGCGGGGCGAGTCTCATCGTTCAGGACAATGGCAGTCGAGAAAAGCCGCATGACTGCAGACAGGTCCTCGAAGATCATTTTCCTCCTCGCTTCTGCGGCGGCCCCCAGCACAGCTTGGACTTCAGAGGGAGGGACGCGAGGATAGATGACTTCGGAGAAGAAGCGGGGCTTTTGATGGCATGGTGGGAGATCAAAGCTGGAAGGAGGCGGGGGACTGTCTTCATTGCCCAGGTCGACGATCTCTACGTTCGAAATCCGTTGTCGTTTCGGCGTCCCTTGAGCACCCGGAGACTGGCTCCCAGCATGAGGTGTCCGCCTGTCCGAAATCCCCGACACGGTCGCAGCCGACTGAGATTGGCTGGAACCCTCGGGCATCGCGGCGGAGGAAACACCCTCAGGCACGACCCCGGAAAGAGCAACCTCTTGACCCTTAGAAACAGATGCCTCTCCCCGGGCCTGCTCTTCCCGAGCCCTCTTCGCCTTCAACTTTTTGAGTCTCTCCTCGGCTCCAGCCATTTTTCCTGCAAAAAGAAAAGAAAACATTAGTAAGGCAAGGTATACATACGCGAGGAAGGATAAGATCGTGGACGTTTCACCACCTAATAACTCGACTGCTTCTTCGTCGGAGAAGGTTTCGAGCAGAACACGGGTATTGATCAAACGGCATTGTTTCTTCACCTGCCCGTCTACTCCCGTTATAGGCTGGTCGTCCAGCGTTTCGTGCTGAGCCTCGTTGAAGCTCTCGACGAACGCTACGATCTTATCATAAGCTGCCCGGTCGTCGACGTCCAGCTGATTATGTCTCACCTTGTATTTGTCAACCCCCTTTTTGAAGTGTTCCTCCGTCCAGTATAGGGGGAACCTCGGCTCCAGAACCTCCTCGGAGACGCCGTCGACCTCCCGGGTAACTTTCCGGTACAATGAGTGTATAGCCCCGAGGGTGACCGGATTCACGAAATAGTAGCGGAACTTAAAGTCCCGGACGGAATCTAAATACGTATGGAACAGAGCTTTGCTCTGCTTGAAGGACACCCATCCGTGTCATCCACCGGCCGACGACCTTTAAAGGTGGAATATTCGAAAGAAGAGGGACACTGCCGGAATGATCTTTAAGTACTTACATACGAGCTCGAAGGCCCGGATGAAGGCCAGCGAGTTCGGGTGAATCTGCGAAGGGGCCAACTTCAACCAGGCGAAGATCCCCTCTTGTAAGTCCGTGAAGGGCAGCCTCCACCCCGCCTTGTCGAACATGAATTCATATAACGGGATGCGCATTTCCCGGTAGGGCGAACATATCCGATGATGCTCCTCTGGGCGGAAAACCTTCCAGGATTTGTCGGACCCGATGAGCCTGTGCTCGACGGTGCAGAACGCGTCGTCCATGTCTTTGTAGACGAAGATAGACGATATCTCCAGGGCTTCTTCGCAGACCCACTCCTCGAGCGGGCGCTCCTGTGCGAAAGCCACGTGAGCCATAGGGGATTCGGGTTGGTCGTCTTCTTCGAAAGATCCTACGGCCACCTTCGCAGCCAAATCGTCCATTTACCTAAAAAGCATAAGGAAACGGTGAATTCGATGGGTCATATCAAATTCACCCCTCCACCGTTGTTCAAGCGAACGGGCGAGGAAGGGGCAAGGCTCTCTCGGTTCCCCGACATAACCGGCCGAGGATCAACATGTTCACCGGGGAACTCATCGCCTCCCCGGAAGATTCTGCCCCCGTGTTCCCATGACGCTAATGAAAAGAGTAATTATTGGGAACCCCGAGACATTCAACGTGTCCCCGACATGTTCATCCCTGGTCCCCGAAATATTCAACAAAAGCGGGTGAAATCCTTAGCACCCCCTCTTTCAACAGCTAAAGATTCCCGTCGTATTCGCCAGGAATCCTCTCATTTCTCGTGGGAACATCATCAGTTCACCAAGGAAATGCTATACACTAGTTGAAATTAAAGAAAAACGCAAGAGAAAGGTCAGTTTTGGAGCAAGTACCTTGTAAGCGGCGGTTTATGGTTCTGGCACCGAGTTTCCGGCGGTTTACGGCGGCGAACGGCTGCTGTAGAAGAGATTAAGTTTCCGGCACGGAGTGTCCGGCGGCTAACGGCGGCGAACTGCTGCTGTAGAAGGTAGAGAAAGAATGAGAGGGATTGTTGAGAGAGAAACGGAAAAGTGGGAAATGAACGAGGGGAGCAGCTTTTATAAGCGATTCTCGCGGAACTCGAGGGGCATAGGGCACTCGAGTGCACTACCCTAGCCAGCCGCCCTAGCCTCCCTAGGTAATAATGGCAGGAAACACGTGGCACACATGCAGCCGCTCATCTTTCCACGCGTGTCGTTTCAGTTCTCAACAACGTTTCGAATCTGAAACCCCTCATCTCCCCGGCGCTACGACCAAACACAGCTGCCCGATGCCCGACTTAGGTACGACTGGGGAAACGTCGAGCACGAGAATGGCCTCCTCGATTCCTCTCTTGGCGTATCCCCGACATACCAATAACCCTTAAGTCATTACTCTGACATCTCAGAGCAATGACTTGGGGGGCTCCTGTTCTGGACTGGGCCGAGGCTGTCCAACAGTCGAGCAGGCCCAGCCCATACAGCCTGGGGAAGCCCAATAAGGCCCTTCTGCAAGACACGTGACTGCCACGTGCAAGCCACAGTCTCGCCGGGCACTTAAGATGTGTCGGGCACTTGGGACAATCGAAGAGGACGTCCTGCTGAGAGGTTACACCTCAACAGTATAGCTTCTCCCTGCGAGAATGCTACACATCACTCCTCGACGACCATGGCTCCTCCCCGCGAGGCCATGTCCGTCCACGGGCATCGTCTATCCTCGACGCATATGGCTCCTCCCCGCAAGGAGTATGCAGGATTCACATCTCCTCGACCACACGAGGCTCCTCCCCCGCGAGGAGCACCCAACGGTCCACCCCGCGTGGACACGTTCCAAGTAACCTCCCACTTCCGAAAGATTCGGTCTGCCCTACTTTCGGAAACCTAGGAGCAGTTACTCTAGGGCGAAGACCACGTGCTGGTCTTCACTACTACACGTAAGCCCTAGCAGTTACTTGGAGTGGGCCTAGTTGATCCAGCCCATTGCAGGTAACCGTTGGCCCCGCGCTGGGGGATCTCTATAAATACCCTCTCACTTGAGAGGGTCAGGTTGGACACTTTCTTCCTACTATTCACACTTTCTGTATTTGCTGATATTCTGTACACTCTCTCACTTGAGCGTCGGAGTACCTTGCAGGTACACCCCCCCCCCCCCCTCCGTCGCCTCTCATCACCATCGGAGCTGCTGTTCCAGACGCCGTTGGCCACTATCACTGTCTGATCCAGGTACGATCATATATATATATATATATATATATATATATATATATATTCTAATTCAACTTAAAGAGAAAAGTGTTGCAGAGTTTAGGGATGTCGGAGCACTAATGGTATTAATGTTCTAAGATCACAAGAGATAAGACATCACATCTCCATCCAAAACTTTAAGGCATTAGATATATGAGTCTCTTTTATTAATTCAAGATTCTACTCATTCATAAAAAAAATATGAAATTTAACCAACACATGATTAGCTTCTGCTCCCTCACCAAGTCGAACCATGACTTTGATATCATTTGGAAGGGAGGCCGAGAAAGTCGGGAGCAAAAAATTTTCTAAGAGAGAGAGAGAGAGAGAGAGAGAGAGAGAGGTCACATCTCCATCCAAAATCTTAAGGCATCAGATATATGGGTCATTTTTCATATAACTCTAACATTTCACTCATTCATATGCGATGTGGGACTTAACCACTCACACCTGCATCCAACAAACCCGCCATTAAGTGCGGGTGGTTAAGACCCACATTAACTTGAAATAGTGGAAATATTGGATTTAAGAGAGAGAGAGAGAGAGAGAGAGAGAGAGAGAGAGAGAGAGAGACTCATATAGTTGATCATATTATTGATGTCTTAAAATTTTGGATGTTTTTCTTTTTTGTGGTCATGACGCATAGCATTTGACACAAATGTGAACATGAATATATTGAATACAATAGTATAAAATGTTAAGCTTTGATTGGGTAGATTAATAACTAACTATGAGTTAGTTAGTTAGTTAATTTTACTTGTTACTTACTATGCAAGTAACTCATGTTTTGTATATAAACATTTGTTTATTGTAATGCAAATCAAGTCTTTCCCATTATAACTTGTCGTATATAAAGCACTAGTTAGTGATCCTTGTGTGTACTCAATATCAATCTAAGAAACACATTTCTTGATCCTAGGCGGGAAAGGTAGTGAAGTTGATCAACTTCATCCTCTTTGTGTCCTGTTCATATTTTTTAAGCTTTTTCCATAGCGGATTCTTCAAATTTCTTGACCCCTGTAATCCCAAAATTCGACAGCTTTTATGATCGTTGGGCCTTGCTCATGGAAAATCTCCTTCGATCCAAAGAGTATTTGGAGTTATTCAAGAATGGTGTGACGGTTGCACAACCAGATGCAACATAGAAGTAAAGATAACTCGCAGGTGAAAACATACTCAAGGATCTTAAAGCCAATAAATATTAGTTTCAAGCAATTGATCGAATAATTCTTGAAAATTTTCTAACACGCGAATAGACAAAAGATATATGGGATTCCATGCGCAGAAAACATCATGGTTCTCTGAAGATGAAGAGGGCTTAGTGGAAACATCGTTGGGCCTATCAAACTTGCATCAAATGGTGGAAACATGTACTTCATAACTTTCACACATGACTTTAGTGGGAAAACTGGATTTATTTCCTTCATGAGAAAGCTGGTTCTTTTGATGTCTTCAAACAATTCAAAGCACTAGTAGAAAAGAGTTAGGTCAATACATCAAGTGTCTTAGTACAGATATAGGGGTGAGTTTACATCCAATGTTTTTTCTTATTTCTACATTCTTCATGGCATCAAGAGACAAATAACAACTTCCTATACTCCACAACAAAACGGAGTATCTCAAAAGAAAAATAAAACCTTGATGAATGTGATCAGAAGTATGATGTCAAGTAGAAATGTCTCTAAGAGATTTTGGCCTGAAGCATCTAATTGGGCAACATACACACTCAATAGAAGTCATACCCTATCAGTAAAAAAAACATGACTCAAGAAGAAGCATGGAGAGGTGTGATGCCCTCGGTCCATCATTTTAAGGTATTTGGATGTGTAAAGTTTGTGCACATCCTTGATATGAATAGAAAGAAGCCAGATGTGAAGAGTACAAAGTGTGTTCACTTAGGATTAAGTTAAGAATTCAAGGCCTACAAGCTCTATTACCCAATCAACAATAAGATCTTCATAATCAGGGATATGGTCATTGAAAAGTCCAAAGGATGGGAGTGGAGCAAGAATGACAAAAAGGAGAAGGATCATTCAACTAGCAATGTTAATGCAAAAGAATTAGGCATTGAAAATGAGGAAGATGAAGTGCATATTGAGAACAAAAATGACCTTCAAGAGGAAGAAAATAATATAGAAAACACTAGTGAAGATAGTGCAACTATAAAAGAAGGCGATACTCAAACACATAAGCAAGGAGATTTTGCATTAAGACCAAGAAGAAGACCACCCTACCTAGATGACTATGTAACAAACATAGAAAGTGAAAAGGAAGAGCAATTGCACAACCTATCACTCTTATGCAATAGAAATTATCAACTTAATTATGAATAAATAGTTAAGCATGAAAAATGGAGAAAGACTATGGATATTGAAATACAAGCAGTCGAAAGGAATGGAACATGGAGTCTTGTCAATCTTCACCAAGTGCTAAGAAGATTGGATTCAAGTGGATATGCAAAACCAAATGCAATGAAAAGGGAGAGGTAGAGAAGTACAAGGCAGAACATGTAGCTAAAAGGGACTCCCAACAATATGGCATATATTACACTATAGTCTTTGCTCATGTGGCAAGAAGGGATACTATAAGAACTGTTCTAGCACTTGCTTGATGTCAAAAGTGCCTTTCTACATGGTGAGCTAATAGAAGATGTCTATGTTGAAAAACCTCTAGGTTATGGGAAGGGGGCAAGGAAAAAATGAATAAATTGAAGAAGGCCCTTTATGGCCTAAGGCATGCACCAAAGGCTTTGTATAGCAAGATTGAGACATACTACATTCAAAAGAAATTGGAAAAATGTCCCCCATGAATACGCATTGTTTGTGAAGCAGAGTGAGGGTAAAATCTTAACAGTCAGCCTATATGTAGATGATCTCATCTACACAAGCAACAAATAGCAAATGTTTGAAGGATTCAAAGAATCAATGAGAAAGATGTTTGCCATGACATATATTGGAAAAATGAGGTACTTTCTTTGTGTAGAAGTAAATCAAGATAACACATGAATCTTCATATATCACCAGAAGTATGCAAATGAAATTCTCGCAAGATTTGGCATAGATCATTGTAACAATGTTTGTAATCCCATTGTCCTAGACTGCAGGTTGACAAAAGATGAAAATGGGAGGCCAATTGATGCCACAAAATTTAAGAAGTTGGTGGGAAGTTTGATGTACATGCTAGCCATTATACCTAACCTTGCTTATTCAGTGTGTTTGGGAGCAAGATACAGGAAAAGGCTAACTGAAATTCATCTAGTTGCAGCAATGAGAATCCCCATGTACCTAAAAGGGTTTGCACACCTTGGAATCTTGTACAAGATGGCAGATAGTATGGTGCTACAACGATTGACTGATTTAAACTATGAAGAGGACACTGATGATCAAAAAATAACCACAAGATATGTCTTCTTACTTGGATTTAGCTCTATTTCATGGCCCTCGAAGAAGTAGTCAATTATAACACTTTCAACTACTGAAGCAGAACTGTTGTTGCAGCTTCATATGCATGTAAAGGACTGTGGCTTTGAAGTGTTCTTCATCAACTTGGGCAAACTCAAAAGCAGGTCACAATCATGTGGTGTGACAATATCTCTACAATTAAGCTATTAAAGAACCTTGTTATGCATGGAAGGTATAAACACATGGATATGAGGTTTCACTTTCTTGGAGATTTAACCAAGGAATGAACCATTGAGTTGAGTCATTACAATAGTGAAGAACAACTTGTTGATGTGTTGACTAAACCTATAAAGTTAGAGTCAATTTGCAGGCTGATAGCAAAGCATGGAGTGTGTTCTCTTGAATCCATGTAACTAGGGTGTGTTGTAGGTTGTGTTGTTTTGATTCAATGATTAATTTGTTGTAATTTGACTTGTATGTTCAAATTAGGGGAGTGTTTGTTAACCTTTGATTGGTTAGACTAATTACTAACTAAGAGTTAGTTATTAGTTAGTTAGTTGAGTTTACTTGTTACTTACTATGCGAGTAACTTGTGTTTTGTATATAAATCTTTGTTGATTATAATGAAAATCGGGCCTTTCCCATTCTGACATAAAATATACGTTCTCTAATCACTATTATAAATAAAATAAAATAAAGTTAAAATTTATTGTATAATTATTATATCTGACTTATATAGATCAAATATATCAATTATTCAATAAACCTAAAATATAAATTTGTGCTTATAATAGTAATCCGAATAGTATATAGTTCATACAATTTCAAATTTTGATTTTTATTTTATATACAATTTTGATTTCATTTTCCTTCCTCGGTATATTTATACGTTAACATATACTCTTTTATTAATTAAATTTTATACCGATTTCATCAAGTTATGTGAATCACTTCTAAATATAATAGCATCCTTATAAATTTTTTAAAAAAAAAGTGTTGAAAATAGAGTGTGTTAAAACATGTGTTAGATAGTCTAATTAGAGCATACATATTCATTCCATTCATTTAGATTCTTTAAATGAACCATATTAATTTTTTATATTATTTTACACTTTTCAATTATTTAAATAATTAATTTCTATTTTCTAAATATTCATTCAACACATAAATACTTTAAAATGAATTCCACAATATACCACAATACACTTTTCATTTAATAGTATATATATTTTGAATCCAAATTATGTGAGAAAAAACGTTTCTTACTGCAACAACATTGCTATATAAAAGAATATACAACTCAGTCAAATATCAAAAGAATCATGACAGAGTTACTTGGGTATCAATGAAGAAATGGCACAAAAGTGCCGATAATGGTGCCCTTGTATGCTAGTTTATGATGATGTATTTCTAGAAAAAGATGTGCTAAAAATACTCGACTTTCAATACTCTAAAGCACTTGCTTTTTTATAGAGTAGATTCCACTTTGAATCTTACATAAACTCAATTTAGGAGTGATCAATCTACCGGTTTAGATTGATATCGTGTTCAAAATTTAAATCCGACATAAATTACAATTGTATTCTAAAGGTTTAATTTTGACCAATTAAATTTTTATTTTTGACGGATTTAATTATATCTGTTTGGTGGATAAATCGGGTCGATTTAATATTTATTTAACTAAATTCATAAAATGGTCCATTTTTTATAAAATTCTCACATTCAATTTTAAAATTAAAAAAAAAAAACTATCAAAATTTTAGAATAGTCCAAAAATGAATTATTTGTTTATTATTGAAAAAAATTTATTACTACGTGATAAAATTTCCAATATTATTTGACGTTAATTTTATCAATAACATACTTTAAATCATAGACTAATTTCGGTTGAATTCGATTTTCGACGAATCCAAAATAATCATCTGATTCTGGCCAATGCAACTCTATACTACTAAATTAAACAGTTAGATCAACACAACATCCGACTCAACCTGATCTATTTGCATAAAACAAAGAATGAGTCGATCGATTTCAATTGATCGGTTAAAATTTGTCCACTCCTATAACTGAATCCATGAGTTTCATGGATATTAAAAAAAATGTTAAAAGAGAATGTTCCTAATACCCAGTTTTTCAGAAATAATCAAACCAATTTTTGACATTTTAACTGTTTTTAAAAATTAAAAAAAAAAACAGTTGTTTATTTCAATAGTCTATTATTATCTCTTTATTAGCAAGTAAGATTATTATTATCGCTCAATTAACAAATAAAATAAATACAAAATTCAAAACATACGAATATAAATTCTTTTCACATAGTAAACAAATCTTAAGTAAATGTTTGATTTCAATTTTAAAGGAACTAAAATTAATTTTAGAGACATTTGATATATGGTTGTTGATTTTGACTTTATAATTAATTATAACATGAATATAAAAATTTGAGATTTAGGTTTTAGAATTTATTTTTTAATTCAATTTTATTATTCGACTTATACAAATATATTTAAATATTTAAATATAAATTATTTTAATTTCAATCAATTTAACATAATATATTCCAATCAATATTTGAAAGCAAACTCGCAAATCATCCACATTTGAAGTATTTCCGTCTTAAATTATAAGACATTTTAGACATTTCACACAACTTAAAAAACACGATTAATTTTAAATGAGAAAGAAAGATCATATACTCTAAACCTAAACACAAATTGTATTGAAATTATAAAGTGAGTTGAATAAATTTTTCTATGACTATAATTTGAACGAGAGGGAGGGCGTATGTAAGTAGATAAAAAGTGAGATCGTCCACTTTTGAGGTAGGTAAATAGATATAAAGTGAATAAGCAAATTGGTTTACAAAATTGTAAACAATAACATCAATTAAATTAAGGGAAAAAAATTTTTCATCTCTAAAGGTTCTCCCAAATTCTTGGTAAAAAGTCAAAAATGATTTCTATTTTTGGAGATATATTTTCGAACATACCGTTTTTTCATAAATATATAACACACATCAAAAATATATAACACGTTTAATTAAATATATAACACGCATCAAACCCTCCCTCTTATCCTTTTTCATTTTCTAAAATTTTTGAGATAATCGCATTGGATCTCGTGAGCAACATTCTTGCAATCCGTTTTTCAAGGGTCGACGCTACATCTACTTCAATCTTTCCAATCCCAACTCACACCACTTATTACATTCAATATTTTTCATCCTCATCAACACTTTTTTGAGTAAGTTTCTCATTTAATTTTTTTTTAGTTTTGATTAATGTATTAGGTAAAATAGTTTGTTTTAAATGCATTAGGTATTAGTCACATTCGAAATAGGTAGTTGTTAGAGACATGCACTTTCAGTTGGTTGCATTTTGGGTTGTTAGGGAAAGACTAGTATGTGTTTCTGCCATTGTTAAGAAACACGGGCTTATTCGGAGATGCATCTCTAAATTGTTTCCTTACTGATTTTCGGCGATGCATGTCCGAAAATGTTCTGATATGTCATGTTCTCATTTTTGTCAAGAAAAATGGCTGCAAACAACACTAACAGATTTAGACTCGGTCATGAAACCCAACACGCGTCTGTTTGACGTGAGAGGGCTAGACTTCAAAATGAGCAGGTCAAGGCTAGGCAGAGAACCTTCCCAAGGCCTCTGGGGAAGCATCAACTTCTAGGAGCCACCTGTCACAGGGGGCCCTCATCCCAGGGGCACGTCTACCCTGCTCATGAAGACCGAGAGGAAGCTCCTATTGCACATGATGGAATCCCTGCACCTGCAAGCCCTTATCCAGGAGGGCCCTCTGACACCTCTTTACCGATATACTATAAAGATCATGTTGGGCATGTTTGGGCCGAAGAGGTATATTTTTTAACGGTTGTTATTTATATCTTTTAAACAATTTCCCTGCGACTGATGTTATTATATTTTTTAACAAGAGCGTGAATGTTTGAAGTTTGTTAACCACAGCTGAAAAATTTTACAGCTTTATCAGCCTAAGATTGATTGGTTCCAAAGTGTCATTTGATACTTCGGTCTTGTCGGCCTGTGTTGCCCCGAGTACAATACCATTTAGCCATGGCATGCAGGGGGCTTTTGCTGAGAGACGGCATAAAGAAACGTAATCTTTTCACTTCCCCGTTGGAGAGATGACAATTACACTAGATGATGTCGCTTACCTTCTACACCTTCCCATCAAGGGGAAAGTTACTTGATCATTTCAGGATATGGTGGTCATTTATTTGGGAGTTGACCCAATGGATGCCCTGATGCAGTGTGAGAGTGGAACTAGATTCTGCCTGTTTGGTATACTTGTACTCCAAACTTAACGAAGGTTATATTTGAATGACAAGAAAATGACAAACTCGTGCACCCTACTGACGGTAATTTCATTAGCCACAATTAATTTTAAAAGCATTATTTTTAGCCTTGTTACAAATACTTTTTTCTTATTAATTTTCAGGGATGGATCATATCTCACTTTCACCACATACATGGGTTTGATCTTGTGGTATAGTAGACTGAGGACTGGCCACGTGCTTGCATGTATTGCTTGCGCAGAGGGAATGATGTTGTGCAGTCGTTCCGTGTGTATAGTGATCGGGCTCAACATGATGACATCGAGTCTGCCGGAGTGATGCATGCGTCAATTTGGATATGTGCAGATCATTTTGAAATCCCCCTTTGAGTTTGCTCCTAACAGCATCATCGGCAGACATCTTGATGACATGTTGGCGGATTACGAGATTCAGTTGGTACTAGAGGAGTATCAAAGTATGTCATCCATAATTCAGCGGTCTTATGTGGACAATTACATGACTTGATTCTATAGTGTGTCACACCCTGTCATGACACCAGACGCTCTTGGACATCAACCTAGGCCTACTCGTGAGGAGATCTTGGAGAATGAGTAGGTCAGGGATGACCATGCCATTAATGTGTTGTCGATGATGCAGTTACCCTCGCGCGTGTCATTCTTACTGAGTCACTCAATGCCTTGGGTTACTGGCAGCAGAGGAGGAGCTGGGGGTTAGGATTAGGCATATACAGTAGGTTATGCTTTTTTTTATATTTTAGGATGTTTTAGTTTTATTTTTCATACTTCGAGAACAATATTTGTAATATTATGGGATGTTTTTTTAATAAATTCATTACTTTCCTCTATGATGTTCGTGTTTATTAATTTTTTAATCAAATTATGACATTGTTAAATTAAAATGACTTTTGATTCCAAAAAAAAAATACAAAGTTAGGACAATAGTTCAACCCAAGATGCATGCACTTAAGATTTCAGATATGCAAATCCGAAATAAGGTTGTTTAAAATAACTTAAAATGCACTTTTAAAAATGCATCTCCGAACATACCTCATAAAAATTCGAAGATGCATCTCTGGATACCATAAAAAATTTGCAAAACATGAATTGTGGATGCTTGATTTACAAAGGGTAATGTGATTAAAGATGCGCTCAGAGATACATCTCTGAAACACCTGAAGACAATTTTAGATTTTCAGATGTGTGAAACTCACCATATAAGTGAGAAAAGAAACTCCCTAAACTAATCATTCTTTTTCTCAAACAAAAAATGCATCATAAACCTGCAATATTGTCCTGTCAAATTAGCTCAGCTGATAATTGTGCAGGAACATCATTGATAAGAGTGCGGGTTCAAACCCACGATATCCTACATGTTCACCTTTTAAAGGTGAATTTCAACTGTTAGATACTTGACAAAAAAAAAAAGCATCAATGACTAATTATCAACAATTGCGATCATGGACTAATTTGAGAATAATTTTTCCAAATTAATTAAGACCTCAATTTCTTGGACCAACATTAATTCTAATGTATTGCCTTAGACAAAAGATCAACTTAGAAGAATCACATATTTTATTAATGTGTCTCTTCACAAACCATGATTGTAGATGGTAATAGAGAACTATTTTGAATAATATTTTATATTTTTATGATTTATTTTTCCAATTGCAAAAATCAATTACTAGTATACTCGGTCAATAGGCATAATATATATGCACAGCTCACCTAAAATGCAACTCCTAGTAAATAGGAGTATAACAAAATACAGTAATAAAGAAACAATAGAAATTGGCATGCACGTCAAATTACGATAAATTAGAAAACTGAAACCTTAAAGAAAATTACTACAATAACATTCATTCCAACTCCATTCCCAATGGTGCTTCTATTAGGGGAAGCATTTCATTCTCTGCAAAGTCACCAACAGAAAAACTTGAAACCTCTTCGAATTGATTTATTTAAATTTATTTACTGGCATAAGTTTTATAAGATTTGAGAAAACTTTTCGACTTATTTAACCTATGCTTTGAATCCAGTAAGGGACCCTTTATTACCTGTCTTTCGACTTCAATGGCTGATGCAGCTAACCTGAGCTTCAAAATTGATCTGTCTTGCTCACAATTTTCTGTCTCTGTATCTAACAATATATACAGTGAATAATATTCAAAAACAGAAATTATCCAACACACAACTATTACAGTTTTGATAAAAATTATAAGAACCATCACTAAACAAAAACAAGCAACCTAGATATTACTTTATCCTTTCACCAATAGAATGTTAGTTGTCAAGCCAAAAAGGTTGGGTATCTACATCAACACTCTAATGCTCAAGTTAGTTCAGGTATATAAGTGAAAATGATTCTACTGAGCTCATGTTAAACAGTAGAGGCATTGTTAACGTCTATTTGTTAGAGTTTGTCTCCCACTACTTTAAAGGAGTTCCCGGGTCGTGTGATAGGAACTTAGTTTTAATTGGAAATGCTTACTGGCAATGATTGGGAGATCATCCCTATTAGTAATAGTCTTTGGAAAATCCAAGATTCAAAATCCATATATGAATAACAAGGAGTAGACTCTCCCTTGTATGATTTATTTTCCTTACAATAAAATTTACAGACTCAAATCACTTAAGTTTATTTTCCACCATATTTTCTACTATAGGTGATATCCTAACCCTCTCTCTAATATTATCATTTATAATCTTATCTCTTCTAGTTTTACGACGCACATTCAATGCAACATCTTCATCTATACTACACTTACTATATTTTCATGTTGGTTCTTAACCATTTAACATTATGTCTGGAACAACATTGCAAGTTCTACTATTGTCCGATAAAACTTTCCTTCAAATTGAGCGGTATTTATGTAACATAAACCTCTGAAGCCCTCCTCTATTTCAACCACTCAGCTTAAACTCAATGTTTTACATCTCCTTCTAATTCTCCATCGTTTGGTATTATGGACTCGTAATATTTAAAATCGTGTAACTTGTGACATGATATGGTTTTCAACTTTCACCTTTAAGTTAGAAACGTTTCTCTTTTTGTTAAACTTACATTCCATATACTTTGTCTTACTTCTGCTTAGGCAAAAGCCATATGTTTCTAACCATCGTCTTCAATTCTACAACCTCTCATTTAAATCCTCCTTCTACCCTCCAAGTAGGATTATATCATTTGAAAAAAGCGGACATCTCGGTGTCAGCTTAAACTCAATGTTTTACATCTCCTTCTAGTTCTCCATCGTTTTGTATTATGGACTCGTAATATTTAAAATCGTGTAACTTGACACATGATATGGTTTTCAACTTTCACCTTTAAGTTAGAAACGTTTCTCTTTTTGCTAAACTTACATTCCATATACTGTCTTACTTCTACTTAGGCGAAAGCCATACGTTTCTAACCATCGTCTTCAATTCTACAACCTCTCATTTAAATCCTCCTTCTATCCTCCAAGTAGGATTATATCATTTGAAAAAAGCGTACATCTCGGTGTTAGCTCTTGTGTGTACATCCAAAATAAATGTAAAAAGGTAAGGGCTTAAGGATTGTTGATATTTGTAAATATATATAGTGTTAAGAATATTTGTATATAGAATAGTTTCACATCGACTATATCATGTAATTAGTTGTAATCTATCTATATATAATAATGTCTCCGTAGTGCTTTTCAAAACACACGGTTTATTCATATGTCTCTTAGTTTCTTGTATTTCAACATGGTATCTAGAGCCTACTAAGAGGCAATTCTTTCTTCGCCGTACTTTACCCGGTTGACCTATTGTCTTCCGGTGAGAAATTTTTATTTTTTTTTGCAAACCGTGTTGTCACTCTGGTTTGCCTCTCACTTTTCAAAAATTCTTCGGTAACCGCCTTGCCGCCACTGCCGCCGTTACCGACCCCACCATTCAACTCGCCGTCTTCCGATCCGGTCGTCGCCTTTTTTCCGCCGCTGCCCCAGCGCGTCCGGCGGCTGATTCCGGCCGTTTTCCTGCCGGTCTACCCGCTTCTCCCCACCCATTCCAGATCCGACCTCTGTTTTACTTTCCGACTCACGGAAAACGGTGCTTAAGTGCAAACAGCCCTGATTTCACTCCGTTTTTTTGTGTCATTAAACCATGGGAGACGCTGATTCTGTGTCGTTTACTAAAGTTCCGCTTATCCCATGTGAAAAACTAACCGGATCAGCAAACTATAACATATGGGCTCGTGCTGTCGATATGTGGTTTCATGGTCAGGGATATGAAGATCACCTAACCACACAATTGAGTAATGTTGCCGCCGCCAAACTCGTTAAATGGAAGAAAACTGATGCCTCTCTGCTTACCGTGTTATGGTTCTCCATAGCACCTAACCTCCAAGCGCAGTATCAAGCCTTCTCCACTTGCTATGAGGTTTGGGAAAAGGCGAAGAAAGTCTTCTCCAACGACGTTCATTGTCTATACAGTGTCATCCTCAAACTCGACACACTGAAGATGGAAAATATGGATATGCAAACATATCTGAGTAAGCTTGATGCCTTGAAAGCAAGTTATGCAACCCTCATGCCGTACGCAAAAGATGCAACAGCTCATGCCGAACAACAGAGTAAATTTTTCATGGTCATGGCACTTAAAGGACTACCATCCGAACTCGACTCCGTTCGTAACCAGATTTTATCAGGTACTACTGTTCCTAACTATGATGCAGTTAGTGAACAACTGTTGCGCTTGGCTACACCTCATGCGTTTGGTCCGATTTCCCCTCCATCTACTGTTGCTCCAACACCAGGTGACACTGCTGCCCTCGCATCTCTTGGCAACAATCAAAATCGCCCTCGAGGAGGGTCATCCAACTTCAAACCTCGTCCCAAGTGTGACCATTGTAACCGGATTGGACATACTATCGACCGTTGTTGGAAGCGACATGGCAAACCCCCACGCCAGGTAAATGCAGCTCAAAGTGACAACCCAGACTCTATGCAGACTTCACCTTCTATTCAGAACCCAACGCCAAGCTACGAGGATTTTCTCAGGTGGTGTCAGACTAATCAGATCTCTAGTTCCACTGCTTCGGTTGCACACACTGGTAATTCATCTGTTTGCTTCTCTCAATCATCTCCTCTTGGTCCTTGGGTCCTCGATTCTGATGCGTCTGATCATGTTACTGGTAATAAAGGTCTTTTTTCTTCCCTCTCTACCTCTGGTTTCTTACCCATTATAACTGCCGCAAATGGTTCTCAAACCCAATCCCAAGGGATTGGTACTGTTCAAATTTTACCATTTCTCTCTGTTACTTCTGTCCTATATGTACCTCATTGCCCATTTAATTTACTGTCAGTCAGCCGTTTAACTCGTTCCCTTAATTGTTCTATCACCTTTACTAATAGTAATGTTACTCTGCAGGATCGGAGTTCGGGACAGACGATTGGCGTCGGATGTGAGTCTCAAGGCCTCTACTACTTCTCTACGTCATCTACCACATGCTCCACCACAAATTCTCCACTCATTATACATGCGCAGTTAGGTCATCCAGGTCTTCCCAAGCTACAAAAGTTGGTGCCCAGTTTATCCAAATTATCCACTTTACATTATGAGTCTTGTCAGTTAGGGAAACATACTCGTAGTCACTTTTCCGATCGAGTCAATAAACGGGTTGCGTCCCCTTTTGCTTTAGTTCACTCCGATGTTTGGGGTCCCTCACGTACCGTGTCTACTTTTAAGTCTAGGTATTTTGTAACTTTTATTGATGATTTTTCACGTTGCACGTGGCTATTTTTAATGAAGAACAAATCTGAATTGTTTTCCATTTTTGAACAATTTTATCGAGAAATAAGAACCCAATTTGGTTTGTCTATTCGTACCTTAAGAAGTGACAATGCACGTGAATATTTATCCCAACAATTTCAAACATTTATGTCATCCAATGGTATTTTGCACCAAACATCTTGCCCTCATACACCCCAACAAAACGGGGTAGCCGAACGCAAAAATCGGCACCTCGTAGAAACCTTTCGGACCCTACTTCTCCATGGTAATGTTCCTCTCCGATTTTGGGGAGATGCGGTGCTCACGGCATGTTACCTCATAAATCGCATGCCCTCATCTGTCCTTAATAATAAAATCCCTCATTCAATCCTGTTTCCAAATTCTCCACTCCACCCAACTCCTCCTCGAGTCTTCGGGTCGACGTGTTTTGTACACAATCTCTCCCCTGGTCTTGATAAACTATCAGCTCGATCATTAAAGTGTGTCTTTCTTGGCTATCATCGATCCAAAAAGGGGTATCGTTGCTACTCACATACTCTACAACGATACCTCGTATCCGCCGATGTTACCCTTTTCGAGTCTATTCCATATTTCGAGTCCAGCCAAGTAACTACGGAACCTCTACAAGAAAGTATTCCCACACCCCTTCCGGAAGTCCCATTTGTCATTATCCCCCATCATTCTAGGGAACCTGACCCACTAGATACCCCTACGGTTGACCCCCCTACTCCTCGCCCACTTCAAACATATCAGCGTCGTCGCCCAACGTCTGTTGTACCTGTCCCTGAAGTCGTACCTGTCCCTGAAGTCGTATCTGTCCCTGAAGTCGTACCTATCCCTGAGGTCACTACGGACTCTCCTCCGACGCTCTCGCCATCACCGGATCCGATCCTGCAACCTGAGTCTGATCTTCCGATTGCCCTTCGAAAAGGTATACGTCAAACACGAAATCCTTCTCCACATTATATTGATTTATGTTATCATCGTCTTTCCCCTTTGCAGTATACTTGTTTGTCTTCTTTGTCTTCTGTTTGTATTCCTAAAACTCCAGGTGAAGCATTATCTCACCCTGAGTGGAGGCAAGCAATGATTGATGAAATGTGTGCTCTTCAAAGCAGTGGTACCTGGGAACTAGTTCCTCTACCCCATGGAAAATCTTTAGTAGGTTGTCGTTGGCTTTATACAGTGAAGGTTGGTCCAGATGGTAAGATTGATCGATTTAAAGCTCGCTTGGTAGCTAAAGGATACACTCAGATTTTTGGGTTGGATTATAGTGATACCTTTTCGCCTGTAGCCAAGATGGCATCTGTTAGACTTCTTCTAGCCATTGCAGCCATTCGACATTGGTCTCTTCATCTAATAGAGAGTAGTTGTTATGCAACGTGTCATTGATCTGTTACAGCTATATGCCAGCTGTACAGTTAGTTAGATCTAAGGCTACTATATATACCATGCCTTTGTACTCTTTCAATCTAAGATCAATATATGAGATTTTCATCTTTCTTCTTTTCTCTCTCTCTTATGGTACTGTATCATGGTATCTAGAGCTTCTTCTTTTCTGATCCAGTAATCTTCATTCATGGCGTCACCGTTTCGCAGCGACGGCGCCTTTCCTTCCGCTCACGTCAAGCTCTCCGTTAAGCTTGATGATAAAAATTTCAAACAGTGGAAGCAGCAAATCGATGGAGTTGTGCGTGGCCACAAGCTTCAACGCTTTGTCACTGTTCCGGTGATTCCGCAGCGTTCGCCGGTGACTTCTGATCCGAATCTTAGTGAAGTCACTGATGCGTATCTTGATTGGGAGCAACAGGATGCTCTTGTCTGCACGTGGCTTCTCTCCACGATTTCTGACTCGCTTCTTCCCAAACTTGTGGATTGTACTCACGCGTGGCAGGTTTGGACGGAAGTTCACCGCTACTTCGCCGTGCAGCTCACGACGAAGGCTCGTCAGCTACGATCTGAACTTCGCCGTCTTTCCAAAGGTAATCTCAATATTGAAGCGTTCATGGCGCGAGTCCGCGAAATCAATGAATCGTTGATTTCAGTTGGAGATCCTGTTCCGATTCGTAATCTAATTGAGATTGTGCTGGATGCGCTTCCTGAGGAGTATGATTCGATTGTTGCGGCTGTCAATAGTAAGGAAGATCTCAGTACGTTGGAGGATCTTGAATCCAGTCTTCTTGCTCATGAGTCTCGATTGGAGAAACACAGGAAAGCGATTCTCACTGAACCTGTTTCTGTCAATCTAACGCAGGTTCCGTCGTCTGAATCTTCTTCTCCTGCTGACTCTGTTTCGCAAGCTTCTGACTCCTTTCCAACTGGTACTAGTCACGTTAATGCTCACGCAGAAAGCAGTGGTTACAACAGAGGAGGTCGTTCAGGGCGTGGTGGCGGTCGTTTTGGTCGTAACGGCGGTCGTTTTGGCAAAACTCAGTGTCAAATCTGTCGCAAAAGTGGACACGATGCCTCTGTTTGCTACTACAGGTACACTCAGTCCTCTTCAAAGCCGTTTCCACCGCAACAAGCTCCCTTCAATCCATTTCTGGCGAATGCTCGTCCTGTGTATGCTCCTGTCTTTGGTTATTCCTCACCTAGACCAGCTGCACCACGACTTTCTCCTCCTCAAGCCTTTGTGGCTAGTTCTGATCCCAACTTCAGCAACCAATGGTGGTATCCTGACTCAGGTGCCTCACACCATGTTACACCTGACTCTTCCAACGTGCCTGATGCTCAATCTGTGACTGGTTCTGAACAAGTCTTCATGGGAAACGGCCAAGGTTTGTCCATTAACTCTATAGGTTCCATGAAATTTCCCTCCTCTCATCTGTCTCACACACCTCTCATACTTCACAACTTACTTCTTGTTCCTCACATCACCAAAAACCTCATCAGTGTAAGTAAATTTGCACAAGATAACAAAGTTTTCTTTGAATTTCACCCTTCCTTTTGTCTTGTCAAATCTCAGGGTTCTTCTGAGGTGCTTCTTCATGGTATTGTTGGAGATGATGGTCTTTACAAGTTTCAGATTCCTTCCTCTCAAGTGTCAAAGCCTTTGTCTAGTCTCCATTCTAGCTCAGCTTTAGATTTCAATAATTGTAATCCTAGGGCTTCATGTAATACTGTCTCTCATTCCAATGATATTAGTCATACTATTACTGATTGTAATCCTTCTTTTTCTATGAATAAAAATGATGTTTCTGCTGTTAATTTGCCTATTGTTTACTCTACTGCTAAGTCTGTTCCTACACTCAGTAAGTATGCTTTGTGGCATACCAGGTTGGGTCATCCCCATCATCAAGTTCTTGCTGAAGTGCTCAAAACCTGCTGCATATCTCTCCCTTCTAAGTCTGCAGCAGAGTTTTGTTCTGCTTGTTCCTTAGGCAAATCTCACAGACTTCCTACTTCTCTCTCCACTACTGTTTATAATCATCCTTTTGAATTAGTGGTTTGTGATTTATGGGGTCCTGCACCTATTAAATCTTCAGGTGCCTATACCTACTTTCTCACTTGTGTAGATGCCTTTTCTAGGTTCACTTGGATCTTTCCTCTTAGGCTAAAGTCTGATACCTTCTCTCAGTTTGTTCAGTTCAAAACTATGGTGGAACTTCAGTTCAACCATAAAATCAAAGTTGTTCAAACTGATGGAGGTGGTGAGTTTAGACCTCTCACCAAATATCTCAATGATCTTGGCATTGTGCATCGTTTCACTTGTCCTCATACCCACCATCAGAATGGCATTGTTGAGCGCAAGCATAGACACATAGTTGAAACAGGCTTAGCCTTGCTTGCTCACTCTACCTTGCCCCTTCAAATGTGGGATCATGCCTTTATCACAGCCACTTATCTCATAAACAGACTTCCTAGTGCGTCTCTTGAGCATAAAACTCCCTATTTCAAACTGTTTCACAAGTTTCCTGATTATGCTCACTTAAGAGTTTTTGGTTGTGCCTGTTTTCCCTTTCTTCGCCCTTACAACTCTCACAAATTGGACTTTAGGTCCCAAGAGTGTGTTTTTCTTGGTTATTCTACCATTCACAAGGGCTACAAGTGCCTATCTGCCACTGGCAAGATTTATGTCTCTAGAGATGTCATTTTCAATGAGTCTAAATTTCCCTATCCTACTCTCTTTCCATCTCCTGCCATTGATCAATCTTCTTCACTCCCCTCTACTCCTTCTTATTGGTCCTTCCCTCTTGTTCCTAATGTTTCTAACTCTGTCACTAGGGCTGTTTCTGCTGTGCCTATCACTCATGTTCCTTCTGTTCCCACTACACCCTCTCATACACCTTCTGCTGAACTTAGCAATTTCAGTCCTACTCCTGCCAACTCTGCTATTTCTCCTATCTCTGGTTCACCTTCAGTAACTGCAGAATCTGCTACTTCTTCTCCCATTCATACTACACCTGTCAATTCTTTGTCTGTCACTCCTCTGCAGTCTGATATTGCAGAGGCTCCCACTATTTCCCCTTTTTCTCCTGCCTCTGAGTCCTCCATCAATACTGTACCTCTTCTGCCTAACCCTTCCATTCATCCTCACAATATTCACTCCATGCAAACAAGGTCTAAAAGTGGTATTACTAAACCTAGACTTAAACCTACCCTCTTACTTACTCATATGGCACCTAATTCTGTTGGACAAGCCTTGGCCTCTCCTCATTGGCTTCAGGCCATGAAAGATGAGTACACTGCACTGTTAAAGAATCAGACCTGGAACTTGGTGTCTCCACCTGATTCTAGGAAGCCAATTGGCTGCAAGTGGGTATTTAGGGTCAAGGAGAACCCTGATGGAACCATCAACAAATACAAGGCCAGATTAGTGGCCAAAGGGTTTCATCAGCAGGCTGGCAGTGATTTTACAGAGACATTTTCTCCTGTGGTCAAGCCGGTAACTGTCAGGACTGTACTCACTCTTGCTGTGACTCACGGGTGGGCTATACAGCAAATTGATGTGAACAATGCCTTTTTAAATGGCACACTTGTAGAGGAAGTTTACATGCAGCAGCCTCCTGGCTTTGAAGCTGCAGACAAGACTTTGGTGTGCAAATTAAACAAAGCCATTTATGGCCTCAAGCAGGCTCCTAGAGCCTGGTTTGATAAACTCAAGGGCTCTCTCCTAAGTCATGGTTTTCATGCTAGCAAGTGTGATCCTAGCCTTTTTATTCTCCATACTGGCAGCCTAAGTATTATGGTGTTGGTGTATGTTGATGATATAATCATCACTGGTAATTCTTCTGCCTTCATCAGTGGTCTAATCACCCAGCTAAATTCTGATTTCTCACTTAAACAGCTTGGCAATTTGGATTATTTTCTTGGCATAGAAGTAACTCATCTGCCCAATGGCTCCTTGCTTCTATCCCAAGCCAAATACTTGACAGATTTGCTAGCCAAAGTTAACATGATCAATGCCAATGGCATGCCCACGCCTATGGTCTCTACCAGTAAACTCTCTAGGTTTGGTTCTGAACCTGTCTCTGATCCCACCCAGTTCAGGTCTGTGGTGGGTGCCCTTCAGTATGCTACCCTCACTAGGCCAGAGATCTCCTTTTCTGTCAATAAGGTGTGCCAATTTCTGTCAAATCCTTTGGAAGAACATTGGAAAGCAGTTAAAAGGATACTGAGATACCTCAGTGGGACTCTGCACTATGGTTTACTGATTCAGCCTGCAGCAACTCACAAACCTCTGTCATTACTTGGTTTCTGTGATGCTGACTGGGCATCTGACCCTGATGACAGAAGGTCAACATCAGGAGCTTGCTTGTTTCTAGGTCCTAATCTCATCTCTTGGTGGTCCAAGAAACAGCAGCTGGTGGCAAGGTCCAGTGCTGAAGCTGAGTACAAGAGTATGGCACAGTTAGCATCTGAAATAATCTGGGTTCAATCTTTACTGCAGGAACTTCACTGCAGATTTCTTACTCCTAAATTGCTGTGTGATAACCTCAGCACTGTGACACTTGCACACAATCCTGTCTTGCACAACAGGACAAAACATATGGAACTGGATATATTTTTTGTAAGGGAGAAAGTGATCTCTAAGAGCCTAATTGTGGAGCATGTTCCTGCCCAAGATCAGTGGGCAGATTTGTTGACCAAACCTCTCTCAGCCATCAAGTTTTTACCTCTGCGTGATAAACTGCGAGTGTTCAATAAACTTAGTTTATTAAACACACCCTCAGTTTCTAAGGGGGACTAATAGAGAGTAGTTGTTATGCAACGTGTCATTGATCTGTTACAGCTATATGCCAGCTGTACAGTTAGTTAGATCTAAGGCTACTATATATACCATGCCTTTGTACTCTTTCAATCTAAGATCAATATATGAGATTTTCATCTTTCTTCTTTTCTCTCTCTCTTATGGTACTGTATCATCATCAACTTGACATCAAAAATGCATTCTTACATGGTGATCTTGAAGAGGAAGTATATATGGAGCAACCACCTGGGTTTGTTGCTCAGGGGGAGTCATCGAATATGGTTTGTAGGCTACACAGGTCTCTTTATGGTCTTAAGCAATCTCCGAGAGCTTGGTTTGGCAGATTCAGCACTGTAGTACAACAGTTTGGTATGATCCGTAGTGAAGCTGACCATTCTGTTTTTTATCGTCACTCACCCCAAGGGTGTATTTATCTTATTGTGTATGTAGATGACATTGTTATAACTGGTAGTGATCAGCAGGGAATACTCCAGTTGAAACAACATCTCTCGAAGCAATTTCAGACAAAAGATCTTGGTAAACTCCGCTATTTCTTGGGTATTGAAGTAGCCCAATCTAAAGATGGTTTGGTGATTTCTCAACGGAAATATGCTATGGATATTTTGGAAGAAACAGGTTTGTTAAATGCTAAACCAGCCGATACTCCTATGGATCCAAGTGTTAAACTACTACCCAATCAGGGGGAGCCTCTATCTGACTCAGGAAGGTATAGGAGATTGGTTGGAAAGTTGAATTATCTCACAGTCACTCGTCCGGACATTTCTTTTGCAGTCAGTGTGGTAAGTCAATTCCTAAATTCTCCTTGTCAGGAACACATGGATGCGGTTATTCGGATTCTGAGATACATCAAATGTGCTCCAGGAAAAGGTCTTGTCTATGAGGATAAAGGACATACCCAGATAGTTGGATACTCTGATGCTGATTGGGCAGGGTCACCCATTGATAGACTTGTTGGAGGAAACCTTATATCCTGAAAAAGTAAGAAACAAAATGTAGTTGCAAGATCAAGCGCCGAGGCAGAGTATAGGGTCATGGCAATGGCAACATGTGAACTTATTTGGTTAAAACACTTACTCAAGGAACTTCAAATTGAAGAAGAAAGACCAATGATACTTATTTGTGATAATCAAGCTGCATTGCACATTGCTTCAAATCCAGTCTTTCATGAGAGAACCAAACATATTGAGATAGACTGTCACTTTGTCAGAGAGAAGATCGAGTCAGGCGACATTGTCACAAGCTTTGTCAACTCTAATGATCAATTGGCAGATGTGTTTACAAAATCCCTACGAAGCCCCAGAACTAACTATATATGTAACAAGCTTGGTGCATTTGACTTATATGCTCAAGCTTGAGGGGGAGTGTTGATATTTGTAAATATATATAGTGTTAAGAATATTTGTATATAGAATAGTCTCACATCGACTATATCATGTAATTAGTTGTAATCTATCTATATATAATAATGTCTCCGTAGTGTTTTTCAAAACACACGGTTTATTCATGTCTCTTAGTTTCTTGTATTTCAACAAGGATGAACCTTGGTGCAATCTTATTATTATGGTAAAATCGTTCGGCTTTCCACCCAGTGTCTGCACACTAGTTGATAATTTACTTGAAGAAAGAAAAAGCTGAGAGTTGTGAAGGTCCCATTAAAATTTACTTGATTGAAGTCTTAGAGAATAAAATCAGCATCAAACAAGTGGGTCATGTAATAAAAATTGAAAAGTTAAGGTTGGTGTTATTTGAGGAGGTTAGATATTTAACTATAAGATAAATTGAAAAGTTAAGGTTGGTGTTATTTGAGGAGGTTAGATACTTAACTATAAGATTTTACAGGCAATTATGTTCTTTAGGGACAAGCCGATATTTGTTTTTATTAGGTTTTTAGTTGCATGTTGTGAAAGAGTTATTGTTGTATTTGGAGCTAAAAGATCATGGAATTACTCTTAAATTGTGATGATTAGAAAACTCTTGTGGATTTCTTATAAAAGAAACTATAAGTTATGGAACTTGAAGTGAAGCCAAAAGAAGATTGGGTTTTTTAATATAGCAAAAGACAAAGCCTCACGCGCAAGGTGCGGCGGCCACCCGCAAGGCAAGTTGTTTCCAATATAACAAAACCATGTGTTCGTGTATAAATGTGTGAGGCATGTGACAGCTGAGTTTTATTTTTCTTGAAAATTTGAATGCAAAATCATTGAAAAAAGTTCTGAGTATTGTGCAAGATTTTTATAGTGTGCAAGTGATAAAAGTTGTTGAAGAGGTCAAGAATGTTCTATCTAGCAATAAAAGCATCATCGTTGATCGTTGTCAATTTGACGCTAAGATCCTTTAAACTCTTCAAATCGGGTGATTTGGCCTTTAATAGAAGAGTCTTTTATCTTTCCAATCCCATTTTCAACTTACTCTATATACAACGTATTGTCTAAGATGTTAGCTAAACGTTTAAGGAAGGTCATTGGGAATTCGATAGCAGAAACTCAGTTTCGTTTCTAAAAGGTAGACAAGTTTTGAATGATAATTCAATAACAAATGAAGTTTTGGATGAAGCAAAATGAAAAATGAAGGAATTGTTATCATTCAAAGTAGATTTTAAAAAGTCATATGATTCTCTAGAGTAGGATTATTTGGAGTTGATCCTAAGAAGAATGAATTTTCCAAAAATAAAAAATGGAGGGATTGGATGGTGGGGATTAATTCAGGCAGAAAATTTCAAAACATGTGAAACTAAAGGGATTAAATCAACATAAAAGCAACAAATATAACTATTTTTGTTTCTCCATAAATAAAAAAGAAAAGTAGAAGACTTGTGATTGAAAGATTCTTACCATAGTAATATGATGAGAGGATGGTGATGCGCTCCTTTGGCTGGAAAAGGTAAAACAATATGATCTAAGTACGGAGGAAGAAACACATAGTGTGATTATCAACTTAACGGTAAAAGCGTAATTTAAAACAAAATATCAAAACATAAGGATTATCCACATTTGTTGTATTAGAAAGCCAGCTAAACTAAGAAGATTTTCGAAAATACCATTACAAACATTCCCTCTGTACGAGTAGGTAGTTGCTCAAGCTTTGTCAAAGTATCGTCGCCTTTTGTAACTTTTCCAAATATTGCATACTGAAAAAGAGCTTACACCAACTTATCAATTGAAAACATCACAAAAGTGAATTTTCACAATTATGTTTTGATGTTATAGTTACCTCACCTTCCCATCAAGATGAGGAGAATCTCCAAGTAACATTGAAAAAGAGGATCCACCGCTATCAGGATCGTCAAACCTGTAAGAACAAATTCCATTCATTAGGTCTTCCAACAATTGATCAAACCAAAGGTGAAAACGACTTCAGAAAACTAGAGCATGAACAGCTTATGTGTGTTTGTGTTTGCGTGATCGGACGTTTTATAGCATTAAAAGCGATTCAGTGTGATTCTCAAACAAACTCTCAGCAGTTTATTAAAAATTTCTTGATGCAATAAAGCAAGAACATCACATTCACATCAAAATTAAGCACAACTAGTAGCTGAAAATATGTTGATTTTATTTTACAATCAAGCATAGAACCGAATACTTGAACTGAAGCTAACTCTAGTACAGAATGGAACTAATAATGAATTGAAAAACCATACATGCAACTTAATGACAAACAAAAGAGAAAGAACGACATGTAACAATGAAGAATTGCCGTCATAAGAGACCTAACCTTCCCATGGACAGAATGCCGCGAACATGTTTGACATCACTAAATTCACCAACAACAGTCTTTTCAGCTACTCTTCTTTGTTCCTCATTCATGGGAGCAGATCTTCCATTTGTAATATCATCTACTTGGGCTACAAACCCCTTATCCACCTGAGCATTGAATTAACGAAAACCATTCACTTGCACTGCAACATCAATACTACAATTACACCCAACAACTTCATAAATACTCAATCCTCACTTGCTTTGTAATTGTTTCCAAAAGAACAGTACCCGAAAGAAGTGATTGGTGTTATAGCCTCCAAGTCTCACAAGCTTAAAAATGTGGTCAACCGTTTTGGGTGCAACAGTTGGATAAAAACCAAATTCAATGTCTCCATAATTTGTCTGCATTCACAAACAAAAAACCTGATTATACACCATGGAAAATCAAACAAACTGTGTTTTGATTCCCTTATTTGAGCTTATTTACTATAAGCACAAAACTTATAAAACCAGCTTATGACATATGTCCATAAGTTATTTTAACTTATTTACATAAGCTATACAAGATAATTTATGGAAACAGCTTATGACTTATATAAAAACAATTTGACTTTACTCTATCTTTTGCTATATGGAAACAGTGTATAAACCCTGTTCAAGCTTTGATATTTTACTACAAATTCAAAGAATTATAAGTAAAAGATAAAAGTGTAGAAATTTTGATGTAGAAAACCTGAAAGACGACGCGGGTTGATCCGAGTTTGGGTTCGAGAGTAGAAATGAGAGACGCAAAAGCCAACAAAATAGAAACCCTAATCTCAAGGCCCCACATTTCAACCAACTTCGCCCACGGTCGGAAATTCAGAAATCTGAAAATAAAAAATTGTGTTGGCTGGAAGGTGACGAAGTGAGCTATTAGGCTATCATTGGATATGATTGGATTTGGGTATGTAGATTTTATTTTATTGTTGGAATATTTTATTTTATTATATATTTTAAATGGGATGAAATGAAATTATAAAAAGAATGGAGGATGGAATATAATAGAATTGATTTATAATATTTCATTTCATTTATTATTTGAAAATCCAAATATTGAAATCACATTATCAATTTGTTTGATTTGATTCACTTTCATCACATTCCAAGTATAAAAAGAGTTGGATTTTCTCCCTTTTTATCTTTTAGATGAATGATAAGTAGATATTTAATTATCAATGATTGTGATTAAAAAATTAAAAAATTTAAGCTTAAATACAATTTTAACCTTATTTTTAATTTTTTTTGTTTTTTATCTCTACACTAGTAAAAAACCCGTGCGGACGCACGGGTTATTGTTGTTTGGTTTAAAATGAAGTAATATTAAAATATTAAAAAGTAAATACTTGAAATAACAAAATTGGATAGAAATAATTTTAGAATATACAAATTTTTTACAAATACACGGGATAGAAATAATTTTGTACTTGAGATTGGGATACAATGAAAGAAACGTGCACTACAGTTGAAATGTGTACGACACGGGTTAAGTAGTTTTATTTAAAATGTAAAATTTGAAATAAAAATTAAAAAAAAAATATTATTTAATATGCATAACTTAAAAGTATAAATTGTTAATAGAATTGTTTATATAAAAGAAAATGTATTTATAATGATGTTTAGAAAAAAAAATATTAATAATACAATAATATTAGAAGAAGATATTAATTAATAAATAAATAAATGTTGTTTTATAAATAAAAAATATTAATTATTTTAAACAATTTATTTTTGGAAAATACAAAATATAATATGACATAAGGATTTTATATTATATATAAGTTAATACTGGTTGTTTCATTTTTTAAATATATATTATAAAAGCAAAACAACTGTAGAAAAACATAATTATAGTATTTTCTTTCA
Organism: Lathyrus tuberosus; assembly: GCA_022829125.1. Lineage (NCBI taxonomy): Eukaryota > Viridiplantae > Streptophyta > Magnoliopsida > Fabales > Fabaceae > Lathyrus > Lathyrus tuberosus. The sequence continues at coordinate 9,292,071 of JALAZF010000174.1, read as the reverse complement.
TCTATTTATAATATCAACATAATAAATTCAATATGCTTAATAACTATAAATATTTACAAATATCAGTAATATAATATAATTATTTACGAATAATTTGTTGAATAAAATAAAAATAACAAAAGGTATTGTGGTGTTAGTGTCCCGTGAAAATAATGAATTTCAGTGATAAAAGTTACAAGAGTTGATAGCTTGGTGTTTTCACTGCAATCCAACAGATTATTCAGGTCTTCATCACAAATAGGTATTGTTATGGTAGTGACCCGTGAGGATTTGAATAAGCATTTTAGAATATACAAACTTTTTACAAATACACGGGATATAAATAAGTTTGTATTATACAATTGTACTGAAATGCATATGGACTGCAATATTTATGCATGCTTTGTTGTCTTGATCTAACAGGTTGTGTCCCGTATCACTTCATAAAATATTTCATATCTGACTAAAGTATTGCCCAATATTCAGTACATCAGCATAAAGTATTGACAATCTCATGGACATTGGCTATGTGAAAGATTATTTTTACAAAGACATCTTTTCATTAGAAGAAACACTTAACTCAAAATCTCCATTTCATCCACCTAACTCAAAATCCATATCTCTTTTGCTTCCTTCACTATGTCTAACAGACACAAGGACGAAATAACGTTCCCAGAATTTATATTTATATTCCATGGAAAATAAATACTATCATTCATTATAGTATGCTTTACTGAAAAATCCAAGCTGTCATATTTATATTTTAAAATTACTAATAATCATATATAAAATTTCCAGATGTAAAATAAATAGTTATAAATTTATCGGTTTCCTTTTCATAAAACTGTGATAATAGCAGCAATACTGTCCCTATACCGAAAAATGAGATCTGTCCATGACATCCATCTTCTCTAAGGGTGAACCGAAAATTATTTTTGGCTTCATGAATTGTGACCAAACTAATATATTTTCTTCTTTGTTGCACTCCATGCATCCTGAAATAAATCCATTTGGAAAATTGGAAATTACCTTGAAGGGTGATAATAATAACTCACAACAAAAACCACTGAATTTATCTGAATCTAACCTGGAACAGTGGAATGTAAAACATGTGATTTTACCAGTATGCAGGCACGCTTAAGATTTATCTGCGAAAAAAAGTTACTTATAAGGCAAGAAAACAAAACAAATCAACTGTTAAAACAAAGACTGGTAGATTTTATTCTTTACCATGTTAAACTGGAGAACTGAAAGTGATTCATAGCGTAGCCAAATATGAAGAAGTCGTATGCACAACCAAGTTGATGAAAGTACAGTATATAATTTTACAAGGCCAGGTGTATCCTGCAGTCAAAAGCTAAGAGACTGTAACACGGAAACCAAAGGTATTGTGGTGCTTCTGCGATAAGAAATAAAGGTATCTTGAAAAATCATGTAGTTTACCAGTATCAATATGCCCAAACCAAGGCCAACCAATTGAGCTACCACTTCCCAAACTTCTTCCTGAGATATTTTGATGAAACAATTATTGTAGTTTTGTCGTGAATACATGTATATAGATATGATGCTTGAAAGCATGAAATCATGAAGGCTCTATAGATATGATCATAAGTGAATGGATGAGAGTATACGTCACACTTGCTGCTACGTCTCCCAGATTTGCCGAAATTGCAAAGTGGCTTTGAATCACTTGAAAAGAAGGATCTTTTAGTCCTCTTGCTATAGCCTGTTTTAATGTCAAACACAGAAAATCACACAACCATGTGTTTGTTTTCAACATACCATATGTACATTTAACTACCTTAGTAAGATTTCCAAGAGATGGCAAAGGAAGAAAATATCCAGGATATAACTGGGTTGTAAGATCAAAAATGCTGCATGAGATGCCATTGTGGTAAGGGTTTATTTAGAGCTATATTTCATTTGCATATTTCCATACAAAAACAAGAAGGCATGTTCAGACCTTCCGGCACTGCCAATGAAGTCTGCATACATTCTCCATTGCTTTGGATCGTCATCAAAAAGATTTCCAAACCTCCCACCTGGAAAAACTAATAAATGTTAGTTTGAAATAAAAATTTAGCACATAATCATCTTCTTGAGCGTGATTTCGAGAGGTGCCTAGTAAAAAACCCCTCTAGGCATCTACAAGAAGTAGGAGTTCTGATAGAGAGCGTGATTTCGATGAGGATGGCCAACACTCGTCTCGGTAAAGCCTATATAATAACTCTGATAAATTATTCTAATAAGCTTAATCCATGAAATCTGAAGATAATTTCTTTTAAAAGCTGCGCTAGGAAGATCTCAAGGTCCGTTTTACTCTCCTGAGTCTGCACTACACTGCACTGCACTGCGCTGAGTCTTAAGTCTTTTTATTATTTTTTTTCCTTGTCTGAATTGGCAACTTAAAATACGCACTACCCTGATAATCTTCATCGACGTGGAATATTATAATCTCGGGCTTTTCTATATTAAGCATTAGGAGCACCAAACACGACTTTGTTTAATAGTTAGAGTTTTAGAAGTTCACTTATATCTGGATCCTAGCCTCATCATCTTTATTTTATGTTATTGCTTAAGGCTGATGAATTATATGTTCTTCGTTAGGCAACTCTGATAACTTTCATTTTTTACCAAAAAAGTTTATATCATCAGGCTTTTTTAGTGTGAAATTTTGATATATGGGGTGGACAACCCAAACCATTCATTTAGTATATGATTTTGATCTTTATTCTAAATTGGATTAAACTGGAATATAAATAGAGCCGTTTATTCTTATTCTTTAGTCATTACTTCCTCACTCATGCTTAAATTTGTTGCTTTGAATTAAGAAAAAGATTATACTGATTAGTTGCTAACTCTAATCATCAATAAAAACATACCTTAATAAATTTCTGTGTGAATATATTTGAAATATTTTAGTTGATGGTTAATTTGTGTAACTAAGTAGTTCACTGCTAATCTCATTTCCAATTCCAACAATTATCAATGAAAACAAGTAAACTACAAAAGTAATGGTATAGCGGAAGTACAATACTTTAAATTGTGTTGCTAGAATTGCATATGCTTTTTTAAACTTCTAGCATGATAAACAAAATGAGGTCTTATGCTGAAGAATAATAAGGTTTACATCTGTGCCCATTTAGAGTGTGGGTCTTGTGATTTTTATAAAAAAAGGAAAATGTGCTGTGAATTAAACCTGTATTTGTTCAGTAGTACTCATGAAGTTTACTTGAACATAGGGCTTGATGTGATTTTAGTTGCTCTCTGATATATATCATCGATGCTTCTAACTTGACCTTTTTATGCAATGTTTTCTTAGAGGTAGCAATGCTAAAGTTGAAGACCAATCACTGGAAGCAAGGTAAACTTGTCAGGGAAACCCTCTCACTCTCTCGTGTACACATTGTTTTTAGGCACTTTTATATTGATAATATGTAATACCAATGACCAGGCTTCAACGGAAGCTTTCTGAGCAAAATGTGGGTGCTCCTCCTACATATGAAGAGGCTGTTGGTGAAGCTCAAAGCCCTGTGCAGGGTGAAAGGTATGAACATCTATACCATGGACTGGTAACACTTGTTCAAACTGAACCTGTTATGAATAATATCTTGATTGCAGGGATGTTGAACCTTCGGCAGAATCTGCTCCAAGAGGCTCGTCCCCTCATGCAAGTGATAATCCTAGCCTAACCTCTGCCCCCACTGGATCTTCTCCTGTAAGCAATAATCCAACTGAAGTAACTGCTGCTACCAGTACCGCTGCTTCTGGAACCCAGGAAATTGAGCCCACTGATGATTTCTTTGACCCGCGCGGCCCTACATCAGGTCTGTAAAGTTGCTTGTTTTCATGTTATGTTGGCTAGTCTCTAGTATAGGTCATAATCACATTTTTTTTCATTTATATCATATGTATGTAATACGAGTAGCATATAACTGAATAGTACAGCATGATTTTGTGGTAAAGATTCTATAGAGTCATACATAACTTGTAATATCAATGGCATGAAATACAAAAGTGGAAGATTTAAAATTCACAATTCACTGTCGTGGTTCCAGAGAAAGAACCGACACCAACAGCTTGCAAGTGATGGGGGAATTTTGACACAAGACAGAAACACAATCAGCATTACTGACATGCACAATGATACTTTGTGCACTAATCATCAAACTTGATGCTAAGACCACCAAATGCATATAAATGTTCGAATATGGTATCAGTGTGGGTTTTTGTTATCGTCTCCACAGGGATTGTCGGATATTTGATGCTAGCCGTTCAATAGTTGTGATATTCTAAGTTAAGGTTTTCAAAAGTTTCACTTGTTGTTATCATTCACTTGTAGCAAAAGATTAATTAGGTCACAAAGATTTTTATAAAAGCATGTTAAGGTTAGGTTTCATCAATCCTATTCATGTATAAACAATTAATCAAGCATATGAACTCGGTTTCCAACCAATATAACCGCGTATCCTCCCGACTACGTTTATGTCTAAAGCGGAATCGTGAGTACCGTTGTTTAGACCGTTAGATGATGTCTCACGCTAACAATCTAAGCAACGATCATTAAGATCAATACAATGCGAATAGCAAATCCCAAATCTATGTCTAGAGTTTGGTTTTTAAGAGATGAAATTGTTAGGTCAAGAGTTGTAAAGTCTATGTCTAGAGCAAAACAATTCACAAATGGATCATCAAGAGAAAACAACATCATCTATATTGATCAAAGACTTTGTTCATATACAAGAGATCAATATCAATACATAAAAACAGAATCAACTACCTCTAACCTCAACATTGAGTGATTAGCTACCACTTCTCATGGTAGCTTGGATGACAAGTAAAGAGAGGAGATGAATGAGCATCCACAACGAATAATCGAGAATGGATGCAAAATCAGCTTCTCCAATGAAAATACAAGCTTTTTTGAACAAAATACTGTAAACAATTAATTCTAATGTAAAAATGAGCAAGATCCTCGTTCCAAAAAGTAACAATTCTATTTATACACATTTGCAAACAACACCATTCGCCCAGCGAAGCCTTTCATTCGCCCAGCGAATGCCCAAAAATATGGCACATTTAAGTGCCTCAGACTTAAACCGCCCCTCAGAATTATCGTGGGTTCGCTAGGCGAACCAAAACATTCGCTTCGCGAGCATTCGCTGCAACCTTCGCCCAGCGAAGCTTGGGTGTTTTCAAAAATGGAAAGTTTCTGCCACCCTTCGCTGGCACATTCGCCCCGCGAGCATATCAGCGAGCATTCGCTGGCCTACTCGCCCAGCGAATTTACCCAGTTTTCCTACTGTAAGTTTTGCACACTTTCTGCCACCATCTCGCTGGCATGCTCGCTGACGTTCGCTAGGCGAACCTTCGCTGGCACATTCGCCAACACTCGCCTAGCGAATACTGTTGTTGATTTCAATTCCTATGGCAGCTTGCACTATTTCTTTGGGTCTTCAAACTTTGATCTTTTCACTCCTATTTCTGCACATTTAGCACACAAATTACAAGCACCATAAGTATATTTCAAATAATGCATAACAACATCAATTCACACTAAAATCAACCTATTCCACATGAAAAGTCATGAAAAATGCCAAATAACTCATACTCAAATATATCATGATTGACATCTAACAAACTCTCCCCAACTAACTCATTGCTTGTCCTCAAGCAAAGTATGCCTCTCACGAGGATTTGCTCGAGGATTAAATCCAACCAAGATACGAAAATGGCTCAGCTAAACAGTAATCACAACAATGCATCAATTACACAATTCAAGAACCAATCATGTACAAGAACTTGACTCCTAAACAATTTCAACCATGCTTCAAGAGACAACTAACTTATCATACACATGTCATTCTACACTCCTCTTCGAAATAGGCTTGAAGGCAAACGTGCATACAAGCACGGGACAATTAAACTCTCATGACAAATGATGCAATACTAAGTAATTCATATCATATCTCAATGATCATAACAGAAATTATGGAAGTAAAAGATCACTAAGGACTTCAAGGGATGTAGCTTGGTCGGGTGAACAAAAAAGGGACATTTCTAAAGGTCTTTGAAACGAAAATGCCGACGCAAAAGAACATTCACTATGTACATATTTACACAACACCCTTCATTTCACCAAATTGTCATTCCACCTTCACAAACTACCGTGCACACTCCTTGATTCTATTATTTTTTTTCTCGTTCAAGCAAGCATTTTCTCTTTTGTACAATATATTCACACTCTTTTTTTGACATGCTTGCTTGAAAAATGTTTTCTTTTCATAATTAGGAGTAATGCACCTATCTTCCTTTTTATTCTCTCCCCAACTCATTTTCAACTCCACCTAAAGTGAATGTTCCTTGCTTTTTAGGGCAAGGAAGTAAAAATAAACAATTTACAAAGGTTCAAGAAGAAAATGTTAGAAACTCATTAAATTCAATGATGAACCAACTAGCAAATTATGTACATAAAACAAGTTCATCATTCAATTGAGTTCAAAACTGTTTAGGCTCAAAGGGGCTACCGAATGCTCACTAATCACAGGTAAATTAATATTTGGGCATAGTTGTGCTCACTAACAAAAATTGCCTTGATCACTTCTCCTACTTCCACAAAATCACACGATCACAAGATAAGGCATGAATTAAAAATAAAGACAACATTCATCAACACTCCTTGACATATGATACAATTTTGAGGCTTCTCACTTTACTAGCTTCAGATCCTAAAATGACATATGTATTCAAAAGAAGTTGTAACATGCAACACATTTACACTTGCCCAAGACACAAAATTCTTAAACATAAAAAATTCTTGAATCAAGGTAACGATATACCTTGTCGCAACACAATGCTTACGGTACTATCATCGCCCTCACATCTTGGAGGAATTTCTCTATAATCCCAAGAGTCCAACCTACTTCCCAAAGTTCCACCATTAAAGAAGAAAAATCAAAATAACACATACAAAAACACACTTACTATAATTAAAAACCAACAATTATTAGTAAAGCGAAACAAAAATTTTTTTTACTACAAACCATAATTATTACTAATAATGTCATAAAGTGCCTGGTGTATAAAACACCTACATAATTCCAAAAAGTACCACACGGGTACGAGTACATTAATACTTTACTAGTAAAAGCTGAAAAATACATAATATAAGAAAACTTCACTTTGGAGACCAAAGGAAGTACACAAGTCTAAGATCACAAAAAAAATCAATCCTCCTCATCATCATCGTCCAAGTCCTCCTCCTCACCTCCAGTAGAAGTAGCCTCATCATCATCAACATCGTCATCAGCATCGTCCTCACCCCCTCCAAATATTGGCCTGGCCTCAGGCCAACCAGCATGCACTAGGAACTGCTCCCTAGTCATCATAAGATGCTCAGAAGAAGGGTCACGGATCTGCAACTGAAGAGCCTGCAAGGAATCATGAATATCCGTCATAGCACGCTGCTGGGCAGCCATCCAATCCCAGTTATAATTGCAGATCTCCTGCTGATATGGATAATAGGCCGGCATTGCCGGCTCAGAACCCTCCTCAGCTTCAGCAGCATCATCAGCACCAGCACTAGAAGAGGCTCCAACCATCCCTCTAGCCTTACAGAACTTATCCACATACCGATCATCAATAGCAGATGGAATAGTGACCTGCCTGCGGGCTGGCATATCAACACCAGCGTGAGCACACAAGGACATGATCAGACATGGAAAAATAAGCGGGGCATTCTTGCGCGCCGCCGTACCTCCCGAACCACTTAACACAACTGCCCTGATTTCATCCGCGATGATGCGGGCCACGTCAATCTGGACATTCTGCTGAATGCTGTGGATAAGATGAGCCAGAGCAATAGGAATTGTACTATGATGCGACCTGGGACAAATGTTAGTGAGCACAAACAACAAAATAACCTGAACCAAGGGCAGCATGTCCACCCTTCTGAACCTAACCGGCACCCCGGAGGAATTTCGCGCAACTTCTTTACCTTCAAGAAGCAAATCCCGAGTCATCTTCTCAATATCACGATGAAGATGCAAGTCTCGATGATAGGCATTGATCTCAGTCCCAACCAACGGTAAAGGATCTCCCAAAACAGTGTTGATCGTCCTACGATCAAACCTCACAACAGTACCTCTAACCCAAGAGGCCCAACTGAATCTTTCACCATCATCCGGTAATGCATTCGCAAAAAATTCCCGAACAATTTCAATGTTGTACCCATCCAGCGGCATCATTAGACGATCCCACTTCTTTGCCACGAAAAGTGCATCAATTGTTCGGTAACTTCCTCGATCACTAAGAAGGAATCTTTTCTCCGGCAGGATGGTCTTTCTTTCAAGGGTCTCGTACCTGGCAGCCTGCTTAGCTCCCCTGAATCGTTCTTCGTCAAATCGCACGGGCACTTGTCTGGAGGTTTGAGCCTTTCGCTTCTTAGCCGCGTGAATCGCCATTTTTGGTGCCATCTGCACATAACAAACAATGAAACCAAACAAAGGGCAACAAACGCATTAGCAACTAAAAACAACCAGCCAGAGCTCTGCATTGACAAGAAAAAAAAAATTAAAAATCTGCCTCTGTTCGCGCCAGACTCGCGAGGCGAACGAACCAGCGAAGGCACGATTTTTCAGAAAAACACAGTTACAAACAGTCCCTCTCCCATCTCCTAATTTCAAATATCATTCTAGTCATATTGCTTATGTAGTTTCTAACATGCAAGACACAAATAATATGACAGAGCATACCAATTTTTCACCAAACCCATATTGATCACTTAAGAACATAAACAATGCCTACAGAAATAAATTGTAAAGAGTAAACAAACCTGAATTTCGCACTGTTAATGGTGGAGTAGGGCAATTGGAAAGTAGAAGGAGATGAGTGTTGAAGTGTACAAGAGGAAATGAAAGGAAAAGAATGACACGGAGGGAAATGATGAAGAGGTCAAGAGGCTAGGGTTTTTCCCCCCTCTAATCAGAATTCAAAGTGGGTCTTGGGCCTAATTTGGTGGCCCATCCACAATCCATTTTTTTCTGATGTGGCAGGAACTTGGGTTGGTCTGCCTCGCTGGGTTCGCGGAGCGAAGGCCAGCGAATGCTCGCCACAGCTCGCTAGGCGAACACCAGCGAACAAGACCAAAATTTTCAAAAATTTTCCAAACTGCCACCATTTTTTTAAGCTTCATAGTGATATCTAAACATTCTCAAAACAGAAATAACATAAATACTTACAATGTTGGGGTGCCTCCCAACCAGCGCTTGTTTAACGTCGGCTAAGCTCGACGGCCCACCCACAATCTCACGGATCGCGGAAGGGAACAATGGCGGGATTCCGCTCGAACTCTCCTCCAAGATAAACTTTCAGCCTCTGTCCATTGACAGTCCAACTTTCCTTTGACTTTGTGTCCTCAATTACGATTGCTCCATAGGGCTTGATTTCCACAATCCGAAAAGGTCCGGACCATTTAGATCGTAATTTTCCGGGAAACAATTTTAATCGAGAATTGAACAATAAGACCAGCTGTCCGACCTCAAAATGTTTGATGACCATTCTTTTGTCATGGTAAGACTTGACACGGTCCTTATACAGTTTATTGGAATCGTACGCCTGAAGGCGCAATTCATCCAACTCGTGTAATTGTACTTTTCTTCTTTCCCCGCTTAGAGTAGGATCAAAATTCAAAAATGTTAAGGCCCAAAACGCCTTGTGCTCCAACTCTACCGGCAAGTGACAATTCTTACCATAGACCAATTTAAACGGTGTGAGACCGATCGGAGCCTTAAAAGCGGTCCGATACGCCCACAAAGCATCATCAAGTTTATTCGCCCAATCCTTTCTCGAGGCTGCAACAGTTTTCTCTAAAATCCATTTAATTTCACGATTAGATACCTCTGCTTGACCGTTAGCTTGCGGATGATATGGTGTAGCAACCTTGTGCTTCACACCATACTGCTCCAAAGCTTTGTCAAGCTGAGTGTTACAAAAGTGAGATCCTCCATCACTTATTAACACTCGAGGAGTACCAAAACGTGCAAAAATATTTTTCTTCAAAAATTTTACCACAGTTTTTCCATCGGCTTTAGCGCAAGCTATCGCCTCTACCCACTTGGAAACGTAATCCACAGCGACCAAAATATATTCATTAGAAAACGAAGATGGGAATGGACCGACAAAGTCGATCCCCCAACAGTCAAAAACTTCGATTTCTAACATATTTTGTAATGGCATTTCTTGCCGCTGTGAAATACCGCCGCTTCTCTGGCACCTGTCACAACTAAGGGCATGCGCATGCGCATCTTTGAATAAGGACGGCCAATAAAAGCCCGATTGTAGGACTTTAGTGGCCGTTCTCAACCCATTAAAGTGTCCTCCGTAAGGAGAGTTATGACAGTGCCACAGAATACTCGTGGCTTCCTCCACTGACACACACCTTCTGAGGAGGTTGTCGACACCAAGTTTAAATAAATGGGGTTCATCCCATACAAATGACTTGGCATCAGACAAAAATTTCCGTTTTTGGTGGTGCGTTAGACCGTCCGGTATCAATCCGGTGGCTTTGTGGTTAGCCATGTCGGCGAACCACGGTCTAACTTGCACTCTAAAAAGTTTTTCATCAGGGAACTCCTCTTTTACCTCAAATTCATTCTTGGTCACCTCAACGTTTACCAAACGAGATAAGTGATCTGCTACCAAATTTTCGGATCCCTTTTTGTCACGAATTTCAAGATCAAATTCCTGTAACAAAAGGATCCACCTAATAAGCCTCTGCTTAGAATCAGGTTTGGTAAGCAGATACCTTATAGCGGTATGGTCAGTGTAAACGATGACTTTCGTACCAATCAAATAAGAACGAAACTTCTCCAACGCATACACTATGGCGAGCAACTCTTTTTCAGTTGTCGCATAATTAATTTGAGCCTCATTTAGCACCTTGCTCACATAATGTATAGCGTGGAAAACCTTCGTTTTTCTTTGTCCCAAAACAGCCCCCACCGCATAATCGCTAGCATCGCACATTAATTCAAAATTCATTTTCCAGTTTGGTGCAACGATTATCGGTGAAGTTGTTAAACTGTTTTTCAGAAAATTAAAAGCACAAAGACATGACTCGTCAAAGTCAAAAACCTTACCTTGGACAAGCAAGTTGCTCAACGGCTTCGCAACCTTTGCGAAGTCCTTGATGAATCTCCGGTAGAACCCGGCATGTCCAAGAAAGCTCCGTATTCCTTTGACATTCATCGGCGGTGGTAATTTCTCGATTAAGTCCACTTTAGCCTTATCAACTTCTAGGCCTTTTGAAGACACCTTGTGACCGAGCACAATTCCTTCTTTAACCATGAAGTTGCATTTCTCCCAGTTAAGAACCAGATTAGTTTCCACGCACCGCTCCAACACCGTATCCAGATTTTTCAAGCACAAATCAAACGATTGCCCAAAAACTGAGAAATCATCCATAAAGACCTCGATTGTCTTTTCGATCAAGTCCGCGAAGATAGCTTGCATACACCGCTGAAAAGTGGTCGGTGCATTACATAATCCAAACGGCATCCTTCTATAAGCAAAGATTCTGAACGGACATGTAAACGCAGTTTTTTCGTGATCATCCGGGTTAACAATGATTTGGTTATAACCCGAATAACCGTCCAAAAAACAATAAAATTCTTGACCGGAGAGACGTTCGAGCATTTGATCCATAAAAGGTAAAGGAAAATGATCTTTTCTTGTAGCTTTGTTCAACCTACGATAGTCGATACACATCCTCCACCCGGTAACAGTCTTTGTTGGAATAAGCTCATTTTTGTCATTTCGAACCACCGTCATTCCACTTTTTTTTGGAACCACATGCACCGGACTAACCCATGGGCTGTCGGAAATAGGGTAAATCATTCCGGCGTCCAACATTTTCACCACTTCTTTTCTGACCACTTCTTTCATGATTGGATTAAGGCGGCGTTAGGTTGAGCAACCGGTTTAAAATCCTCCTCCATAAAAATACGGTGCATGCAATATGATGGACTAATGCCTTTGAGATCGGACAATGTCCATCCCATTGCATCTTGATTCTTTTTTAGCACTTGAATTAATCGGTTTTCCTCATTTTCAGACAAAATATTACTTATGATCACCGGTTTATTCCCTCCTTCATCAAGGAAAGCATACTTCAAGTTGGAAGGTAACATTTTCAATTCAATTTTTGGTGGTTCATCATCATTAACTAATTTTTTTAGAATCTCCTCTTCATATTCCCATGGTTGCATTTCATCCAAAGCTTCAAGTTCTAATAAACACTCTTCTAAAGCTTGTTCTTCTTCAACCGATAATATTTCCAAGGACTCATCTAAAGCTCTTTGTAACGGTTTAATGACATGAATTTGATTTTTCACCCCCGAACTTGCTTCTTCCGTTACATCAATTCGAAAACAATCACCCTTATCCTTCTTGTGCTTCATTGCATCATAAAGATTAAAACAAACCTCTTCATCTTGGACTCTCGCTTTCATGAGACCATCATCCATGTCAATTGCCATACGGGCAGTTTTCATGAAAGGCCTTCCAAGAATCAAAGGTGCATCCTCATCCTCATCCATTTCAATGACAACAAAATCAATTGGAAACAAAAATTTGTCCACCTTGACCAACACGTCTTCCGCTACACCGTGAGGACGGGTAGTGGATTTATCGGCGAGTTGCAAAGTCATTTGAGTGGACCTTAATTCCATCTGGCCTAAGTGTCTCACAATCGATAATGGTATCAAGTTGATGCTAGAACCCAAATCAATCAACCCATTGCCCACATACATGTTTCCAATCGTAACCGGCAATGTAACTCTTCCCAGATCACATTCTTTCCGAGGGAGAGTCCGTTGAATGATTGCGCTACAACTCGCATCCACCATAATAGTTTCTTGATCTGTGTATCTTTTCTTCTTCGTAAGGATGTCCTTCATGAATTTAGCGTATTTGGGCATTTGTTCCAAGGCCTCGGAAAATGGGATATTTATTTGCAACTGTTTAAAAATATCCATAAACCGAGTATAATGCCTTGCACTATCTTTCCTCGTAGGAGCATGCGGATAAGGTAAGTGTTGTATCGGAATATTACTCACCGGCTCTTTTCCTTTTTTCGTTCTTTTCACTCTTTCCTCATTATCAATTTTTCTCTCATTCTCTTTTTTTTCTCTCTCATTTTTTTCTATCTCTTTTTCAACTACAACACCCTCGACATTCTTTTCTACTTCTAATTCCTCACTCACATGTTCTTTTTCAACCACAACCTCCTCCATTACTCTTTTACCCACATTCATGTCAATCTCACGTCCACTTCTTGTAATAATCGCTTTACAATCTTTCGGATTTGGAAGAGTAGTTGCCGTAAAGGGACCTTTTTGTTGATCGGCCAATTGTTTAGATAATTGCCCGACTTGTGTTTCGAGGTTCCTTATCGCAGCATCTGTATTCTTTTGATTAGACATGGATATTTGCATAAATTGTGTTAGAGTATCTTCCATCTTTGAATTTCCAACGGGAGCTTGCGAAGGTTGGGTGTAATTTTGGTAAGGTTGACGGTTTGATGGCCCGGCTTCTTGCGGTCTCCATGGTTGTTGATAACCTTGGTTACCACGTTGTTGGTAACCTTAGTTGCCTTGTTGATACGGAGGACGGGGTTGGTAACTTTGATTTCCCGCATAGTTCGCTTCCTCCACAACCGGAGGACAATAACCGGTCAAATGGTCACCTCTGCATAACTCACACACTAACACTTGCACCTTTTTACTTGAAGATTCATGCATCTCCTTGAATTGTTGAGGCAGCTTAGACATTTGCTTTGTTAACAGCTCAACCTGTTGTGATAACAATTTGTTTTGTGCAAGGATAACGTCACTTGTTCCTAATTCCAACACACCCGGCGTTCGTTGAGCTGGTCCACGATTGTGACTGCCTTGATGATCATTCAAGGCCATTTTATCAATGATAGCAGTGGCTTCCGCTGCAGTTTTGCTTAACAAAGACCCACCCGCAGTGGCATCCAACAAGGTTTTGTGTACTAGCTGCAACCCATTTCTGAATATAAGAATCTGTGACAATTCATCGAAACCATGGCCTTTGCACTTTCGTAACATTGATTTGAACCTCTCCCAAGCTTCGTTGAGAGATTCGTTAGCTCCTTGTGTGAATACAGCTATAGCGGTCTTCGCTTCCATGAACCGAGTGTGCGGAAAGAATCTTTCCAAAAAAATTTCTTCCAAAGTATTCCAATCAGTCATGATGGCAGTTGACTGATCAAGGTACCATTCCTTGGCCTTCCCAATGAGGGAATGCGGGAATAGTCTCTTGAACAGAGACTCCTCTTCTGCTTCCGGCGCACCCGTCGCTCTAGCGATTTCATAAAATTTTGTCAAATGGGTGAAAGGATCTTCATGATCCATACCCGTAAAGGGACTTTGGTATAACAGTTGGAGGATTCCGGTCTTCATCTCAGCATGACGACCGTTGTTTGCATGACGGGCGAACTGAGCATTATGCCTCGGACTGTTTGTACAAGGCCTAGAAGCAGGTGGTGGTGGTGGTGGTGGATCTCCCTCCATAATTGGAAGTATGTGTGGAAATGGTGGTGGTGCAGATGTACTCTCCTCTTGTTCTCGCCTCTGTTTCGCTAGCTGCCTCCTTCTTCTAGTTCGGCTATTGATTCTACGAGCGGTTCTTTCAATCTCAGGATCGAAAAGAAGTTGGTCCGCCGGTAGTTTCCCTCGCATAAACTAAGTCTGCACACTAACAAACAGATTAACAAGTTCAAGATAAAGCGGTAACAGCTTACAATAACTCAACTATCGCAATGCTTGCAATATCAACTAACAATCCCCGGCAACGGCGCCAATTTGTTCGAATATGGTATCAGTGTGGGTTTTTGTTATCGTCTCCACAGGGATTGTCGGATATTTGATGCTAGCCGTTCAATAGTTGTGATATTCTAAGTTAAGGTTTTCAAAAGTTTCACTTGTTGTTATCATTCACTTGTAGCAAAAGATTAATTAGGTCACAAAGATTTTTATAAAAGCATGTTAAGGTTAGGTTTCATCAATCCTATTCATGTATAAACAATTAATCAAGCATATGAACTCGGTTTCCAACCAATATAACCGCGTATCCTCCCGACTACGTTTATGTCTAAAGCGGAATCGTGAGTACCGTTGTTTAGACCGTTAGATGATGTCTCACGCTAACAATCTAAGCAACGATCATTAAGATCAATACAATGCGAATAGCAAATCCCAAATCTATGTCTAGAGTTTGGTTTTTAAGAGATGAAATTGTTAGGTCAAGAGTTGTAAAGTTTATGTCTAGAGCAAAACAATTCACAAATGGATCATTAAGAGAAAACAACATCATCTATATTGATCAAAGACTTTGTTCATATACAAGAGATCAATATCAATACATAAAAACAGAATCAACTACCTCTAACCTCAACATTGAGTGATTAGCTACCACTTCTCATGGTAGCTTGGATGACAAGTAAAGAGAGGAGATGAATGAGCATCCACAACGAATAATCGAGAATGGATGCAAAATCAGCTTCTCCAATGAAAATACAAGCTTTTCTGAACAAAATACTGTAAACAATTAATTCTAATGTAAAAATGAGCAAGATCCTCGTTCCAAAAAGTAACAATTCTATTTATACACATTTCCAAACAGCACCATTCGCCCAGCGAAGCCTTTCATTCGCCCAGCGAATGCCCAAAAATATGGCACATTTAAGTGCCTCAGACTTAAACCGCCCCTCAGAATTATCGTGGGTTCGCTAGGCGAACCAAAACATTCGCTTCGCGAGAATTCGCTGCAACCTTCGCCCAGCGAAGCTTGGGTGTTTTCAAAAATGGAAAGTTTCTGCCACCCTTCGCTGGCACATTCGCCCCGCGAGCATATCAGCGAGCATTCGCTGGCCTACTCGCCCAGCGAATTTACCCAGTTTTCCTACTGTAAGTTTTGCACACTTTCTGCCACCATCTCGCTGGCATGCTCGCTGACGTTCGCTAGGCGAACCTTCGCTGGCACCTTCGCCAACACTCGCCTAGCGAATACTGTTGTTGATTTCAATTCCTATGGCAGCTTGCACTATTTCTTTGGGTCTTCAAACTTTGATCTTTTCACTCCTATTTCTGCACATTTGGCACACAAATTACAAGCACCACAAGTATATTTCAAATAATGCATAACAACATCAATTCACACTAAAATCAACCTATTCCACATGAAAAGTCATGAAAAATGCCAAATAACTCATACTCAAATATATCATGATTGACATCTAACAATAAACCAACCATAAAATTAATCAAACATTCATAAATCAAACACTCTTGAGAAAAAGAAAAATTATCAACAAGAATGGCATGCCTTTAGCAGACTTGAAGTGACTATGGTGTGACATATCCATCCAGTAACATTGGTAGGGAACTGCAGTAACATGTAATGCAAATAATCATCTGAGACTGATCCTGCATCATACTGAGAAAGATAAGTAAACAAACGGTTACCCTCCACAACTTCATCTAATCACTGAAGTTAAAACTATAGTATTCTAGTGATCCTTAGTTCAGTCTAAATTAAATCATTAGAAATTTATCACTGGTTGTTGGATACTATTTTTGTGGCATCAAGTTTTAAAGTATTTCATACCAAAGAAGAATGAACAATGAAATTATTAAAGGGAACATGTTCCGATGACAGTGTTTAACCAATTTTCTAAAGATGAATTTATATTAATTACCGGGAAAGCCTGCTGGCAGAATAAAATCTTTAATCATCCATGGAAGCCAGGATAGTCTTTCATCAGGAGAATGCAAAACTGGGACCTTAGATCTAGAACCCAGTTCTGGGAACAAAAGCTGGGAGATGACGCATGTCTCTCACTGCAAAACGGCCAAGTGGAGAATATTCAGAGAAGGTCTCAACCACCATGGGCTTGGTAGGAATCATCTCAATGATACCAGCATCAGCATTCTTCAGTAATTTGGGATCCTTTTCGAATTCTTTACCCGAACGCCTGTCAATCTTGGTAAGAAGCTCATCAAACTTTACAGCAATGTGGGAGGTATGACAGGCAAGAACATGAATGTAATAACAACTTAACATGCTTATGCACAACAACTTAACATGCTATTTTGTGTCAGCTCATGTAATAACAACCCATGTAATATCATAACATGCTTATTCATGATAGTTCAACAAAAATGTAAATCAATTCATTTTATACCTCGCCTCAGGTCCATTGCATTCATTTTAAATGCAACTGATTTTCACCGATAATTTATCTCGTTAAAAAGTATTACAAATGCAGCATAATGAAGTGGAGTGCTCCCAGAACCTGCAAGAAGCGCACACAGATATGGAAACAATCGACAAATAGTAGGAATATAAATACCGACTTTCCAAAGCAAACACTTGACATAACTTTATCACATGGACTATGAGATGATAAATCTACAAAATGTGAAAACATAATCAACTGTCAGCCTATTACAAGTCAGACTGGTATAGTATATCTGCGAAAATCTATCAGAAAAAATATCAACCAAGAATAGAATATGACCTTCAATATTTCAGGATTTTTCCATGGCCCTTTATCAGATCTAAGGCAGCCTCCCTCATCTGCACATGAGCAGGTACCTCCTAGAAATTCTGGCAACTCACTTTATAAATTTCACAATAGGTTAGGCTTATTAAAGAATGCATTTGTTAATAGAAAATAAAAACATTATGAATCCATTATGTACCTGGCATCAATTACTTCGAGTAGTTTGCTTTGATATTTGTTTCCAAGAACCTAAGTAATTTCCAGCAAAGCATTAAGCAATGTCAGCAATTTATACTATATAAATAAACAGAGGTTTCAATAGCTAGAAGTCGGTATTCAACATACATGTATCTTTGAAGTTGTTTTGGGATCAAGAAAAGATTTGACAGTGCTCCACAACAATCTAAATCCAGGGCCGGCATTTATAATGAACATTTGGCAGAGTGTCTGTATCAGTACAAAAACAGGTAATCAGTGCGAACAAGGTATATCACCTTTGGAATTTCCAATATCTTAGTAACATTAAAAAATAATGGCAAAAGCAATATGCAGGATATGAGATATCACACCTCAGGGTAATTGTCACCATCGACCTTCTGCAATCGCATGACGAGATCCCAGGCTGACTTAGTGAAATTATTAAGGCCCTGATAATTGAATCATAAAATAAAAATGATTTAGAACTTTAGTTTACAGCTAATGCGACAAGAAATAATTATTGGCAACATACCACTCCTTGAACATCTAAGATTGTAGTGCTTGAATCTATGTGCCTCTTGGCGGCAATAGTGCAAGCAGGAAACTTTATTGCAAAATATTTCTCAAACTATTGCACATGGTACTTTACATATCTATCCATTGTTGTAACTTGCATAAGCTTGTTCGGATCAACTTTTCCAATTTAACAACCAATCATTTACAACAAGTTTCGATTGAGTGCCACACTTTACCACAACAAGTTTGTCTTGTAACAAGCCTCATGCCAAGTGTGCTTCCATGATCACCTTATAGCGTCAACACAACTCGTGCCATCATCACATGAAAAAACAAAGGAAGCCACAGTTAGCATAACGTGCAGGGGCAATAGGTACACAAAGCAAAATCATTTAAAGTTCACAAATGCAGGACAGTAACAGCCAATACAAGGATTTTCAAGTCATCCTCAATCCCTTTCAACAGCAAGAATTAAAGGCAAGATTCATAGCATGATGTCATTCATGAGAAAAATGCAAGGATCAGTAACACCAATGATGTGAAAATAAGCTCCACAAAAAATCTACCATTTCGAATGGAATCATCAGCAAGAATGATACAATCTCAACTCATATCATGAAATCTTTTCCAAACCCTAAACCGGAATCAAATCAGAGGTTATTGAAACCTAACATAAACAAAATCAGAGGTTATTAAAATCAACATTCAAATATGTGTGAATACCGATTCAAACAAAATTGCATTATAAAATAGAAGAATTAATCAAATAACCTTGAGATAGTAATTTCTACCTGTTAGATCTAGCCTCCTCTCAAACTCAATCTGAAACATTTTATGAAATCGAAACACGCCCAGATCTCCATCTTTCATAAACATATCACCATCTTCTTCTTTGCATTATGTGATTTTAAAAAGAAATATTGAGAAGAAGAACAACAACAATAACAGAGAAAACGAAGAAATAGACAGAGGAATGGAAAGGAAGTGGTGGAGGAAATTCCTGCGGTTTGCGAGATCGCTTCGTCTTCCCATTCACAGAGATGCGGCGGAGGGCTAGGGTTTGATGGCCAAAGAGAGAGGAAAGGAGAAAAAATGAGAGAGAGAAGGGGGAAGATTGTGACGGGAAAGAGAGAGAGAAGGTAGTGATTGGCAATGTTTGAAATTTGAAAGTGTAGTGGCAAATAGGAAGCCATGTGGACAAAAGGAAAAATATGATTGGTGGAAGAATAATGAGTTAGGCAATTACCAAAAAGGGCTTTTTGTAGTGTAAAATATTAATGAAGAAAAGGGTAGTTTAGGGAGTGCTTAAGCACCTTCCAATCTTAGGTAGGTAGTTGATTTTAAAAATGAATAATATTTATCATATTTTAGTTTCTCACCTCACTTGTCAAACTGCCACTTGTCGTCGATCTTGAGTAGATCAACTAGAGAATCATAGAAAATTATTTTGGAAGTTTTCATTTGATGGAGTTTGAATTATTGTTTTTGAGAAAGAGTATATATTTATTCTTTTGGTTTGTAATGAACATCAACAATCGCTTTTGTATAAAATTATTTGTTTATAATTCAACTTGACTATAAGATTTGAGAGTTTTTTATCACATCATCCATGTTTTTTAAGCACCACCTGATTTTTGTTTTTGCTCTCAAATTTCAGATGTGCATATTCGGACGCACCCTTTTTCTAAAAATTTTCAGTTTTTTCCGAATGTGCACATCCGGAAGAATTAAAATCCAACATAATTAAACTTAATATCCGGAAAAAATCCAACAAATTCCTGATCTGCAAATCCGAAAAAATCCAACAGAATTAAAATCCAACAAATTCTTGATCTGCAAATCCGTAAAAAATCAAAAGAATTCCATAAAATCATTTACTTCTAAATATAATTAAATCCAATATAATTAAAATCCAACATAATTAAACTTAATATGATTTTTTCAATATAATTAAATATAATTTAATTAAATTTAATATAATTAAAATTAATATGACTAAAATTAATATGATTTTTTCAATATAATTAAATCCAATATAATTAAATTGATTTTTAGAAGTAAATACCATATAATTTTAATTATAATTTAGAAGTAAATACCATATAATTTAGAAGTAAATACCATATAATTTTAAATACCAATATAATTAAATCCAATTTTAGAAGTAAATACCATATAATTTTAAATCCAATATAATTAAATTAATTTTTTCAATATAAAAAAATCATTTAGAATTAAATACCATATTAATCATATTAATTATATTGAAAAAATTAATCATATTAAATATCATATTAATTTTAATTAATATAGATTTTAATTATATTGGATTTAATTATATTGAATGAGATTAATTGGAATACACTGTCAGTGTAAAACTACTTTACACTGACATCTAATTAAAATAAATCATTTTGACACATAATTAAGGAATTAAAAATAAAAATAAATAAATTATAATTAAACTATTTTAATAACTAATTCTTCCATGTTTTTCTCTTCTCATGTGTCAAAATGATTCATTTTAATTGGATGTCAGTGTAAAGTAGTTTTACACTGACAGTATATTCCAATTAATCTCATATTGAATTTAATTATATTGAAAAAATGATATTAATTTTAATTATATTGGATTTTAATTATATTGGATTTAATTATATTTAAAAGTAAATGATTTTATGGAATTCTTTTGATTTTTTCATATTTGTAAATCAGGAATTCTTTCGGATATGCACATCCGGAACATATCAGCGTTTTTTAAAAATTTGGTGCGTCCAGATGTGCAAATCTAAAATCTGGAGGCAAAAATGAAATTTCACGTAATGCCTAAAAAACTTAGATGGTGTATTAAAAAATCACCTAAGATTTTATCGATATGTGGGTGATAGAACAACAATGACCTAATGACCTTGTTTCTTCACCAATAATTACGAGTGTCAACAACAATCAAGAGAACATAGTCAATTGCTCTTACTAGTTCGACACTAGCACGAAGAAGAAAGGTCAGGTAGAGTACATTTTCCAACTTTAGGTGGAAAATTTATGTCTGAAATATACACAGCCGAAAATAAAAAATAAATAAAATAAAATAAAACAAAAAATTAAATTAAATTGTGGCCTAATCTTGAATTAGAGCTTAAAACATGTCATGTAATTACTTTTCAATATTTTAATGATTATAAAAATTTGGAGGATTTCTTAATACACCTCATATTTTTTACATATACTATGCAAAATTTTATAAATGTTTTTAATTTTCGGAGATATATTTTCGGACACGCTAAAAGATTACTTTACGCTAAAATATTTCGCATATGCATCTTCGAAATATTTTAGAAGTTAAGTTGCGTTAGACTTTTGTCCTTCTTTATTTCACATTTTTCTCAAACTCAACTCAACCTCTTTCAAAATTCTTTTCTACTCCAAGTCAAATTTCATTAAACAAGGCATAAGGGAACTCAAGGGAACATAAATCTTCATCTGTAACATCATCTAACTTCATCAAAAACATCAATTTCTTATAAATTTTTTGAATTTTGGATAAATGTTTGAGTTTTAGTGTAAATGAGTAGAAATCAATTATTAGGGTTAGAAATGAGTAGAAATCACATTTAAGATAGTTTAGTCATAGTGTATTAGTTACTTGTTGAATGAAAATGATGATCAAAACAATATTTTGAGCTTGCATATGGTACATTACGCCATTGACGCAACTTTTGAGTTGCAGTAAATTCTGGAGATTCATCTCCAAAAATTTTCAACATTTAATTTTCGGCAGGAAATTCCGAAGATGCATCTTCGAAATTTTTCAACGTTTTAAATTTCTCCAAATTCCGGAGATGCATCTCCAGAATTTCCTGCAGTATTTTTTTCTTGCTTGTGTGTTGTTTGCTTACACTAATGGTCTGCCTTACTTTAACTTAGAGGCATAATGGCTAATAGACATGATTGACTGAAGTATGGCAGGGTTGCTCAGCACGCTTGCGTTCGGCGGGAGAAAAGTCAACAAGTTCCGGAGGCTCCTGGTTCCTCTGGTCAGGCATAGTCGTCTATTTCTGGGGTTGGTGATGCTCTTCATGCCACTTCATCTTCTTCTTCCCGTAGGAGATGGGATTCACCATCTGACGCATCACTCCCCTCATCTTCCTGTAGGCGTCAGGTTTCACCAGTGCAACCTCATACAGATGATGCTGTTAATCCAGTCTCACCTCTTGTCCCACATCCTATTAAAGATGATGTTGATCCAGTGCCACCTCCAAAGGGTGAGGCTGTTGCAGATGCCGAGCCAAATGCTTTTGGAGGAGGTCCAGTTGGTTTGTCCTTACTGCCTCTGTATGCAGACCATACAGCCAGACATATTTAGGTCGGAAAGGTAGCATTAGTTGGATTCTTTATTTATTTTTACGTTAATTTTAATTTCTGACATGAATTATTTTTGAAAAATTTCAGGAGCGTGATCCCCAGAAGTTTCTTAACCACGGGAGGAAGATTATTGCCATGCCTCAGCCAGATGAGGATTGGTTTCAGTCGGTTCTGTCCTTATTTGGCCTGAAGGACTTGTGCATGACTGGTTACACTACGTTCAACCACAGGATGCTTAATGCATTGGTGGAGTGATGGCCCTCAGAGACCTTGTGTAACGCCTGAATTTAATTAATTAGTTAATCAAATTATTGAAGGATTTAATTATTGGATTTAGACGAAGTTGAGAATTAATCGAAGTAGTTAGATTTGTCGGTATTATTTTAAGAGGCGTATTGGGATTATTAAGTTAAAGTCAGATTTTAGTCGATTAAATCGGAGGAATAATATTAAGAACAATATTATTTATTTATTGGACTATCTTATTTAATTAACTAAGTTGAATTGTTGGACCATTTGGTTGATAATCGAAATTAATCTATTAAGCCGGGAGTAAGTAGTTGGTCGCGAATTATTATTTTGGTTAATTTTGTGTTTCGAAGAATTAAGTCGTTAAGTCGGAATATTAGTCGGAAAGTCGAAGAAATAATATTATAAGTGATATTATGGATCATTGGAGCATGTTGGGTAATGGGCTTGGATTTCGTCGGGATTAGCAATTAAGGGGTGTATGACTTAGGCCCATTAGTTGTTATATTGGATTATTATTATTATTAATATTTTAATAATAAGAAAAAGAGAAGAAGAATTAGTCAAGAGGAGAAAGAGGAACAGAATGGGAGAATGGGAGAACGAGGAAATTGGAGAAAACAGTTACGAGAAGTTGCCGTCGGAAAGCCGATCGGAGATTCGAGCGGCCACCGATTTTAAGGTAAGGGTGGGGTTCGAATTTTATAACCGGGAATATGATAATTGATATGTAGGATTGGGTCTTATATAATTGCTACTGCCTGTGCATTTAACTATTATATTGAATGATTAATTTGATCCACACTGTCGAATTGGACGTAAAATGCTTATTCGTATGATTTCACATGTTTGGTTGAATTGGATGGAAAATTACAACATTTGATATGTTGAGATTTTGAGATTTGGGATCAAAACCAAAGTGTTAGAATTCATGTTTTATGGTTCCAACTCATTACTATATATTAGGTATGAATGAATATGTGTTTATTTAATGAAACATGATTGAATTGGTTGGATTTTAGAGGAAAATTGCAGCAACCCGTAGCAGTTTTATGAAGAAAATTCTGTTTTGGAAAAACTTCAAAAATTCATATCTTTTGATCCGTAAGTCCGTTTTGACCCCCGTTTGAAACGTTGGAAAGCCAGCGAAATATTCTTTCTATTAAAAATAGTCTTGCTTCCAGTAGATGATTTATTAATTTCGGGGTTTTATAAAATGTTGTGTTGTCGGGTTTTTATTGCGAAAAATGCATTGCGGTTGACGAATTGGTTGTGAGAAACTGGTAGATGTTACCTTAGGGTGTAATTCTGTTGTAGTTCTGTTCACTGTCTTGGACAAATTAAAATTGATATGAATCCGAGGAAAGGTTGTGAATTTGGAAAGAAACTTGAACGAACGGATTCTGAGACGAAGGATTTTGGGGTCGTGACGACCGTGGTGGTGTTGTGACGATCGTGATGGTGTCGTGACGACCGCGGTGATGTTGTGACGACCGTCACGCGGGCAAATCCTGGGCTGTGGAAAGTTGGAGATTTCGTTTATATATATATATATATATATATATATATATATATATATATATATATATATATATATATATATATATATATATATATATATATATATATATATATATATATATACATGTTAGTAGCACATATGAACAATATATTAGTAATGATAATAATAGTTTGGTATTATTAATAAGATAATTTTGGGAGTTTTAGAATTAGAGGTATTCTACTAATCTAAGAATTAGTCTTAATAATTAAATGACAGGTAGTATATATGTAGTAGAAACATGAGACTATAAGGTAACATTTATAATTAGCAGTAGCATATTTAGTAGCAATGGTGTCCCAGAAATAATTTGTGGTTAAACAAAGTTTGTTCAAGTAGTTTAGCAGAGTTACTAGTTTAATTAATTTAGTAGCAGTACATATATTTTAGTAACAGTGAAGTAGCAGAGCTAGTGGTTTTAACAAAAATCAATATTAACAGTGAAGGTAATTTAGTAGCAGAACTGGACAGAAAATAGTGTCGAGAGCAAAATTAAGCGGTATATTTAGTTGTCCGGAACCGAATGAAATTTTTTGGGGAAGTTCGTAATAATTAGTAGGCAGTGTGGTTGATTTATTTTGTTGAAAAGATGCTGGAAGTTGAAAACAGTAGGAATTTTAGTCGCCCGGTAGAATTAAGCGGTATATTTAGTTGTCCGGAATTTAATGAAAATTGGCGGGATAACTAATATAAATTAGTAGGTATTCTTGGTTGGTTTGTTTTGTGGTAATTATGTCGATTAAGTTGATTTGCAGGTACAGTTGAATAGGTTGAATTGTCCCGGTTTATGGGCACTGTTAAGTTGTAGGTCTTATGACCAATGTTTTATGTTGATGTTGAATACGTTGTTGATGTGGCAATGTTGGTGATGTGATGTTGAATATGTTGTTGATTAAGTTGTAGGTCGAACGACCAATGTTGGATTAAGTTGATGCAAGTGGTGCATGTTTAAGTTGTTGTTCTCGTTGTTGTTATTGCGTTGTTGTTGTTGTGACGTTGTGGTTATTGTTGCATGCATACACTTGCATTGATTAAGTTGGCCTTGATGGCACCTGTTTAAGTTGGCCTTGATGGCATCCGATTAAGTTGAAAATGCCTCGATAACCTGGCATATGTTTAAGTTGGGAGTTTTACTCCGATGGTACCACATGCATTTGCATAGTTGAGTCGCATTTGAGTTGCATGTTGAAGTTGTTAATATTATTACGTTGTTGTTGATTGTTGGTGTTGTTGATATAAGTTGTTATTGTTGTGAGTTATTGTTGTTATAAATTGTTATTGCTGTAAGTTGTCGCTTGATACAGGTTGTTGTTATAAGTTGTTGTTTGTTATAAGTTGTGGTTGCTCTTAAGTTGTTTACTAATAGTTGTTGTATGACTGTTGTATAAAGCGGTGAATTGGTGTGATTCTAATCTAATATATTAATTATCATGCCTTTGATTATATTTTCCGATATCTCACCCCTTATGTAATGATGTTACCTATTATGGGTAACTGAGCAGGTACTCAAGAATAGCTGTGACGGTTTGGAGTCTTAGTTGCTGTTAGTTCAAGTTGGTGTCATGCTCTGATACGTAGCACTCGAGCGGAAACATTTTGTTTATGTTGTTGTTCCTAATTGTTGTTATTACAATAATTCTTGAATAATTATAAATTGAAGTTTTGATCTAGTTGAATAAAGTGAATATGATTTATAAGTTGTGAAGGCCGAATGCTATGTATCTATTTTAAAAAGAAATACAGGTTTATGTTATTAGTTTTGTTGTTCAAGTTGAAAATGTGACATCTCATTTGTTTTATGTTGAAAATTTTGCACTCTGATTGTTATTAAACGTTGGGTAGAAAATGGGGTGTTACACCTTGTCGTTTCATCTCCTGCGTGGTAAGATGTCTATCAGACTCAATGATGTCTCGTGTTTGCTACATCTTTCGATCACAGGGAGATTCCTAGATCATGGGAGGATGAGCAAAGACGAGACACTCAAAATGATGGTAGAGTATCTTGGGGTTGATCCAGGGGAGGCAAAGGAGAAGTTGGATAAGATTAAGGGTGCTCATGCTAGATTTGAATACCTGGAGAATATTTATGAGGTTGAGATCCCAAGAGCACAACAAGCTCATCGTGATGATGAGCAGATGGCGGTCCATAAATCGCATGCATTGAGAGCATACTTGCTTAATTTGGTTGGCATTGCAATTTTTGTGGACAAGAGCTTATACTGATGTCGTCTACATACGGTACCTCTTGGATTTCAAGCGGATCCATGAGTATAACTGGGGGCGGGCGGCTTGCTTGGTCTACCTGTATTCAAAGTTGAGAGAGGGTTGTATGTGGAAGACGAAGCAGGTCACTGGCATTGTGGCACTACTTGCGGTAATAATTATTGGTATTTGAATGTTTTTTTCATTTTTTGTTTCATATTTACAAAACCATTATCGATGATTTGTGTCCTCTAAACTTTTTGTTTCAGACTTTGATCCTCCAGCACTTCCTGCGCATCTTTGGTTGGGCGAGTGTGCATGACTACACTGAGGATTTGCCGTGTGCTACTACTTTTATCTCGCTCAAAGAGAATCAGACGGTCGAGCCTTTCAGAGTCTATCTTCATTGTTTGGTTGCTGAGGACATGCATTTTAACAGTTATATTGATCACCGTCAGACGTGCCCATTTGAAGAGATATTGTTATACTCTAGATGGTTGGCTTGTGAATCGCGTCTCACTGCTCCTCATCTGCCCGAGCGCGTCATGCGGCAGTTCGGCTACACTCAAATCATTCTCAGACACCCTGTTATCTTATATCCTCCTGCTTTGACACGTAGACAGATAGAGAACATATATGTTTGATGATTATGAGAGTCATTTGGTACCGGATGAGGCACGGGCTACCATAGTTGAGAGCGAATGGAGCTACATCAAATGGTACTTTAGATGGTTCTTTAGGGTGTCACGTTCGTACATGGTGCATGTTGCTCCAGGAGATCCACCGAGACCAGCTCATCAGGAGATACTAGAGGAGGAACATGCACAGCTCGATCATACTGATGATGTATTGCCTAGGTGTCGTCGCATGGTGGAGATTGGGCAGGCAAGCATTGACCCAGGTATCTTCCCTGATGGGTCTGATGTCAGACGAGTCCTAGATGTCATCAAGATGGAGGCGCATGGGGTATTGTTGTACCAGAAACATCTCTTGAGGACAGGGGGATTGATGGCCGAGGAGGTAAACGGGACAGAGGAGGTAGAGGAGAGGTTGTCAAACACACACAGTTGTCTCTTATTATATAGTTGTAGTACTATGGTATGCACTTTATTTTGAAGGTCTTACTACTTTATTGATCTCGATTGTATGACATTTTCGACATATATTGGTATTTTATTTTTGTATGGCATTTTTGGTCCATCTAGAATTGTGTACATCTATTTTTTTATTTTCGATTGTACGGTATATTTTAAATTTTCATCTAAACACAGATAAACAACATATAACATAAAGTACATGTTTTGATACGTTTTGGAGATGTATTTCCGGTACAATTCAAATGTAAATGGCTTCTGAGTAGGCTGTATTGAATGTTTTAAATTGTTTCAGAGATGCATCTCCAAAATATTTCAACGTTTATTAAAAAATTGGTGCGTCCGGAGATGCATCTTTGGAACCTATGAACATTTAAATAATTTCGCATGATGGCTAAGAAATATTAAGGGCGCATTAAAAAATTCTCAAAATTTGTTACACAATTCAAGCTCATGGTGATAATGTCTCCCTAACTAAGAATTTATCCGACCACCCTTCAATTAACTATCAGCTATCAACTATCTATCCATTAAAATAACGTACTACCAAAAGCCCTAAAGTGTCCTTTAGTCTTAAGATTAATTACATTGCATTAAGTGTTATTACGTAATTATCTAATGAATCAATTATTTTCTTTCTAAATCAACCACAACTTGACAAGTGACAAAACTACTTTTCAAATTTGGCAAAATAATCTTTTTCGTCCTTTAACTTTACACCAGGGTCCAATTTGGTCCCTTAACTTTAAAAAGTGGCGATTTCGTCCTTTAACTTTTTAAAACGTGCCAAGTTAGTCATGCCGTTAGTTTGATCAAACGTCTGTTTATATTTTGTTACGTGGCAGGTGACTTGGAATATGTTTATCGTCTTCTTCCTTGTTTGTGCATTCTGCAGACGCGTTTCCCTCAATCTTCTTCCTTGTTATGGCAAACTCAAATCATCTTCCATCCTTATAATTTTCTCCAAAGTAAAAGCTAGGGTTTAGAGAAAATGAAATCGGGTAGTTCTTCTTCTTCTTTGAGCAAGAGAAATGCAGAAAATGGGGATTCAACAGTCAGTGGAAATCGTTGGAGGAAGCCCATGTGCTATTGTGGAGACATGGCTATACTTCAAAGGGCAAAAACAGTGAAGAACGTGGGAAAGTTATTTTGGGGTTGTCCCAATTTTAAGCAAGATGGATGCAATTACTTTGGTTGGTACCATGAGGATGCATTTGATGAGAAAGAAGAGCTTTTAATGCATAGGATGAGGGTGGCTGTAAAGGGATTAGATGAGGCAAAAAAAGACATTGAAGAACTTAGGAAAAAGCTGATGAATATTGATGCTGAAATGAAGATGATCATGAAGTGGAAAAAAATATGGAATTTGTTGTTTCTAATTGTTATTGTTGTAATGTTATTTAGGTTGAATTAGGTCAGTTATGTTGTGTATGTGAAAGTATGTTTTGTCCCCATTTAAATGTTTTCTAGGTTGAATGTTGTTTTTAAATGTTTTATTAATGAAAAGATTTGCTGTTATATTGTATCATTTGTAATATTTGGACATGACCTATAATATTTGGACATGACCTATAAGTATATGGAACATGACCTATAATTTGGAGTTGTAATATTTGGACATGACCTGTAATATTCTGACTGTTATTGCCCTATAATTGGGACTTATATCGTATCAGGTTTATATCATATTCTGACTGTAATATTCATAACAGGTTTATAACAGAAACATAATTAAAAACTGGTTCATAAAAGGTTAAGAACCATAACAACATTCTTGTTCATTACATAACAGACCAGAAACATAACTAAAAATAGGTTCATAACATGTTCAGAACCAAAACAACATTCTTGTTCATTACATCACAACCTTAAAAGTGCAAAACAAAAAACAGGTTCACTTCATAACAAAAAGCACAAAACCATAGTGACTAAAACACCTAATCCTAAATATGTCTAGGGATTCTTCTTTGCAGATGTTCTCTTGGTGGGAGTAGATCTTCTAGTGACTGGACCAACAACATTCTTTGATGCAGACAGCCTGGTTGTAGGGCCTGGTAGAACAAATGGCCTTGGAGCTTTTTTCACTGGTAGCTTCTGAGTCTTCCCCTTTGCAGGACCATGAGTCTTCTGAGCAGTAGATTCTTGGGCAGTTTGAGATGCTTGACTAGGTTGCACAGTTTGAGATGCTTGACTGGGTTGCACAGCAGGCTGAGTAACAGTTTGAGTAGATTCTTGGGCAGAGTGTTGAGTACTCTGTTGTGCAGCCTGACTTGTTGTATCCTTACAAGTGGACTTGTAGTGCCCTGATTTCTTACACCTGCTGCACTTCACCGAGAAACCAGTTCTTCTCATCTTTTTATCAGATCCATCAATCTCTCCTTGTTCTAAATGTCTCCTCTTTTTGGGCCTACCAGGCATCTTCTTGAACTTGGGTGGTTGCACATCAGGATATGGTGTCTTAACCCACAAGTTAGACCCATTAACAGGGTAGATGACATGTTTATAAACTGCCTTGTATTTTGAAACTCTATAGTATTCAGGGATGTAAATTTCTATCCTGAAATTCCTACTCTTCATAGCAGACAATGCATGCACACATGGGAGTCCTGTAAGTTCCCATCTTCTGCATGAACACACGTGGTCTTTCAGGTTCACAACATACTTATCAGCCTGATTCTCCAAGTGCCTTACTTCAAACATATGCTCATCAGACATCCTAAAGAACCAAAGAAAACAGAATAAATGATTCACTTGCGTGCAATTGTTAATTCAACAAATACTAGTGTACTGAGCTGACATACCTTACAAGCCAATTGTTGGTGTAGGTGCTTGTGATATCAACTTTCTTTCTAATATTGGGCAATATGTCATTCTCATCCAAGGTACCAAACCTCATTCTGTTGATAGCCCATCTCTCCATCATGTAGATTCTTATGTCTTCAAGCATAGTGATTAAAGGTTTGGCCCTTGCCTCAAGAATCACACTATTGAATGATTCAGACATGTTGTTGAGAACAACATCACATTTGTTTTCAGTCCTGAAGTATGACCTACTCCAAAACCTTGGTGGGGTCTTAATCATATGCTTAAAAGCTTCCTCATTTATAGCCCTCATTCCCTTCATCTCTCTTTCCCATGCTTGTGGGTAAGTTGACTTGGCAGCCTTCCATATAATATCCTTCAACATTTTGCCAGGAAACCTCTTCCTAAAGTTGTTGTACAGATGCCTAACTCAAAACCTGTGCTCCACCCTAGGCAATAGCTCTTCCATAGTGGGTAACAGCCCCTGCAATAGGAAAAAACATAAGAAAAACATAAGGAAAAATATAAGAAAAAGTTAAGGAAAATGATAAGAAAAACATAAGAAACTTGCCTTTTGTTGGTCTGATATGAAGGTGTAAGTCATGCATTTCTCTTTGCCTCCAAGGTCATCAATTAGGAGCTCTAAGAACCAAGTCCAGCTGTCCTTGTTTTCACCCTCCACAACTGCATATGCTATGGGAAGCATCTGATCATTAGGATCCCTCCCTATAGCAGCCAGAATCTGGCCTCCACACAACCCCTTGAGAAAACATCCATCTAGACCTATTACATGCCTACACAGCTTAAAGCTTTCTTTACATGCAGCATAGCATACATATAGCCTTCTAAAGCATGGTCTATGATCCTCAACACCTTCTGGTACAGGATCCACATTGAGCTTCACAGTTGATCCAGGATTGGCTCTTAACAATTCATGGCAATAGTCATACACCCTTGTGTAATCTCCCAAGAATGATCCATCAACAAAATCCCTTGCAGCAAACCTTGCTCTTATTGCCTTTGTTTTGTTCACCCCAACATTCCATTTTTTTGGGCCTTTTCTTTAATATCCCTTATCTTCAACTTTGGATTGTTTTTCAAGCTATTTTGGATTCTTTTACTCAACCATTTTGTACTCATCAGTTTCACATTATATTCCCTACTGCAACTATGCTCATCAACCACTTTCCTAAGTTGCCAAGTGTCTTCATTGGGCAGCTTGCTACAGTATGCCTCCCACTTACAACCATCTTTACATTTAGCCCTTACCCTAACATTAACATTCTCCTCACCAGTCACATGTTCCTCAATATTCATACCTTGTTCCTCTGCATTAACTTGTTCATCACCATTAAATTGTTCATCACCATTATCTTGTTCCTCTACATTAACTTGTTCTTCTACATTAACCTGAACAGGGGTGGTATTTTCACCATGAACAACTTCATCAACCAGCTTACTAAGTAACTCCTCCACCTCATCCACAATTTCTTCAGGGCCCTCACCAACAATGTCATCCACATCAACTTTGTCACAGTAGTCAGGTTGAGACAACGTGTGTTGAATGTAAATATCAACACGTTTGTGAACCCTATACAGGTCTGCTATTTCTAATGCACCCTGGTCATTAATTAGTGCATTCATACCAAACTTTGGATCCTTGTAGTAGATTGTTTCAAACTCTCTATAACCCAAATCTTTTAACACACCCACTAGCTCAAAATAACTTCATCTGTCTACATCTACCCTCAAATCATCAACTACACCATTCGCATATACACTCAGACCCTTATCAGTAAATTCCCCACTGTGATGAATTTTGAGTTCAATAATTTCATCCATGATACCTAACCAGACCAAAATATCTACAACATTAGGGTTTACCCTATCAAATTTACAAGAAGACTAAAACTGAATACGAACCCTAATTTTTGTAACTTTTAACCCTAACTAATATGAAAGACGAATTAACTAACCGTTTGATCAATGGCAGATGAAGATCTTCACTCCTTTTCGTCTGGAACCGTCTCGTCTGGTGAGAAATCCTTCGTTTTGCACTTCGTCTCTCCAATTCGCATGCCCTAGCAGAGTGCTACACCACTTAGAAAGAGATTGAATGGACTTTTCATTTTCTGCAGATTAATTAAAACCTTCAACACTTCCACGTCACAGGTAAATCTCCCACGTGGACAACGTTATCAAAAAGGGACTAACGGAAGCTAACAGAAGGATAAACGTGGCACGTTTTAAAAAGTTAAAGGACGAAATCGCCACTTTTTAAAGTTAAGGGACCTACTTGGACTTTGGTGTAAAGTTAAGGGACGAAAAAGGTTATTTGCCCTTCAAATTTCAAATTTCTCTTACATTTCATTTTCCCACACTTTCTCACTTTTATTTTAATTTTTTCTCTTTCTATTTTCTCTTTCCCTTTTTATTTTTTCTAAGCATAAATAACAAATATTTAACCCCTTTCTATTTTCTTTTTCTCTCACTTTCTTTTACTTTATGATTCAATAATATTTAATTTACTCTGAAATAATACTAATAATATTTAATTATTATTACTATTATTATTACTTTATACGTTTTCAATATTACTCTACAAATTTTGATATACTAACTTCATTACTAATGTATCTCTTATACTCTAATTTTTTAATTTATTATCTTTTATAAGTAAATTTTAGATGCCCATGAATTTTAATTGGATATCAGTACTTTAATATAAATTAGTTTAAATGTTTAATTTTTTAAAATGTAAAATAAAATAATGTGATATGACATTGAATCCTATTATTTGATTGAATAATTCAATTAAATTTAATGGTACCAAACTTTTCACCATTATTTTATATAATTAATTTATATAAATCTTTCCCCGATATTGTTAATTTATATAAATCTTCCACCAATCAATTATGCTAATGCAATGTCAATAAATTTATATAAACCTCCTGTTCAATTAACTTTAACAATAGTTTTTATATATGCATTAATTTATACAAACCATATATATAATTCATAGAAATAATTTAATGAAATTATTGTCAATAAAATTATAAAAAATTTCAAAAATTCATTTTAAACCGATTATTTCTTTATCTATAATAGACTTAACAATCACTTTATTAGATTTGAATAATAAAATAATGTTTTTTATTTTCTATTTAATATTAAAATCAACTGATATTCAAATTAAAATACAATGAAAAATAAAACGATGCATTGATAAATTTCAAATTATCTTCGACTAATCAATTTTAATTATATAAAAAGACTCAATTCTTTTAAACACACCTATATTGTTTATAAATTAATGATATTTTTGTACGATTATTTAATACAATTGAATTTATATGATTATTGTTCATTTTACAATTAAATAACTCATTTCAAATTTACGTATATAACTAAATAAATTTTATACCGTATCAAATTGGATAATATTACCTCTGGTTCTATTTATAAAAGAACATTGACTTTTTATATTCATTAAATAACCAATGTATGTGGTGCATGATAAAAGTCGAGATACATTGATTATTCAATGAATCTAAAACATAAATTTTCTATTATAAATAGATAGTTGTACAAACAACTAATTTTCCATCTCACAGGTCATTATCAGCATAATACATATTTTATTTTTAATCAACATCAATTGAGTTTATATGATCATTGTTTATTTTACAATTAAGTAAATTATTTCAAATTTACATGTGTATCTATATACATTTTATACTGTATCAAATTGGATAATACTCACAACCATATCAACAACTAATTTTTCATCTCACGACTCATTATCAACACAATATCTATTTCATATAATTGAATTTATATGATCATTATTCATTTTACATTTAGTTAACTAATTTCAAATCTACATATATATCTAAATATATTTTATATCGTATCAAATATATTTATCCGCGCGGACGTTCAGTTAACTAATTTCAAATCTACATATATATCTAAATACATTTTATACCGTATCAAATATATTTATCCGCGCGGACGTTCGGTTAACTAATTTCAAATCTATATATATATATATATATATATATATATATATCTAAATACACTTTATATCGTATCAAATATATTTATCCGTTCGGACGTTCGGATATCTTGCTAGTTTGTAATACAAAAAGTATTCTTTTAACATTTTTCAATAAAAAATTCTACAATAGGCCAACCAAAATTTTTTATATGTATTTCTATTAAATATTTTGAAAAAATCTAATAAAATCATGTTAATTTTTAGATTTTTAAGAAAACCCAATAATTCATATTCAATAGGATAATAGGATAATAGAAAACAAAGTTAATATTATCGAATTTTTCGATAAATCCATTATGTTTTATAGTTTTCCAAATATTTGAAAAATCCGATATAAAATCATAATTTATATTTTAAAATTTTATGATTCTTTACGATTATTTGAAAAACCAAATATAAAAATATGATTTATACTAATTTTTTCGAAAATATCCGATATAAAATCATAGATTTAAAAAAAAAAAATATTACAATTTTACATCAATTAAAAAATAGTTGTAATATATATATATGAATTTCCTAAAAATCCAGTACATTACATATAAACTTGGATAAAAAATCAAAAAACAAGAATTTCATAAAAATTCAGTATATTAATTCAAAAATTTAGAATAGCACACTTTTTTCAAAAATTCAAACAATATTTTGGTAAACTTCTTTACTAACTACCCACATTATCATTCAACCCAATCTGTTTAAAATAAAATAAAATAAAATAAAATAAAATAACTTCTTTCTAAAAACAGAACAAAAGAAAAGAAGTGATATACTAGCTCCACCATAAAAACCATTACTCTCCACTGCATTTTCAATGTAAAAGCAAGGCGTCAACGAAATGCTCTTCACTGACTCTTCAAACACATTCATTCCAACTCCATTCCCAACCTGCTTCTATTAGGGGAAGCATTTCATTCTCTGCAATGTCACGAGTGAAATCCAACTTGTTAACCAATAGAGAAAACATGAAGCCTCTTCAAATAAGGGTAACCATTTATTACCTGTCTTTCAACTTCAACGGCGGATGCAGCTAACCTAAGCTTCAAAATTGATCTGTCTTGCTCACAATTTTCTGTCTCTGTATCTGACAATAAATGCAGCGAACAAGATTCAAAAACAGAAACTATCCAACACATAATTATTACAGTTTTGATAAAAATTATAAGAACGGTTGCTAAACAAAAACAAGCAACCTCGATATTACTTTTTTCAATCGCCGAATGTTAGAATGTTAGTAGTCATGTCAGTATTTCATCTATCTATCGTGAACGGCAAAACCAAAAAGGTGGGGTATCTGCAACAACACTAATGCTCAAGCTAGTTTAGGTATGTAAGAGAAATAATGGTTCTACTGAGCTCATTTGGAACAGTAGAGACATAGTTTCCATCTATTTGTGAGAGTTTGTCTCCAACTGCTTTAAAGGAGTTCCTAAGGGTCGTGTGATAGGAACTTAGTTGTATTTGGAAATGGCAATGATTAGAGGACTATACTGGTAATGATTGGGAGATCATCTCTATTAATAATAGGCTTTGGAAAATTCAAGATTCAAAACCCATTTGAATAACAAGGAACTAGTCTCTTCTTCCTATGATTTATTCTCCCTATAGCAAACTCAAAACTCAAATCAGTTAAGCCTATTTTCCATCATTTTTTTTACTATAAATGTTAACCCCAACTCTTTAATATTATCATTTCTAGTCTTATTTCGTTTAGTCTTACCACACATCCAATGCAACATCTTCCACCTCTACTACACGTACTATACTCTCATGTTGGTTCTTAACCGCCTAACATTTTATCTCGCACAACATCGTAGATTTTACCATTGTCCGATAAAATTTTCCTTTCAACTTGAGCGATACTTTTGTGTCACATAAAATCTCTGAGACCCTCCTCCATTTCAACCAACCCATCTAGCTTGAATTTGATGGTTTACATCTTCTATTTCTCCTTCGTTTTGTATTATAGACCCAAAATATTTAAACTGTGTGACTTGTGATATGACATGGTCTCTAACTTTCACCTCTCAATTAGAAACGTTTCTCCTTTAGTTAAACTAACATTTCCATATACTCTGTCTTATTTATGCTTAAACAAAAGTCACACGTTTCTAAACCACCAAGCCTCTAACCTCTCATTTAAATCCCCCTTCTATTCTTCAAGTAGGACTATATCATTTGCAAAAAACAAATATCTCGGTGCTAGCTTTAGTGGGTACATCCAAAATTAAAGCAAAAAGATAAGGACTTAGAGTTTAACATTGGTGCAATCCTATTATTATGGAAAAATCATTCATATCTCCACTATGTGCCTGCACACTAGTCGATACCCCTTCATACATATCTTGAACAACTCGAATATAGGCAATCCTAACATTTTTCTTCTCTAGGATTTTAGACAAATCTCTCTAGGCACTCTATCATACGCTTACCTCAAGTCAATGAAAATTTAGTGCAAGTCTTGTTGAACCATCTGATACCGCTCCATCAAAAGTCGTAGTAAATAGATCGCTTCCATGGTCGACCTCCCAGACAGAAAACCAAATTGATTATCAATAACTTGGGTCTATTTGTTTAGTCTCCATACAACCACCATTTTCCATTATTTTATGGTATGACTCATAAGTTTAATCCCCCTATAATTTGTACAATTTTGTATATGCCCCTTGTTCTTATAGATTGGATGGAACTAACGTGTTTCTCCTCCATTCATCTGACATTTGCTTTAATCTCGTGATTTTGTTGAAAATTTTGGTGAACCATTCAATGCCTTTATCTCCAAGAATTTTCCACACTTTAATAGATATCTTGTCTGCCCCAACCGCCTTACTATTATTTATCATCTTTTTCATTGCTTCTTTTACCTCGTGTTTTTTATCCGACAATAATTATTATAGTTTCGATCCTTTTCTCTAATGTCAAATCTGTTAAGAGTCTAATGAGATATCATATTCTTCATTAAATAAATTTTAAAAATACTTCTTCCAACTATTTTTTATATCCTTCTCCTAACCCAAAATTTTGTCTTCTTCATCTTTAACACGCTTTACTTGATTTAAATCTCTTGTTTCTTCCTCTTTCTTAACAAAGTTTATATATAGATTATTCTCCCTCCTTAGTTCCTAAAGATTGGTATATTCCGTCAAAAGTTTGAGTTCTTACTTCACTCACTGCCTTCTTGATCTCTTTCAAAATTTTCTTGTACCTTTCTCATGTTTGGAAAAATGGTATATGTGTAAAAAAAATTACACATATAGCATTTTTCAAACATTTTTTTACTCTAAACATTTCCGTTCCACCATCATGATTTTTTACCCTTAGGTCCAAAACTTTTGTATTCGCTCAACGTCTCTTTAGCCACTTTTCTAATGTTTGTGTCATCTTGTACCATATATCATTTGCATTTCCTTATGTGTGACTGAAACTATCTTGTACCACATATCATTTGCATTTCCTTGTGTGTGTCTGAAACCCCCTCCAAAACCTTGTGTTGGAAATTTCGTGGTTTTTCATTCTTCAAATGCCACCACTTGATTTGTGGAGCTTCCACGTGACTTCTTCTCTTTGCTCTCTTCTTGACTCTTACAACAATAACCAATATTCTATGATGGATAGTCAAGCTCTTTCTAAATATAATTTCAAAGTCCAAGCAAATCTTCCTATCTAATTTTCTAATAAGACATAAATTTGTCTGAGAAGATGTCAATCCACTCTTATATGTGATAAGATGCTCATTTGTTTTTCTAAATCATGTATTAAGTATAGTAAGATCAAAGCCAACGAAAAATCCATAATGGATTTACCCTCTGCATTTACCTCCCTACATATCCATTTAGATCTCCTAAAAAAATCTTCTCTTTAAGATATTCTTGATATAAACCTTTTAAATCTCCCAAAATTTTACTTTAAGGCATTGTGCAAACCAAACATGAGGTGCGTAAACACTAATAACATTAAAGATGTATTGTTACACTACAAATTTAAGGGTTATGATCAAATCATACTATTTTTACATCTACAATATCCTTTTTTTCACTCATTGT
Source organism: Lathyrus tuberosus (assembly GCA_022829125.1). Lineage (NCBI taxonomy): Eukaryota > Viridiplantae > Streptophyta > Magnoliopsida > Fabales > Fabaceae > Lathyrus > Lathyrus tuberosus. The sequence goes on along the minus strand of JALAZF010000174.1, from coordinate 9,253,418 downwards.
CTATAATAATTCTCACCTCATTTCTCGATCTAACTTTGTTGGCGTACCAAAGCATAAATCCTGAGTTGTCTAATTCTTTCGCTTTCTCACCTGTCCACTTAGTCTCTTGAAGGCACATGAATCCTCGAAACCATAATGTTCCATATATTTTCCAATAAGTATGCATATATTCTATGTTCCAAAACGAATCTTATTCTTATGAATTAACTTCTTTACCTACACTCATTCACAAAAATATGGGAACCCTTGTTTTTTTATCACATATAGGTGGCAATGTAGCGACCCATACTCATTTGACATTATACTCGAGTCACACAGCGTGTTGCTTCTGGACAACAACCTAGCATTCACATTATTATGTATTTGATTCATGTCATAGAGATTCGACAAAACTTTACGTTAGCTGTTGATTGTCTAACACAACTCTCTTTTTATTCGGACTTAAGACCAAATGCATAGAAAACTAATGTTGGTGGTGATTTAATCACAAACTGTTCAGCTATATGAAGTAAAATTGTTACGGTATAATTTATGTGGAGATTACTTAACGACAGACTGCCCACATAGGATAATTTAGAGAGGGTGGATTCTTAGTGCCGGGTCACAATTTTGGAGGAATACTGCGAGATATACAGTGTTTAGAACCATTTGGCAGACCATATTGGAGTGGTTGGGTTTCACTAATGATTTCTTAAATGAGGTAGTGCTTGAATTTACATAAGTTTAGCGATTCAGTAAATAGTGGAAATGAGCTGACATTTGCTAATACCCAAAGAAAAAAACCATTAGACAGAAAATTTCAAAACAGGTGAAACTATAGGGATTAAATGTTTAGTTCAACATAAAAGCAACAAAGATAACTATTTTTGCTTTTCCATAAACAGAAAAAGAAAAGTAAAAGACTTGTGATTGAAAGATTCTTACCATAGTAATATGATGAGAGAATGGTGATGCGCTCCGTTGGCTGGAAAAGGTAATAACAAGATCTAAGTACAGAGGAAGAAACATGTAGTGTGATTATCAACTTAACACTAAGAGCTTAATTTAAAACAAAATATCAAAAGATGATTAAGAATGTGCACATTTGTTGTACTAGAAAGCCAGCTAAACTAAGATACAATTTAGCCGATAGATCAATTCATTTTTGCCATAACCATAAGTCTCTCCAACTTTTCCCCAAGCTTCGCCTCAAAGTAAAACAATCAAAGCATGTAGAAGAGCAATGCACAAGAAGGATAAGATTCTCGAAGATACCATTACAAATATTCCCTCTTTACGAGTAGGTAGTTGCTCAAGCTTTGCCAATGTATCGTCGCCTCTTGTAACTTTTCCAAATATTGCATACTGAAAAAAGACTTACACCAACATATCAATTGAAAACATCACAAAAGTGAATCTTCACAATTATGTTACGAGGTTATAGTTACCTCACCTTCCCATCAAGATGAGGAGAATTTCCAAGTAACATTGAAAAAGAGGATCCACCACTATCTGGATCCTCGTGCCTGTAAGAACAAACTGCACTCATTAGGTCTTCCAACAATTGATCAAACCAAAAGGTGAAAATGATTTCTGAAAACTAGAGCATGAGCGTGTGCGCAGACGTGGTAATAGCATTAAAAGCGAGTCTATGTGAAGCTCAAACAAACTCTCAGCAGTTTATTGAAAATGACTCGATGCAATAAAGCAAGAACATCACATTCGCGTCAAAGTTAAGCAACTAGTAGCTGAAAATATGTTGATTTTACAATCAAGGATAGAACCAAATACTTGAACTGAAGCTAAATCTAGTACAGAATGGAACTAACAATGAAATGTAAAACCATATATGCAACTTAGTGACAAACAAAAGAGAAAGAACGACATGTAACAACCAAGAATTGCCATCATAACAGACCTAACCTTCCCATGGAAAGAATGCCTCGAACATGCTTGACATCACTAAATTCACCAACAACATTCTTTTCAGCTACTCTTCTTTGTTCCTCATTCATGGGAGCAGATCTTCCATTTGCAACATCAGCTACCTGGGCTACAAATCCCTTATCCACCTAAGCATTGAATTAACCAAAACCATTCACTTGCACTGCAACATCAATACTACAATTACACCCAACAAATTCATAAATACTCAATCCTCACTTGCTTTGTAATTGTTTCCAAAAGAACAATACCCGAAAGAAGTGATTGGTGTTATAGCCTCCAAGTCTCACAAGCTTAAAAATGTGGTCAACAGTTTTAGGTGCAACAGTTGGATAGAAACCAAATTCAATATCTCCATAATTTGTCTGCATTCACAAACACAAGAACCTGATTAAGCACGGGACTTATGAAAATAGCTTATGACATATGCCCATATGTTTTTTTAACTTACATAAGCTATACAAGCCAACTTATGGAAGATAATTTATGGAAACAGCTTATAGCATGCATAAAAACAATTTGATTTGATTTTATCTTTTCTTATAAATTATGCATAAGCACTTATATGATAAGCGCTAATGCCATAATTACTTAATATCAATTTGAAGAAACAAGTTATCTATTTTACAAAGCTAGCAAAACGATATGAGATTTTTCGCTGAGTGAACTACTTGATTCAAATTTTCCAATCACTCAGATACATAATAGAGTAAAGATAAATACATTCACAGCAATAACCATGGAAGCAATCGAAATGGATTAAACTCTGTTCAAGCTTTGATCTTTAACTACAAAATCAAAGAATTATATAAATAAAATGATAAAAAGGGTAATTCTGATCAACAAAACCTGAAAGACGACGCGGGTTGATCCGAGTTTGGGTTCGAGAGAAGAGATCAGAGTCGCAAAAGCCAACAAAATAGAAACCCTAATCTCAAGGCTCCACATTTCAACTCACTTTAAGTCAACTGTCTGAAATTCAGAAATCTGTGTGTTGCTTGTTTTGTTGGCTGGACGCTGATGAAGTGACGTATTAGGGTGTGTTTGATTAGAAAGAATGAAGAGATGTGTGTAGTGATGAATTATTTTAAGACTTTGTTTGAATGGATGGAATTGGATGGTGCGGAGTGAAATGAAATAGAATGAAATTTTATTGTTTGGATTATCTAAAATTCGATGGAGCGGAATAGAGTGGTATGAATTTCATTTCATTTTAATATTTACCATCATATTTGTTTCCTTTCAATTTGAGCAGAATGAACAAATTTTCTTATTTCGTTCTAAAATTTTCAAACAATGGAATGAGATATTTGTTCCGCTCCGCTCCATTTCGCTCTGTCCTATTCCGCTCTACTCCATTCCATTCTATTCATTTTATGATATCCAACATAGCCTAAAATTCAGAGGAGTTGGATGTCCTGCCTTTATCAAAATTCAAAATAAAGTCTTAATTGTTCATTTATCTTTTTTCCTGAGTCGTTGCATGATAAGTGGCAATTTAATTATCAATGGTTGAGATTAAAAGTTTAAATAAACCTAAATTAGAATATTAAATATAGTTTTTGTAGTCTCTCTAACTTCTTCATTTTTCTATCTTTGTCGTTATTGTTGTATATTCGTCTTATTCTTTCTCTAATGTGACCTACTCCATCTTGCATTTTCCTTGTCGTTGTTTTTTATCGTCTCTCTGATGTATTATCTTTCATCTTGTCATTTCCTTGTTGAAGTTTATATTTTACATATGTATTGTCTCTTTGTTGTATCATTTTATATGTCCAATATATTGTTTCATCTTAACATTGTATTGATTTGTACCGTCATTGTATCACTATGTATTTTTGTCATATTGCTTCTTAGAGAACATTGTGCAACGAGTTTAAAGGATTACATTGCTCATGATTAATGTCTTTCAATAAAGAAAAAAGAGATGTTGAGGGAGTACATTGATAGGTTCACCGAGAAAGCTATAAAAGTGGTAGGAGCTAATGACAAACTGAAATGCTAGATTTTTTAGAAAGGCTTGAGGGAGACATTAGGATTAGAGGAGCCATATAGATGAGCAATCTACTTGCTCGAGCTCAACCCTGCATCAATTGCAAAGAGAAATTGTTGGGTGAAGATATTGAGAAGAATAAGACAGCCAGAAAACAAGGAGATAACAAAAATCATGAAAATTAGGATAAGGAGATGAACAAGGGACCTTGGTTCAGATTCTCAAAGTATACCTCGTTGAACCAATCAGGGGAAGAATATGTTAATAGAGAATTCAAGGAAGTTAAAGTGAAATACCCTCATATTGTGAATAAGTTAGCACGCGCTAACAAAACAAAGTGTTGTAAGTTTCATGAATGTTATGGATATAAGACTGATGAGTGTACTCATCTGAATGATGTTATTGAAGACTTAATCAAGAAAGGAAGACTTGATAGATACACCAAATAGGATGAACGAAAAAGGAACAATAAGCGGCACAAAGATTCTCCACGGAAAGTCATCAGTCAAAGCGAATCTTCACACATAAAGTGTTCCCCCGTGACGTGGAGGTATTCCATCTGGGAAGACAATTGAAGCAATCAAAAGAAATATCAAGGGAAAAGATAGTAGTGACAAGGAAATTACAAAAAAGAGAAGTGATCATTTGTTGCATCCATTTAGGGAGGTGTTTACCGTGAAAATTGGTAAACAACTGTTGGTCTATCAAATAAGAAATCCGGTAACTTGCAGGATCGATCATATAAAATCCTAGGACATGTGCTAAATAAATTAAAATGATATTTGGAAAAAGATGAACACTTCGACAATATCCATGGCTTAAGTAAAGTTTGCTTCGACAATATTAAAGAAAATATAAAGCAGAAAAATGATCGAAAGTGCGTTGGAGAATAACTTGCAAAAGTACAAAATAAACTTCTGGGCAAAAAACTAACTGAATTGCATTGAATGAAAGAGTATGGTGTTACATCAAACGTACATTTCTCACACACTCGTTTCTCTACACGCGGGTACTTTAAGTAATTGAGGAATTTGTACAAACTTGAACACACACAAATCCTAACACTAGGACTTGCTATTTATAATAGTCGAAAATAACTACCTCTAACGGCCTACTAACTAGAGCAAGACAAATGGCATTCTGCATGTCTTCGTCTTCTAAACGCGTTCCACGTGTCTTCTACCAGCAATTGGATAAGAACAAAGTTCCCTCCCTTATTTGAATTCAAATTTTGAATCGAACGTCATCATTAATGCTTCCGTCGAACAATATTTCCAAATTGTTTAGAAATATTTCTAAGTCCATAAAATACTTCTTTCTTGCATAAGGACACTTTCGACTAGAATTCCTGGAAACGTTATTCCAGTCGAAGTCTTCCCAGTCTTCTCTGAAATCCTATTTCTTTGATTAATTCTCTTAATCCAATATTAGGCGTCGAAATTGGGAGCTAACAAATTGCCCCCCAAAAATGTCATTTTCGACACCATTGAAGAAAAAGGTATTTTTTTGATAATGTAGTTCGACACCTCATTTAGTCCTTGTGAGGTTTCGACGTTATTATTTGGTTCCAACGTTACAAAATTGTTCACCTTTCCTTTAGCAGACTTATGATGTCATAACTATCATTACCATCTCTGACACATCTCCTCAAACCACGCAAGAATCTCCATCATTACCACATTTCCTATAGTGTGGGCATTAATTGCCACCGTTCCATCAAGGATAGTGGGGAGGATACGCGTCTCACTTCCATTTTAACCATTGAAGTGATTTCTGAAACCGTTTCCACTCCCAACATTATAAATACCCCTCTTATCAACTTTTCTCACTTTTTACGATCTCTTCACTCTCAAATCTCCAGAAACTTTTCATACTTCAAAAGCTCAGTCTCCTTCATTCCATTCCAGCAATGGCTTCCTCCACAAGGTCTACCAAGGATGCTAACAAGACCACCAAAGAGTCTAGCAAACCTGTAAGAGCTTCTAAGAAGATCTCTCAACTTCCCTCATTCGATTCAACCATTGGTCCGACCATGGTAGGAAATCAACAGTACCTACCTGAACCTCTTGCTGAAGAGAAAAGAAGAATCTGCGCTTCTCATGTACTCATCCCTTTGACTGTTGCTGGTAAGCCTCTGGCTTTGTTTGGTCCTATGTCCGATCCTAATGTTGATCTTAGTAAGCTTAGGGATTTTTTTCCCCACTTACCACAAATATAAAACCAAAGGTCAAGATAAGAAACTTATGGCTAGTAACGAGGATCCCAATCCTGCTAACCAGAACAACCCTCCGACCGAAAAGGCCATTGATCTTAGGTATATGAATAATTTTAAGGTATTTAGAGCTAGTTCATCCTTTAAGGATCCTTCTAACTATTTAGGATGGTTGAATAAGTTAGAGAAAACAAAATCTGAAGTCTGGAAGGACATGGGTATTTATGACCTGATCATGTTGTCGAAGGTAGGGCCTAACTATTGCTCGAACATGCTAGTCTCGTCCTTGTACTTTTGGGACATCACCCATTACACTCTCCATCTTCCATGTGGAATGATGACACCAACTTTGTTCGACGTAGCCGCTATCACAGGGCTCAAACCGACTGAGAACTCCTATGACCCTGATTTTATGTCTGATGATAGTATAGGCTTTTCGACCTCTAGGGCAGCGTATTCGACCCATATCGCACATTATCACGATAAGGACATAGAAGAGGTTCCAGATGTAGAACACATAGCTTTCTTATCACTGTGGCTATCTCGTTGTGTCTTCTGTTCGAAGTCACTACAAGTTGCTAGGAAATTCCTAACTATGGCGAACCAACTGCATTCTGGCCATAACCTTTGTCTAAGCAAACTAATCCTAGCTAGCCTCTACAAATCTATGAGCGAAGGTGTTACCGAACTCAAGTGTCTGGGTGACAAAGGAAATTTCCTCCTTTCTGGACCCTTATGGGTTCTACAATTGTGGTTGAACGCTTCATTTGAAGTCTATCTTCCCCACAAGAATCAAGTCGACGAGAACACTGACGAAGTGAAGAATATGAGGGTAGAAGGTCCACATCTGGCGAAGCTGACTCCTGTTGATGAAGGTCGACCCGTTCAACATACCTTCACGAACTTTATCATGATGTTTGCTAAATGTTATGAATTAACACCCAATATGGCTCCCTTCGCTGCAAGGAGATGTGGTCCTGAGTGGTTCACCAGGCTATTCCCAGCGTCGTCGAAGGCTCAAGAAGCAGAATCTACTACAATATTGGAAGCCTTCCTGACTCCTAGGGTTTTAACCCTTAGGTTCAATCTCTCGAAGAGTCTGGTCACTTTGATTGCTTACCAGCCAAATCTTGTCGCTCGACAATTTGGAATGGTTCAGGTTTTACCCAAACCCCTCTATGACAAGAAAAACCTCCTCTTCCTATACAACGCAGTTCATACCGAGGCCGTGACTATCATACAAATTGTGTGGTATGCTGGTCGAACGCAACTTCTTCTAGTTGCTTTCGAACCAAGCTTTCTCTGCACCCAACAATTCGATGACTGGTGGAAAGCTTATTATGCAGAGGAATTTTTCGACGTGGCTGCTTTTACATAGAACATTAACAATGTTTTCCTCTCTGTGCAAAAAAGAGTCAAGAAAGGTACTTTGACGGATATCAAAGAAATCCAAGCCTTCCATAAATACTTTGAAACTGTTTATCGACCAGGTGATCTTGGTCGAACCGTCCGCGATGCAGTTGTTACTTTGAAGGAAATTTTTTTAAAGAAAATGTAGAACTTAAATATCCTTTCGTACGTTCTTTCTGAGAAACGGTACGAAACGGCTTTTAACATGTTTCCTCCCTAATTCCCTCGACTGCCAAATGCTGATTTTGGAGTGGCCCTTTCCCCTCCATTTCCAAACTGGTTCGTCTGTGGGGATTCTATCAAAATCCTTCACCAACAGTCAAAACCAAAAGCCCAGTGGGTGGTTCCGACAAAACATACACTAGACAGTTTCAAAGGGCATCTTCATATTGGGATCGAAGATGTTCGCATCGAATCTGAGATATATGAAGGTGTGGAATGGGAGGATTTCGATCCAACATTTTTCTTATTCATTTTCTTTCACATATAATAATTGTTTCTAGTTTACTTTAGCCGTGAAAATTCCGCCAAAGAAACCAACAGTAGGGAAACCAGTCGAGGTAAAAGAGGAAGGAGGAAGTAAAGCAGCAACAACAACAACAAAGGTATTTTGTATCCCTTATTAATTTTGTCTCTTTTCCATAGATTCCATTATTTTTCTAACATTTCTCTTTCAAGGCACTCAAAAGCTACCCCCGACTCCCCAAAAAAGGAAAGCCAAGGAAGACGCGGTTGTGGTGGTCGAATCGGATGATGAAGATCTCTCTCCGACTGCCGAGCAACCCCACAAAAAAAGGAAGAGGCAACTCAAAATGAGCGAAGCCCTGGCTCAAACCCAAATAAAAGGTGTAAAGGCTCCGACCAAGAAACCCACTACCTTAACAATACTGGAACCAACTCCTGCAGAAATGTCAAAGAAAGCTGCAGACCGGCCTGAAAGTGACAACTCAAGCCCTGGGGCTGACGCTCCTAAGGTACCAAATTTATACCTTAATCTTTCTTAGTAATCTTGTTCGACTACTGACTTTGATTAATCTTTTCAGGATAATGCAGGAGTTTCCACTCAAATAGCTGACAAATCAACCAACACAACAATCCTCAACAGCGAAGGCGAACCGATGTACCATCCCACTTCTGTAAAGGATTCTGAGAAGAGCTCGATGAGCGAAATAAATCAGACAGTCAGGGAACAACACAAAACTTCGCCGCCCAAGACTACCACCCAGAATTCTCATACCAGTGAATCTGAACACGAAGGTGACCAGGAAAAGGACATAGAAGCTGAAGCCGCTAAAAATGATATGGAGGTGGATCATGTAACGCCCCATTTTGTCTGATTTATTTAATCGAGTCGATTTAATTATTTTTGTTTTTATATTATTTTATTCTTGACTTTTATTTGACAATATATTATTTTTCATCGTTATTATGTTTTATCGCGTTTTGAGAGCGTTTGCGAGATATTTGAGCTGAGGGGTAAAATGGTTATTTTGGGGGTTAGATATTTTAGAAAAATTATATATTTTTATAAATAGAGATGTGAGAGAAAAAGAGAGAAAAGAAAGAGAAAGGAAAGAAAGGGAGAGGAGAGAAAGAGAGGAGAAGAGGAAATCTTCAATACTCCGTTTCAAGCGCGATTAATCGGGTAAGGGTGAGAAGTTTCGATTATATCTTGCTTGTATATGTATATGCATGTATTTGTTTGAATGTTTGGTTGAAAAATATATGTTTTCCACTTGATTGGAATTGTGATCATTTCGATAGAATTGATGTTTTCACGGTTGGAAATCGATATGAATCACGTAGTATGATCGTATTATATGTATGAACATTGTTGATACTTGTTTTGATTGATTAAAAACGTTTTGGTTGGAGAAAGTTGGATTTTGGGGTTTGGAACCGTGTAACCCGCAGCAGTAAAATTCTAGTTCTGATGCGATTCTCCAGGAGAATTGGGATTCTCCAGGCGAATTAGGTCTCGCCACTAGTTCGCCCGACGAAGTGCTGGCGAAGAGGGATTCGCCAGGCGAAATCATAAGTCGCCAGGCGAAAACGGGGAGACAGAAATGTGTTAGCTACTAGAACTCTTGGGTTTTTCTAAAATTGTGGTTCGCCACTAGTTCGCCAGGCGAAGTGCTGGCGAATGGGGATTCGCCAGGGGAAATCCTAAGTCGCCAGGCGAATCTGGCAGTTTCTCAATAAATTATTTTCTTTGAAAATTCATAACTTTTGATCCGTAACTCGGATCGAGACGTTCTCAGTACCGTTGGAAAGCTAATGAAATATTCTTTCTATTAAAAATGGTTTGGAGGGCAGTAGATGATTTATTTAAGTCGTGGTTGGGTAAAAGTGTTGGGTTGTCGGGTTTTTATCGCGTTAAATGCGTGCGGTCGGTGTTTTACAGTGTGTTGTGCTATTGTTATATGACGTGGAGATTTTATGTGGTTTATATGATGTTGAAGCATGTGATAAGTTGTTGTAATTGTTGTGGCCTTATGGCAAAATACTTTGTTGAATTGAATACAAATGTATGGTATTAATGTATGTTGTTGTGGGTAGCCTTCGTGGCGTGAATCCTAGTGTTGTGAGTATCATTGTATGATTGCAAGATTGTTGTAGTTGATGGTGAGTAATTCTTGATGTGAATTGATATGAGTGTATATGCTAAAATGCTAATTGTTGTGGTTTGTGGATTATGATGAAATGCATTGTTTATGTGAAATTCAATGTGTGTTATTTGGTGGCCTTATAGCAAGTAAAGGCATTGTTTGAATTGATTTCCAATGCATGAATAATGATGATGAGATAATTCATATTGTTGATTTGTGAATGTGCATTTGATTTTCATGAGTCGTTGATATGACATGCATCATGATATGCACCTTGTGATGTCGTGTGCCCTTGTGGGGTGTGAGCGACGAAACGATTCCAGAGGGAATCAGCTGTAACGGTCATGAGCCTTATATAAAAAGGACCTAAAGCGACGTTATTGACGATCGTGAGCCTTATACAAAGAGGACCTAAAGCGATCGGATCGTGAACCTTATACAAAGAGGACCTAAAGTGATCTATGAACGTCGTGAGCCTTATACCAAGAGGACCTAAAGCGACGGGGAACATCGTTTGCCCGACGGGGAGTTACACTAAGTAACAAGTGATGGTTCCAATAATTCCTGAGTGAATTAATGATGATGAGAATGATGGATGGAATGGTACCGCATGCATAGAGTCGTTGTGTTGGTCTCTGTGCATTTGCATAAATCATGAATGGATTGATTATGTGTGGGAAATTGTGAATGGATTGATTATGTGTGGGAAATTGTGAATGGATTGATTATGTGTGGGAAATTGTGAATGGATTGATTATGTGTTGAGCTCGTGATAACATTGGTAATTTGATATGCATTGGTTATGGATGATATGTTTTATGTATAGACATATGCTATGTTTTGTGGGGATGTTGTACATTACAATGATTGTATTAATTATTCATGATATGTTATATATGAATATATGTGATGTGGTGGTGTGTTTCCATATGTCATAACTTTGGTATGCCTTATGTGTAAATATGTGATTATGTTGGTATAATTGATATATGTTGTGTGGTTTGATTATTAGAAATATGTTATGTATCTGTGGCATGCTATATGTATTAGTATGTGATGCTTGTGGTGAGAATAATTATGCATGTGAATTTATATGTGTTTGCATATTATTATGCAATCTTGATTTAGTTGTTATTTCTCACCCTTCTGCTGTGGTTTGATGCCCTATAAGGCAATTGCATATTTGTATCTTGAAGGCTTTTGTGAAGATTAGTTCTCCATCATTTTGTCGGTCTGTCTGCTCTGATATGTAACACGGGAGTCGGGGAACACTTTTGTTATATATGTATATATTTGTTGGATCTATTTTGTATTACCTTTGTATGAATATGTTGATGTTATAAAATAATTTATTTTGTAAGACAAGTCAGTTATGGATCTTTCCGCTTTATTCCATAATTGAACTTTCCTTTTGTTGGAAAAAGTTTCCCTTTTATGTTTATTCCATTTTGTGTTATGTATCAAAATTATGAGCAGGGATTGTGTTTTCTTTCTTTAAATGTGGCATCCTTGTTTCTGTCTAAGAATAAATTTTTATTCACTCTGATTTATTTATGTATTATTTATCCGCGATGGGAATTGGGGTGTTACATTAGTGGTATCAGAGCAGGTCGGTCCGTCCGGCCAAGTTGTTGAGTCAGTTGGTGTGACAGTTGAATACTGTCGATGTTGTTTGTCCCTTAGTACGTGATATGTGTGTGAAACACTATCAGTACTTTCTGGTTTTTCTTATCCCTTGTCTGTAGGATTTAGAATGAGATAAGTGGGGGAGAAGCTTGTGCTTCTCCAAGTTGCTTCAGGTATGGAGCGTTGGCTCAGTGTGTTGTAGTTTGCAAGATTGCAAGTGTTGTTTGGACAGTGTTGTTCCCGGTTCCGGAGGGAATGCGGAGGTAAGGTTTATGTCAACTAAGGATTTGTGCCTTAGGTAGTTTTGTGCACAAGATGCAAGAAATGCTATTATAGTTTGGTAAAGACGGTTTATGCCCCATCATGATTGTCGGCTGTCTATTGACAAATTGAAGAACTGATCACCCTTAATCTCTTATTGATAGTAGACGGAATTATGTTGGATGAAATAGACGTGTCTTTCCAGCTTTGATAGTATGTTTTGTGAATCGTTTGGAGCCAAGCCAAGTGAGTACAGATTGTTTTGTTGAGTCGATGAAGATTCTAATATCGGAAGATGAGGCGGATTAGAGGTTTTGGTATGTTGGTCCAGTTGGGAAGTCATTGAGAGAGAACGATTGGGTATCGTTAATGGTTGTTCTTAGAGAGTAGAGTGTGAACTCAAATTTGACGAAGGTGAAGATTTGAGGTTTGGATCTGCTAAGTAAGTAGAAGAACTTTTAGGAAGTGAAACTCAGATGTTTGTCATGTTTGTGATGATAGTGTTCTAGAAATTGGCAGGAAGCCACAGGGATGGGTCGTCAGTTGTGCATGGTTTTCAGATGTGTTTTTGGATGAAACTTTAGTGTGTCGACTTGAAGAGGTCCAGCATGGTTGGTAAGGAAAAGGATGATAGCATGAGGTCGCATGTTAATCAGTGAGTAGTATGGAAACTTGCAGTTGTGTTCTGGATAGCTTGAGTTTTGAATTGTGACGAATTGCGAACGATTTGAAGTTCCTTGATGGTATAACTTTTGTTATGGGTTGAGATCTCGTGTCAACAGAAACCTTGAGTGATTTGGAACCCCGTAAGAAGAATTGATTTGGAATGTGGTAACCAGAGATTGTTAAGCTATTTTGGATAAATTGTTTCGAGCTCAGAATGATTTTTGAAGGTTGTATATGTCCTGGTTGTGGAGTATATGAATCGTATCTTCCATACTTGTTTGGATAAGTTCATAGTGATGTTTATTGGATGATATTCTGATTTATTTTAAATCAAAGGATGAGTATGTAGAGTATTTAAGGATTTAGTTACAAGGGTTGAAAGAGTGGGAGATTTCTGCTAAATTATCGAGTGAGAATTTTGATTGAAAGAGGTTAGTTTTCTTGGTTATGTTATTTCTAATGACGGTATTATTGTGGATCTATCCAAAGTAGATGCAGTTCTACAATGAGAGACTCCAAAGTCGGTTAAGGGGATTAGAAACTTTTGGGCTTAGTTGGTTGTTACTGCAGGTTATGGAAGACTTTGCTAAGTTAGTACTTCTGTTATCTCAGTTGACTTACAAAGGGTGAGTCGTTTGTTTTGGATGTTCGTTGTGAGTAAGTTTTGGTGAGCTGAAGTAGAGAATTGTCTACGGCTCTAATTTTGATTCTTCCTGGTCCTAATAAACTGTTTATGGAATATTGGGATGCGTCCTTGATGAGTTTAGTTAGTGTGTTGATGCGAGAGGGTAAAGTCATTTCTTATGCTTTACGACAATTGAGGATTCATGAAAAGGATTATCCTACTCATATTGGAGTTGGTTGTTTTGTGTGGAGAATCTAGAGGTATTATTTGGAGGGTTTTAGGTTCAAGGTGTTTGGCAATCGCAAGGGTTTAGAGTACTTGTTTGGTCAGAAGGAATAAGTAGGAGACAACGAGGATGGTTGGAATTCCTGATTAGTTATGACCTTGGCTCGAATTATCCTATTGGTGAAGTTAATGTCGTGCCTGATGAGTTAAGTCGAAAGCTTTTATACATGCCTGTTTTGATGGTCAGAGGATTAGAATTATTTGAGCAGTTCAGAGACTTGTGTCTGGTGTGAGAGATAACTCAGTGGAGTGTAAGGTTGGGTCTATTAGAAATAAACTATGCTTTTTCTGGTGAATATTAGAGAGAGTCAGAAGTTGGATATGGAATTGGTAGTTTTGATGGTTACGAGTCATCAGAGTGCGTAGCGGAAGCGTGATGTGGTACAATTCGTATATGCGTGTGTGACTTGTAAGAGTTCATAGGTTGAACATTGGAAATATGTAGGAATGATGAGACCATTGGATGTTTCAGAATGGAAGTGTTAGGTGAAAGGTTTAAATATTAATCATGGGCTACTATGTAGATGGATGTTTTGGTTATATGTTCGATTGGTGAATCGTAACATTGTTGTAATGATGTTGTGTGACAGAGATGTTGGTATTCTTGTTTTATGGATATTGTTAAGACGTTGTTTATGTCGTGGAACTTTATGTTCTTATCTTTGTTGTTGCCTCGTTTCCATGGTGATGGTTCGAGTGCATGTAGCAAATTCCTTGTGGGGAATTAGGGGAGTGTTACCTATGGAGAGGGTAACGATCTTGTTGTGTTTCGGTTCAAGAGTGAACATGTGTGTTCGTGACTTGGGTATTCTTTGAGTCGTGAGTTGGTCGTCAAGTGGATTGTATGGGCATTGCATCTTGTCGTTGTTGTTATTACCGTTGTAGTGTCGTTGTAGTAGTTGTTGTTAGCGAGGTGGTTTGCCAGTTTGTGTTATTCGTGGTGTGCCTAGTGTTGGCATGAGAGTGAGTTAGTCGGATGCGAGAGTCGTATTCGAAGTTGTTTGCACCAAGTATGTTTTCGAGGACGAAAATGTCTAAGTGGGGGAGAATTGTAACGCCCCGTTTTGTCCGATTTATTTAATCGAGTCGATTTAATTATTTTCATTTTTATATTATTTTATTCTTGACTTTTATTTGACAATATATTATTTTTCATCGTTATTATGTTTTATCGCGTTTTGAGAGCGTTTGCGAGATATTTGAGCTGAGGGGTAAAATGGTCATTTTGGGGGATTAGATATTTTAGAAAAATTAGATATTTTTATAAATAGTGATGTGAGAAAAAAAGAGAGAAAATAAAGAGAAAGGAAAGAAAGGAAGAGGAGAGAAAGAGAGGAGAAGAGAAAATCTTCAATACTCCGTTTCAAGCGCGATTAATCGGGTAAGGGTGAGAAGTTTCGATTATATCTTGCTTGTATATGTATATGTATGTATTTGTTTGAATGTTTAGTTGAAAAATATATGTTTTCCACTTGATTGGAATTGTGATAATTTCGATAGAATTGATGTTTTCACGGTTGGAAATCGATATGAATCACATAGTATGATTGTATTATATGTATGAACATTGTTGATACCTGTTTTGATTGATTGAAAACGTTTTGGTTGGAGAAAGTTGGATTTTGGGGTTTAGAACCATGTAACCCGCAGCAGTAAAATTATGGTTCTGATGCGATTCTCCAGGCGAATTATGTCTCGCCACTAGTTCGCCCGGCGAAGTGCTGGCGAAGAGGGATTCGCCAGGCGAAATCATAAGTCGCAAGGCGAAAACGGGGAGACAGAAATGTGTTAGCTACGGGAACTCTTGGGTTTTTCTAAAATTATGGTTCGCCACTAGTTCGCCAGGCGAAGTGCTGGCGAATGGGGATTCGCCAGGCGAAATCCTAAGTCGCCAGGCGAATCTGGCTGTTTCTCAATAAATTCTTTTCTTTGAAAATTCATAACTTTTGATCCGTAACTCGGATCGAGACGTTCTTAGTACCATTGGAAAGCTAATGAAATATTCTTTCTATTAAAATTGGTTTGGAGGGCAGTAGATGATTTATTTAAGTCGTGGTTGTGTAAAAGTGTTGGGTTGTCGGGTTTTTATCGCGTTAAATGCGTGCGGTCGGTGTTTTACAGTGTGTTGTGCTATTGTTATATGACGTGGAGCTTTTATGTGGTTTATATGATGTTGAAGCATGTGATAAGTTGTTGTAATTGTTGTGGCCTTATGGCAAAATACTTTGTTGAATTGAATACAA
The DNA here is from genome assembly GCA_022829125.1 of Lathyrus tuberosus. Classification (NCBI taxonomy): domain Eukaryota; kingdom Viridiplantae; phylum Streptophyta; class Magnoliopsida; order Fabales; family Fabaceae; genus Lathyrus; species Lathyrus tuberosus. The sequence continues at coordinate 9,237,565 of JALAZF010000174.1, read as the reverse complement.
ATGTATGGTATTAATGTATGTTGTTGTGGGCCCTTCGTGGCGTGAATCCTAGTGTTGTGAGTATCATTGTATGATTGCATGATTGTTGTGGTTGATGGTGAGTAATTCTTGGTGTGAATTGATATGAGCGTATATGCTAAAATGCTAATTTTTGTGGTTTGTGGATTATGATGAAATGCATTGTTTATGTGAAATTCAATGAGTGTTATTTGGTGGCCTTATGGCAAGTAAAGGCATTGTTTGAATTGATTTCCAATGCATGAATAATGATGATGAGATAATTCATATTGTTGATTTGTGAATGTGCATTTGATTGTCATGAGTCGTTGATATGACATGCATCATGATATGCACCTTGTGATGTCGTGTGCCCTTATGGGGTGTGAGCGACGAAACGATTCCAGAGGGAATCTGTTGTAACGGTCATGAGCCTTATACAAAGAGGACCTAAAGCGACGTTATAGACGATCGTGAGCCTTATACAAAGGGGACCTAAAGCGATCGGATCGTGAGCCTTATACAAAGAGGACCTAAAGCGATCCATAAACATCGTGAGCCTTATACCAAGAGGACCTAAAGCGACGGGGAACATCGTTTGCCCGACGGGGAGTTACACTAAGTAACAAGCGATAGTTCCAATAATTCCTAAGTGAATTAATGATGATGAGAATGATGGATAGAATGGTACCGCATGCATAGAGTCGTTGTGTCGGTCTCTGTGCATTTGTATAAATCATGAATGGATTGATTATGTGTGGGAAATTGTGAATGGATTGATTATGTGTGGGAAATTGTGAATGGATTGATTATGTGTGGGAAATTGTGAATTGATTGATTATGTGTTGAACTCGTGATAGCATTGGTAATTTGATATGCATTGGTTATGGATGATATGTTTTATGTATAGACATATGCTATATTTTGTGGGGATGTTGTACATTACAATGATTGTATTAATTATTCATGATATGCTATATATGAATATATGTGATGTGGTGGTGTGTTTCCATATGTCATAACTTTGGCATGCCTTATGTGTGAGTATGTGATTAAGTTGGTATAATTTATATATGTTGTGTGGTTGGTTTATTAGAAATATGTTATGTATCTGTGGCATGCTATATGTATTAGTATATGATGCTTGTGGTGAGAATAATTATGCATGTGAATTTATATGTGTTTGCATATTATTATGCAATCTTGATTTAGTTGTTATTTCTCACCCTTCTGCTGTGGTTTGATGCCCTATGAGGCAATTGCATATTAGTATCTTGGAGGCTTTTGTGAAGATTAGTTCTTCATCCTTTTATCGGTCTGTCTGCTCTGATACGTAACACGGGAGTCGGGGAACGCTTTTGTTATATATGTATACATTTGTTGGATCTATTTTGTATTACCTTTGTATGAATATGTTGATGTTATAAAATAATTTATTTTGTAAAACAAGTCAGTTATGGATCTTTCCGCTTTATTCCATAATTGAACTTTCCTTTTGTTGGAAAAAGTTTCCCTTTTATGTTTATTCCATTTTGTGTTATGTATCAAAATTATGAGCAGGGATTGTGTTTTCTTTCTTTAAATGCGACATCCTTGTTTCTGTCTAAGAATAAATTTTTATTCACTCTAATTTATTTATGTATTATTTATCTACGATGGGAATTGGGGTGTTACAGATCATCCTGAAGCCCCTGTCAAAGATGAAGCTGAAGATGGCTCCCCAAGAGTCGAACATCTGGATGTCACTCAACAAGATCAAGATGATGACATGGAAGAAAGGGAAAATTGCTCGGCATTCCAGAATTATTCGATGCCTATTGAGGAATTTGTGACTGAAGATGAAAATGTCGAAGAAGATGATGACAAGGAGGAAGAAGAGGATGAGGACACTCAAGATGAGACAATCGTTGAACCAACCCCTAATCATAACCCGTCGATTACGAAGGATTTAGGCAAACCCTTTATGACCCTTTCTACAAAAGAACTGGAGGCTTTGAAAAACAGCAATCCTCACGAATACCTGAAAGCTTTGATTGGCTCTAGAGGGAGTTCGTCTGAAAAGGGTCTCAGTTCCTCCTCAGTATCTGGTGGCCGATCAACTAACAATCCTGTCAGTGAAATACTTTCAAAGATCAAGGAAAAAGTTTTTAAAAGGGACCTATTTCGACTCATAGAGTCTGACCCTACTTCTCCTGTTGTCTTGAAGAGTCTTCTCAAAAAGGTTGACATTCTGACCGCCTCTCCAGAAGTTGCAAATGTCATCTTGGAGCTGACTTCAATGATTGATCATGTTGCTGCCGATGTTTCCAAAATCAAGCAAAGCTCTAAAGATATCGAAACTTATACTGGCTTTGTAGCAGCTGCATGGGATGCTGCCTCGGAGTCGACCAACCGCTTGGATGATTTAGAGAAAACCCAAGAACGAAACAAGGCTAAGATCGAAACTAATAATTGAAATATCCATTCCTAGGAGGAACAGATAAAAGATCTGCAGACCAAAATTTCGAAAGCCAAGAAACAAAATGTTGAGCTTCTGAAGTTTGACAACTCTAAAGTGGCTAAAGAGCTTGATGTTGGGCTGAGCTTTCCTGATAAAGCCTAAAAGTTAGAAGCAGAGCTAGAGGTCATGAGGTCGACCAAGTCTGTCTGCAAGAAGCGATTAGAGTTTCTGAAGGCGAAGTATCTCAACATGAAGACCACCCTTCCATTTTAGCTCTAGTTCCTTTTTTTTTCTTCAAATTTTAACATGACTTCTTGGATTATGTAATAACTTTGAACCCTTCGTGGTTCTTCTGGATGTAACGAATTTAGCTATTTTAACAACCAATTTTATTTCTCCATGTTTGCGTCGATTATTTTGTATATGATTACTCTTTATCTATTTTTATTTCCTGAAGTGCAGGCTTGCATTTTTTCAAATACTTCCCGTTTACCCTCAAGATTCTCTTATCTTGATCTAACTCTTCGATCTCATAAGCACCATTTGAAAAGACTTGTATGATTTGAAAATGGCCTTCCCATTTAGAGGACCATTTCCCTAAGGCTCTGTATTTTCGATCCATAGGCAGGATTACTTTCCAAACCAACTCTTCCGGCGAAAACATCTTAACTTTGACTTTCTTATTATAAGACCTTTCTATTCTCTTCTTCTGTCTTTTCAATAATTCTAAAGGATTGAGCTTTTCCTCATATAAGTAAACTAATTCATCTAACATCATGTTCTAATATGTCTCAGCTGGGATTTCATGATGCCTCTGAATTCTCGTCGGCTGAAGATAGATCTCAACTGGTAACACCGCATCGTGACCAAAGGTCAATCAAAATGGAAAGGAATTAGTAGCTTCTTTAGGGGAGGTTCGACATGCCCAGAGAACCTGGTCTAAAGTCTTGTGCCAATTTTTAGGTTTCTTTCCCACATGTTTCTTAAGTAAACTAATCACCACTTTGTTTGCTGCTTCGACCTGACCATTAGCTTGAGCGTAATAAGGTGTGGAGATTAATAATTTGAAACCCATTTCCTTAGCAAATTCTTGCATCTTTCGACCAGTGAATACTGATCGTTGATCCGTTGTAATGTTTCTGGGATTCCAAACCTATAAATGATGTGTTTTTTAATGAATTCGATTACGTCTTCTTGACCAACATTTGGAAATGGTATAGCCTCGATCCATTTCGTAAAATAGTCAATGCCTACCAAAATGTACCTTTGATTTTTAGATGATGCTGGTCGAATTTCCCCAATCAAATCCAAAGCCCAACCTCTAAAGGGACATGGATTGACTGTAGAATGTAATTCACTTACAGGGACATGCTGCATACCTGCATGCACTTGGCACTCTTGGCATCCCTTAGCGAATTCGATACAATCTTTCAACATAGTAGGCCAGTACATCCCTTGTCGAAACAAAATCCATTTCATCTTGTGGCCTACCTGATGAGACCCACATGCCCCACTATGGATAGTCAAAAGGGCTAAATACGCCTCTGACTCACTAAGGCATTTAAGTAAAACTCCCTCAAGAGTCTTTTTAAATAATTCATTACCCAAAAGAACATAACTTAAAGCTCGATACCTGATTTTTCGTTCTGTGGACGTCGTTGGGTATTGCAAATACTCCACTATTGGTTTTCTCCAGCCTTCGTCCGTCAAACTATCTATTACCAAGATTTCAAAATTCTCTTTATCAGCGTACCCTAGCTTTGTTGTTTCCAAATCTGATGGGGACAATCTAGCTGACACAACTCTTCCTCTGACTTCGATTGCATCTTGTAATTTTTCTTTTGAAATTTTGTAGCCAGAAGCAATTTGAGCCAAGCCATTAGCCACTTGATTCTCCAGTCGAGTTATGTGTCGAATGCTCACCACTTCAAACTTTTTCAATAATTGATTGGCTATTACAAAGTACATAATAAGATTTTCTTTAACACACTTGTATTCCTTTGTGATTTGTTTTATGACTAACTCTGAGTCTCCAATTATTTTGACTCGAGTTGCCCCTAATTCCAACAATATCTCAAGTCCGACTATTAAAGCCTCATATTCAGCCTCATTATTCCAACAAAGACCTTCAACTTTATACTTGAATTTTGTTGATATTTTATTAGGAGAAATAATCAAGACTCCTACGCCTGTACCATCTTTATGACTAGAACCGTTGAAATATAATTTCCAAGGTTCGAGCTCAAGATAGTTTAACGTATTTTTGTTTATAGAGTGGTCGATGGTAAAGTCTGCTACCACTTGCCCCTTAACAGCCTTCAAATGCATATAAGTTAGGGAATATTCAGTTAAAGCGAATGCTCATTTACCAATTCGACTATGCAAAATTAGTTTAGACAACATATGTTTAATGATATCAAAATGAGACGAAACATAAACATCAACAGGTTTTATATAATGCTTATACTTTGTACAAGAAAAATACAAGCATAAACACAATTTTTCAACTATGTTATACCTAGTTTCTGCATCGTTCAAAACCCTACTAAGGTAGTAAATGGCTCTTTCGACGCCATTTTCATCCTCTTGAGCCAACATGCTCCCTAAAGTTTTGTCCGATGTAAATATGTACAATCTCATACTCATATTTCTACAAGGTGGTGCTAGAATCAGAGAGTGACTCAAGTACTCTTTGATTCTGTCGAAAGCTTCTTGCTGAGCTTGCCCCCATTCAAATCCTTCCTTGTTGAGACGAAGCAGATGTGAGAAGGCTTGAGTTTTTTCGCTAAGGTTCGAGATGAACCTCCTTAAGAAATTAATCTTTCCCAGCAGCGACTGTAATTCCTTCTTTGTTGATGGCGCTTTCGCCTCCATTATGGCCTTGGTCTTATTCTGGTTTATTTCAATTCCCTTTTTGTGGACCACAAAGCCTAAGAAATTTCCCGCCTGCACACAAAAAGCACATTTGAGTGGTTCATTTTTAGACCATGTCTCCTCATCCATTCAAAAGATTGTCGAAGATGGTCAATGTGATTCTTCCATGAAACAGACTTAACCACAATATCGTCAATATAAATTTTCATAAAAATCTCTATATAATCATGGAAGATCGAATTCATCGCTCTTTGGTATGTTGCCCCAACATTATTTAGACCAAAAGGCATGACTACCCACTCATAAGTGCGTAGGGCCCCAGGGCATGGAAATGCCTTCTTTGGGACATCTTCTTCAACGATGAATATTTAATTATACCTAGAATATCCGTCGAGCATACTAAGGTATTCATGGCCAGCGGCAGAATCGACTAGCATTCCTGCCACAGACATTGAGTATTCGTCCTTTAGGGACAACGTTTAAATCTCTAAAATATATGCAAACCCTTAAGGTACCATTCTTTTTAATAACAAGTACAATATTTGCTAACCATTCGATATACCTGGTTGTTCAAATGAATTTGCAACGAAGAAGCCTTTCGACATTCTCCTTGATCTTCGAGAGAATGGCTGGTGCAAACCGCCTTGGATTCTGCTTGATTGGCTTCTTCCCAAACTTTAATTGTTAGCTTCAATTCGACCAGATCTCTGCTTAAACCAGGAATCTCGTCGTAATCCCATACAAAGCAGTCTTTGAACTCCTTTAACAATTGGATCACTTCGACCTTGAGTTGTGGGCTAATATTGGCACTGATGTATGTTGGCCTTTTCGTTGCCCCCTCTCCCAAGTCAATTTCTTCCAGAGGATCTTGCGTTAGCATTTTAATATTGGCTTCCAACGGATCCTTCTCAAAACCCAAAGGCTCGTCATCGTATATGTCGTCGAGCCTCTGGCCTTGTACTTCACCCTAAACCTTATCAGGTGGTTTTGGATCGAAGTCCTTACCAGGACCTTCTTAGTGTAATTTTTTGTTGGCTTCGACAGCCATCTGTTTCACTTCAGCCTATAGGGCGTTTGTAGTTTGTTTTCGGCTATATAAGCCGAAATCCTTTTAAGCGCTTCGAACTCAGACATCATCGCCGAATTCGCTCCCCTATCCGGTAGGTTCGACTCCAAACGTTCCTTCATATGCAAGGTCATCTTCTCCCACGACCTCACTGTTATACCCCAAATTTTGACCCCTAGATTCCACCATCATTCTAGGAGCATCAATCATGTTTTTCTAACCCTAACCCTGTTTCAAGTTTGTTTGTGTTGAAGTTCATCTGAATTAGGGTTTTTGCACCTGAGAAATCAAGAGGATTATTTCTTGATCAGTCAATGTTTTGGATTTATCATCATCAAATCAAGTTTCCATATCCTCAAGGGGTCCATAATCAACAAGAATCAAGTGTTAATTGAAGTTATTGCAAGATCATTGAAGCATTGCACTGGTTAACCCTAATTAGGGTTTTCTTTAGGAGAAAGTTGACTGTGCCCTAATCCATGGTCAAAGCATGATCCCAAGCCATGGGACATTATCCATTGTGTTCATATACATCCTTGGAACCCATCTAAAGTATTGGAGAGGTTCAAAGTTGCAAATCCACTGAAGATCACACAGTTGATTCATCTAGTACAAGTATCTGTCTGACAAAGTTAACCCTTTGACTTTTTGGATTCTTGATCCAAATTGAAGTATCCAAGCCATTTTCCATCAAGACATACCTTATTATGAAGTTTGATTATGAAAAATCAAGAATTTGGAGGTTTCTTGCAAAAGGGGTAAGCTTAAGGAAGTGAATTTTTTCTAAGTGTTTAAGAAAAACCCTAGTTGAATACCAAACTTTGGAAGGTCATAAATCCTAATCCACACATCCAATTTTTGTGATCTAAATATGGATTTGAAGCCCTTGAGATGTTCTACAAAGTTGCTTTAAAGGGGTGATCTCCAAAAATGCTTAGATTTTGAGTTATGGATCAATCAAGTTGTGACACTTTTGAAAAACACTTAGAAAATTTCAAGGTATCTTTTATTCTACCTAATTTCAGCTCACTTCAAGGCTAGTTTCCACCCAGATCCTCTTAGAATTTGAAACTCCATAAAACATGAAATTTGTAGAGGACATTTAGGGCTTTCCAAAAAATACTAGAACTCACAAATCTATGGAGGGGGTTGGGCGTTTCGAAGAGTTGAAGTTTGAGGTCATTTTCTTGAATGACAAGTTTTCAGCATGTACATTATGGTGCATAACCTCTCTTAATCACCTAAATTATCACTTTTCTGAGGTTTAGAGGCAAAGTTAATGGTATTTGGACTTCTGCCACGAAATTGCAAGTTGCAATATTAAAATAAGATGGTTTTATGCAAGTTGATGCAAGTGGATTCATGAAAGAGAAACTTTTTCAAAAGAGTATGGCTACTCCTACTTTCTTGCAGCATGGAAGCTCAGACCAATCCCATCAGCACACATCAAAAGTCCAAACCTTATTCTGACCAATTGCTAGAGCGTTTGAAGCCTCTTGACCTAGCTGGCTACTTGCAAAAAGGAAAACTTGAAAAAAGGGCAATCTTGGCAACTTGTGATTTCTGACCATGCCTTCCCTCTTCAACTTTCCCTATAAATAGGACTTCAATACTCAGTCCAAAACACACCAGGATCACCCTAAGATCAGGCTGATTATTCTCTCCATTCTCTCTATCACTCACTCTTGCAAATTTTCAAGAACACTGCTGCAAGAGTTTTGGCTCGAGCTTTCCACAATCAAACACCACAAACCTTCAATAAACACTTCATGGAGATCATCTAAATCCTCAAACAAATTCTGTAACTCTCCACACATCATCCACCATTTTCAAACCTTGTCAAGCAAGAAGGATCGAGTTTGAACATAGAAGCTATTTCCAAAGCTGCTATCCATCGGCATCTACTCTGCAAGGCTCCACAAAGTCAAGGAGGTGTTCATTCTTCATCTGGGCAAGCTTGTGAAGAAGCCTTGGACTTTCTTCAAGAGGTAAGAAGTTCTGACTTTTTCCACTCCATTTTCATGCATTTAATTCTTGCTTTTTGAACGTTAAATATGTAGATGTTTGTTGCTTGTGAGCTCTGGTTGATTGTTATGCATTTTAGTTGTGAAAATTGCATGTTGTAACATGCTGAGCAGTTTTGATGTTGCACTGTTGTTGAGCTTCGTGTGTGTGTTATATGTTTATTTTTAGTATGAGATAATAGCATATTTAAAACCCTTGTGAAAAATGCTCCAAGTTTGATCTTTACAGTTTTGAAAATGGTTGAGATTTGAGGGAGAAAGGTTGAGAAGAAATTCTGGCCATGGTTGTGTTTTAAGAACACGAGAGAGAGAAAGCGAAGAGGAAGAAGAAGAAGAGTGATTGGGTGCTGATTTGGCCATTTGATGTTGTTTTCAAATATAATGTGTTGAAGGCGTATTATAAACGGATGAAACATCCACCTCAGTGGTAGACCTTACCTTGCCTTTCCTTGCCTGACCTGGGTTCGATTCTGCTGATCAACCCTTTTGGTAATTTTTTTTCTGATTTTCACTTGCTTTGTTATTTTATTCATTGATTACATTACTTATTCACAACACACACACAACTCAGTTGGTGAGTGTTTTGGGAGGCGAGATTCAGGACGTGGGTTCAACACCCATGTGGTGCATTTCCCTTTATTTTTAATACTTATTTATTTTATATTTTTATGGTTGATGCTTCAAATTGATTTGTTCATAATTGCTCATTTTTTATCCTTTTTGACCAATTCTTTTTGCAAAATGTTAATTGTAATGTCTATTTTATGTTTGTAAAAGGAAATTGTCCAAAATAATTATTTATGAGACATTTTTAAATGTTGGAAGTAAGGATCTTTTTTAGGGTTTTCATGAAACCTTCGTTGTTCTTTTGTTCTTTTGCAATGATTTCTTGCTTTGTCTTGATAGGTTGAAGCCTAATAAATGTTGTTTGAACCCTATATAATGTTGTGAAATTATATGTCATGGATTAACCTTAATACCTTGATGTTCAATATGTTGTTACATGTGAATGTCTGTGAAAATCTTTGTTCATACCATGAGATCTTGTTAGATCCCTTACCCTTTTAAATTTGAAGTTGTTTGATCAAGCATGTAATAGATTTATTCCTTGAATCTTTGATGCCATGTTTGAATTATCCTTAAGTTTTTTCATATCTTAGATTGTGATCTTTGAGTACCGTGAACCTTGTGATGTTGTTATGCATGCTTGGACCCTAATGCTCTTGTATGGTTGTTACCTACTTGCTTAACATGTTCAAACTTGTTCACATGTATCTTTACAAGCATGATAGTTGCTACTTTCTTCTTGTTGATGCAAACCCATGAATATCCATGTATAGATGTTACCTACATGTTTAACATGATTCAACTTGTATCCATGATATTGTTTTCAAGATACTTCAACATGTTTTATCTCTGTGATTTACATGATGCCTTTGATATATGATTGTTGTTACACAAGTATGTCTATAACCTTTGGTTGTTACCTCCTCCTTGTTGAACCTTTACCCATGTTTGAATTATACCATGAGAACTTAATGCATGTTTGCTTAGGTGTTGTAACATCTATGTTTTAATATGCTCTGTTGGTTGTTACCATGATATGTTCATTCCCCTGTGAAATTTTGGTTGTCACCTTAATCCCCTTTGTCTTAATCTTTGCCTTGAGTGTTGTTACATTCATATGCTTTGCTTTGGTTGTCACCATGCTTATATTTTCATCTTGCTTAAATGGTGATTGTTATTGCTTTAAGTCCCCCCCCCCCCCCAAGTGATGAAGCTTGTTAGCTCTCATTCAAAGTTGCCTTTTGTCCATTATTCCAAGGGAAAGTCTCTCTATTTGACTTCATTGTCATAGATAGCTCATTACCCTTGACTTTGTTAAGTCGTTAGGTCCTTCAACTTAGCCTTAAGTTAGAACCTACATCCATCTTGACTTTGCTTAAGTCAAAAAGACCACACCTTGTTAGGAGTGTCCCCCAACTTAGAACTTAGGTTTAGAGTTTGTTAACTCTAAGTAAGTATCATTGTCATGAATGCTTACCTTCCCCTCTGGCTTTTGCTAAAGTCATCCCCCAGTTAGTATTTCAATGTAGACTTAGAGAGTTTGTCAACACTATATAAGTATCATTGTTATGATTACTTATTCCCCTTGGGATCTTGGCCATAGTTAAGAGTCCATCACCCCTTAGGAGGTGAACTACGGTTACTCTGATTCCATCCTAGTTAGGATACGTAGGCACAAGATGCGACGTCTTGGCGAGCATACTTAGTACATACCCATAGATCTTTACCTTTAGCACCCTTACCTTTAGCAGATAATCATTAGCAAGCAAACTTTAGCAATAATACAAACACAAACAAGAGGTTCCTGTAGAGTACTACAAATACTTAGGGTGTTAATACCTTCCCTTAGTATAACCAACCCCCGACCCCCGATCTCTTAGCTTTGTCGTTACGTAGCGCACTAGGGTTTTCTTTCTATCTTTACCATTTCCTTTGGATAAATCAAAGCTCGGCGGTGAACTTCAATGTTTTGTGATTCAAGTTAACTAATAGCTTGATATCCGATTCTCACCGCGACAGAAATGGTGACTTCACTGGGGAAATAGTAAGAGAGGGTTAAGCCCACCTTGTTGTGTTTGTGTTATTTATGTTTTGCTTGCTTGCTTGTATATATGTATATATATCTGTACACCTATTTGGGTTCTTCTGTTTTGCAGGGTGCTACTCTTGAGTGGTGACATAAGTCCTAACCCGGACTTGAGGATACACATATGATAAGATTGCGGTGTAATCAATAGTCGGCTGTTAGGAGTAGTTCTAACAAGATTGGCATATGATGACCATGTAACACCCCATTTTTAATTATTTAATCGTCTGATTTTATTTTAATTGTTGGCCTTGTTTAGGGTGCGTGTCTGAGTGCGTGGAGGGTAATGTTAGTAATATGGAAGTATTATTATTATTATCATTGTTATTTTGGTACTATTAATAATATAATTCATATTATTATTATTATTATGGTTAGTATTATTATTTAGTAAAATAGAATCAGATTGAATTAATTGGATTATGGGCTGATAGAAAATAGGAGGGGCAGTTTAGTAATTAAATAATGATTAGTGAGAATTGAGAGGGTTTAGCCATAATCAGATTTTTTTTGAGAAAGAAGGGGAAAGACTAAGAAGAGGAAGAACAAGAGTGTGCCAAGGCTAACTTCTCATCTGAAATTCGCAGGAAATTAATCAAGGATTTGAGGTAAGGGGGAGAACGGGTTCATATTTGGTGATTAAATCGTATAAGGGTAGTCGGGAGTCTTTAACCCCGTAGGAATTTGTATGCAAAATGTTGTGGTGATGATTTGTTGTATATGCCTGATATGATGATGAGATTGTGCATGAATTGATCTGTGTGAATATGATTTTCTGTTGTTGTTGCTGTTGTATTAACATCTCTGTTGCAAATTTGTTTTTGACCCAAATTGGGAGAACGATTTGGAATCTAAGACCTCTAATTCATGTAGTAATAATAGGTGAAAATGTAAGAGGAAAGTATAAGTCCTAAAATTGATGTAGAAACACTTTTAGGACTGTTTTGGGAGAGAAGGAATGTAGATTTCGTAGCAGAACTCAGACTGGTGTGGAGAATTGGATTTTTCGTAATAGATCTGGCCATACGCGTATCAGGTAAGGCGATACGCGTATGGGATGGCTGATACGCAACAATACGCATATGAAAGGCTAGGCATTACGCGTAATAGGAGGGCCGTATGCGTAATGGGTTGGAATTTGGGAAATTCAGTGGGAAAACGTCTTTGTCCGTACGCGTACGTCACAAGGCACACGCGTAAGGACTTGGGCAACGTGAGGCAATACGCGTACGAAAGAAGGCATTATGCGTAGGAGTTAGGCGAGCGAGCTGGCAATACGCGTATGGCATAGGGCAGTACGCGTATGGCTAGCGAGTGTGCAGAATTTCACCGTTTCGCGATTTCTTTCCCGTTTTCGCATTTGAAGTTGTTCCTATTGGTTTGAGAGGTTGGGGATAGAGGTCAAACCTTGAGTAATGTAGGATTGGCGACGATAATAATTAATTTAATAATTTTAGGGAATTAATTAATTAATTAACCATTGATTGATGTTGCGTGAGGTAATTGTATGATGTTGAATATTGGTGTGTAATTCAGGTGTGATCAGGAGGATCCTGAACATGTATCTATGTTATAATACATGTGTTTTAATATGCATTCTGTGTCATGCATTTCATGGTGGTGGTGGGATGAATTATTGCTCAGGAGGAGTGTATGTGATTCATCCGTACTCCGAAATAGAGAATGGTGGGGATAGATCATTGCCAAGTAAAGGTGTATGTGATCTATCCGGGTTCGATTGAATGAACTGTGTTGTTGGTACCACATGCATTGTGTCCGTGTCGTGTCGCATTGCATTTGTTATTTGTTGATTGATGGTGATTGAATGTGACAGTAGGTCGTGGTTGCATGTTGTTGATTTATGTGAGATACTACTTCTTATATGTATTATTCACCTTTTTATATTGAATGTAGTTCTCACCCCTCTGTCGTTGTTGTGTCTGTGCTTCCTCGGAAGTACAGATAATCCAGGTACTTAGGATGCGTGGATATGCGTGTTGCTTGTTCGAGTCTTAGGAGTGCTCTGATACGTAACACGGGATTTTGGGGATTTCATTCATTTTGTTATTTGTTATTCTTTTTGTTACATATCTTTATTTTTTATGAACATTATGGTGAACCACGATTTTATATGGAGTTTTGGTGTTATTGGCAGATGGCCGTAGATTGATTAATAAATTATTTCTGCTGTTTTATTTCATTCAATAAAAAGGAGTTTTAATGTTGGTCTTGCAAATGTGGCATCCTACTTTATTTTGGTGTAAAAAACTCTGATTATTTTCATAGTATTTTATGTATTTTTCATAAATGGGAAAGTGGGGTGTTACAATTGGTATCAGAGTTGGTCGGTTCGTCCGGCCAGATGTCATAGTTAAGTCTGTCCTTAGAATAGGAGTTGAATTGGTGTTCTGACCTTATGTTGATTGTTGAACAGTATGGAAGAAAGGAATGATGATGCTCTTGCTGCTGCTATGCAAGCCATGGCACAGGCTGTAGAGAACGCCAATCAGGCTGAAGGTGCTCAGTTTCGCGACTTAGCACAGTTCCAGAGCAACAAGCCGGCTACTTATGAGGGAGGTATCTTAGATCCAGAAGCTGCACAGAAATGACTGAAGGCTATGGAGAAGATCTTCAGGACCATGGGATGCAGTGATGCTCAGAAGGTACGGTTTGGTACGCATATGCTGGAAGGAGAGGCTGAGGCTTGGTGGGACAATAGTCGTCAGAGATTGGAAGCTGCAGGTACAGAGATTACTTGGGCTGTGTTTCAAGCTGAGTTTCTGGAAAAGTATTTTCCAGAAGACATTCGTAGTGCAAAAGAGGTTGAGCTTTTGGAGCTGAAGCAGGGTGATAAGACAGTTGCAGAGTATGCTGCTAAGTTTGAGGAGCTGGTTCAGTATTGTGCTCATTACAATACTGAAGAAGCTATGACTTCGAAGTGTTTGAAGTTTGAGAACGGGCTGCGTCCCGAGATCAAATTGGGTATTGCTTGTCAGAAGATAAGAAACTATCCAGAGCTGGTGAGCAGAAGCAGAATTTATGATAATGATAACAGAGCCAGAATTGCTCATTACAAGGCTGTGAATGAGAAGAAGGGTAAGCAGAGATTTGGAGGTACTCCTTACAGTACTCCAGCTGATAAGGGGAAACAGAAAACTGATGTGGGAAAGAAACCAAAGGAGAAGGAAGCAGGTGCTGATACTATCAAGTGCTTCAGATGTGGTGGCGCGGGTCACCGTGCTAACAACTGTTAGAATGAGGTGAAGAAGTGTTTCAAGTGCGAAAAAGCAGGTCATGTTATAGCTGATTGCAGGGCCACTATGCCTACTTGTTATAATTATGGAGAGAATGGTCACATCAGTACTCACTGCGAGAACCGAAGAAGTCTCAGACGTCTCAAACTGCTGGGAAAGTGTTTGCCTTAGTGGGAGCCCAATCCACTGAGGAGGAGCGTTCCGTCAAAGGTACTTGCTTTATTAATGATGTTCCTTTGATTGCTATCATTGACACGGGTGCAACACACTCGTTTATTTGTGTTGACTGTGTGAAGAGATTAGGGATTGTACCATCTACTCTAGAGCAGAGAATGACGATTGAAACTCCATCTATTGGTTCCGTGGTTACTTCTTTGGTGTGTTTGAAGTGTCCGCTGACCATGTTTGGTAGAGATTTCAGAGTGGACTTGATTTTTTTGCCACTCGGTAATCTTGATGTTATTTTGGGAATGAACTGGTTGGAGTTCAACCGGGTGTATATTGATTGCTTCAGGAAGACGTTACTGTTTCTTACTCCTGAAGAGAAAGCATTAGCAGATTCGCTATCTAGCAGGGAGTTAAGGGCGTTGTTGGAGGACGAAGCGAAGCTGTTTGCGGTGTTTGCCTCGTTATCTGTTGAAAGCAAGACTTCGGTTAATGAATTACCAGTAGTGAATAAATTTCCTGAAGTGTTTCCAGATGACATCACAGAATTGCCTCCGACAAGGGAAGTTGAATTCGCTATTGATCTTGTACCGGGTACCAGACCTATCTCTATGGCACCGTACAGGATATCTGCATCAGAATTGGCAGAGTTGAAATCTCAGGTCGGGGAATTGCTCGATAAGAAGTTTATTAGACCAAGTGTGTCGCCGTGGGGAGCTCCAGTGTTGTTGGTGAAAAAGAAGGATAATAGTATACGTCTGTGCATTGATTACCGTCAGTTGAATAAAGTAACCATTAAGAATAAGTATCCACTTCCACGGATTGATGACTTAATGGATCAGCTGGTAGGAGCTCGTGTTTTCAGTAAAATTGATCTGAGGCCGGGTTACCATCAGATTAGAGTAAAGGAAGGTGATATTCAGATGACTGCTTTCAGAACTCGCTACGGACATTACGAATATGCAGTGATTCCTTTCGGAGTGTCTAACGTGCCAGGTGTATTTATGGAATATATGAATCGTATTTTCCATTCTTATCTGGATCAGTTTATTGTGGTATTTATTGATGATATACTGATTTATTCTAAGTCTGACGAAGAACATGCAGGTCACTTGAGAATTGTATTGTAGGTGTTGAAAGATAATAAACTGTTTGCAAAGTTCTCGAAGTGTGAATTTTGGTTGAAGACTGTGAGTTTCTTGGGCCATGTGATTTCTGGTGATGGTATAGTGGTGGATCCCTCTAAAGTAAGTGCAGTACTTCAGTGGGAAACTCCGAAGACCGCAACGGAGATTAGAAGATTTTTGGGTTTGGCAGGTTACTATAGAAGATTCATTGAAGGGTTTTCTAAATTGGCGTTGCCATTGACTAAGTTGACCAGGAAGAATCAAGCTTTTGTCTGGGATGCTGCCTGTGAGGAGAGTTTCGAGGAACTGAAGAAGAAATTGACTACAACACCAGTATTAATTTTACCAAGTCCAAATGATTTTTTTGTAGTGTATTGTGATGCATCTAAGATGGGCTTAGGCGGTGTGTTGATGCAAGGTGGCAAGGTAGTGGCTTATGCTTCAAGACAGTTGAGGGTGCATGAGAGAAACTATCCAACTCATGATCTGGAGTTAGCTGCAGTGGTGTTCGTGTTAAAAATCTGGAGACATTATTTGTATGGATCAAGATTTGAAGTATTCAGTGATCACAAGAGTTTGAAATATTTGTTCGACCAGAAAGAATTGAATATGAGGCAGAGAAGGTGGTTAGAGTTCTTAAAGGATTATGATTTCAATTTGAGTTACCATCCGGGAAAAGCTAATGTTGTGGCAGATGCTCTGAGTCGGAAGACAATCCATATGTCTGCGTTAATGGTGAAGGAAATGGAATTGATTGAACAGTTCAGAGATTTGAGTATGGTTTGTGAAACTACACCGGGAAGTATCAGATTGGGTATGCTGAAGGTGAATAATGACTTTTTGGATGTAATTAAGGAAAATCAGAAACTGGATATGAAATTAGTGGACTTGATGCCTACAGGAGGAGATGATCCTGATAGTGACTTTAAAGTGGATAAGGTTGGTGTGTTGAGATTCAGGGGCATAATTTGTGTACCGGATAATGAGGAATTGAAAAAAGCAATCTTGGAGGAAAGTCATCGGAGTAGCTTGAGTATTCATCCGGGAGCTACAAAGATGTACCATGATTTGAAGAAGTTGTTTTGGTGGTCCGGTATGAAGAGGGACATAACCCAGTTTGTCTACACTTGTTTGACATGTCAGAAGTCAAAAGTAGAGCACCAGAAGCCTTCGGGATTGATGCAACCGTTAGAGATTCCTGAATGGAAATGGGACAGTATTGATATGGATTTTGTGACTGGTTTGCCAAATACGGCAAGGGGCTTTGATGCTGTTTAGGTAGTGGTGGATCGACTTACGAAGTCCGCACATTTTATACCAATTAACATCAGTTTTCCGTTGTCGAAGCTGGCAGAGATTTATATCAGGATAATTGTGAAGTTACATGGTGTTCCGTCGAGCATAGTGTCGGATAGAGATCCGAGGTTTACTTCAGAATTTTGGAGGAGTCTGCAGGAAGCCTTGGGTTCTAAGTTGAAGTTGAGCTCGGCTTATCATTCACAGACCGATGGTCAGTCGGAGAGAACTATTCAGTCATTGGAGGATTTACTGAGAGCCTGTGTATTGGATTGGAAAAAGGTGGTGCGTGGGATACTCATTTGCCATTGATTGAGTTCACGTATAATAACAGTCACCATTCTAGCATTGGAATGGCGCCTTTCGAAGCTTTGTATGGTATGAGGTGTAGGACACCTCTGTGTTGGTATGAAACAGGTGAAAATGTGGTGCTTGGACCAGAAATTGTGCAACAGACTACTGAGACGATTCAAATGATCCGTGAAAAGATGAAGGCGTCTCAGAGTAGACAGAAAAATTATCACGATAATCGGAAGAAAGATTTGGAATTCAGTGAATGTGATCATGTGTTCCTGAGGGTTAACCCAGTGACCGGTGTGGGTCGTGCTTTGAAATCTAAGAAGTTGAATCCTAAGTTTATTGGACCGTATCAGATCTTACAGAGAGTTGGTGCAGTTGCCTGCAGAGTGGCGTTGCCACCGGAACTTTCGAACTTGCATGATGTGTTTCACGTGTCGCAACTTCGGAAGTATGTTTCAGATCTGTCTCATGTTATTCAGAGGGATGAAGTACAAATTAGGGAGAATCTTACAGTGGAGACGATGCCTTTAAGGATCGAGGATCGCAAGATGAAGCAACTCAGAGGAAAGGAGATACCTCTGGTGAGAGTAGTTTGGGGAGGAGCTGCTGGCGGAAGTGTGACCTGGGAATTGGAGAGCAGGATGCGGGAGTCGTATCCAGAACTGTTTCTATCAGGTACATTTTCGAGGACAAAAATAATTTAAGTGGGGGAGAGTTGTAACACCCCATTTTTAATTATTTAATCGTCTGATTTTATTTTAATTGTTGGCCTTGTTTAGGGTGCGTGTCTGAGTGCGTGGAGGGTAATGTTAGTAATATGCAAATATTATTATTATTATCACTGTTATTTTGGTACTATTAATAATATAATTCATATTATTATTATTATTATGGTTAGTATTATTATTTAGTAAAATAGAATCAGATTGAATTAATTGGATTATGGGCTGATAGAAAATAGGAGGGGCAATTTAGTAATTAAATAATGATTAGTGAGAATTGAGAGGGTTTAACCATAATCAGATTTTTTTTTAGAAAGAAGGGGAAAGACTAAGAAGAGGAAGAACAAGAGTGTGCCAAGGCTAACTTCTCATCTGAAATTCGCAAGAAATTAATCAAGGATTCGAGGTAAGGGGGGAGAACGGGTTCATATTTGGTGATTAAATCGTATAAGGGTAGTGGGGAGTCCTTAACCCCGTAGGAATTTGTATGCAAAATGTTGTGGTGATGATTTGTTGTATATGTCTGATATGATGATGAGATTGTGCATGAATCGATCTGTGTGAATATGATTTTCTGTTGTTGTTGCTGTTGTATGAACATCTCTGTTGCAGATTTGTTTTTGACCCAAATTGGGAGAACGATTTGGAATCTAAGACCTCTAATTCATGTAGTAATAATAGGTGAAAATGTAAGAGGAAAGTATAAGTCCTAAAATTGATGTAGAAACACTTTTAGGACTGTTTTGGGAGAGAAGGAATGTAGATTTTGTAGCAGAACTCAGACTGGTGTGGAGAATTGGATTTTTCGTAATAGATCTGGCCATACGCGTATCAGGTAAGGAGATACGCGTATAGGATAGCTGATACGCAGCAATACGCATATGAAAGGCTAGGCATTACGCATAATAGGAGGGTCGTACGCGTAATGGGTTGGGATTTGGGAAATTCAGTGGGAAAACGTCTCTGTCTGTACGCGTACGGCACAAGGCATACGCGTAAGGACTTGGGCAACGTGAGGCAATACGCGTACGAAAGGAGGCATTACGCGTAGGAGTTGGGCGAGCGAGCTGGCAATACGCGTATGACACATGGCAGTACGCGTATGGCCAGCGAGTGTGCAGAATTTCACCGTTTCGCGATTTCTTTCCCGTTTTCGCATTCGAAGTTGTTCCTTTTGGTTTGAGAGGTTGGGGATAGAGGTCATACATTGAGAAATATAGGATTGGTGATGATAATAATTAATTTAATAATTTTAGGGAATTAATTAATCAATTAACCATTGATTGATGTTGTGTGAGGTAATTGTATGATGTTGAATATTGGTGTGTAATTCAGGTGTGATCAGGAGGATCGTGAACATGTATCTATGCTATAATACATGTGTTTTAATATGCATTCTGTGTCATGCATTTCATGGTGGTGGTGGGATGAATCATTGCTCAGGAGGAGTGTATGTGATTCATCCGTACTCCGAAATGGAGAATGGTGGGGATAGATCATTGCCAAGTAGAGGTGTATGTGATTTATCCGGGTTCGATTGAATGAACCGTGTTGTTGGTACCACATGCATTGTGTCCGTGTCGTGTCGCATTGCATTTGTTATTTGTTGATTGATGGTGATTGAATGTGACAGTAGGTCGTGGTTGCATGTTGTTGACTTATGTGAGATACTACTTCTTATATGTATTATTCACCTTTTTATATTGAATGTAGTTCTCACCCCTCTGTTGTTGTTGTGTCTGTGCTTCCTCGGAAGTACAGATAATCCAGGTACTTAGGATGCGTGGATATGCGTGTTGCTTGTTCGAGTCTTAGGAGTGCTCTGATACGTAACACGGGATTTTGGGGATTTCATTCATTTTGTTATTTGTTATTCTTTTTGTTACGTATCTTTATTTTTTATGAACATTATGGTGAACCACGATTTTATGTGGAGTTTTGGTGTTATTGGCAGATTGCCGTAGATTGATTAATAAATTATTTCCGCTGTTTTATTTCATTCAATAAAAAGGAGTTTTAATGTTGGTCTTGCAAATGTGGCATCCTACTTTATTTTGGTGTAAAAAACTCTGATTATTTTCATAGTATTTTATGTATTTTTCATAAATGGGAAAGTGGGGTGTTACAGACCACGCTCAGTGGAGGCCCCTTTGGGATTATTGATGTCTGTTGTGAGTAGACGCATTGATGTCACTCTTCCTGACCTGGGAGTCCGTGAGACTAAGGACCGTAGTTACCTTTACCCCCACTTGGCCTTTTTAGGACGTAGTGCGATGGCTATGAGGGAGTAGTCCCAAATGGTCGATACACGATACTACACTCAGATGAGTTTATCTTGAGAATATTATTAACCCACATGAGTAGTCGTGTAGGCTGATAATATCCGAAAGATTTATCCGTGACTCTGAGAACTTTTAGAACCCTGTTCTACAGTTGGTAAACCCATAGTACACACCTTCTTGGGATGGGTAGACCTTGGCTCCACACATGTGACTCCTAAACCTAGGACTTGTGTGCTTTGATGTGTGTACATATGTTTGTGTTTATGCTTGTGTGTTGTGCATTGCATACATCTCATTGCATCCATTGTTGGTTTTGAGGAACTCAGTCATCTTTTCCTTTGTAAATCATAGGTATCATGGATCTTGAGAAAAGGAACACTAAGAAGTACAATTTCAAGAAGCCCAATTTGGTAGAGTTGAAAAAGCTAGCAACCTTGGTATCTTGTCCTAAAGATTTCAGAAAGCGTTATGGAAGGTTGATTGGTATCCTTATGACCAAGATGGAAGATGGTGTTCTTGACACGTTGGTGCAGTTTTATGACCCTCTTTACCATTGCTTCACCTTTCCTGACTACCAACTTGTTCTGACCTTAGAGGAGTATTCTTATTGGTTTGGTTTACCTGTAAAAAAGCAAGAGCCTTTCAGTGGTCAAGAGAAGATTCCTTCACCAAAGGAAATTGTTGATGTTATCCACTTGGAAATGTCTGAAGTCAAGCCTCACTTCACCACCAAGAATGGGATCAAGGGTCTACCCTCCAAGTTCTTGTTTGATAAGGCCTTCTACCTAGCTAAGATGAACATCATAGATGCCTTTGAAGTAGTCTTTGCTTTGCTTGTCTATGGTTTAGTCTTGTTTGCTAATGTTGAGGAGTTTGTCGATATCAACGCCATTCAGATCTTTATAAGTGGGAATCCTGTACCCACATTGCTTGGTGATACTTATCACTCTATCCATCATAGGACTCTCCAGGGAAAGGGTACCATTTCGTGTTGTGCACCTTTGCTCTACAAGTGGTTTGTGACGCATCTGCCTCGAACATCACGCTTCAAAGATAACCCTGACAAGCTCCGTTGGTCTCAGAGAATCATATCTCTTACTCACAATGATGTGTTTTGGTACGATCCAGCTTATGACAAAGGAGTCATCATTGATAGTTGTGGCCCATTCCCCAACGTGCCACTCCTTGGTATCAGAGGTGGGATTATCTATAACCCCATTCTTGCTAGACGTCAGTTTGGATTCCCAATGAAAGAAAAGCCTAAGAGTATCCTTTTGTCCAGTTTCTTTTATCTTAACCAGGAAGCCAGTGCAGAAACCAAAGTTAGAGTTTTGCATGCTTGGGAAAAGCTTCATAAGAGAACTAAGAATAACTTGGGAAAGAGAAACTGTGTGGCCTTGGAACCATTCCTTCAGTGGGTTCGATCTCGAGCTCGTGATCTTAAGATGTCGTATCTCCCCGAGAGACCTCCACAGCCTACCATTGCTTCTCCTTCTATCATTCCCATTGAGCGCATGGAAGAGTATCAGGAAACTCTAGCAAGGATGAAACTTAAGCGAGACACGTGGGAAGGGAAGTACCATGCCATCTATGCTGAACATGTGGAGATGAAGAAACAGATGAAAGAGAATGATGATTTGATTGAATGGCTTGAGAGACGTGTGATTGACAGACCTGTGGTGCAAGAGAATTTATTTTTCTCTAGCGTACAACCCACTTCTAGTACTCACGAGTATTTAAGTATTCCTCCGACATCTGGCGCCTGGAAAGGGATTGTTGATAAGCTGATTTTGGAAAATGACAAGCTGAAGAGACAGAAGAGGGTGTGTGGAGTAGAGCCTTGCTAGATAGGGTTACTTTTTAGGCTTAGTTGTTGTCTTTACCTCTTTGTATTTTGAGCTTCTTGAAATGTACTTCGAAAGTTGTAACTTTTCTCAATATTTAATGAAGTAAAGCTTATTTTGAAATTGTCTCTTTTGAGTTCCCTAAGACCAACTGCATTCGCATTGCATTTTTCATTTTTGCTAAACCTATCAAGGAACTAGATTTGTTTTGCAGACTTTGTAGAAATGGATTTTGGAAAGAAAGGAACTTGGCTGTACACCTTCATGGTTCCCGATGTTGAGTGTCGCTCCCGGGATTTTCATCCTGGTACAAACGCGAAAGTGGCACCGAAACAGAGTCGCCAGCAATGTGTATTTATCCTAAGAGAGGGAAAGGAAACACCGCATAAACCTGAAGAAAGCAAAGAACATGGTCTTGCGACCAAAAGAACTGGATTCGGGAGTCGGTTACACGAAGGGAAGGTATTAGCACCCCCTCACGTCCATCGTACCCGATGGGATCCACGCTTGCTTGTCTCGATCAAAGGGTGATAGAAAAGGATACTGGAAAAGGAACTGAAAGAAAGAAAGGAGAAAGAACGGAAAAAGAACGAGAAACAAATGTAGGGAAAATAAAATAAGTGCTCGAATGGGTCCTACCCCACTGCCTACGTATCTCATCGGGAACATGAGAATCAGAGCGACGTAGTTCCCCTCACTAGGGATGGATTGTTTGTGTTTTTAAGGAATGGCTAACGTTCTAGCTCAGGTGTTGCAGGCTCGCTGGTCCGATTGCGTTACCATCTTGCAAGAGAACGAGAAGAAGCACGTTTGTACGTTAAGAATGAGGTGAGAAAAGAATTCCCGAAGGAAAGACGTCATTGTTTGTTTTTGTCTTTTAAGAAATTTGGTTATTTGTTTGCATATGATAGTGTATCTAAATCTTAATCATTGGAATGTGTACATCCTCACATTCCAAGATGAAATGAGTAAGAAAATACACTAAGTGTGAAGAAGACCCTCACACTTAGTTCCAATTATTAAGGTTCAAACACACTAGCATACTTGTATTTATTAAGTGTTTTTGTTGATTATGAAATGAAGAAGTGTTTTTTATTATTTGTACCTTCAACAAGTATTGCATTTAAGTCCCTCATACAAGATCAAATGTTTAACACATTGACCCAAGATGGGCTATATGCTACACATTCTAAGATTATAAGAGAAGACCCCTTATAATCCCTTCTTTATATGAAAGGCCTAAATGCAATAAATGCCTACCTTTATTATATATTTTGAATTTTCTTTGAGATGAGAAGATGAAAGACTCAAAAGAGGAGAAAGGTAAAATCTATATGAACTAAGACTCAATCCTAATTGATTATTTAAGGGAGTGATCCTAAGGTTTGTGAGGTTGCAAAACCTAAAATCTAAAGAAGGAATGAGCTAAACAATTCACTTCTAAAGTAGAAGATGAATTGTAACTCAAAAGGGAAAGTAATGAGTTAATCAAAGTAAGCACATAAGTACTTAACAAAACACAAAATTGAATTGTAAAAGATGAAAGGAAAGAGGTTTGAATGTGGATTCCTTATCCACACTCAATTTCCACTTACCAAAACCCCTACATGGTTAGTAAATAAAGCAACATGTATAAGAAGTGAAATGAAAAGAAATGCAAAGATGGAACATGTAATCCAAGGATCAGAATTGAAACCAAATGGAAAATGGTTTATACACATCTCAAAGTGTTCATGAATTAACAACCAAGACATTCAAAAAGTAATAGAAGAAGAAATGGAATAAAAGTTCAAAAGGAAAGTGCATACAATACAATGTTAAGGATGCACAAAACTCAAATAGAAAAGAACATATGAAAGATGACCTATAATATGTATCAATGACCTATAATGTCACATGAATAACTCATACAATATGCAAATGATCATACAAATGTATACGAAAGAAATCATGTGAACATGCACAAAATTAGAATGATATGTCAAGTTATTATGCTTCAAATGTAATGCATCAAACAAAAATCAAATGGACTTGTGAAAATTATACAAACATGGTATTGGAATGCCTAAGTCAGAAATGAATCATACATCAAAATAGCATGTGAAAATTCAGAGCAAAATGATGTCAAACAAAACAATTAGGTCAACTTGAAATGTCATGCAAAGTAGTGCAAAAATGAGCATCAAAACATGCCATAAAATGATCTAAAAAATAAAACAAAAATTCTCTAACATGATTCAAAGTGTTAATGAATCAATACAAAAAGAACCAAGTCAAAACCACTTATAATGAACAAGAACAAAATTATACAAATTCATGTACCACATTTAGAAAGCACACAAATGGAAATTCAAAGAAAATTATGCAACAGGGGAGAAAATGTCCTAAAATCATGAAATAAAAATGTCAAAAATTTCCTAAATGTCTTAATGATGTTCATGAATTTTTATAGAATTTTATGAATCATTTTAGTATTTTTAGAAAATAAAAAGCAAACATGCATAAAATGTAGAAAATAAAAATGAAATGAAAACAAAAGTGGGGTGCAAATATAGTAAACTATCAGTTCAACATGCTTGGGCCTTGGAAACATAGGGTGCGAATATCAAATTGCTCTAGGTCCAAGTCTGCGCAATCCACACTAATTAACATGCACACTCAGTCAAACCCAGTCAAAGCAATGAAAACCCTTGGATCAGGTCAAGTCAACAGCCAAGTCAAAGTATAAAAAATCAACACACACGCGTGAGGGAACACATTATCTACAATGCACTGCGCCACATGATGTTTAAATGAAAATCAGAAAAAACACGTAAGGAGCACACATGTTTTTAATGTGCTGGCATATTTTGGAACGCACGATCATGAACATCAAACGATCCATATTCAAACTGCACATAAAACCCTAAAATAAGATCCCCGGCCGGAGAGGGACCTCCGGTCACCTTCTCCGGCGAACCACCACCGTCTGCAACCTCAAACTTTCCAGAATTTCACAATCAATATGCCAAAATGAAGAGGAAGTAACACACATCATGAATCTACCAATGAAATCATCAAACCATTCACATACAGCAAGAAACAAGCATGAACATATTGCCCTAAGTTTTTGGATCTAAGCTTCTAAGAAGCTCTATCAACTAGCCAGAGTTCAAATGCTTCTATTAGGCTTAAATCATCATGAAAACAACAAAATAATCAAGTAATCGTGAGAGAAAAGTTTGTGAGCTTTGGAACCTGATCTTGCAGTTCTTGTAGAGTTTGAGAAAACCGGAGGAAATACTTGCTCTTCAACCTTGGAGCTTCAAAACTAAGCAAAATAAATGCTATATCTTGAGAGCAAAGAGATTCAAAGCTTGATGAAGTATACTTGGGGAAATCGTGTGGATTCAATCATGCTCCATTGATGATGATAAAGATGAAGCAGATGAAAATCTCGTGCATTCAGAGAAGAAGTTTTGAGATAATTGATGAAAAAGAGTGAGAGAATCAGAGAGAAAATAGAGAAAGCTTTTGGAGTGAACATGAGAAATGAAATCGAAAATGAGAAATGTGAGTGAGGTTGTCATTTATAGTGTGGGTTAACTATGGTTTAATGAGTGAGTCAAATGAGTTAGCATGGTTTAGGTGAGTCCATCCTAACTAACTGAGCCAAGTTAGTTAGGGGACGAGTTAGCCATGGCTGTGATAAAATGGTGATGATTTATGGTAGGCTATGGTGGAGTGTAATTGAGTGAAGCTTGGAATAGCAAGGTTGCTGTAGCAGAAACTTGCTCAGCAAGTTGTTCCTTCTACTTTCATGCAAGGCACGTGCCATGGCAAGGATATGTGATGGGTGTTTGGTTAAATGAAGAAAGGGTTGGAGAATGTGATTAATGCACGGGCAAGCTGAGACAACAACAACAACATTCATTTCTTTTTTCTGATTTTTTATGGCAGTTAAAAACAATGGAGATAGGGTGAATTGGTGATGTTTTTCTCTCTACTCAATGGACAACTTGGTGAGTTTTTGGATTCATTTGAAAGAGGGGATGTAATGCTACAAGTTTGGTTTGAAATTTGAGTTGAAATGATGCTTGGAAGAGGTTGAAAATGTGCATCAAACATAAGAATTCAAAATTGGTTTGATATGCTGCATGGTACACGCGCGTATGGCATGACCTGATTGTGACTTAACCAACTTTTCAGTTATCTTGACCTTACTTTGAGCCATCACAACTTCTCATCCATTGGTCAAATGAAAAAACCATGAACATCAATTTTGAAGATCTCACATAGAGGAACAACTTTCATGTTGAAAGATTTTTCATTTGAGGCCTCTAACCTTGAGATATTGACCCAAACATTTGGCACACCAACTGTTTGTAGAAATGACACGCGCGTGACCTGAAAATCCTTGGTCATGACCTAGTTTTGAACCTACTTTACTCAAACTTTGATCAATCATATCTCACTCAATTTTTATCCAATGGAGATGTTCTACACATGGATTTGAAGCTTGAAACAAGATCTTTTGTTGTGGCCGAGTGGAATTTTCATTTGATGCTTCAATTTTGAATGGCCTTGGTTCAAACTCTGATGCAAAATGGCTCAAAATTACTATTTTTGGAAACCCTACTTCTTCCAAAAATGGCAATTTCCCACATCTTGATTTTTCCATGATTCCTTTGGAGTTTCTTGATCGAATTTTATACATTGGTCACATATAACATGAATTTCATGATTTTGAAAAGTTGACTTTTTCCTCTGATTATTTGACTTGGCCCCAATTTTCCTGATTTTTTATGTTTCTTCCAATTGAACCACTTCTAAAACCAATTGAGAGGCAATTTTCTACACACATACACTTAAGGACATATGGAATACCATGACATCAAGTTTTGACCAAAAAAACAGAGATGCCCTGATTTTATTGGAAACCCTAGTTTTAGCCCCCTCTGGTTAGGAGGAAAAAGTGCAGTCTTCAATCTCAAATTCCTCAGAGTATGTTGTGTATCCTCTTAAAGGATGATGAGATATGCCATTTGAGGATGACTTTGAACCAATACGCTATCTCTTTTGAGGGTTTTTCTTCAGTTTCTTGAACCTCTTGCATAGTGAAGTATGTAGTGCTTTAATCTCCTATTGAATCTCACTTTCTTGAGCTTTTGGATGGTCAATAGAGATAATATGAGACATAAGAGACCTCTTGGCTTGCCTTGGGGCAACTTATCTGACCTTTTGTGCTTTGAATGATTCTTTGATTGTCTACCTTTCACCTGATCACATGCCTTGATGGTAAGAGGGATGATATGCTTCATTTTTCTATGTTAAAAATACAATGCAATACTAATGAGGTGGATATGATATGATATATGATAATGCTATGCTATGATGACAAAAGAAAGAGCAAATTTTGGGCTATTACAGTTGCCCCTATTCAAACGCTGTAGACCTGAATGCCTGAAAGCGATTGCTTTTAGACTTTCGAGGTATATAGCGATTGAATACCAAATATAACCAAAAATTTGCTCGGGATGATGAAGAAGAAAAGGGATATAAACCCAACAAGACTGCTGGATTGAATCTTCAAATGAAATGTTGCCGGAGAAATCTGTCTTTTGTATGACGCCAGACGACTACTGGCTTGCCACACTGCGGGTGAACTTTCATAACGTCTTTTGTACGACGCCAGACGACTACTGGCTTGCCACACTGCGGGTGGACTTTAGCTGCTCTGCCATTCTAGACAATGGACTTTTACCAGTTCGTGCTAGATTTTTGCCAATCTGTCGTTGGACTTCAATGATTACCAAACCGGCTTTGGCATCTCAAAATTGCCATCCTTAGATGGACTTTTGCAGCTTTGCCAAACTAATATTGGACTTTGATGCTTACCAAACCGGCTTTGGAAGCTTTGCTAAATGATTACTCCACCTGCTGGAAAAACCACCTGCAATACTATCCCACCTGCTGGAATAACACGAACAAACGCTATATAATGATCTTCCCACCGGCTGGAATAATCATCTGCAATATTATCCCACCTGCTGAAATAACACGAACAAACGGTATATACTGATCTTTCCCACCGGTTGGAATTATCATCTGCAATATTATCCCACCTGCTGGAATAACACGAACAAACGGTATATAATGATCTTCCCACCGGCTGGAATAATCATCTGCAATATTATCCCACCTGCTGGAATAATATGAACAAACTATATGATCACCCCACCGGTTGGAATAACCATATGCCATACTATCCCACCTGCTGGAATAATATGAACAAACTATATGATCACCCCACCTGTTGGAATAGCCATATGCCATACTATCCCACCTGCTGGAATAATATGAACAAACTATATGTATGCCCAAAATAAATGGGACTCTGAGTTATAAATGACCAATACTGAGAGAGTTACACCACCTACTAGGCAATATCACGTACTGACACTTCGCTGAAGAAGAGATTCCCCTGATTTACTTAGACCTTGCTGGGGAAAACACTGTTAAACTGTTGAACTCTGTGGGGACTGCGCTGGGGAGAAAACAATTCAGCTGGGAATTATTCTTTGACGGATTTCACCTGCTGAGACCGGCGGGAAATATGCCTTGTTAACGCTACCACTTGCTGGTAAATCTTGCTGAGAATAAACCACATGGGATGTTACTGCGAGAAGCTTCGTCTTTTAAGAGGATTTTACAGAAAACCAAACGCTTTCAAACTCTACTGGGGATAATAGATCTGGAACATCTTTTGCCGGGGAAATTCACGATGCCCCATGCTTGGGAAGGTCAACAACTTGTTTGTTTGCTCCATGATATAAGCCTGATCTGACGAAAACATCCCAAGAGGATTTTACAGAAGAGTAAGAGTAAGTGTCTTCAAACTCCTGATGACTCCACTGGGGGATGTTATTGCGAGAAGCTTCGTCTCCTAAGAGGATTTTATAGAAAACCAATCGTTTTCAAACTCTCAGACGAACACCCTGCCTTCAACTTCCGAACATTCGCTAATGCACTACCCTTCGCATTGTCTGCGAGGTACCGGAGGATTTGTACTCGTTGTCGACATGGGATGCTCACTGCATTAATAACCGTTATCCACACAAAAAAAATTCAATTTTCGGCCACCGTTGTCGTCACAAAACCCGGTGGGAAATCTTGAATGAAAGAATCGACTTAATAAGATACAACAGTATCAAGTCATAGCAGATATCTATTGGTGTTGAGAGATAACTTTCTCGCCGCTTGGATCTATCATGCTCATTACCTGCAACAGAAAAAAAGTATATGCCCATGCCCCAGGATATGGCGTGGTTGTTTGAATCCACCATCCAAGGTTGCCCAACAATCAAAGTAACTTTAATTGTCTTGTTTGCGCATATTTTTGCAAGGCCATGATATTTTCAAAACAATGTTTTATTATCAAAAATCGGACGTTTTTTGCGAACAAAACAGTAAAATGAAAATAAAAGCTTGTGACTGAATATTCAACTTTATTGATGAAATGCCAAAATTGGCGAATTTACAATTGGAAGTAAACCCCCTGAAAGCGTTGATTGCCATAAAATTGAGAAACAAATCTACCCTAATGACAATACAGAAATCGGATTCCGACTGATTTCTGATTCTGTTATAGCCAGCATGTATTCCAACTCTCTTGATTATCTTCGCCTTCGGAAGTTCATGGTCGGAACAATCCCTCCTTCGGAAACTTGGCTTATTTGCTGAAGAGTAGAGAACGTACAGATTAATTCAGACTGCAGTCATTCGCTTAAATCCCTCTTTTGCGTGGATCGCCTTTTCAGGTTTTCAATCCACCGGGATACCCATTTTTGCCTAAGTTGCCCTTTCGGGTTTTTAACTTACCGGGTGTACAATTCTTTTCAATTATATCCCTAATTTTTGCCCGAACCTTTATTCTGTTTTTGGTTCGCCAGGATGCCCCTTTTTTCCTGGATTTTTTCTTCTTTTTTTTTCCAGCGGGTCTATTTATGCGAAGTATTTTTTAACTGCGTCTGAATTAACAGGGGATGGAAAGTCTTCACCATCCATGGTTGTCAGCAATAAGGCTCCACCTGAGAAAACCTTTTTAACCACGAATGAACCTTCATAATTAGGAGTCCATTTTCCCCTGTGATCTGTACTCGGAGGAAGTATTCTCTTGATTACCACATCTCCGACCTTGTAGACTTGAGGTCGAACCTTTTGATCGAATGCCCTCTTCATTCTGCGCTGGTATAGCTGGCCATGACATACTGCTGCTAGTCGTTTCTCCTCAATAAGGCTCAGCTGATCAAATCTGGCTCGAACCCATTCAGCTTCATCTATCTTAACGTCCATCAATACTCGGAGAGAGGGGATCTCAACTTCGATCGGTAGAACTGCCTCCATTCCGTATACAAGTGAGTACGGTGTTGCCCCAGTGGACGTGCGGACTGATGTTCGATACCCATGCAAAGCCAATGGTAACATCTCATGCCAATCTTTGTACGTGACAACCATCTTCTGCACAATCTTCTTGATATTTTTATTGGCCGCTTCGACCGCGCCATTCATCTTTGGGCGGTACGGAGAAGAATTGTGATGTTCGATTTTGAAGTCCCGGCATAGCTCATCCATCATCTTGTTATTCAAATTAGAACCATTATCAGTAATGATTCTTTCGGGAACTCCATATCTACAAATGATATCTCGTTTCAAGAAACGAGCTACTACTTGCTTAGTGACATTGGCATAAGATGCTGCTTCAACCCATTTAGTGAAGTAATCAATGGCGACCAAGATGAAACGATGGCCATTTGAAGCAGTAGGCTCAATTTTCCCAATCATATCAATGCCCCACATGGCGAACGGCCAGGGTGAAGACATGATGCTCAATGGATTTGGAGGCACATGTACTTTGTCTACATAGATCTGGCATTTGTGACACTTGCGAGCATACTTGCAGCAATCTGACTCCATTGTCAACCAATAATACCCCGATCTCAACAACTTCTTAGCCATCGCGTGTCCTCCAACATGGGTACAGAAAGAGCCATCGTGCACTTCAATCATTAACAGGTCTGCTTCGTGTCTATCCACGCATCTGAGCAGAACCATGTCAAAATTTCTCTTATACAGCACACCATCTTTGTTCAAGAAGAAACTACCGGCTAGCCTTCTTAACGTCTTCTTGTCTTTGGAAGATGCCCCAGGCGGGTATTCTTGATTTTTCAAGAAGCATTTAATGTCATGGTACCAAGGCTTGTCATCAGACACTGCGTCAACATCAAACACAAAAGCAGGCCTATCAAGACGAGATACATCAATCCTTGGTACAAAGTTCCAACCATGCACTTTGATCATCGAAGATATAGTGGCCAAGGCGTCTGCAAACTTATTTTCATCTCTGGGAACATGGTATAGCTTGACAGTTGTAAAGAATGTCAGCAATCTCCTCGTATAATCTCTATATGGAATCAAATTCTGCTGATGCGTGTGCCAAGTTCCTTTTACTTGGTTGATTACCAGTGCTGAATCACCAAAGATATCGAGGATCTTGATTTGTAAATCAATAGCTTCCTCAATCCCTAGTATGCAAGCTTCGTATTCTGCTTTATTGTTGGTACACCCGAAAGTTACTCTGGCAGTGAAGGGCATGTGAACACCTTCTGGCGTAATGAGAACTGCATCAACTCCGCACCCATTCATATTAACTGCCCCATCAAACATCAAACTCCATTTGGATTCAGGGTCAGGCCCCTCCTCCAGAAGTGGTTCCTCGCAGTCTTTTGCTTTGAGAAACATGATGTCCTCATCAGGGAAATCAAACTTCATGGGTTGGTAATCATTAAGAGGCTGTTGCACAAGATAATCTGACAGTATACTTCCTTTGATTGCTTTTTGCGAAGTAAATTGAATATCGTACTCTGTCAGTACCATCTGCCACCTTGCAATTCTGCCTGTAAGT
This sequence comes from Lathyrus tuberosus, assembly GCA_022829125.1. Taxonomy (NCBI): domain Eukaryota; kingdom Viridiplantae; phylum Streptophyta; class Magnoliopsida; order Fabales; family Fabaceae; genus Lathyrus; species Lathyrus tuberosus. The sequence goes on along the minus strand of JALAZF010000174.1, from coordinate 9,205,578 downwards.
GCTGGTTTCTCAAAAATATACTTGACCGATCCATTTTTGAGATCAACAGGGTTGTATGTGTGAGCATATATTGTCTCAATCGCTTTGCGGCCCATGCGAGTGCACAACATGTCTTCTCAAGCATTGAATAACGTGATTCATAATCTGTAAACTTCTTGCTCAGGTAGTAGATAGCATGTTCTTTCCTACCTGTCTCATCGTGTTGACCGAGAACACAACCCATGGATCCTTCGAGCACTGTCAAGTACATAATCAGTGGTCTCCCCTGAACTAGAGGTATCAGAATCGGAGGTTCCTGCAAATATCTTTTTATTTTATCGAATGCATTTTGACAATCATCATTCCACCTGACCGTTTGATCTTTTCTTAGCATTTTGAATATCGGTTCACTGGTGGCAGTCAGGTGAGATATGAACCTTGAAATGTAATTCAATCTCCCTAGAAAGCCGCGAACTTCTTTCTCGGTTCTCGGTACAGGCATATCTTGTATAGCTTTCACTTTAGCAGGATCAACCTCTATTCCTTTTTCACTGACAATGAAACCAAGCAATTTTCCCGACCACACGCCGAAAGTACACTTGTTAGGATTCAGTCTCAACCTGAATTTCCTCAACCTCTCAAACAACTTCTTCAAGTTGATCAAATGTTCCTCTTCTGTCTTTGATTTAGCAATCATGTCATCCACATAGCACTCGATCTCTTTATGAATTAGATCGTGGAATAACGTCACCATTGCTCTTTGATAAGTTGCCTCTGCGTTTTTCAACCCAAAAGGCATTACTTTGTAACAGAAGGTACCCCACGGGGTAATGAATGTCGTCTTCTCCATGTCTTCAGGCGCCATCTTTATCTGATTGTACCCGGAGAATCCATCCATAAATGAGAACACCGAAAACTGAGCAGTATTGTCAACAAGCACATCAATATGAGGGAGTGGAAAGTCATCTTTAGGGCTCGCCCTGTTGAGATCTCTGTAGTCCACACACATTCTAACCTTGCCATCTTTCTTCGGCACCGGTACTATATTGGCCACCCAGGGAGGATAATCGGTTACCGCCAGAAAACCTGCATCCAACTGTTTCTGTACCTCTTCCTTGATCTTCAAAGCCATTTCTGGTTTTGTTCTGCGCAGCTTCTGCTTAACCGGTGGACAGTCCTCTTTCAATGGTAGTCTATACACAACTATGTCTGTATTTAAACCTGGCATATCTTGATATGACCAAGCAAAAATGTCAACATATTCACGTAGCATGACTATCAGCTCTTGCTTTACATCAGCCCGTAGATTTGCACCGATCTTGATCTCTTTCTTGCTTTCCTCTGAACCAATATTAATAACCTCAAGAGCTTTCTGATGAGGCTGAATGGTTTTTTCTTCCTGTTTCAACAACCTAGCCAGCTCTTCCGGGAGCTCATATTCTTCATCACTTTCCTCCTCGGCTTGATAAATCGGATTGTCGAAATCATACGTGGGCATAACAGAATCATTTTCAGCGGAACCCACAGAATCAAGTCTACATGATTGGATTGATGCTTTATTTTAGATTATTTTTTGCTTGAAAACAAAAGAAAAGAAAGTGCATTGTCATTTTTAATTTTCTTTGTGCAAAAATAAAATAAAGAAGAAATAAAGGAACACAAATTTGTAAGCCAAAACTTCCTTTTTATTGATGTTTGAACATTATAGGAGAAAATATGGTGGCCCTACAAATGGATCCACACACCTTGGGCAGAGTGTGGGATTTTATGCATTATGAAAGACAAGAATTATTACTCTGAATGGTGTATAACATGAATGACTTCTTCACTAGACCAGTTTTGCAATGCTTCACCCGAAGCCAGCGCATACACCCATCTGTCCAGATAATCTGAACTTTCAGCGTCATCTTCTATTGCTGAGCAGGATTGATTAGGGTTGATAATTCCTCCACTGTTGAAATTGATTGTCCCATAGAATCGGGGAGCTGGCGCCTGACCCGGTTGGTATCCAATGCCGAATTTATCTTCCTTCACGAATATATCAATAGCTTTACCCCAACCTTGGGCATTTCCGCTTTCAACCACTTCTCTGGCCTGCTTGTAGGACACAATTGATGTACTCGGTCCAACTGGCACATTTGACACCACTGCTGCTGAAGTAGATTCTGAGAATTTATTGACATTCAGGACTTTAAAAGATTGGCACAGGGTTTCGTGAATCTCCCCATCCATTTCCACATATTTAAAAGTGGATAGATGACTCACAAATATATCTTCCTCACCGCAAACGGTAACCACTTGACCTTCGAACTCGTACTTGAGCTTCTGATGCAGTGTGGATGTAACTGCGCCTGCTGCGTGAATCCATGGTCGGCCCAATAAACAGCTGTAAGTAGGCTGAATATCCATAACGTGAAAGATCGTCTTGAAGATCTGTGGACCAACCTGTATTGGTAACTCTACCTCTCCAAACACCGATCTTTGGGATCCGTCGAAAGCTCTCACAATCAGATCGCTAGGTCTAAGAATCAGCCCATCTACCTCAATTTTCATCAAGGCCTTTTTGGGAGACACATTCAATGAAGAACCTGTGTCAACCAACACATGTGACAAAACAGCTCCTTTGCATTCAAGTGTGATGTGCAACGCTTTGTTGTGATTACGTCCATCTGGAGTCAAATCCCTATTCGTAAACCCCAACCCGTGGCTCACATTGACATTAGAAATTACTCCCTCCAACTGATTCACAGTGATCTCGTGGGGAACATACGCCATATTCAAAACTTTTAACAAAACAGCCCGATGTGCATCTGAACTCATTAACAGGGATAATATTGAGATTTTAGAGGGTGTCTGATTGAGCTGCTTAATGATCTTGTAATCGCTCTTTTTAATAATCCTCATAAACTCCTCAACATCACTATCAAAATTGACTTTAGGGTCCTCTTCCTGAGCAGGCACCTTGTCATCAACAACCTGTTTTCCTTTCGCTCTTGCAGCGGCTTCAGCTTCTTTATCACTTCTTAGAGTCTGAGGAGCAAACAGTCGACCACTGCTGGTGAAACCATTTGGTCCACTGACATTCTCAACACTGGTACCAACAACAGCCTCTGCTTTCTGTTGACCTCCTCCCTGATGAGTATTAGTTCCATATTGCCATGGAACTGCCCGATTAGACACATAAGAAGCAGATTCAGGAACTATAATCGTAACTGGTCTCGGCCTATCCGTCATAGCAACAGGAGCTTCAACAGGCACCTGTATTTCAACTAGATTATAATAAATGGTAACGGCAGAAACATCTCTTTCCTTCTCTACCTTATCAAACTGAAGGCTTCCTTCATCTATAAGACTCTGCAGTCCAACTTTTAACTTACTGCAGCCATTAATCTGTCTCGAACAATCCTCACAATCAGAACCACATCCAGGAAATACCTTTCCTTTTAACAAACGCTCTTTTACGAACAACAGCGGAGTCTTTACCAAGTTAACACCAGTAATCAGATTCAATTTCTCACCATCAGCAATAGCACTCACACCTGCACCTCCGTGATGAGGCATTGGATTATCGCGAACATTCGGCGGCTTAGCGAAATTAATAGCTTTTGAGTCAAGCAAGTCCTGAACCTTATGGTGAAAAGCCCAGCACTTTTCTATCGAGTGACCTGGCGCACCATAATGAAATTCACATCGAACACTATCATCATAATTTTAAGGCAATTTTCCAGTTTCTGACGGCCTCATAGTCCTAAGCTCAACCAACTTCTCTTTGAGCAATTGTGGTAACAAAGCAGCATATGTCATAGGCAAGGGATCAAACTTACGGTCCCTCTGTCTATTAGTCTGGAATCGGGGTCTAGCCTGCTGATCTGGAGCTTGCTGTCCTGCTGGAACCGGAATGGTTACAACATCCACCTGATGGTAGAGTTGAGTCCTGCCTCTGCCCTGGCCTCTATGCACAGCACTGGACTCCCCTTCTCTTTTTCTTGGTCCGTTAGTAAAGGGCTTCTTTGAACTCGCAGCACCAGTCCCGCTGACATCTTGAATCTTACCCAACTTTAACAGACTCTCTATTCGTTCCCCGACAATAATAATGTCGGCAAACCCTGTAGAAGAACACGCAACCAATCTATCCAAATACGTCCCTTGGAGTGTGCTCATGAACATATCAGCCATCTCACGATCAGCCAAAGGTGGTTGAACTTGAGCAGCCAATTCCCTCCATCTCTGTGCATACTGCTTAAAGCCCTCATTCTGATCCTGAGTCATACTCTGCAATTGAGTACGATTAGGTGCCATATCCAGATTATATTGATACTGCTTCAGGAACGCAGCGCACAAATCTTTCCAGCTCTTTATATGAACCCTGTCCAGCTTAATGTACCATTCCAAGGAAGCGCCTGCCAGGCTGTCCTGGAAGAAATACATCCAGAGCTTTTGGTCTTCAGTATAAGCGGCAATCTTGTGATTGTAAGCTTGCAAATGTGTTTTGGGACAGGTACTGCCGTTGTACTTATCCAAGGTAGGAAGCTTGAACTTGGGAGGGATCCTCACACCCTGCACGAGACCCATGTCTTCCACGTCAATCCCCAGAGGATTTTGGCTCTCAATAGCCCTGAGTCTTTCATCTAACCCTTCGTACTTCCGATCTTTATTGTGGAAACCCATGTCATTGTTGAATGCAGTAAACTGGTCCTCTTGACCATCCTCCAAGCCATTATTATCAAATCCCAGATGTACCCCACCAGTGGGGATGTTGACAATAGGGGGAGTGCGCACATTGTGATTTGGGATTTCAGCCTCCAGCCTCTGAATAGTGGCTTTCATGGCATCTTGACCCACCCTCATGGTTTCCTGACCAGCCCTCAGCTCCTGCTGACCTTGAGCAATCCCCTGCACAAGGTTCATGAACTGCTCCATTCTTCCCCTCAAATCAGCTAACTCAGTCTGAACTTATTCCATTACTCTGGCTTGATTACGTCGGGTAGAATATCAGTGAACCGGGGTATCAACTATCGTGCCTGAAAACCAAATAAAGGTTAGCAGGCGCCTGCAAAGAAAAAACCTGCAATGCAAAAATGATATGCTATGCAAATGCAAATGCACAGTTATGTTTGTCATTTCAAGATAATTTTCATATCCTGAGTCCAATCGTAACCATGAATTTCTGACGACCAGAAATCATGATTAGTGAGTTTTGCCTTGAAGAGATATTCATATACGCCAATCACAAATATCTGATGACCAGAAATAGTGATTTTGTAGTGTGCCAGTGTGTAGATATCTCATCACATCACATGTTTCCAAAGACCAGAAATTGTGAACGGAAATAGCTCATTTCATACAAATTCCCAAAAGTTTTCAAGTACACTTGTCATAGTTTCAGCAATCAGAATAAGAAACAATCAGTCAAATGGATCCATCAACAATCCTGATGGTAACCATTGCAAATTACAAGGAAATGACAAAAATCATTAATCTGATAACTCTACGTCCTTCAGCTTCTGGCTGGAATACTTAATCTCCTCGAACAGGATGCGGGTACGCTGATGATGTGGCTTCTCAATCAGCTCTCTGATTACGACGTCCCTTTTTTCCAATGCATCCTCTAACGAACCCATGTGCATCAGCAAGGCTTCATCTTCACCGGCTCCTTTGCGCCTCTTAATTCCAGCTTAAATTTTAACCCGCTTCAGATCCGCCGTGACATCTTCGAGCTCTTTGTTGGCAATTTTCAGTTTATCCTCAGCGTTTCTTACCTGTTCTTGGCTTTTTCCCAGGTCCTCTCGATACTTTCTTCTTGCTTCATGTGTTTTCTTCAGCTCTTCATCTTTATCTTTTAACTGGGTCAGCAATTCAGAATTTTCAATTCTGACTTCATCCCAAGCTTGACGGAGTTTAGCTAATGAATCCTTGCTTCGGGCTAATGCCTGCTTTGTAGCCCGGTGAGCCTGACTAGTATCATCTGCTCCTAAAGTGAGTTTCCGGAAGTACCGAGCTCTATCATCAAAATCTTCTTCTTTGTCTGCCAAGGTCTTCTCCGCTTTCAATGCTCTTTTTTTCAACTCTTTGTTGTCAGCCAAAGCTTTCTGAAGACATCTGCTCATTCCAGAGTTCTCTATCTGCAATTCTCTAACCATTTTCTTCCATTTTTCTCACTCTTCAGCCGGTACCATGGAGTGTTGATCTGGGCATAAGAGAATCTCCCTTGAAAAGGGTAGCAGCAGCTCCTTGACCTTCATCTCAATCCAAGCATCATAGTCAGGGTATGATCTACAGTCTCCTTTGCCGAACATTAACTTTCCCGCTCTTTGTCTTAATTTCCAGGCATTTACTACTTCTAGCACTCTTTCATTCTTGGTTCCTACGAAAAACAGAGAAGCACTAATCGTTTCATCAGCGGGAGGATTTCTGGAAGCGTAACCAAATTGTCTAACAGCCAACACCGGGTTGTAATTAATCCCTCCTCTTCTTCCAAGTAGAGGCACATTCGGAAAACTTCCACATTTGACAGTAAGCTCTATCGTCAGTAATTTGGGATCAAACCAAATGATGTTACTGGCAGTCAAACCTATTAACCTCTTGGACCATTTCATTGTCTCAGCAGTTTCTACAAACGCACCAGTTCGAGGTAAATGCTTGAAGAGCCAATGACATAATAATTGGGTACATCAACTAACCAAACTTCCTCTTCCCTTCTCATTTTTGTAGTGTACTGAGTAATAAAAATCTCCTAGCAGGGTAGGAACCGGATTCTTCGAAACGAACACTTTCATCGCCTGCATATCAATAAAGTCAGGTTGACCGGGGTAAAGCACCAAACCATAGATACAAAGAGCTAACACAACATTGTAAGTAGTCCAGTTTCTAGCCTTGGCAGCCTCCTGAGCTTGTTGGAAAAGAAACTCCAAATGAAATCCTTCATCTTCCTTGAGTATACTCAGGCCACTTTTTACAACAAACAGGTCCAGATGTAGAACAACAACAATTACTTCAGGGGCAAGAGCACCTTCAGAAAAATACGGTATAACAGACGTGATTGGAATTCCCAAAATAAATGAGAATTCCTCCAAAGTGGGCATCAAAATGTAGTCCGGGAACAGGAAACATCTCATTGATGGTTCATAGAACTGTAAGAAAGTGTGCAACCCATCCTTCTCATGCTTTGTGAATGCACATACCATTTTAATCAGCTCTCCATATTCCTTCTGAAAAGTGCTAAGAACACCAGAACCAGCCATGCCTATCATCTTGTTCAATAAATCCAACTTAGGATCAGGGAATTTATATGACACATTATTCTTCCTCTTAACCTCAACCTCTTGGAAACTCATGATTGGAATCAGACAATATGGTAGGTACCTAAAAATGACAAACATAACCTATTATGATATGAGTATGCAAATGCAAAAGGCATGTGATCAAGCATTCAGATGTCTGTGTCTGTGTTGAACTGTGTGCATTGTGTCTCTGTACTGAATCTGGCAATATATCTGAGATGAATACTCAAACCACTGTCATAGGATACACTGTCTGTAATGATCATAGAATCACAAGTAAGGTATGTAGGAGGTTGGGTTACCTGCAAACCTGTAAACATCCCACCCATACTCACATGTGGTTCCTAGAAAACAAGGCTTGTCAGCTTCGGAGGTTTGAGAAGCGATAGCACATTTAGCCCGTAGGATACAATGCTATGCCAATCAAAGAGGTCGTCCACTGACTCACCTTAGAAAATAAAGGCCATCCTATGCAAGTACCAAAGTGGGCCCTCGGGTGCGAATGGGTTTGCTACAGAATGTAGTCTGCCACTGTCACCACTAAAGAGGGATGTTTCCACTAAGGTCCTCATGATCGGTCACTAGAGTCGACAGCTCTCTAGATCGACATCATGGAATACACAAGATGCGTACGCCATGATGGGTCCCAAGATAGCCTCGTCTAGCTGTGAATTTCATGATTACCCAACGTACACAGATGGCACGTAGGTCCCACTACTCTCCACTCTAAGTCTAAGTGTATACTCGAGCCTGTGTACTGGGCTCATCTCTCAGAAATCCCATCCCGCCAAACAGACAGAACAGTGCAACACAGTATAATATATGAAACGTAAATGCTAACATGCTATAAATATGGTACAAGTAATAAAATACAGTAAACAGCAAATACGAGATAACATTAAACACCCAATGAAAGAAAAGCAAACAAGCGCTAGGATTGACTCGCTTAGGATGAACCAGCAATAGGTTAACCTCTATTATCCCCAGCAGAGTCGCCAGCTGTCGCTCCCGGGATTTTCATCCTGGTACAAACGCGAAAGTGGCACAGAAACAGAGTCGTCAACAATGTGTATTTATCCCAAGAGAGGGAAAGGAAACACCGCATAAACCTGAAGGAAGGAAAGAACATGGTCTTGCGACCAAAAGAACTAGATTCGGGAGTCGGTTACGCGAAGGAAAGGTATTAGCACCCCCTCACGTCCATCGTACCCGATGGGATCCACGCTTGCTTGTCTCGATCAAAGGGTGATAGAAAAGGATACTGGAAAAGGAACTGAAAGAAAGAAAGGAGAAAGAACGGAAAAAGAACGAGAAACAAATGTAGGGAAAATAAAAGAAGTGCTCGAATGGGCCCTACCCCACTGCCTACGTATCTCATCGGGAACATGAGAATCAGAGCGACGTAGTTCCCCTCACTAGGGATGGATTGTTTGTGTTTTTAAGGAACGGCTAACGTTCTAGCTCAGGTGTTGCAGGCTCGCTGGTCCGAGTGCGTTACCATCTTGCAAGAGAACGAGAAGAAGCACGTTCGTACGTTAAGAATGAGGTGAGAAAAGAATTCCCGAAGGAAAGACGTCATTGTTTGTTTTTGTCTTTTAAGAAATTTAGTTATTTGTTTGCATATGATAGTGTATCTAAATCTTAATCATTGGAATGTGTACATCCTCACATTCCAAGATGGAATGAGTAAGAAAATACACTAAGTGTGAAGAAGACCCTCACACTTAGTTCCAATTATTAAGGTTCAAACACACTAGCATACTTGTATTTATTAAGTGTTTTTGTTGATTATGAAATGAAGAAGTGTTTTTTATTATTTGTACCTTCAACAAGTATTGCATTTAAGTCCCTCATACAAGATCAAATGTTTAACACATTGACCCAAGATGGGCTATATGCTACACATTCTAAGATTATAAGAGAAGACCCCTTATAATCCCTTCTTTATATGAAAGGCCTAAATGCAATAAATGCCTACCTTTATTATATATTTTGAATTTTCTTTGAGATGAGAAGATGAAAGACTCAAAAGAGGAGAAAGGTAAAATCTATATGAACTAAGACTCAATCCTAATTGATTATTTAAGGGAGTGATCCTAAGGTTTGTGAGGTTGCAAAACCTAAAATCTAAAGAAGGAATGAGCTAAACAATTCACTTCTAAAGTAGAAGATGAATTGTAACTCAAAAGGGAAAGTAATGAGTTAATCAAAGTAAGCACATAAGTACTTAACAAAACACAAAATTGAATTGTAAAAGATGAAAGGAAAGAGGTTTGAATGTGGATTCCTTATCCACACTCAATTTCCACTTACCAAAACCCCTACATGGTTAGTAAACAAAGCAACATGTATAAGAAGTGAAATGAAAAGAAATGCAAAGATGGAACATGTAATCCAAGGATCAGAATTGAAACCAAATGGAAAATGGTTTATACACATCTCAAAGTGTTCATGAATTAACAACCAAGACATTCAAAAAGTAATAGAAGAAGAAATGGAATAAAAGTTCAAGGAAAGTGCATACAATACAATGTTAAGGATGCACAAAGCTCAAATAGAAAAGAACATATGAAAGATGACCTATAATATGTATCAATGACCTATAATGTCACATGAATAACTCATACAATATGCAAATGATCATACAAATGTATACAAAAGAAATCATGTGAACATGCACAAAATTAGAATGATATGTCAAGTTATTATGCTTCAAATGTAATGCATCAAACAAAAATCAAATGGACTTGTGAAAATTATAAAAACATGGTATTGGAATGCCTAAGTCAGAAATGAATCATACATCAAAATAGCATGTGAAAATTCAGAGCAAAATGATGTCAAACAAAGCAATTAGGTCAACTTGAAATGTCATGCAACGTAGTGCAAAAATGAGCATCAAAACATGCCATAAAATGATCTAAAAAAAAAAAAATCCTCTAACATGCTTCAAAGTGTTAATGAATCAATGCAAAAAGAACCAAGTCAAAACCACTTATAATGAACAAGAACAAAATTATACAAATTCATGTACCACATTTAGAAAGCACACAAATGGAAATTCAAAGAAAATTGTGCAACAGGGGCAAAAATGTCCTAAAATCATGAAATAAAAATGTCAAAAATTTCCTAAATGTCTTAATGATGTTCATGAATTTTTATAGAATTTTATGATGCATTTTAGTATTTTTAGAAAATAAAAAGCAAACGTGCATAAAATGTAGAAAATAAAAATAAAATGAAAACAAAAGTGGGGTGCAAATATAGTAAACTATCAGTTCAACATGCTTGGGCCTTGGAAACATAGGGTGCGAATATCAAATTGGTCTAGGTCCAAGTCTGCGCAATCCACACTAATTAACATGCACACTCAGTCAAACCCAGTCAAAGCAATGAAAACCCTTGGATCAGGTCAAGTCAACAGCCAAGTCAAAGTATACAAAATCAACACACACGCGTGAGGGAACACATTATCTACAATGCACTGTGCCACATGATGTTTAAATGAAAATCAGAAAAAACACGTGAGGAGCACACTTGTTTTTAATGTGCTGGCATGTTTTGGAACGCACGATCATGAACATCAAACGATCCATATTCAAACTGCACATAAAACCCTAAAATAAGATCCCCGGCCGGAGAGGGACCTCCGGTCACCTTCTCCGGCAAACCACCACCGTCTGCAACCTCAAACTTTCCAGAATTTCACAATCAATATGCCAAAATGAAGAGGAAGTAACACACATCATGAATCTACCAATGAAATCATCAAACCATTCACATACAGCAAGAAACAAGCATGAACATATTGCCCTAAGTTTTTGGATCTAAGCTTCTAAGAAGCTCTATCAACTAGCCAGAGTTCAAATGCTTCTATTAAGCTCAAATCATCATGAAAACAACAAAATAATCAAGTAACCGTGAGAGAAAATTTTGTGAGCTTTGGAACCTGATCTTGCAGTTCTTGTAGAGTTTGAGAAAACCGGAGGAAATACTTGCTCTTCAACCTTGGAGCTTCAAAACTAAGCAAAATAAATGCTATATCTTGAGAGCAAAGAGATTCAAAGCTTGATGAAGTATACTTGGGGAAATCGTGTGGATTTAATCATGCTCCATTGATGATGATAAAGATGAAGCAGATGAAAATCTCGTGCATTCAGAGAAGAAGTTTTGAGATAATTGATGAAAAAGAGTGAGAGAATCAGAGAGAAAATAGAGAAAGCTTTTGGAGTGAACGTGAGAAATGAAATCGAAAATGAGAAATGTGAGTGAGGTTGTCATTTATAGTGTGGGTTAACTATGGTTTAATGAGTGAGTCAAATGAGTTAGCATGGTTTAGGTGAGTCCATCCTAACTAACTGAGCCAAGTTAGTTAGGGGACGAGTTAGCCATGGCTGTGATAAAATGGTGATGATTTATGGTAGGCTATGGTGAAGTGTAATTGAGTGAAGCTTGGAATAGCAAGGCTGCTGTAGCAGAAACTTGCTCAGCAAGTTGTTCCTTCTACTTTCATGCAAGGCACGTGCCATGGCAAGGATATGTGATGGGTGTTTGGTTAAATGAAGAAAGGGTTGGAGAATGTGATCAATGCACGGGCAAGCTGAGACAACAACAACAACATTCATTTATTTTTTTTGATTTTTTATGGCAGTTGAAAAAAATGGAGATATGGTGAATTGGTGATGTTTTTCTCTCTACTCAATGGACAACTTGGTGAGTTTTTGGATTCATTTGAAAGAGGGGATGTAATGCTACAAGTTTGGTTTGAAATTTGAGTTGAAATGATGCTTGGAAGAGGTTGGAAATGTGCATCAAACATAAGAATTCAAAATTGGTTTGACATGCTGCATGGTACACGCGCGTATGGCATGACCTGATTGTGACTTAACCAACTTTTCAGTTATCTTGACCTTACTTTGAGCCATCACAACTTCTCATCCATTGGTCAAATGAAAAAACCATGAACATCAATTTTGAAGATCTCACATAGAGGAACAACTTTCATGTTGAAATATTTTTCATTTGAGGCCTCTAACCTTGAGATATTGACCCAAACATTTGGCACACCAACTGTTTGTAGAAATGACACGCGCGTGACCTGAAAATCCTTGGTCATGACCTAGGTTTGAACCTACTTTGCTCAAACTTTGATCAATCATATCTCACTCAATTTTTATCCAATGGAGATGTTCTACACATGGATTTGAAGCTTGAAACAAGATCTTTTGTTGTGGCCGAGTGGAATTTTCATTTGATGCTTCAATTTTGAATGGCCTTGGTTCAAACTCTGATGCAAAATGGCTCAAAATTACTATTTTTGGAAACCCTACTTCTTCCAAAAATGGCAATTTCCCACATCTTGATTTTTCCATGATTCCTTTGGAGTTTCTTGATCAAATTTTATACATTGGTCACATATAACATGAATTTCATGATTTTGGACTCAAAAAGTCAAAAGTTGACTTTTTCCTCTGATTATTTGACTTGGCCCCAATTTTCCTGATTTTTTATCTTTCTTCCAATTGAGCCACTTCTAAAACCAATTGAGAGGCAATTTTCTACACACATACACTTAAGGACATATGGAATACCATGACATCAAGTTTTGACCAAAAAAATCAGAGATGCCCTGATTTTATTGGAAACCCTAGTTTTAGCCCCCTCTGGTTAGGAGGAAAAAGTGCAGTCTTCAATCTCAAATTCCTCAGAGTATGTTGTGTATCCTCTTAAAGGATGATGAAATATGCCATTTGAGGATGACTTTGAACCAATAAGCTATCTCTTTTGAGGGTTTTTCTTCAGTTTCTTGAACCTCTTGCATAGTTAAGTATGTAGTGCTTCAATCTCCTACTGAATCTCACTTTCTTGAGCTTTTGGATGGTCAATAGAGATAATATGAGACATGAGAGACCTCTTGGCTTGCCTTGGGGCAACTTGTCTGACCTTTTGTGCTTTGAATGATTCTTTGATTGTCTACCTTTCACCTGATCACATTCCTTGATGGTAAGAGGGATGCTATGCTTCATTTTTCTATGTTAAAAATACAATGCAATGCTAATGAGGTGGATATGATATGATATATGATAATGCTATGCTATGATGACAAAAGAAAGAGCAAATTTTGGGGTATTACATTGAGCAGCTAAGGGAACTAGGGGAATTAATTGAAGACCCATTGGCTTTTTCTGAAAAGTATGGAAGAATTCTCCCGTTGTTGGAGCTCTAAAAGGCTGAAGGACTACTAAAGACTTTGGTTCAACTCTACCATCCTCTTTATCACTGCTTTGTGTTTCCTGATTACCAGCTGACGCCAACCTTGGAGGAATACTCTGCTTTGATGGGTCTCCCTGTTAACGATTCTCCTCGATTCTCTGGATTAGAAGATGAGCTAAGCACGCAGGACATTGCAAAAGGAACCAGGCTAAGGTTGTCTGATATCCGAGCCCACATGACCATCAAGGGGGGACTTTCTGGATTACCTGCTCAGTTCTTATTTGAGAAAGCTCGTCACTTTGCTGATAGGAAGAATATTGTACTCTTTGAGTCCACCTTTGCTTTGCTAGCTTATGGACTGTTTCTGTTTCCCAATGCTAAAGACTTCGTCGACGTCAATTCTATTCAGATCTTTAAGCTCAGGAATCTAGTTCCTACTCTATTGGCTGATACTTCTCATGCCATTCACTCAAAGAGCATGCGAGATGGAGGACAAATCGTCTGTTGTGTTGCTCTTATTTATAGGTGGTTTATTTCGCACCTACCAAAGACCGCAACCTTTTGGGATGTAGAAGACAGTACTATTTGGTCCAAGAGACTCATGGAGCTGGCCCATGCCGACATTGAGTGGTATGACCCAATCTATGGAGGGATTCTTATGACTCACAACTGTGGGGATTTCCCCAATGTACCTCTTATGGGCAGAAGGGGATGCATCAATTACAACCCTGTTCTCGCTTGCCGACAGCTAGGTCACCCAATGGAGGAGATACCTGATCTTAGCAATCTGAAGAGGCTTTTTCTTGAAGAGGAAGAAAATCTTGAGTTTAAAATCAAAGTTGCACGTGCTTGGCGTTGCATAAACAGACAAAGATGGACTGCTTTGGGAAATCCTGATTGCACTGTCACCGAGGCCTACTTGGAATGGTCTCGTGAAAGACCTCTTATGATGAGGATGCCTTATCCACGTCATAAGCCGCCTACAAGTGAAGATTTGAAGCTGAAGAAAGCGTTGGAAGAACTGACCCTTGATAAGGCGAGGATGCAAGAGCAAATCAGCGAACTCATGAGGGAGCTCAATGGAGGGGAATGACCATCTGCAAGTGGATTAGATTCCTAATTTCCTTATATGTTGTATTTTCTATTTTGCCTATGTAATGAACTTTGAAGGTGTACAACCTATGTTGTAATATTTGCAAATTTGCTAATGAAAGAGCTTGTTTTAAGAAGTATCCTATTATCTACAATGTTTGCAAAAATTTTGGTTCCTTGATAGTTTTTCTTGCATTTGCATGTGCATTTGCATCTCTTCATGTCATAACATGTGGATTCTTTCCTGTCGTGTCTCATTTCGTCGTCTTGTCTTCAGATACCCTCACACTGAGTCTTCGATGCCGATACAACACATGAGCCCAAGCTCGCCAGAGAATGTCTGAACAAGACTTTTAAATGGATAAAGTCAACAAAGAGTTGAATGATCTACGAGGAAGTATGAGGCAGATTATGGAAGCCTTACAGATTATTAATGCAAAGATGGATACTCAGACCACCATGGTCTCTAAAATTGTCACTCTAACTCTGGAGCCTGCTACGAATACCAACACTGCCTTTGTACCTCCTTTGGGTATGCCTTATGGTTTTGTGCCTCCGCCAATCCCTACCACCACTCAACAGGTTATTCCCATGGGAAATGAGAATCCCCAAGTTATCCCAACTTTTGCTCCGCCAGCGGTGCAGACTCAAGTACATCCTTTTTTCCATAATCCATAACCAGTCTATGATTTCCTCGAAGTGTCTGAGAAGGGGGAAGAATGCCATGAGAGATTGAAAGAAAGTGTGGAGACTATCCAAAGAAAAATGAGGGCGATGGAAGGAAGCAATATCTTTAGTACTGACGCTAGAGGTATGTGCTTGGTTTTTGGCTTAGTAATTCCACCAAAGTTTAAAACGCCAAGCTTTAACATGTACTCAGGCGCGACATGCTCAAAGTCGCACTTGATCATGTATTACCAAAGAATGGCAGCATATATGGATAATGACAAACTGATGATCCATTGTTTCCAAGATAGTTTGAAAGGAGCCTCTTCAAAATGGTACATGAGCTTGGATCAATCTAGAATCCACAATTTTCAAGACTTGTCGGATGCTTTTGTGAAGCATTATAAGTACAATATGGATTTGGCCCCGGCCCGAAGACAACTTTTGAGCATGTCTTAAAATAACTCTGAGTCTTTCAAAGAATACGCTCAAGCTAGAGGGAGACAGCTTCCCAAGTAGAGCCTCCATTGTCTGAAAAGGAACTGGCTGACTGGTTCGTGGACACCGTGAAACCAGAGTTTTATGAGAGAAAGATTAGCAGTGTTAGCTCCAACTTTGCTGACATCGTTGTCGTGGGTGTGAAAGTAGAGGCTGGATTAAAGAATGGAAAGGTGATCAGTTCTTCAAACAATTCGAGCAGTACCAGCAACAAGAAACCTCTAAGCAACTTCCATAAAAAGAAGGAAGGGGAAACCAATGCCTTCATGACAGGTAGGAAAAAGAATCCAGTGTGGAAACAACCAATTTATCAACATCAGTTAAACATGAATTTTGGTCAACAACCAATCTACCCTATGCAGTTTTCTCCACAACCTTATGTGGTAGCTGTAACCCCAACTTTCAATCATCAGTCCGCGCAGCAGGCGCCGGTATTCCAACAATAACCGAATTATCAGCAAGCACCCAGTGCTCCAACTTACCAACAACAACAACAACAGAGGCCACAAGCTTCTCAATCAAACGCTCCCTACAGAAGACAAGGGGCAAAGCCTTCATTTCCACCTATCCCAATGACTTACACAGAGCTTTATCCCTCTTTGGTCCAACAAGGTTTGATTGTCACTAGACCTTTGGGCCCACCTATAAAAAAGTCCATGTCGTTCCATAACCCTAATGCCCATTGTGCATTCAACCAAGGCACTGCCGATCATGGCCTAGAAGGATGCCTTGTGTTGAAACATGTTGTGAAGGGTTTGATGGAAAAGAAGATTATGCCTTTTGCAGATAATCAGCCAAATGTGAAGAACAATTTGTTACCTACCCATGGGACTACAAATGCTATTGTAGATAAGAATAATGAGGTATTGATTATGGATACATCAAAGATTAAGACTCCTGTCAGGGATTTCCATGCAAAATTGTTTGAAGCGGGTTTGGTAAAGGTCTGCCATAAAGATTGTGAAGAGTGTGATGCCAGTATCAGAGGATGCCAATTGGTTCAAGATGATATTCAGAGTTTGATTGATGAAGGTTTTCTGCAAGTAATCAGTAAGGTGAAGAAAGAGGAAATTGCGGTAATTGAGCCCATATTCAACTTACTAGAATCAAAAGAGAAAGTGCCCGTTTTCAATGTGCCGAAGTCTGGTTCCGTGGTCCCTGTTTTCAATAAACCAAAGCCAGTATTCAATACATCAGAATCTGTTGTTGCTTCTGCTGCTAATCAGTCAAGGTCGAGAAACATCAGACAACCCGTTTCGTTTCATTTCAAAAATTCCAAAGTTGTGCCGTGGAGGCATGAAGATATTGTGGTTAACAAGGGATCTGAAGATGTGGTTCTAAGGAAAGAGGTGGGAACTACTAGTGAATAAGTTACCAATATAGCTGGGTCTAGAAAGATAACACAAAGTGGTCGAATTTATACTCCTCTCTTCAAAGGGACTGTGCCTAAAGAAACTGTTGCTCATGTGCCCGCCATGGACAAGGAAAAGGAAGTGGTTACAAGTGAAGAAGATGCCGAGTTTTTGAGAATCGTTAAAAGAAGTGACTATAAGGTGGTGGATCAGCTTCACCAAACTCCATCTAAAATCTCAATCTTGTCTCTGCTGTTGAATTCACCTACTCAGCGAGCTGCCTTGCAAAAGATATTGGCCCAATCCCACGTTGCACGAGATATTACTTCCGGCCAGTTTGATAGTGTCGTTGCAAATATCACTGCTTGCAATACTCTTAGCTTCAGCAACAAAGAGTTACCCCGAGAAGGTCGAAATCACAACCTTGCTTTACATGTATTTGTGAAATGCCAAGAAGACACTTTGACAAGAGTTCTTGTGGACACAGGCTCCTCTTTGAATGTTTTACCAAAAAAGACTCTTGAAAAGTTGGCTTACAAAGGAGCTGAAATGAAGCCTGCCTCTCTAATTGTCAAAGCTTTTAATGGCTCAAGAAGATCTGTAATGGGTGAAATTGAGTTACCAATCCTGATTGGCCCACATGTTTTCAACATCACTTTTCAAGTGTTGGATATTAATCCTGCCTACAGCTGCTTACTTGGAAGGCCGTGGATCCATGAAGCTGGTGCTGTAACTTCCACCTTGCACCAAAAGATGAAGTTTTTGATTGATGAGAAACTGGTTATCATACATGGTGAAGAGGACTTGATGGTCAATAATCTGTCTTCCTTATGCTACATTGAGGCTGATGAAGATGCTTTGGAAACTTCTTTCCAAGCTCTTGAGATAGCCAATGCTGTCATGCTAGACATTAAAGAACCGGTGGTCCCGAGTAATCCATCTTTTGCTTCCTTCAATAGTATGCAATCTTCCCTAAAAGAAGGTGTTCCTGAAGGCTGGGGCAAGGTCATTGAAGTTCAAGAGAGGAAGAAATACCAAGGGTTGGGTTACAAACCAACTCTTGATGAGATATCTGCTTCTACAACAGTGCGACTAAAGACGATCCAGGAAGTGTTCGTCAGCAAAGGATATCAAGTCGATGTCGTGATAGAAGATGCAGAAGATGAGGACATCAGCCACTTGGTTTTTCAGTGTGACGCCGCACTAGATAATTGGGAAGCTATTGAGATCCCTATGTTGTTCCCTGTGCCAGAGTAATATGTTTGCTTTTGTTGTTTGTTTTCATTTCCGTAGCCATGCCCAAGGCTATCGGACTATTTTGTATGGGCCACCACTTTCAACTTTTATTAATCAATGAAGATGTTTTGTTAAACACTCCTGTTCTCATTTACTGTTTTACTTTTAAGGAAAATGGCAATCTTTTCAAAACTACTAAAAACATTTTCTTATTGCATCTAATTTTGTGCATTTTAATAAAATAAGTCCCTCCATCATGCAGAATAATCCACAAACCTGTTGTATTCGATGACCCTACTTTCACCATTGACTTCGATTCACCCATCTATCAAACTGAGGATGAGGAAGAGGAAGATTACGAGGTCCCAGATGAGTTGGCCAGAATGTGTGAGTACGAGTACATGACTCTTCAGCCACATGAGGAACAAGTTGACACTATCACTCTTGGTACCGAGGAAGACAGGAAAGAAGTCAAGATTGGGGCAATGCTTGGGGCAAAAGTCAGACAATGGTTTGTGAAGCTTCTTGAAGAGTATGTGGATGTGTTTGCATGGTCTTATCAGGACATGCCTGGTTTGGATACAGACATAGTAGTTCATAAACTACCACTCAAGCCTGAATGCTCGCCAGTGAAACAGAAACTCTGAAGAAGTAGACCTGACATGGCTCTCAAGATCAGAGATGAGGTCAAGCGACAACTTGATGCAGAATTCTTAGCAGTCTCAAAATACCCTGAATGGGTGGCCAACATTGTGCCTGTGATGAAGAAGAATGGTAAATTGTGAATGTGCGTGGATTATAGGGATCTTAACAAGGCAAGTCCAAAGGACGATTTCCCTCTGCCGCATATCGACACTCTTATGGATAATATGACCCGTTTTGCAGTTTTCTCCTTTATGGATGGTTTCTCTGGTTACAACCAGATCAGAATGGATCCTGCCGACATGGACAAAACTATGTTCATCATTCCTTAGGGAACTTATTGCTATAAAGTCATGCCCTTTGGTTTGAAGAACGCAGGGGTAACCTATCAGAGAGCTATGGTGACACTTTTTCATGACATGATACACAAGGAGATTGAAGTGTATGTTAATGATATGATTGCTAAATCCCAGAATGAGGAGGACCATTTGGATCACCTTTTGAAACTATTCAAAAGACTAAAGAAGTATCAATTGAAATTGAATCCTGCCAAATTCACTTTCGGTGTTAGGTCAGGGAAGTTGCTCGGTTTTATCGTTAGTCAACGAGGAATTGAGGTGGACCCCGAAAAAGTGCGAGCTATTCAAGAGATGCCAGCTTCGCAAACCGAGTCTCAGGTAAGAGGTTTTCTTGGCCGTTTAAATTACACCTCCAGGTTTATCTTTAACATGACTCCCACTTGTGAACCAATCTTCAAACTGCTTCGCAAAGACCAGCCGGTAGAATGGAACTCCGATTGTCAGCAGGCCTTTGATAAACTCAAAAATTACTTGCAAGAACCACCGATCTTGATCCCACCTATCCTTGGGAGACCTCTTTTCATGTACATGACTGTGTTAAAAGGATCAATGGGCTGTGTTTTGGGCCAAGATGATGAATCTGGGCGCAAAGAGCATGCCATCTATTACTTAAGCAAGAAGTTCACTGATTGCGAAAGCCGTTATTCACTGCTAGAAAAGACCTGTTGTGCTTTAGCATGGGCCGCTAGATGTTTGAGGCAGTACTTGATATGTTACACTACTTTATTAATCTCGAAAATGGATCCATAAAGTATATCTTTGAAAAGCCTACTCAAACAGGAAGACTCGCCTGTTGGCACATGCTCTTGTCAGAGTATGATATCCAGTACGTCACTCAGAAGTCCATCAAGGGGAGTGTCTTATCAGACTCTACCTTGCAGATCAGCCTGTGGAAGACTATGAGCCCCTCAAGTTTTATTTCCCAGATGAGGACATTATGTTGATAAAGAAGGACTGTGAAGAGCCAGGCCCTGATGAAGGCCCTAAACCTGGTTCCCGCTGGAAAATGATTTTTGATGGTTCTTCTAACTACAGTGGACATGGTGAGGTGCTGTGTTGATGAACCCTGATGGTGGTTATACTCTGTTTACAGCAAGGTTAGATTTTGAATGCACAAACAACATTGCTGAGTATGAGGCGTGTATTCTATGGTTGGAAGCTGCTATTGACCTCAGAATTAAGATTTTGGAAGTCAGCGAAGATTTTGCTCTGGTTATTTATCAAGTCAAGGGCGAATGGGAAACTAAAGACAAGAAGTTGGTCCCGTACCGTGACTACATTGTGGAAATGATCCAATACTTTGACAAAATTACTTTTCGTCATGTTCTACGTTCAGAAAACCACATAGCAGATGCTTTAGCCATGTTAGCTTCAATGTGGAAAGTCATACTTGTTAATGAAGCGCCACTGATCAGAATTGAGCGCATGACTGAGCCAGCCTACTGCCAGTTAATTGAAGAAGAGGTGGATGGGAAACCATGGTTTCACGACATTAGAAATTATCTGAAGAACCAAAAATTTCCTGCCAATGCTTTAACTCTTGACAAGAAAACTTTGAGAAGGTTATCGTCCAAGTTTTTCCTCAGCAATGACGTGTTCTATAAAAGGAATCTTGACATGGTTTTGCTAAGATGCATTGATAAATAAGAAGCATATCTATTGATTTATGACATTCACGAAGGAGCATTTGGCACTCACGCCAATGGGCATGCCATGGTTAAGAAGATATTGAGGGCCGGTTATTATTGGTTGACTATGGAGACTGATTGCATTCAATTTTCCAGAAAATGTCGTAAGTGCCAGATCTACGTTGACACGGTGTATGTACCTCCAACATTGTTGAATGTCTTGACCTTACCTTGGCCTTTCTCTATGTGGAGCATTAATATGATTGGGGCTATTGAGCCAAAAGCTTCTAATGGTCATCGGTTCATCTTAGTTGCTATTGACTATTTTACAAAGTGGGTTGAAGTTGCCTCTTAAACCAATGTGACCAAACAGGTGGTTGCTCGTTTTATCAAAAATCAGATTATCTGTCGTGATGGAATTCCAAACAAGATCATAACGGACAATGGAACCAATCTGAATAACAAGACGATAAAGGAGTTGTGTGACAGTTTCAAGATTGAACATCATAATTCTTCACCTTATCGTCCCAAGATGAATGGAGCTGTCGAAGCTGCTAACAAAAACATCAAAAAGATCCTGTAGAAAATGGTCAAGACTTATAAGGATTCACATCATTGAGCATTCGCATCATACCAAATCATCGTGCATTTTTGCATTGGGTGTGTCTTTCTTGTGGGTCTTTACCTCCTCTACCCTTAACTTGCTCAGGTTAAGTAGCCTGTTGGTTCGTGGATCATTATTTGTGTCTCGCTTATGTCCGGTTATCACCTGCGTGCGTCAAATTTGATTATTATCCATATTCCCTGTGAAGTTTAGTCATCACTATGCAACCCCGGTAATGTCCTAGCTAATATTTAACCTCTGTCTTCAGGCCAATCATTATTATTGTTTGTTAAGTCCAGTGTTTACTGGCATTGTTTCATTATCGGTCATTATCGATATCGTAAAGTCCAGTGTTTACTGGCATATTTTAAATCCAATCAGCCTCGGTATTGTAAAGTCCAGTGATTACTGGCATTGCTTGAAGGTTCGATTATTATCAGGTACCCAAAGTCCAGAGTTTATTGGCATTGTTTAAGGACCTGTTTTCTTTGGTATTCTAAGTCCAGTGTCCACTGACGTTACCTCAAAAGCCATCATTATTGATGTCTCAAGTCTAGTATTTACTGGCATTGTTTTAATATTGGTCGTTATCGGCATCGTACAAGTCCAGTGTTTACTGGCATGTTTCTTTCTCTCAAGTCTAGTATTTACTGGCATGTTTTTATATCGGTCATTATCGGTATCGTACAAGTCCAGTGTTCACTGGCATGTTTGTTCATCCAATCATTATTGTTATCCCAAGTCCAGTATTTACTGGCGTCGCTTGAAATATTGATCATTATTGATACCGTGAGTCCAGTGTTTACTGGCATGTTATTTCTGAGTCCAATCATTATTGGCCTTTTAATTTTATCCCCAGCAGAGGTTTGGTCATTACCAATATCCCTTTGAAAGTCCTAGTGATCATCGTCATTTGGCGCACACAGAGTTTGCGTTTATCTCTGTCTTTTCTAGCTTTTCTTGAAGATCCCGTTTGAACTCTTCGGTATAAGAAGTCCCCATAAAATCTTTTATTGGGTGTCTTTCCTTTTGTTCAAATTGATCCCCAGTGGAGATCATGTATTCTTTCTGGTTTCATTCCCAGTAAAGAGTGTGTCTTTCCTTTTTGGTTATTCCCAATGTCGTCTGGTCATGTATGAACCTGTCGTCCATCTCCCTGGATCTTTCCCCAGTGGAGAATATCTCTCTAACTTCCACCTCCAGTGAGGGTCTGTGGGGTTCCCCTCATTTTATTTTCTTATCCCCAGTGTTTTATTACTCACTCCCTAGTGAGTCTCTTTTTTTGGTTGTTAACCTGCATCCCCAGTGAGTCTTGCTTGTGGATACTAAACCTTTGTTCCTCCCCAGCGAGGCTCACCTGTGGGTGTTTGCTCTTTGTCCTTTGGTGTCTTGTTTTGTCTGCATTTTTGCACCATCATGGCATCATATCATCATATTAGAAGTTCATGGCATGTCAGCATTTGCATGTCTGTTGCCTGTCCTTAGCATATGCACTCAATCTAAGGGCAAAATTTTCGGTTTGCTATATTTAAATACCTTTCACCTTAATTTCTCGAGGATTATCATTCCTCGTGTCATCTGGTAAAGTTATTTAAATAGGGGCAACTGTTATACCCCAAATTTTGACCCCTAGATTCCACTATCATTCTAGGAGCATCAATCATGTTTTGCTAACCCTAACCCTGTTTCAAGTTTGTTTGTGTTGAAGTTCATCTGAATTAGGGTTTTTGCACCTGAGAAATCAAGAGGATTATTGCTTGATCAGTCAATGTTTTGGATTGATCATCATCAAATCAAGTTTCCATATCCTCAAGGGGTCCATAATCAACAAGAATCAAGTGCTAATTGAAGTTATTGCAAGAACATTGAAGCATTGCACTGGTTAACCCTAATTAGGGTTTTCTTTAGGAGAAAGTCGGTTGTGCCCTAATCCATGGTCAAAGCATGATCCCAAGCCATGAGACATGATCCATTGTGTTCATATACATCCTTGGAACCCATCTAAAGTATTGGAGAGGTTCAAAGTTGCAAATCCACTAAAGATCACACAGTTAGTTCATCTGGTACAAGTATCTGTCTGACAAAGTCAACCCTTTGACTTTTAGGATTATTGATCCAAATTGAAGTATCCAAGCCATTTTCCATCAAGACATACCTTATTATGAAGTTTGATTATGAAAAATCAAGAATTTGGAGCTTTCTTACAAAAGGGGTAAGCTTAAGGAAGTGAATTTTTTCTAAGTGTTTAAGAAAAACCCTAGTTGAATACCAAACTTTGGAAGGTCATAAATCCTAATCCACACATCCAATTTTTGTGATCCAAAGATGGATTTGAAGCCCTTGATATGTTCTACAAAGTTGCTTTAAAGGGGTGATCTCCAAAAAATTGCTTAGATTTTGAGTTATGGATCAATTAAGTTGTGACACTTTTGAAAAACACTTAGAAAATTTCAAGGTATCTTTTATTCTACCAAATTTCAGCTCACTTCAAGGCTAGTTTCCACCCAGATCCTCTTAGAATATGAAACTCCATAAAACATAAAAGTTGTAGAGGACATTTGGGGCTTTCCAAAAAATACTAGAACTCACAAATCTATGGAGGGAGTTGGGAGTTTCGAAGAGTTGAAGTTTGAGGTCCTTTTCTTGAATTACAAGTTTTCAGCATGTACATTATGATGCATAACCTCTCTTAATCACCTAAATTCTCCCTTTTCTGAGGTTTAGAGGCAAATTTAATGGTATTTGGACCTCTTCCACAAAATTGCAAGTTGCAATATTAAAATAAGATGGTTTTATGCAAGTTGATGCAAGTGGATTCATGAAAGAGAAACTTTTTCAAAAGAGTATGGCTACTCCTACTTTCTTGCAGCATGGAAGCTCAGCCCAATCCCATCAGCACACATAAACAGTCCAAACCCTATTTTGACCAATTGCTTGAGCTTTTGAAGCCTCTTGACCTAGATGGCTGCTTACACAAAGGAAAACTTGGAAAAAGGGCAATCTTGGCAACTTGTGATTTCTGACCATGCCTTCCCTCTTCAACTTTCCCTATAAATAGGACTTTAATTCTCAGTCCAAAACACACTAGGATCACCCTAAGATCAGGCAGATTACTCTCTCCATTCTCTCCCTCACTCACTCTTGCAAATTTGCAAGAACACTGCTGCAAGAGTTTTGGCTCGAGCTTTCCACAATCAAACACCACAAACCTTCCATAAACACTTCATGGAGATCATCTAAACCCTAAAACAGATTCTGTAACTCTCTATACATCATCCACCATTTTCAAACTTTGTCAAGCAAGAAGGATCGGGTTTGAACATAAAAGCTATTTCCAAAGCTGCTATCCATCTGCATCTACTCTGCAAGGCCCCACAAAGTCAAGGAGATCTTCATTCTTCATCTGGGCAAGCTTGTGAAGAAGCCTTGGACTTTCTCCAAGAGGTAAGAAGTTCTGACTTTTTCCACTCCATTTTCATGCATTTAATTCTTGCTTTTTGAACGTTTAAGATGTAGAATGTTTGTTGCTTGTGAGCTCTGGTTGATTGTTATTCATTTTAGTGGTGAAAATAGAAGGTTGTAACATGCTGAGCAATTTTGATGTTGCACTATTGTGGAGCTTCGTGTGTGTTATATGTTTGTTTTTAGTATGCGATAATAGGATATTTAAAAACCTTGTGAAAAATGCTCCAAGTTTGATCTTTACAGTTTTGAAAATGGTTGAGATTTGAGGGAGTAAGGTTGAGAAGAAATTCTAGCCATGGTTGTGTTTTAAGAACACGAGAGAGAGAAAGCAAAGAGGAAGAAGAAGAAGAGTGACTGGGTGCTGATTTGGCCATTTTATGTTGTTTTCAAATATAATGTATTGAAGGCGTATTATAAACGGATAAAACAACCACCCCAGTGGTAGACCTTACGTTGCCTTTCCTTGCCTGACATGGGTTCAATTCTGCTGATCAACCCTTTTGGTAATTTTTTCTGATTTTCTATTGCTTTGTTATTTTATTCATTGATTACATTACTTATTCATAACGCACACACAGCTCAGTTGGTGAGTACTCTGGGGGGCGAGATTCAGGACGTGGGTTCAACACCCATGTGGTGCGTTTCCCTTTATTTTTAATACTTATTTCTTTTATATTTTTATGGTTGATGCTTAAAATTGTTTTGTTCATAACTTGCTCATTTTTTATCCATTCTTTTTGCAAAATGTTAATTTTAATGTCTATTTTATGTTTGTAAAAGGAAATTGTCCAAAATAATTATTTATGAGACATTTGTAAATGTTGGAAGTAAGGACCTTTTTTAGGGTTTTCATGAAACCTTCTTTGTTCTTTTGTTTTTTTGCCTTGATTTCTTGATTTGTCTTGATAGGTTGAAGCCTAATATATGTTGTTTGAACCCTATATGATGTTGTGACATTATATGTCATGGATTCACCTTAATACCTTGATGTTCAATATGTTGTTACATGTGAATGTCTGTGAAAATCTTTGTTCATACCACGAGATCTTGTTAGATCCCCTACCCTTTTAAATTTGAAGTTGTTTGATCAAGCATGTAATAGATTTATGCTTTGAATATTTGATGCCATGTTTGAATTATCCTTAAGTGTTTTCATATCTTAGATTGTGATCTTTGAGTACCATGAACCTTGTGATGTTGTCATGCATGCTTGGACCCTAATGCTCTTGTATGGTTGTTACCTACTTGCTTAACATGTTCAAACTTGTTCACACGTATCTTTACAAGCATGATAGTTGCTACTTTCTTCTTGTTGATGCAAACCCGTGAATATCCATGTATGGATGTTACCTACTTGTTTAACATGATTCAACTTGTATCCATGATATTGTTTTCAAGGTACTTCAACATGTTTTATCTCTGTGATTTACATGATGCCTTTGATATATGATTGTTGTTACACATGTACGTCTATAACATTTGGTTGTTACCTCCTCCTTGTTGAACCTTTACCCATGTTTGAATTATACCATGAGAACTTAATGCATGTTTTCTTAGGTGTTGTAACATATATGTTTTAATATGCTCTGTTGGTTGTTACCATGATATGTTCATTCCCCTGTGAAATTTTGGTTGTCACCTTAATCCCCTTTGTCTTAATCTTTGCCTTGAGTGTTGTTACATTCATATGCTTTGCTTTGGTTGTCACCATGCTTATATTTTCATCTTGCTTAAATGGTGATTATTATTGCTTTAAGTTCTCCCCCCTAATCATATATCAAAGGCATCATGTAAATCACAGAGATAAAGCATGTTGAAGTATCTTGAAAACAATATCATGGGTACAAACAAGATGCGACGTCTTGGCGAGCATACTTAGTACATACCCATAAGTCTTTACCTTTAGCACCCTTACCTTTAGCAAATAATCATTAGCAAGCAAACTTTAGCAATAATACAAACACAAACAAGAGGTTCATGTAGAGTACTACAGATACTTAGGGTGCTAATACCTTCCCTTAGTATAACCAACCCCCGAACCCCCGATCTCTTAGCTTCGTCATTACGTAACGCATTAGGGTTTTATTTCGATCTTTACCATTTGCTTTGGATAAATCAAAGCTCAGTGGTGAACTTCAATGTTTTGTGATTCAAGTTAACTAATAGCTTGATATTCGATTCTCACCGCGACACTCATGATCCCATTGAAAACCATTTGTGGGATGCAAGTACAACGAACTATATGCGTTGTCCTCAGGAGTAAATACAAAGTTGGTTGGGTTGCATGGAGCAATGTTGGCCAGGTGCTCTTCGAAATGGTGTATGTCGACATGATTGATTGCAGCCTTAAAATAACCTTGGTCTGCTTCAATGTTTTCCATAATGTCGTCTGGGCGCCATATAGTAATCCATGTATGGATGAAGGTACAAACCATATCCCATGTATCCATTCACGGCCAAGTAACAGGTTGTAATTGGCTTTCGTTTCGACAACCATAAATATGGTCGGTCTTGTAACAATACTGTTCTGGACTGGGTCGGCGCCTGCCCACCAGTCGGGCATGCCTAACCCAATGACACGTTAAGCAGCCCATTAAGGCCCAATTCTCCCATCGTCGGGGAGTATCCAGATCCCATCATCGTCGAGCAGACACTACATGGCCCGGATAGAGAACGAGCATCCTCCCTACGTACTCCACGTGCTCCCCCCACGGGGCACATCATCAGGTAACTACCCACCTCCGAAAGAGTTGGTCAACCCACTTCCTGGAGATCTCGGGGCAGTCACTCCAGGGTGAAGACCACATTCTGATCTTCCCTTCGCCACGTAAGCCCTGGCAGTTATCTGCATTGGGCCTAGTGACCCAACCTAGTGCAGACGACCGTTGGCCCACCGCTGGGGGCACAATATAAATACCCTCTTTCACTAGAGGGTTAAGTATTCTAATTCTCATTCTCACTGCCTTTATGTACTTGCTTACTCTGTTCCTGACTTTAACATCGGATTACCTTGCAGGTACACCCCTCCCACCGTCTCACCACCACCAGAGTAACGGAGCTCACGACGTGCAGTTGGCCACCGATCCAATTCTGATCAAGTACGATCAGTGGCGCCGTCTATGGGAACCTTTGCTTCCCCGTTTTTCCTCCCGTAAAACAAAAGCAACCTTCAATTTCTGACAATCATGGCCACCCCTCGAATTGACGCCAACACTCCGGACGCCGCCTTCGCACCATTCAATAACGGAGACGACCACGATCTCAACGTGGTCATTAACGTCGAAGAAGGAGACCCCAGGGATGGGCGTTCTGCCTCCCCCTTCTCTGATGATGCGACCTTCAACACCGCCCAGCAATATGGTAGCCCGACTATCTACCAGCTGATCCCCGCGCCACCTAATGCTAATCTAAACACGGTGGCCCTGTTCGCACTGATCAATCAGACCAATCTGCTGATCTCCCGACAGAACGTGCGGATAAGAGCGCTCGAAAGGGAGAAACAACAACGCTCTCCCCTGCGGAGACATCGTTGCCCCACATCTCACAGTCCTTCCCCTCCCCCGTGGAGGACACGACTAGACGACTCTCGGAGCCCTTTCCCCAAACCTGCGGGGCGTCGCCTGTGTCTGGAACGACCCTAACTTATGGTCACCCAGAAGCGCAATCGATCTCCTCCTCAGAAGGAACGACGTTCCCCGATCCAAAAGAGGAGAAAGGTCGACGGGTACGGCGAAAAGCCAAAGAGTCAACCAAGAAGTTCCCCCTGACGAAGCAGGCGCGGTCGGGGCGACCACTCCCCATCACAATCACCAGTCAGAAGTGACGAGGACGACCAGCATACCCCACTGTCCAGGGAAATTATGGAGACCCCTTTGCCCATCCGGATGGAGAAGCCTCCACCCTTGGCAACGTACAACGGCACCGCCAACCCGGATGACCATGTCCAGAGTTTCGAGGTAATGCTCAACTACAGGAACATCCGAGGAACTATGAAGTGCAGACTCTTCCTGACCACCCTCCGGAATGGTGCCAAGGCATGGTACAAGAGCCTTGCACCGGAGTCCATCACCGTCTGGAAGGAACTAAAGAGACAGTTCTCCAGGCATTTCACTGCTTCCCGACGCCACCCGAAGACGGATGCCTCCCTGGAAGCCATCATCTAGGGAAAAAATGAATCTCTCTGGGATTACATTGAGAGATTCAACTGGGTAGCCGTCCAGGTAGCCACCACGGACGACATGAAGAAGTTTCTGATCAAGTGAGGACTACAACCTCGCACTGAGTTCACCAAGGCTGTGGGCATCCAAAGGTCCCGCAACTTGGAAGAGCTCCTCCACAAGGCCCAAGCATACATTCAGTATGAGGAGCTGGAGGCCGCCCATTGTGCCCTCGAATCGCGGCATAAAGAGGGCCCCTAAAGCTTCAGGCACGAAGACTCTACCGCTCCCCGAAGAGGGGGAGAAAGAAGAAGAGAAGATCGTCCTAGAGACTCCCGTGAACCGAGAGGTCCTGCTAGCCGGTTCAGAGAGTTCACGCTACTCACTGCTCCCCGTGAGCGAATTCTGGCTGAGTGCATCAACTCAGAATTCCAGAAAGAAGGTGTCTGCTTTCCGAAGCCGACACCACTCAAACGAAACGTTGACAAGTCCAAGTACTACAAGTTCCATAGGAGCCACGGGCATGTCACCGAGGTCTGCATCCACCTCAAGGATGCGATAGAAATCTTGATCAAGGAGGGGCACCTCAAGCAGTACACGAAGAGGAACGACGCCCCCAGACTGGATGCTCGGGAGATGCAAAGGGTCGAGGAGACGACCCCTCCCACCAGAGAAAACAGACTGCAAGTCGCTCTAAGTATCCCCCGACCAGAGGACTTCTACTTCCCCGACGAGCCTGAGATCCCTGTGACCGCTCGTAGCCCGTGGGAAAGTTTCCCCGCCGCATTGGTTATATCCGGCGGGGGGTTCAACAAGGTCTCTATGGGGTCGATCAAGCAGAAGTTCGACGAGCTGATCGACGCGAGCTCGGCACAGACTGCCACCTTCGAGAAGGTACAAGGGAAGTCGAACCCCATCGCTTTCTACCTCGAGGAATTGCCGGGCGGCGCCCCTAACTCCACCATCCATCTCCTGATCAAGGCGCAGATGGTGAACTTTGATATCCTCCGAATCCTGGTCGACCAAGGGAGTTCGGTGGACATCATGTACGCCCACCTCTTCGAGGCCCTCCAGCTCAATGAAAGGCATCTGACCCCTTACGTGGGCTCAGACCTCCAGAGTTTCAACGGTACGACCACCAGACCATGGGACTATGTCGAGCTGATGGTTACCTTCGGGAGTGACGACACTGTCCGATAAGTCAAGACCCGCTTCCTGGTGGTGGATTGCCCTTCCCTATACTAGTGCATCCTGGGAAGAACGACTCTGGCCGAGCTCACGACAGTACCATCTACAGTCCATCTGAAGATGATGTACTACACGACCAGAGGTCGGGTCGTCACCCTCCACGGGGATATTGAAGCTGCTAGGAGATGCTTCGAAGCTGCAACTAAAGGTCTGAGCTTGATTAATGTCAAGTCCAAGACCAGAGAAAAGCCAGCTCCGGACGCAGAGCAGAAGCCACTCTCGCGTGTCAATGTTGTAGACCTCGACAGTCACTTCCCTAGCGAGCAGGAACAAGGAGAAGCAGCGGACAATGACCTCCCAACTGAAGGGAACATGCAGCCTCTCCACCCAACGCGCCCCATTCCAGACAGAGACTTCGAGCTCATCACTCTCGGGGATGATCTAGACAGGAATGTGAAGATTGGCACAGGGCTCCCTGACCTAGCGAGGGAACAGTTGATGGTCTGCCTCTGGGAGAATATTGACTTGTTCGCGTTTAGCACGTCGCAGATGCCCGACCTAGACCCAGAGGTGGCCTGTCACCAACTTACTGTAGATCCAGCCGCTTGGGTTGTAGTGCAACATTGGCATAGGCAGTCTTCCGAGAAAGCAGAGGCTGCTGAAAAAGCTGTAAAAGACCTCTTATAGGCAAATTTTATTTCGGAAGCCCGGTATACGACCTGGCTGTCCAACGTTGTACTTGCTAAGAAAAATAATGGAAAATGGAGGATGCGCGTCGATTACACTGATCTTAACCGGCATGCTCGAAAGATGTTTATCCACTACCTAACATCAATAAACTGGTCGACAATTCTGCAGGTTTCAAATTATTGTCCTTCATGGACGCCTACTCGGGGTACAATCAAATCCTCACGGTAAAGGCCGACAAACAACACACTGCCTTCATGACCGAGTCAGGCAATTGCTACTACAATGTAATTCCCTTCGGCCTGAAGAACGTCGGCGCAACCTACCAGCGGATGATGAACAAAGTCTTTCGGGGAAAGATCGGTGACATGCTCGAGGTCTACATGGACGACATGATCATAAATTCTGCAGAAGAAGCCGACCATGCGACCCACCTCAAGAGGGTCTTCGACACGGCGACGAGATACAAGATGAGGTTTGTTGCGGTGAGAATTGGATATTAAGCTATTGATTAACTTGAATCACAAAACTTTGAAATTCACCACCGACTTTGATTTATCCAAAGGAAAGGTTCAAGATCGAGAAAACCTAAAGGGGGGAGATCTAAGGTTCGGGGGTTGGTTATACTAAGGGAAGGTATTAGCACCCTTAATATCTGTAGTACTCTACATGAACCTCTTGTTTAAATTGTGTTATATTATATTTGCTTGCCAAGAATCTGCTAAGGATAAAGGTAAAGACATAAGGGTATGTACACTAAGTTTGCTCGCCAAGACGTCGTATCTTATGCCTACGTATCTGACTAAAGAATCAGAGCAACCGTAGTTCACCTAACTAAGGGTGAATTTGAGGAACCATTGACTATGGCCAAAGTTCCAAGGGGAATGAGTATGAGCTCATATAGAGTTTAAGAAACTCTCTAAGTCTAAGTTATGATGGGGGAGGTGAATACTCAAAGTGATGAGTCTCACATAGAGTTCAAGAACTCTAACTTGTTGTAAGTTGTAAGATGATTGGCTATGAGGCCAAGGGAGAATGGCTATGACTATGAGGTCAAAGCCTACCTATGACTATGAGGTCAAAGGTTTAAGAGATGACTCTATGACTATGAGGTCAAGAGGGGATCCTATGACTATGAGGTCAAGGAGGATGTGAATACCTATGACCATGAGGTCAAGGGTTGATTATGACATATCTATGACTTTGAGGTCAATAGAAAGACTTTACTTTGGAAGGAGATAAGGAGAATAACATTTTTATGAAACAAGAAGCTTGTGGGATATTTACATGAAGATGTATCATCAAATAACAAAGCACTCAAGTGGGACAAGGTTTATAGCATCATGCAAGGTTAGAACCAATGTGCATTATACAATGACATGATAAAAGAATCAAGAGCAAATAAGAAGTACAATAAAGCCCTAAAAGGATACTTCCACTTCCATCATGAATAAATGTCTCAAAATTAAATATTTTCATCACTCTCTTTTTATGTTCAAAAGGTAAATTCATTTAGGAACATTTAGCAAAAAGAATGAGTGAAAAAAGATTTAAAAAAAATGGTTGAGTTATGAAGGTTTGAAATTTAACCATGAAATATACAAAACAAATATTTGACAAAAAAATAATAGGAGAGGCCCCCATGGGTATTGAACCCAGGCCCTTGCGCATGCAGCCTAAAAACCTTGCCAATCATGCCAACGCGTGCGTGCTTACTAGTTATAGACATCACTTCAATATATGTGAAAACAAAGTATTTTCAAGAAGTAAAAAAAATAAAAGGACTGGGGCAAGGGGGATTCGAACCCCAGTCCTATAGGTCAAATGTGCGCGTGTATGTGTGTGCTTGCCACTGGGGTGGCTGTTACATCCGGTCATAAACCCAACTCTAATAGCATACAAACCTTCACGTGGGGAGATACCAACATCAATGGTGCATAAGGAACAAAACCAAGAGGTACTAAAGTTATGCTGCGATCATCCAGGGTCAAGGCTGACAAACCTGAGTCTCAAAAGGTTAAGTATATACCCATCTTTCATCAATCATTGTAACAAATCATCAATCCACCATAATGACCAATAACACTTCATGACCAAAAGATTCAAACTACAATTCATGGATGAGAATCCAGTTTACCATATTAGGCATAAATGAATGAGAAAAGTCAACTGCTACTTGAAACAAAACACATATTAACTTGACCAAGGATGTAGGGCAGATGAACATGCATTACACAAAGTCATTCAACTTGGAATACCAAGACAAGTTGCTTGATCAGAACATGATGAGCTTGGATAGGTATTGTCAGTATAGAGAAATGAACATGAGGGTTGATCATTATAAGAAATTCAAACCAAAATGTTGACAAATCAAAACAATGGAGAACAAATGATCATTTATGTTTGATACCAACCACAACATTATCAATAGAACATTAACTGAGATGAATGCACAACCAACACATACATAGTAATACATAAGTGCGAGCAATGAAAAAGAACATGTCAACTTCAAGTGTTGAAACTCACAAACATCTGTTAATCCATACATATCAATAGAGGGGTTTAAAATGCAGGTCATCAATTGGCAATGAATAAGCAGAGATCAGAACATATATGGTGTTCCAAACGATGAACAACTTAAGCTGATGTACACCATGGCTCATATGGACTAAACAAATGCATATTTCAGGCAAGGTAAGCATGGCATGGCATGAGAAAACACATGAGTATGAAACCTCAATCAAAACATCAACACATGAGCTACCTGTTATTTTATAGGGTAGAATAATGTTACTTCACACACAAGCAATTATTGGGAATGTGTTTCATGGCTTATCTCCCTTCTGAACATGACAGTTTATCCACAAATTTTACACACATAACTTAATGACATGATAAGGTAACAATTTGAGCAATTTGAATACATGGCAGACAAACATATCAAAAGTTAACACATACATCCAACTTGAATATGAAGAGCTTGCACACATATAGAATACATCAAGTAGGGCATGATAGTAGCAGACAGAAGCTTCAATAACTTGATAGCTCATACATCAGTCACAAGTACACAAGTCACATTAGCTCAAAACAATCAGCATGACATGAGTAGGGATGCATCAGGAATGTGTTCATGCATTGTCATGGAAGATGTTTGTCAGGTGACAGTTCAAGCATGTAAAAACAATATGCTATCACAAAGCAAACTTAGGGGAAAGGCTGCAAGGCATGGTTATGACATAGCAACAAACATAAGTTTCAAAATGCTAACAGTTCATATTCTAGTCTCACATGCATAGGTCAGTTTGGTTAAAGATAGTTGGCATGACATAAGATCAAAATCCATTATATGCACAATTAAACTAACTCAAAGGTGTATAATAAAATCAGATGGCCAACATGGTTTTGTATGTTTAGACAGATAAACATGTTAACAAATTTGCATACACACCTTGAATGCACAGCTTACTAAGAAAGTTCATATTCACAACTTTAACACACATTAAAGGGCATATTGACAGTCTACACATACCTCCTAAACACAAAGCATAACATGATGTTTGTAGGTACACAATTTACATATAAACAGTCAAGGCAACTAATTCCAACTTAAAACAAAGTGAACACAAAAACAAGATTTATGTGAAGTTGTGTGTCAGCAAGGTGAAAGAACAGGTAAAGATCAGGGACTTGTTACTTACATGGTCCTGAGCATGCTTTCAAGGTACTCTTCCCAAACAAACTAAACATGGATGCATAAGGCTTGAACATAAACAAAATGCACCATGGTAATCTATACATAGTGATCAATGCAAAAGGAGATAATAGACAACAGGTCCTTAATCATCTCAAGCCAGAACGAGACAAACCATGTACACATAGCTATCAATCTTCATTATATAAGGTTCAAATACATATGAATATAAGCACAACAAACTTTGTGAGATCTAAACAGGTACAAGGTCCAAGGCAGGTTTAGCAAAGCATGAACTTAACTAACACATGAATGGCCCTGAGTATAAGGACAAGTGACATACATATCTTGAACAAAATACTAAACACACAAATTGGACAACAAGGAATGGTAATGGTTTGCTCAAGCATGGCTACACATCAGTCATTATATCGAAGGCTAAAACCACATTCAGCTCAACTGAGGCAAATAGCATATACATTCCCCATTTAGTGCAGATCAAGTATACATGGATACACACTGTTGTCACATATCTCCTTTAATATAACAAGGACCCATTGGTCCTTCAACAGTTCCAACAAACCAAGCCTACCAACATCCCCTTATCAGCAAAGGGATGAATAAGCAAACTTACCTGTTCTCATTCCAGCCAGGGCATCCAAACAAAACAACCACATATTTAATATATCAACTAAGACACATCATACTTGACTTAACTTATTATGGTATGCCATAGATAAAAGTTAAGCAAGATTCAAATACACACCATTTCTACATTATGGATGAAGAACACAAAAGCATGTTATGGGAGTACATATGACAGAGATATGATGATAAACATGTATGAGTATGAACAGTGAGTAGGAAGAAAATGCTTACCAAGTGGAATATGTCCAGTGCAACTTCAAAGTATGAACAAGCTTCTTTCTGGTTGAACCAACTCAAACTCCCAAAGCAAAGCTTCCTCTTCCTTCTTCTCTTGCAAGACTTCAAACTCAGATATTTTAATAGTGTATTTGTGAAAGATGTTGGTGACAAATGCAAGAACAAGGCCTGCTATTTATAGGGAAAGCATGAGGATTCAAGGTATGGTTACAATTGCTAAAAATGCCAACACTACTCTTTCCTTGCGTGCGAAATATGTATTTGCTGAGCATAAATCTTCCAAGGATCTCTGAACACCTGAGCAAGAACTGGAGAGAAGTGATTGATCCATGTCTCAAGGAATAAACTATTGTTTTGCTTTTGTAAAGTTTCTCTCTCCCTCCCACTTACACAAACAAGACTCAAATTCACATTTTAATGCAAGACAAGTTGAATTTCGTGGCCAAGGCATGGATTAGGGTTAAATTCATCATTAAAACTCAGAAACACGGAAATTTGGTGATTAGAGGATGTTTTGAGTTAACACACAAAAGTTGGTTTCTTGAACTTTAAGGAATGAAACCTCCAACTTTGGATCTTCGAAACTACTAGCTCACTCAATGGATGGAGGAGTTCTAGTACTTTTTGGAAATCCCTCAATTCCATCTACAACTTTCATGTCCAAATATTTTTGAGTTGAGGCCTGGAACTTTATGAAAAACTGGGTTAAAGTCGTGTGTAAGTTAAAGGAAAACAAGCTGAAATTTCACTAAGTCTTGGGGCAGTTTAGCTTCTAGGTCTCATAACTCACAAACCATGCATTTTTTGGAGAAAATTAATACTTAACACTTTGAAGATCATGGAAATAGCTTCCATTTCGGCTTTGAGTCACTCAAATTGGATGTGTGGTTTGGAAGTTATGACCATTTCAATTTGGCACAAGAGGGGAAATTTCCATATATGAAAAGTTTCATGAACTAAACCTTGCTTCCTTTGCAAGAAAACTCTTGAGACTTAATTTCTCATACCCTAAATCATCAATGAGGCATATTATGATGAATTGAGGCCTTGGAGTTTTCATTTGGATCAAAATCCCAAGGATTAGGGTTTCAGTCAAAACCCTAATTTCAACTGTGAATGCACTGGGGCAAACTCTTATGATCTTGCTTCTTCCTTCACATCTAAAGCTCATAGATGGCCTTTAGGGATGTCTTTTATCATATGGAGTCAATTCCTAAGGCTCGAGAGCACCTCTTAATCAAAATCAAAGGCAATGATCCACTTGTCTTAACAGAAAACCTAATTTGGAGACAGGGTGAAACTATGGCTCACACTAATCATGATGAGAGCCAGATGACCTTGAATTCTTGTTGAGTGAAACCTCTTGGACGTAGGTAACTCAAATGGTTGATGAACCAAGCAAATCTTGACTTGATAGGGCAAAATTTTTCATTGATTCCTCAGGTTAAAACCCAAATTCCACACTTTGGTCTGGTGATCCTTTGTTGACTTGACTTGATTCAAAGTCTTGAGATTTTGGTTCCAAACAACTAGTGAGTCTTTGTGATGATTGTATGGAGTCAGAGGATACCTTAGGAGGCCTTGAATCTCTTTGTGCAAACCCTAATTTGGAACATAAGAGAAACAAACTACAAGATATGGGTTAGTTAAATAGTGCACCTATGACTAATCCTAAATGTCTATGCAAGATGATATGACATCTAAGGGGTAAAATTTGGGGTACAACAGTTGTCCCTATTTAAATAGCTATGCCAGATGGCCACGAGGAATGGAAATCCTTGGGACATCAGGGTGAAAGGTATTTAAATATAGCAAACCGAAAATTTTTCCCTTAGATGGAATGCAGATGCTAAGGACAAGCGGCGAACATGAAAATGTTGGCATGCCATGAACTTCTAGTATGATGATATGACGTCATGATAGTGCAAAGATGCAGACAGATCAGACACCAGAGATAAGGAGCAAACAACCACAGGTGAGTAACACTGGGGAAAGATGAAGGTTAGCATCCATGAGGCAAACTCACCGGGGATACAGGCAGACCGACAAAAGAGACTCACTGGGGAGACTCTAAGGAAATACTGGGGATAGAAAAGATAGAGCTGAGGGGAAAACCCTACAGATCCTCACTAGAGATAGGAACTATAGAGGTATTCTCCACTAGGGGAAAATCCAGGGAGATGGACGACAGGTTCACAGGTGACTGGACGACACCGGGGTAGTAAAGACACATTCTTACTGAGCATGAAACCAGAAAGAAGACATAATCTCCACTGGGGACCAGTTTGAAATAAAAGGATATACATTCGCTAAAAGATTTTCTGGGATTTTCTTATACTGAAGAGTTCAAACGGGATCTTCAAGAAAAACCAGAAAAGACAGAGATAAACTCTTGCGCGCCAGATGATGAAAGATGACAGAACTTTTTAGTTGGGAATAAGGTTAATGAGTTAATATGAGTTGGATTCCAATATGAGTTGGAAAGGACTACCAGTTTGGGTTATAATTTGGCTACCAGTATGAGCTGGATTTTTGGATACCAGTATGAGCTGGATTTTGAATGCCAGTATGAGCTGGATTTTGGATACCAATATGAGTTAGACTTTAAGGTACCAGTATGAGCTGGTTTTGAAAACAGACCAATATGAGCTGGTTTTTGGATACCAGTATGAGCTGGATTTTTGGATACCAGTATGAGCTGGATTTTTGGATACCAGTATGAGCTGGATTTTTGGATACCAGTATGAGCTGGATTTTAGGATACTAGTATGAGCTGGATTTTAGGATACCCGTATGAGCTGGATTTTAGGATACCAGTATGAGCTGGACTTCTGGATACCAGTATGAGCTGGATTTTAGGATACCAGTATGAGCTGGATTTTTGGATACTAGTATTGTTGGTGTAAGCCCTAGAGGCCAATACTTTTGGTACTTGTATCAAATTATTTATTAATAATAAAAGGCATTTCTTTATTATGTTTGTTTTTCCAAAATGATAAAGTCCCTAGAATAGCTAGTTCGTTTAATGAAACATTAAGTATGACTTAATCATGAGATTCCATTAAACATAAGGACACTATTCTTAAAGCATCCATAGTCTAGCTTTAATGTGAAATGGGATAGCCTTAAAGCATTAAGACTATTATGTAGATAGACTGATGATCACATCTTATGGATCATGGATAAGGAGTTATCAAGTCTTGACATGGGTATGAATATTAGGAGTAATATTTATACTGGATTGACCCACTATGAGAGTACTACATAGAATGTTATGCAAAGTGTCATAAGTTACTCTCATGGTGATAGTGGTGTATACCACCCTTCGACCTGAAACTACTATGTACCCTAGATGTAGAGTCAAGTACTTTACTGCTGATCAAACATTGTCCGTAACTGGATGATCATAAAGACAGTTGATTGGTACTTCACAAAGCATGCTGAGGGACATGAGTAGCCTAGATGGAATTTGCCCATCCTGCATAACAGGATAAATGCCTAAGGGCCCAATATTGAACTGGACAAGGATGACACAGTATATGCCTTGTGTTCAATATAGACATAGGGGCAAAAGGGTAATTGTACACACAAGTACTATCACAAAAGGTTTTGTCAGATCACATGACAATTTTGTGACTTGGGTAACAGTGATGTGTTGCTAAATACCGCTCACTGTTTATTATGTTAAATACATGATTTAATATAATTGCCAACGTCGCGAAATCCTACAGGGTCACACACATAAGGACAGTTGGAGAAGAGATAGAGTAAATAAGGAACACCGTAAGGTACGGTGCACTTGAATGGAATACGGAATATGGTAAGGTACCATGTAATATAATAATAGTTATTATTAATTTTATAATAGTTATAAAATATAATAATAATAAAATTATATTTATTATAATAATAGTTATTATTAATTTTATAATAGTTATTATAATAATATAATAATATTATTATTGAGTTGGGCTTTTTAGCTTATAGCTCACACAAGTAGTTCTATAAATAGAACCCTTGTGAAGAAGCTCAAATGTGGTTGTTGTTGAAACCCTGGCCATATTCTATTTTTCCTCTCCCTCACTCAAAACCTTCAATCGTAATCAGCTAGCACTGTGACTGAAGGAAGTTGTTCGTGTGGACTGAGTAAAGGTGTTGTTCATCGTACAACGCTCGTGATCATCCAAAGATTTGGAATCAAAGGTTTCATCGCCACAAGAGGTAACCTTTCTATTACAGATCATGATCTTTCGTAAGGATCTCTAAAGGGAAATTTTTGTTTTCCGCTCCGTTTAGATCGCAAATTTCCCTTCAGTGGTATCAGAGCCACTTACGAAACCATGAGTCTGGTAATTGTTTATTTTCTATCATTTTTTGTTTTAATTAGATTAAAACACGTAAAAATTAAATCAAATCCATATATTGAATTTTTGGCATCAAATTTTGTACGGTTTGGATGATTGATATTGACTATGCTTCGGAATCCGACAATAGTATGGTGAAGCAGCGATATGTCAATCGTCCATAAGTTACACATATATGATCGATCTAATTCATATGTGATATGATTAACTTTGATGCAAATATGGTATATTGGATATACTATTTTATTTCGTCAATTCAAATCACGTAATGATTATCATTCGGTTGAGCGATCTGTGGTTATCTGCTTCAGAATCCGACTTTAGTATGGTGAAGCGATAGCATACAGATCAATCATATTGAATTATTGATCATGGTGTGTTGATGGTATGAAATTGTGGCATTAGAATGTGACGGCACAAGGGTTGCGCCGTCTGCGATTAAGATTACTCATTTTGAAACTGTGACGGTCACTGTAGAGTTTGTGATGGTCGGCACAGGGTTTGAAACTGTGACGGTCTCCATAGTTTCAGGTGTGATGGTCGCCATAGCCTTGTGACGGTCGTCATGGGCTGATGTGTGATGGTCGCCATGGAAACTGTGACGGTCGTCACAGGCAGTATGACGGCGCAAATGTTGCGCCAATGCAGTCTGCGCTATAGGTCATGCATTCACCGAAAATTTAATTTGATTTATTTAATAAACAGGATTTAAATTAATAATAATAAAAATTATTTATTATTTTTCTTGTGGTGATCAGTTATGGCCTTAGTTTATTTTTCTTTGTTTTGGATTTTATAAATACGACCTGCGTGTCGTGCCTCTCTCTTATTCTCATCATGTAACTTCTTTTCTCATCTCACTCCCTCGTATGTAAAACGAGTTTCCTTTATGTAATGTATTATTATGAAGAAAGAGAAGACTACAAAACAAAGAAGGACAGCCTTGGAGATCTTGCTTGGAGAAGTGAAGATCATTATTAGGTTTAGCTTTAGTTCTCTCATTAGCTTGGGAGAACAATTGCGCTAGGGGCCATAACTGTTTCATTTGTATGTTTGTAGTTCATTTGTATGTATGTATGTTGATATATATTGTATGCATGTGTGAGGAATGATTTATATGATAAATAAGCCGGCGAGATCAAACTAATTAAAAATCCCTCAAAACAAAATATTAAGTTTTTGCTTTCCAAGTTTTAGAACTCATCAAGACTAGTATCGAATATTGTAGGTTTCGCCTAACGCGAGGTGCATGTTCTATATTAGTAAGGTGCAATGGGATAATTGTAATATCCAATTTCTAAAATAATGGGTCAAACTTAACTAAACAAAATATAATAAGATTATATGCGTTTAGAAGCAAGAGTTGGGAATAGTCCATATGATGGATTGGAATAAGGAGTTATTCACCCAACTGAAATATTCGAGAATTGTATTCGATACAATTGGAAGGAGTTCCTACCTAAATAGCTAAGTTTTGTGTAATCAGCCTAACGTTGACTTAAAACAAAGTGAAACATGGATCTCGATCCACTAGAAAATCTTCCAACGGGATTTTCCGAATCAAATGATGAGGGTCATTTGGTTTGAGTAAAATAGTGGGAGCATATTTAATTAAAGGCCTAATTGAATATGTTATGATACTTATATTTTTCCAATCCATTTTGTAGATTACCATGTCAACAAACACATCTAATAACATTTTGCGAACAATCCTGGATAAGGAAAAATTGTCTGGGACAAATTTTCTGGATTGGCACCGAAATCTGAGGATTGTCCTCAAACATGACAGAAAGCTGTATGTCTTAGAGACACCTATTCCTGATAAGGAACCTCCTAGTTCTGCTCCTAAGGCTGAAAGAGATGCTTATAAGAAGCATGTCGATGATGCCAATGAAACTGCTTGCCTCATGCTGGCTACCATGAATTCTGAATTGCAAAAGCAACATGAAAACATGGCAGCGTTCGATATGATTGAACATCTGAAAATACTCTATCAAGAGCAGGCAAGGCATGAAAGGTTTGAAGTTTCAAAAGCCTCTTTTCAAGCCAAGCTTTCTGAGGGAACCCCAGTAGGTCCCCATGTACTCAAGATGATTGGGTATGTGGAGAATCTTGAAAGATTGGGATTTGCCCTCAAAAGGGAGCTTGCGACTGATTTGATCCTGCAATCGTTGCCAGAAAGCTTCGGTCAATTTGTCCTTAATTTCAACATGAATGACATGGACAAAACTCTTCCTGAATTTCTAAGCATGTTAAGAACTGCTGAGCAAAACCTGAAGACAAAAGGGAAATCCATTCTGATGGTCAGTAATGGAAAGAAACAGAACAAAAGGCCCACCAAGCAGGTTGGTAAATGGAAAGGCAAGGAAGTTGCCAAACCCAAACATACTACCCTTGCTTTGAAGCCTAGTGGAGGTATAGCAAAGGAGGGCACTTGCTTCTATTGTGGTAAGACCAGACATTGGAAGAGAAACTGCCCAAAGTACCTGGAAGATAAGAAGAATGGAGTGGTGACTTCGACTTCAGGTATTTTTGTTATAGAAATAAATTTATCTACTTCTGCATCATGGGTATTAGATACTGAATGTGGTTCTCACATTTGTACCAATGTACAGGGACTAAAAAGGAGTAGAGATTTGGCAAAAGGTGAAGTCGACCTACGAGTTGGAAATGGA
The DNA here is from genome assembly GCA_022829125.1 of Lathyrus tuberosus. Taxonomy (NCBI): domain Eukaryota; kingdom Viridiplantae; phylum Streptophyta; class Magnoliopsida; order Fabales; family Fabaceae; genus Lathyrus; species Lathyrus tuberosus. Next base: position 9,162,911 of record JALAZF010000174.1, on the reverse strand, counting down.
GCAAAGGTTGCTGCTTTAGCCATAGGAACTTATGTTTTGACTTTACCTAGTGGTTTAATAATTCAGTTAAAGAACTGTTATTATGTACCTGCAATTAGCAGGAATATTATTTCCGTTTCTTGTTTGGACAAGTTTGGTTTTTCATTTATAATAAAGAACAATTGTTGCTCTATTTATTTGAATGATATATTCTATGTTACTGCACAAATGAACAATGGATTATATGTCCTTGATCTTGAAATGCCAATTTATAACATTAATACTAAAAGGATGAAACCTAACGAGTTAAATCCAAGTTACCTTTGGCATTGTCGCTTAGGCCATATAAATGAGAAACGCATCTCCAAACTCCATAAAGATGGACTATTGGACTCTTTTAATTACGAATCATATGATACATGCAGATCTTGTTTAATTGGAAAGATGACAAAGTCCTCATTCACGGGAAAAGGTGAAAGGGCTAATGATCTTTTGGCCCTCTTACACACTGACGTATGTGGACCACTGAACATACCAGCCATAGGAGGTTTTCAATACTTCATCACATTTACCGATGATTTCAGTAGATATGGTTATGTCTATTTAATGAAACACAAATCTGAATCCTTTGAAAAGTTTAAGGAATTTAAGAATGAAGTACAAAACCAACTAGGTAAGAATATTAAAACTCTTAGATCAGATCGAGGCGGTGAATATATAAGCCTAGAGTTTGATGACCATCTAAAAGAGTGTGGGATTCTATCCCAACTCACTCCTCCTGGAACACCACAATGGAATGGTGTATCTGAGAGAAGAAATCGAACCTTGTTAAACATGGTCCGATCCATGATGAATCATGTCGATCTTCTAAACTCCTTTTGGGGACATGCACTACTGACAACAGCTTACACACTTAACCGTGTTCCATCCAAAAAGGTTGAAAAGACACCATATGAAATATGGAGTGGTAAGAAACCACATATGTCTTACATGAAGATTTGGGGTTGTGAAGTCTATGTAAAACGACAAGTTTCAACTAAGCTTGAGCCCAAATCTGACAAATGCTTATTTGTGGGGTATCCTAAAGAAACAAATGGGTATTACTTCTACAATCCTTCTGAGGGCAAAGTGTTTGTCGCTCGAACTGGAGTTTTCTTGGAAAGGGACTTTATTTCTAAAGGAATCAGTGGGAGGAAAGTAGAGCTTGAAGAAATTCAAGAATCACAAAGCATTGATACACCTATGGAGGAATTAGAGCAGGAACCACAAGTAGTTGTGGAAGAGCAACCTGCTTAAGTAAAACAAGACCAGCGTAGGTCGAGCAGGATACGTCACCAACCAGAGAGATATGGATATCTCATAAATGATCAAGGTGAAGTATTACCCATGGATCAAGATGAGCCTGTAACCTATCAAGAGGCCATAACTGGTCCTGAGTCTGAGAAGTGGCTAGAAGCCATGAAATCTGAAATGGATTCCATGTACACAAACCAGGTTTGGACCTTGGTAGAGCCTCCTGTAGGAATTAATCCTGTAGGATGCAAGTGGATCTTCAAAAAGAAGACTAACATGGATGGTAAGGTACATACCTATAAGGCAAGACTGGTTGCTAAAGGTTATAAACAAATTCATGGTGTAGACTATGATGAAACCTTTTCACCAGTTGCAATGCTTAAATCTGTTCGGATTTTACTTGCTATCGCTGCATATCATGATTATGAAATATGGCAGATGGATGTCAAGACTGCTTTTCTTAATGGGAATCTTCTTGAGGATGTGTACATGACACAACCTGAAGGATTTGGCATACCAGAAGAAGCCCAAAAGATATGCAAGTTACAACGATCAATCTACGGATTAAAGCAAGCTTCCAGAAGCTGGAATCTTCGTTTTGATGAAACTGTAAAACAATATGGATTCATAAAGAATGAAGATGAGCCTTGTGTCTACAAGAAGGTTAGTGGTAGCATAATCGTTTTCCTGGTATTATATGTAGATGACATATTACTCATTGGAAACGATATCCCTACCTTGCAACAAGTAAAAGCTTGGTTAGGGAAATGCTTTTCTATGAAGGACCTTGGTGAAGCAGCCTATATATTAGGAATCAGGATCTATAGAGATAGATCACAAAAACTGCTTGGTCTAAGTCAGAGTACATACATAGACAAAGTGTTGAGACAATTTAATATGTATGATTCCAAGAAATGATTCATACCTATGCAACATGGCCTATGTCTATCAAAAACACAATCCCCTTCAACAAAGGAAGAAAGGGATCGCATGAATAAGATTCCATATGCATCTGCAATAGGATCTATCATGTATGCCATGTTATGTACTCGACCAGATGTCTCGTATGCTTTAAGTGCAACGAGTAGGTACCAATCTGATCCTGGTGATGCTCACTAGGTAGCTGTCAAGAATATCCTTAAGTACTTGAGAAGGACTAAGGGCTCATTCTTGATATATGGAGGTCAGAAAGAGCTCGCGGTAATTGGTTACACCAATGCTAGCTTCTAGACAGATAAGGATGACTTTAGATCACAATCTGGTTATGTGTTCGGCCTAAATGGTGGCGCTGTGAGCTGGAAAAGTTCAAAGCAAGAAACAGTTGCTGATTCTACAACCGAGGCCGAGTATATTGCTGCCTCAAATGCAGCGAAGGAAGCTGTTTGGATCAAGAAGTTCATTAGTGAACTTGGCATAATCCCTAGCATTGTGGACCCCATTGATCTCTATTGTGATAACAATGGTGCTATCGCACAAGCTAAGGAGCCTAGATCTCACCAACGATCCAAACACAAACTTAGGTGTTATCATCTCATTCGAGAGATAATAGATCGTGGAGATGTGAAGATATGCAGAGTACCTACACTTGACAATATTGTTGACCCACTAACAAAACCTCTTGCACAACTGAAGCATGATGGTCATACTAGATCTATGGGTATTAGGGGTATGCCTGATTGGCTCTAGTGCTAGTGGGAGATTGTTGGTGTAAGCCCTATAGGCCAATACTTTTGGTACTTGTATCAAATTATTTATTAATAATAAAATGCATTTCTTTATTATGTTTATTTTTCCAAAATAATAAAGTCCCTAGAATAGCTAGTTCGTTTAATGAAACATTAAGTATGACTTAATCATGAGATTCCATTAAACATAAGGACACTATTCTTAAAGCATCCATAGTCGAGCTTCAATGTGAAATGGGATAGCCTTAAAGCATTAAGACTATTATGTAGATAGACTGATGATCACATCTCATGGATCATGGATAAGGAGTTATCAAGTCTTGACATAGGTATGAATATTAGGAGTAATATTTATACTGGATTGACCCACTATGAGAGTACTACATAGAATGTTATGCAAAGTGTCATAAGTTACTCTCATGGTGATAGTGGTGTATACCACTCTTCGACCTGAAACTACTATGTACCCTAGATGTAGAGTCAAGTACTTTACTGCTGATCAAACATTGTCCGTAACTGGATGATCATAAAGACAGTTGATGGGTACTTCACAAAGCATGATGAGGGACATGAGTAGCCTAGATGGAATTAACCCATCCTGCATAACAGGATAAATGTCTAAGGGCCCAATATTGAACTGGACAAGGATGACACGGTATATGCCTTGTGTTCAATATAGACATAGGGGCAAAAGGTTAATTGTACACACAAGTACTATCACAAAAGGTTTTGTCAGATCACATGACAATTTTGTGACTTGGGTAGCAGTGATGTGTTGCTAGATACCGCTCACTGTTTATTATGTTAAATACATTATTTAATATAATTGCCAACGTCGCGAAATCCTACAGAGTCACACACATAAGGACAGTTGGAGAAGAGATAGAGTAAATAAGGAACACCGTAAGGTACGGTGCACTTGAATGGAATACGGAATATGGTAAGGTACCATGTAATATAATAATAGTTATTATTAATTTTATAATAGTTATAAAATATAATAATAATAAAATTATATTTATTATAATAATAGTTATTATTAATTTTATAATAGTTATAAAATATAATAATAATAAAATTATATTTATTATAATAATAGTTATTATAATAATATAATAATATTATTATTGAGTTGGGCTTTTTAGCTTATAGCCCACACAAGTAGTTCTATAAATAGAACCCTTGTGAAGAAGCTCAAATGTGGTTGTTATTGAAACCCTGACCGTATTCTATTTTTCCTCTCCCTCACTAAAAACCTTCACTCGTAATCAGCTAGCACTGTGACTGAAGGAAGTTGTTTGCGTGGACTGAGTAGAGGCGCTGTTCATCGTACAACGCTCGTGATCATCCAGAGATTTGGAATCAAAGGTTTCATCGCCACAAGAGGTAACCTTTCTATTACAGATCATGATTTTTCGTAAGGATCTCTAAAGGGAAATTTTTATTTTCCGCTGCGTTTAGATCGCAAATTTCCCTTTAAGTATGAGCTGGATTTTTGGATACCAGTATGAGCTGGATTTTGGATACCAATATGAGTTGGACTTTAAGGTACCAGTATGAGCTGGTTTTGAAAACAGACCAATATGAGTTGGTTTTTGACCACCAGTATGAGCTGGATTTGAATTTTAGGTTTATATCTGACCTGAAACAAACAATGCCAGAAATTACTGGACTTAGGTATCCATATGAGGAGGTTAAGTATTAGATAGGTCAATACCAGGGTTACAGGTTAGACTTCCTGGGGATTAATGCACAAAGAGTAAAAAAATTGGCGCATGCGGGTGAAGACCGGACATAAGCAAGACACAGGTAAAAGTCCATAACCCATAAACAGAGGTAAAGGGAGATAAAGGCCTTACAAGCAAACAACCAATGCAAAGATGCACAATGTCATGGTATGATGCAAATGTTTTAATGATATGCAAGGGGCGACTCTAACGAGAGTCGACAGACTCGGGAAAAAGTGAGTGGAAGGATGACACCTCCACCGCAAGGATTCACACTGAAATCTAAAGATAATCTGTCTCGAAATCAATCCAGGAACGTCCTCATTTCATTGGGGAAATACAAATTCACATTTTCTACAAACATCTGTGAGGATACTGGGGAGAAGTCCTTTGTATCGGTGGCCAGTTATTACTGAAATGTCCGATTCAGGAAAGTATTGCCAAACGCTTTTTAACAACAAGTTCACACCAGATGATTTATCAGTGTTTTCGTCGCAACCAGAGCTTTTGAGGGAGGCAAATGATTTCACTAAATCGTCCCTAATGCCAAAGCAAAATGTATATTTTCATTGTGTTTTCTCAAAAGATTTATTTCAAAACATTTCCCGCTTTCAAAACCATTATTAATGAATAAGTGAAGTTTCTCATAACAAGGAAAATATCATAGCAATGATAAATATCAAACAAAGAATGGCTCAAAAATTGATTTCATTAGAATGGTAACTTGCCAATAGTGAAGTTCCATGGAACATTACAATTGAAAAATGGCAATTTGGGAAAAGGTTACATTATATTCAATGACCACTACTATCCTTAATGGCTAAGAGTCCTAAAGATCTTTGTTGCTGATGAGGCGACTGGAACTTGAATTTCTTCATGAATCTCTGGATGTAGGTGACAACCCTATCTGACACACTGAAACGCCTTTGTCCCTAACTTTTGCCTGGACCGCCCTTTCGGGTTTTCAGCCCACTGGGACGCTCTTTTTTGCCTAGGCCGCCCTTTCGGGTTTTCAACCTAGCGGGCTCTTTTCATTTTATTTGATCCCTAACTTTTGCTTGAGTCTCCTTCATAGGTTATGACTCAACGAGATGCCCTTTTCTTGCCTAAGTCGCCATTTCTGGTTTTCGACTTAGCGGGCTTTTTAGGCGTAATATTTTCGTACTGAGTCAGCATTCACAGGGTGTGCTAGTTGTTCACTATCCATCATTGTGAGGAATAAGGAACCTTCTGAGAACACAGTTTTTACCACAAATGGACCCTCATAGTTAGGCGCCTATTTTCCACGAACATCCCTTTGAGATGGCAGAATCTTCTTGAGTACAAGCTCTCCCTCTCGAAATTCTCGAACACGAACCTTCTTGTCAAATGCCCTCTTCATTCTCTTCTGATACAAATGACCATGACACAGAGCAGTCAGACGTTTCTCATCAATGAGGTTCAGCTGATCATATCTTTCTTTGACCCATTCTGCTTCGTCAAGCTTGGTTTCCATCAGGATTCTCAAAGATGGTATTTCAACCTCAATGGGGAGAACAACATCCATTCCATAAACCAAAGAAATGTGGGTTGTCCCTGTCAAAGTTCGAGCTGAAGTTCTGTATCCGTGCAAAGCATATGGTAACATTTCATGTCAATCCTTATAAGTCTTGACCATCTTTTGCAGGATCTTTTTGATGTTTTTATTAGCAGCTTCGACAACTCCGTTCATCTTGGGACGATAGGGTGAAGAATTGTGATGCTCAATCTTGAAATTGTCACACAGCTCCTTCATTGTTTTATTGTTCAGATTTGTTCCATTGTCAGTTATGATTCTGTTAGGGATTCCATAACGACAGATGATATTATTCTTGATGAAATGGGGAACCACTTGCTTAGTTACATTGGCATAAAAAGCAGCTTCAACCCACTTGGTAAAATAGTCAATGACCACTAGAATGAAACGATGACCATTAGAAGCTTTTGGCTTAATATCCCCAATCATATCAATGCCCCACATAGAGAAAGGTCAAGGAGATGACAACACATTCAGCAAGGTCGGAGGAACATGCATCCTATCAACATAGATCTGGCACTTATGACACTTTCTGGCGTATTGGATACAGTCAGCCTCCATAGTCAACCAATAATAATCGGCTCTTAAGATCTTCTTAACCATAACATGCCCACTGGTGTGAGTACCAAAGGCTCCTTCGTGAATATCGTGAATCAATAAGTCTGCTTCTCGTTTATCAACACATCTTAGCAGGACCATGTCGCGATTCCTTTTGTAAAGTACATCATTATTGAGGAAGAATTTGGATGACAACCTTCGCAAAGCTTTCTTATCTAGGCTAGAAGCATTATCAGGATACTCTTGAGTCTTCAGATAATTCATAATATCGTGAAACCACGGTTTACCATCTACCTCTTCTTCAACTGACTGACAGTAAGCTGGTTCAGTCTTGCGCTCAATACTGATGAGTGCTGCTTCATTAACAAATTTAACTCTCCACATTGAAGCTAACATGGCTAAAGAGTCAGCTATGTGATTCTCTGAGCGAGGAACATGACGGAAGGTAATCTCATCAAAGTATTTGATCATTTCCATAATATAAGCACGGTATAGGATCAATTTCTCATTTTTAGTTTCCCATTCGCCTTTGACTTGGTAGATAACCAAGGCCGAATCACCCATGACTTCCAGAATCTTGATTCTAAGATCAATTGCAACTTCCAAACCCAAGACACACGCTTCATACTCAGCAATATTGTTTGTGCATCTAAAATCTAACCTTGCTGTGAAAGGAGTGTAACCGCCATCAGGGTTTATTAACACCACACCACGCCATGTCCTTTGTAGTTGGAAGAACCATCAAACATCATCTTCCATCTAGAATCGGGTTCAGGACCTTCATCAGGGCCTGGCTCTTCGCAATCTTTTACTACCATGATATCCTCATCGGGAAAGTCAAACTTGAGAGGTTCATAATCTTCAACAGGATGATCTGCAAGATACTCTGATAAGACATTTCCTTTGATAGATTTCTGAGCAACATATTGGATATCATACTCTGACAACAACATGTGCCAATGGGCAAGCCTTCCTGTTTGAGCAGGCTTTTCAAATATGTATTTTATTGGATCCATTTTCGAGATCAACAAAGTAGTGTGACAAATCAACTACTGCCTCAAACGTCTGGCGGCCCATGCTAAAGCACAACATGTCTTCTCTAGCAGTGAATAACGACTCTCGCTATCAGCAAATTTCTTGCTCAAGTAATAGATGGCATGTTCCTTGCGACCAGTTTCATTATGTTGGCCCAAGACACAGCCCATGGATTCTTCTAAAACAATCATGTACATGAAGAGAGGTCTTCCAGGAACAGGGGGAACCAAGATAGGTGGTTCTTGCAAATAATTCTTGAGTTTATCGAAAGCTTGCTGGCAATCAGAATTCCATTCTATGGTCTAATCTTTGCGGAGCAGCTTGAAGATTGGTTCACAAATAGGAGTCATGTTGGAGATGAATCTGGATATATAATTCAAATGACCCAAGAAACCTCTCACTTGAGATTCAGTCTGCGGAGCTGGCATCTCTTGAATAGCTCGTACCTTATCAGGATCTACTTCAATTCCTCTTTGAATGACAATAAAACCAAGTAACTTTCCTGATCTGACACCGAAAGTACATTTAGCAGGATTCAACTTCAGCTGATATTTTCGGAGTCTCTTGAATAACTTCAGAAGATGGTCCAAATGTTCCTCCTCACTCTGAGATTTAGCAATCATATCATCCACATACACTTCAATTTCTTTATGGATCATGTCATGGAATAAAGTCACCATGGCTCTCTGATAAGTTGCCCCTGCGTTTTTCAAACCGAAGGGCATGACTTTATAGCAGTAGGTTCCCCACGGGGTGATGAATGTAGTTTTATCTATATCAGCCGGATCCATTCTGATCTGATTGTAACCTGAGAAACCATCCATAAAGGAGAAAACTGTAAAACTGGTTGTATTATCCATAAGAGTGTCGATATGCGGCAGAGGGAAATCGTCCTTAGGACTGGCTTTGTTGAGATCTCTGTAATCTACACACATACGCACTTTACCATTCATATTCATTACTGGCACGATATTGGCTACCCATTCAGGATACTTTGAAACTGCCAAGAAACCTGCATCTAGTTGTCTTTTAACCTCATCTCTGATCTTGAGAGCCATGTCAGGTCGACTTCTACGAAGCTTCTATTTCACTGGAGGACATTCAGGCTTGAGTGGTAGCTTATGAACTACGATGTCTGTATCCAAACCAGGCATATCTTGATAAGACCAAGCAAACACATCCACATACTCTTCAAGAAGCATAACTAAATGTTTCCTGATTTCGGCTCCAAGCGTTGCCCCAACCTTGACCTCTTTCTTCCTTTCTTTGGTACCAAGATTGATAATGTCAAGTTGTTCCTCATGGGGTTGAAGATTCGTGTACTCATACTCACACATTTCTGCCAAATCATAATCTTCCTCATTCTCATCTTGATAGATAGGTGAATCAAAGTCAATAGTGAGAGTAGGGTCATTGAATACAACAGGTTTAGGATTTATTCTGCATGATGGAGGGATTTACTTTATTAAAACGCACAGAAATCAAATGCAAGAAGAAAAATATTTTTGTAGTTTTTGAAAAGATTGCCATTTTTCCTTAAAAGCAAAAACAGTAAAGTAAAGACAGAGAATTTTAGCAAAACATCACTTTCATTGATTAATAGGAAATAAAAGCGGTGGCCCATACAAAATACTACACTAGCCTCGGGCAAGGCTAGGGAATTGAAAACAACAACAAAAGCAAACAAATTACTCCGGCATAGGGTACAAGACAGGGATCTCAATAGCCTCCCAATTACTCAATGTAGCGTCACACTAAAAAACCAAGTGGCTAATGTCTTCGTCTTCAGCGTCTTCAATGATGGCATGGACTTGATGTCCTCCACTGACAAACACCTCTTGAATTGTCTTCAGTCTTCCATTGTTGGAGCAGCTTTTTCCTCAAGAGTTGGTTTGTAACCCAACCCTTGGTACTTTTCTCTTTCTTGGATTTCGACGAATTTGCCCCAGCCTTCTGGTACACCTTTTTATAGGGCAGATTGAATGCTCTTGAAAGAAGCAAAGGATGGACAGTTGGAGGCCACTGGTTCCTTATCATCGAGCATAACGGCGTTTGCTATCTCAAGAGCTAGGAAAGAGGTTTCCAAAGCGTCCTCATCAGCTTCAATATAACGGAACAAAGATAAATTGCTGACCATCGGGTCTTCCTCACCGTGTATAATAACCAATTTCTCTTCGGCCACAAACTTAATTTTTTGATGCAAAGTTGAGGTCACGGCGCCGGCCTCGTGGATCCAGGGTATGCCTAACAAATAACTGTAAGCAAGGTTGATGTCCAGGATTTGGAAAAGGACGTTGAATACTTGAGGACCAATCAAAATAGGCAACTCAATATCTCCCATCACTGATCTTCTCGAGCCATCAAAGGCTTTAACGACAAGTGAAGTGGGTCTCATCACAGCTCCTCGGTAAGACAACTTTTCAAGGGTTCTTTTCAGTAGAACGTTCAAAGATGAACCGATATCCACTAGAACTCTGGCCAATGTATCCTCTTGACATTTTATTGACACATGTAGGGCAAGGTTATGGTTCCTACCTGTTCGAGGCAACTCCTCATCACTAAAACTAAGTGTGTTGCAAGCTGTGATGTTAGCAACGACATGGTTGAATTGTCCTGCAGTAATATCTTGGGCCACATTTGCTTGGGCCAGTATCTTCTGTAGGGCGGATCTGTGAACAGGTGAATTGACTAGCAGAGACAAGATTGAAATCTTGGATGGGGTCTGATGGAGCTGATCTACCACCTTGTAATCACTTCTTTTTATAATCCTTAAGAACTCTTCATCTTCTTCTTTAGAAATTACCTCCTTTCCTTTGTCTTTAGGGGGTATGGAAACAATGGTCTCTTTGGGTGCAGTTTCTTTGAAAGAAGGGGTGTAAACTCTGCCGCTTCGGGTTATCTTTCCTGTTCCCACTATGTTTGTCACATCTTCAACAGTGGTTCCCACCTCATTCCTTGGAACCACGTCTTCGACAGCGATTCCCACCTCATTCCTTGGAATCACGTCTTCTCGTCTTTTGTTACCCATAACATTCTCATAAATCCACGGTACGGCCTTTGTCCCTCTGAACCTGAATGGAATAAGTTGTCTGGTGTCGTATTACTTAGAATGATTGGCAGTGGAAGCAACAACAAGCTAAGAATTGTTGAAAACCGACATGGGTTTATTAAACACAGGAACCACAGAACCAGACTTAGGCACGTTGGACACAAGTACCTGCTCTCTTGGCTTCGGTAGGTTAAACATAGGTTCAATTACTGCAATCTTACTCTCCTTTCCCTTGTTGAATACTTATAGAAAACCTTCATTGATCAAACATTAAACGTCGTCTTGAACCAAACTGCAACCCTTGACACTAGTATTACATTCCTCACAATCATCGTGACAAACTTTGACCAAACCAGCCTTGAACAATTTAACATGAAAGGCCTTGATAGGAGTTTTGATCTTTATTGCGTCCAAAACCAACACCTCATCATTTTCATCTTCAATGGAATTAGTGGTCCCATGGGTGGGCAAAGGATTACTTTTCACGTTCGGCTGGTTGTCCACAAAAGACGAGATTTTCTTTTCTACCAAACCTTTTACTACATACTTCAAAGCAAGATAACCCTCCAAATCATGACCAACTGCCCCTTGATGAAAGGCACAATTTACATTCAGATTGTGGAATCTTATAGATTTCTCTGAGGGCGGACCCATAGGTCTAGTGACAATCAAACCTTGTTGAACCAGAGAAGGATATAATTCAGTGTAAGTCATAGGTATGGACGGCAACGAAGGCTTTTCTCCCTATCTTATGTAAGAAGTATTCTGCTGAGGAGCTTGTTGTCTCTGTTGTTGATATTGTTGGGTATTTGGCATCTGCTGGTAAGCTGGCTGCTGATAGGTCGGCGCCTGTTGTGCTGCTTGGTGATTAAAGGTGGGTGTCATAGCTGCTATATAAGGTGGCTGAGCATACTGCATATGGTAGATCGGCTGTTGGGTAAAGTTTGGAACCGACTGTTGTTGGTACATAGGCTGCTTCCACCTTGGGTTGTTTTTCTTCCCCACCATGATGGCATTAGTTTCTCCCTTTTTTTTCTTGTGGAAGTGGCTAGGAGCTTTCTTGGTACTGGTATTAGTATTGGTTAAACTGCTTGAGGAACTGACTACTTTTACACCGACAGCGACAATATCAGCGAAGTTAGCGCTGACACTGCTGATCATTCTTTCATAAAACTTTGGTTTTACCGTATCTACAAACCAATCGGCCAACTCTTTCTCAGTCAAGGGTGGTTTAACTTGAGATGCTGTTTCTCTCCATCGTTATGCATATTCTTTGAAGGATTCAGTATTGCTCTGGGTGATACTTAACAACTGCCTGCGGTCAGGAGCTAAATCCATGTTATAATTGTAGTGTTTCACAAAAGCATCAGTCACATCCTGGAAACAACGGACCTGAGACTGGTCCAGACTTAAATACTACTTAGCAGCAGCCCCTTTTAAACTGTCTTGAAAATAGTGGATCATCAATTTGTCATTATGTACATGTGCAACCATTCTTCGATAATACATGATCAGATGAGACCTGGGACATGTGACACCTGAGTACAACTCAAAATTTGGCAGTTTGAACTTGGACGGAATCACCAAGTCTGAAACCAAGCACATGTCTCTAACATCAGTGCTAAATGTATTACTCCCTTCTATTGCTTTCATCTTTCTCTGCATTGTCTCGACACTTTCTTTCAGTTTTTCGTGTCGATCCTCCCCTTCTTCTGACATATCAATGTAATCGTATGGAGGAGGGTTCTGAAAAACTGGGTGTACCTGTGTTTGTACCGCTGCTGGAGTGAATGTGGGAACAGCTTGCAAAGTTTCATTAATCAAAGGAACCATTTGCGGAGCAGACAAAGGAACCGTGGCACAGATAAAATCACAGGGCATGCCCAAAGTGGGGTTCACGGTAGGGATAACAGGGGGTCCACTGTTGTAGTGATGATTTCAGAAACCACAGTAGCCTGGGTGTCCATTTTTGCTCTCAGGATATTAATAGCCTCGAGGATCTGTCCCATCCCTCCTCGTATCTCATTCAATTCGTTGTTGACTCTATCCATTTCTCCGTACTCTTCTGACATCCTTAGTCGAGCTTGGGCTCGAGTATTGTAGTTGTGTCTGGGATTCAATGTGACGATTCTGGAGAGATCAATGGTGACATAAGATAAGGACAAAGAGGAAGATGCATATGTTAATGACATGATGCAAATGAAGATGCAGATGCAAATGCAAGCTAAACTATCAAGCAACCAAAGAGATTTTGAAAATAATGTAGACAAAGGAGTCTTCAACAAAACAAACTTCTTCATTAAGAAATCTGGCGAACATTACATTAGGAGCAGTACATCTTCATACTCCGAGTACATAAGTGGGATTACACCCACAACAAAAGGGAAATAGCAACAACAACAACAGGAAATAACAACAGAATAAAAAGGGAAATAGCAGCAACACCAAGGAAACTAAAAGTTGGACCCACTAGTTGATGTCTCCTCTCCTTCATTGATCTTCTTCTTCAGTTCATCAATGCGCTCCTTGATCCTCTCTTTCTCAAGAAATAAGTCTATTAAATCATCCATCATCCCGTGTTTGGTCTTAAGGGGTGATTCGTGGTGATGGAATGGTTTCCTCATCATACGAGCTATGTCACGAGACCATTATAGGTGAGCCTTGGTGACAGGGTATTCAGCCCTCCACAGTTGTTTGTTGATTTAGCGCCAGGCGTGCTCAAATCGCATCTTCATTTTGAATCCTTCTTCTTCCTCGTAATACATTATGTGCATGTCATCATTATCTGGAGGTCCTTCCTTCATATGGCCCAGCTGGCGGCAGGCAAGGACGGGGTTGTAATTGATACAACCATTCCTTCCCATGAGGGGTACATTGGGGCAGTCCCCACAGCTATGGATTACAATAATTCCTTCATCAGTTGAATCATACCATTCGTTGTCGGTATGCTTTAATTCCATCAGCTTTTTGGACCAGATTTTGCAGTCCTCAACCTCCTAGAAGGCTGGAGTCTTTGGCAAATAGGATATAAACCATTTGTAGAAAAGGGCCACACAATAGACAATTTGCCCACAACCTCTTGTATACCTGGTCTGCACGACATGGTAGACATCTACTAGCAGTTTTGGAACTGGATTGTTGAATGTGAATATTTGAATGGCCTTAACATCCACAAAGTGCTTTGCATTTGGAAACAGAAATAAACCATAGATTATTAGAGCGAAAGTTGACTCAAACAGTGCCTCATTCCCTCTGTTCTTGAAATAAAGAGCCTTTTCCAGCAAGAATTGGGCGGGTAGTCCGCGCGGTCCTCCTTTGATAGTTAGGTTAGCCTGGATGTCAGACACTCTGATTCTGTTGTCCTGGCAATGTCTCTAAGGGAGGGCATTCCCTCAATTCCAGAAAAGATAGGAGCTTCCCTGACAGGAATCCCTATCATAGCGGAGAATTCTTCCAAAGTTGGCACCAGCTGGAATTCTGGGAACACGAAGCAGCGATATGCTGGATGATATAGTTGAACCAGAACTTCAAGAGGCCCTTCAGTCACCGGGAGTATCATCAATGGAAGAATACACCCATACCTATCAACGAAGGCTGATTGGTCTTCAACCATGTCCCCCAACCACAACAATTGCTCTAGTTCTGGGAGCTCAAAGAAGTAAGGCCAGACTATTTCCCCTGCGGCGTCCATGTCTACAAAATCTGCAAAATAGAGTTAGTCTCTTGATAGTTTAACGAAGAATGCAAAATGCAATGCGAATGCAATTGGTTTTAAGGAAATTAAGAAGGATGATTTCAAAGTAAGCCTCATTTCATTAAATATTGAGAAGAGTTACAAATAGTACATTTCAATAGTTCAAAAAGGCTCAAAATATAAGAAGATAAGAATAACAGCTAAGCCTAGAAAAGCAACCCTATCTAAGAGTGTTACAAATAGTAAATTCTCTTGTGCCAAAGGTTCATCTATCACACATTTTTCTAGCCATTCGATCAGATAATCTTTCTCCTTCATCTTCTTCTTCAGTTCTTCTTGCTCAATGCAGACGGTATGATACTTTCATTCCCACGTGTCTCTTTCAAGCTTCATCCTTGCTAGAGTTTCCTGGTATTCTTCCATGCGCTCAATGGGAATAGTAGATGGAGGTACAATAGTCGGTTGATGAAGTATTTTGGGAAGATACGACATTTTGAGGTCACGAGCTCGAGATCAAACCCAGTGGAGGAACGGCTCCAAAGCTACACAGTTCCTTTTTCCCAGATCATTCTTGGTGCTTTCATGGAATTTGTCCCAAGCACACCAAACTCCACTTGTGGTCTCATTAGTGGCTTTTTCATTAAGGTAGAAGAAACCGAATACATGAATACTCCTAGGCTTTTCTTTCATTACAAATCCAAATTGGCGTCTGGAAAGAACAGGGTTATAGTTGATCCCACCATGAATACTAAGAAGCGGTATGTTAGGGAATGAACCACAACTGTCAATGTATACTTCTTTGTCATAGACAGGATCATACCAAAAGATGTTATTATGGGTAAGAGAAATAATCCTTTGAGACCAACACATCTTATTTGGGTTATCTCTAAATTCAAACGTTCGAGGCAAATGAGTGATATACCACTGGTAAAGTAACGGTGCACAGCATAAAATAATACCCTTCCCTTGAAGAGTCCTATGGTGGATGGAATGGTACGCATCACCAAGTAGTGTAGGCACAGGATTTCCACTGATAAAGATTCTGATGGCATTGATGTCGACAAAATCTTCCACGTTGGCGAACAGAAACAGACCATAGACCAATAAAGCAAAGGTTGCTTCAAAGGCAGCTATACTGTTTGCATTGAAGAATTGACAGGCTTTTTCATACAAGAATTTAGATGGTAACCCCTTAATACCATCCTTGCTGGTGACGTGAGGTTTAACTTCTGACATTTTCAGGTGGATACAATCGGCAATCTCTTTTAGTGTAGGAATTTTCTCCTGACCGCTGAAAGGTCTTTGTTTTTTCACAGGTAAGCCAAACCAATGAGAGTATTCTTCCAAGGTTAGAACCAGCTGGTAATCAGGGAAAGTGAAGCAATGATAGAGAGGATCATAAAACTGAACCAAAGTGTCAAGAATACCCTCCTCCATTTCAGTTCTGAGAAAGCCAATCAATCTTCCATACCACTTTCGGAAACTTTTATGTCCAGTCACCAAGGTTGCTAACTTCTTCAGCTTAACCAGATTAGGCCTTTTGAAATTGAACTTTTTAGTGTTCCTCTTCTCAATATCCATGATACCTATGATTTTTAAAGGAAAAATATGAATGAGTTCCTTAAAACCAATAATGGGTGCAACGAGATGTATGCAACGCGCAATCATGGGCAAAAGCATAACATATGAGTCTTAGGTTAGAGGTCACATGAATGGAGCCATAATCTACCCATCCCAACAAGGTGTGGACTATAGGTTCATCAACTGTAGAATAGGGTTCTAAAAGTTCCCAGAGTCTACGTAAATCCTTCGGATATTATAGGCCTGCATGACTACTCACGCGGGTTAATAATATTCTCAAGATAAACTCGTCTGAGTGTAGTATCGCGTAACAACTACTTGGGACTTACTCCCTCATAGCCACCGCACTACATCCTAAAAGGCCAAGTGGGGTGAAGGTAACTATGGTCCTCAGAATCCCTGGCTCCCATTTGAAAAAGTAATATTAATGTGACTGCTCACATCAAACATCAACAATCCCAAAGGGCCTCATCTGAGTGTGGTCATCATATGCCATAGATTGTTAGGACTACTCCCAACAACCGACTATTGATTACACCACGATCCAATCATATGTGCTCTCAAGTCCGGGTTAGGACTTTATCTCACCACTCAATGGTACCATGCCAACAGGAAATCTCAAGCAAAACATATATACAGGTAAACATAGAGATATGTACAAATATAGCAAGCGAGCATGAATAACATAAGCAAAAACAAGGTGGGCTTAACCCTAAAAAAATCTTCCCCAGTGAAGTCGCCATTTCTGTTGCGGTGAGAATCAAATATCAAGCTATTGATTAACTTGAATCACAAAACTTTGAAATTCACCACCGACTTTGATTTATCCAAAGGAAATGTTCAAGATCGAGAAAACCTAAAGAGGGGAGATCTAAGGTTCGGGGGTGGTTATACTAAGGGAAGGTATTAGCACCCTTAATATCTGTAGTACTCTACAGGAACCTCTTGTTTAAATTGTGTTATATTATATTTGCTTGCCAAGAATCTACTAAGGATAAAGGTAAAGACATAAGGGTATGTACACTAAGTTTGCTCGCCAAGACGTCGCATATTGTGCCTACGTATCTGACTAAAGAATCAGAGCAACCGTAGTTCACCTAACTGAGGGTGAATTTGAGGAACCATTGACTATGGCCAAAGTTCCAAGGGGAATGAGTATGAGCTCATATAGAGTTTAAGAAACTCTCTAAGTCTAAGTTATGATGGGGGAAGTGAATTCTCAAAGTGATGAGTCTCACATAGAGTTCAAAAACTCTAACTTGTTGTAAGTTGTAAGATGATCGGCTATGAGGCCAAGGGAGAATGGTTATGACTATGAGGTCAAAGCCTACCTATGACTATGAGGTCAAAGGTTTAAGACATGACTCTATGACTATAAGGTCAAGAGGGGATCCTATGACTTTAAGGTCAAGGAGGATGTGAATACCTATGACTATGAGGTCAAGGGTTGATTATGAGATATCTATGACTTTGAGATCAATAGAAAGACTTTCCTTTGGAAAGAGAGGAGGAGAATAACATTTTTATGAAACAAGAAGTTTGTGGGAAATTTATATGAAGATGTAACATCAAATAACAAAGCACTCAAGTGGGACAAGGTTTATAGCATCATGTAAGGTTAGAACTAATGTGCATTAGACAATGACATGATAAAAGAATCAAGAGCAAATAAGAAGTGCAATAAATCCCTAAAAGGATACTTCCACTTCCATCATGAATAAAGGTCTCAAAATTAAATATTTTCATCACTCTCTTTTTATGTTCAAAAGGTAAATTCATTTAGGAACATTTAGCAAAAAGAATGAGTGAAAAAAGATAAAAAAAATGGTTGAGTATGAAGGTTTGAAATTTAACCATGAAATATACAAAACAAACATGTGACAAAAAAATAATAGGAGAGGCCCCCATGGGTATTGAACCCAGGCCCTTGCGCATGCAGCCTAAAAACCTTGCCAATCATGCCAACGTGTGCGTGCTTACTAGTTATAGACATCACTTCAATATATGTGAAAACAAAGTATTTTGAAAAAGTAAAAAAAAAAGGACTGGGGTGAGGGGGATTCGAACCCCATTCCTATGGGTCAAATGTGCGCGTATATGTGTGTGCTTGCCACTGGGGTGGCTGTTACATCCAGTCATAAACCCAGCTCTAATAGCATATAAACCTTCACGTGAGGAGATACCAACATCAATGAAGCATAAGGCATAAAACCAAGAGGTACTAAAGCTATGCTGCGATCATCCAGGGTCAAGGCTGACAAATCTGAGTCTCAAAAGATTAAGTATATACCCATCTTTCATCAATCATTGTAACAAATCATCAATCCACCATAATGACCAATAACACTTCATGACCAAAATATTCAAACTACAATTCATGGATGAGAATCCAGTTTACCATATTAGGCATAAATGAATGAGAAAAGCCAACTGCTACTTGAAACAAAACACATATTAACTTGACCAAGGATGCAGGGCAGATGAACATGCATTACATAAAGTCATTCAACTTGGAATACCAAGACAAGTTGCTTGATCAGAACATGATGAGCTTGGCTAGCTATTGCCAGTATAGAGAAATGAACATGAGGGTTGATCATTATAAGAAATTCAAACCAAAATGTTGACAGATCAAAACAATGGAGAACAAATGATCATTTCTGTTTGATAGCAGCCATAACATTACCAATAGAACATTAACTGAGATGAATACATAACCAACACATACATAGTAATACATAAGTGCAAGCAATGAAAAAGAACATGTTAACTTCAAGTGTTGAAACTCACAAACATCTGTTAATCCATACATATCAATAGAGGGGTTTAAAATGCAGGTCATCAATTGGCAATGAATAAGTAGAGATCATAACATATATGGTGTTCCAAACGATGAACAACTTAAGCTGATGTACACCATGGCTCATATGGACTAAACAAATGCATATTTCAGGCAAGGTAAGCATGGCATGGCATGAGAAAACACATGAGTATGAAACCTCAATCAAAACATCAACACATGAGCTACCTGTTATTTTATAGGGCAGAATAATGTTACTTCACACACAAGAAATTATTGGGAATGCGTTTCATGCCTACCTTGCCCATCAACCTGTAGAGGGTTATCAATAGATGAAGTTTGACTTTCCCGATGAGGATGTTCTGTTCATCAGAGATTATGAGACTCCAGACCCTGACATAGGACCCGAACTAGGGGCCCGATGGACGCTCGTGTTCGATGATGCCTCCAATTCTAAAGGTCGTGGAATCGGTGCTATCCTCATCTCTCCAACAGGTTTTCACCTTCCCTTCACTGCTAGATTATGCTTCGCATGCACCAACAATATGGCTGAATACGAAGCATGCATCTACGGAAAATCAAGAAAATCAAGAAAATCAAGATTCTTGAGGTCTATGGAGATTCTGCCTTGGTCATCTATCAAGTCAGGGGGAATTTTGTGACTCGGGATTGCAAGATGGTTCCGTACCAACAACACATTGCGAAGTTGATTCCTTACTTTGATGAGATTTCTTTTCATCATATCCCCAGAGAGGAAAATCAACTAGCTGATGCTCTTGCTACTCTAGCATCCATGTTCAGGGTCAAGTGGAAGAATTAAGCTCCTCATATCCGTATTGATCACTTGAACGAACCAGCACACTGTTTAGCAATCGAGGAAGAGTATGATGACAAGCCTTGGTTCTACGACATTAAAAGATATCTGGAAAAGCAGGAATATCCCGAGGGTATCACTATCACTGATAAGAAAGCTCTTAGCCGGCTTTGCGCCAAATTCTTCTTAAGTGATGGTATACTGTACAAGAGGAATTATGATTCCGTGTTGCTCAGATGCGTGGATAGACACGAAGCAAACACGATCATAAGGTCCATACATGAGGGTTGCGAGGGTGTATATGCTAAAGGTCCTGCTATGGCCAAGAAGATCCTTCGGGCTAGGTATTACTGGACAACAATGGAGGTAGATTGTTACAACTTTGCCAAAAGATGTCACAGGGGCCAAATCTACGGAGACAAGTTCCATGTGCCTCCAACTCCATTGAATGTTTTGACTTCACCTTGGCTATTCTCCATGTGGGGTATAAATATGATTGGAATGATCGAGCCGAAGGCTTCCAACGGTCATCGATTCATTCTGGTCGCTATCGACTACTTCACCACGTGGGTTGAAGCTACTTCTTATGCAAACGTTACACGACAAGTGGTTGCCAGATTCATCAAGAAAGAGATAATCTGTCGTTATGGCATTCCTAGCAGCATTATCACAGACAATGCAAGCAACCTGAACAACAATATGATGAAGGAGTTGTGTCAAGAATTTAAGATCAAGCACCATAACTCCTCACCATATCGGCCCAAGATGAATGGCGCCGTTGAAGCAGCAAACAAAAAAATTAAGAGGATTGTCCAAAAAATGGTCAAGACTTTCAAGGATTGACTTGAAATGTTTCCCTTTGCACTGCATGGCTACCGAACTTCAGTTTGCACCTCTACTGGGGTAACTTCGTATTCGCTAGTGTATGGTATGGAGGCAGTTTTACCCATTGAAGTCGAAATTCCTTCGCTCAGAGTCATCATGGAAGCAGGTCTTGACGAAGCTGAATGTGTTCAATCCAGATACGACCAGCTGAATCTCATTGAAGAGAAGCGCCTTACAGTCGTTGTCGCACCTTAAAAAAATGCTTAATCGAAGACACGACCCTCGCGCGAAAGGCACGGAAAACGGTTCGACAGAGTCACCACCGAACTTTATTTATCCCAAAAAGAGGGAAAGGAAAATATCGAGAAAACCTTTAAGGAGGAGATAAGAGCATGGTCGTCGCAACCACATTCTGGGTTCGGGAGTCGGTTACGTGAGGGGAAGGTAGGCGCACCCCCTCACGTCCGTTGTACTCAACGGGAACCTCTTGATTCGAATTGCGATACTCGTTAGCTAAGTTTGTCTATTTTCTTCTCTAAAATAAATGCGGAAATGTAAAGATAAAAGGAAAAGATACTAAGGGGAAAGGGGTGGTTTAAGGATAGGGTGCTCGGCAAGATCATCGCGACCTCGGGCCTACGTATGCTCATTCGGACGAGAATGAGGAATCAGAGCAATCTTAGTTCGACTACGGGGTTTGACGGAAAAAGGTGGAAGTGTGGAAACGGGGAAAAAAGAAAAAGTGTTCTCGCCAAGATCGTCGCAATCTTGTGCCTACGTATCTTTATTCGGACGAGAATAAAGAATCAGAGCAGTCGTAGTTTGTGGTACGCCCACGAAACAAGGGAGTTGGTTGATTTTAAAGAGAGGCGCCAATTACTTACACACGAGTAAGAGAACTCGCACCCAAACAATTGAAGAGAGATCAAAAACTTGAACCCCCACTTTTCACCTTGAAAAATGTTTCGATAGTTGTTAGTCATTTTTGAGGTTTGATGAAGAAAATCTGCTTGACGTTGGATCAAGGGTTTATTGTATGCGTTTGGTTATTTTGAAAAGGATTTGATTTGTTAAAAGAAGAGGCGTCAATTGCTTACACACGAGTAAGAGACCTCGCACCCAAACAATCGAAGGGAGATCAAAGACTTGAACCCCCATTTTTCACCTTAAAAGAGTTGCGATAGTTGTTAATTGTTTTCGGAGTTTGATTATGAAAATCCGCTTGATGTTGGATCAAGGGTTTATTGTATGCGCTTGGTTATTTTGAAAAGTATTTGATTTGTTAGAAGAAGAGGCGTCAATTGCTCACACACGAGTAAGAGAACTCGCACCCAAACAATCGAAGGAAAATCAAAGACTTGAACCCCCATTTTTCACCTTAAAAGAGTTGCGATAGTTGTTAGTTGTTTTTGAATTTTATTATGAAAATCCACTTGACGTTGGATCAAGGGTTTATTTGTTATGAAAAGAGTTTGGTTTGAAAAAGGATTAAGTTAGAGGTTGATTTGAAAATGGCTCGACGACGAATCGAGAGTTTGGTTGAAAAGGATTCGTTTGAAAATGGCTCGACGACGAATCGAGAATTAGTTTGAAAATGGGTTGTCTATGCTAGTCCCTAGGGGTGCTCCTAGTAAACAAACCACAATCAAAGCGATGATAAATGCGTACATCGGAATGGGAGAGGGGTACATGTAAAATACAAATGTTGACATGAAATAAAGGGGTCTCGTTGTAAGGTAGCCCAAGAGAAAGCCGTGTGTGTGCAAAGTGTCCTAAACTAAACCCTGAGTATGCGTCGTCAAGCAAATAAGAATCGTAACCAACAGTCCGTTCATTGATTGTTTTTATGGTTTCGATATTTTGTTATTTGTTTTCGATTAAAGGTGAGTAAAATGAAATGGATATGAATATGGATACAATATGATGATAATATTTACAACAATAATATAATATAAAATGGACAAGATATAATATGGATATAAAATCGGTCTCGTCTTAATCGCGATTTAATCGGTAAATTGATAATCGGATTTTTGACCTTCATTGACCAAAAAGTGAATAAAAGAATATAAAGTGACAATTAAGAAATTAAATCGAAAATATGAGTACAAAGCATAAAGGTCTCACTTTTATCGAGATTTAATCGAGAAACCGATAAATCGATCGATATTTGGTTTTCATCGACCCGAAACAAATAAAAATGAAATAAAAATAAATAGTAAATAGTAGGCCTCATATAAATCAAGATTTGGTACCGATTTTAAAGAATCTCCCAATATCAAGATGTTTTTGATATCATTGGCCCTAAAAAATGCAATTAAATTAAAATTGAAATCGAAATGAAAATGATAAATTAAAATAAAATAACAAAAATAAGAGCTGATTGTCACATTATAAAGCAAAATAACTTGAGAAGTTAAAGAACGTGAAATAATAAAAAAAAAGAATACTACCACAAAAAGGGGGAAAGGGGCGCATGGATTTAGTTCAGGGTGCAAGGATGAACATGGGTCATCAGCAACCCACGAGAAAGGCCCGGTCCGAGTTCAAACACCATCCTAGACTTTTGAAAGAAAAACTATAATAATAATAAACTAGGAAAATCAGATTCTCTCTTTTTTTTAAAAGAATAAATTGGAAAATAACACGGTTAAGACCACAACTTGGTCAAACCTCAACACCCCCATTAGAGTGAAACAGTCATGGAACAACTCAAATAATTTCATCGCTGGAAAACGAATACGAATCATCGTGGAGTTCACCTTATTCCAACCTTCTCTCTATTTCATTGCAAGATCTCACACTCTCTCTCGCGTCCCTCGATTCCAGGTTTGTTCTGTTTTCACTTAAGATTTGGATTGCGTTCTTCTTCTCCTCTTTCTGGGTTTTGAAACAATTTGAGATTTGGGTTTTTGAGTGGTTTGATTTGTGGTGCGGTTAGGTTTCGAATCTCACTCTCTTCTCTCTTCTCCCTTGTTTTGGGTCGATTTGTGATGGGGTTTTGGGGATCTTTGTTGTTGTCGGAAAGGTTAGTGGTTGAAGGATGTGGTTCGAAGACGGCGGAGCAAGAGGGCGTGGCCAAAAGGTTTTTTCGGCGGTTAAAACTGAGAGAGTTTGAAGGTTACACGGTTCGATTCACAGAGGTTTTGTTGAAATGAATAACGGTGAGGGAAGGTTTGAAGGTGATGATGTTATTACATTGTTGTAGTGAACATGGAGGAAGGGGTTCATTGTGAATGTTTTAAAATCTGTGTTGGTTGTGGATGATGGAAAAGGGACAGTGATTAACGTTTGTAGTTTGTTTGAACAGAGGCTGGAAGGAGGGTGAAGAATTTGATGATATTTTTGCACAGGATTGTGTTTATTGGAGGTGTTGGTGTCGGGTTCTCGATTTGAACGAAAAAGATGAAGGAAGGCAAGGCTTAATAGTTGTGGTGAGTTTTTTTTGGTTGCGTATCGTTATGGTTTTGAAATGTTCAGGTGGTTTCCAAGTGAGCTTGCAAATTGGTTCCCGTTCTTGAAACTTGGAGGCCCCCTCTATAACGTTCCTCTTCTGCCCAATTTATTTATCTCTCTTTTTTTTTTAAATAAAATGAAAACTTGTTTGTTAAGTTTCCAATTTATCCTGTTGTTTTGCGGTGTTGCTCTCAATGGCAGGTTGTGCAGGTTTGGATGCAGGTTTATTGAAGTGTTATAGGTTTTGTTGCTACGGTTGGAGTGTAGAGTCAATATCAGAATGCAGAATTTTGTTTTGGTATGGGAAGGGATGGCGCGGTTTCCATGCTGTGGGAAATGCAGAATTTTCTTTGTTTTTCTTAGTATTTGATTGTAAAAAAAAAAAGAATGATGGGCTTAGAAACAATTGGATTGTAATGGGCTTTGTGACTTGTAAATGAATTTTTGTAGATTTTTTTTTTAATATAGAAATTGTAATTTAAGGCAAATATAATTATGCTAAAGTTAAAGCTAAATAAATTCAAATTAACTTAAAATTGCATAAAATTATTTTTAACTAAAAAGAAAATAGAATAAATTAACTAAATGAACATAATCTAAACTAAACTAAAAGGCTAATCTAAAACTAAGTTAAAAAATAATATTATAATTGAAGACAAGCTAATATAGGCTAAAATAAAATTAATTTAATTAAAACTAAACTACATTAGAAATTTAAGCTAAAATTAAGATTGAATTGAAAATAAATTAATTAAATAAAAAGTATATATGAAAAAGATAAATTGAAATTAAATTATAAAAATCCTAAATATCTACGATACTTATAACGAATAAAATATAATAATTACCAAAATAAAAAAAAATAATAATAAAAAAAAGAAGTCATGGAAGATTAAAAATGCCTGGTTAATGAATACTGAGATGCTTAACTAGAACAAATGCAAAATGGTTGACGTAAAATGATATGACCGAGGCCAATGAATTGAGGGTAAAATTTGGGGTACAACTAAATTTTTGAATAATTGTCAGTGGGTGGATGTACAGATGAAAGTTATACACAGGTAGGACAAATTTGGGGTATGACAGATGCCCCTATCTAATTGACTTAAACCAAGTTAGATGAACTACTATGGTGTTCCATCTTTCGAGGTAGAAGACAATTAGATATATAGAAGACCACAAATTTGTCCGTAAAGAAAGAAAAGGGATTGGGAAGTTGAAATACAAGAAATCTGACACCAAAAGGATGACAGACCTATCACCAAGAGGATGATAGTGAACACACACACACAGACCCTTCCACCAAAAGGATGGAAATAAGGTCAAAGCCTGCTATTACCGACGAGATAATAGGGCACACACACGCACACAGACCCTTCCACCAAAAGGATGAAAATGAGATCAAAACCTGCTATTACCGACGAGATAATAGGGCACACACGCACACAGACCCTTCCACCAAAAGGATGGAAAAGAGGTCAAAACCTGCTATTACCGACGAGATAATAGGGCACACACGCACACAAACCCTTCCACCAAAAGGATGGAAAAGAGGTCAAAACCTGCTATTACTGACGAGATAATAGGGCACACACGCACAGTCTGCTATTACCAAAAGAATAATAAGGCACACAACACAACCTGCTATTATCGACGAGATAATAGGGCACACAACACAGCTTGTTATTACCGACGAGATAATAGGGCACACACAGACACAGACCCTTCCACCAAAAGGATGGAAAAGAGGTCAAAGCCTGCTATTACCGACGAGATAATAGGGCACACACGCACACAGACCCTTCCACCAAAAGGATGAAAATGAGGTCAAAGCCTGCTATTACCAAAAGGATAATAGGGCACACACACACAACCTGCTACTACCAAAAGGATAGTATGGCACACAACACAGCCTGCTATTACCGACGAGATAATAGGGCGCACACATACACATACCCTTCCACCAAAAGGATGGAAAAGAGGTCAAAGCCTGCTATTACCGACGAGATAATAGGGCACACACGCATAGCCTGCTACTACCAAAAGGATAGTATGGCACACAACACAGCCTGCTATTACCGACGAGATAATAGGGCACACACACACAGACCCTTCCACCAAAAGGATGGAAATAAGGTCAAAGCCTACTATTACTGACGAGATAATAGGGCACACACGCACACAGACCCTTCCACCAAAAGGATGGAAATGAGGTCAAAGCCTGCTATTCCAAAGGGATAATAGGGCACACACGCACACAGACCCTTCCACTAAAAGGATGGAAATGAGGTCAAATCTTGCTATTACCGACGAGATAATAGGGCACACCCACACACACAGACCCTTCCACCAAAAGGATGGAAATGAAGTCACAGCCTGCTATTACCGACGAGATAATAGGGCACACACACACACAGACCCTTCCACCAAAAGGATGGAAATGAGGTCAAAGCCTACTATTACCGACGAGATAATAGGGTACACTCGCACACACAGACCCTTCCACCAAAAGGATGGAAATGAGGTCAAAGCCTGCTATTACCGACGAGATAATAGGGCACACTCTCACACACAGACCCTTCCACCAAAAGGATGGAAATGAGGTCAAAACCTGCTATTATCGGCGAGATAATAGGGCACACACGCACACCGACCCTTCCACCAAAAGGATGAAAATGAGGTCAAAGCCTGCTATTACCAAAAGGATAATAGGGCACACACGCACACAGACCCTTCCACCAAAAGGATGTAAATGAGGTCAAAGCCTGCTTTTACCAAAGGGATAATAGGGCACACACGCACACAAACCCTTCCACCAAAAGGATGGAAATGAGGTCAAAGCCTGCTATTACCGATGAGATAATAGGGCACACACGCAACGCCTGCTACTACCAAAAGGATAGTATGGCACATAGCACAGCCTGCTATTACCAAAAGGATAATAGGGCACGCACACACAGCCTGCTACTACCAAAAGGATAGTATGGCACACAACACAACCTGCTACTACCAAAAGGATAGTATGGCACACAACACAACCTGCTATTACCAAAAGAATAATAGGGCACACACACACACACAGGCTGTCACTCACCAAAAGGATGACACATAAACCAAGGGTTTATGGATCGGCGACACCAAAAGGATGACGGATCAAAATAAGCTACTACTCCCAAAAGGATGATAGGAACTTCTTATTCGTGAGGACCAACATCAGAAGGATGCAGGTTGAATTGAGTTGATTGGGTTTGGCTACCACCAAAAGGATGATAGTAAGGCAATTGACAAAAGGTCAAGTTTGCTGGGGATGTGATGAGATTTATTTGGAGACATCAACGAAAGGTTGAAGTAAAGAATTCAACGAGGAAACCCCACGAAAAGAAAAGAGAAACAGTGAAAAATGGAGAAGGTAACCCGCCAAGATCTACGCAATCTTGTGCCTACGTATCTTTACTCGGACGAGAATAAAGAATCAGGGCAGTCGTAGTTCGACTTGAAGAAAAGATTCAATGAGGAACGTCCACTGACTCGGAGGAATGTTTATTGGTTGGGATGAGGATGACGACCTCAGCAACAAAAGGTTAAGGAACACCACCCAATGAGGAATGCATACTGACTTATTTGGGAGATCACAGCTTTATCAACAAGAGGTTGAACATTTCATGAGGAACGCCCATGGACTTGAAAACATGCCCCTGACTGGGCTGGAGATTTCTTGTCGTCTTATCTTGATCAACAAAAGGTTGAAAACTTTGTGAGGAACGCCCACGAATTTGATGAAGATGCCCCTGGCTGGGCTGAAGATCGTCTTGGAATAGCTTTGTGAAGAACGTCCACGGATTTGATGAAGATGCCCCTGCTTGGGCTGAAGATCATCTTGCAGTCTCGAGATTGATCCTGGATCTCACACATGTATGAATGCTCAATTTTGTAATGATGTTCAATGCAAATGTTGACGCGCGGAGATGCAAGTGCTGGGGAAGTATGATTTGGTTTTTTGGGTATGGACATGATGTTTATGATGCTGAATGCGATGCATATGATGCATATGATTGCTGACTGGTGATTGGATAAGTTTGGAGAGGGTGCCAGCATGGTGGCCTTTTGGTAGTTGCCAATCCGGATTGGACTTTTGGGCGGTGGGAGGATTTTGATTTCCTCGACACTCAGTTTATTGAAGACGCCATGATTGAAGCAGATGAAGATGCTCTTGATGCCTCAAGTTTGGTCACTTGGTGATAAGTCATTTCTGAGAGGACCATAACTCTTATACTTGAGGGTCAGGTTGGCCTGCTTGACCAATTTAAAGATACAAAGGGATCTTCCTGCTGCAATGGATCTTGCTCCATTCTGAACATGGTAATGGTCTGCCCCTAATTAACCCGTTCTGAAGCGATTTGATCTTTGGATGTTGAGCCTTGATGTGCTTTGAGATGACTTGCCCCTGATTGAGCTGTTGAAAGATCTGCCCTAGCTTGAGCGTATTGAGGTAGTTTTGATTCGGGTCGGCACCACTGAAAGTTCAAGTTCCTCTTTGATTGCCCCTTGTTGGAGTTGTCTTGATGTCTAGCACCAATTTGCAGTTAAAATTGCACCTTCACAAATGGTAATCTTAATGCAATGCTCATGCAAGTTTTGAAAAATAATCGTTTATTTGAGTGTCGTGATAGTGAGACGAATGGACCGTTAGCCCAAACGTGTGCTGATTTTGATGGTGTGAAAGATATAGCAAGGAGAATGACACCAATGCTGAGGATTAGCAAATATGGGGAGTCAGGTTACGCAACCTTGCAATAGTATGCCTTCAGAATAAACCTCGCCTCAATTAGGTCTTTTGAGGGTTGTAGCGTGGTCTGGTTCGCAGTTATGAAACAAAAGGATATAAGGCTCAAAACTTGGTTAGTACCCACCCCTTCTTCGTGATGAACTCCTGTCCTACGTTCAGTTAATTCTGCACATATTTGTATTCCAAAAGGGTTGATGGTTCAAGGTATGCTTGAAATGGCAGTCACCTTATTTTGTTTTTGATGGATGTCAGTGACTTTTTGGTTTTGACTTGGTGGTCACTGAGTCTTATTTTGTTTTTGGTGAGGATTTGAGGGCCTCTTTTGATTTTGTTTTTTATCCCTATCTTTTGCATGGACTGATTTTGCTTTTTGAGTCCATCAGGATTGCCTTGATTTTTGCCTAAGTCTCCTTTGAGGTGCTCGACTTAGCAGGCTTTTGATTTTTGTTTTTTTTGGTTTTGTTGTTGGAGGATTGTGACTGCCAAGTCCTGGGTATTGATGAACAACCGACGTGTCTTTTGGATTTTGTCTTTGTGATTTGAGTGTGTAATTGGGTTAACTGAACACTACCCTGCCCCAGGTTGAGTGTAAGGGTTTAAATATCCGAAGGAAACTACTACTTCTAGGCTCGAAGTGTTTTACTAGGGATTAACTCCTTGTCTCTTCAGTGTTTGGGGGTTGAAACAATGCATGTACATCCTCGACGAGATTCTCTCCGAAAGCATACATTTTGCAATTATGGGTATTTCGTTTTCATCATCCTCCCTCCAATCATTGCTAACAACAATTTGATATAGAAAGTGAAATGGATAAATGTGTCGGTGTTTTGCAGTAAATGAAAAAAATGAGTAAATACGACATAACTGATTCAAAACATGCATAGTCAATACATTAAGAAAACCAAATACAAACGACAATGTTCAAAGCATACAGTACTTAAACAAATAAAGACAAAAATACAAGAATGCAAATGATGGGATGGCAACATGACTGCCTTCTTCGGGGAATAAACTTGACTTGATTTGACTTGACTTGATGCTGGCATTAGTTTGGCGGTGGCAGCGGGTTTTGGATGACATTCTGAGCCCTCCCACTGAACGTGAGATACTTTGAGTCGATCATGTCTTGAGCCTTGTGTTTGAAAGCTCTGCAGTCCTCAATTGTATGCCCTGGAGCACCCTTATGAAACTCGCAATGAGCATTAGCATCATAATCTGGAGGAATGACAGTTGGAGGAGCCAAGTCTCTGGGAGTAACAACCCTCTTTTCCATCAATTGAGAAAAGATCTGAGCATATGATGTTGGCAGACGATCAAAGTCTCTATCAGACCTCCTTGTCCTTTGTTGACTAGGCTGACATTGTTGAGCAGCTCTCTGTTGTTGATGTTGAGGAGAATATTGATACCCTTGCTGATTGTATGATTGTTACTGAGGAATCTGTTGCTGAGGCATTGGAGCTTGAACAGCTTGAACAGTTGGCTGATAAGGCATTGGAGCGTATTGTGCAGCAGCAACATACGGATACTGGAAGTATGGCATTTGAAAAGGCATTGGAGGGGGAGCTTGTTGAGCTTGCCCTTTCTGAGCAGAGATGACATTTGTTTCGCCCTCTTTCTTTTTGAATCCATTGTTGAAAGGTTTCTTGGCTTGAGACTGGCTGCTAGAACCTCTTTGGATCTTTTCGCTCTTCAGACCCTCTTCAATTCTCTCACCGACAATCACCAAATTAGAGAATCCAGCGGAAACATTACCAATCAGCTTTTCATAGTATTGGCCTTGCAAAGTACCCATGAAGATGTCGATCAGTTCACGGTCAACAAGAGGTGGATGAACTCTGGCAGCTAGCTCTCTCCAGCGTTGCGCGTACTCCTTAAAGGATTCGTTGTCCTTTTGAGCCATACTCTGAAGTTGAGTACGGTTCGGAGCAAGGTCAGTGTTGTACTTGTATTGCTTGACAAATGCCTCAGCTAGATCATCCCAAGTGCGCACATTACTACGCTCCAACTGCATATACCACTTAAGAGATGCCCCAGACAGACTGTCTTGGAAGCAATGGATCATCAGCTTTTCGTATTTGGCATGGGCAGCCATCTTGCGGCAGTACATCCTTAGATGCATGTGTGGACAACTGAGACCTTTGTACTTCGGGAATTCTTGTACTTTGAACTTAGGAGGAATGACAACATCTGGCACCAAGCACATTTCCAAAGCGTTCAAAGATTTTGAGTTGCGCCCCTCCATGACTCGGAGTTTTTCAGCTAGATCGCGACACATCTTGATGGCTTCAGAATCCTGAGCAGAGGTAGGATTGATAATTGGGATAGCAGCATGGTAGTTTTGTACCTCATCATACTGATCCACCAGATTTTCTTCGGCATGAGGAATAGGAATCTGAGTGACAACAGGTTGGGCTTACGGAATAGCTCCAACAGTAACTCCAGGGGTTGGAAGTGGTTGAGTGGTGGCTCCTTCAGCGGCAGGAGTGAAGTTCATTGGTATCCCATAAGTGATAGGGTTGGGAACAGGAGCTGAGAGCCTTGAGGGTGACCCTTGAACCTGTGCATCGTTGTTGGCGGCAGCGGCTTCACGTAGTTCTTCTTCTCTCCTGGCCGCCATGATGGCTTCAAGAATCTGATCAATCTTTCCCTTCATAGAATCTTTTTCTTCACTGAAGGCAGCTTGCTCTTGCTGAATCTGCTCCATCGTTCTTCTTATGTTGGCTCGAGTTGCGTACTGGTGTCGAGGAATCAGCTTTATTTACTGGAGAAGGAAGGAAGGTGAAGTGAGATTCTGAGGTTGGAAATGCAATGCAAGATGCGTAATAGATGCAATGCAATGCAATGACATGAGATGCAATGCAAGATGCAAGATCCAGGATCGCAGAATCAAACAGCTTCAAACAGTTCTGAAGTTGGCTGGAGGAACGGGTCAAGAACCACAACTAGGACAAGAAAAACCCACATGTAGGTTTCTAAAACGGGTAGGTGCCTAGAGTCATGGATATATTTTGAAAACATTATAACCAAGACGAAGAGACATCCGACTATAATATCCTCAAAATAATCTCGTCTAGGTGAGGTCTTCATTTCTTCCCCACGAGAAAGATTCCTCGGAGGCGCCCACTACACAACCATCGACACACGGGTTCTAAATATGGTTCTCAGAATCCTAGATCGAGGTCAAAAATATTACTGTCAGGAAGTAATACGTTCGAGGGATCTCACTTGATTGGGGCGTTCGCATTAACTCACATAGAATTAACGCTACCAACCACCATGGGTAAATTGGGTTAATGGTCCTTGGGATCGACGACCCACCTCGAAGATATTACCACCATGGCAAAGATTCACCACAACAATAATATCTCCAAGGGAATCTACTCCAAGCGGTGGTTTTCGCTTCAACTCACGCGGAAGAGACCACGCAAGCCTACACTACACAACCACCATCCTAATCCTATGGTTTTTCTCGACTCGGGTGTAGAGCCATCTCACAAAGTTCCCAATGTCAGAACAACCCAACAATGATACAAAAGGTAACACAAATAAGGAGATAGGAAAGCAAGTAAGCAACGATAAGATAAACAAAGCTAAAGAGCTAGCGATTCGAATCAAGATAGGCTTGACTCTCTCTTGCATGGAGCAAATATCCCCAGCAGAGTCGCCATCTGTCGCACCTCGAAAAATTTCTTAATTCGAAGACACGACCCTCGCGCGAAAGGCGCGGAAAACGGTTCGACAGAGTCGCCACCGAACTTTATTTATCCCAAAAAGAGGGAAAGGAAAATATCGAGAAAACCTTTAAGGAGGAGATAAGAGCATGGTCGTCGCAACCACATTCTGGGTTCGGGAGTCGGTTACGTGAGGGGAAGGTACGCGCACCCCCTCACATCCGTTGTACTCAACGGGAACCTCTTGATTCGAATCGCGATACTCGTTAGCTAAGTTTGTCTATTTTCTTCTCTAAAATAAATGCGGAAATGTAAAGATAAAAGGAAAAGATACTAAGGGGAAAGGGGTGGTTTAAGGATAGGGTGCTCGGCAAGATCATCGCGACCTCGGGCCTACGTATGCTCATTCGGACGAGAATGAGGAATCAGAGCAATCTTAGTTCGACTACGGGGTTTGACGGAAAAAGGTGGAAGTGTGGAAACGGGGAAAAAAGAAAAAGTGTGCTCGCCAAGATCGTCGCAATCTTGTGCCTACGTATCTTTATTCGGACGAGAATAAAGAATCAGAGCAGTCGTAGTTTGTGGTACGCCCACGAAACAAGGGAGTTGGTTGATTTTAAAGAGAGGCGCAAATTGCTTACACACGAGTAAGAGAACTCGCACCCAAACAATCGAAGAGAGATCAAAAACTTGAACCCCCATTTTTCACCTTGAAAAATGTTTCGATAGTTGTTAGTCGTTTTTAAGGTTTGATGAAGAAAATCCGCTTGACGTTGGATCAAGGGTTTATTGTATGCGTTTGGTTATTTTGAAAATGATTTGAGTTTTTAAAAGAAGAGGCGTCAATTGCTTACACACGAGTAAGAGAACTCGCACCCAAACAATCGAAGGGAGATCAAAGACTTGAACCCCCATTTTTCACCTTAAAAGAGTTGCGATAGTTGTTAATTGTTTTCGGAGTTTGATTATGAAAATCTGCTTGACGTTGGATCAAGGGTTTATTGTATGCGCTTGGTTGTTTTGAAAAGGATTTGATTTGTTAGAAGAAGAGGCGTCAATTGCTCACACACGAGTAAGAGAACTCGCACCCAAACAATCGAAGGAAGATCAAAGACTTGAACCCCCATTTTTCACCTTAAAAGAGTTGCGATAGTTGTTAGTTGTTTTTGAATTTTATTATGAAAATCCGCTTGACGTTGGATCAAGGGTTTATTTGTTATGAAAAGAGTTTGGTTTGAAAAAGGATTTGGTTAGAGGTTGATTTGAAAATGGCTCGACGACGAATCGAGAGTTTGGTTGAAAATGGTTCGTTTGAAAATGGCTCGACGACGAATCGAGAATTAGTTTGAAAATGGGTTGTCTATGCTAGTCCCTAGGGGTGCTCCTAGTAAACAAACCACAATCAAAGCGATGATAAATGCGTACATCGGAATGGGAGAGGGGTACATGTAAAATACAAGTGTTGACATGAAATAAAGGGGTCTCGTTGTAAGGTAGCCCAAGAGAAAGCCGTGTGTGTGCAAAGTGTCCTAAACTAAACCTTGAGTATGCGTCGTCAAGCAAATAAGAATCGTAACCAACAGTCCGTTCATTGATTGTTTTTATGGTTTCGATATTTTGTTATTTGTTTTCGATTAAAGGTGAGTAAAATGAAATGGATATGAATATGGATACAATATGATGATAATATTTACAACAATAATATAATATAAAATGGACAAGATATAATATGGATATAAAATCGGTCTCGTCTTAATCGCGATTTAATCGGTAAATTGATAATCGGATTTTTGACCTTCGTTGACCAAAAAGTGAATAAAAGAATATAAAGTGACAATTAAGAAATTAAATCGAAAATATGAGTACAAAGCATAAAGGTCTCACCTTTATCGAGATTTAATCGAGAAACCGATAAATCGATCGATATTTGGTTTTCATCGACCCGAAACAAATAAAAATGAAATAAATTGAAATAAAAATAAATAGTAAATAGTAGGCCTCATATAAATCAAGATTTGTAACCGATTTTAAATAATCACTCAATATCAAGATGTTTTTGATATCATTAGCCCTAAAAAATGCAATTAAATTAAAATTGAAATCGAAATAGAAATGATAAATTAAAATAAAATAACAAAAATAAGAGCTGATTGTCACATTATAAAGCAAAATAACTTGAGAAGTTAAAGAACATGAAATAATAATAAAAAAAAAAAGAATACTACCATAAAAAGGGGGAAAGGGGCGCATGGATTTAGTTCAGGGTGCAAGGATGAACATGGGTCATCAACAACCCACAAGAAAGGCCCGGTCCGAGTTCAAACACCATCCTAGACTTTTGAAAGAAAAACTATAATAATAATAAACTAGGAAAATCAGATTCTCTTTTTTTAAAAAGAATAAATTGGAAAATAACACGGTTAAGACCACAACTTGGTCAAACCTCAACACCCTCATTAGAGTGAAACGGTCATGGAACAACTCAAATAATTTCATCGCTGGAAAACGAATATGAATCATCACGGAGTTCACCTTATTTCAACCTTCTCTCTATTTCATTACAAGATCTCAAACTCTCTCTCGCGGCCCTCGATTCCAGGTTTGTTCTGTTTTCGCTTAAGATTTGGATTGCGTTCTTCTTCTCCTCTTTCTGGGTTTTGAAACAATTTGAGATTTGGGTTTTTGAGTGGTTTGATTTGTGGTGCAGTTGGGTTTCGAATCTCACTCTCTTCTCTCTTCTCTCTTCTCCCTTGTTCTGGGTCGATTTGTGATGGGATTTTGGGGATCTTTGTTGTTGTCGGAAAGGTTAGTGGTTGGAGGATGTGGTTCAAAGATGGCGGAGCAAGAGGGCGTGACCGGAAGATTTTTTCGGCGGTTAAAACTGAGAGTTTGAAGCTTACACGGTTCGATTCACAGAGGTTTTGTTGAAATGAATAACGGTGAGAGAAGGTTTGAAGGTGATGATGTTATTACATTGTTGTAGTGAACATGGAGGAAGGGGTTCATCGTGAATGTTTTAAAATCTGTGTTGGTTGTGGATGATGGAAGAGGGACAGTGATTAACGTTTGTAGTTTGTTTGAACAGAGGCTGGAAGGAGGGTGAAGAATTTGATGATATTTTTGCACATGATTGTGTTTATTAGAGGTGTTGGTGTTGGGTTCTCGATTTGAGCGAAAAAGATGAAGGAAGGCAAGGCTTAACAGTTGTGGTGAGTTTTTTTTGGTTGCGTATCGTTATGGTTTTGAAATGTTCAGGTGGTTTCCAAGTGAGCTTGCAAATTGGTTCCCGTTCTTGAAACTTGGAGGCCCCCTCTATAACGTTCCTCTTCTGCGCAATTTATTTATCTCTCTTTTTTTTTAAATAAAATGAAAACTTGTTTGTTAAGTTTCCAATTTGTCCTGTTGTTTTGTGGTGTTGCTCTCAATGGCAGGTTGTGCAGGTTTGGATGCAGGTTTATTGAAGTGTTACAGGTTTTGTTGCTACGGTTGGAGTGTAGAGTCAATATCAGAATGCAGAATTTTGTTTTGGTATGGGAAGGGATGGCGCGGTTTCCATGTTGTGGGAAATGCAGAATTTTCTTTGTTTTTCTTGGTATTTGGTTGTAAAAAAATAAAATAAAATGATGGGCTTAAAAACAATTGGATTGTAATGGGATTTGTGACTTGTAAATGAATTTTTGTAGATTTTTGTTTGAATATGGAAATTGTAATTTAAGGCAAATATAATTATGCTAGAGTTAAAGCTAAATAAATTCAAATTAACTTAAAATTGCATAAAATTATTTTTAACTAAAAAGAAAATAGAATAAATTAACTAAATGAACATAATCTAAACAAAACTAAAAGGCTAATCTAAAACTAAGTTAAAAAATAAAATTATAATTGAAGACAAGCTAATATAGGCTAAAATAAAAGTAATTTAATTAAAACTAAACTACATTAGAAATTTAAGCTAAAATTAAGATTGAATTGAAAATAAATAAATTAAATAAAAAGTATATATGAAAAAGCTAAATTGAAATTAAATTATAAAAATCCTAAATATCTACGATACTTATAACGAATAAAATATAATAATTACCAAAATAAAAAAATAAAAAAGTCATGGAAGATTAAAAATGTCTGGTTAATGAATACTGAGATGCTTAACTAGAACAAATGCAAAATGGCTGACGTAAAATGATATGACCGAGGCCAATGAACTAAGGGTAAAATTTGGGGTACAACTAAATTTTTGAATAATTGTCAGTGGGTGGATGTACAGATGAAAGTTATACACAGGTAGGACAAATTTGGGGTATGACAGTCGTTTGTCATGGCCAATTGTATCAGAGACGCCTCAAACGAGCTTTTGACAAGAAAGTTCTTCCTCGAACATTCTGTGAAGGCGAACTCGTGCTCAAGAGATATTCACTTGTTCACTCGGATCCACGAGGCAAATGGACTCCCAATTACGAAGGACCCTTTGTTGTCAAGAAGGCCTTCTCCGGCGGAGCCCTGATCCTCACCACCATGGATAGGGAGGACTTGCCGTTGCCCGTGAACTCCGATGCAGTCAAAAAATATTATGCCTGGAAAAAAAATGGATAAGAGTCCACTAGATTGACATCCGCAAGGACAATCTAGGCAAAAATGGACGTCCCGATGGACCAAAAAAAAAGATGTCCATGCAAAAGTTAGGGACAATGGAAAAAAAACAATAATAGCCCGCTAAGTTGAAAACCCGAAAGGGCGACTTAGGCAAAAATGGGTATCCCGGTGGAAGAAAAAAATAAGAAAAAATATGTCCAGGAAAAAATTACGGATAAAGGCATTGACTGTGAACACTTGAGCCTCTCTTTATCACAGGTAGACCTCAGACGGTAACAGAACATTCCAATCATCATCAATAGGTACAAGGCGTTGGAACCTTGACTTACAGTGGATGGTGTCCAATGTTGTAATCAATGCAAAGCATGATTTCCCTTTTCCATTTACACTTGTTTTTCAATTTTATTGCAAAATTCCTCATCAAGGATTTTGCATCCTTGTACACACTTTATGTGCAAAATTTTACATTCAATGAAATGCATTCTTTGTTATCTCAATTTATTTTCATTCCAGTATTTTGTTTGCAAAATAAA
Source organism: Lathyrus tuberosus (assembly GCA_022829125.1). Taxonomy (NCBI): domain Eukaryota; kingdom Viridiplantae; phylum Streptophyta; class Magnoliopsida; order Fabales; family Fabaceae; genus Lathyrus; species Lathyrus tuberosus. Next base: position 9,125,280 of record JALAZF010000174.1, on the reverse strand, counting down.
CAATTATTTGCGATCACATAATACTATAAAGCATTGAGAATAATAAAAAGTTGAATCAATCGAGAAAGCATTATGCATTGCATGTGTTACTGGTAATTTATGCAGGATAATTGGTAATATCCATTGGTAAGCCTAATGCCTGGCCGGCAGTGTGATGGTTCTATGAAGAAGTTGTTGTTGCCTCAGCAGTTCTTCAGCAGAGTCATCATTCTCTCCAGCAAGCGCTATTATGATTTGTCGAAAAGCTTGTTTGTTTACATATCTTTTCTTCGACAGATTTGTAATGCCTCTAGGCAGGTTGCCGAAGTGTTCCCAGCAAAGACACGTTGCTCTCTTTTCCCCAGCAAGGGTTGTACATCCTCTCCATTAATTTAAAACTATCTGTCTCCAGCAGCAGTGGGTTATCCTCAGCAAAGTCAACATGATTTGGAAAGCTGGATTTCCCCACATAGAGCCAATCTTGGTAGGAAGGATCAAATTTGATCCCCAACATAGATAGCCATGGTGACTAAGAAACCTGAGGCGTTATCGGTTTCTTTCCCCGGCGGAATCATCATCCTTTGTGAATTCTCTTCTCCAGCAGAGTTTGTCTTCATCTGCGGGTCCTCTCCCCAACCAAGGGTGTCGAAGTCGTTTTGCTATGATTTCTGCCTAACCATTTCACATTATGCCTTACCTTGCGCCTTTGCATTGCATGGTATCAAGCATCATGTAGAAACGCATACATAGCATATGCATCGATCATACTCCCTCTCTTTTTGCCTGACTTATCTCCCAGCTGATTTTTCAGCCAACTTTGCACTTATCTATTATTTCTTAACACTCTTCTTTTGTCGTCTTCGGCCAAATTCTCGAGCTACTCTTTTATTTAATCCCCTTTTACCTCGAATCATCGAAAGGCTAGCACAATTCGTACATTCAGGTCCAAGCGGATTAAATAGGGGCAGCTGTCGTAACCCGAGATTTGACCTCCCTCTTTTGCCTTTTGCATAAGCACGCGCATTCGCATCGTTAGCATACATATTCACACTTTTCTCTATGTGTTTCTTGTTGCAGGATATTCAGGTTTTCCAAGCCCGATTAATCGCATCCTCTCAAGATTATTTCATCGTCAAAACAAGCTTAAAATAAAGGTTTCCATGCTCACTCATCAAATCAAGAGGTAGAAAATCGGAACCGAGACTCCAGTATCACTTCCTAAGCAATTTGGACAAAAATTGACTGAAGTAACCGGTTAACGCCTGGTGAGTAACCGGTTACTCTGTGCAAATTTGCAGTTCCTACTGCATTTTTGGGACAGCAGCCATGCACTCTCTTTGGTCATTGATTCTACTTGATTCTAGCAGTGTGTGGAATATTCTAGACATACCTAGACATTTCAAGACAGTCCAAGTGCATTTATTCCAATGCTTCACTCTAATTCAAGTGCACCATGTTCCTTGTTTTCCAAGTAATGTGAATCCTTGGATGTTGAAGTTCACCTTGAGATTGGCACCGAGTTGGGTCTAACTAACCGAGTTAACCACCTTGACTCAGTGAGTCAAAAGTAACTAACTCCGACCCTAACTCCAAACCTCCCAAAGCTAAGTCCAAAGATAGCTCAAAACCTCTCATATTCCAAACCTAAAGTCTATATAAACTTAATTTCACTCATTTTCAAGGACCTTCAACCATTTTTGCACAATTCACTCTCAATTCTCTCACATTCTCTCTGATTTTTTTCTGCTACATCTTCATCTTCATCCCAATTCTCTTCCAAAACCTCACCAAAGCTCATTTCTACTTTGAAGGATAATCACTTTTACATCAAAAGTGATTATTTATTGAGCTCAACCTTCATCAATTTTGCAATTCTACTTGGATTTCTGGAGTTATTTCAGCTTGTGGAATTATCTCAAGTATTTGCTTCAACATTCAACGGTTCGAATTTGCATTTTGGAGCTTTATCGTATTTTGCTCGATTTCGACACGTTTCGTCACCGAATTGAAGATTCCTCTGGTTTTCTTTAATTTTCTGCATCAAGAATACTTTGCAACAATTACCAAGGCACATCTCCGCCTTGTAGGTTGGTAGATCTATCTTTGTTAATTGTTTCGATCATTTTCGTGCATTTACGATGTAATTTCAATCGTTTTCGGTTCGATTTGTTACGCATTTGCTTGATATTTAATCTCTATGATTGTTGCTTGTGATGTGTGTTAATTGCACTTACATGATATAATTTTCATGCACAAATTCTTGATCTAGCATGGATTGGTTGATATAAGTGATTAAGTGCTGAAAATCACTTTTGGAAAGCTGTTTTTTCTGTTATTTTTGCCACTGTCACAATGGTAACCGGTTAACACATGGTGAGTAACCGGTTACTCAGTGCAATTTTCACCAAAATACGCAAGTTTCAAATAAGTAACCGGTTAACGCGTGGCGAGTAACCGGTTACCACTGTACATAATGGCCATTTTCTTGCATTTTCAAGCTTGTTTGCCATGCTTCCTTCATTTTAACTTCCATTGATTATCATGCTTGATTTTATGGATGTTTTAAATGTCATTTAACTTCTGTTTGAAGCTTATTCATGAACTTTTGTTGCACACTTTCAATTATTCAAATTGTTCATGTTTTGGCATCATGTGAATATAATCATTCTTGCATTTCTCTTTGATCACCATAGCATGGCTTTGTGTTGCATATTTGTTGGTCATTTGGTACTGTTTTGTACTCCATTCCTTGGTTTTGCATTAAGTTTCATTCTTCATGGATGAGCTTAATTTGGTATAATCAATAATTCCCTCTTTTGCCTTAATGATTTTTCACCCCCTTTGGAAAATTATTGGCATGGCTTTCCCTTTGGTTAATTGATCGAAACCATGTTTCAATTAATTGATCTTCCCCTTTCCTCTCTTTAGGCTTCCTTTAGAGCTTTCTCTCTCGATCCCCCGTGGAGTTGGAGTTTCGCGCTGCGTCTAGCATCAGAGCACTGTACAATTGAAGCTGTTACACTGTCTGTTTCTCCACGCAGGATCACTGTACAAATTGAAGCTGTTACGCTGTCCGTTTCTCCACGCAGGAGCACTGTACAAATTGGAGCTGTTACGCTGTCCGTTTCAATTTCCGTACTATGCTTTGAGTGCTAGAGAATGAATTAGGAGGGAGTTGTCCTACCCTCATTCTGACTATTTCTTGGGTAAGGGCGTTGGCCCTCTCACTGAGAATAGTCACCTCTATCCTTAAACTGTAGTGTTCCTCCATCCCCTGTTGAGTTGATCCCTGATCACTTTTATCTTTTTCAATCTCTCTTTTGATCAATCACCATTTCTCTTGGTTAAAGATCATTGTCTCTTGGGTTAGCACCCAACTCTTACCCTACTCTTTTCTTGCAATCAATGTTCTTTTGATTCCCCTGGAGAGTCTCTTTCCTCTTTCTTCGGTTAAACACAATTTTCCTGTTAAATACCGAAACCCCTGCGAAGTTCGCGACCTTCTTTTGGTTCTTCTCCCTTTGTTTGGTTAATCACTGCTTGTCAGTTAAAACACCAATGTTTGTCTCTTTTCTCAGTTAACCACAGTCCGTCTGTTAAAATACTGAGTTTCCTCGGGTTAATCACCTTCTCTCGGTTAATCACCCTTTTCTTCAGTTAACCACAGTATGTCTATTAAAATACTGAATCCCTTTTTTTGAGTTAATCACCTCCCTTTGGTTAATCTATCATTTTTCTCTGTTAATCATAGTTCTCCTGTTAAAACCGAAACCCCGCAGTTGGCAACCTTTATTGGTTCGAATACTTGCACCCTTGGGCTAGTTACCTCTTTTGGTTCAATACCCTTTCTTCGTTGGTCAAGTGTTGTTTGTTCAGTCAATACCAACACCCCTTTTGGATTACGACCTTCGATCGGTCCTACACCCACTCTTCGGGTTGATCACAGTTTTCTCTGTTAAAACCAATGCTTCTCTATCCCCACAGGGTTACAATCCTTGTTTCCTCGGTTAACCACTGTTTATTAGTTAATATACCGATGTCCCCTCCGAGCCAAACACCTTCTCTTGGTTCAACACTCTCTCTCTTGGTTTATCACAGTCCGTCTATTGACACCAACCTCTTTTCCCCACCAGGGTCTTATTTTCTTTCTTCGGTTAACCACTTCCGGCCAGTTAATACACCGAGTCTCCCTTTTCTCTTGGTTTTCACTATTATCCCTTTATTTGGATCCCCAGCGGATTCTTTTCTATACCCTTTGCTCTTACTTTCTTGGTTTTGACACCAATTTCTTTCTGTTATCCCCAGCGGAGTTTCTTTCCTTCTTGGTTTTGACACCATTCTTCTCCTAGTCTCTTGTGCAATCGCTCTTACTGTGTGGTCTTCCCCAGTAGAGTTTTTCTTTCACTCTTGCTCTTGGTTTTGACACCACTTCTTTTGTTTTCCTGTTTCTTTCTTGTTTTGTTTTCCGTTCAGTTCCCCGAACTACGGAAGCTCTGATTCTGCATTCGTTCGAATGTCATATACGTAGGCACGAGACGCGATGTCTTGGCGAGCACACTTCCACCCTTCTTTCCTTCTCCCTTTCTTCCTTCTTTTCTGTCCCCTGGTTCCATGAACTACGACGCTCTGATTTCCTCATTGCACTATGAGGGTACGTAGGCACGAGGGCCACAATCCTCCGCGAGCACATTCTTTCTTTTCTTTCTTTTTCCCTTCTCTCTCTCTCTCTCTCTCTCTCTCTCTCTCTCTCTCTCTCTCTCTCTCTCTCTCTCCTCTTTCTCTTAGCTAGAAGCCTTTGGATAGATAACCCATCCAAGCCTAGAAGCAAGCAAAATGGTTCCCGTCGAGTACGACGGATGCGTTAGGTGCTAGTACCTTCCTTTCGCATAACACACCCCTCGTTCCCGTTTCTATTCCCCTTGGGTTTTATCGATATTTTCCCTGTCCTTTGGGACTAAATAAAGTTCGGTGGCGACTCTGTTGTTATTTTTGAGTGTGCGATTCACTCAGGATGTAAACCAGCCATCTTTAGTGATCATATGCTTCAGTGGATTCACACGGGGACAACCAAATTGGGGTTTGATGTTGTAATCAAAAGGTCCAATAAAGGTTAAGATAAAAGAGTTGCATTTGTGACAATGAGACGTGAAAGAAGTGGGAAGTATAGAACTCCTCTTCAAAATTCAAACGAGATAACACCGGTTCGAGAAAATGTGAGTGTCCCTTTAAGTTGAGTGCTTATATTTTATCAAATAAAAAATGGAGATTTAATGTGATTTGTGGTTTACAAAACCATGACATGTGCGACAAGTTAGCTGGTCATCCCATTGCATGTCGCCTTATGCTGGAAGAGAAGGAAATTGTTTCAGACATGACAATGAATATGATGCAACCCAAAAACATACTTGTAACTTTGAAATGTAAAAGACCCAAAAATATCTCAAATATCAAGCAACTGTACAATATTTATGTTCTTAACAACATGTTAGTGGGGGATTGAACTGAAATGCAACAATTGTGGAAACTTCTGGATGATAACAATTATGTATATAGGTATCGAACATGCGAGAACAAAGTAACCATTTGAGATATACTTTGGACTCATCCTGATACCATAAAGTTGTTCAATGTGTTTCCTACTGTACTCATCATTGATTCAACGTAAAAGACCAACAATTACAGGCATCCACTATTAGAAATTATTGGTGTTACCTCTACCGAAAAGACTTACTCTGTCGGGTTTGCATTTATGGAGAGTGAAAAGAGGAAAATGTTACTTGGGATTTAGAAGTGTGTCGTACAATGTTGAAGGACAAAAAATACACACCAAAAGTCATTATAATCGACCGCGATACCGTATTGATATGTTCGGTTGCAAAGGTATTTCGTACTTCATACACATTACTTTGTAGGTGTCACATTACAAAGAATGTACGCAGTCGAGTTAAACCCGCAGTAGGGACTAAAAAAATCAAGGATGAAGATGGAAATGGTCAAAGCTAGCGTGATAGTGAAAAGAATAATGGATGCATTAAATGTGTTAATAAATTCTTCTAAGGAAAGAATTATATGTCGATGTTGTTATACATTTCAAGAAGGTGTGTGATAAATATCCATATTTGTTGAAAGTACAATTTTGGACCAAGTAAAAGAGAAGATTGTTTGTGCTTGTACCGATCAAAGAGCAACTGAGGAAGATTGCTTATCCATAAATCACCGATAAAAGGTGCTCCTAAGAAGGTCAAACCAACCTCGAGCGATAATTCAACGATGTTGTCTCCTTCGTATTTTGAACATGTTGACTAAAATTTTCCGGATTCTCCAAATCCAAAATATAAAAAAAATGTTTTCAAAGGAGCCTACATTAACAAACCACCTCCTTTACCGCCTTTACCAAAAATTCAATTCATCGATGAGATGTCAATTTTTATGCACAAATACATTGAACGAATTGTCAATGTTAAGGGTGATGGTAACTACGGTTTTTGAGCTATTTTTGCTTTGCTTGGAAAAGGAGAAAATGATTATACACTTATCCTCCATCAACTGCAGTTTTTGTTCGTTACATTAGTGGATCGAGACTGGAGGATAAATGGATGTGTTTCCCTGAAATGGGTTATCTGGTAGAAAGTGCATATGAAAAAACGTGTATTGATCTGACAAGATACGATTTCTTGAAAACATTTTTTCCACTACGCAAAACCCCGCCTCAAAATTCAAATAATCGTATTATGCGTGTTTGTTGGATTTCAAAAATGCAATAGTTTTTTCAATTTTATTTGAAAACGGGATGCCTTATACCACTGACATCACTGGAATAGACAACTCATTCAACAACGAAAGTTGTGACTTAGCTAAATCATTTTTTGGAAAGGATGCAAAAGTTCACCAAGTTGAGCGAGATTGAAAGAGAATCAAATAAACAAAAGTAAAAGAATGTACCACCCATAGATATAGATTTAGACGATTACGCATGTTTCGATTCATTTTAGTTTTTACTCAACGATGTATTTATGTGGTTAGACATGTTTTGTATGTAATATTGTATTAATATTAATGCATGTTTTGATTTCTATACATGTTTAAGTTTCTAGAAAACTACTCCATTTTCATTCTAAAACTGGTTATGTTGTGAAATTGATTATGTTCTGAGATTGTTTATGTGTTGTGTGGTTCCAAAAATGCATTTCCATAATCACAAGATAGAGTGGTTCTGGAAATGCATTTCTGGAACTTTCCATGGTACATGATAGAATTTCTAAGGTTAATATTGACCTAGAACTTGGTTAAGTATGGGGATCTCATCTCATATTTTTTACCAAATCACATTACACGAGAATGAACATCAATTGACATGTCGCAAATGTCTACTTCAACGGTGCAAAGCCCTTAATTGAATTTAAGTTCAAAGAGTACATCTCTTTTGTAGATCTGAAATTCATATTGGAGAATTTCCTATGATACTTCGACAATTAAAAAATTGTGAATTTTGAGTACCGTTCACTATCAATTGACAACGATTATAAGATCCAGTTCAACAACTTTGAGCTAAAGACAACTGCAAATTTAAGGGTTATGTGGAATACATTTTTCCGTTACGTAACAAAATGTCTGATCGAGATGGATGCGACGATTGCAAGATCAATCGAAGATATTATGATGATGTTGAAACGTCCATCTGGATATTGAAATGTAATATTCAATTTATGTTAACAATTAACTATGTAATATTTCGATTTTTTTATGTTATCAATGTTGATTTATCGATGTTATCAATGTTTCATTTTTTTCATGTTTCTGTTTCTTCTGGTTAAGAATGTTCCAAAAATACGCATCCGTAAGATTTACAGAGATGCATTTCCGAATTCAATTGTAACACCCATATATAATATATGTCTAGAATTTTCATATAATACATGGTTGCAAATTTGGTACTGAAATACATAAGTTCCTAGTAACACATTATACATAACACATGCTGAAACCAAAACAACTAAAAGTGGCACAATATATATACAAGATGTTCAACATATAACTAAGAACTAGATCATTAAAGAATGATCTCAAAACAAAAGTCTTCACCGCGGAAAAAGCCATCCAAAAGGTGAGATAAGTAAGAACAATCAAGTTATCTTGTCCTTACCCTTCACTGAAACGGAACTACCTGAAAAACAATCAACAACATGGGGTGAGATAATAATCCCAGTGGGTTCCCTATCTTATGGTTTCTCTCAGCTCTACAAGGTTCTAATCATCTAGTACTTCAAGTCCCAAAGGGAAGAAGGGAGGAGACTTGAATTCACAATACTTGCTTTATATGGCAACATGTCGCTTGAGTTTAACAACTCAAACTATCACTAATCGGAAACCATACCAAGGCATCTTTCCCCAGCCAACCCTATGTCTAGAGTTATCGACACAGGCCACAAATTCTTCTATTTGACATACAAAATGGATTCGGATTCAAGGTACTTTTCACATGAACCGTCGCTTCCCATGGGACTCAACCCATCTCAAGCCTTTTACCCGTAGGCTCCATTTGTACACACGAGACTTAAATCTGTCAAAGTAATAGTGCGTACATCCCAAAGGAGCTCTACATAAGCATCTACTCTTAGGATGACACATCTCAAGGGTTGTTTCCGACTACGTGATCAAATAGACAAAGCGTGATTGTATTCGATAATCACAAGGTAAACACATTCACCTTAATCTCAACAACACAAAACCAATACATGTTCCACATAATGTCTTACCTCACCACTAGACAACTACTTGTCAAAGATGCACACCTAGACATCAACTATACAAGCATTGTCATCTAAATCATCTATTAAGTCCTAGTCATCTTACTAAGTCATATCATTAATTTCCATCAAGGTTTCCTCATCATTCTTACTTGTTTTAACCATATTAACACCACACATAAAGAATTCATTCATCCCTAGTAGACATACATATCAATCATTAATAACCAATATAACAAACCCATGATGTAGTTAAAACATGTATATGAAGTAAGCAAACAAGTAAGGAAACAAACTCATAAAATCCTGTCAGGCATCGCTGTGCGACAGGAAAGCGAGGTTGGTCGCTTTGAGTTTGTCGTGCGAGCTCTGGGCGAATAAGAGGCATAATCAAAATGCCTCTATGGTTGCTCTTCCAGCTCTAGGTGCGGGGCTCACTTTCAGTTCAATGAAGCTCGTAGTGCGACGATAGCAGAGTTGCAGGTCGCTTTCAGCTCGTTGTGCGAGCACGTCGAATCTTGGATAACGACAAGCAGAACTACAGTGATAAAAGGGGTTTTCACCATAATTTCTACCCCATCTCATAGTTTAACTCAAAACCAACATATTTATTAATAAATCATCATGAACAACATACACAACAAGAATCATGGTACTTTCATGGAAATGGAAATAAAACCTAATATAATCCATATTTCCAATTCTATCTCACAACCCTAACTTAGAGAGTCTACCTAGAACCCACCTCAATAATGATGATGATGAAGTTGAAATGATGAAGATGAGATGATAATGAATGAATGATTTATGGAGAACTTTTCCTCTCTTCTTCCTCTAGGCTTTCTTCCCTCCTATATTTTCTCCTCTTTCTCTTCTTTTCTCTCTATTCTTACTATCTTTCTCTTTTAGGTCTTACTCCCACAAAGTTGAAAAGGAAAGAAAATAAAAGGAAAAATAATACATAAAGTATTATTAGAATTTGGTAAGACTAGTTGGCAAAAGTGGTAGAAAAGAATATTAATTGGTAAAATGTCACATATTAGTGCCAAAACGTCTCAATTGTACCAATTGATAAAAGGTCAGGGTTGAATAATATTAATTAAATTGATATGAGCTCACTAGTTACTCCAATTATCCCAACTGATAATTCTCAGAGCACATAGAAACTCATCTGGTCTCAACTAATATTATTTAGAACACTTTATAACAAAATGGAGTATTACATCAAATCAATCAATTATTTGGAACGTGACTCAGAAATGGTTAAATTGTGTGTATTTGAGATGCGTCCAAAGATACATTTTCAAATTTTAAAAATATTTTAAGTTTTTCATGAGGGTGGGAAAGTAATTGGTAAAGTGCGTTAAACAATTTCCTTTTCCTAATTTTATTATGGACTTTTTAAGCCCACACATTATGCACTAAGTTTTGGGCTCCATGTGAATAAGCCCAACTTTAAACTTGAGATATATGCGTGTTTTTTTAATCTATCATCATGATAGTCTGAAGAAAAAATAATTATTAGTGGTTCAAATAAAATTATATCAATCAAAGAAATTATTCAGAAACTAAAAACAAAACAAAAAATAATAAAATAACTGCTAATTAGTCTTTTTTTTTCTATTAATTCTCAAAACCAAAGTTTCGTTTATAACACCTATTGAGGGGAAAAAAACAAAATTTAAGATTCTATAGACATCCATTTACTAAGTGTGCTTTAGAGAATACATCGATTAAGAATAATATAAAATTATTAAAAAAGATGAAATTGCTAACATATTATTAAATTAAAATGTTTAAAATACTCATAGTTTTATATTTGCATTCGGGTAGAAATAGTCTGACAACGATATATTTTTAAAGTTTAAATTTCTTTTGTGTGACTTAATCTTTTTAAAAATTTGATCCGTCTTAAAACATATTTAAAAATATGTTTAACATTAAAGTTGTCAAATAATCCATTTGATCTATAATGTCTTAGAGGTTCTTTGAAAATCACTTATTTTCGTTTATTTTTAATTATTTTCTAAAATGTTTACAAAAGAAAATTATATGAGATAACATATAATAAGCTAGTATAAATTTGGAGGAGAGCCCCACCCTTATTTATGTCTTCACTAACGTGTGATTATTATGATGACTTTGAAAAGAAGAAAAGCAAAATTGTAGGTACTTGGCCTTTAATTTATAGTAATAGACTTAGCCTTAATTTTAGGTACATCCTAATGTTTAGGTTCTTTATTCAACATAGAAATGATAGGAATCAAAGTAAGAATTGGCTTTCATTATCAAAACGAAAAACCAAATTAATTAAATTGACCATTGCTATTCTTACACCAATAACTAATTCTTACACTAAATATTTACATCAAATATTATTCATTATATTTATACGATAAATAATATTTTTATTATTTAATAATAAAAAACTATTTATAAAAAAATTATTTTTATTTTTAAAATAATATTTATTACATAAATATAAAATTTGTTATTAACCAATTTTATTATTGCATTAACCATATAAATTTAGATTATTAACAATATCTTTTACTTATAATTCATTAATCAAATTTATTGGTGTACTTTGTTAATCAATAAAATACATAACATTACCCAAATTCTGTCATTAAAATATGAAAGATAATAACCAATTTTTACACTTATTAACCAAGTTCTGATATTAAATTATGAAATATATAAATAAAACAAATAAGATTGGTTAATAGAATTTAAAGAAAAATTATTATATTTCATATTTTAATGTCATAGTTTTATTAATATATGTAATTTATTGGTTAATGAAGTAGTAAACTAGGTTAATAAATTATAAGTAAAATATGTGGTTAATAATCTATATTTTTGTGGTTAATGCAATAATAAAATTGGTTAATAATATATTTTAGATCTGTGTTATAAAAATAATTTAAAAAATAAAAAAATATTTTTTATCCATATTATTATTTTATTTATAAAACAATAAAAATACTGTTTATCGTATAAATACAGTAAACAATGTTTGATGTAAGTATTAAATATAGAAATTGATGTAAAACCATCATTACTCAATTAAATTAGTCTGATATTATAATATATTATCTTATTTATATATGATTTTTTTATAATAGCAATGCTATTTTTACATTATCTTGTACACCTAATATTTATGATAAATATTATTTATTGTATTTATATGATAAACAATATCTTTTATAAATAAAAAAATAATATTAATAAAAAATATTTTATTTTTAAAATTATTTTTATAACACAAATATAAATTTTATCATTAATTAATTTTATTATTATATCAAAAACCAAAATATATATTATTAATCACATATTTTACATATAATTTATTAATCAAACTTTATACTTCATTAATCATTAAAATACTTAATATTAACCAAATTTTAAAATTAAAAAAATAAATATAATAACCAATTTATATCTTCTATAAACAAGATATTAAATTATGAAATATATGAAATATAGCAAATACAATTGATTAAATATTGATTATTTATTTCATATTTTAATGTCAAAACTTGGTTAATGTTATAACGTAGTTAATATAATAGTAAATTTGATTAATGAATTATAAGTAAAATATATGGTTAATAACATATATTTTTCTTGTTGATACAATAGTAAATTAGTTAATGTCAATAATTTATGTTGAAATATTAAAGTGTTAGTTTGGAAATGGGGTTGTGTGAGAGAGATTCCTTACTCCAACCCTTCCTTTCTAGATTGTTATTTAAATCCCTATAAAATTTAGAGGGGTGTTGGTGGAGAATTTTTTCCTCAATACTCCTAGTATTCTTTTTCTTTAATTAATCCCATTTGCTTAAAAAAAAAAAGTTAATGACAAATTTTAAATTTCTGTTATAAAAATAATTTTAAAAATAAAAATATTTTTCTATAAATATTATAATTTTATGTTAAAAAATATTTGGTGTAAATATTTATATACGTACTTACTACTCAAAACCCTAATAACTTAATATTGCCAATGATTGGTGTAAACTATTCACTAAACATAAGATAAGACTTCATAACAGTTAGCTACGAATATGCCAATTCAAGTGCGCAAGTAGAAATCCAAACAAGATTCTTTGCAACAAATAGACGTGGAATTTTAAGTGTAGCATATGTTCTTGTGATCACATAATCAAAACTTTATTCTTTTAATAAGTGCTTGCATTTGCAACCATGTCCGTAGAAAACAATTCCATTCTTTGTTCAAATAGAACATGAACCTGATTCTAATTGGTGCTCTTATATTCTGGCCCAAAACCCCAATATTATTGTGTAAACTAAAAATTCACCTTTAAATCATTCAATTAAATTTTATCTAATGTTCATATTAAATATTTATTTGTTAAAACTTGGAGTTATGCCAATGGAAAAATAAAACAGAATTTAATATTGAGATGTCTTGTTTTTGTTGTGCATCTCCTAGTTAAGGTGGAACTATTTTCATAGTATTCCCTTAATTGTCTCATCTAGCCTTTCTTAGGGAATATATGTGATTTGAGCCAAGTCCTAGGTCAATGAAACGGACTTTGGGTAAACCTTGGGGAAAGATAACACATGTCTTTTGAATATTATCTCCATCATTCAAGTTGTTGAGAGAGCTCGAAAACATTATGAGCAACATCAAACTTAAATATTCCAATATTACAAAAGGTAGAAACGCCTTATATTTACATAAAAATTTAAATATTTGATAAATATGTCACATATTTTATATATTCACCATTTTACTCGTTTATAGATTATTTAAAACTTAACCACTTATACTCACACCTGAACTCTGAATCCTACACAATAGCCCTAGATTACATATAGTATTTCGATCGAGTTCAGAAGAAAAATTGACTTGATAGATCTAAATATATATAATATTTCGAGCGAGACTGTGTTTAGAGAAAACATTAAATTGATAGATCTAAATATACAACTCGACAAAGTTAAATTAATTGATTATGGTTCTTCGATCTCATCCCGATCCTAAATGATAGAGGTTGATTAAATCAAAATCAATTGTGGTCTATTTTAAATGACACCATCAACTTGATAAATTAAATGAACTTAAAAAAAAGTCAATAAAAAATGCTATAAAATTGAGGCTTATGTGAAGAATAGCTTTAGTTCAACATATGAACTATATGGACCGTTTAATTTATTTCAAATTTCGTGTACGACTTAATTTCAACATTGATGGTTAGAAAATCAAAATGACTTTTTCCTTTTATTCTTGAAAGGATGGCGTAACCAAAATGAAAAGAGTGCATGTTATATTTTCTTGCAAATATGGATAATGATGATGAGTGTTTGCTTTACTTATATTCGATTTAACATGCAATAGACTTTCTACCTATGGGCACAAAGAATTTAATGCTACCTCAACCAAACTCCAATTCGGGCTTTGAGGGGGGCCTCAATATGAAAAAGAAGTGGAGGGGGATTCTCTTGGGCCACACGAAAACCCATCATCACATTTTTCAAACCAAAAGTTAGCAATAATATATTTTTATCATTAAACTTTTTTTAAAAAATTCGATATTCGGTCTTAAGACGGATTAATTCAGGGTAAAAAATCCAACATTCACTAATGTGAAACTCAATTGCAAGCATAGCAAAATTCTATGCCGACTAAATTTTAACCAATCTCTTAATTCAGAGTTTATAGTATCTAACAGAATTCATATAAAACACATAAGTTTTAATCGATCATTCAATCCAAAAAAATTATAGTATCTAACAAAATTCAAACACGAAACGTTAGTTTTAACTAATTAGTCGGTCTTGAGGATTTATAGTATTTAATAATATTTAAACATGAAATATAATTTTTAATCAACCGATCAATCCTCAGAATTTATGGTACTCACTCTGATCTTATTTATAAGAGAAAATTGATTTTTTAGATTCATTGAATAATCAATGTATCTGGTACATTATAAAATCTAGATACATTGATTATTCAATGAACCTAAAAAATAAATTTTCTCTTATAAATAGGATCAGAGGTAGTATCTAATAAAATTCGAACATAAGATATACTCTATCCGGTCATTATTATAAGTAAATTTTTTTTCTTCAGATTTATTCAATAACCGATGTATCTAGGGCTGACAATGAACCGAATCAACTCAAAAATATTTTAGAACTCGGTTCGACAATTAAATTGTTAAACTAAGTTCATAAACCAAATGAGCTGAATATGAGCGAAAAACTATGTTCGTTAACTAAATGAGTTGAACTTGAACTATAAATAGCTCGATTCGTTAGGTTCATGAGTCAACTTGATTATATATGAGAATGGTTATATTATTTTTAAGAGTAGATTTAAAGATTTACTGCAACTTTTAACACTATATTGTCCCTTATGTACTAGTTATGACAATAAAGCTGACAATTTGAAATTCTGGCATAGCAGATAGCAGATGTCCTAACACGTGTCAAGACATTATTCTCTACACAACTTTAACGAAGAACATAACAACAAACTGGTATTTAGAATATCAGTAACAACAGCAAGACAGATGTTTCGACATCTGTTACAACATGTTAATCAAAATTGAACTATAAATTACAGAATGATAAACAACACAGAATATAATAACCCAGTTCGGTGCAAATCACCAACATCTGGGGGCATACCAAGCCAGGAAGAAGAATCCATTATCAGTAGTATAGTTTTATGTAAACAGCCGCTGGTTTATAATAAACAACCGATGGTTTACCTATCACTACCTAATGAAAACTTTATCTAAGAACTCCATCCTAGATAAGTGAAACTCATCTCACTCCCTAAATCACAACCTGTGATTATCTAACAGTTATAGTCACAATAACTATGTCATCCTAATTGAAAGACACCTCTTTCGATACAAAGTTCAATCAAGCATTCTTAACTAACAAGTTAACTTGGATTTGCTTAAAAGCTTCATGCAAGAACAATACATGATCCATTACCTAAGGGTTTCTGAATCTGTACAAGTACCTATGTCTTCCACAATGTATCAAATCGATACAGAGGAATACTTACAAGAGAAACCTACGACTCTCAAACCCTAAACCCTACTTTACAAAATAGGATTCCTAAGTTTATGTCGTTCTCTCTCTCTTTTCTGGCCTAGGACTAGGTCTTCTTTTATAGCCTTCTGCTGCGATGGGCTTCAAATCTTCAGTTTATTTCTTCCTTGATCCATGTTCTGATTGCTCCTTAATTCTTGGAACTGATCTGTAAATATCCTGCTGTTAGTAACAGACACGATGTCCTAACACCGTGTTGGGACATCTTATCCAACATGTCTTCTTTTAGCAGAATTCTTCTTGTTGGACATCTTGTACAGTAACCTGTTTTACCAAAATTTGCTCAAATATTTAGAGCCTTCAATCTCCCGAAGTCATTTCAGCAGGTGGCTTACACTCTTCTCATGTATCCATTACCCGTTGTCCTGATGTACACGAGGAAGAAGATGCACACCACTCCACCTCAACCCTAGGACCAAAACTAGTTACCGGAGCAACCCAACACTAACCTGAATTATCCCATTAAGGACTTAATAGCTGATTTAGCATCCTCCCCTCATATTGGATGTCGAACTCGGCTAGTTCGAGAGACCACCTTAGCATCCTCCCTACCATGTTCGGTCGACTGAGGTGTTGTCTTATGGGTTACTCGGTCCTTACCACGACTGTGTGCGCCAAGAAGTAGTGCCTCAGCCTCCTGACCGCGGTTACGAGGGCCAGGGCAACTTTCTCGATCTGCTGAAACTTGATCTCGGGGCCTTGGAGGGCCTAACTGGTGAAGTAAATCGGCTTTTGCCCGTCGGGGGTTTCCCGGATAAGGACAGCGCTGACTACTTCGCTCGTGATGGCGAGGTACAGAAACAGGGTCTCTCCATTCTCTGGTCGGGAGAGAACCGGGGGTTGTGAAAGGACTTGTTTGAGGTGGAGGAGTGCTTGCTCGCATTCCCCGGTCCATTCGAACGTGGCTTTCTGTCATAGAAGCTTAAAAATGGGAGTGCGTACTGTGCGAATTTGGCGACAAAGCGGGAAAGCGCGACCAGCATCCCGTTCAGCGATTGTATCGACTTTTTTGAGTTTGGGGGCGGGATCTCGGAGAAAGCCCTGTGCTTGTCGGGGTTTGCCTCGATTCCTCGCTCTGTGAGGTAGAAGCCGGGGAATTTGCCCGCCCTAACGCCGAAGGTGCATTTGTCCGGGTTGAACCTCATCCTGCATTTCCTCGCAGTGTCGAAGACTTTCTTGAGATGGGCAGCGTGGTCGACTTCTTCTGCGGATTTAACGATCATGTTGTCCATGTAGACCTCGGGCATGTCGTTGATCTCTCCCCGGAAGACTTTGTTCATCATCCGTTGGTAGGTCGCGCCGGCGTTCTTCAGGCCGAAGGGCATTACGTTATAGTAGCAATTGCCCGACTCGGTCATGAAGGCGGTGTGCTGCTTATCGGTCTTAGCCATGGGGATTTGGTTATACCCCGAGTAGGCGTCCATGAAGGACAATAGCTTGAAACCTACAGAATTGTCGACCAGCTGGTCGATGTTAGGCAAAGGATAAGAATCTTTCGGGAATGCCCGGTTAAGGTTGTAACACCCCCAATTCCCATCGCGAATAAATAATACATAAATAAAATCAGAGTAACTAAAAATTTATTTTTCCGACAGAAACAAGGATGTCACATTTAAATAAACAAAACATCACCCCTGCTCATAAATTTGATACATAGCATAAAATAGGTTACCCTCAATTGGGAAACTTTTCCATATAAAGGTAATACCAAATATATTCAACAATTATATACATAAATAAAATAATCGTTTCCCCGACTCCCGTGCTACGTATCAGAGCAGACACCAAGACCTAAGCAAAGACGAAGATCTAACTATTCCACTTGCCTCTACGCCTCTAAAGCTGGCAATCTGCACTATGCCATAAAAAGCATATTCCAGCAGAAGGGTGAGAAAAACAACCATAATATAAATGCATATAATTATATATATATCAACATAAAAATACACATATCCTGTATTCTCGCCACAGTTATCACATGCCAACACATAAGGCATATACAGATTATATTCACATAATCACATATTCACACATCATGAATATGTTTATATACAAAACATATCATTCATAATTCAATGCATTTAACACAAATGCACAATCGTTCACAATTGCTATCACGAGCTCAATCACACAATGTCTCACACATAATCACCAAATCATGATTTTCCACATATAACCAATGCAATCATAATTCATGCAGATGCAAAGAGACTGACACAACGACTTTTTATGCAAATGCATATGCGGTACCGACTCATCACCCGAGCTCAATTGAAGAACTCAATGGAAATATCCTCCCTGTCGGGCCTACGATATTTCCCCATCGCTCATACCATCATGGCATCCGATATTTCTGGATTGTTCACGCAAACACAATCCGATTGCTCAAACCCCACAAGGGCACACAATCATTTTGAAGATTCCCACGGAATCAAGTGTAACTCATCGCAACGATTACACCCATTGACTACGCAATGTTCAGAGGATCCTCAAATGATCATTTGTGTAATCAATCACTCACACCCAACATGGACGTGATATTACACCCGATTCTCCACGAATCGCGACACATGAATGCATGTCATGATGTTTCTCATACAAAATGACCACATACACTCATGCAATGCACACATTTTTCACAATATAGTCATGCATACACCATTAAATACACACATTGCAATTTCGTGCCTTTCGGCCATAATTCATCACCACAACATGTCATCACATGCATTATCATCACACAACATCATACAAGTCATACGACATCCATATCCACAGCACATTGCATAATACACTTCATCATATTCATGCATTGAAAACAATTCAAACAATGCATTTTACCACACAACAACATCATTAATCACGCATCGAAGTCTAATCCAAAACAATGCACATACTTGCCATAAGGCCACAACCCATCATCACAACATTTTATCATGTATATTCACATCATATAACGGCACACAAGCTACACGTTACATACCAAAAGCATATAGCATGATAACACATCAATCGCACACAATTAACGCGATAAAAACCCGACAACCCGACTATTTTTCCAAAAACACGAATTAATTAATTCATCTTTTACTCTCCAAACCATTTTTAATAGAAAGAGCTTTTCATTAGCTTTCCAACGCTTCAAACGGGGGTCAAAACGGACTTACGGTTCAAAAGTTATGAAGAAAACAAAATCGGACATTTTTGAAAATTTTCATCACTTGCGAGTCTGCTCAGGTCGAGTCCATAGGTCGACGCAAACATGCTTTAGGTCGACGCATACTGCGCAGAATTGGATAAAATCTCAGTTTTCGATCGTTAAATGACTTCCGGACCTCCGATTTCGATTCTGTAAAAAGCTGCGATCTCAGAATTCAACATACTACAATATTTTCACTATTAAAAAGCCATCTAACACATTTTCCATTTTTGAAATATTTTAAAACATAGTTTTATCAATTAATCCCAACTCCAAACTCGCTCAAAACCACTCGAAAACACACCAATAACCATTCCCGATTAATTCCTATCCTTACCCGATTAAATATCAACCTATACCAATGTTACCAGACATATCCAAACACTTTTACTCAATCACAACATATTTTGCACAAAAACCTTAACATATATCAAAAACTCAAAAGTTACGAATTCGACTCGATTCAATCAAACGATTACACTAAATCACGACCCAACATCACACGACTCTACTACGCGATTTATTCCGACTTTCGTCCGTAAAAACATCGATTCTAATCGTTTATCTCATTTCGACCTATATTTGGAAAACCAACAATATTTCCACACAAACATACATAATCATACACAAATATAGTATAATCGAGTTTCGCACCCTTACCCGGTTAATTCACGTTTGAAAAGTCGGTTAAATCGGCTCCTAAATCCCCAAGTTTTCCCTCTTTTTCTTCTTCTCTTTCTCTTCTCTTCTTTTCTTCTCCTCTTTCTCTCTATTTTTTCTGTTTTTCTTTCTTTTCTCCCTTTCTCACCTCTCACTTTCTATTTTTATAAAACTCAAAATATCTAACCACCCAAAAAGACCAAAATACCCCTACACTCAAATTTCTCGCAAACGTTCCCAAAACGCGATAAAACATCACAACATTGAAAAATAACATATTTCCAAATAAAAGTCAGAAATAAAATAATATAATAATAGAATAATAATAAAATAATCAAAAACGACTCAATTAAATAAAAATACTAAAACTGGGGCGTTACAACTCTCCCCCACTTGGAAATTTTCGTCCTCGAAAATATAACCAATCCCAACAACTCCAAACATGGCCCTCGCATCCAACCAATCAAACATTAAACCAATCAAAAGCACACCACGAATAACACAAACTGACAAACCACCTTGCTAACCGCAACTACAACAACGACACGACAACGATGGCAACTACAACGACAAGATGCAAAGCCCATACAATGCACTTGACGACCAACTCACAACTCAAAGAATACCTAAGTTACGAACACACAGGTTCACTCTTGAACCGAAACACAACAAGATCGTTACCATCACCACAGGTAACACTCCCCTAATTCACCACAAAGAATTAGCCACACGCACTCGAACCATCACGATTGAAATGAGGCACAACACAAACAAGAACATAAAGTTCCACGACACCACAAGGTTCCAACAACATCAACAAAACCAGAATACCAACATCCTTGTCACACAACCATACAACAACAATGCTACGATTCACCAATCGAACATACAACCAAACATCCATCTACATAGTAGCCCATGAATAATATTTAAAGCTTTCACTTAACACTTCCATCCTGAAACGTCCAATAGTCTCACCATTCCTACCTGTTCCCAATGTTCAACCTATGAACTCTTATAAGTCCCACACACAAATACGAATTGTGCCACATCACGCTTCCGCTGCGCACTCTGATTACTCGAAACCATCAAGTCTGCCAATCTCACGTCCAAAGTTTAACTCTTTCTCACCTCTACCAAAAATCACTGTGCACTTTAATATACCTATCCTCACACCCTCCTGTGTTATCTCGTACTCTGTTCCTTCAAACCAAACAAGTACTCCATATCCTTGTGATTACTAAACACTTCGAATCTAGAACCATAAAAATAATACCTCCAAATACTCCAACACAATACAACCGCAACCAATTCCAAATCCAGAATAGTATAGATCCTTTTATAAATCCTCAATTATCGTAAAGCATAAACCATGACTTTACCCTCTTGCATTAACACACTAACTAAACTCACCAAAGACGCATCCCAATACCTCACAAACAGTTTATTAGGATCCCACAGAATCAAAACTGAAGCCGTAGACAACTTCTACTTCAGCTCTCTGAACTTTCCTTTCAACGAACATCCAAAACAAACGACTCACCCTTTGCAAGTCAACTGAGATAACAGAACTACGAACTTAGCAAAGTCTTCCATAACCTGCAGTAACAACCAACTGAGCCCAAAAGTTTCTAATCTCCTTAACCAACTTCAGAGTCTCTCAATGTAGCACTGCATCTACTTCCGATGGATCCATAATCATACTCTCATCTGAAATAACGTATCCAAGAAAACTAACCTTTTCAACCAAGATTCTCACTTGAATAACTTAGCATAAAACTTCGTCTCTTTCCAACACTTGTAATCCAAATCTCAAACACTTTATCTGTTCTTCCTCTGAGTTTACAACAGATCCAAATATCCTCAATTAAACCATAACTCACACAATTCACTATCCTTATCAAATATTCCAAACAATTGTAATTTCAATCAAACTCAACGAAACCATACCAATCATCTATTCCCGAAAGTGGACACTTATTCTCAATCGTTACCTTATTCAACTGTCAATAATCCATACACAAGTCCTTCTCTTAACCGTCCAAATTCCATAAATCCCAACATGTAGCAACAACCAACCAAAAAGAACTCTTAAATATTACATCCATACCTAAAGGTTCTCTCAAAATTTCCATTAATGCTCTACAATTCCAAAGACTCCAAACCTCGCCAGAACTCTAAGTTTTGCTTTCCATAGTCTCGATACCTTCATACCCATCATGCTTGTTATTCCATTCAATCATTAGTTCCTTGTATTACTATCAATACTGGAGCTCTCTAAGACGACACACTTGGTCTCACAAATCCCTTTTCCAGTAAATCTTCCAACCATTCTTTCCATCTGAGTTTCACTTCCTAAAAGTTCTTCTACTTACTTAGCAGATCCAAACCTCAAATCCTTACCTTCGTCCAATTTGAGTTCACACTCTCCTCTCCGAGAACAACCATTAACGATGCCCAATCACTCTCTCTCAATAACTTCCCAACTGTACCAATATACCAAAGCCTCTAATCCGTCTCATCTTCCAGTATAAGAATCTTCATCAACTCATCAAAACAATCTGTACTAATTTCCTTAATTCCAAACAATTCATTGCACACACTATCAAAGCTGGAAAGACACACTTATTCCATCCAACATAATTTCCGTCTACTATCAACAAGAGATTAAGGGTGATCAGTTCCTCAATTTGCCAATAGACAGCCGACAATCATGATGGGGCATAAACCGTCTTTACCAAACTATAATAGCATTTCTTGCATCTCATGCACAAAACTACCTAAGGCACAAATCCTTAGTTGACATAAACCTTACCTCCGCATTCCCTCCGGAACCGGGAACCACACTGTCCAAAGAGCACTTACAATCTTGCAATTCACAGCACACTGAGCCAACGCCCCACACCTGAAGCAACTTGGAGAAGTACCAGCTTCTCCCCCACTTATCTCATTCCAACACCTGAAGACAAAGGATTAGAAAACTAGAAAGTACCGACAGTGCTCCACACACATATCACGTACTAAGGTACAAACAACACCGACAGTATTCAACTGTCACACCAACAGACTCAACAACTTGGCCGGACGGACCGACCTGCTCTGATACCACTAATGTAACACCCCTAATTCCCATCGCGAATAAATAATACATAAATAAAATCAGAGTAACTAAAAATTTATTTTTCCGACAGAAACAAGGATGTCACATTTAAATAAACAAAACATCATCCCTGCTCATAAATTTGATACATAGCATAAAATAGGTTACCCTCAATTGGGAAACTTTTCCATATAAAGGTAATACCAAATATATTCAACAATTATATACATAAATAAAATAATCGTTTCCCCGACTCCCGTGCTACGTATCAGAGCAGACACCAAGACCTAAGCAAATACGAAGATCTAACTCTTCCACTTGCCTCTACGCCTCTAAAGCTGGCAATCTGCACTATGCCACAAAAAGCATATTCTAGCAGAAGGGTGAGAAAAACAACCATAATATAAATGCATATAATTATATATATATATCAACATAAAAATACACATATCCTGTATTCTCGCCACAGTTATCACATGCCAACACATAAGGCATATACAGATTATATTCACATAATCACATATTCACACATCATGAATATGTTTATATACAAAATATATCATTCATAATTCAATGCATTTAACACAAATGCACAACCGTTCACAATTGCTATCACGAGCTCAATCACACAATGTCTCACACATAATCACCAAATCATGATTTTCCACATATAACCAATGCAATCATAATTCATGCAGATGCAAAGAGACTGACACAATGACTCTCAATGTAAATGCATATGCGGTACCGACTCATCACCCGAGCTCAATTGAAGAACTCAATGGAAATATCCTCCCTGCCGGGCCTACGATATTTCCCCATCGCTCATACCATCATGGCATCCGATGTTTCTGGATTGTTCACGCAGACACAATCCGATTGCTCAAACCCCACAAGGGCACACAATCATTTTGAAGATTCCCACGGAATCAAGTGTAACTCATCGCAACGATTACACCCATTGACTACGCAATGTTCAGAGGATCCTCAAATGATCATTTGTGTAATCAATCACTCACACCCAACAGGGACGTGATATTACACCCGATTCTCCACGAATCGCGACACATGAATGCATGTCATGATGTTTCTCATACAAAATTACCACATACACTCATGCAATGCACACATTTTTCACAATATAGTCATGCATATACCATTAAATACACACATTGCAATTTCTTGCCTTTCGGCCATAATTCATCACCACAACATGTCATCACATGCATTATCATCACACAACAGCATACAAGTCATACGACATTCATATCCACAGCACATTGCATAATACACTTCATCATATTCATGCATTGAAAACAATTCAAACAATGCATTTTACCAAACAACAACATCATTAATCACGCATCGAAGTCTAATCCAAAACAATGCACATACTTGCCATAAGGCCACAACCCATCATCACAACATTTCATCATGTATATTCACATCATATAACGGCACATAAGCTACACGTTACATACCAAAAGCATATAGCATGATAACACATCAATCGCACACAATTAACGCGATAAAAACCCGACAACCCGACTATTTTTCCAAAAACACGAATTAATTAATTCATCTTTTACTCTCCAAACCATTTTTAATAGAAAGAGCTTTTCATTAGCTTTCCAACGCTTCAAACGGGGGTCAAAACGGACTTACGGTTCAAAAGTTATGAAGAAAACAAAATCGGACATTTTTGAAAATTTTCATCACTTGCGAGTCTGCTCAGGTCGAGTCCATAGGTCGACGCAAACATGCTTTAGGTCGACGCATACTGCGCAGAATTGGATAAAATCTCAATTTTCGATCGTTAAATGACTTCCGGACCTCCGATTTCGATTCTGTAAAAAGCTGCGATCTCAGAATTCAACATACTACAATATTTTCACTATTAAAAAGCCATCTAACACATTTTCCATTTTTGAAATATTTTAAAACATAGTTTTATCAATTAATCCCAACTCCAAACTCGCTCAAAACCACTCGAAAACACACCAATAACCATTCCCGATTAATTCCTATCCTTACCCGATTAAATATCAACCTATACCAATGTTACCAGACATATCCAAACACTTTTACTCAATCACAACATATTTTGCACAAAAACCTTAACATATATCAAAAACTCAAAAGTTACGAATTCGACTCGATTCAATCAAACGATTACACTAAATCACGACCCAACATCACACGACTCTACTACGCGATTTATTCCGACTTTCGTCCGTAAAAACATCGATTTCTAATCGTTTATCTCATTTCGACCTATATTTGGACAACCAACAATATTTCCACACAAACATACATAATCATACACAAATATAGTATAATCGAGTTTCGCACCCTTACCCGGTTAATTCGCGTTTGAAAAGTCGGTTGAATCGGCTCCTAAATCCCCAAGTTTTCCCTCTTTTTCTTCTTCTCTTTCTCTTCTCTTCTTTTCTTCTCCTCTTTCTCTCTATTTTTTCTGTTTTTCTTTCTTTTCTCCCTTTCTCACCTCTCACTTTCTATTTTTATAAAACTCAAAATATCTAACCACCTAAAAAGACCAAAATACCCCTACACTCAAATTTCTCGCAAACGTTCCCAAAACGCGATAAAACATCACAACATTGAAAAATAACATATTTCCAAATAAAAGTCGGAAATAAAATAATATAATAATAGAATAATAATAAAATAATCAAAAACGACTCAATTAAATAAAAATACTAAAACTGGGGCGTTACGAAAGTCGGTATAGTCAACACACATCCTCCATTTTCCATTATTCTTTTTTACAAGTACAACGTTGGACAGGCAGGTTGTGTACCTGGCCTCCGAAATGAAATTTTCCTCTAAGAGGTCTTTTATAGCTTTTTCAGCAGCCTCCGCTTTTTCAGGGGACTGCTTACGCCTACGTTGTACTATGGCCCTAGCTGCCGGATCTACGGTGAACTGATGGCAGGCCACCTCTGGGTCGAGGCCAGGCATCTCGGATGTGCTCCACGCGAACAGATCAGCGTTCTCCCTGAGACATGCCTTCAACAGCTTCTTCGCCAGGTCTGGGAGTCTAGTGCCAATCTTCACGCTCCGGTCTGGATCGTCTCCGAGGGCGACGAGGTCGAAGTCTGCGTCTGGGATGGGGCGCGTTGGGTGGAGAGGCTGCCCGTTGGCCTTAGTTGCTAGGTTGTTGTCCGCTGCTCTGCCTTCTTCCTGCTCGCCGGGGAACTGACTGTCGAGGTCGACCGCGTTGATGCGCGGAAGCGGCTTCTGCACTGCGTCCGAGACTGACTTCTCCCCGGCCTTGGGTTTGGTGTTGATGGAGCTCAGGCCCTTGGTTGCAGCGTCGAAGCACCTCCTAGCAGCTTCAAAGTCCCCGTGCATAGTGACGACCCGGCCTCTGGCCGTGTAATACTTCATCTTCAGATGAACTGTAGATGGTACTGACGTGAGTTTAGCCAGAGTGGTCCTCCCCAGGATGTAATTGTAGAGGGACGGGTATTCGACCACCAAGAAGCGGGTCTTGACCTGTCGGACAATGTCCTCGTTCTCGAAAGTCACCATCAGTTCAACATAGCCCCACGGTATGGTGGTGGTGTCGTTGAACCCTTGCAAATCCGAGCCCACGTACGGGGTCAGGTGCTTCTCGTCGAGCTGGAGGGTCTCGAAGAGGTGGGCGTACATGATATCCACCGAACTCCCTTGATCGACCAGGATTCTGCGGACGTTAAAATTTACCATCTGCGCCCGGATCAAGAGGGGGATGGTGGCGTTGGGCGCTCCGCCTGGCAGCTCCTCGAGGTAAAAGGTGATGGGGTTTGATCTCCCTTGCACCTTCTCGAAAGTGGTGGTCTTCGCCGAGGTCGCGGATTCCATCTCGTCAAATTTCTGCTTGATCGACCCGACAGAGACCTTCTCGAAGCCTCCGCCAGATATGACCATCGCCGTGGGAAAGTTCTCCCACGTGCTGCGGGAAGTGACGGGGTCTTCAAGGGGGAAGCTCGCCCACATGCTGCAAACTGCCTCGGGGTCCTCGATTCCCTCGGGGACGTAAAAGTCCTTGGGTCGAGTGACGCTGAGGGAAATTTGCAGTCGGTTTTCCCCGGAGGAGGTGTCGTCTCCTCGACGCTTTGTGTGTCTCGGGCATCTGGGTGAGAAGCGTCATTCCTCTTGGTATACTGCTTGAGGTGCCCTTCCTTGATGAGGATCTCAATTGCATCCTTAAGGTGGATGCAATCTTCGGTGACATGTCCATGGCTCCGATGGAACCTGCAGTATTTGGACCTATCCGTGTTTGATTTGGGAGGTGTCAGCTTCGGAAAGCGGACACCCCCTTTGTGAAATTCTGATTTGGCGCACTCGTTGAGAATTCGCTCGCGGGGAGCGTTGAGTAGAGTGTATTCTCTGAACCGGCCAGATGGGCCTCTCGGCTCGCGAGAGTCCCTGGGACAGCCTTCACGTCTTCTCCCTCCCCGCGCCGGGGGGCAGTAGAGTCTTCATCTATAGGGTCGCGAGAGCCCTCTTGGTGTCGCGAGTCTTGGGCAACGTGGGCGGCCTCCGAGTCCTCGAACTGGATATACGAGTGTGCCCAGTGGAAGAGGTCCTCCAAGTTGTGAGGTCTATGGATGCCCACAGACTTGGAGAACTCGGTCCCATGACGCAGTCCCAGCTTGATCAGGAACTTTTTCATGTCGTCGGTAGCAGGTATCTCGACAGCTTCGCGGTTGAATCTCTCGATGTAGTCTCTGAGAGATTCGTTCCTCCCTTGGAGGATTCTTTCCAAAGAGGCCAACGTCTTCAGATGGCGGCGAGACGCAGTAAAATGCTTGGAGAAACATCCATTCAGTTGCTTCCAGGACGTGATGGATTCTAGAGCGAGGCTTTTGTACCAAGTCATGACACCTTTCCTGAGGGTAGTCGGGAAGAGCCTGTATTTAATAGCTCCCCGGGCATTCCTATAGTCGAGCATAGCCTCGAAGCTCTCGACATGATCGTCGGGGTCGACGGTACCGTCGTAGGTCCTCAAGGGGGAGGCTTTTCCATCCCTACAGGTATAGGGGTGTCCATAATCTCCCTGGACAGAAGGGTCCTCTGGTCGTCTTCATCACTTCTGACTGGTGATCGTGATGTGGAGCGGTGGCCTCGACCAGGTCCATGTCGTCGTGGAGAGTTCCTCAGACGGTTCTTCGGCTTTTCGCCGTCAGCTTTGCTCCTCTTCTTGGTTGGGGAGTGTCGCGGCTCCGTCTGAGGAGGGGAGCGGGGGCGCTTTTGGGCGACCACAGGTTGCGTTCGTTCCAAGCGCGATTGGCGGCCCGCGGGTTATGGGGAAGCGCTGCGAGAGTTCGCCGGAGGTGTCCTTCGCGGGGAAAGAGAACGATTGGGAGATGGCGGTCGACGATGTCTTCGCGGGGAAGAGCGTCGTGGTCGCCCCCTCTCGAGTGCTTCGATCTTCGCGTTCTGCTGGGCGATCAATTGGTTGATCTGGTTGATCAAAGTGAATAGGGCCACCATGCCCGGATCAGCGTCTGGTGGCGCGACGATCGGCTGGTAGACAACCGGAGGGTTGTCTTGTTGGGCGGCGTCGTACGCCGCATCGTCAGAGAAAAGGGAGGCAATCTGCCCGTCCCTTATGTCGCATTCTTCGACGTGGACTGCCGCATTGTCCTCGCGGTGGTCTCCGTTGTCGTACTGCACAAAGGCGGTGTCCGGAGTCTTGTTCTCAGGCTGGGAGCTGGCCATGGTTGTCAGAAAAAGTAGAGATTGCTTTGGTTTTACGACGGGGAAAACGGGGAAGTAAGAGGTACCATAGACGGTGACACTGATCTTATCTGATCAGAAAGGAACCAGTGCCCAGCAACGTCGTGAGATCAGCAACTCCGGTGATGGTGAAACGGCCGGGGGGTACCTGCAAGGTACTCCGATGCCAAAGTCAGAAAAAGGGAGTAAGCACGTACAGAAAAGCAGGTATGAGAGTTAGAATAGTGTGTAACCTGACCCTCTCAAGCGATAGGGTATTTATAGGTTGCCCCCAGCGCGAGGCCAACGGTCTCCTGCACTGGGCTGGATTTCAAGGCCCAAACCAGGTGACTGTCGGGGCTTACGTGGCGTAAGGAAGGCCAGCACGTGGTCTTCGCCCTGGAGTAACGGTCCCTAGATATCCGGAAGAAGGGCATACTGATTCTTTCGAAGGTGGGATGTTACATGGTGACGTGTCCTCGCGAGGAGGAGTACGTGGAGATCGTGGGGAAATGAGTGACCTCTCCTCGACGTATGCAATCTCTGCCCGACATCGCATGTGCTCGGCACTGGGTAGACTTGGGTCTTATTGGTCCGCACCAGTATTGGGCTGGGCCTGCTCAACGGAAGGGTAGGCGCCGGCCCAGTCCAGAACAATATATATTTTTTTTAAATATTAATTTAAAATGTCAAGTATATAAAAATAAAATAGACTTAAAAATGGCTTTTAAATATGTGAAGTAAGTGAGTCGAACCTAACGAGATGAACTGAATAATTCGTGAACTTTTAACAATTCGAGTTTGCGATTAAAAAATAATTCGTGACGAATTCAAATCGAGATTTGAGCTGAACCAAATCTTAATGAATCGAACCGAGTTAAGGCGAGTGCGACTCAATTCGACTCATTTTTAACCATAGATATATCTGATTTACACATAGATGAGATACAATAGTTAATTACTAAATATTAAAAAAAAATTATAAAAAAATAACTTTTAAGTAGCCGATCTAAAGACTTATATCACATCATTAATTAATTAATCGACAAAGTAAAAACTAACGTTAGTAATAATAGAAGCAAAAGTTAACAACCATAAGCTTTTCTTATTTTACAATAAAATATCTATGACCATTAGACAAATGGAGCAAAAGAGAAGTTAAACATTAAAAAAATGATGAAAATAATAATTAATTTGTAGTAATTGTCGTGACGGCCTTTGGTTGTAGAAGGAAGAACGAAAAACAAGATTATCCAAAAGTTAGAAAAGTAAAAGACTTTCAACTATCTACGCATCACAATTAGTCATCTACATGGACACACTTATCTTTTCACACGTTCTCAAACATCGACATTCTCTTCTAAAACTACAACCAAAAAGCATTCATAATAATAGGAAAACGACCCTTTAATAATAATAATAATAACAATAATTCCCTTCTAGAATCAAAGTTGTTCAATGTTTGTTAGAGTAGATTTGAGCTTTCGAAATAATAAAAAGAGGGTAATTTATAATATTAACACCCTGACGCTCAAATTTATATACAAATAAAAATTAATATTTATTAAATAAATTTAAATATTTAAAAAATAACGTGTTTTTTTTAATTAGGAGAAACGGTTAACAAAATAACCATGAAATAAAAAGTAAATTTGAGTCAACCGTCAGATATTAGGTCATCAACAAAATTTTTGCGGACAAAATAATATGTTTTTGTATTATGTGCATTCTATTGTTTTAACTATTTTATGGGACTTTTTGAAATGTAGAGAACAATAATAAATATAATTGTCATTTTCACTATTTAAACACAAAATAAGTGAAAATGATTACAAATAGAAACTCATCACATTTTTTGTGACCTGTGAAAAGCATTTTCCAACCTAGTCAATCACGTGTTAGAAACATTTCTCAAAAGATAATAAATTTCCCCCAAAGGACTACTACTAATTAACCACCAATCTTCTTAATAATTAACCCTCTAAATTTTCAAATAAAAACTTTGCATACGTTGATGAGAAACCTAACATATATGATAATTAAAACAATATTAATTCAAGGTAAAGCCCAACCATGTGATGAAGCAGAAAATGTAGGGTTAGATAAAAACTATAGATTTAATTATTATGTGCTATATACATGAGAGTGATGTTTAATAATGTTAGGCATTGTATAGTGACACAGATAGACCACTAATTTACTTGTCGGTCTACAGTTTTAGAAAACATTGCTATAACTCATTTATTTTTTATAAAGATATTGGAATGTTTATCAAAATTAGAAAAGAATTATATGAAAAAAATTGGAACATTAATAGAAAAAAAAAGAGTGGTGGTGTAATTGTGTGAGTAACACTTTCACCTACCATTTCATAAAGATGTAATTAAGTTAAATTTAGACGCAACTATTTTCTTGTCTATAATCTTGTTCATTCTTGGCTAAACTTAAATTGAATCCTTAGATTTTGGTGCTTCTTTTTATGAAGTGATGTGGAGAAAGCAATTTTTGTGGGATACTAAAAGTTGTTTTAGTTGGTATCTTCTTTTAACTTGAATGTTTAATGGTGTATGGTTAGTTGCGTTAATTAATTCAGAAGAATCCTAATAGATGTACACTTCTTTTGCTTGGAGAATTTAAAATTTATATGGAAATTTGCACCATGAGAGTTAGCCACTTTTTTCCTTTCAAAAGTTACATACAAAAAGTAAGTTACAAATTGGTAGTATTTATACTTTTCAAAATCTAGTTTATATGAGGTGGGTGATTTTAGGATTTTGAATCGAATCTAATTTAATTTTATAAAACTGATATTAAATATGAAGTATTGGAGTTATGATTTGACCTAATTTAACTTTATAAAATTGCCTTGTAAGTTAAAAGATGTTACTATGGTATAAAATGTTTTAAATTTTTTTTAATTGATGTGAGATTTAAGATCTTCTCAATATGGTGTATGAAAATAAATGATGAGTTTAGTACGTGATATAAATGGTGGAAGATTAATGGTCAATTGATACACGATATCACGTTGCGTCTAACACTCTATTGGATCGAGTGCATAAATATGAATGGTGAGTGACCTATAGTCCGGTTAATAGTCTGATCAATAGGTTCTAATACCACATGACTTGACAAGTAGGCACCACACGTACATAGATAAATAATTGAACCTAAAACTCAACCTAAACGGGTTTGACATCCTCGCCCTGTATCATTTTGCACTTGAATCATTTTTAAATGCAAACTCATAATATATCTCGACCTTTAACAAACACTAAAAATAACAAATTAAAACAATCTTATAAAATTCAAAGATATATTTTAAATAATGAAATACAAACTAAATATCAAGGCATTAAATTATTTTTTTAATTATCAAAATAAAAAATTGCAAATTATCAATAAGGCTGACTTAAGAACCTTTCAAGGTTGGTATTAATGTCTAATTATCCATCTCATACTCATATTTTAATATTAGAGAAAATCTAAAGTCAAACCCAAACCTAATTAAAATAGAATTTCTCCGTCAAACACGAGAACTAATACTCACAAATGTGGATATTGTTATAACGACTAAATATCATATTATAATTAGAATTTAACTTAAGTCATCTTTATAAAATGAATTTATAAGTAAATGACTTTATTATATTTTTTCAAATTTTATGCACATTTCATTATGTATAAGTTCATTTTCAAATAGTTTCTCCTTAAATATGCATCAGTTCATTTTTATAAACTTTGCACATTTCATTATTTTTAACTCGCTTTTTTTCTTTCTCTTTCTATAAGTGATTGGTGTTAAGATTGTAATTCCTTGTGTCAAAACAAGTTGTTTGACAGAAATAAGATAGTGTCGAAATAATCTAGTGTGTATGAGTTGTGTAGTTGTAAAAGTGTCAAAGGAGTTAGTCTCGACATGAATTTTGTCTTAAACTTAATTTTGTAGTGCTAGCAGAATTAGGTATTTTGGGTTTTGTATTTTTGAGCATTGCTTAGGGAGCAAACAAACCCAAAATCTATAAATAGGGAGCAACCCCTATTATTGTAAACACTTGAATTTTGCAGTTGCAAAGAATAATATTCAGTTTTGAATAGTATAGAGAAACTCTGCAGAAATTATCTTCTTCCATATTTGGTTCAAACTCTAATTCCCCTTTCTTTCCAATTCAATTTTGTTTCTTTTTCATTAACAGTTGGTGTGCATAATCATTCTTGCAATCAAGGTGTGATTGATTCACTCGAATGAAGAGTGAAGAATAAGAGAGAAATTCGATCGGTTGATTGAATCTTGTTCATCAAAATTGGTTCGGAATTCTCCAAGATTGGGTTAATTCTAACATATGGTATCTAGAGCAACAATTGTGATTCTTGGAAGCAAAACCCGATGGCAATGAATCATCTAAACAGACATTTTCGGCGAGTCTTCCGATTCTCAAGAATAATAATTATGAGAATTGTTGGAAGCAGATGAAGGTTGTTTTCTGTTATCAAGATCTTTGGGATCTTATGAAGTAAAGAGTAACACCGCTTGCAGAAAACGTAACGAATAAAGAAAAGGTTGCACACAAATAATTGAAGAAGAAAGATTTTAAAGCTCTCTTTATAATTCATCAATGTGTTTATCTATATAATTTTGAAAAGCTTAGTGATGTAGAATCAGCGAAAGAAACTTGGGAAATTCTGGAGAAATCGTTTAGAGGCGTATAAAAGGTGAAACAAGTGAGGTTATAAACTTACAAAAGAACGCATGAATTGTTTCAGATGAAGGACAATGAAATCATAACTAATTTCTTCACTAAGGTTATGAAACTGGTGAATCAAATCAAGGTATGTGGATAAGCGTTGACATCAAAATCAGTTGTCGCAAAGATCTTGAGGTCATTGGCTCCGAAGTTCGACCACATGGTAGTAGCCATAGAAGAGTTGAAAGACTTGTCAACAATGACAAAGGAATAGCTTCAAGGGACGCTTGAATCTCATGAACAAAGAATGGAAGAAAGAGTTGTAGGAAAGTCGAAGAGTGATGTGGTTTTGCAGGCGCAATAAGCAAAAGAAAAGAAAGGCAAAGGAAGTTGGAATGGCAACGAAGGCAAAGGAGGATACAACAATTCGATTGGTCGAAATTAGCAAGAAGGAAACTGGTCGAATCAGAGAAAACCCTGGAACCAAGGCAACCAAAGAGGTGGTGCTGTAGGTAGAGGAAAAGGTAGTGGCTGAAAACTTGACAAACATCACATTCAATATTATAATTGTCAGAAGTATGATCAATATTCTAGTGATTGTCCTGAAAAGTAGAAGAATCAAGAAACTGATGCAAAACTGGTGAAACATGAAAAAGAAGAGATGTTGTTGATGGTACAACGAGAGATGAAGATAGATTCAAGGACCAATGGTACTTGGGCTTAGGATGTTCATCACAGATGTTTGGAAGGAAAGATTGGTTTGTCAACATAAAGCTCTCAATGAAAAACATGGTGAAATTTTCAAATGACAATACTCTAGCAGCTGAAGGTACTGGTGATGTTCTGATTATGAGGAAAGATGACAAAAGGTTTGTAATTTCTAATGTGTTGTACATATCAGGCATGAAGAGAAATTTTTTCAATATAGAGGAGTTGGTTGAAAAGAATTACAAAGTGTCAATTGAAGACAAGATGATGAGAGATCTCGACTCATATGGTAGGTTAATCTTGAAGGCACCAATGTATCATAATAGAACCTTCAAGATTGAGCTTAATGTGATGGAGCATAAGTGCCTTGCAACTGCAACCAACATAGATGAATGGATATGGCATTATAGACTTGGCCATCTCAATTTCAAAGACATCAGAGATTTGAAGAGAAGAAATATGGTTTCAGGATTACCAGAAATCGACATTCCAAGTGAAGTGTGTGAAGAATGTGTTCAGGTGAAACAACACAGGAATTGCTTCAACAAGGATACAAGAAGCAAGTCGAAGGCAATTATTAAAGTCATATACTCTGATGTATGTGGTCCTATCCAGGTGGATTCGGTTGGAGGTAATAAATACTTTGTCACATTCATATATGATTTTAGTAGAAAATTGTGGACTTACCTGATCAAGAAGAAAAGTAAAGTGATCAAGATATTTACTAAGTTTAAATCTATTGTTGAAAGACAAAATGGTCGAAAGCTAAAGATTCTAAGGACTGATGGTGGTGGAGAGTACGTGTCGAAAGATTTCGATGCATTATATGAGAAAGAAGAGATTGTGCATGAGGTGGTGCCACCCCACACTCCACATCAAAATGGAACTTCAGAAAGGAAGAATAGAACTATCATGAATATCGTGAGAAGTATGTTGAGAGACAAACATCTACCCAACGCATTATGGGGAGAAGTTGTGTCGACTGCAACATACATCTTGAATTGATGTCTGACGAAGAAGTTAGAAGGAATCACACCAGAAGAATGTTGGTCTGGTGTCAAGCCTAGCCTATGTCATCTGAAGGTGTTTGGATCTATAGCACATAGACATGTGCCAGATCAGTTGAGAAGAAAACTTGATGACAATTCGAGTCAAATGATCTTGATAGGATATCATTCGACTGGAGGATACAAATTATTCGATCCAGTGAACAACCAAGTTGTGATCAATAGGGACGTGATCATATATAAGCTTAAGGAATGGGATTGGACTGAGAATGTTAAGAAGGATTCAGCGAGAATCTTACGTGAAGAACCAACCAGTGAATACGAAAGAGAAGTTTGACAAGAAGAAGTCAGAGGTGAAGTAGTCTCGAGCAGACCTCAATGGACAAGACGCATGCTTGCAAGGTTGCAAGAACGTGTGATTACATCAGATGGTGTGGTCAATGAAGAAAGTGAGTTGGTACACTATGCTTTCTACGTAGATGTCGAACCATTCAATGCAGCTGAGGCATTGAAAGATTCGAAGTGGGTGAAAGCAATGAATGAGGAAATAAAGTCCATCGAAGTTAATAACACCTGGGCACTTGTCGAATTGCCTCAAGGCAAGAAGGCAATCGATGTGAAGTGGGTATACAAGGTGAAGTTGAATCCCAAAGGAGAAGTAACTCGACACAAGTCAAGACTTGTAGCAAAAGGATTTCTTCAGAAAGAATGAATTGATTTCGATGAAGTCTTTGCACCAGTTGCTAGAATCAAAACAATAAGGTTGGTTGTTGGTATAGCAAACATGAAAAAATGGTACATGTGTCAGATGGATGTGAAATGTGCATTTCTAAATGGCCCCTTAGATGAAGATGTTTATGTTGCACAACCAACTGGGTTTGTGAAACAAGGTCAAGAGAGAAAAGTATACGTACTGCATAAAGCCCTACATGGACTCAAACAAGCTTCAAGAGCTTGGAATAAGAAGATAGATAGTTTTCTAAGGGAGAAGGAATTTGTGAAGTGCACAACTGAACGTGGAGTTTATGTAAGAATAAGCAAGAGTGAATTGGTTATACTGTGTCCCTGTGTCGATGACCTGTTGATAACAGGTAGCTGCAAGAAAGAGATCGAAGACGTGATCTTAGCAGGGAGTTTGAAATGTCTGATTTGGGTAATATTTCTTACTTCCTTGGTATCGAGTTCTACAAGAGTAGTAGAGGTTTGATGATGTATCAAAGAAGATATGCAAGTGAAATACTCAAAAGATTTGAGATCAAAGACTACAATGCAACTTCGACCCCTGCAGAACCAAGACTGCAACTATCAAAAGAATCAAATGAAGATGATGTCGACCTAACTCAATACGGAAGACTTATTGGGTCATTAAGATACCTTTGTCACACAAGGCCTGATCTAGCATACAATGTAGGTATGGTAAATAGATTCATGCAGAAGCAAAAGGTATCTCACCTAGTAGCGACGAAAAGGATACTGAGGTATCTAAAAGGAACTCTCGACTATGGAATTTTGTTTTATGCTATTGATGAAGGAAAAAAATGCAAGCTAATGGCTTACACCGACTCGAGTTGGTATAGTGATGCCGAGGATCGAAAATCCACAGTTCGTTATGTGTTTATGCTAGGTGGTGCACCAGTTGCTTAGAGTTCGGTAAAGGAACTAATAGTGGTATTGCCGTCGTGCGAATCAGAATACATAGTTGTTTCTCTCTGTGCATGTTAAGCTATGTGGATGGTGAATTTGGTTAAAGAGATTACAACAAAGATTCATGGAGCAATTACCATGAAGATGGAGAGCATGACAGCTATCAATCTGGCGAAGAATCCGATAGCACATGGACGAAACAAGCATATCGAAATTAGGTTCCACTATCTTCGAGTGCAGGTAGTAGAAGGGAAGATGAACTTGGAACACTGCAGAACTAAGAATCAGGTTGCAGATATCATGATGAAAGGAGTGCAAGTCGAAGTATTCAAGAAACTAAGGTCTATGATAAATATAGATAACTTAGACACAATGAATTAGATGGTGTGTTAAGATTGTAATTCCTTGTGTCAAAGCAGGTTGTTCGACAGAAACAAGGTAGTGTCAAAATAATCTAGTGTGTCTGAGTTGTGTAGTTGTCGAAGGAGTTAGTATCGACATAGATTTTGTCTTAAATCTAATTTTTTAGTGTTATCAGAATTAGGTATTTTGGGCTTTGTATTTTTAGGCTTTGCTTAGGGAGCAAACAAACCCAAAATCTATAAATAGGGAATAACCCCTATTACTGTAAACACTTGAATTTTGCAATTGTAAAAAATAATATTCAATTTTGAATAACAGAGAGAAACTCTCCAGAAATTCTCTTCTTCCATATTTGGTTCAAACCCTAATTCCTTTTTTTTTTCAATTCAATTTTGTTTCTTCTTCAATATCAATTACTGCACAGAATCATTCTTGCAATTAAGATGTGATTGATTCATTTAAGTGAAGAGTGAAGAAAAGAAAAAAATTCAATCGATTGATTGAATTTTGTGTATTAAAATTAATTCAAAATTCTTCATAATTGAGTTAATTCTAACCATAGAAAGAAAAAGCTAAAATACATACTTAAAAAATTATTTGTGTAAAATTTGAATACGATATACTCACTAATATAAAAGAAAATGATGTTTTTTTTTTTTTTTTGAACATTTCCTTACTAAAGTATTTATTCATGTTCTGTACCTAAGTTTCAATAAGAGATACTATATTATTATTGAGGCTTTAAATGTATGATG
The DNA here is from genome assembly GCA_022829125.1 of Lathyrus tuberosus. Lineage (NCBI taxonomy): Eukaryota > Viridiplantae > Streptophyta > Magnoliopsida > Fabales > Fabaceae > Lathyrus > Lathyrus tuberosus. Next base: position 9,087,599 of record JALAZF010000174.1, on the reverse strand, counting down.
TAAGGCTTACTATAACTAGTGTGGAGAAAATAGTTTATAACACGATAGATCACCTATTGTTGGAGCTCGAAATAGATGGTCCCCTTTCATAAGATATATCACCTATAGGCTTCAAATTAACAGTATTGTAGGTTTTTTTTTTTTTTTTTGACGGGAACAGTATTGTAGTTGAATCTAATAATTATAATTTTAAGATGCCATTAAATAAAAGACAATAAAGTCAAAAGAAACAAGAAATATAATATTTTTTTCTCTCCATAGAATTCTCCATCTTTCTTGATAATAAAATCAAACAGCACAAAATTAAAAATTAAAATAATTCGTTATATTTTGTTTTCATTTCAATCTAACCAAACACACTCTTTAAAACGTATTTGAATGAGATAATGGAAAAATTTAAGAAATTTAAAATTCTAGACGATTCATATTATTTCAATTGAATTCTAGTTATTTTTCATGAATCTATAGATGTATTCTTGCATACTCTCCTTCTCCGTTTGATTAATTAAGAATGACTATCGTCTTTAGATGTATTTGTATTTTAAACTATTGATTAATTAAGAATGACCATTGTCCTTGGCCGTCTTTGTATTATAAACTGTGAAGTGAATTCGTAGCACAATTTCCTCAAAGAATTAATGGAGTTGTTTTTCGATACTTTGAATCAAGTCATGGTAACTCATTTGAGTGCAAGTACACACAATTTCCATTTCACCACGCTTCTGGCCTGGTGATAGTCAGGTAAAGTGTCTATGTGCTCGACATGTTCATCAGAATCCCTCGTCACATCAAAGGTCTCTAGCTTTGGTACCTTATTCAAAGACTTAAGGATTTTGCAGTCAATGATGTGTTTGGTGAATGTATTCTTTTTTATGCCTTTGAGAACGATGACACGAATATCTCTTAGGATGATGATCCTCAGACAACCTGAGTTTGTTCATCGCTTCTAGAGTAACGTCGATAGTATTGGGAAAATCCCAAAGCCCCACATTGGTAAGAAATAGAGCTTGTAAATGGTTTGTATAGAGTGACACCTCTCACCTTACAAGTCGATTTTATAGGGATGATCATAGCCCGTCCATCATTAATATCCACGCATCAAGTCCAATAATGTTAGGCATGAGCGGGCGTATACGGAAAATCTAAAATTCGCACATTGGTAAGAGATAAAGCTTGGAAATGTTTTATATAGAGTGACACACCTCACCTTATAAGTCGATTCTATTAGGGTACTAGAGTCTAGTTTAAGATTCGTTAGGGTCACCTACTATCTGATTTTTGTTATCCGACCACCTGCCATTTATATTCATGCACCAAACTCTATAGTATTGGGCATACGAGTGTATGTTAAAAGTCACACATGAGATAATATATGTTCTGAACATATGTTTATAAGTGGGGGAAATCTTTAACTTCTAAGTTATTTTTGTATGGAAGAATTAAGTCTAAACTCAATTTTAATAGAACAAAATAGTTAATGAAAGTGGTTGTGGCGGTGCAACAAAAAAGATCAGAGAAACTTGATGAAAAAATTGCGAGAATCATAAGACGTTTCCGAACAACGACACCAATTCTATAGTTAAACACAGAATGTGTGAGATGTAGAAGATGACCATCGTGAAAAGTTTTCTAGTATGGTGGTTGAGGTATTCGATGATCAAGATCTGCAAGATTAATATTTCAATGCTCAAGTGAATGTTTAAGAGGGATGAAACTATGCGAGTGTGAATGAGAATAATAACCATGTGCGACTCAGAGTCACCCTTATATATGGGAGACAATTAAAATAGTTATATATTGATCTAGTGTATGATGTAGATGATTGTTGGATGTATATCAATATTGAAAATGACCACGAGAGACATGCTTTTATGTGATACTTTGACACATGTATCTATCTCTCATTAAAGGGATGTGATCCTGTAGAATCCTAACCATTACTTTTTTGTCCTAAATACAAGTTATAAAAAATCAAAAAATATATATATTAATTAAAAATACTCTCTCTCTCTCTCTCTCTCTCTCACTCCTTGAATCAATAGGCTTCTGCACATACTCCACTGTCAACATGTTTCAACATTTGATAGAACATCTGTTCCTTATCTTGACTATACTCATTCACCAGAGAACAGATCTTTGAGCAGATGCAACAAGAGATGTCTGTACTTCCTGATGTACCACTTGTCATTAGTAATCTTGTATTCCAATTACAAGAATAATCAATTAAATATTTGTGAATTCCAATAATAGCAATTGATCTTAAATCCTTGTTTAGTAACCCTATCATACTGTTGAAGATATACTCCAGCAAATCACTTCATGAACACTTATCAAGTATTCAATATTTGCAAGTATCTTCCTTGACAAACAAAATGTTGAGATATCAAGGCTGCCATCTGTAACGCCCCGAAAATCTAAATTAATAATTTAATTATTTATTTAAATAATTTAGAAGGAATTACGAAGTTTTGGTAATTTTGGATCAAACGAGTATTTTTTTAATAATTTAATAGAATGAATAATTAAGGTATTATTTATACTATTATTATTATTATTAAAAATATTAAGAAAAAGGGCAAGGTGGTCTTAAAGGAAAAAGAGTAAGGATAGAGTTGGAAGTTCATAAACTGGAATATGTTGTCTAAAGAGGAGTGGACCGATCACTTTTCTAACTGATCGTGTTTTTGTGAAGAACGCTGAAGAAGAGAGAAGAAGGAAAAGAACCCTAAGGCTTGAAGGTTGCTGAAGAATCATAGAGAAGGAGGAAAGTTACTGAATTTCTCTAAGGTATGAGGAGTTTTCATGGTTTATTATAGTTCTATAGGATTTGGTTATGAATAGATTAGGTATTTGTGAATTTTGGGAAATTGTGGTCTTTGATGATGTAGAATGAGTTAGAGGTGATTGATTTCATGAAATATAATGAAATAGAATGTTATGTGTTAATGTATGTGTATTGTGTGAGTCTTTTGGACACATTTTCGTATTGGAAAAACTGAATTTTTGGGATATTTGAAGTCAAAACGTAGCAGAAAAATATTTTGAAAAATTCTGGGTTTCGCAACCTGACACGGGCCGTGTCACAGGACACGGGCGGCTGTGTCAGCCTACTGTTCCTACCGTAAATTTTTCTGTTTTGGATTTGTGCTTCAGGGCTTCGGACACGGGCCGTGTCACAGGACACGGGCGGCCGTGTGTGGTTGTTGTATGTTGTCTGTTTTGTGTTTTGGATATTGGAAGCCTGACACGGGCCGTGTCACAGGACACGGGTGGCCGTGTCAGACATGTTGTTTTGCTGTTCTTGTTGTTTTTTGAGGCTTCTGGACGTTTTCTCGTGCCGATCTTTTGTTGTCGAGTTCTTGTTGATGTAAGATGATAAAACATGATGGTATGATAAATACTTGTTGAATATGAAATGAATGATGCACACGTTGATTTTTGTTGAATTGAGAAGAATTAGCATCATTGCATTTCATAGCATTTTATGTTGGGACTTCGGTCCATTGGTAGCTTCCATCCCATTGTGCGGATTAAAGTGATACGTTGATTATGTTGTGCTCCTTTTGGAGGGTTGATGGCCAGTGTCCATCCACGTTGAATCGGTACCACATGCATTCTTTGCATTCCATTATAATTGACATTGCATATAAATGATGTTGTTGTTGATGAGGCTATGATGTTGTTGTTGACGATGCTATGATGTTGTTATTGATGAGGCTATGGTGTTGTTGTTGACGATGTTATGATGTTGTTGTTGATGAAGCTATGATATTTTGTTGATGATGCTATGATGTTGTTGTTGACGATACTATGATGTTGCTGTTGCTTTTCTGTTTAGTTTTCCATGTCCTTATATTATTATAATGAATTTTGATTTCTCACCCTGCCTGCTTGAAAATGTTGCCTCTTATGTGGGTAACTTGCAGATAACCAAGAGTAGGCGTGCGGTGCCGGAGGATTGAGTCTCGGAGCGTCCTTTGGTCGTTTTAGTCGTGTTTTAAGTGGTGTCCTGCTCTGTGTCATGTAACATCGGGTTGGGATTATTTGTGAACCTCGTGTTTCTTTTTGGTGTTATGTTGGAATTTCTTTTTATGTTGTTGATGACATTTTGAATCAGATACTTGTATCCATGAAGTATTTTATTGACATGAACTAAAAAGTTTGATTTCGCTGCCTAGTTGTCAATTTTATGTTAATGATGAATGAATAACCCGTGTTACGGGACAGGACAATGTTATTGAATGTCGGTTGAATATATGTGGCACCTTTCTTGCTGATTTTACTCTGATAATATTAAGTGTTTTTCCTAAAATTGTATGTGGGGTAGAAGGGTGTTACATTAGTGGTATCAGAGCAGGTCGGTCCGTTCGGCCAAGTTGTCGGGTCGTAGTTTGTTTAACAATCGAGTATTGTTAGCTAGTCCTAACTTTTGTTTATGCCGTAGTGATAAGTTGAGATGACTGGAAGGAACGATGCTGCAATTGCTGCTGCGTTGGAAGCAATGGCTCAGGCTTTGCAGAATCAGCCCAACTCTGACGAGAATGCTGGATCTCGCAGTTTGGCAACTTTTCAGAGGGAGAATCCGCCTACCTTCAAGGGCAAGTACGATCCTGATGGAGCGTTGGATTGGTTGAAAGAGATAGAGAGAATCTTCCTGGTGATGGACTGCACTCCAGCGCAGAAGGTCCGATATGGGACTCATATACTAGCATTCGAGGCTGATGACTGGTGGCTAGAGACTCGTCAGAGGTTGGAAACTACCGGTGAAGGTATCACTTGGGATGTGTTTCGAAGAGAGTTCCTGAGGAAGTATTATCCAGAGGATGTTCGTGGTAAGAAGCAAATCGAGTTTCTCGAACTGAAGCAAGGGAACATGTCGGTTACTGATTATTCTGTAAAGTTTGTTGAATTGGCTAAGTTTTATCCGCACTATAACGATGATGATGCTGAGTTCTAAAAATGCATCAAGTTTGAGAGTGGGTTGCGCCCAGAGATCAAGAAGGCAGTTGGATATCAGAAGATTCGCGTTTTTGCTTATTTGATTGATAGTTGCAAAATTTTTGAAGAGGATAACAACGCTCATTATAAGATCATTAATGAGAGGAAGAGCAAGCACCAACAGAACTGTGGCAAACCTTATGATGCTCCAGCTGGAAAGGGTAAACAGAAAGTGGTTGATGGCAAGAGGACTAGTGGGGGAGATGCTCCTACTAGCATAACTTATTTCAAATGTGGGAAACCTGGTCATAAGAGTAATGTGTGTACTGCTGAAGTGAAAAGGTGTTTCCGTTGTGGTAAGACTGGGCATGCCATATTTGAGTGCAAGCATAAAGAGATGATTTGTTTCAACTGTGGCGAAGAAGGACACATTAGTAGTCAGTGTCAGAAACCGAAGAAGGTGCAAACCGGTGGGAAAGTGTTCGCTTTGGCTGGGACTCAGACAACTAATGAGGACAGACTCATCAGAGGTACATGTTTCATTAATAGTACTCCCTTAATTACTATGATTGACACTGGTGCTACTCATTGCTTTATTGCTGCTGAATGCGTTGAAAGATTGGGTCTTGTGTTATCTTCTATGAGTGGAGAAATGGTCGTCGAGATTCTGGCTAAAGGATCGGTAACTACTTCTCTTGTGTGTTTAAAGTGTCCTTTGTCGATCTTCGACAGAGACTTTACTGTTGATTTGGTGTGTTTGCCGTTATCTGGGATGGATGTAATCTTGGGAATGAACTGGTTAGAATATAACTATGTTCATATCAACTGTTATAACAACTCAGTGAGATTTTCTACTGCTGAAGAAGAAGAAGCTAGTTTGTTGTCTTATAATCAGTTACAACAGTTAATGCAAGAAGGAGCTCAGATGTTCTCAGTGATGGCGTCGTTATCTGTTGAGGGCCGAGCTGTAATTGAGGAGTTGCAAGTGGTGCGTGAATTTCCAGAAGTTTTCCCTGATGAAATTCCTGATTTGCCTCCAGAAAGAGAAGTTGAATTTGCAATTGACCTTGTACCTGGTACCAGACCTGTTTCTATGGCACCATACAGGATGTCTGCATCTGAATTGTCAGAATTAAAGAAGCAATTGAAGGACTTACTTGAAAAGAAATTTGTGAGGCCAAGTGTATCACCGTGGGGAGCTCCAGTGTTGTTAGTAAAGAAGAAAGATGGAAGTATGAGGCTCTGTGTTGATTATAGACAACTAAATAAAGTGACGATTAAGAACAAGTATCCGCTCCTGAGAATAGATGACTTGATGGATCAATTGGTAGGTGCTCGCGTGTTTAGCAAGATTGATTTGAGGTCGGGCTATCATCAGATTAAAGTGAAAGATAAAGATATTCAGAAGACGGCCTTCAGAACGCGTTATGGACATTATGAGTATTCGGTGATGCCTTTCGGTGTTACTAATGCGCCGGGAGTATTCATGGAGTACATGAACCATATCTTTCATACTTATTTGGATCGGTTTGTGGTGGTGTTTATTGATGATATATTAATTTACTCTAAATCGAAAGAAGAGCATGCAGAACACTTAAGACTGGTGTTGCAAGTTTTGAAGGAGAAGAAGTTATATGCAAAGCTGTCCAAATGTGAATTTTGGTTAAAGGAGGTTAGTTTTCTCGGTCATGTCATTTCAGGTAGTGGCATTGCTGTGGATCCGTCTAAAGTGGATGTTGTGTTGCAATGGGAAACTCCAAAGTCGGCTACCGAGATTATAAGCTTTTTGGGACTAGCCGGTTATTACCGATGGTTTATCGAGGGATTTTCTAAGTTAGCACTTCCGTTGACTAAGTTGACTTGTAAAGGTAAATCTTTTGTGTGGGACATTCAATGTGAAGGAAGTTTCAATGAATTGAAGAAGAGATTGACATCGGCTCCGATTTTGACATTACCTAACCCAGGAGAACCTTTTGTGGTATATTGTGATGCTTCTAAAATGGGTTTAGGAGGTGTACTTATGCAGAATGACAAGGTAGTTGCTTATGCGTCGAGGCAGTTGAGAGTTCACGAAAAGAATTATCCTACACATGATTTAGAACTTGCTGCGGTTGTTTTTGTGCTGAAGATTTGGAGACATTATCTTTATGGTTCTAGATTTGAAGTATTTAGTGACCATAAGAGTTTAAAGTATTTATTTGATCAAAAGGAATTGAATATGAGACAGCGAAGATAGTTGGAATTATTAAAAGATTATGATTTCGGTCTGAACTATCATCCGGGTAAAGCTAATGTTGCTTATAGAGTGGCTTTACCGCCTAATCTGTCGAATTTACATGATGTGTTTCATGTGTCACAACTCCGGAAGTATGTTCCAGATCCATCTCATGTATTTCATATGGATGATGTGCAAGTACGAGATAATCTTACCGTGGAAACGATGCCTGTACGAATTGCGGAACGTGAGATGAAGATTCTAAGAGGCAAGGAGATTGCGTTGGTGAAAGTTGTCTGGTTAGGAGCTGTCGGAGAAAGCATGACTTGGGAGCTGGAAAGCAAGATGAAGGAATCCTATCCTGAGTTATTCGAATCAGGTATATTTTCGAGGACGAAAATTCTTAAAGTAGGGGAGAGTTGTAACGCCCCAAAAATCTAAATTAATCATTTAATGATTTATTTAAATAATTTAGAAGGAATTACGAAGTTTTGGTAATTTTGGAGGATTTTGGATCAAAAGAGTATTTTTTTTAATAATTTAATAGAATGAATAATTAAGGTATTATTTATACTATTATTATTATTATTAAAAATATTAAGAAAAAGAGCAAGGTGGTCTTAAAGGAAAAAGAGTAAGGATAGAGCTGGAAGTTCATAAACAGGAATATGTTGTCTAAAGAGGAGTGGACCGATCACTTTTCTAACTGATCGTGTTTTTGTGAAGAACGCTGAAGAAGAGAGAAGAAGGAAAAGAACCCTAAGGCTTGAAGGTTGCTGAAGAATCATAGAGAAGGAGGAAAGTTACTGAATTTCTCTAAGGTATGGGGAGTTTTCATGGTTTATTATAGTTCTATAGGATTTGGTTATGAATAGATTAGGTATTTGTGAATTTTGGGAAATTGTGGTATTTGATGATGTAGAATGAGTTAGGGGTGATTGATTTCATGAAATATAATGAAATAGAATGTTATGTGTTGATGTATGTGTATTGTGTGAGTCTTTTGGACACATTTTCGTATTGGAAAAACTGAATTTTTGGGATATTTGAAGTCAAAACGTAGCAGAAAAATCTTTTAAAAAATTCTGGGTTTCGCAACCTGACACGGGCCGTGTCACAGGACACGGGCGGCTGTGTCAGCCTATTGTTCCTACCGTAAATTTTTCTGTTTTGGATTTGTGCTTCAGGGCTTCGGACACGGGCCGTGTCACAGGACACGGGCGGGCGTGTGTGGTTGTTGTATGTTGTCTGTTTTGTGTATTAGATATTGGAAGCCTGACACTGGCTGTGTCACAGGACACGGGTGGCCGTGTCAGACATGCTATTTTGCTGTTCTTGTTGTTTTTTAAGGCTTCTGGACATTTTCTCGTGCCGATCTTTTGTTGTCGAATTGTTGTTGATGTAAGATGATAAAACATGATGGTATGATAAATTCTTGTTGAATATGAAATGAATGATGCACACGTTAATTTTTGTTGAATTGATAAGAATTAGCATCATTGCATTTCATAGCATTTTATGTTGGGACTTCGGTCCATTGGTAGCTTTCATCCCATTGTGCGGATTGAAGTGATACGTTGATTATGTTGTGCTCCTTTTGGAGGGTTGATAGCCAGTGTCCATCCACGTTGAATCGGTACCACATGCATTCTTTGCATTCCATTATAATTGACATTGCATATAAATGATGTTGTTGTTGATGAGGCTATGATGTTGTTGACGATGCTATGATGTTGTTGTTGATGAGGCTATGATGTTGTTGTTGACGATGCTATGATGTTGTTGTTGATGAAGCTATGATATTTTGTTGATGATGCTATGATGTTATTGTTGACGATACTATGATGTTGTTGTTGCTTTTCTGTTTATTTTTCCATGTCCTTATATTATTATAATGAATTGTGATTTCTCACCCTGCCTGCTTGAAAATGTTGCCTCTTACGTGGGTAACTTGCAGATAACTATGAGTAGGTGTGCGGTGCCGGAGGATTGAGTCTCGGAGCGTCCTTTGGTCATTTTAGTCGTGTTTTAAGCGGTGTCCTGCTCTGTGTCATGTAACATCGGGTTGGGATTATTTGTGAACCTCGTGTTTCTTTTTGGTGTTATGTTGGAATTTCTTTTTATGTTGTTGATGACATTTTGAATCAGAAACTTGTATCCATGAAGTATTTTATTGACATGAACTAAAAAGTTTGATTTCGCTGCCTAGTTGTCAATTTTATGTTAATGATGAATGAATAACCCGTGTTACGGGACAGGACAATGTTATTGAATGCCGGTTGAATATATGTGGCACCTTTCTTGCTGATTTTACTCTGATAATATTAAGTGTTTTTCCTAAAATTGTATGTGGGGTAGAAGGGTGTTACACCATCCTTGCCTCAAGTAACTAAGATTTTTTCTGAACAAACCCTATTTACCTCAACAGATATGAAATCTCCTTTCAGATTGGATTCATCCTTAGGATTAAAAAAGAAGAATCCTTCCTTGCAAATTTGGATGGTGAAAATAAATCACCTCCACTCCCTTCAGATTTATGTTTCACAGAAACACCCTCTAGTCAGAAGAGTAACTAGAAGTCTCCAGATGCACGACTGAGATGCCTTTATGAGTGGAATTGAGAGGAATCTCAAGTATCTTTGACAACTTAGCCGAAAAATAATTTACCAATTTCCTAGATCATGAACTTGATAAATCCAATCTTAACTCACCTAACTTCAAGGTACACGATGGAACCAAACTTCCAAGTACCAAGTCACCATGACAGACATCAACCAACAACTCTCTCCATTCCATCGCTCCCGACTTTGGAATGAATAGATGCCAATATCTTCAAGAGAAGAAGCCGACGATTGAGATCTTCCACCATCTTTCTTCAGTCACAACTCTAGAATCGCATAAATACCAGAGTTCTTCCATTAGAAACATATGTAGTGGAACTACCAAGGTACGTCTTCAACACGCCCTAATAAGACGTCAGAACATGTTACAAGACACCATACAGGAGAACTAGCCAGTCCTCCTGCAGTAGCTGCAGAACTTCCTCAGAAAACATGAACAACCACCATTAGTTATTACCTTTGATCCAGAACATCCATCTCATCCATTAATACCCTTGAGTATGTCCGAGTGAATGATCTGATCTCCAAAACTCATCCTTATTTAAAGCGCCAGAAAGTATCTCCTAAGATCTCATCCAGACACAGACAAGATGACTGCTCTGATACCAATTGAAATTTTGGCATATCAGATAATAGATGTCCTAACACATGTCAAGACATTATTCTCTGCATAACTTTAAACAAATACAGAACAACAAACTGACATTCAGAATATCAGTAACAGCAGCATGACAGATGTTTCGACATCGGTTACAACATGTTAATCAAAACTGAACTGTATATTGCAGAATGATAAACAACACAGAATATAATAACCCAGTTTGGTGCAAATCATCTACATCTGGGGGCATACCAAGCCAGGAAGAAGAATTCACTATCAGTAGTATAGTTTTATGTAAACAACCGCTAGTTTACAGTAAACAACCTTTGGTTTACCTATCACTACCCAATAAAAACTTTATCTAAGAACTTCATCCTACATAAGAGAAACGCATCTCACTCCATAAATCACAACCTATGATTATCTAACACTTATAGTCACAATAACTGTATCATCCTCCTTGAAAGATACCCCTTACAATACAAAGTTCAGTCAAGCATTCTTGACTAACAAGTTAACTTAGATAAAGCTTCATCCAAGAACAATACATGATTCATTACCTACGGGTTTCTGAATCTGTACAAGTACCTATGTCTTCCACAATGTATCAAATCGATACAGAGGGAGACTTACAAGAGAAACATACGACTCTCAAACCCTAAACCCTACTTTACAAAATAGGATTCCTAAGTCTATGTCGTTCTCTCTCTTTTCTGGCCTAGGACTAGGTCTTCTTTTATAGCCTTCTGCTGCGTTGGGCTTCAAATCTTATGTTTATTTCTTCCTTGATCCATGTTCTGATTGCTCCTTAATTCTTGGAATTGATCTGTAAATATCCTGTTGTTAGTAATAGACACGATGTCCTAACATCGTGTTGGGACATCTTATCCAACATGTCTTATTTTAGCAGAATTCTTCTTGTTAGAACATCTTGTACAACAACCTGTTTTACCAAAATTTGCTCAAATATTTAGAGCCTTCACAATTGCATTTAGAGTCATCCTTGTTGGAGACATTATGACATTTGCTAAAATAACATGTGTAATTGTATAAAAAAACATGTGTAATGAATGTTGCAAGTGGTGTAATCATTCTGTGATGAAAATGTATCAATTTCTAGTAGTTTTTGTGTACTAATTCATCCAATTTGTAAGTTTTCTATATATTTGATGAAGTTGTGGATTTTTGAGATAAATTTAAACTTCAATTGAGTGTTTTTTTAATTAGACTTTCAAATGTGGAGACTTGAACATTTATAAGTGAGAGAACTTATGTATCTATCACCTTAAGATTTTTAGTGAATATGTGATGTGTCTCTTACAAAGGTGTCCTGCTCTTAAAGAAAAGTCACAAAGTAAAAATGCAACCCTGTTGACCCCTCCGAATAGCCCTAATAATTGTATCACGAGTCTCTGGTTTGAGTGAGAAGACTATCTCACTTGTATCGAAATTCCTTACTTGGTAAGAGGTGGCCCGTTGAAAAGTGTCAACGGCGGTACAAGTTTAAAGAGCTTCCGCTTGAGGGATAACATTGTGGATAGATTCACACTTGAGGGGGAGTGTTCAGAATAACAAGTGTGAGTAGTGTGAGGACAATACTTAGTTTTTTAAGAGAACAAAGATGACATTGTTAATTATTTGATACAAAATAAATAAACTTGTGGGAGCAAGTGCCCCTAATTACTCTAACCTAGATCCGTTCCAAATGATGGTATACTATTATGAAAATAAATGAGAGGGTTATTGATGATAGTCCATCATTGCATGAATTTAGTTGAAGAAACAGATCAAAACAAGTTAAAGAGGAACAAAAATAAAGAAGAAAGGCCTAAAAATGAGGAAAAAATAGCTAAGCGTGAAGAAATTGGACTTAGTGAAAAATCAGGTGAAAAAGCAACTACTAGAATAATCACGCGCAACATCACACTCATGATAGAGAAGACACAGTTGCATTGCGTGTGCGATGCAAGTCATCACGCAATGACCCATTTTCTATGCTTTTCGGACGCGTTCCGATCCATTTTGAAAGTGATTTAAGGGGATTTTCTATACTTTTTCAAGGGTTGCGAAATTTGGCGTAACAAGTATGATTTTTACAACATCAGGAGTGATTTTTGAGAGCATTTGGATCCATTGGAGGCTAATCCTTCAAGGGATCTCATATGTAATTCTTCTTAATTATTTTTGGTATTTCAATCTGAATTATAAGTAGCTAAATTTCTCTAGGTTAGGTTGTGTTTGATGAACCTGTTTCAATATTATTAGGACACATGTTGGTTTAATTTTGCATGAATACTTTGATCTATAATTCTATTCAATTGCTTCTAGTTCGTAATGCTTTTTATGTGAGATACTCTTTTACTTTGATTTTGGGCACATAGAGAATCTTAACCATTAGTTTATGTGTCGGACCTAGGGTAATTGTTGTACTTACGCTGGTTGAATAGGAATAGGAGACCCTGAGTAATGGCTAGTGAATTAACGCTCTATTGCATCGTCTAATCCTGCTTACGTTGGTAGACTAGATATAGAAAACTCCGAGTAATGATTAATGGGCTATATCGCAAGGCATTGGTTATATCGGTTTTATAAATTCGTCGTGAAATTATGGTGATAAGATTATCCATGTAAGACATCGAACATCAACAATAGATAAGATTCCATACACAATCTGACCACTTCGTAATTATGTCTGAACACTTTTTTTTTATTTTCGCATTGCAAACTCGAAACCCCTTCCCCAATTTACTATTTACTGCGACATTATCGGTACACTTGTTGAGAAGTCATCAAGTTTTTGGCACCGTTGCCGGGGACTGTTGATATTTCAACAAAGCAATGCTTGTGCAACGTTTTGTTTTTAGTTTTTTATTTTTGTTTTATTTTTTGTTTATCATAGTGCTACTGAGGTATTTCCTGTTTGTGTATGCACAACTTTGGTGTAGAAAGCTTACCATGGCAGAACCAATAACACAAACTATAAGTAGGGGTGGAAATAGAATGGGGCGAGCTAGGCTTTGGCAAGCTTAAGCCTGGTCTGCCAAAATAACTGAAGCCTAAGCCTGACATGTAGCATGTCATAGGCTTATTTTTAGGTCTGAGTTTGGCATTTTCTAAGGCCTGTTAGCCTGTTAGCCTACATAAAAGCATGTTATTTTAAATAGACTAACAAACTAAAAAATCATTGAGACTAAAAGTTTGTTTACATTGACTTATTTTAACTTACCTATTAGCATAAGTTTTATGAGATTATTTGTTTAAGATAACTTATGAAAATAATTATAACATTGTTCATAAGGTGTTTTCATCTTATTTTCATAAGTTCTCCAAGATAACCAATTTTTATTTATGTATTTTAATTCAAAGTATAAAACATAACATATTGATAATAAAAAATATTCATATTTATTTAAATAGCCGGTCTGTTAGGCTTAAAAGACTTTTTTCATGTCATGAGGCCTAGCCTTTTTTAACTAAATTGGCTTATAAAAAAACCTAGGTCTTTTCTGTTTTAAAAAAAAATTTGGCCTGACCTAAGCCTGTGTAGGCTAGGCCTGTAGCCTCTGTTATCGGTCTGACCTATTTCCACCCCTAAGTATAAGAGACTATTGTAGGCCTACTGACGCATCACGAGTTTCTTTGGGGTTCATCCCAGCAACTCCGGTAAATTTCAACATCAAATACTTTGTGCTTTCAGATTTGAGAGATAAACAATTTGACGGGAACGCAACCAGTAACCAATGGGAACATCTAGCAAAATTTTACATGACAACGTCAATATGTCAACCAAAGAGATTACAAAGGATTAGGTTAAACTGAAATTATTCAACTTCTTTTTTATTAGAAGCATGAAGGATTGATTATTATGTTTTTAGAATAGCGTAATAAAACTTAAAAAGAATTAGAAAATAAATTTTTAAAAAAATTCTTCACTACAACATAATTCAGTTACTTATATAACAAGTAACATATAACTAACTTGAACAAACTCGATAATAACTAATTATGAGTTAGTTATAATTCAATTATACTATCCTATTAACGGATTAGTTACATCCATTTTTTCATAACATTTGACAAATCTACAATTTTTTTCACATACCTATTTGAAAATGTTTTGAACTAAATTTTCAAAATCGCATGGAAGATATATCCACATTTAATATCATAATTGTGATTAAAAATTTAATTTAAACAAAAATAAATAAAAATAAAAATAAAAAACACAAGTAAATTAACTATAGTAGATGAGTCCATTAGATCTACACCATCTACCTAACCTGGCCACATTAGAGACCACTCAAGTTAGATAATAATTTCATCCGTATAATTTGCCAAAGCCTTAATGGTGCACACTCATTTTCAGGTTCAAACATAATGGTTAAAATAAACCATTTTAAGAGGGTAATATGAGTTGTTCTCTTTGTACCAAAACAAGAGAAATTTTCCTATATAGTTAGGCCAAATTCATGTATTTCTTACATACCCTCTTTATTATTTTTGAATAAGACATAAAGCTAAACTATCTAACACCCATACATTTTCTGACATGTATTTACATATCAATATTTAATACATATATAATTAGAAACTTACGGAAGAGAAAAAGAGAGGCAAGTTTGAAGTGACGTTTGCCTAATTAACTGTGGAAAGTAATTATTTATTATTAGTATATGAATATATGATAAATAAATATTATTCGTTGTGGAAAAGGAATGGTGATAGATACTAGATAGATAGCCATAGAAGATAAATAGAAATACGTCTCTTCCATCAATCGACACTTTTTTGAGTTTGGCTTTTCCATATGCTTATTATTGACTTGGTTGCTATCAAACAAAGACACCCACCTTCCATTTTCATAAATAACGATTTATATTCTCTATCAATCAATCCTTTCACTTGTAACATGAGATTCCAACCTGCATATTGTTATCATTTCTTTTCCTTTTTTTTTTCTTTTCAATTTTTAAGAAACATTTTCTTAGAAAAAGAAAATTTGCACACATACATCGAGTTATACATAAATAATTGATTTTTTTTCCCGTATATATCATTTTATTAAATATTAATATTCAACTAACATTTTATATTACGAGTGGAATTAATTAAGTAAAAGATTAATTTAATCATTGAATTAGATTCAACTTAAAAAATATAATTTAAAGTAAATTAAACAAAATTTACTCTTAAAGAATATATATATATATATATATATATATATATATATATATATATTCAAATAAAAAAATTTCTTTAAATTGGGTGAGCTGAAATAATGGATGATCTTTCTATAAATATACAAACAACCGTCTAATGAATGAATGACAATATAAAAAACATTTAATTAATTAATTTATTATTTAATTGACTTTAATCATCATTTTGTCATTTAAATTTTTTTATAAATATATTAGTTAAATCATTTAAATTTATTTTTATATTAATTTATCATATAAATCATTTAAATTTATTATATTAATTTATTAATAATTTAATATTTAAATATTAAAACCAAAACCGAAAATACAATTGACTGATGCTTTATAATTTTTTATTATTCAAATACTGCAATTGGAAAATACTTTATATTTTTTATTTTTAAATGCAAAGGCGGAATTGTAATTGATGGTTGCTTTATATTTTTTATTATTTAAGGACAGAGTCGAAATTACAATTAGCAGTTGTTTTATATATTTTTATTTAAGTATAGAATTGGAACTGTAATTGGTGGTTGTTTTATATTATTTTATTATTTAAATGCAAAGTCGAAACTCAAATTAACAGTCACTTTATATTTTTTATTATTTAAGTATAGAGGTGGAACTGCAATTGGATGTTGCTTTCACTACTACAAAATAGATTTTTCGTAACACCAATTTTACAACGGCCATAGTTTTAACCGTGGTAATAGTTTATTTAATTTGGGCACTTTTTTTTTTCTTTTTCTATTTAGTAAAGGACATGTCACAACGGTCAAATGAAACAACCGTAGTGAAAGGTATACAGTGAAATAGTTCGAATCCCAACACAAACAATTAGCCATTTTTATCGTGATAAAAATGTGATTGACCTTCTATATCACCACGATTTTTATTACCAACCGTGATGAAAGATGATACTTATTTATATATAAGCGAAATTATCTCTCGCTTCATACTTACAGTCGTCTATCTCAAAACAATATCCTAACAACTCTTTCACTCGTCTCTCTCTCAAAACAAAACTATAACAACTATGTCACTCGTCTCTCTCATATGAAAACCCCAAAACAAAACCATAACATCTGTCGCGGCCGGCTAAAAATTTTCGAGTCGCCATCATATTGTTTTAAGGAAAATAAATGATAAACCTAAAATCCTAATCCTAAGAGTAGAGATTCATAAGGTTCGGGAGTCGGTTAAGCGAGGGGAAGGTGTTAGGCACCCCTCACTTCCATTGTACTAAATGGGATCCTCCTTAAGTTCTAGGGTTTGTTTGTTTGTCGTCTAATTTTATTTATTTTACAAAAGAATCCTAAGTTTTTTTATTAATGTACTCGCTAGGGTTTACAACCCTATGCCTACGTACCTTCAATTTGAAGGATCAGAGTATACGTAGTTCACCTCCCCTATTCCTACCCCTTAATCCTATTCCTAACCCTAATCCCAAACTTAATTCACTATTTATACTCTTGGATAAAGAGTTCTATCCCCATATCTATTATTTATACTCATAGACAAGGAGTTTTATCCCTTAATCTATTATTTATACTCCTAGACAAGGAGTTCTATCCCTTAAAATCCCTTATCCATTGTTTATACTCTCGGATGGAGAGTTCTATCCCTTAAAATCCCTTATCCATTGTTTATACTCTCGGATGAATCCATTGTTTATACTCTCGGATGAAGAGTTCTATCCCTTAATCCCTTATCTATTGTTTATACTCTCGGATGGAGAGTTATATCCCTTAAAATCCCTTATCCATTGTTTATACTCTCGGATGGAGAGTTCTATCCCTCAAATCCTATCCATTATTTATGCTCTCGGAAGAAGAGTTGTATCCCTTAAATCCTATCCCTTGGCCTATGTTTATACTCTTGGAACCTAAGAGTTTTATCTCTTAAATACTATCCCTTGACCTATGTTTATACTCTTGGAACCTAAGAGTTTTATCCCTAAACCCTATCCTTTATTTAGACTCTTGGACCAAGAGTTTTATCCCAAGTTTTAAATCCTTAAAAGAATCCTATTATAACCCATAAGTTCTTAATGATTATCCCTTAACTCCCAATCCTTTAAATCCTTTAAATCTCATAAATACTTTATATCCCTTAAGTCTCTAATAATATCCCTTAAATCCCTTAAGCCCCTTAGATCCTTTAAATCCCTTTATATCCCTTATAATAAAACAATAAAATCTTCAAATTCCATAGAATTTAATAAAACCCAAAATACCATTTATGCTAAGAAGTATAGCAAAATTAATCCCCAAATTATTCCACTTTTAAAAATGATTTTTAAATTCAATATAATCCTAAAATAACAGACTTTTAATTCCTATTTTCCTAAAAGAATAAACCAAACATTTTAAATATATATAAAAAGTAAATTGAAATCCAAACTCAAGATTATCCTTAAAACCCTAAATAAAGTTCCTAAATAAAGTTTAATTCCTATTTTCTTTAAAAGAATAAGCCAAGTATATATGTTAAATATATAACATATAAATTTAAGTCCAACCCCACAATTAACCCAAAAATTCCTAAATAAAAATTCCTAAATAAAATTAAACCCCTATTCTTTAAAAGAATAAACCAAGTATGTTGAATATATAAAATATAAATTTAAGCCCAACCCCACAATTAACCCAAAAATTACTAAATAAAATTCCTAAAATAAATTAACCCCTATTCTTTAAAAGAATAAACCAAGTATGTAAATAAAATAAATTTAAAAACCTAAACCCAAAATTAACCCCAAATAACAATTAAATTCCTATTTTAAAAGGAGAATAAACAAATTGTTTTAAATATATACACTTTTTGTTTAAAATAATACAAACCCATAATTATCCTTAAAATATCCTAATTATAATTCCTAATTTCATAATATCATAATTATAATTAACATATCCTAAACATAATTCCTAATTCCTAAATATCTTAATCCCTATTTTCTTAAACGAATAAACCAAATATATACAATATATGAAAATATAGATTTAGAACCCAATCCCAAAATTAACCCAAAAACCTAAACAAAATTTCTCAATAACATTAAATTCCTATATTAAAAGAAAAATAGCCCAATCTTTTAAATATATAAAACTATCAATTATAACAACAAAACCAAAAAAATAAAGAAATAAAATAAAATAAAACTTAAATATTTATCCTAATACTAATATCCCCAAAATCCTATTTCTAAATCCTAATTAAAATTTAAAACCTAATTACTTAATTAAATTAAATTATTAATTTAATTAATTAAAAAACCCTAAAACCCTATTTCTAAACCCTAACTAAAATCTAAAACCTAATTCAGTGATTAAATTAAGTTATTAATTTAATCAATAAAAAAAACCCTAATTAAAATTTACCCTAATAATAATAATCCTGAGGCCCTAATTTTAAATCCTAATTAACTATCTAAAACCTAGTTAACTAATTAAATTAAGTAATTAATTTATTTAATTAAGTAAAATCCAGGGGGGTGCATTTTTACTGAATTTAGTAATGGGCCAATTAATCCAGGGGTGCTAATATCATTCTGGGCGCAAGGCCCATTTACCAAAGTCCAAGGTCTGAGAAAAAAAAAACACCATGGAGAGAGTTAACGGTTGACTCCCTCAGAGGCATCTGATGATGATCAGACGATCATCTTTCCTTTGGACATCCACCCTTTGATCCTAGAGTAAGCTGATCGTGCAGATGCGATGGGACGTCAGTGCAGACTCACCATGCGACCTCACACACCGGATCCCTTAGTTGACTGGATAGTCAACTCATCCGAGAGAGATCTGAACGCCACATGGCACGGATCAGAAGCGTCCAAGAGAGAATACATAAGGCGGAGTTCCTTCAGACTCCCCTCATTTCTCACTTTCACTCTCTCTCTAAACTTCTTTCTTACTCTCTATTCCCCATTCCCTCCCGGTGGCCGTCCAGCCACCGCACGTCACCCTCTAAACCACCACCCCACCCAGAATCCGGTTGAGTCTTAACCGGAAAACTCAATCTCTAAGAACCCTAACCTAAACCTACGAACCCTAACCTCCCCAGACAAGAACCCTAACCCTAAAACATGAACCCTAACCCTTTTTAAACCCAGAAACAACTTAGTTCCTTAGGGTTCGTGAAGAACCCTAAGAACCCTAACCCTCATGCGATGAACCCTAACCCCAGATATGAACCCTAATCCCCAAAATTTCCAGAAAAACCTTCAACATACAGCAATCAAAAGTTAAGTTCTTATATTACCTTCCTTGCAGTGATACTCGTAGCAATTTGTTATCCTATTTCCTCTGTTCGTGTTTCTAATATCCTCTCTTTTTTGACTCGCATGTACGCTCCTAGATTGAGGATTCGTCGCCGCTGGGTTCCGTTTTCTCCTAGTTCCCCCCTACATTCTGATTATTATTTTCTAATTTATAGACTTAGGAAATAGGTTAGAATTAATTAAATTAGGTTTTCGTTTTAGGAAATTTAGGTGTATCATTGTATTGTTAATTATTTGATTTTTGTATTTGCTATGTTTTAGAATTAGGGTTTGATGATTTGTATTGTAATTTTGGTTGTAAAATCACTGAAATTAAATGTTATGGATTATGTGTTTAAAATCTGATCCCATTTGATTCACCTCCCAAGTCTCTATGCGTGAAATTAGGGTTTGAGAGTTGGGACAGATGAAGGCCCAACGCATTGGTCAATGACTTTGACCGAAAAACAAAATTAAATAACAAATAAGAAAAGTGAAAATTAAATGACAGTAAACGTGACCAAAAAACAAATGCTATAATCACTAAGGTTAAATAATAACTAATAACCATATTAATAATAAACCCAGCCCCTAAAAATGACAAAAATCTAAGTTAATTAATTAAAAATGGTTATAAAACAACAAAACAAAAAAGAAAAGGATTTATTTGATACTAATCTCACACTTAATAATAATAACCTAACTGATAGTACTAAAACTAATCTTAATATCTAACTAAAACCCAAAATCCCTACTTAGCTAATGATTTAATTATTATAACGAAATATTAAACCTAATAATAACCGTAAATTATAAACCTAATTAGAGAATAAAAACCCCATCTCCGTCTTAGTAAATTTAAAAGTTGAATCCATAACCAAATTAAAATCCTAACAAATCCTCTAAAGTTTAGATTAACTAGTTTGTGACTTATTTAAAAGAAGAAAGAAAAAGAAATCTAAAGACCTTTGACCCATAATTAAATTCAAATAGACTAAATAATCAAAACTAAAAAGTCCCTAATACCTTGGCGAAATTCAACACCTACTAATAATAAAATCTTTTAATATAAACCTATATATTCCTAAAGAAAATTAATTTAAACCATGTCCTAAAAAAAAGAAATCCTATCTACCCTTTATAAATTAATAAGAAAAATAAAAGGATATTAACATGACTGCATTTTGCAAGTAAACCCCATAATGCTAATTCCAAAATAAAAATGTCCTAAAAATCCAAACTCAAAGATAAAAATCCTTATACAAAAGTAAATCAGAGATGGGCCTGAAAGTGTTAAGAGGCCCATACTAATATGCGTTAGAGACACCCTTATCTAAAAAAATCCCTAAAACACTGGTCAAAATTTAGGGTACTACAACATCAAATCTTAGCCATTGGGTATTTATAGGTTCGTTTTCTCTATAGTTTTTTTTCAAAATCTGTTTCAATATCTTGTTTCATGATGCTTGAACTTTCTTCTTAATATGACTTATAGGTATGGATGCTTGTTTCAATAAAGAGGACAAAGCTAAAGTTAGAGTTGTAAACTTTTGTAAGTTCTGTTGTTTTTGGTTTGGCAGCAATTTTGTTAAAACAAGTTCATAGCAAGATGTTGTGACAGATACCTTGACAGGTCAGTCAGACATCATGTTCAGCATGATGTTGGAACATGTGGTAGGACATGTTATACCAGTAGTTTAGGGCTAGGAGGATTTGGTATTTAAAGTGTGAGATTTGATAGTATTTTAATTCACACAGTGTCACAATCCAAGGAGGGATATTTCAGGAACTTCTGTCTTGACAGATTTGCTTGTATTTCATAAAAAGGATCTTCGAGCCTTTTTAGGAAACTTTCTATTCAAATCCTATTTTTGTGCAGAAGATCTTGTAGAAGATTTGAAGCTATTATTTTGTGATTTGTGTTTTATTTAATTGAAGAGCCCAAACCTATGCCTATCTAAAGGCTATTTAAATATGAGCTCTAGACCTAATGAGGTGGTGAAGCCGTGTATTGAAAGAAAAAGTGTTTTAGGATTTAGAGAATTTTGTGTTATTTTTTATTTGCGATCCTCTCTGTTAGACTGTTTTATTTGTGCATTTGTGAGCCATTCATATACCTCTTAGGTATTTGAATTGGACTGATTTTTGAGTTGTAATCACTCCTAAGCTTTTAAACAAAGAGTGAATTTTTGTGTCTTTGGAAGTGTGACTTCCTTTCTTCTTTATTGTTGAGTTTGTCACTGTTGTGTGACTGGTGGGAAGTGGAAGGGGTCTCATATCTAGGAGTTCCTAGGTAGAAGTTAACACGGGTAATGATTAGGTGAGAAGCTTGTAAACTTGTGAGTGTTTGTTGTGGCTTTGAACTAATAGTATTATAGTTGATTTCCTTCCTGGCTTGGATGCCCCTAGATGTAGGTGATGTTGCACTGAACTGAGTTAACAATTAATTGTGTTATTTTTTACATTCAAGCTTTTATTTTTCTGCATAAGTGTTGTTTGTTGTCTTGATCCCAGTGTCCTGACTGTCTTGACATCTGGTATCTATGTGCCAGAATTTCAATTGGCATCAGAGCAGGTCACCTTGTTCTGTTTTGGGTGAGCTCTAGGGAGATATCCTTTCTGGCATAATGGACAAGGAAGTAGGAGAGAATGTGAACAGACCTCCCATTTGGATGAAACCAACTATGACTATTGGGAGGCACACATGGCGACCTTCTTAAAATCCATGGATTGAAAAGTTTGGAAAGCTATCATCAAGGGTTGGGAACATCCTGTGATTAAAGATAAAGATGGGAAGGAAACTCAGAAGCCTGAAGACGATTGGACCAAGGAAGAAGATGAGACTGCTCTTGGAAGCTCCAAAGCCTTGAATGCCCTATTCAATGGAGTTGACAAAAACATGTTTAGGTTAATTAACACATGCACTGTAGCCAAGGATGCTTGGGAAATTCTCAAGACAACTCATGAAGGTACATCTAAGGTGAAGATGTCTAGGCTTCAATTGCTCACTACCAAATTTGAAAATCTAAAGATGATGGAGGATGAGAGTATCCATGCCTTTCACATGAATGTTCTTGAAATAGCTAATGCCTTTAGTGCTCTAAGAGAGAAAATATCATAAGAAAAGCTGGTTAGGAAGATTCTCAGGTCTCTTCCCAAGAGATTTGATATGAAGGTAACAACCATATTAGAAGCCCAAAACATCATCATCATGAGAGTTGATGAACTTGTGGGGTCACTTCAAACTTTTGAATTGACCATTAATGATAAAACTGAAAAAAAGAATAAAAGCATAGCTTTTGTTTCTAACACAAAAGTTGAAGTGGGAGAATGTGATCTGGACACTGATGAAGGTATGTCAAATGCCATTGCTCTACTTGGAGGACAATTCAACCAAGTGCTAAATAGAATGGAGAGGAAGCCAAGACCCAATGTCCAGAACATCAGTTCTGACACTGGAAAAAACTATGACTCTCAAAGAAAAACAAGAACAGAAGAAAAGTCCAATCAGAATAGAGGGGTTCAATGTCATGAATGTGATGGATTTGAACACATTAGAGTAGAATGTCCTACCTATCTCAAGAAACATCATAAAGGACTGACTATTTCTTGGTCTGATGATGAAAGTGAAATTGAGGATGAATCTTCCAAACATGTGACTGTTCTAACTGAAAGATGGGCATCTGATATAGATTCTTGTGATGAAGAAAACTCTTATACTGAAATGGCTGCTTCTTATAAAGATATGTGTGTCAGAAGTGACAAGCAAATGAAGTTATCTCTCAGCTTCAGAGTGAGATGGAAGAATATTTATCCAACATCCATAGTCTATAGGATGAAGTAACCATGTTGACGTCTAAACTTGAAAATATGACCAAGTCTGTGAGGATGTTGAATAATGGTTCTACATGTTAGACGAAATCCTTCAAGTTGGAAAAATGGCTGGTGTCTTAAAAGGCACAGGGTTTGATTATCAAACTCTGAAAGGAGATCCTAAGGTTCCCAAATTTATCCCTACTAGAAAGAAGCAAGAGCCAATGATGTCAAAAAAAATGTTTCAACATTGTGCCAGACATCAAAATTCTGAAGCAGGAAGCAAGGCCTTGCATTGGAGATGTCATTACTATGGTAGATTTGGGCATATCAAGCCCTACAATTTCAGGCTGTATGGATATCTAAGGTCTTTTATACAACCCAATGTTAATCATGAAGTGATTAAGATTACAAAGAAATGGGTTCCCAAAGAAGCTATCACTTCACTTATTGCTCATACCTCTCTTAGAGCTTCAGCTAGAGAAGACTAGTATTTTGATAGTGGGTGTTCTAGACACATGACAGGTGTTAAGGACTTCCTGATCAACATTAGGTCACACTCTACTAGCTAAGTTACCTTTGGGGATGGTGCCAAGGGAAAGATTCAAGGGGTTGGAAGACTAGCATGTTCAGGATTCCCTAGTCTTGAGAATGTGCTAATGGTAAAAGGATTGACTGGCAACTTGATAAGCATAAGTCAGTTATGTGATCAAAGGTTGAAAGTCAATTTCTCTAAGTCTGAATGTATGGTGACTAATGAGAAGGATGAAGTTTTGATGAGATGAGTCAGATCTAAGGATAACTGTTACTTATCGACACCTCAATCAACAAAATGCCCTCCTACATGTTTGGTGTCTAAAGAAGATGAAGTTCAACTGTAGCACCAAAAGCTTGGTCATTTACATCTGAAAGGTATGAAGAAGACTGTGTCTACAAAAGCTATCATAGGAATTCCAAAGCCCAGGATAGAGGAAGGAAGAATTTGTGGTGAATGTTAAATTGGAAAGCAAACAAATATATCCCATCCAAAGGTCCAACATCTGACTACTTCAAAAGTGTTGGAACTTTTTCACATGGATTTGATGGATCCTATGCAAGTTGAAAGCCTTGGGGGTTAGAGGTATGCCTATGTAGTGGTTGATGATTTCTCAAGATTCACCTGGGTGCACTTTATCAAAGAAAAATCAGATGTGTTTGATGTTTTTGAGGAATTATGTCAAAGGCTTCAAAGAGAAAAGGAAAAAGCAAAATTGTAAGAATTAGGAGTGATCATGGAAAAAAGTTTGATAATAAAAAGTTTGCAGATTTCTGCTCCTCAGAAGGTATTATCCATTTATTTTCTTCTCCCATCACTCCTCAGCAAAATGGAGTGGTTGAACGAAAAAACAGAACTCTTCAAGAGTCTGTTAGAGTCATGTTTCATGCTAAACATCCGCCTTATCATTTTTGGGCTGAAGAAATGAATATTGCATGCAATATTCATAATAGGGTTACCTTGAGAACTGGTACCTCAACTACTCTTTATGAATTGTGGAAGGGAAGAAAGCCTACTGTCAAGTACTTCGATGTTTTTAGGAGGAAGTGTTATATTCTGGCTGATCGTGATCAAAGGAGGAAGATGGATCCCAAAAGTGATGAAGGAATATTCTTAGTCAACTCCACGAACAGCTGAGCCTATAGAGTGTTCAACACTAGAACCAAGGTAATGATGGAGTCTATTAATGTTGTGATAGATGAATCAACTATAAAGAAGCAGGCAGATGTCGAAGATGATGTTGAAACATCACCATAGGTGACTGCCACTACAGACAATGGTGCTGATAATAACTACAACAATGAACCTGCTGCTATGGAGGATGATGGAAATCAGACAAGTAAAGGGCCCTCTATCAGAATTCGGAAGAATCATCCCAAGGAACTCATAATAGGAAATCCTAATAAAGGGATTATTACTAGATCAAGGGAGGTGGTATCCAATGTTTGTTTTGTCTCTAAGATTGAACCAAAAAATGTGAAAGAGGCTCTAACTGATGAATTTTGGATTAATTCCATGCAAGAAGAATTGAAGTAGTTCAAGAGGAATGAAGTTTGGGATTTGGTTGGCACAAAGTGGGTTTATAAGAATAAATTTGATGAAAATGGAATGGTTACCAGAAATAAGGCCAGACTTGTGGCTCAAGGGTACATTCAAATTGAGGGTGTTGATTTTAATGAGACCTTTGCTCCAGTTGCTCGCCTTGAATTCATAAGATTATTACTAAAAGTGGCATGTTTGCTGAGATTCAAGATGTTTTAGATGGATGTGAAAAGTGCCTTCTTGAATGGGCTCTTACAAGAAGAGGTGTATGTTGAACAACCAAAAGGGTTTGTTGATCCCACTTTTCCAAATCATGTATACAAACTGAAGAAGGCTCTTGACGGTCTAAAGTATACCCCTAGGGCTTGGTATGAAAGAGTGATATAATTCCTGGCCAGCAATGGATACAAAAAAGGAGGAATAGACAAGACATTGTTGGTTAAAGAAATGGATGGCAAGCTCATGATTTCTCAGATATATGTGGATGATATTGTCTTTGGTAGGATGTCAGACCAGATGGTCCAACATTTTGTCAAACAGATGCAATCTGAATTTGAGATGAGTCTTATGGGTGAATTAACCTACTTTCTTAGGTTGCAAGTCAAACAGATGGAAGACTCTATATTCATATCTCAAAGCAAGTATGCAAAGAATATAGTGAAGAAGTTAGGGATGGAGAATTCCAGTCACATGAGAACACTTGCTCCTACGCACTTGAAGCTCTCTAAAGATGTAAAGGGCGTTAATGTGGATCAATGTCTCTACAGAAGCATGATAGGTAGCTTGTTATATCTTACATCCAGTAGACCCGACATTACATTTGTAGTAGGTGTTTGTGCAAGATATCAAGCCGAACCTAAAATGAGTCACATCAATCAAGTGAAGAGAATATTGAAGTATATAAATGGCACATGTGACTATGGCATGTTATACTCTCATGGATCTGATTCCATGCTGGTGGGATTTGGTGATGCAGATTGGGCAGGTAGTGCTGATGATAGGAAGAGCACATCAGGAGGCTGCTTCTTTTTGGGGAACAATCTTATATCTTGGTTCAGTAAGAAGCAGAATTGTGTTTCTCTGTCCACTGCTGAGGCTGAGTACATAGCAGCAGGAAGTAACTGTTCTCAGCTACTTTGGATGAAAAAAATCCTGAAGGAGTATGATCGCGACTTTATGAGTCTATCGGGGTTACTAACTGCAAGCGCACAGTCTAATCGCGTAGTTTTAAATGATATCGAGCCCCCAGGGACTGATAATCAAACTAGTGCTATCGGGTTGTTACTATGTTTAGCTAAGGCAGATGATTTTTAGATTAAGGTGCAAACGGGAAACTAAAGGTAAACTAAAGCTTGGATTTAAACAAGATATGACGGGATATCGGTACGCAACTCATCAATCATCAGGGGTTCAACAAATCGACGGCTTAGTAGTCAAAATAATTCTCAGTAGAAATATACCAATTTAAAAGTCTTTACCTCACACTCTCGTGTTATTGACTCTGACTATACTCCTAAATCAGAACGTCTGCTCTCGCTAGCCCATTTGAATTTAAAAATAATTTTTGAAAATTAATAAGTCCTAATTGATTTTAAAGCACTCTTGCTGTGTTTAAAACCAATGTCCAGCTTCAGCTATCCGGTTAAAATCGCAAACTCTCGTTTTAATGATCGTAACCTTTGTTACCTTTTTACTCTCGTAACAAAGGTCAATTAAATTAAGAAATTGGAACCAGAAAAATAAATTGTCAAAGTTACCTACGACCGGTCGAACCCCTTTCCGATCGACTTAATTACATACCGATATAAATGGTTTAGCCAGACATCCTAACTAGTACAGCCATACACAAACAGAAACAATAGAATAATAATTCATGCATAGTAATTTAAAACTAAAAACACAATTCTTATTAATTAATAAAAACCTGGAAACAATTAGTCTTGAGAACACAATCCTCCACAGGTCGGCAAGATTTACTTGCTCGAACAATAAGAACGTAAAGCCAAATAAGCTACTAACTAAGGTGCAATAGCTCCCCGGTGTAGGAAACTATTGCTATTTAAGTGTTTAAAAAGGAGACACTACGCCAAAATTGGACAAAGACAACACAAAAAAGACAACGCTTTTTGGACAAAGCGCTGCTATAAGTCTTTAAAAAATTTCGCTTAAAAAAAGCACTGTAAAAGACAGCCTTTAGAAAGCGCTTTTTAAAAGCGCTGTTAAATTCCCAAAATAGAAGCCACCTTAGAAAGCGCTTTTTGCAAAGCGCTGCTATAGGAATTACTTTAGACAGCGCTTTTATAAAAGCGCTGTCTAAAGGTTAACCTTAGAAAGCGCTTTTTAAAAGCGTTGTTAAATGACCAAAATGGAAGTCACCTTAGAAAGCGCTTTTTGTAAAGCGCTGCTATAAGCATCACTTTAGACAACGCTTTTGCAAAAGCGCTGCTATAGGTTTTAAAGTCTCCCCACCTTAGAAAGCGCTTTCTGAGAAAAGCGCTGTTATAGGTAGAACTTAAGAAAGCGCTTTTTAAAAGCGCCGTCTAAAGTCATTTATGAATTAAAATATAAAACAATTTCTAATCATTTTCAGACATTTCTTTTCATTTTCTTCTCTCGACCGTTCTTCTCTACTGAAACCCTTGATATCGTTCTTCTCTACTGAAACCATTGCCGTCGTTGTTCGCCATTGTCGTCGTTCCATTGCCGTCGTTGTTCGCCATTGCCGTCGTTGTTCGCCATTGCCGTCGTTGTTCATTCACCATTTCTTTCGTGAAGAAGAAGACGAAACGAAGAAGAGGTACGCTTTTCATTCTTATTTTCATTCTTGTTTTCATCGTACGATTTTTGTTCTGTTTTCATTCTGGTCACTAGCTACCATTTTGTCGTCGTAGTACAGGTGTTGTTGAGGTGGTTCAGAGTTCCTGCGTCATACTTCCATTTTGTGTATTATTCAGTTGCATACTTCTGACTTATTTTGTGTGTAGTGTTGATATGGGTAATGACCATAGTTATAAAGTTTTGAGACTTTTATTTTTGAACATGTTTAGAATGACTAATATTGAACATGTTGTTTCTATTTTCATTAGTTGTTGTTTCTATATTCTAGATTAAAGAAAGTATGATAGTTATTGTAATATTGATAGTTATTGTATTGATGGAGTTATGATATATAGAGCCATGAAAGTGGAGTTATGATAGTTATTGTATTGCATGGTCAAAGAAAGTATGATATTTGTCTTTGCATAAGATGTTTATCTTGCTCAATAATTGCTTTGATGATTATATTTGTGATATGATGATTACTTGTTTAAGTATGCTTGCTGTTAAGTATGTTGCTTGTTTGTGATTACATGTTGCCACTTATCAAGTTATGACTCATAATTGGTCAATTAATGATATTTCATTTTATGATACGTGTACAGGGGGATCTTGGTAATTTTAACCTATCTGGACACTGTGTGGGTCTAAAAGTTATTTACATCCCTGCAGGTAAATATTTTTTATTTTTGTTTTTGTTTAGTTTAATTAGTATAACTATGGATAAGAAATGGATGTCTTCAAGTCGATTGTCGAAAGAGTACGAGAATGGGGTATCAGAATTCGTTAAGTTTGCTATTGCGCACGCCAAAGACCCCAGTCGAATGAGATGTCCTTGCTTGGGTTGTTGTTTTGGGAGTCGGGTTGACGCGGTTCAGTTGGCATCGCATTTAATGAGGAGTGGAATTGATAGAAGTTATACATGTTGGAATTTGCATGGTGAGAACATTAACGAGAATGTTGAACCGGGGGATAATACGACCTATGCTTCAAACGGCAATGGCACAGATACATACGATTCTGATAGAGTCGAAGAGATTGCAGAAGCACTTGAAGAAGATCTTAAGGATTGTCCCAAAATGTTTGAGAGGTTGGTAAGCGATGCAGAGAAACCGGTATTAAAGTTGTACAACTTAAAGGCGGGCAATGGATGGTCGGATAAAAGTTTCATAGAGTTATTGGCCCTTATGAAAGATATGCTTCCAGAGGATAATGTTCTTCCCAATCGAACATATGAGGCCAAAAAGATGTTGTGCTCTATTGGCATGAGCTATGATAAGATACATGCCTGTCCAAACGATTGCGTTTTGTTTCGAAATGAGTATGCATCGTTAAATGAGTGTCCTAAGTGCGGTGTCTCTCGATATGAGGAAAAGTTGTCTCCAGCAAAAGTCTTATGGTATTTTCCTATAATTCCGAGATTTAGACGCATGTTTCGTAGTGAGACCGATTCAAGACACTTGACTTGGCATGCAGATGAAAGAATTATTGATGGAAAGTTGCGACATCCGGCAGATTCACCACAGTGGATGAAAATTGATGATGATTATCCTGAATTTGGAAAAGAAGCAAGAAACCTTCGCTTGGCATTATCTACTGATGGAATGAACCCACACGGTCTTCAGAGTATCTCACATAGCACTTAGCCTGTGATCATAATGATTTATAACCTACCTCCATGGCTATGTATGAAGTGTAAGTACATGATGTTATCTATGTTAATTTCTGGGCCTAGACAAACAGGGAATGACATAGACGTATACTTGGCACCCTTAATCGAAGATTTAAAGTTTTTGTGGGAGAACGGTGTGGAGGTTTATGATGGGTATAGGAAAGAAAGTTTCAACTTGAGGGCGGTGTTGTTTGGAACAATTAATGATTTTCTAGCATACGGAAATCTATCAGGGTACAGCATAAAAGGTCAATGTGCGTGTCCTATTTGTGAAGATAAAACAGATTGGACGCGATTGGAGTTTGGTCAGAAGAATGTATTTCTCGGTCATTGTAGATTCTTAAATTCTAATCATCACTATCATGGGTGGAGAAAAGCATTCAATGGAGAGGCAGAACATGGTAGAGCTCCAACTATATTGACAGGTGATCAAATTTTTGAAAAGGTGAAAGATGTGAGTACTCAGTTTGGAAAGCCTTTTGCACATACACTTGTCAAGAGTGGGTGGAAGAAGAGGTCGATTTTTTTTGAACTGCCATATTGGAAGTCGTTGTATGTAAGACATTTTCTCGATGTTATGCATATTGAAAAAAATGTATTTGACAGTGTTATTGGTACGTTACTCAATATACAAGGAAAGTCTAAGGATGGCCTTAAAGCAAGAAAGGACCTGGTAGCGATGGGAATAAGAAATGAATTAGGACCCATGAAGAAAGGAACACGAACATATCTACCACCTGCTGCTTATACTCTATCTAGAAAAGAGAAAAAGGCATTGTGTAAGTTTCTAAGTGCAGTTAAAGTGCCAGAAGGATATTCTTCAGATATTAGAAGACTTGTGTCTATGAAAGACCTCAAGTTAAAGAGTTTAAAGACGCATGACTGCCATGTTATAATGGAACATTTTCTACCAATAGGTATACGTTCTATTCTTCTAGAAAAAGTAAGAAGCGCAATAACTAAATTGTGTTTTTTCTTCAAGTCAATTTGCAGTATGGTGATCGATCCTGCGATCTTACCAACATTGCAAAAAGAAATAGTAATTACTTTGTGTGATCTTGAAATGATTTTTCCTCCCTCGTTTTTTGACATAATGGTTCATCTAGTTGTTCATCTGGTGAAAGAGACACAATTATATGGACCGGCTTATATGAGATGGATGTACCCTGCTGAATGTTATATGAAAATATTAAAAGGGTATGTTAAAAATCGAAGTCGACCAGAGGGTTGTATTGCCGAACGATACATTGTTGAAGAAGCAATTGAGTTTTGTACTGAATATCTGTCCAATGTACAATAAATTGGACTCCCCAAATCTCATATTGTCGAAAAAAAAGAAGGAAAAAAGTTAATTGGAAATGAAGTTGTGACAGTATCAAGGGTCGAACGGGATCAAGAGCATTTGTATGTTCTGCACAATGAGAATGAGGTTGAGCCGTATGTTGAAATGCACAAGGATGTTCTCCGAGATTTAAATCCGAATAGAAATGAGAATTGGATAGTACGAGAGCATAATTGAAGTTTCATACCTTGGTTTAAGGATCATATTTATTCAAAGTTATATTCAGATCCCGCTTCGATAACAGAAAGGTTGAGATGTTTAGCATATGGTCCAAGTTTGGTTGTGTTTTCTTATAGCGCATACGTAATTAATGGATACACATTTTATACCAAAGAACAAGATGATAAAAGTACTATGCAAAATAGTGGTGTCACCGTGGTAGCTGAAGCAATGCACATTTCAAGTGTGAAAGATTTAAACCCCAAATTTGCAAATCTGTCATATTTTGGGGTTATCGAGCGCATTTGGGTGTTTGATTATGAGAAGTTTCAGATTCCTATATTTCGTTGCAAGTGGGTTGAAAATAATAATGGCGTAATAAGTCAGGATTTTTGCAAGTGGATCTTAATAGGGTGGGGTACAAAGATGAGCCTTTTATTCTAGCCTCTCAAGCTAAACAAGTGTTCTATGTCACTGATCCGACAAGTACAAAATGGTCTATAGTGCTTTTATCTAACAAAGTAATTGATGAAAACATTGGAGATCAAGGTGATATTGATGTTGATATTGAATCATTTACTAGAAATGATTAAGATGAAAATATTATAGCGAATGAATCATATACAAGAAATGATCATAATGAGGGTATTTGGATCAATCCAACCGTCCGTGTTGTTAAGAGACGGGTAGAACATATTCCAACAAAGAAAAGAAAGAGACGTTAGTGAAAAAGGTACTAGTTATAAAATTATAGCTTATATCATTTAATAATATTAATTAGTTGTCATGTTATATATAGCTTATATCATTCAATGGATTATGGATTATGGATTTTTATATTTGTCATTTAATTTTTATTTTTTTCTTTCTTACATGTGAAATGGCTAGTGACCATGACGACACACACGAGACACATGATGAAAATGAAGCTCAGAAGGTATATTAATTTTCACAATGTTGCTTATTAGTGATGCTACTTGATAACACAAAACAACTATATATTAATTCTTATTTGTTTGTCTATGTGTAGTGCCCTCGTCAGCGTAATGGCATAGACTGCGGGTATTTCGTTTTGAGGTTTATGAGAGAAATCCTTCAAATGGATCGATTAGAGATTCCTATTACGGTATGCATGGATTTATAACTTAGGATTTATTTTAATATTTATCGGATATGTCATATAATTTATTATTTTTAACTAAATCATGCATATTTTGTTTTGTTATGTAGAACTTTGATGAATACGCGTGTTCTCATTACACGAAGGATAAATTGCAAGAAATTAAGGAGGAATTGTGCGAATACCTTATTGGAAAAAAAGTCATATAAGGTATAGGATAATGGGATTATGTGAATGTATAGTTTTGTGAATGGTTTATTTTATGGGATTGTATAGTTTTGTGAATGGTTTATGTTATTTATGTGATTTTGGAATGTAATTGTATAGTTTTGTGAATATGGTTAATGTAAATGACTTGAATTATAATGGAAATGGTTTATGTGGTTTATGTGATTTATGGGATTAGTGGAAAGGGTTAATGAACCATACTATAAATTGTTAATGGAAATGTGAAATATACAGATTTATTGAAATGACTTGAATTATACAGGTTTCTGCATAAAAAAATGGTTAAAATGGGATTTTTTAAAAAAATATTAAAATTATACGTAGAGAAAAGACAGCGCTTTCTAGAAAAAGCGCTGTCTATTGTTCACAACAGAAAGCGCTTTTCCTTAAAAGCGCCCTCTAAAGGCATAGAAAAATTCATAACTAAAATTATAGGCAAACATTAGACAGCGCTTTTTATTGAAAAAGCGCCCTCTAAAGGTATAGAAAAATTGATAATTAAAATTATAAGTATACTTTAGACAGCGCTTAACAAAAGCGCTGTCTAAAGGGGGCCTTTAGAGAGCGCTTTTTGTTGAAAAAACGCCCTCTAATGTATACTTTAGAGAGCGCTTTATCGTAAATAAAAAGCGCTGTCTTTACCTACGCCAGCGCTGGCTTAGGCAGCGCTTTTAAGCGCTGTCTAAGGCCTAAAAAAGCGCTGTCTAAAGTCTTGTTTGGCGTAGTGAGAAAGGGGAATTGGAAAAAGTAAAGGAAGTAGCAAACTAGGGAAATTTAATTCTGCAGAAAAATTCACGTAAGGTTCAGAGCAAGAGAGACTTTGTGTAGAAATCTGCTTTCATTTTATAGCCTTGAGTAGTTGTCGTGAAACAAGGAGAAAAAATCTCCAGGTGAAAGTTAGTGGCTGATATTATCTGAAGCATTCCCTTGACTGGTTGAACGTGGTTGTGGTTGAGTTGATACCCGTTGAGTGGTCCATGTAATTTAAAATTGGATTCTGAGAAATACACTTGTGCCGGTCGCCATGGTGTTGTGACGAGGGTCACCACTAAAGCTACGTTACGGTCGCCATGGACCTGTGACGATCGCCATGCATTCTGAGTGCAGAATCTTCATTTTGCTGTCAACTGTCTTCTTTTCTTCTCTTTTCTTCTCTTTTCTCTCTTCTTTCCTTATGCAGGTTAACTTAGAGAAAATACCTAAAAATGAACTCGAATACTTGCAAATAAAACGTGAATAAACGAAAAATGACGAAATAAATTAATGTAATTCAAAGCAAATATGTTATGTAATATCGCACTATCAGAGTACAATGTCAACCAAGATGTCATGACATCATACTGTGACAAGTTAAGTGCTATCAACATCTCCAAGAATCCTGTTCAACATAGCAGAACAAAACATATTAACATTCATCATCATTTTATCAGGGAGCTTGTTGAAAACAAAGTGGTTGTTCCGGACTAGACCAATGGCTATGCATGGCCCAATCCACTTCTGCTTCCAGAACGACCCAATTGCCTAGGTCCAGCTGGTGCGAGGCAACATTTACCTTTCTACCCCTCTACCGGGCACATATAAACAGATAAACCTCAAGGTCATTTGCCCCTCCCCGGAATTCCTACCCGTTACGCACGACTCCATCATCCAGGAACAGTTATGACGCCTGTGCCCGGAACTACGCCCTTTCCAATGGCAACGGCTAGTTTTGGGCATCTCTGCCCGTCATAACGATTAGTTTTTGGCAGTTACCTATTCTTCAGGAAACGGTTATTCCGCCTTGAAAATAGGGACTGTTGGTCACGCGCTGGGGGTATAAATACCCTCCATTTGAGAGGGTCAGGTATCCAAAATCATTCTAAGAAACTCATACTTTTGTACTTGCCTTTCTCTCTCCCGATTCTTACTTTAGCATCGGAGTGCCTTGTAGGTACACCCTCTCCTCATCTCACGCACCCAGCATCGCAGAATTTCTTCTTGGCCCATTTCAGGATCTAATTAGCCTTCACGATCAGTAGTCATTCTGGAACATGTAGCCATTGAGAAGGAAGTGGCTGATATCCTTACTAGGGCTTTGGATGCAAATCAGTTTGAGAATCTAAGGGGTCAACTGAGAATTTGCATTTTTGAAGAATTATAGTAATTAGTCTTGATTATGGAGGATATTAGGCATAGGAGAAAGGTGGTGTCTAATTTATGCCTAAAAAGGGCAAGTAGTGGTGATGGTAGTTATCCCTACTTTTCTATGTTTTCTTTTGTGTTGCTGGGAGGTCTTTGCTGGTGGTGATAGGATGTCATACTATATGTTATGACAACATTTCATCATGTGTCTGAGAGTTGTGTGGTTGTGTTCTTAAGCGGGGGCTTTGTGACAGGGGAGTTCTGCTGCGTTTCTGTGATGTCAGACAAGATGTCTTGACATTAGTTTTGTTTGCTGAATTGTTGGTTATGCAACTCAGGGGGAGTTCTTGCAGTTTTGTGATGAAGTTTTTTTTGGTCTTGCTGTGAGAGAGTTTATTTCTCTCTGTGTGATTCTGATTTTATTTCTACTGCACGTGCCTCTGATTTGTTCTAGTGTGCTTTTGGTTATCTTTTGTTTTTGTTGGTTTTTCATGCAAAGGTTGTTTTGACCAAAATTTGCCAAAGGGATAGATTGTAAGTTATGTGGTTTTTGGTTTGGCAGCAATTTTGTTAAAACAAGTTCACAACAAGATGTTGTGACAAATGTCTTGATAGGCCAGTCAGACATCATGTTTAGCATGATGTTGGGACATGTGGCAGGACATGTTATACCAATAGTTTAGGGCTAGGCCGATTTGGTATTTAAAGTATGAGATTTGATATTATTTTAATTTGCACAGTGTCGCAATCCAAGGTGGTATATTTTAGGAACTTCTGTCTTGACAGATTTGCTTGTATGTCATAAAAAGGATCTTTGAGCCTTTTTAGGAAACTTTGTATTCAGTTCCTATTTTTGTGCAGTATTCAGTTCCTATTTTTGTGCAGAAGATTTGAAGCTGTTATTTTGTGATTTGCGTTTTATTTAATTGAAGAGCCCAAACCCATGATGATCTGAAGGCTATTTAAATAAGAGTTCTAAACCTAATGTGGTGGTGAAGTCGTGTATTGAAAAAAAGAGTATTTTAGGATTTAGAGAGTTTTGTGTTATTTGTTCTTTGTGATCCTCTCTTATGTCTTTTGACATTTGAGTTAGACTGTTTTATTTATGCATTTGTGAGCCATTCATATACCTCTTAGGTATTTGAATTTGACAGATTTTTGAGTTGTAATCACTTCTAAGCTTTTAAGCAAAGAGTGGGTTTTTGTGTCTTTGGAAGTGTGACTTCCTTTCTTCTTTATTGTTGAGTTTGTCACTGTTGTGTGACTGGTGGGAAGTGAGAGGGGGCTCATATCTAGGAGTTCCTAGGTAGAAGTTAGCATGAGTATTGATTAGGTGAAAAGCTTCTAAACTTGTGGGTGTTTGCTGTGGCTTTGAACTAATTCTATTATAGTGGATTTCCTTCCTGGCTTGGATGCCCCAGATACAGGTGATGTTGCACTGAACTGGGTTAATAATTGATTGTGTTATTGTTTACATTCAAGCTTTTATTTTTCTGCATAAGTGTTGTTTGTTGTCTTTATCCCAGGTCCTGAGATCTGTCTTGACATCTGGTATTTGTGTTCCAGAATTTCAACTTTTGTCAAAGATCCAGAATGACATCCATTTAAAATATACACAAGTTTGCGGCTCTAAATTTAGCTTCATCCTTATTTCATTGTTGACACGCCATTATGGGATATGTATGGTATGCTTCTGAAGCATTTTATGACTTGATATGTTTGTTGTATTGTGTTTGTTGTTTATGGTTTATTGTTGATGAATGTTTTTGATGAATGTTGTCATTAATGTTTATTTAAAAGATGAGTTTATTATACATTATGTGGTTTGAGTGGTTTTCCAATCCCTTACCGAATATATAACTTTCTAAACTGTGTTAGAAAATTATGATATGATAGATAAAATTGTATTAGAAAATAAGTACACGTTCAATTCTTGACAAGAATTTTTCACACTATTATCTCCATGTTGTTCTTTGACAGTTAAAACTTGATTTAATGATTGTAGATCTTCAACCACCCCTCTCTCCACCTCTAATTTTGTTTGCAAAGTAAATAATATTTTATAAAAAGAATTAAAGGGGAAGGCACGGGCGGTCGAAGAACTAGGATCATTAAACTAAGTTCTTACTGTCAAAGAACAAAATACAGATAAAGAGTTAAAGAACTCTTATCTAGCATTTAACGTGAACTTATTATTCTAATATAACTTAATTTGTCATACTATAATGTTCTAGTGCAGATTGGAAGGCTATATATTTAGTGAGTATTAGCGAAATAAGCATTCCAAATGATTTATAATAAACTTAGGTCTATATATCACAACGCTTGTTTAGCACAACCGTTGTTAAATATGTTGCATTAAAGAATATCACAACGGTTCTTTAAAGTAACCGTTGTGGTAGTTAGCGCGCTACATAGATACAATCACTGTCGCACGTCCATGGTTGAAAGCATCATACATACAATCACACCTTACCTCACAACGGTTGGACCAGCGTAGTGGTATCCCTTTTCCAACCGTTGTGATATGTGTTTTCCATCGTAGTATTTGATTTGCCTATAATGGGTCCACCAATTGTTTTGACGGATTCACGTGGCAAATCCGGTATAAATAGAGGTGTGATGTGATCCATTTTTTCACATCCCTTCTCAGTTTCTTCTAATTTTTTCATGCCCCTTTTCAGTTTCTTCTAATATTTCTTCTAATTTTTACCCCCTGAACATCATACACCCAACAAAAAACACCACCAACTATAACCAACACTCATACACACAACTTACCCCACAAGAACACAACTACCAAACACCCCAACCACAATTTGGTTTTTTTCCAGTCACAAACATTTACCCTGAATTCATCCCAAGACCAACAAGGCTACGTCCCTTTCATGCATAGCTCAATGTCAACTACTACCCAACCAAATTAGAATTACGAGGAACCAGATTAAGTTATAGTAGTGAGATTGTGGATTCAACCGATGACGTGGTCGCTGACTTCATGGATCATATAAATGATGTGAGGCCTTCTACTCGACCATAAAATGTTAATGAGAATCAAGTACCTCGTAGAATGTCTACGTGAATTAGACAAACTCTTGTAAGTGGAACCCACCACTGCTTTCAGCAGAAGAGAAGAAGTCACCCTCAATTAGATCTAACAATAAATGCTTTACCGGTAAAGTCAAGCAAGAGATAATAGATTTCCTCTTAAAGTTTCAATAAATTCAACTGCCTTTTGGATTTATGCTTGTTGGGCCTGAGATAATTCTTGAAAGCAGCACTAGCCGCTCCTACCATTACTGCAATAGAAAACTATTCATTCTCATCCTCAAACCAACTCGTTTTCAAGCTTTTACATAAAGGTAAAGAACGGTTGAATCAAGTGGTTATAGAAGTGCACGATGAGCGTATTAATCCTCCTAGACATGCTCTTTGTACACCGTGACATACAAAAAATGCAGCCTTATTTTTTCCATATTCAATTGTGGATCTATGTTTGTTTCATGGACTATTGGCTTCATCCATGAATATGAAGCTTTTTTAGATCATTGTTCTCCCATTTTCTCATATTCGTTTAATGATGCTACAAACATAGAATGCTGTTAAAAAATTTAATTATTCACTTGTGTCATGTTTTTGACTTAGTTTAGAGTCTTTACGTCTACGGTATACTCTGATAAACTTGAGAAATATTTGATAGACACATACTCAACTATGTTTGTGCTCACCTGATCTCGCTCTGACACGAGGATTGTCAACTAACCCTAAAATCGGATGCCTATTCATTTTAATGGAAATTTTAATTATTTATTTATGCATAAATAATAGTTCAATGTGTTGTGCACGATAAAGTATTCTAAAGGTTTTGATCCTAACAACTGAATAAAGACGAGAAAAGTCAAGTATCATCAATCAAGAAGCAAGCACAAAGCAAAGTACTTAAGTGTCTCTTTGTAGATCTAAAAAGAATCAAATTAAATAATCAAAAGGAAATGAAGATGTGAAAACTTGTCCAAAACCCTAGGTAAGTTTACCCAATGAAAGGACAACCTTGATTTAATTTTATCAAGTAAAAAGCCTTCCTTAAATAGAAATGGATTAGGATTTAAAAAGGATATAAACTCCAAAAAAGGTATAGATCAAAAGAAAAAGAATTGCCCAGTCTATAAATGCACACATTGTAAAAGGATAAGTCACTTAGATTCGTTTTGTTTTGATAAATTGAAAATATCTAAAGGTAATAACCTTATATCTTCTAGAACTAATTCACCCGGGCCCAAGAAGATATGGGCAGTAAAAGTGAAACCTTAGTGTTTTTCAGGTATGCTTTGCAGCTCAGAGCTTTAACGATTATCAATGGAGTTGTGCAAAGCAAGAGTATACTTTTAAGAATACTGTATATGAAGTCTTTAATCCAAGAACGTACGATGATGAAAAATATTAAAGTACAATGATCAAAGCAAGCTTTATTGAGAATATCTCAAATTTTATGATCCTTAGTGGTTTGTTGAATGAATATGTCTGTAAGGGATTTATTCATTTGTTGGCTTTTTTAAACTCTCATATCCAACGATGTGTAGATTAGGGCACGCCATATTTTACTGGTGTTTCCCTTCAAGGGAATTTTTTATCAAGAATTCTGGATAAAAGAGGTATACATTATTTTAAGGTTGAAATAATTGGAAAAATCTAGTTAAACTCTTAAAATAATGAATTTATTATTTTGTTCATCTAAATAAATTATTTTCTAACCCAAAAGATGAGTTGTTTCAAGCGTTTTAGAAAACGGGTGCAAAACAATCGATTGTCACTAGCATCCAATCAATTGGATTGTATAAAAAAATAAAAATATCAATGTTGAATCTCACCACAACGGCTATTTAATACAGAAATTAATGCAATGCCTACTTGCAAAGACTAGCTCGTGAAAATGAATGCTGCCAATCGATTGGAACATCCTTCCAATTGATTGGACAAAAGCTATAAATAGAGGTAATTTTCTGATTCTTCTCATATCATCATACTATCATTTGTGCATTACATCAAAACTTTTCTTTCTCTCTTAAATCATTCATCATCACCTCAAATGGCCTCAAAATAACCCATTCCTCCTAACTTGATCCTCATACTTCTCATTAGAATTCACCTCTCAATCTCAAGAAAGCAACTTCAACCTGTACTATGCGGATAAAAAAACTATATATGTCTCACTAATTGAATGAAGATATCTTGAAGAACTCTGCATTCATGGAAGCCTTTACCTTCTCCTGATTGAAGAACTTCGTGTTCGAAAAACCTCAAGAGAGGTGCCTTGAATTGGTAAGAATGTTTTATGCAAATATCTCCTACAAAGATGGCATTATCAATTCTGAAGTCAAGAAACACCCCTCTCTCTCTCTCTCTCTCTCTCTCTCAGAATTTGCAAATATTTGCAACCTACCTTCATTGAGAAAAACTATGAACATATGGATCTTGAAGGTAATGAGTTTAACTTTGACATATTTTCTCACTCTCTCCTCATTGATCCCTCTTCTGGAATTCACACCCTTCCAATTTGGGCTAATTTGCCTTTACTGCAGATTGATTCATTATACAATGAATCATGTATTTTACCAAGGAAAGGTAATTATAGCATGATCCAAAAGTCAAATGTCCTTGTTATCTGGTTTTCGGTAAACTAAGTTGAGAAAAATTAGAAGGACACTATACTTTACCACATGCTAGATAGAAAAAGGAAAAACATCACTTTACCCTATGTTAAACTGATCACAGAAATCTTAACCTCCACCAGATATCAGTTTGGTGAGGAAGAACCATAATTTATGCACACAAAGATTGGGCACGCAGTAATAAGAAAAATGGGATTTGTTATTTAAGGGAAATAGTTAGTCCCACTACCACCAAGAAGAGCAAGACAACAAAGAAACAATGACCTTCCACCATCCTCCTCAAACACCCCAAATAAAATTCTTGACGAGCAAAAGGAAATGAATGAAAATATCAACAAGCTCAATAAGAAAATGGAGAGAATAAACCTTATCTCGCCAACAATTTAAAGCGAGGATGATTATGATGAGATCAACTAATCATTTTTTTTTTCCATTTTGCACTTTTTCTGTAAAATCCCCTTCATGTACTTTCAATTTCAAGTAATGAACAACAAATATTTTTCCTTTCTTAAATGCTTAATTGTCTATGTCTGCATATTTATTTCTATCAATGCATCTTTACCCGCCTTTTTTATTTTAACAAAGGGGGTGAAATATACTCTTAGAGGTAGTGGAGTGTATTATCTGTTTAACTCAGGGGGAGTTTGATTACTTCAAACACATATGTGTTATTTTCTTTAACTCAGGATAACTATTTTACTTTGGATGATGATAACCTTTGTCTAATGATGACAATTGTTGATGACAAGTCAAGTATATGGGGTTAAGCGTTTAAAATATGCAATCTAAAGAATTAGATTTTGCTGGACTTGACTATCACATGATGGTATCTAAATAGAAGTTATCTTAAGCCTCATATCATCTCAAGCAAATGTTTACAAGAAGGAAAGTATTTGACAAAGTCTTGAAGTGTAAGAAAGCCTTAAGTAGCCTGAGTGAAATCTATGTAATCCATAATGGTGTTTTGGTAAAAGTACATTGCTAAATCACACACACACACACACACACACACACACGAAAACATTACTTAAAATGATTTTTCTCAAAGAAGTACTTTGAAAAATATCCTGTAGTCTTGCCAGATGAGTTGGAAGTTGTCTGAAGTGATATGGGCAAGTTTTTGTCTTGACCAATCAATTGACACCTTATCCGAATTGATTGGGAGATTTCAAAAATGCACCATAATCGATTAGGAAAACATCTTAATGATGGGTAACAACTATATATATATATATATATATATATATATATATATATATATAATTTTCATTTTTAACTTGGTAATCGATTTTAAAGGAGCAAACCAATCAATTAGCACATTCTTCCAATCGATTGGCATGTAATAAACAACCTTTAAAATGATTTATTTTTTGAGCCAACCTCTAGCCTATAAATAGAGGTTCATTCCCTCATTTCAAATGACGCAGAACCGAGTTTCATTCCATTACTCTCTCTCTCTCTCTCTCTCTCTCTCTCTCCCTCTCTCTCTCTCTTAAAATTTTCTTTCACTTTCTCTCACTAAGTCTTTAGCCGTAGTGCATTTCGAGAAGGTCCTTTTGTGAGTGAGAAATTCTATTTTTTTGATGGGTAGTATTGTAAGTTCACCAAGGGAATTTTTTTATACCATGGTTGAAAATGTTTTCAAATTAAGATTTGTCTGGGTTAGAAGTTTAACGCGCAAAAATGTTGGTTTAGAAATTGTGTAATAAAACCCTTGTTTAGGTTCGAAAGCTCAACCCGTGATAAAATCTTTCTTAGGTTCTTGGTTAGTCCATGGTAAAACCAAGTTAAGGTTAAAATTTTTTCCAATATTAAAAGCATGATAAGGTTCGATATTAGCCCGATGTTATAGTCTCTATGGTTATTGGTTATTATGTGGTAAAACCAAGTTTTAAAGTTCGTGAGCTCAACCCGGTGTTAACAACTCGCAAAATTTTGTTTAGAATCTTGAAGACTAACAACTCCAAGATTCTCGTGGAAAGGAGACTAACCGCTTTGATCTGCCATAATACTCATCGCTTCACTCCGTTGTTTATTGTTTGGTTGGAGTTCAACCTAAACTTAATTTTCCTTGTATACAGAGGGTTCATGAGTATAACCTACTAAAACCTCACAAGTTTATTAGATAATCTCAAGATCAATCATTTGGGACAAGACTAAGTCATTTCTTGATTGAACCTGTATAACTCTTGCTGTTCTTCTCTTCCTTTAACTCTTTACATTTTTTCAATTTATATTCTGACAATCTATTTTTCGCTGCTTAAATATTAAAATGATTTTAAACTCTGAATCTAAACTGAAAAGTATAACCATATTTTTCGGAACCACATAATTCACCCCCCTCTTGTGTGGGAAGTCACATGTCCAACATGCGTCACACTTTTCTAAATTTTTTTCAATCTCCCTTTA
Source organism: Lathyrus tuberosus (assembly GCA_022829125.1). NCBI lineage: Eukaryota > Viridiplantae > Streptophyta > Magnoliopsida > Fabales > Fabaceae > Lathyrus > Lathyrus tuberosus. Next base: position 9,044,338 of record JALAZF010000174.1, on the reverse strand, counting down.
AGTGAGATAAATTTGGTGAACGTATGGACCTTGACCCTGAATGTGCATTTATTCAAGTTCAATATGATGTTGAATTAGCTTACATAGTTGAACATGAATGTAAGGTGGTTTTTGTGCACATTCTCTTTTCTGGATTTAACTATCATGCCATCCATGTAGACCTCCAAAATGTATCTAATTTCTTTCTTAAAGATCTTATTTATCCTTTTTTTGGTAGGATGTGCCTCATTTTCAAGTCAAATGGCATGCCATTATACTTCTAGTTGGTGTTTTGTGTTATGAGTGTTGTCTTGTTCCAGTCCTTCTCATGCACTGTTATCTAGTTGTATCTGGAATATGAGTAACACCCTACTTCTTGAATCGAAAATTAATTAAGTAAAATATATGAAACACATATATCCTCCAAGTAGGATGCTACTCAACAACAAACAAACCGTATTTGAACCACATAATTTATAATTTTAAACCATTTGATTAGCATCAGAATTATGAAATAATAGACATAAAAGCCTTTATAACAATATTAGTTTGAAAAATGGTCCATCATAAAATGAAATCAAAGAAAAAGATACATATCATAAACAAATAAAGAACAATTAGGTCCCCTCGTGTTACATATTAGAGCGACTATAACTATAAGACTCAAACGAAAAATAACTAAAGAGGCCCAACACCATCCTTAACCTCAAGCTCCTATTCAGGTACCTAATTGTCAATACTCCAGAGGAGCATAGATGCAACAACACAAGTAGAGGGTGCGAATACATTCAAATAATAAACGGTGCATAAACAATCAGGATAAACTCACACACTCTATAAAATCATCTACATATCAGAAATGCACATTAACACCATGTATTCACATCTCACCCATATAATAGTCAATAATAAATTTCACAAGTCATACAAGAGTATACATCATTACACAAACATCTCATCATCATTTAATGCAATGCAACATCTACTCAACTCATGCTCGTCACGGTCCCCACTCTGAACTAGACTCACAACTCAAATATATATGCATGTGGTACTGACTTAACATTTGGTTCTTCATATGAACTGGGTTCCAAATCTATGTGAACCTTGATCCCCCACTCTGAGTTCCAAGCCCCCACTTTGAGCTTTAGACAAGTCACTAGTCCCCACTCTGAACTAGTAAACATGCCTCTTTCACAACAACGACAATATATGATGCATGGCATATCATAATGCAAGGACCATAACACAACAATGAATACAATCCCACTATGATTGTAAATGATCACACAATAACATAGAAAATATTAAAGCCCCACTTTTGCCGTAATCAATCATGCACTTTATACAATACAAGTAGTTCTCACTCTGAACCACTCGCCTCATCAATCACTGACAAACATGTATATAATTAACGCAATTATATATAAAATACACAACATATATTCACACCTTGAATATATATTCATATGAAAATTATCTCCCAATACACTACCATGAGGTAGCTCTGCGTGTTAGCTCTCTAACACTTCGAATGATACTCCATTTGGACTTACGGAACCAAAGTTACGGCCAAATTTGTCAATGAATATAACATGTCTCAGTTCAGAAACTTTTTCAAAAATAAGTCGGAATTAATCGATTGACATGGGGTGTCAGTTTATTGACCTCAAGCACATTTGCTCACTGACTTCTCAAAAACACGCTTAAAAGTCAATGCAATCGATTAATTAAACATGACAATCAATTGTCACTTAATTTTTTTCCCAAAAATACACGCATGCAATTGATTGATATCCTGTGTCAATCGATTGACATAGTTAAAATTTCCAAATTTAAAGGCATGCAATCAATTGACATATGGTGTCAATTGATTGTCATCATACAATTTTCCGGAAAATCTAGTTTTCTTTGCATCACTCATTTTCGTAATCACATATCTCTCATAACTCATACCAATACTCATTATCGCATTCAGAACAACAAAAAGTCACACTCCATCATGACTAACACATCAATTATCCCCATAATAACATTGATTCATCATTTTTATGATGAATTAATCCATCATAGTTATACCCTAAAATCCCCAATTTCAACACAAATCATCACTTGATTAATTGATTAATAAACACTAAACAGAACAGCAACAAACACAATTCATAACATCAATTTATAGCAAAGAAGAATCATAAACATTTATCTATCATACTCATCATTAAACAATAGAGAAAAAGAAAACCCTATTGGAGGTTAAGGGAAACCTCTCTACCCTTTCATGATTTAGGCACCCTTAATTGAATAATTTCCCCCTTACCTTGTAATTTTAGCAAAATCAGCAAAAGAAACCTTCAATGGCCTTCTCCTCCAAGCCCTAGCTCTCCACTCTTGTTACTCTATTCACTACTACAAAATACGCATTCAATAATGCCATGGTCACCACGGTTTTTCCCTAAACCGTGGTGACATATCTTAACTAAGGCGTTACCATATTTATTTTTCTTTTTGATTAAAAATTATTTGTATATAACAGCGGTTACAGAATCAACCGTTGTGATACAATCAAACTTTCGTCGGTTCGAACCTCAGCGCCATAAGATATTGTATTCCTTTAGCGTTAAGGCGCACATTTTCTCTTTTATTTATTTTAAAATTCACAAATAAAAGCGTTATCACTACGGTTCTTCTGGTTAACCGTAGTGATATATTTATAATAAATAAAAATTTATCTATACGGTTGGTATTGTTAACCGTTGTGAAATAGTTTACCCATATATAAGCGAATTAACTTTCACTTATTGACAGTAGCGCTGTTGCCTTCACAATGAAACCCTATAACCCATTTTTTCTCTTCGTCTTCACCATTAGTCGCGAATCTTGTACTTCATACATTAAGGTATTCTTCTTCTTCCATTTTTTGTTAGATATTTCCCATTATCTCGTTTGTTGCAAGTTGTTTTTGTTGATTGTTCTCATTTTTTCAGATTCGTCTTCACTACCTTAACAGAGACCATACTCTGGCTATGGTACTTAATGTTTGTGTAGCTATAGAAAAAAGTACAAGAAGCATGAAGCTATGATGGAAACTTCATCCACCTTGTACTTCTTATTCATAGCTTCACAAACAAGATGTTAGTAAATGAAGAAACAACAGTGTAAGCTTCTGTGTAAGCTTTTGTGTAAGCTTTTTCCTCCTTATATTTCTTTTTCATTGCTTCCCAAACTAGATGAACATCATAATTGATTCCTATTCCGCGATTAGTTTCATAAAAGGTGCGTCCTAGAAATTTATAATATATCTCTTTCGATCTCTCTTTACTCTTCACTGGATTATGGTTTTAGGGTTTGGTTTCAACTGAGGATGCTCATTGTTGAAGTTTGCTGTGTTTCCTTAGAGGTTAAGGGGATGATACATGGTGATGATGCTGGTGGTAGCAAGCGTATTGTATGAGTTTATAATATCTGGTTCTGGTATAGGATGTTGTTTGAGTTTATTATATTCTATGTAGATTGTTTGTTTCACTAACCCTCACTTAAAATACATTCATTTAATTTGACATAGATACTTATAATCTTCAAATTAAGTTGTATTTGAAAACCAACTTATATGAATCAATGTTTCCGAATTGGGTGTCTCTCATCGTTCATCTCACGTTCTTTGATATATAGATTATGGTATAATGATCTGGCTCCTTAGATGCATCACTATCTTCCATTATAGTTAAATTTCGTTAACAATAATTTATTAGTTAATCTGCCTCTCCATCAACACTTATAATCGTAAAACTTACGATTATAAAAATTATGATGATAAGTGAAGATGATGAGGCAGATTATCCAATGTCTTGTTCTTATGGAAATTTAACTATAATCGAAGATAGCGATATATCGAAGAAGTCAGACCAATAAACCACAATATATATGTAAAAGAGCGTGAAATGCACGATGAGACAAATGCAATAAAAAAAATTGGTTTGTTTAAGTTGGTTTTCAAGAATAGTATAATTTGCAGATTATAGACTTCTTCATCAAATTGAATCCTTGTATATTTCTTTAGTGAGATGTTTGGAAAATAAGCAATCTACATTTAATATAATAAATTCTGGGTACTTACAACAATGATTATTTATTGTAACTGAGATCAAAGATAATATAATAAACTCTGGGTACTTTCAACAACGGTTATCTATTGTAATCGAGATCAAAGATAATTTATGTTTTACATAGTTTGCTGCTGATGGGTTTCGAACCCAGTACCTAAGTGTTTATATCACAACAGTTTATTAGCATAACTGTTGTGATATGTGGCGCGCGTCCTGCCTTTCAATAACCATTTCCAGACCGTTATAGAAACAACGAACTTACAACGACACTCTACTTAACAACGGTATGTCAGGCGTAATGGTACCCCTTTTCAAACCATTGTGAAAGGGGTTTTCCGTAGTAGTGATTCCACTATTTTATTTCACATACTGACAAAAAGGCCCCACAACCCTATTTCTCTATTTTTCAGAATATATAATATTCTAATTAAATTTTCATAATAATTATTTTTGCCCAACTAAAACTCCACTTCTCCCCACTCACCACTTACTTCCCTCAAATTACATAATTGGCCCAACTTCTCATATTCTACCAATTTCTAATTATTTAATGAATTTAATTCCCACCAACTAACTAAATTAGCACAAAACACCACAAATGCTGAAACCGGCCAAACACGTCATCAATCACAAAATAATAATTTAAATAAATCCCTCAATTGAATCAAATAAATAATTGATTAAATCAGGGTGTTACAATATGAATCCATGAAGGATATGAATTTGAACCTATTCCAGTTGTCTTCCACTTTGTCTATGTTGGGAAGAGGATACACATCTTTAAGAATAGTTATATTCATATCAGTTTAGTCAACGTACATACACCACTTACTATTTTCTTTCTTGAGCAAAACAACATTTAACATCCATTATGTTTCGTTCAACTCTTAGATGAAAATTTCTTGAATGAGCCTATTTACAATGTTCTTGGCGGCCTCGACCATTTTTTGTGACTGATGGCATCTTCTATGGGTGATATATCTTGTAGAAGGATTGATCTTGATATCGTGACATGCAACATTGTGTTCGGTGCTCAACATATTTTTAGGATATCGTGCAAAAAGTATGTGTTAGCCTTGAGGCACTTGATGAGTCTGTCCTCCACATAGCGTTTTTGGTGACTGATGACATCTTCTATGGATGACATATCTTCCAAAAGGATTGATGTTGATCAAGTGACATGCTACCTTAGGTTCGGTGCTCAACATATTTTTAGAGGAGTGATCAGTGTATTTTAATACATTATCTTTTACTTTATGCTAAGACTTTTATTTGACTTTTCACTTTATTTTAATTGCTTTTAATAGGTTTTTGAAAGTTAAGTTGAGTTCTGCTTTTTTTCTGAATAACTGCTTATTTTCTAATTAAACAGTAATTTGACACTTTCTCACTGTGCAGGTCATAACTTGAGCTACAAGAATTGAATTGACCGGTTCTAATATGTGTTGGAAAGTTGAGATGATAAGCTAAACGTTTCATGGTAAAGTCAGAAGCAGATTCCGAGTTCAAAAGACTAAAAAAATTCGTTTTAGTTTCAGACTTAAATAAAACAATTAGTTTTTGGGTTTGATTTGTGTAATTTGGGTTGGATGCTCTTTTATCCCGATTTATAATACTATTTAAACTCAATTGCAACACTATTGCTAGGTTAGACAGTTTTACATGAAATTAGATGGCTAATAAGATTTCATGGATAACTAAACCACATCGAAGTTAATCTACTGTATTAATGTTCCAAAACCATGAGATTATTATAATTTTGCAATTTAATTTCTATTCCATTCAATTTTGTTATATGATTATCATTTTCTTAATCTGATTTGTCATAGACTCATTTTGTTTGATTCGATTGATATATGTTCCCTAATTTTAATCATGTTTAACTCAGCTTATTTGTTAATTTGCGTTATCTCTTACCAATTACTTAATTTGGAAAACAAGAACATAATTCTAATAATATCGTTAGCGCTTGTTGATGGATATTATGATCGAACAGGAATAGAGAATCCACTTAAGAAAGTGAAGTTATAATAGTCGGTGATAGGTAGGAACCAAATCAGTAGATTAGCTTTTTAATTGTAATTGTAATCAAATTCTGTTAACTGTGATCTTAATCAAAACCCAAACCCCCCATATTTCTTTCAGTTGGTAAAAATCATCCAAGAGTCCTTGCTATACGACTCTCAATTGTCAATTCTCTGCACTACAGTTTTTAATTACTCGTTTTTTACCCTTAGCAACAGCGGATCAAATCGGCGCCATTGTGGGGGATTCTTGTCGATTTAAAGCAACTTTAGAGTCATAGGTATTGTATTATGGCGTTTTGGCCCCTGTGATCTTGCTATTTTTTCCTTTACACGACCCAAGTCTGAAAACACGTTATTTAAGAAATTTGTGTCTGATTCAAAATTTTTCCGTGCCATTTTAGAAGAAAAAAAAAATCACGATTTGCAGGTGAGGATCCGCATAAGCATTTGAAGGAATTCCAGGTTGCGTATTCTACACCTCTGAGACCTAAAGGAATTACAGAGGATCACATCAAGCTGAGAGCATTCCCGTTCTCACTTCAAAGAGCTACAAAAGATTGGTTATATGATCTAGAGTGAAATCGTGTCACAAGTTAGAATGATTTGAAAAGAGTGTTCCTAGAAAGATTTTTCCCTGCCACAAGAGTTGCTTTAATTAGAAAAGATATATGTGGTATTAGACAGCTTGACATGGAATCATTAGCTGAATACTAGGGGAGATTCAAACATTTAGTGTCCAGTTTCCCTCAACACCAAATTACTGAGCATTTACTTATCTAGTACTTCTATGAGGGGTTGATTTAAATGGATAGAAACATTTTAGATGCCACTAGTCATGGAGCACTTGTTGATAAGACTCTAGATGTTGCTAAAGCCTTGATTGAGAACAAGTCACTCAACTCCCAACAGTTCACAACTAGAAACAATTTTGTGGTCCAAAAAAAAAGTGTGAATTAGATTCAGGCCTCTTCTTCCAACAAGGCTCTATAAACCATAATTGATGAACTTAGTGTCATACCCCAAATTTTGACCACTAAGATTCCCATCATTGTGTAAATCATCATGAAATTCTGGTATCAGATATGAGATGTCGAAAGAGATGTCACAACACTAATATCTGAACAATGATCAATTTATGAACAGGATAAAAAGTAGTAAACAATTGTAAAGAGACACAAGCAATTGTTAACCCAGTTCGGTGCAATCACACCTACGTCTGGGGGCTACCAAGCCAGGAAGGAAATCCACTAAACAGAATTAGTGTGAAGATTCTAAGTAAACACTCTCTAGTTTACAATCTTCTCACCTAATCTCTACCCGTGTAATTTCTATCTAAGACACTCTCAGATAAGAGACACCTCTCACTCCCCCTCAATCACATGCAGTGATAACTACATAAAAGTACAAAGTTTAGAAGAACACACTTCAAAGACAATACTTGATCTTGCTTAAAAGCTTCAATCAAGAACAAGGCACTCGTACTTAAAAGCTTAGAGTGGACAACTTACAACTCAAAGATTCAGTCCAATTCACACATCTAAATGATGAATGAATGGCTCACAATAAAACAACCAACAAAAGACTTAAACCCTAAAACTTGAAAATGCAGCTTTCAATATCTTCTCTCTACTTTGCAAATAGGGTTAGCACGTCTTTAAATAGAACCAATCTTCTTGGGCTTGGGCATTAGCAAATCTCAGATTTAATTCACAATTAAAACTGATTTAAACTCCAAATCTTTTTGCCCAAAAATAGCAACAAACTCTTCTTCAAAATAACAGAATGTGCTTGCTTCAAATAATTTCACGCCATGATTTTCGCATGCAATCACTGAACATAAACACACAAAAGATTGCAAATAAAGCGCAGCAAATAAAACATAACATTCTGAGCAGAAAGATCTGCAACGGATGTTAGGACATCAGGCTTGGCATCATGAACAGAGCCCTGTAACAAATAGAGAGACCACCTGCAGAATGTTAGGAACACATGTCAAGACATCAAGTATAACATCTTGATGTAACACCTTGTTTTAGCAAAATTGCTGCCAATACAGAACTAACAAACTCCCCCTTTGGCAAATTTTGGCTAAAACAACATTTGAGCACAAAGGCACCAAATCACATCAGAGAACCATGCAGCAGAAAAAGAAACAACTAACATTTCAACCAATGAAACTCCCCCTCAAGCCAAGAAACCAGCTCCTCCAGAAAATCCATGGCTAACAGAAAAATACTAGCCCCACTACTCTCCCCCTTTTTAGCCATAATTAGACAAACTCCAATAAGACATTGCAAGAACCACTAAAGAAAGAAAGAACCATTCAGAACCATTGATAAAACCAGAAACAAATCCATAGAGTAGTGCAGTACAAACCAAGCACACTTAGGTGCCAAAAATAGAAATCCAGAATGGAACCAAAACAAAGCAAAGAAAATACACATCCACAAGGTCTTCAAGAAAATAAAGCCTAATCATCTTCAGAACCACCAGTCTCAGAACTTCCTTCTTCACCATCCACCTCTCCATCAGAGTTCTCCTCCTCATCACCACTTTCCTTATTGTCATCACCACCAAGAACACCTTCAGCCAGTTGCAGGGACTTGATCAATTTTTCAAACTTGAGTTTCCTCTCAGTACTTGCACGAATCACCTCATCAAGATCTTTGCAAGCATCCTTTAGTTCAAAGATCACACCTGCCTTGGTTGTGGGCATGGGTTCAGCAGAAGCAGATGTCACAACAATGTCTGGGACATGTTTTCCTGCAAACAATTTATAATGGAGAGACATAACAGACTCCCTTTTACTCACAACATCACCACTGGATAAAATCCCAGGATACTGATTGAGGATAATACCACATATCAGAGAAGGAAAGGCTATGGGCATCTTTACAGCAGAGGTTCCAACATGCTTCATAGTTTGATCAAAGATGTAGGAGCCATAGTCAAAATTCTTCTTGGTTCTAACAACATAGATAAATCTTCCCAAACCAACAGAAATGGTAGAGGTATGATTGGTGGGAACCCAGTTAGTAGCTCCAATCCTATGAAGGATAGCATATTTGACACTAATCCTTCCAGCTGACAACTTGTCTTTTAGTGGCCATGCAGAAACCTGATTTGCAGTAATTACCTTGCAAGCCTGGTTATCAGTAACCTCCAACTCGCTCTACTCTTCTTCACTTCTTCCCAGGTACCTATTTATGATAGTAGGGGAGAATTAAACACATTTACCTCTAACAAACACCTTCATACAATCCTTATTATTTCTATCAGCACAACCCACAGGAATGTTAACAACAAATTCCTTCACAAGTACTTCATAACACTTAGCAAAACTAGACACAGATTTCATTAAACCAGCAAATGAAATAAGTTCCATCACCTCCCTGCACTCAAGGACATCATTTCCTAATTCCCTTTCAAGAGAAATCCTCCTTTGGTACACATACTTCCATCTCTCAACACTCTCAACAGAATGAAATAAAATGTTATCCAAGGGAGCATCAGGTGTCTTACCAGAAAGCTTCTTGACCACAGATTTCTTCACAGGAGTGATGTCTTGAACATCATCCTTAACATCGTACTCTGACTAAGAATCATCCCTTTCTTTCCTCTTCTTGGATGAAGTAACAACTTTACTCCAGGCTTTGGAAGGTCCAACAATAGCCTTTTTCTTGCAGACAACAACTTTTACTTTAGGAGTATTGTCAACAATAAATTTCTCTTTTCTTGCCTTCAAGCGTTTAGCTATGCCAGGATTCACATTAGCAATTAAATCATTGTCAGAGGGAACTTCATTAAGAATCACAACATCATCAGAGTCATTTGTCTTCCTGTCACTCTGATCAGGACCAACAGTCTTCTTCTCCACACCAGTAACATCAGCAACACTATCAATCCTTCCTTCATTGAGTACAGAGTTAGCAAATTTGTGCAGATTTTCAGTATCAGTATCATTATAAGAATTTGTAGAATCAACACATCTTTCCTCACTTTGATTAGCATCAGAAGTGGGAATAGCATCAATTTTAGCAAGTGGGATTGAAATCCCAGGAACCCGATAATCTCCATATAGAATCCCAGTAACAATACTTATAATAGCTCTATGAACATACTGACTACCTTCGGTGGCCCTATTTTCAGAAGATGACTCAAGAGGGTTATTAGAAGTGTTACCTAAAGGAACATGTTGGGACACACTTGCATGCGAAGTTGTGGGCTTTTTCAACTCAGCACCAGCACCGGAGATCATGGCAAGAGGAGCAATATCTAACACATCATTAAACGAGACTCTCACAGGTTGAGCCGTGGATTTTGATTCTGACCTAGCAGCTTTGGAAGGAGAAGAACCATGGTGTTGAGACATCTTGAGATTTTTGGGAATGAACCAAGGATGTTTAGGCAGAGATAATGTGAAGGTATGGAAGATGAAGTAGCAGTTGGAATGAGAAGTAATGTTAGGGTTGCGTGTGAAAATATCACTCTTGGTATTTTGAAATGATTGTACTTGATGGAGCCACTTTATTTTTGGGAAATACAAGACCACTTTAATGATATTTTCACTCAACATTAATTGCTACAAATCCTCATAAATACAAATCCCTAATTTTCTTCTTAAAAATTCAAACTGACTTGCATCCAATGCCTTAGTGAAAATGTCAGCTAATTGCTTCTCTATGGCAACATGTTCTAAGGCAATGATCTTGTCTTCTACAAGTTCCCTTATAAAATGATGACGAATATTAATGTGTTTGGTCCTGCTATGTTGAATAGGATTTTTAGAGATGTTTATAGCACTCAAATTATCACAATACAATGTCATGACATCTTGTGTGACATTATATTCAGTCAGCATTTGTTTCATCCACACCAGTTGAGAACAGCTGCTTCCAGCTGCTATGTACTCAGCTTCAGCTGTAGACAGAGAGACACAATTTTGTTTCTTGCTGAGCCATGATATAAGATTGTTCCCCAAAAAGAAGCATCCTCCTGATGTGCTTTTCCTATCATCAGCACTTCCAACCCAATCAGCATCACAATATCCAGATAATACAAAGCCAGATCCATTTGTGTATAACATGCCATAATCACATGTTCCATTGACATACTTCAGAATCCTCTTTACTTGATTGATATGACTCACTTTGGGTTCAGCTTGGTATCTACCACACACACCTACAACAAAAGCAATGTCAGGCCTGCTAGCTGTAAGATATAACAGGCTCCCTATCATACTTCTATAGAGACTTTGGTCCACATTAACACCCTTTTCATCTTTAGACAACTTCAGATGAGTAGGAGCAGGTGTCCTTTTGTGATTGGCATTCTCCATCCCAAACTTCTTAACTATGTTCTTGGCATATTTACTCTGAGATAGGAATATAGAATCTTCCATCTATTTGACTTGTAATCCAAGAAAATAAGTTAACTCACCAACAAGGCTCATCTCAAATTCTGACTGCATTTGCTGAACAAAATGTTGAACCATCTCATCTGACATCCCACCAAACACAATATCATCAACATAGATTTGAGCAATCATGAGCTTTCCTCCTTCTTCTCTGACAAAGAGAGTCTTATCTATTCCACCTTTTCTATATCCATTATCAACAAGAAATTATGTGAGTCTCTCATACCAAGCTCTTGGAGCTTGTTTTAATCTATACAGAGCTTTCTTCAACTTAAAAACATGACTTGGAAAGGTTGGATCAATGAATCCCTTAGGTTGTTCCACATATACCTCCTCACTTAGGTACCCATTTAGGAAGGCACTCTTTACATCCATCTGAAACAGCTTGAATCTCAGGATGCAGGCAACTTCTAGTAGCAATCTGATGGATTCAAGACGAGCCACAAGAGCAAAGGTTTCATCAAAGTTAACCCCTTCAATCTGAGTATATCCCTGAGCAACCAATCTAGCTTTATTTCTTGTGACCACCCCTTTTTCATCTGACTTGTTCTTGTATACCCACTTTGTTCCAATCACATTTGTTCCTTCAGGTCTTGGAACCAGCTCCCATACTTCATTTCTCTTGAATTGCCCTAGCTCTTCTTGCATGGCATTAATCCAAAATTCATCAGTCAAGGCTTCCTTGACATTTTTTGGTTCAATTTTTGACACAAAGCAAGAGCTTGTTATGACTTCTCTTGATCTAGTAATGACTCCCTCATTTAGATCACCTATTATAAGATCTCTAGGATGGTCTTTCTGAATTCTGATGGAGGGTCCCTTGTTAACATGCTCAGATTCAGGTTCTGCATTAGTAGGATTAGGATCAGTGTTTTTGTCTGAGGTTTCAGCAGAATTATCAAAGAATGTTTCAACATCTTCTGGAACATCAACCGCCTTATACAAATCATCAACAACAACATTTATAGACTCCGTCATAACTTTAGTTTTGGAGTTAAAGACTCTATAGGCTCTACTGTTAGTAGAGTAGCCCAAAAATATTCCTTCATCACTTTTTGGATCCATCTTTCTTCTTTGATCACGATCTGCCAAGATATAGCATTTGCTTCCAAACACATGGAAGTATTTGACTGTAGGTTTTCTTCCTTTCCATATCTCATACAAGGTAGTAGTGGTTCCTGTTCTTAAGGTTACTCTATTATGAATATAGCAAGCAGTGTTCATCGCTTCAGCCCAGAAATAGTAAGGCAGTTTCTTGGCATGGATCATAGCTCTAGTTGATTCCTGGATAGTTCTATTTTTTCGCTCCCTAACTCCATTTTGCCGTGGAGTAATGGGAGAAGGGAATTCATGGCTAATCCCTTCAGATGAGCAAAATTCATCAAATTTGTGATTCTCAAATTCCTTCCCATGGTCACTTCTGATTCTAACAACATTGCTCTCCTTTTCTCTTTGAAGTCTTTGGCAAAGATCTCTTAACACATCAAACACTTCAGATTTTTCTCTTATAAGACACACCCAAGTGTATCAGGAAAAATCATCCACCACCACATAAGCATACTTCTTCCCACCAAGACTTTCCACCTGCATAGGTCCCATCAAGTCCATGTGAAGGAGTTCCAACACTTTTGAAGTAGTGAGATGTTTAATCTTCTGGTGTGACATCTTAGTCTGCTTTCCAATTTGACATTCACCACATACCCTTCCTTCCTCAATCTTTAGCTTAGGAATTCCTCTGACAGCTTCCATGGAGATGATCCTTTTCATCCCTTTTAGATGTAAATGACCAAGTTTTTGATGCCACAATTTCACTTCATCATCTTTGGCAAGAGCACAAATGGAGGAGTAACTAGAATCTTGATGAACCCATAAGTAGCAGTTGTCCTTAGATATGACTCCCTTCATAATCACTTCACTCTTTTCATTTGTAACCAAGCATTCAGATTTGGTGAAGTTGACATTGAATCCTTGATCACACAGTTGACTGATGCTAATCAAGTTAGCAGTCAACCCTTTAACCAGCAGCACATTATCAAGATTTGGAACTCCTGAGCAGTTCAGCTATCCAACCCCCTTGATTTCACCCTTGGCTCCATCACCAAAAGTTACATAGCTTGTAGAGTGAGATTTGATATCAAATAACAGATTCTTAATTCCTGTCATGTGTCTAGAGCAACCACTGTCAAAGTACCAATCCTCATTAGCTGAGACTCTAAGAGACATGTGAGCTATCAAACTAGTAGCAGCAGCCTTGGGAATCCATTGTCTTCCATTAGTGTGAATGTTTTGATTGGATCTAGGTTGAGGAACAGGCTTAGGATATCCATACAGTCTGAAGCAGAAAGGTTTTATGTGACCAAAACGCCCGCAGTAATGGCATCTCCGTCTTTGGAATCTTCCTCTTAATTAGTTGGGATGTCCTCTCCCATGATGTTGAGGCACTTGATGTGTCATATTATGTTTAGTTCCAGATGAATGTCCTCTCCTATGATGTTGAGACACCTGATGTGACATATTACGTTTAGGTCCAGAAGAACTAGCATCTGGAGTGGGTTTCTTTTCTCCATCAAATCCTAGCCCAGTCATATCTCCTGCCATTTTTCCAACCTGAAGAATTTCATCAAATGTGTCAGATCCACTATTCAGCATTCTGACAGATTTGGTCATTTGATCAAGCTTGGAGTTCAGCAACATGACTTCATTCCCCAACTTAGAGATGGTTCCAAGATGTTCTGCCTTTTCAGCCTTCAATTGAATTATAATTTTCTTCTACTTCTCCCCTTCATGACAGACTTCTTCACTTCTGAGACACAAATCTTTGTTGGAAGCTGCTAGTTCTTCAAAGGTCAATTCATCATCACTAGAATCTTCATCAGAGACATATCTTCCAGTCAAAGCAGTCACATATTTAGCAGATTCTTCTTCAAGTTCACTTTCAGAATCCTCATCAGACCAAGATACAGTTAGACTTTTCTTTTGTTTCTTGAGGTAAGTAGGGCATTCAGCTCTAATGTGACCAAATCCTTCACATCCACGGCAGTGAATCCCTTTCCCTTGAGTGGATTTTTCTTCAGACCTTGTTCTTCTACCAACATCATTAGACCTGCTGATGTCAGATGATTTTATCTTGACATTAGGTCTTAACTTTATGTCCATCCTCTTCATCACATTGTTGAACTGTCTTCCTAGCAGTACTATAGCATTTGATAATCTTTCATCAGTATCCAAAGCACATTCCTCCTCTCCATCTTCAGCATTGGACACAAAGGTTATGCTTTTGGCTTTCTTTTCAGATCTGTCACTTATCCCAAGTTCAAATGTTTGGAGGGATCCAACAAGTTCATCCACCCTCATCTTGCTGATATCTTGAGCTTCTTCTATGGCAGTCACTTTCATATCAAATCTCTTGGGAAGAGACCTGAGAATTTTTCTTACCAGCTTTTCATCTGACATCTTTTCACCTAGGGCACTTGAAGCATTGGCTATTTCAAGGATATTCGTATGGAAGTCATGTATGCTTTCATCTTCCTTCATCTTTAAATTTTCAAACTTGGTAGTGAGCAATTGAAGTCTTGACATCTTCACTTTAGAGGTACCTTCATGAGTAGTTTTGAGTATGTCCCAAGCATCTTTAGCTACCTCACAATTGTTCACCAATCTAAATATGTTTCTATCAATTCCATTGAACAAAGCATTCAATGCTTTAGAATTTCCAAGGGCCAATTCATCCTCCTCCTTAGTCCATTCTTCCTCAGGTTTCAGGTCAGATGTTTCTTTTCCATCTTTCCCCACAGTGACAGGGTGTTTCCATCCTTTTATGACAACTTTCCAGGCCTTATTATCCAAAGATTTCAAGAAGGCCACCATGCGTGGTTTCCAATAATCATAGTTAGATCCATCCAGAATGGGTGGTTTGTTCACAAATCCTCCTTCCTTATCCATAGTACCAGAAAGTATCGTCCCTAGATCTCACCCAGAACCAGAGCAGGATGCCTGCTCTGATACCAATTGAAATTCTGGTATCAGATATGAGATGTCGAAAGAGATGTCACGACACTAATATCTGAACAATGATCAATTTATGAACAAGATAAAAAGTAGTAAACAATTGTAAAGAGACACAAGCAATTGTTAACCCAGTTCGGTGCAATCACACCTACGTTTGGGGGCTACCAAACCAGGAAGGAAATCCACTAAACAGAATTAGTGTGAAGATTCTTAGTAAACACTCTCTAGTTTACAATCTTCTAACCTAATCTCTACCCGTGTAATTTCTATCTAAGACACTCTCAGATAAGAGACACCTCTCACTCCCCCTCAATCACATGCAGTGATAACTACAGAAAAGTACAAAGTTTAGAAGAACACACTTCAAAGACAATACTTGATCTTGTTTAAAAGCTTCAATCCAGAACAAGGCACTCGTACTTAAAAGCTTAGAGTGGACAACTTACAACTCAAAGATTCAGTCCAATTCACACATCTAAATGATGAATGAATGGCTCACAATAAAACAACCAACAACAGACTTAAACCCTAAAACTTGAAAATGCAGCTTTCAATATCTTCTCTCTACTTTGCAAATAGGGTTAGCACGTCTTTAAATAGAACCAATCTTCTTGGGCTTGGGCATTAGCAAATCTCAGATTTAATTCACAATTAAAACTGATTTAAACTCCAAATCTTTTTGCCCAAAAATAGCAACAAACTCTTCTTCAAAATAACAGAATGTGCTTGCTTCAAATAATTTCACGCCATGATTTTCGCATGCAATCACTGAACATAAACACACAAAAGATTGCAAATAAAGCGCAGCAAATAAAACATAACATTCTGAGCAGAAAGATCTGTCAACGGATGTTAGGACATCAGGCTTGGCATCATGAACAGAGCCCTGTAACAAATAGAGAGACCACCTGCAGAATGTTAGGAACACATGTCAAGACATCAAGTATAACATCTTGATGTAACACCTTGTTTTAGCAAAATTGCTGCCAATACAGAACTAACACATCATCACAATATGGATGAACCATCATGCCTCATTAGTCTCCCCAAAGAAGGGTGAGTATCCACTACAATCAAATTTAGGGTTTCAAGCCCTCTCAGAGCTCTTAGATAAAGGATCAATCTAGAATTGACATGATCTTTAACTTGTCTAACCTCTCAAACATCCACAATGGACCAAGAGGACTCCCACAACAAGAATCAAGCACAAGGCTGCAACATTCCCAAGTGGATTAAGCCTCAAGATCGCCAGTGTTACCAAATTAGGGTTTGGTCGACCAGGGCCTCTAGATGGAAATTTTCCTTTGGGCATGAGCCAATGCTTCAAAGCATAACCTAAGATACTTTATGGGACATCATAAACCCAATCATCAAGTAAATTTAGCCTCAGGGGATGCATTTATCAAAAATCAGAAATTATGGTTTATTGACCTAATTCACCCCTAAGATCGACATAATGCGCCTCGAGAGGCCCGCTTATATCTTCACGATTGAAGCAGTCATAGACGACAAACCTTGGTATCACGATATCAAATGCTTCCTTCAGAAACAAGAGTACCCGCCTGGGGTACTAAGAAAAGACAGAAAGACCCTCAGAAGGCTGGCAGGCAGCTTCTTCCTGAGCGGTGATACACTCTATAAGAGAAACTTTGACATGGTCTTGCTCCGATGCATAGACAGACCAGAAGCAAACATGCTGATAAAAGAAATACATGAAGGATCCTTTGGCACTCACGCCAACGGACACACAATGGCAAGGAAAATTCTGAGAGCAGGGTACTACTGGTTGACCATGGAATCCGACTGCTACAAGTACATGAGGAGATGTCACAAGTGTCAGATATACCCCGACAAAATCCATGTACCGCCAACGCATCTCAAAGTTCTCTCTTTCCCATGGCCTTTTTCTATATGGGGAATCGACATGATTGGCATGATTGAACCCAAGGCTTCGAACGGACATCGGTTCATCCTAGTAGCCATTGATTACTTCACCAAGTGGGTCAAACCAGCGTCATACGCCAATGTAACCTGTCAAGTGGTGGTCCGCTTTATCAAAAACAATCTCATTTGCCGTTATGGTGTTCTGAGCCAGATCATTACGGATAATGGATCTAACTTGAACAATAAGATGATGAAAGAGTTGTGTGCTGAGTTCAAGATCGAACACTGTAATACCCCAAAATTTGCTCTCCCCTTTTGGCATCATAGCATGGCATTATCATTTATCATATCATTTCCATCTCATTAGCATTGCATTGCATTTAACATAGAAAAATGAAGCATGGCATCCTTCTTACCATCAGGGCATGTGGTCAGGTGGGAGATGGACAATCAAGAGATCATTCAAAGCACAAAAAGGTCAGTCAAGTTGCCTCAAGGCAAGCCAAGAAGCCTTTCATGTCTCATACTATCTCAATTGATCATCCACAACCTCAAGGATAAGAGATACAATGGGAGATTGAAGCATTTCATCTTTCACTATGCAAGAGGTTCAAAAAATGAAGGAAAACCCTCAAAAGAGATAGCTCATTGATCCAAAATCATCCTCAAATGGCATATATCATCATCCTTTAAGAGGATACACAACATACTCTGAGGAATTTGAAATTGAAGACTGCACTTTTTCCTCCTAATCAGAAGGGGCTGAAATTAGGGTTTCCAATTAAATCAGGGTATCTCTGATTTTTTTGGACAAAACTTGATGTCATGGTATTCCATATGTCCCTAAGTGTATGTATGTGGAAAATTACATCTCAATTGGTTTTAGAAGTGGTTCAATTGGAAGAAAGATCAAGAATCAGAGAAATTGGGGCAAAGTCAAATAATCAGAGGAAAAAGTCAACTCTTGACTTTTTGAGGCCAAATTCATAAAATTCATGTTATATGTGTCCAATGTGCAAAATTTGGTCAAGAAACTCCAAAGGAATCATGAAAAAATCAAGATGTGGAAAGTTGCCATTTTTGGGTGAAGTAGGGTTACTAAAAATAGTAAGTTTTGGCCATTTTGCATCAGAGTTTGAACCAAGGCCATTTAAAATTGAAGCATCAAATGAAAATTCCACCAGGCCACAACAAAAGGTATTGTTTTAAGCTTCAAATCCATGTGTAGAACATCTCAATTGGATAAATATTGAGGGAGATATGATGGATCAAAGTTGGAGGAAAGTAGGTCAAAACCATGTCATGACCAAGGATTTTCAAGGCACGCGCGTAGTCATTTCAACAAACAGTTGGTGGGAAAAATGTATGGATCAATTACTCATGGTTAGAGGCCTCAAATGGAAAATATTTCAACATCAAAGTTGTTCCTCTATGTGAGATCTTCAAAGTTGGTGTTTATCAATTTTTCATCTGATCAATGGATTAAGGAGTTATGATGGCTCAAAGTATGGTCAATGTAACTGAAATTTGACCAGGTCACAACCAGGTCATGCCACACATACGCGTGTTCTGCAGCATTTTTAAGCCAGTCTTGAGTTCCCATGTTTGAAGCACATTTCCAAGTTGTTGCAAGTCTCATTTTCATTTACTTTCAACATCAAAGCTGTTGTATCATGTACACACTTTGTAATGATACCAAGATCATTCATGTCCATGGCTTGAGGAGAGAGATATCCATGCGTAAACAGTACCATTTCCAACTGATGAATCACATCAGAATTTGCAGTTTGGTTTAGACATCCATCAAACAACCCTTGCACTTTATTTCCACATTAAGCCAAGCACATATCACCTCCACCTTGCACATTAGCACGTGCCTTGCATGAAAGTGGAAAGAATAAACTTGCTGAACAAGTTTCTGATACATTCAGCCGTGCCATTGCAAGCTCATTTTCAGCTCCACCATAACCCACCATGAACTGTCACCACCATATCCTCGCTCTCCCTAACTAACTTGACTCAGTTAGTTAGGGATGACTCACTTAAACCACTTCAACTCAGTTAATTCACCCAGTTAACCATGGTTAAACTCACACTATAAATAGAAAACTCACACTCTAATTTCATTTCCAACTTCATTTTTCTCACTTTCAACTCTCATTCTCTTATTCTCCCTCTGAAACACTCTCTATGCTCTCTCTGATCTCTCACGAAACCAACACTTTCTTCATTCATCTTCTTCAATCATCATCTTGAGTGTGGTCTTTGAGCAAGTGAAGCTTCATCAGCATTTTGATTCTCTCTCTGCTCTCAATACCTCAAGACTCAACTGCATTTATTTTGCACGAATCAAACTCAAGATCAAGAGTGGATCTCTGGTTTTCTTTTGCTTCAAGGTTCTGCAAACTTCAGGTTCCAATTACTCAAATTCTATGGCATAAACTCTTTTTGTTTTAGTTCGTTTTTTTGGTTTAGAGCTTATTAGAAGCTATGCGTGCGTCCTGTTTAGTTGATATGCTCTTTAGGAGCTTAGGTGTGTTTTTAGGGCAAATTATTTTGGCTCGGTTTGTGTTATGCAAGCATGATCTGTGAGAAGTAAGTGTGTATTCGTGTTCTCCATAAGTTCAGCTTCTATTTGGTATACTTTTTATGGATTTCTGGAGAAATTAAAGTTGCAGACGGTGGTGTTTGACCGGAGAAGGTGACCGGAGGTCCCTCTCCGGCCGGTGGACTTTATGTTAGGGTTTTATGCTCAGTTTGAATTTGGTCCGTTGGATGAGTATGATCTAATGGCCAAAATGCTGCCAGCACATTAAAATGAGCGTGCAAGTCACATGCCACATTTCAGATTTCATTTAAACATTGTGTGGTGTAGTGCATGTTAATGAATGTGTTCCTCCACGCGTGATCATTGATCTTGTTTACTTTGACCTTTGTGTTGACTTGACCTAATCTGATGGTTGCAATTGCTTTGACTTGTGTTGACTGAAGAGCACGGTAGTTATTGTGTTATGCGCGCTTGTTGGACTTAGCCAGAATGCTATTCGCACCTCCCTGTTTTAAAGCCCAAATGAATTGAACTGAGTAATTACTAATCATGCACCCCTATTTCTTTTTGCATTGCATTTTATTTTTCTATTTTTATACACGTTTACTTTTTAATTTTTAAAAATATCAAACATCATCATAAAATTCCACAAAAATTCATGAGCATCATTAAAACATTTAGAAATTTTTTCATGATTTTATTTTCTGATTTTATGACATTTTTGCCCCTGCTCCATAATTTTCTTTGAATTTCTTTGATGTGCATTCTTAATATGGTACATGATCTTGTTCAATTTTGTTCTTGATTATTAAAAATTGTTTTGATGCTCTTCTTTTTGCATTGAGTCATTATCATCTTGAGGTATGTTAAGGATTTTTTATTTGATTTTTTAGGTCAGTTTTATGGCATGTTTGGTGTTCACTTTTGTGCTACTTTGTATGATATGTCTATGTGACCTAAGTGCATTGCTTGACATCATTTTGCCTTGGTTCCTTGCATGCTACTTTGATATGTGATTCATATATGATTAGTGAACTTCAATACCATGTTTTCATAATTTTCATGAGGCCATTTGATTTTTGTTTGATGCATTTCATTTAAAGCATTATAACATGTCATATCATTGTAATCTTTTGTGCATGTTTACATGTTTTTTTGTGTATACTTGCATGATCATTTGCCTATTTGGTGAGCTACACTCTTGACATTATAGGACATAGATACATATCATATGTCATCTTTGCTTGTTGATTATCATTTGAACCTTGTGCACCTTTAACATGTTGTGTTTGCACTTTCCCTTGTTTGGAACTTCCATTTCAATCCTACTTCTTCTATCACTTCTTAAATGCCTTGATGTGCTTCATGAATACTTGTGAGATGTTTGTGAATCATTTTTCATTTCATTTCAATTCTGATCCATGGATTACATGTTCCATTTGTGCATAGTTCTTCTTTTCTCTTTCATCTTTCATTCTTCCTTTTCTTATGATATCATGTTCTAATGTCATGGAGGATGTTTGTTGCCTATCCACTTGAGTTTGATTGATAATGACCATTTGTTCCCATATGATGTACATTCTGGTTGTGGCCCTAGGATTTGGTTTCTCATTTAATTCTTTTGAGTTTTATGATGCATTACATGTTCTTTTACTTCTTATACTTCTTATACATGTTTATTAACCATGTAGGGGCTTTGGTAAGTTTCAATTGAGTGTGGATAAGGAATCCACATTCAACTTCTATCCTTTCTCTTTTACAATTCCATTTTATGTTTTTTTAAGCACTTATGTGCTTTCTTTTAATAACTCATTACTTTCCCTTTTTGAATTACAATTCATCTTCTACTTTAGAAGTGAATTGTTTAATTCTTTCTTTCTTTAGACTTTAGGTTGAAACCTCACAAACCTCTAGGATCACTCCCTTTAATCTTTAATTAGATTTGAGTCTTAGTCCACATAGGTTTTACCTTTTCTCCTCTCTTGAGTCTTCTATCTTCTCTCTCAAAGAAAATTCAAAACATATAATAAAGGTAGACACTTATTGCATTTAGGCCTTTCATATAAAGAAAAGATTATAAGGGGTCTTCTCTTGTAATCTTAGAATGTGTAGCATATAGCCCATCTTGGGTCAATGTGTTAAACATTTGATCTTGTATGAGGGACTTAAATGCAATACTTGTTGAAAGCATAAATAATAAAACACTTCTTCATTTCTTAATCAACAAAAACACTTAATAAACACAAGTATGCTAGTGTGTTTGAACCTTGACAATTGGAATTAAGTGTGGGGGTCTTCTTCACTCTTAGTGTGCTTTCTTACCCATTCCATCTTGGAATGTGAGAATGTACACATTCCAATGACTAAGATTCAGATACACTATCATATACAAACAAATGAAAAAAGCTTTTAAAAGACAAAAACAAACAATGACGTCTTTCCATCGGGAATTCTTTTCTCACCTCACTCATTCTCAGCGTACGAACGTGCTTCTACTCGTTCTCTTGCAAGATGGTAACGCACTCGGACCAGCGAGCCTGCAACACCTGAGCTAGAACGTTAGTCGTTCCTAAAAAACACAAACGATCCATCCCTAGTGAGGGGAACTACGTCGCTCTGATTCTCATGTTCCCGATGAGATACGTAGGCAGTGGGGTAGGGCCCATGCGAGCACTGCTTTTATTTTCCCTACATTTGTTTCTCGTTCCTTTTCCATTCTTTCTCTTTTCTTTCTTTCAGTTCCTCTTCCAGTATCCTTTTCTATCACCCTTTGATCGAGACAAGCAAGCGTGGATCCCATCGGGTACGATGGACGCGAGGGGGTGCTAATACCTTCCTCTCGTGTAACCGACTCCCTTACCCTTTCTCTTGGTCGTAAGACCACGTTCTTTCCTTCTCTCAGGTTTATGCGGTGTTTCCTTTCCCTCTTTTGGGATAAATACACATTGCTGGCGACTCTGTTTGGTGCCACTTTCGCGTTTGTACTAGGATGAAAATCCCGGGAGCGACAGCTGGCGACTCTGCTGGGGACTTGGTTGACCTATTGCTGGTCCATCCTAAGCGAGTCAATCCTAGCGCTTGTTTGTTTTTTCATTGGGTGTTTACTGTTGTGCTTTATTTTGCGGTTTATTTACTTTACTGTATTCACTGCATTTTAGCATTACATATCATATATTATATTGTGTTGCACTGTTTTGTCTGTTTGGCGGGATGGGATTTCTGAGAGATAAGCCCATTACACAGGCTTGAGTATACACTTAGGATTAGAGTGAAGAGTAGTGGGACCTACGTGCCGTTTGGAGTGCGTTGGGTATTCACGAAATTCACAGCCAGACGAGGCTATCTTGGGACATGTTCTGACGTGCGTATCTTGCGCATTTCAGGATATCGATCTAGAGAGTTGTCGACTCTAGTGACCGATCATTGAGGACCTTAGTGGAAACATCCCTCTTTAGTGGTGACAGTGGCAGACCATATTCTGTGGCAAACCCATTCGCACCCGAGGGCCCACTTTGGAACTTGCATAGGATGGCCTTATTTTTGAAAGAGAATCAGTGGAGGCACTCCTCGATTGGCGATAGTACTGTACCCCGAGGGATGAATGTACTATTGCTTCTCGACCTCAGTGCCAGAAGCTGAGGACCTTTCGTTTTGGAGAATCAGTTGAGGCCTCCTCGATTGATGATGATGCCAAACCAGAAATGGTGAACGTATCATCATTTCTTGACCTGAGAGCCCGGGATACTGAACATCCTAGTACCCACATGTGAGAGGGGCGGGTTGTTTACAGGTTTACAGGTAACCTTGACTTTCATCCTACCTAGTATTTTGGTTCTCTTATCAGTGTGGACTCATCAGCCTGGTATTATTGTATTCCGATTATCCCGGCACTCTGATTATGCCGATATTCTAGCATCACTGTATTCTGATCACGCCGGTGTTCTGTTTATTCTGGTATTCCGATTATGCCGATATTCTGGCATCACTGTATTCTGATCACGTCAGTGTTCTTTTTATTTTGGTATTCTGATTATGCCGATATCCCGGCATCCTGGTATTCTGATTAGCCGGTATTTTGGTATTCCGGTATTCTCTTCAGAGCCGACTTATGAGCTTATTCAGCCAGCAGCACAGCAGTTATCCAGATTATATGGAAGCTTTGATCCCATGTCTGTTGCATCTGCATCATCATTTGCGCATACATGTTCTCGTATTTCCAAGGGATATTAACTTTGAGACTTGCCACTGAGCATTTCCATTGATTTCTTATGTTTTTTCCAAAAATATTTTTTCGTATTAAAGCATAATGATCCCTTGGAAATATTCGAACATGGCATTCTGCATTGCATTCTCATACTCATATGCATAACAGGTGTTCCGGAGCGGATTTCTCATTCTGACCGGGTATTCTCTTCCGAAACGGCCAACTTGACTTCTCCCACCACTCAACTCATAACAATCAGAGGGTAGTTATGGAACAACTCCGAGCAAAAGTGACTGAGAGGAGGGCCCAGGTGGGGCATTTTATGGTGGACATTCAAGCATTGTCCCAAGGTCAGAAACTGCTGAGAGAAGAAGTCAACCGGGTGAAGTCTCAGATGGGTCCGCTTACAGAAATCCAGAATGCGGTGTTAAGGAAACAAAGCAATCCTCATCCCTGGTGAGGGGAACTACGTCGCTCTGATTCTTCATTAGTCAATGGAGATACGTAGGCAGGAGATCGTGTGAGATCTTTGCGAGCAACCTTATCTATCAACCTTATTTATCAATTTCTTTCCTCCAGATATCTCTTGTCAGCTTCCAACTCCATCTCCCCAAGAGAGTCCTAGGGGCAGAGCATATGGGCAAAGGCCAGAACAACTTGAGAAGAAGTTTGATCCTATTTCGATGTCGTAAGTGCAACGGGTTTCCTCATTTTCTCAAATTCAAACTGGTTGAGCTAGTCGCATCAGGATCATCCCCGACAAAGCTTCCTTTGGGGTTTCAATGCCAAATTCCAGGTATGACTACCATCCTGGGGCACCTGACCATTTAATTGAAGATTGCAAGTCTTTCAGAGGTAAAGGTAAAGACAAGGTGCAAGACGTGATCGACTCAAAGGTTATCACACCAGATGGGTGGCACATAAATTGAATTTTCTTCATCAGATTGAGCACCCAGTTTGCAAAAACATCTTTAGAATCAATAAGTCCAGACGGAGTCAAGCCTCCTCAACAAGGACAATCATTTAGCTTCTTTACTGCATTCTCATGTGTAGCTTTTTATGTTTGTCAAAAACATTTGTATGCATGCATGAAATCTGTTTTTCTTTTTATGTTAATCCTAATAAAGCGCGCATGTTTTTCCTGAAGTAATTCATTCGTATTCACTCATAAGTTTGTATATGTGCATTGCGATACCAATTATCTTGCTTAAACTCTCTGAGGGAGAATGATGATCTGAAAATGCAGAAATCTCTAATTGTGTGCTTTTGAATAAAAACCCTGTTGAGGATGTACAGGCATTGTTTCAACTCCCCAAACACTGGAGATATAAGGGAGATAGACCCTCGTTAACCCCTTTGAGCCTTGAAGTAGGAGTTTCTTTCGTATGGAAAAACCCTCACATTTAACCCAGGGGCAGGGTAGGCGTCAGTTAATTTGACCAAGTGTTCAAATTTCAAAAGGAGTGTGCATCTGAGGATCCATTACCTTCTATTCCACCGCTGAGAGGTCAAGAGATGTGAAACCACAATGGTTATCCATCAACAATCAAAGAGTGGGACAGTCACAACCCTTCCAACTAAGTCAAGACAAGTTGGTGTCACACGACGTGTTCAAAAAAAAAAGAAGAATAAAAAAAAAGAAATGAAAAGCCCGCTAAGTTGAAACTTGAAAACAAGCAACTTAGGCAAAAGTTAGGGCATCCCGCTGGACTCCAAAATCAAAGATTCAAAAGAATCTGTCCAGGAAAAAGTTAGGGATAAGCAAAAACAAAAAAAAAGGATGCGAAAGCAAAAAAAAAACAAAAGGATTACAAAAGAAAATCCTCGAGCAAGAACAAGGTCGTGTGACTACGAACAAAAGACAAGATGGGTGACTGTTAATCCAAAACCTCGTTAGGTGTCAAACCATCAATGTATGGATTCCTTAAAGATCACAAAATCTTTTTGAGAGGCGAACGCTTGTGCAAATTAGCTGAATGTAGGACTGGAGAATATCACGAAGAGTGGGTGGGCACCAATAAACTTTGAGCCTTAAAACCATTTTTCTCAAAAACCGTGAACCAGGCCACGATACAACCCTCAAAAGTCCTAATTGAAACAGGGTTATTTCAAAAGCATACTACCAAGAGATAGTGTTCCTGACTCCCATGAGTTATGCTAAAAGATCTTTGTTGGTGTTGCATGTGCATTGCATTCTTTCATTCAAAAATTAATGTCGTATCCTAACCCGTGATCCGCTCACAAAGGGTTTGCGACATCTTTTCAGTAAAACTTCGAGATTAACATGTGTGTTGCATTAGAATTTTCATTCTCAGAATAAAACATTTTTTGCTTGCATACATTTGTTTGTCATCAAAGGAAGTTTACATATGGCAGTCCAGTCCAGAAGTTTAATCTGGCCGAGTTGAGAATCCTGAAACTCCCGAAGGGCAGTCACGCCCAGTGGCACCTCCTCAGGAAACTTTGTTGAGCAGGAGCTTTCCCAACAAGTTGTGCTAAGACGTAGTCGATCCGGGGCAATCACGTCGAACCATCTCTTTAAGGTGTAGCCAATCTGAGCCAATCACGTCGAGAAATCTCTTCAGAGTTCAGTTAAACTGAGGCAATTAATTCGAGATTCAAATCCCTACAAATGCAGGCATTCTTGGTTCAGTAGTCAGGGGCAAAAACCACGTCAAGGGTCATACTGGGGCAGGTCATCCCAAGAGCGTGAGAATTGGTCCATCCAGATGACTGGTCAGCCTATCCAGGGTTCAGAATGCTGGGACAGAATATCTCACGAGATTGTTCATGAATCTTCTCGGGGCGAAATCCTCTGAAAACCATATGGTCCGGGGCAGTTACGTCGAGATCCGACGAATCTCTACAAGAGTTTGAGGACATTGAGGCGTTTTGAATGTCAAGTCTTCTTTAAAATCCTCTTGGGACAATTTCTTCCGGTGGACCATGTTGGTCTGGGGCAAGTGAAGAGAAACGGTTCGTCACGCATATGCAGCTAGTCAGTCAAAAGGATTGAAACCAAGGGGCATTCCAACTCAAGGTATTTGTGGTCCCCTGTCTTCAGCAGGCTTCATTAATCATGGTCCCTAGCAAGAGATTGCGTACAAACCTTTCTCCCCAACAAGGGATGGTTCAGAGTTAGATCTTCTCAGTTGCAGAGGTTATATCCAGCTCAGGGCATACGTGCACATCCTTTGTTTACAGGTAGCAGCCTCATATTAGGCTCAAAAGCAAGATGGAAGCCTTTTCGAGATTATGGATCGTTTCTTCCTAGACGAGTGATCACTTATTCCCATGCAGAATACTGGGGCAGGCTGTTCAGGAAAGGGTTCGCATGCCACCCTTTTGTCATGACGTTTACTGATTGAGTCCCTCCTTCGGTTGGCGGTCGTTCACGATGTCTCGATATCAGTGAATTAAGTTCAACTGGGTACCGTCGTATCTCATTAAGTCGATTCTCTCATACAGTACTTCCAACAGCTACAAGCTTTCCTGCGTCGATAACGGTCGCAAATTCCCCAGAAGAGTGGTCTCGCCGATACCGAAGCTAATGGTCATTATCCCCAGCGAAGTCGCAGGAGTTTGAAGAGGCTAAATCTTCTGTAAAATCCTCTTATGACATCCTCTTCGGGGACAAATTGTTTGTTTCCCCAGCATGAAGTGTGGATCATCCCCAGTAGAGTTTGAGGACAATTGGTCTTCTATAAAATCCTCTCAAAGGGCATTCCCCAGCACGAGACGCTTTAAAGCAGTTTTCTCCAGCAGAGTTTGTTATAAACTCGTCATCCCCAACGGAATTATCTAAAGGAAAGCTCGCCTAACATGGGGCATTGTAGTACTTATCCTAAGCTCGACAGTCATATTCCCCAGCAGATCTCTAAGGACTCTTTCCCAACAAGTTGCAGTGGAATGGTATAACCAGGTTTTGTATGTCCCCGGCAGAGTAACCCTGATTCCCCGGCAAGATCGTACCTCTGGTCATTGTATTCCCCACAGAGGTCAGCATCGAATCTTGTCAGCAATACTCCCCAGCTGAGTTGTTGTTCTCCCCGCAGAGGTTTATAAGATCGGCAGAATCTATTCCTCAACAAGGATGGCACAGTCTTTCCCCAGCCGGGTCAGAAGGTTGATAACCCCTACAAAGGGTCTTGGATTGGATAGATCCTCAAGCAGAGTTTTTATGACTCTTCCTCCCTAGCAAGACGCCATGCAAAGAAATGCTCATCCCCAGCGGAATCACTGTGACCAGAATTCATTCCCCCAGCAGATGAAGTGATTCCTGGTAGATTTATTGTTCTTCAAGTCCAATTTATTTTTGGCGAACTTGACAATTCGAAGCAGACGGATTGTTCATTTATTCTCCCACAGAGATACTATCCTCTCAGGAACCTCTAAAGTCAAGTCATTGATCATTGTTCCTCAGCAAAGCCGGCAGAGATATCTGACACGGATGCAGAGTGTAATCCGTTATTGGAATATTCCAAAAGTCCAACAGTGGATTGGCAAAAGTCCGTCTTCGGGTGGCAAAAGTCCAACAGTGGATTGGCAAAAGTCCGTCTTCGGGTGGCAAAAGTCCAACAGTGGATTGGCAAAAGTCCATCTTCGGGTGGCAAAGCAGCTAAAAGTCCAACAGTGGATTGGCAAAAGTCCGTCTTCGGGTGGCAAAAGTCCAACAGTGGATTGGCGAAAGGTCCATCTAAGGGTGGCATATTCCAAAAGTCCAACAGTGGATTGGCAAAAGTCCGTCTTCGGGTGGCAAAAGTCCAACAGTGGATTGGCGAAAGGTCCATCTAAGGGTGGCATATTCCAAAAGTCCAACAGTGGATTGGCAAAAGTCCGTCTTCGGGTGGCACGAAGCTGCAAAGTCCACCAGTAGCGTGGCAAGCCAGTAGTCGTCTGGCGTCGTTCAAAAAGACATTATTAAAGTCCACCAGTAGCGTGGCAAGCCAGTAGTCGTCTGGCGTCGTTCAAAAGACGTTATCAAAGTCCACCAGTAGTGTGGCAGGCCAGTAGTCGTCTGGAATTGCATAAAAGACATTATTAAAGTCCACCAGCAGTGTGGCAAGCCAGTAGTCGTCTAGCGTCGTTCAAAAGACAGATCTCTCCGACGTTTCATCGAAGATTCAATCCAGCAGTCTCGTTGGGTTTATATCCCTTTTATTCTTCATCATCCAGAGCAAATTTTTGGTTATATTTGGTATTCAATCACTATATACCTTGAAAGTCCGAAAGCAATTGCTTTCAGGCATTCAGGTCTACAGCGCTTGAATAGGGGCAGCTGTAATACCCC
The DNA here is from genome assembly GCA_022829125.1 of Lathyrus tuberosus. NCBI lineage: Eukaryota > Viridiplantae > Streptophyta > Magnoliopsida > Fabales > Fabaceae > Lathyrus > Lathyrus tuberosus. The sequence continues at coordinate 9,014,879 of JALAZF010000174.1, read as the reverse complement.
AAAATTTGCTCTCCCCTTTTGGCATCATAGCATGGCATTATCATTTATCATATCATATCCATCTCATTAGCATTGCATTGCATTTAACATAGAAAAATGAAGCATGGCATCCTTCTTACCATCAGGGCATGTGGTCAGGTGGGAGATGGACAATCAAGAGATCATTCAAAGCACAAAAAGGTCAGTCAAGTTGCCTCAAGGCAAGCCAAGAAGCCTTTCATGTCTCATACTATCTCAATTGATCATCCACAACCTCAAGGATAAGAGATACAATTGGAGATTGAAGCATTACATCTTTCACTATGCAAGAGGTTCAAAAAATGAAGGAAAACCCTCAAAAGAGATAGCTCATTGATCCAAAATCATCCTCAAATAGCATATATCATCATCCTTTAAGAGGATACACAACATACTCTGAGGAATTTGAAATTGAAGACTGCACTTTTTCCTCCTAATCAGAAGGGGCTGAAATTAGGGTTTCCAATTAAATCAGGGTATCTCTGATTTTTTTGGACAAAACTTGATGTCATGGTATTCCATATGTCCCTAAGTGTATGTATGTGGAAAATTACATCTCAATTGGTTTTAGAAGTGGTTCAATTGGAAGAAAGATCAAGAATCAGAGAAATTGGGGCAAAGTCAAATAATCAGAGGAAAAAGTCAACTCTTGACTTTTTGAGGCCAAATTCATAAAATTCATGTTATATGTGTCCAATGTGCAAAATTTGGTCAAGAAACTCCAAAGGAATCATGAAAAAATCAAGATGTGGAAAGTTGCCATTTTTGGGTGAAGTAGGGTTACTAAAAATAGTAAGTTTTGGCCATTTTGCATCAGAGTTTGAACCAAGGCCATTTAAAATTGAAGCATCAAATGAAAATTCCACCAGGCCACAACAAAAGGTATTGTTTTAAGCTTCAAATCCATGTGTAGAACATCTCAATTGGATAAATATTGAGGGAGATATGATGGATCAAAGTTGGAGGAAAGTAGGTCAAAACCATGTCATGACCAAGGATTTTCAAGGCACGCGCGTAGTCATTTCAACAAACAGTTGGTGGGAAAAATGTATGGATCAATTACTCATGGTTAGAGGCCTCAAATGGAAAATATTTCAACATCAAAGTTGTTCCTCTATGTGAGATCTTCAAAGTTGGTGTTTATCAATTTTTCATCTGATCAATGGATTAAGGAGTTATGATGGCTCAAAGTATGGTCAATGTAACTGAAATTTGACCAGGTCACAACCAGGTCATGCCACACATACGCGTGTTCTGCAGCATTTTTAAGCCAGTCTTGAGTTCCCATGTTTGAAGCACATTTCCAAGTTGTTGCAAGTCTCATTTTCATTTACTTTCAACATCAAAGTTGTTGTATCATGTACACACTTTGTAATGATACCAAGATCATTCATGTCCATGGCTTGAGGAGAGAGATATCCATGCGTAAACAGTACCATTTCCAACTGATGAATCACATCAGAATTTGCAGTTTGGTTTAGACATCCATCAAACAACCCTTGCACTTTATTTCCACATTAAGCCAAGCACATATCACCTCCACCTTGCACATTAGCACGTGCCTTGCATGAAAGTGGAAAGAATAAACTTGCTGAACAAGTTTCTGATACATTCAGCCGTGCCATTGCAAGCTCATTTTCAGCTCCACCATAACCCACCATGAACTGTCACCACCATATCCTCGCTCTCCCTAACTAACTTGACTCAGTTAGTTAGGGATGACTCACTTAAACCACTTCAACTCAGTTAATTCACCCAGTTAACCATGGTTAAACTCACACTATAAATAGAAAACTCACACTCTAATTTCATTTCCAACTTCATTTTTCTCACTTTCAACTCTCATTCTCTTATTCTCCCTCTGAAACACTCTCTATGCTCTCTCTGATCTCTCACGAAACCAACACTTTCTTCATTCATCTTCTTCAATCATCATCTTGAGTGTGGTCTTTGAGCAAGTGAAGCTTCATCAGCATTTTGATTCTCTCTCTGCTCTCAATACCTCAAGACTCAACTGCATTTATTTTGCACGAATCAAACTCAAGATCAAGAGTGGATCTCTGGTTTTCTTTTGCTTCAAGGTTCTGCAAACTTCAGGTTCCAATTACTCAAATTCTATGGCATAAACTCTTTTTGTTTTAGTTCGTTTTTTTGGTTTAGAGCTTATTAGAAGCTATGCGTGCGTCCTGTTTAGTTGATATGCTCTTTAGGAGCTTAGGTGTGTTTTTAGGGCAAATTATTTTGGCTCGGTTTGTGTTATGCAAGCATGATCTGTGAGAAGTAAGTGTGTATTCGTGTTCTCCATAAGTTCAGCTTCTATTTGGTATACTTTTTATGGATTTCTGGAGAAATTAAAGTTGCAGACGGTGGTGTTTGACCGGAGAAGGTGACCGGAGGTCCCTCTCCGGCCGGTGGACTTTATGTTAGGGTTTTATGCTCAGTTTGAATTTGGTCCGTTGGATGAGTATGATCTAATGGCCAAAATGCTGCCAGCACATTAAAATGAGCGTGCAAGTCACATGCCACATTTCAGATTTCATTTAAACATTGTGTGGTGTAGTGCATGTTAATGAATGTGTTCCTCCACGCGTGATCATTGATCTTGTTTACTTTGACCTTTGTGTTGACTTGACCTAATCTGATGGTTGCAATTGCTTTGACTTGTGTTGACTGAAGAGCACGGTAGTTATTGTGTTATGCGCGCTTGTTGGACTTAGCCAGAATGCTATTCGCACCTCCCTGTTTTAAAGCCCAAATGAATTGAACTGAGTAATTACTAATCATGCACCCCCATTTCTTTTTGCATTGCATTTTATTTTTCTATTTTTATACACGTTTACTTTTTAATTTTTAAAAATATCAAACATCATCATAAAATTCCACAAAAATTCATGAGCATCATTAAAACATTTAGAAATTTTTTCATGATTTTATTTTCTGATTTTATGACATTTTTGCCCCTGATCCATAATTTTCTTTGAATTTCTTTGATGTGCATTCTTAATATGGTACATGATCTTGTTCAATTTTGTTCTTGATCATTAAAAATTGTTTTGATGCTCTTCTTTTTGTATTGAGTCATTATCATCTTGAGGTATGTTAAGGATTTTTTATTTGATTTTTTAGGTCAGTTTTATGGCATGTTTGGTGTTCACTTTTGTGCTACTTTGTATGATATGTCTATGTGACCTAAGTGCATTGCTTGACATCATTTTGCCTTGGTTCCTTGCATGCTACTTTGATATGTGATTCATCTATGATTAGTGAACTTCAATACCATGTTTTCATAATTTTCATGAGGCCATTTGATTTTTGTTTGATGCATTTCATTTAAAGCATTATAACATGTCATATCATTGTAATCTTTTGTGCATGTTTACATGTTTTTTTGTGTATACTTGCATGATCATTTGCCTATTTGGTGAGCTACACTCTTGACATTATAGGACATAGATACATATCATATGTCATCTTTGCTTGTTGATTATCATTTGAACCTTGTGCACCTTTAACATGTTGTGTTTGCACTTTCCCTTGTTTGGAACTTCCATTTCAATCCTACTTCTTCTATCACTTCTTAAATGCCTTGATGTGCTTCATGAATACTTGTGAGATGTTTGTGAATCATTTTTCATTTCATTTCAATTCTGATCCATGGATTACATGTTCCATTTGTGCATAGTTCTTCTTTTCTCTTTCATCTTTCATTTTTCCTTTTCTTATGATATCATGTTCTAATGTCATGGAGGATGTTTGTTGCCTATCCACTTGAGTTTGATTGATAATGACCATTTGTTCCCATATGATGTACATTCTGGTTGTGGCCCTAGGATTTGGTTTCTCATTTAATTCTTTTGAGTTTTATGATGCATTACATGTTCTTTTACTTCTTATACTTCTTATACATGTTTATTAACCATGTAGGGGCTTTGGTAAGTTTCAATTGAGTGTGGATAAGGAATCCACATTCAACTTCTATCCTTTCTCTTTTACAATTCCATTTTATGTTTTGTTAAGCACTCATGTGCTTTCTTTTAATAACTCATTACTTTCCCTTTTTGAATTACAATTCATCTTCTACTTTAGAAGTGAATTGTTTAATTCTTTCTTTCTTTAGACTTTAGGTTGAAACCTCACAAACCTCTAGGATCACTCCCTTTAATCTTCAATTAGATTTGAGTCTTAGTCCACATAGGTTTTACCTTTTCTCCTCTCTTGAGTCTTCTATCTTCTCTCTCAAAGAAAATTCAAAACATATAATAAAGGTAGACACTTATTGCATTTAGGCCTTTCATATAAAGAAAAGATTATAAGGGGTCTTCTCTTGTAATCTTAGAATGTGTAGCATATAGCCCATCTTGGGTCAATGTGTTAAACATTTGATCTTGTATGAGGGACTTAAATGCAATACTTGTTAAAAGCATAAATAATAAAACACTTCTTCATTTCTTAATCAACAAAAACACTTAATAAACACAAGTATGCTAGTGTGTTTGAACCTTGACAATTGGAATTAAGTGTGGGGGTCTTCTTCACTCTTAGTGTGCTTTCTTACCCATTCCATCTTGGAATGTGAGAATGTACACATTCCAATGACTAAGATTCAGATACACTATCATATACAAACAAATGAAAAAAGCTTTTAAAAGACAAAAACAAACAATGACGTCTTTCCTTCGGGAATTCTTTTCTCACCTCACTCATTCTCAGCGTACGAACGTGCTTCTACTCGTTCTCTTGCAAGATGGTAACGCACTCGGACCAGCGAGCCTGCAACACATGAGCTAGAACGTTAGCCGTTCCTAAAAAACACAAACGATCCATCCCTAGTGAGGGGAACTACGTCGCTCTGATTCTCATGTTCCCGATGAGATACGTAGGCAGTGGGGTAGGGCCCATGCGAGCACTGCTTTTATTTTCCCTACATTTGTTTCTCGTTCCTTTTCCATTCTTTCTCTTTTCTTTCTTTCAGTTCCTCTTCCAGTATCCTTTTCTATCACCCTTTGATCGAGACAAGCAAGCGTGGATCCCATCGGGTACGATGGACGCGAGGGGGTGCTAATACCTTCCTCTCGTGTAACCGACTCCCTTACCCTTTCTCTTGGTCGTAAGACCACGTTCTTTCCTTCTCTCAGGTTTATGCGGTGTTTCCTTTCCCTCTTTTGGGATAAATACACATTGCTGGCGACTCTGTTTGGTGCCACTTTCGCGTTTGTACTAGGATGAAAATCCCGGGACCGACAAACACCATAACTCATATCTCTTCACGGTTATCGCACATCTGTCCACACTTCAACAGGGGCAACCCCTTTCTCTCTAGTATATGGCATGGAAGCATTGCTCCGCATAGAGGTAGAGATCCCATCAATCCGGGTATTGATGGAAGCTAAGCTAACAGAAGCTGAATGGTGTCAAAGTCGACACGATGAACTCAATCTGATCGAAGAGAAATAAATAATGGTACTATGCCATGATCAGTTCTATAAACAAAGAATGAAGAAGGCGTTCGACAAAAAGGTCCTACCTCGCGTCTTCAGGAAAGGAGACCTTGTGCTCAAGAAGATACAATCATTCCTCACCGATTCCCAGGGCAAATGGACTCCGAATTATGACAGCCCCTATGTGGTCAAGAAAGCCTTCTCAGGCGGAGCCTTGAGACTCGCAACCATGGATGGAGAAGAATTTGCCTACCCCACAAATGGTGATGTAGTCAAGAAATACTTCGCCTAAACTAAAAAAAACGTCACGGTGGATTGAAAACCCGAAAGGGCGTTCCAGGAAAAAATTAGAGACATAATAAAAAATCACCCCGATGGATTGGAAATCTCAAAGTACAATCCCGGAAAAAGTTAGGGATGATGGCAAGTAACTACGTCCAACAAAGGGGCAAATCCCCCAGAACCAGTAATGCCATCAGTCAGGAAAACTCCAGTCAGGGTCATCTTCGACATAAGCTCAGGATGCCCAGAATTCAAAGTTGGTAGAAGGATAGTGGTCGTTATGTTTCAATGTAGCCCTTTTCCCCTTAAATTACCATTTTCTAACTTTGTAAATACTCTATGGGATCACGCATTTGGCTGATTTCCATCCTATCAATAAAATTTGAGCCCTTGTGCTTTTGTTTGCAATTCTTATTTGTTTTAGCTTTACAGAACGACGTTTTTTTTATCATGATCAACGATTCTTGAAATAAAACAAAAATGAATTTACTTGTCAAACTTTTCTGCTTTTAAAATAAAGATGGCAATTTATTTTGACTGTTGAACATCGAAAGAACATCGGTCGCTTCTCCCGAAGTAATCGAGCTTCAAAGTGCAGAATCAAAGTACTCCTTCTAAACCAGTACGCCTGAATGAAGGATCAGTTGTGTCAGAGACCATGTTCCATCTGACACCCCCGACATAGTTCTTACCTCCTAAGCCCGACCAACGGTTGTTCCCCGCAGGGACTATATCTCCTAAGCAAGGCAGAATTGCTATCGTGAACCTGTGATACTATACACCCCCCACTGTGGCCGAGTATCCAGTCGTGTTCATCTACTAGTCTGTATGTCGCGTCAGTTTTGTCAGCATAAACATACATACATCATGCATTATTGATTTACATTCACATTCATATTGCATCACTATCTCTCTAGTCGGTATTATCCCCTAGTGATAACAGTCCTCTCAATCGAGTTGTCAGTTCTTTCCTCGTCAGGAAATGTTGCGTCTAAACTATCTCTCTCCTCCAGTTTATTTCTGGATTAGAATTGGCCCTTGACCACTTTGATAACTTGAACCTCTGAAAAACCAGAGAACCCTCGACAAACATCACTCTTCGTCATTGAAGATAATATCCTCGCTTTCCCGGATTAAGGAAAATCCCCAGAGAAAGCCTCTTAATCAGAGATTCGGTAATACAGCAGTTTTCTCCGAAAATCCGATGACGAAAAGGTCATCAGCACCTCAAAATGGGATCACATCATAGGGCATTTCTTCGAGAAGATCTCCGATAAAAGTTTGATATAATATCCCCAAGCTGAAAGCAGTCTCTCAAGAGACTCGTTTTTCCAGTAGGGTCGACAAATGGCATCTCCAAAAGAGAAGTTTGTACACCTCTATAACTCAGAAGACTGGGTTCCCCAGCAGGTCTGACATCAAAAGTTTTCCCATCACATGGCATCTCCCCAGGAATATTCAGCGAGAAGTTTGAGAAAAACCGCAACGCATAGCGTCCCTTGTCAAGAAAGTTTATTGACAAAAGAAACTTAGACCAGTTCCTTGGTAGGAAACCTGGATCGAGGGGAAGTTTATTTCAGAAACTTAGACCAGTTCCTTGGTAGGAAACTAGGATCGAGGGGAAGTTTATTTCAGAAACTTAGACCAGTTCCTTGGTAGGAAACCAGGATCGAGGGGAAGTTTATTTCAGAAACTTAGACCGGTTCCTTGGTAGGAAACCAGGATCGAGGGGAAGTTTATTTCAGAACCTTAGACCAGTTCCTTGGTAGGAAACCAGGATCGAGGGGAAATTTATTTCAGAAACTTAGACCAGTTCCTTGGTAGGAAACCAGGATCGAGGGGAAGTTTATTTCAGAAACTTAGACCAGTTCCTTGGTAGGAAACCAGGATCGAGGGGAAGTTTATTTCAGAAACTTAGACCAGTTCATTGGTAGGAAACCAGGATCGAGGGGAAGTTTATTTCAGAAACTTAGACCAGTTCCTTGGTAGGAAACCAGGATCGAGGGGAAGTTTATTTCAGAAACTTAGATCAGTTCCTTGGTAGGAAACCAGGATCGGGGGGAAGTTTACATTAGAAACTGAGACCAGTTCCTTGGTAGGAAACCAGGATCGAGGGGAAGTTTATTTGAGAAACTTAGACCAGTTCCTTGGTAGGAAACCAGGATCGAGGGGAAGTTTATTTCAGAAACTTAGACCAGTTCCTTGGTTGGAAACCAGGATCGAGGGGAAGTTTATTTCAGAAACTTAGACCAGTTCCTTGGTAGGAAACCAGGATCGAGGGGAAGTTTATTTCAGAAACTTAGACCAGTTCCTTGGTAGGAAACCAGGATCGAGGGGAAGTTTATTTCAGAAACTTAGACCAGATCCTTGGTAGGAAACCAGGATCGAGGGGAAGTTTATTTCAGAAACTTAGACCAGTTCCTTGGTAGAAAACCAGGATCGAGGGGAAGTTTATTTCAGAAACTTAGACCAGTTCCTTGGTAGGAAACCAGGATCGAGGGGAAGTTTATTTCAGAAACTTAGACCAGTTCCTTGGTAGGAAACCAGGATCGAAGGGAAGTTTATTTCAGAAACTTAGACTAGTTCCTTGGTAGGAAACCAGGATCTAGGGGAAGCTTACATAAGAAACTTAGACCAGTTCCTTGGTAGGAAACTAGGATCGAGGGGAAGTTTATTTCAGAAACTTAGACCAGTTCCTTGGTAGGAAACTAGGATCGGGGGGAAGTTTACACCAGAAACTGAGACAGTTCCTTGGTAGGAAACCAGGATCGAGGGGAAGTTTATTTTAGAAACTTACACCAGTTCCTTGGTAGGAAAGCAGGATCGAGGTGAAGTTTATTTCAGAAACTTAGACCAGTTCCTTGGTAAGAAACCAGGATCGAGGGGAAGTTTATTTCAGAAACTTAGACCAGTTCCTTGGTAGGAAACCAGGATCGAGGGGAAGTTTATTTCACAAACTTAGACCAGTTCCTTAGCTGAAGACCAGGATCGAGGGGAAGTTTACCTTTTCTAAGCATCATTGCTTAGCAAAAGAAGAAGGATGCGTAAACTTCCATTCATAACCACCGTCAAAATTTCGCGTATTCCGATATTTAATCATCTTGCACCCCGAATGCCCGAATACCTTCGCCGTTCACATCTTCGGGTCCAAGAAGATTAAATAGGGGCATCTGTCATACCCCAAATTTTGACCACTAAGATTCCCATCATTGTGTAAATCATCATCACAATATGGATGGACCATCATGCCTCATTAGTCTCCCCAAAAATTGGTGAGCATCCACTACAATCAAATTTAGGGTTTCAAGTCCTCTCAGAGCTCTTAGACAAAGGATCAATCAAGAATTGACATGATCTTTAACTTGTATAACCTCTCAAACATCCAAAATGGACCAAGAGGACTCCCACAATAAGAATCAAGCACAAGGCTGCAACATTCCAAGTGGATTAAGCCTCAAGATCGCCAGTGTCACCAAATTAGGGTTTGGTCGACCAGGGCCTCCAGATGGAAATTTTCCTTTGGGCATGAGCCAATTCTTCAAAGCATAACCTAAGATACTTCATGGGACATCATAAACCCAATCATCAAGTCAATTTAGCCTTAGGGGATGCATTCATAAAAAATCAGGAATTAGGGTTTCTTGACCTAATTCACCCCTAAGTTGACTTTTGGGACAAAACATGAGCCAAGACCTCAAGACATGATTTGAGGGTCTCTAATACACCACATTGATCCATTTGCAACAATGGATTGGTCCAAGAAGCTTGATCAACAAGTTTCAAATTCATCAGAACCACAATTAGGGTTTCGCGGGAAAAGTCAACTGTGCCTTTGACTTTTGACCCAGACATGCTCCCAAACCTTGGGACATGATTCAATACACCCTATAACACCTATGAAATCAATCCATAAAGTTTGATTTAGGCCAAGGACTTGATTTCATAGAGGATCGCACAGTTTGGAATTCATCAGACAAAAAGTCAATTGTGCACAAAAGTCAACTTTGACTTTTTGAGATTTTTCACAAATATGGTTCTTTGACCCTAAAATGATGTTAATGTGTGATTGGAATCGTCATTCATTAAGAAAAATCAAGAAAAGTGGGATAACTTGTAAAAGGGGTAACCATAAAAAACTTAGAAATTTTCTAAGTTATGGAACAAGGTGGCTAGGGTACCAACTTCCAAGGATCATAACTTGAGATCCAAGCAACCATTTGGGCTGATCCAAAGATGGATTTGAAGCTCTAATGACATACTTTAAAAGTGTCAACTACACCTCATTCCAATTCCTCATGGATTTCAAGTTATGGAATGGCCAAAATCACAAAAAGTGAAAATGTCACTTTTTTCAACACTTAGTGAAATTTTCACTAAGTCAGAATCTGCCTTCACTTTTTTTCCAAATGTAGGGGCATTTTTCACTTGGATCCAAAAGGTATCAAAACAAATTATGATCACACATATGTTGTATCATATGAGAGCTCTCCAAAATGGCCAAGAAGTCCATGGAATTCCACTTGAGCCATGAGATATGACCATGCCAATATGCCTTGCTGCAAACTGTCATGGCAAGGTAGATTTGTGCATTTTACTCGATTTGCGAAATTTGTGCAAATGACAAACATGTCTATCCATCTGAACACCTCAGTGAGGGACCAAGGAGGGACAAACACTGATCCATAAGCCTCCCAAGTCTTTGGAACTAAAAATAGCACGCCAAACCTAGAAATCCCTAAAGATGGGACAAGACTCCAATTTTGGTTTGGAGCATTTAATGGATACACCAAGGTGGCATGGACTGAACCATTTCCAACTGAATTTAGTCAAGACATATCCAAGAACTAGGGAACTAGCAGCCTCTGCTCTAACCTCTAGTCAATGCTAGAGGAGACTTGAGATTCCAAAATGCAACCATTGGCCAAACCTCTGCTGCAGTTTCCATTCACTATTGCTTGCAAAACAAACTTGCTCTACTATAAATAGAGCTCATTTGTGCTCAGTTTGAGTACACCAAAGCCATCAAACAGATGCTTTCCTCAAAATCACCTTCTCACTTCCAAATTTTCCTTCCAAAGCAAGTCACTATCGGGTTTTAAGTTTGAGAGCAATTCCAACCAAACCAATCACACACACACCTCATAAACATCATATAGAAGTGATCCAAACACTCACAAGTGACCTGTAACACCAAAATCACAAAGTCCCCTCTCAAAACCTCAAAATAGGGCCTTTTTGCATTTTTCAAGCCATGTCTTGATTCAGTCACTTTCAAAACTAGATAAAGCCTCAAACATACTCCAAATATCATCCTTGAACTATCCCAAATGGTTCCACACATCTGGAACTTCATTTGAGAGAGTTGCTATTTTGGCCACTTTTGCCCCTTTTGCAAGAAAGGGCCTATTTCCATTCCTGAGGTTTCCAGCTGATTCCAATCATCCTAAAAGCTTCTAAGGGATCATTTGGGAGTGTTCAAAGCATCAAAACATTTTTGGAATAAAGCACTTGGCAGATAGCCCAAAAAGCTCCATGGGAGGTAAGCATCACAACTTGAACTCTTTAAAATATGCCTTGCTTTAAGGTCCACTGATCATGCATCTCTTATACATGTTATATTCGTTATGTTTGAACCAATTCATCATGTAATTCATGGCTGTACCAAGAGGTAGCACAGAAAATGCACATTATGGCCTATTTCAAAACCACTATCGGGTTTTGAGGAGGATTGATTTTATGGAAAAACCACCACCACCATTGGATTCCTTGCTAAATTCTAGGCCAGATGCATATAAATTTTATCTCCATCCATGGAGAAATGAAGAAGTTATGACCTTCACGTTTCTGACCAAAAACCTTGCCTTGGCCAGGCCAAGAACAAGGCAAGCCTTGTATATTTATGGTTGGGGTTTGATACACGGATGTATCACCACCCCAGTGGTAAGGTGCACATGCTGCACACAAGAGGTCTGGGGTTCGAATCCCCCTCGCCCCAAACCCCTTTTTAATGGTTTTTTTTCACTTTTTATTGTTTTTCATATTATTTTTAATGATTTGAAAAATTAATAACTCCCTCAATTTTAATTATTTTTGATTGATTCTTTTTGCAAAAAATCACAAAAATGTTGAAATATTTAATTCCATAAAAAATCAAATTTATATGATTTATTTAATATAATTAGTATTTTTGTGAATAAATTCATTTTTAATTGTTTTTAAACATTTAAAAGTGAATATTCATTTTGAAAATCAAAACCAAATGAGTTCTAAATCATCTTGTGATCAAAAACTCATTTTTCAAACCTTAAACAAAAATTACAAGTGGTTTATTCAAACTTATTTGGTATTTTTATCATTTTTATTGATTTTCTTTAAATATTTACTTTTTAAGGAAAACAAAATTAGGGGTTCTCTGATTTTCACCCTCACAAATCTTTTTAAAACACTTGGGCCTCTAATAGAGTGTAAGACCCAACCCCTTTGAAAACTAAAACATTTTTTGGCCTCAGTCATTGTATAAGACCCACTGCGTTTTCAAAAACCTCGGCGCGATCGCCATTTTTAAACAAAAACAACTGGGCCTCTCCTTGAGTTGTAAGTCCCATCTCTTGTACAAAAATAACTCTTGGGCCTCTAAAAGAGTGTAAGACCCATTCCCTTTGTAAATACACCACTTTTTGGGCCTCAGTCATTGTATAAGTCCCACTGTATTTTCAAAAACAACGGCGCGATCGTCGCCTTTTTAACAAAATCATTTGGGCCTACCCTTGTGTTGTAAGTCTCATTTCCTTTCTGTAAAATACTTTTTTGGGCCTCTAATAGAGTGTAAGTCCCAACCCTTTTTTTAAACCAAAATAATTTGGGCCTCTCCTTGAGCTGTAAGCCCCAACAAACTTTTCAAAGCACTTTTTCCTTTGATTTTGAATATAACATTGTTATCAAAGCTTTCTTTGTTGAACAACTAACAAAATAGCATGGAAGCTCTACAACGGGTAAGTGTTTATCCGGTTTCATTTATCGCTTTCATATGTATATAACTGTATTGTGGGGCTGCTTCACTGTAAGTCTTCTTTCACATCCTTTATATACTTGTCATATATCCACTGTATAATACAAGTATAGTTATTTAGAGTTTTCCCCGGCAACTACGTCTAGAACTAGGTAAAGCCTGTTGGTTACTCTTAAATACAAACAAAACTAGATCCCCCATAGGATTACCAGACACAGTCTTCCCTCCTCTTGGGGTTAAACAATATGGAAACGTGAAAGGCAGCATTCTCGGTGAACCCTTTCTCAGACTGTCACTCTTAGAAATTGTCAAAGAAACTCAACTCCCCAGAGATGATCTTTTCTCCGTGAATGGCATCTCTTGAGTTTCTTCCAAATTCTCGAACTTTCCTGGCTTGATCTATTCTTTGTGAATAGCATATCTTGAACTTCTCTTGGTTTGGGGACCCACAGGTTTCTTAAAAGCATCCCCGCCTCCTCTTGGGCATTGTACAAGGACCCTTCGGCTTCTTAGAAGTTCTCATGCCTTCTCTTAGGCTTAATACAAGGACCCAGATGACCTCTTAAAGGTATAAGACAAAACTTAGTCATCCTTTGCTAGAGCAGTCTTTCCAGCGTCAAAACTCCGGCCGTTGTAGGGTTGATACCCATCCCTTAATACCCGTGCCTCCTCTAGGGCATTATACAAAAGATAAAACTCTAGACTTGGACAGACTAAAGACCCTTGATTCTTAAAGACATTCTCAAGTTCCCTTCAAACATAGGCAGAAATCCGGTCTCTCTCATGAGAGTTCCCCACACTTGGACCCGCTTCAGGATCTCCAGAATCCACGGCTGTAAGATAGCCTCCTCTTGGGCTTTGTACAATGATTCTCCCCAGTAGAGCTAACCTTTTCAGACTCTCTTATTGAGTATAAAAGACTCTCTTGTTGAGTCAATCCCCTTTTAGCCTTTATCTCGGGCTTCGTACGAGACACTAAAACACTCTCTTGTTGAGTATAAAAGACTCTTTTGTTGAGTCAAACTTTTATCCTCCATCTTAGGCTTCGTATAAGACAGATAAAATCACTCTCTTGTTGAGTATAAAAGACTCTCTTGTTGAGTCAATCCCCTTTTAGCCTCTATCTCGGGCTTTGTACGAGACAACAAAACACTCTCTTGTTGAGTATAAAAGACTCTCTTGTTGGGTCACTTCCCTTTTAGCCTCCATCTCGGGCTTCATACAAGACACTAAATCACTCTCTTATTGAGTATAAAAGACTCTCTTGTTGAGTCAAACCTTTTTAGCCTCCGTCTTAGGCTTCATATAAGACAGATAAAAGACTCTCTTGTTGAGTCAACCCTTTTAGCCTATATCTCGGGCTTCATACGAGCACCCTCTTGTTGGGTCAAACGCCTCCTCTTAGGCTTTATATAAGGAAACCTCGGTTGAGTCAATCAACCTTTTAGCATCAAATTTGTGCCTTGCTCACAGCATACAAACATCAACAACTCCTCTTTAGAGATGACAAATTCTCTCTCATCCAAAACCCTTTTAGCTTTACATCTTGGGCTTTGAACAAGATACAAATCACCTTTAGCTTCATGTCTTGGGCTTGGAACAAGACACCAAAACAACCTTTTTCCTCCCTTAGAATAGGAGGAACTACGATTGCTCTGACTTCCCTGTTTCGTTAAACGGGAATACGTAGGCATAAGATTGAAAAATCTTAGCGAGCATACTAACCAAAAAACCCAAAATCCAGTATCTCTTTCAAATCAACCCAAAAGCATCAAATCTAAACACATTACCAAACACCTCACAAATAGTCCAGACACTGTGTTCTTAACAAAATAACCGAAGAGGGGCACACATCTTAATAGCATATGTAAACTAACAGTCAGCTGTTTAAACTCAGTTTGCGAGCAGGGTTAATTGGAGAATCTATTTCCCTTCCTTAATCAGCTTAACAGGATAAAAAATGAATCGAATTATAGTACCCGAGCGATAGTGCTTCAAGACCACAAAAATCGCGCTACACTTAGTTTTTTAGTGAACCATTTAGCAGTAGGTAAAGCTCAAATAGAAAAGTTGTGTGGTATTTGTACTTATCTTGAAAACCCGACTGATCCATGTCCTATTCTTCAAGATGGGTCGATCACTGAGTTGCATCAAGCATATGCAGTAAACCTTTACAATTAAGGCAACAATCAGAACATCTACAACACTTCTGACCTATCCTATAACAAGTACCATCCCCACTGGAGAAACCATCCTAATCTTCGATATGGGAATCCCCCACAAGTAACCACATCTGCACTTTCCCGACCTTCACTAGAGGACCTTGTCAAGCAAATGGCTGTAAATAATCTCCAATTTCAGCAACAAACATATTCTAGTATTCAAACTTTGCATACACAGATTAGATAACTTGCCACTTCAATGAATGCCATGCAGCAAGCTCAATAATCAAACCGAATACCTGCCCAATCAGTAGTGAATTCAAAAGGCCCTAATGTGAGTGCAATTTCTTTGAGATCTGGAAAGAGATTTGAACCATCCCCATCCACAACCCCAACACCAGAAAAAAAAATAGCAAATTTGTTGAGCCCATACTTGAGCCCACACCTAATCCTGATGTTATGGTTGAAAGTGAAAAAGAAAAACAGGAGGAGTATGTACAACCAATCCCTTTCCCACAGAGAGTAATTAAGGCTAAAAAGATGGATGAGGAAGATAAGGATAAGGATATATTGGACATATTTAGAAAAGTAGTGGTAAACATTCCACTTCTTGATGTGGTTAAGCAAATTTCAAAATATGCCAAGTTTCTGAAGGACTTATACACTCACAAGAGGAGATTGAAGGGAAATAAGAGAGTCAATATGGGCAGAAATATCCAACTTTCATTCAACCTAAAGTGTCAGAAAAAGTTACAACTGAGCGGAATTTCCCAGCTCTCACTCAGGCCATGCCCCAAAAGTGCAAGGAACCAGGAACTTTTGCTATTCCCTATACTATTGGGGATAGTAAATTCAAAAATTACATGTTGGATTTAGGAGCTTTGATTAATTTTATGTCTACTTCTATTTATAATAGTCTTGATCTCGGTCCTTTGAAGAATACTGGTTTAACCATTTAGTTGGCAAACATGAGCAATGCCCGCCCTGCTGGAGTAGTAGAAGATGTACTTGTCAAGTTAATGACTTGATTTTTCGTGCATATTTGTACATTCTAGACATCGAAGGAGAAACTAAGTCAGGCTGGGCACCCATCATTTTAGTCAGGCCATTCATGAAAATAGCAAAAACAAAAATTGATGTTGATGATGGAACAATGTTCATAGAGTTTAGTGATATCATTGTTAAATTTAATATCTTTGATGTTATGAAACTCCCCATGGAAGAACATTATATATTTCACTTTGAGTTGCTTTATGATTTAGTTGATGATACTTATTCTGAGTTGTTAACTGGTTTTCCATCATTATAAGAATTTGATGATACTTACTCTTATAATTCACGTATTGACACTAACCTTTGCTCTGTTTGTGTTGAGTTTGGTGCTGCCTTGCAGGTTGATGATTTTTTCATCCAGATGAAGTTATAGAAGAAGTTGTTTGTGCAGATGAAGCTCTCGACATCCTGGCTGCCCCAAATAAACCATCCATTGAACAACCTACTTCCCTAGAGCTTAAACCATTTCCTAACAATCTGAAATATGCTTATTTAGAGAGGAATGAAAAGTTATCAGTAATAATTTATTCTAACCTTAATTTTGATCAAGAAGAAAAGCTTTTCCAGGTTTTGAAAAAGCATAAGAAGGCGATTGGATGGGCCTTATCTGACATGCCCAATATTAGTCCTTCCATGTGTATGCATCAGATTCTGCTTGAAGAGGGAGCTAAGGTAGTGAGGAAGCCTCAAAGGCGACTTAACTATTTAATTCTTGATGTTGTGAAGAAGAAGGTAACTAAGGTTTTACAAGCAGGTATCATATATCATATCTCTGATTGTAATTGGGTAAGTCTAGTGCATGCTGTACCTAAAAAATCTGGACTCACATTGGAAAAAATGAAAAGAATGAACTTGTTCCCACTAGAGTTCATAACAGTTGGAGAGTTTTTATTGACTATAGGAGGTTAAACTAGGCAACTAGAAAAGATCACTTTCCTTTACCATTCATTGATCAGATGCTTGAACGGTTGGCTGGTAAATCACATTATTGTTTTCTTTGTGGTTTTTTCAGGTTACTTTCAAATCCATATTGCACCAGAGGATCAAGAAATGACAATTTTCACATGCCCATTCAGTATATTTTCTTACAGAATGATGTCTTTTGGTATGTGTAATGCTCCTGGCACGTTCCAGTGATGCAAGATTAATATTTTTGCTGAATTTATTGAAAATTGCATGGAAGTGTTTATGGATGATTTTAATGTTTATGGTTCTTAATTTGATGCATGTTTGAGTAGATTAAATATGGTTATAGAGAGATGCATCGAAATTGACCTTGTTTTGAATTATGAGAAATGCCATTTTATGGTTAACCAGGGAACTGTTTTGGGTCACATAATTTCTGAAAAGGGAATTTCAGTAGATCCTGCTAAGATTGATGTGATTTCTAAACTGTCATACCCGTCTTGCATTCACGAGATTCGTTTCTTTCTTGGTCATGCAGGCTTTTACCGGTGTTTCATAAAGGGTTTTAGCAAGATAGCTCTCCCGCTATCAAACTTGTTAAAAAATGACGTCACTTTCAACTTTGATGACAAATGAAAAAAGGTGTTTGATTTCTTGAAGAAGACATTGACCTCTAATCCCATCATCCAGCCTCCTACCTGGACCCTCCCTTTTAAATTCATGTGTGATGCATGTAACTATGCAGTGAGGGTGGTCCTTGCACAAAGGGTGGACTAGGTTGCCCATGTTATTTATTTTACTTCTAGAACTTTAGATTCTGCACAAGCTAATTACACCACTACTGAAAAAGAACTTCTAGATATTGTTTTTTCTCTTAATAAATTCAAATCATATTTCCTAGGTTTCAAAGTTGTTGTATTTACTGACCATGAAGCTTTGAAGTACCTATTAAAGAAACCATAAGCAATCTGAGATTAATTCGGTGGATGTTTCTGCTACAAGAGTTTACTGTGGAGATTAAAGACAAAAGTGGAGTTGAGAATTTGGTGGATGGCCACTTGAGCATGATAGAGCGGGATGAAGATCCATCTCCCATTCATGGTTATTTTCTTGATGAGAAACTTCTACAGTTGCTTGAGGTAACTCCTTGGTATGCTGATTTAGTTAATTATCTTGTTTCTGGAGTTTTTCCTATAGGTGCATCTAGGACACAAATTCACAAACTCAAAAGTGATGCAACATATTATGTGTGGGATGTGTCGCTTCTGGGATTTTCATCCAGGTATAAACGCGAAAGTGGCGCGGAAACAGAGTCGCCAGCAATGTGTATTTATCCTAAGAGAGGGAAAGGAAACACTGTGTAAACCTGAGGGAAGGAAAGAACGAGGTCTCGCGACCAAGAGAAATGGGTAAGGGAGTCGGTTACGCGAGGGGAAGGTATTAGCACCCCCACGCGTCCATCGTACTCGATGGGATCCACGCTTGTCGTCTCGATCAAAGGGTGTCGTCGTCTGGAACTCCACTGCTACTGGAAAGGAAAAGGAACGAGAACGGAAAAGAATGGAGAAACGAAGAAGAAAAGAAAAAGAAGTGACTCGATAGGACGTCCTTGGAGTCCTAGGCCTACGTATTCCCTCGGTGCAATGGGAAAGTCAGAGTCAACGTAGTTCGACGGACTACAGGGAAAGGTTGCTCGTCGAGATATCACATCTCGCGCCTACGTATCTTGAATCAGACGAGAAAGAAGAATCAGAGCAAACGTAGTTCGGCTCCACAAGGGTTGCTTTGTTTGTGTTTTTTAATGGAAACGTCAGAGTGCGCGTCCCACTAGTTAGGTGTTGCAGCTCGCTGTATGGAGACTTAGGCGTTACCTGTTTGCGGTAGAACGGACGTGACGAGTCCTTAAGGAATAGAATGAAGGAGATGAGAAGAGAATTTGTTTGTTTTTGTATTTTAGAAAGAAGTATTTTGCTTATTGGTGTGTTTACAACGCATATTGTATTTAAGTCCTTCACGTAGGATCGAATGCCTCGCATATCGACCCAAGACGGGACGTATGCTAAACATTCTAAGAAAGTGAGAGAAGACCCCTCACTATCTCATTCTCACATGAAAGGCTCAAATACAATACACATTATGCCTTTATTAAGTGTTTTTGCTTTTTGTTTTGAGATGAGAAGAAAATAGACTCAAAGGGTGAGAAAGGTAAAATCTAATGAGGGGGACTAAGACTCAAACCCTAAAGTTATCATACATGGATGTTCCTAATGGTTAAATGTGGTTTAGAAACCTAACTCTAAAAGAAAAGAGAAGAAGAGTGAGTTCTAACTTACTTCCAAGATGGAAGTTAAGTTAAGAGCTTAAAGGGAATGAAAGAGATTGAACAAAGAAAACATAAGATGCTTATCACAAACATATATTGAAAGCTTAAAAGAGGTGAGAAGAGGTTGTATGTGGAAGCCTATCCACACACTTGACTTACCATTAGCCCCTGAAAATGTTAGCAAAACAACTTACAAGTAAAGAAATAAGGAGAGAAGAACAAGTAAGGATCAAACAAACATGATCACAATCACACCATAAATCATGGTAAACAATTCTTGAAATCACCATGCACATTGTAAGAGAATACACATTATTAAGCATGTGAACAAATTAAAACAAATGTGCACCTATTGAAATAGAAAGCAAACGAACATGCGCATAACAATTCCAGCAACACAAGCATCAGTTAACAATTAACAAGCTCAATGTGTGTGCATTATGTGATCGTTACATCAATTAATCAACAACGCGAGCATAAACATTCATCGATTAACAATCAAGAACCGCGTGTCGAAAAATCATGCAAGGGCAATAGTGTTAAGTGAAATAGCTCAATAATAGTCCACCAATCATCAACATATTAATCCATGAAGTTTAGGCATGAAAAGGATCTCAAACAAGCAAGGAAATGCACAAAAATACACATTCTGTCCCAGAGTAACCGGTTAACAAACGGTGAGTAACCGGTTACTTAGTTAAAAATCAGACAGTTTACGCAAAAAATACACATGTTAACCGGTTAACAAACTGTTGTTAACCGGTTACTCTGGGTCAGTGGCCAAAAAAACCAGTTTCAAAAGCACTTTTCAACAGCAAATCACTTCTCCAAACTTCCAAATGAACATGCAATCAATTTATCACAAAATTACATGGAATTACAGTCATCAAGCATCAATTGAATCCAATAATCAACAACATCAAGAATCAAATTCAAGCGCCGTGGATCCAAATCAAAAATCACCAAAAATCTACATCGAATAAGTTGCGAATAAGCTAAATCAAGTATAGATTTGAGGAAAACCAACCTACAAAGCGGAGATTTGCTTTGGTAATTGTTGCAAAGTGATCTTGGTGCAGAAAATTAAAGAAAACCAGAGATTCTGTGATTAGTAGCCGAAACGCGTCGAAACCGAGCAAAGTCGCGAAAATCACCGAGATCGAACTTGCACCAAAATAAATGGTGTGAAACCCTTGGATTGAAGTAGAATAATCTGAACTTCCAAAAATCCAACCAAAGAAAGCCAAATGATGGAGTTTGAGCTCAAGAATTAATCACTTTTCAATGTGAAAAGTGATTATCCTTCAAGAAATAAGAGCTTTTTGTGAGGGTTTGGAAGAGAGAATTGAGATGAAGATGTGAGAAACTTGGTGAAAAATGGTGAATAATGGTGAATCCCTTGAAAATGAGTGAAGGATTTCTTATATAGACTTTAGGTTTGGAGTGTCGGAGGTTTGGGATTAGCTTTGGACTTAGCTTTGGGTTTGGAGCTAGGGTCGGAGTTAGTTAGACTCAACTCACCGAGTCAAGGTGGTTAACTCGGTTAGTTAGAACCAACTCGGTAACAATCCCAAGGTGAACTTTAACATCCAAAGGTGGAAATGCTTGGAGAACAAGAAATCACAATTGGTGTATGGGTGTGTGACTTGGGCTGCAATCAAGGCCTTGGTGCCTATGGAATTTTCAGTGTGAGACCACCATGTTTGAGCCCTCGTATGATATACATAACGTGCTCAAATGAGAAAATGCCCAACATCAAAGTTAAAGAGAACATGGAGATGAACAACTTTGATGTTCAACAATTTTCCATTTGAAGCCTTCTTAATGGAGAAAACCAGCTTGACATTTGGCACGCCAAGTGTTCGATGAAATTATGGCCTGGAGCCCTGAACTTGCCTTGCCACGACTTGAGATTTGCCTTAATTTTGTCAAACTTTGATTGATCATAACTCTCTCATTTTTGATCCAATGGAAGAGTTATTTATATGGATTTGAAGCTTGGAATGAGACCTTTAATTGGCTCAACTTGGCCCTGAAGTTTGAAGCTTTTATCTTGAAGAAAGAATGCCTTAAAGTGTAGTACAAAATGGTCCAAAACTTGCCATTTTTGGAAACCCTAAGTTTCTAAAAATGGAAACTTTGTACACTTCTTGATTTTTCATGATTCCTCCATCATTTCTTGATCAAATCTTGTCCAATGAACATATGTAACTTGAATTTCATGAATTTGACCTAAAAAGTCAGGAGTTGACTTTTTCCACTGCACAGTTGACTTTTTCCCCAATTTCTTGATTCTCAAGCAACTGACCAATTGAACCTCTTCTGAAATGAACCAATGAGCAATCTTCCATCCTCAGACCCTTGAGGCCATGTAGAATACCATGAGATCAAGTCGTGCCCAAGAAATCAGAAATAAACTGATTTCATGGTAAACCCTAGTATCAAACCATCAGTCTAGGAGAAAATAACACATCCTCCAAATCTAAATTCTTCTAAATATGATGTATATCCTTTCTAACAAAGATGAGATATGACATTTGGAGGTAATAAAAGCTCAAGGATCTTGCCCATTGGGGCATTCTACTTAAGAATTCCAAAAACCCTAGTTTTGCACTGATTAGGATGATGTGATTCCCTTGCATTCTCTTGTCAAGCTTGATCATATGATAAGGTGATGATGGAGTTAAGACCCTTTGAGGCTTTAGGCTCCTTGGATTTGGTCTAGACACCCTGATCCCATGCCAGAGAACCAATGAAATGAAAATGATGATTATGCCAAAATGCAATGCAGCATAAGCCAGTAAAAGCTAAAAGCAAGAGGGTAAATTTTGAGGTGCTACAGCTGCCCCTATTTAAACTTCTTGGATCCGAGGATATGATAGCGACGACTTTCAGACAATTGGGATACACGGGGTTTGAATACCAAAATAACCTAGAAATTTGCAACCTGTGGGGAGATACCAAATAAAGTGCTCGCCAACCGAAGGTGGACTCAAAAGCAATGGATACCAACCACAAGTTGGGATAACAGAGAAGACCAACCAAAAGTTGGGATGAACGAAGGGTATCAACCAAAAGTTGGAATAACCAAGAGAAGACCAACCAAAAGTTGGGATGAATAAAGAGAATACCAACCAAAAGTTGGGATGAACAAAGAGAGTACCAACCAAAAGTTGGGATACCGAGGACGCCGACCAAAGGCGTACTCATAACAAGCAAGACCAACTAAAAGTTAGGATGAATAAAGAGAATACCAACCAAAAGTTGAAATGAACAAAGAGAGTATTAACCAAAAGTTGGGATACTGAGGACGCCGACCAAAGGCGTACTCACAACAAGCAAGATCAACCAAAAGTTGGGATGAATAAAGGCTACCAAATAAAAGTTGGGATGAACAAAGAGAATACCAACCAAAAGTTGGGATACCGAGGACGCCGACCAAAGGCGTACTCACAACAAGCAAGACCAACCAAAAGTTAGGATAAACGAAGGGTACCAACCAAAAGTTGGGATGAACAAAGAGAATACCAACCAAAAGTTGGGATGAATAAAGAGAATACCAACCAAAAGTTGGGATGAACAAAGAGAATACCAACCAAAAGTTGGGATAGCGAGGACGCCGACCAAAGGCGTACTCACAACAAGCAAGACCAACCAAAAGTTGGGATGAATAAAGGGTACCAACCAAAAGTTGGGATGAATAAAGAGAATACCAACCAAAAGTTGGGATACCGAGGATGCCGACCAAAGGCGTACTCACAACAAGCAAAACCAACCAAAAGTTGGTATAAACGAAGGGTACCAACCAAAAGTTGGGATGAACAAAGAGAATACCAACCAAAAGTTGGGATGAACAAAGAGAATACCAACCAAAAGTTGGGATACCGAGGAGGCCGACCAAAGGCGTACTCACAACAAGCATGACCAACCAAAAGTTGGGATAAACGAAGGGTACCAACAAAAAGTTGGGATGAACAAATAGAACACCAACCAAAAGTTGGGATGAACAAAGAGAATACCTACCAAAAGTTGGGATGAACAAAGAGAATACCAACCAAAATTTGGGATACCGAGGACGCCGACCAAAGGCGTACTTACAACAAGCAAGACCAACCAAAAGTTGGGATAAACGAAGGGTACCAACCAAAAGTTGGAATAACCAAGAGAAGACCAACCAAAAGTTGGGATGAACGAAGGGTACCAACCAAAAGTTGGAATAACCAAGAGAAGACCAACCAAAAGTTGGGATGAATAAAGAGAATACCAACCAAAAGTTGGGATACCGAGGACGCCGACCAAAGGCGTACTCAAAACAAGCAAGACCAACCAAAAGTTGGGATAAACGAAGGGTACCAACCAAAAGTTGGAATAACCAAGAGAAGACCAACCAAAAGTTGGGATGAACGAAGGGTACCAACCAAAAGTTGGAATAACTAAGAGAAGACCAACCAAAAGTTGGGATGAACGAAGGGTACCAACCAAAAGTTGGAATAACTAAGAGAAGACCAACCAAAAGTTGGGATGAATAAAGGGTACCAACCAAAAGTTGGAATAACCAAGAGAAAACCAACCAAAAGTTGGGATGAACGAAGGGTACCAACCAAAAGTTTGGATAAACGAAAGGTACCAACCAAAAGTTGGAATAACCAAGAGAAAACCAACCAAAAGTTGGGATAAACGAAGGGTACCAACCAAAAGTTAGGATAACCAAGAGAAGACCAACCAAAAGTTGGGATGAACGAAGGGTACCAACCAAAAGTTGGGATGAATAAAGAGAATACCAACCAAAAGTTGGGATGAACAAAGAGAATACCAACCAAAAGTTGGGATACCGAGGACGCCGACCAAAGGCGTACTCACAACAAGCAAGACCAACCAAAAGTTGGGATAAACAAATGGTACCAACCAAAAGTTGGAATAACCAAGAGAAGACCAACCAAAAGTTGGGATGAATAAAGAGAATACCAATCAAAAGTTAGGATGAACAAACAGAATACCAACCAAAAGTTGGGATACCGAGGACGCCGACCAAAGGCGTACTCACAACAAGCAAGACCAACCAAAAGTTGGGATAAACGAAGGGTACCAACCAAAAGTTGGGATGAACAAAGAGAATATCAACCAAAAGTTGGGATACCGTAAAGGATACCAACCAAGAGTTGGAATAACAGCCGCAAATGCACAGGAAGAAGAATCAACGGACTTACGACCTGAAAAGAAGATGACTCCGTTGGGGGAAGAGAAATCTACACAGACAACTCTGTAGGGGAGTACAAGAAGGACCAACAGTAAGAAAGACCCACTGGTTGCGGTGTAATGTCAAATAACATCTCTTGAATGTCATCTCTTTCTGCTGGGGAAAGATACTGGTAAAAGAGCTCAAACCTGGCTTATGCTTCGAATGCATATGTTTGAATTTTTCTATGGCGTAATGCTCCATACAAAATGGAAATGCTACGCGTTTAGAAGGATGCCATGTCGGAATGCTTATGCAATGCAAAAGAGGCGTCTCAGCAAAATAAATGCCAAAGACGAAGGCAAATCCACTGGGACGACAAACTAAATTGGCCTCTGAATTAAGAGATCCTGGGGAGGAAGATTTCACTGAATGACTTCCTGGTCCCAAACTCTGCTGGAGATGAAAACTCTGAGAGAACTTCCACTCTGTTGGAGATGGACGGAAACTATTGAAGTGGAACCCAAAGAGAAATGCTCTCCGCTGAGGATTACCAATGACTTCTACTTGAATCTGAAAGAATACCAATAACGATTAGATTAAGACCTGCTGGGGAAATAAACTGTTGTTGAACAAACCACCGAGAGGATCACCGCCAGACTCTGCTTGGGAGAACAAGGCAATAATACCGAATCCTGCTTGGGGTATTACTGAACTTACCCTGCTGTTGGGAGATGCTCTTACCTTTATCCTGCTGGGGAATATCAGCCAACACCAGCAAATCTGCTTGGGGAATGTTGATTGATAACATCAGCTCTGCTAGGGGATACCACCAAGATTAATTCTCTGCTGGGGATTAGAGCACACAGCTGCTAGTGAAACATATGTTTCCTGTCCTTGAAACAATCCATTCCTGACTACTTGCCGGGGAGTAATAGATCAACCATGACTTCGGTTGGGGACACAATCCTCTATACACTTACAGGGAAGAGTAAGCTCTACTGGGGAAAAATGTTTTTACCCTGCTGGGGATTAGAGCATGGCGTTGCTGACGAAAATACAATTCCTGACCTGCTGAGGAAAGTGAGTACCAGGCTCTGTGGGATGCAACAATATCCACCTCGGAGCAATCTACTTCTGACTGCTTGCTGGGAGATAACAAACTAACCATAACTTCGGCTGGAGACACAATCCTCTGTACTCTTGCTGGAGAGAGTAAGCTCTACTGGGGAAAACAAATTTGTTACCCTGCAGCCATATGATAAACTGAATCGTTTCTATGTTCATAAACGGCCTTTTGAACTCTCCACTTGCCCCAGACCACCAGGTCTAAAGGAAGAAATCATCTCAAGAGGATTTTATAGAAGACTAGGCATTCACACTGCCCCAGGGTCCTCAAACTCTTGGAGAGTTTTATCAGATCTCGACGCAACTGTCCCAGACTTCATAATCCATGAAGTAAATTACCTCGAAAGGATTTGTAATGACTTGAAAATACTCTGCCCTAGTATTTTGAACCTTGAATAGGTGTTTTCAATTAACCGTCTTCAGGAGTGGCCAACTTCTTATGCTTTAGAGGTGGCCTGCCCCAAGTCTTGAAGAAACTTTGCCCCTAACTGATCTTACAGAGATTTGTCAAATCGACCTGATTGCCCCTGTTTGGCTACTTTAGGGAGAGTTTTCAATGTGACTGCTCCAGATTGGCTGCATCTTATCACCATTTATCGAGAACCCCCGGGTTGCGCACAGTCTCTTGGCCACACACCCCTTGACATGACTGTCCTTCGGAGTTTTCACCATCTCAACTTGGCGTGATCGAGCTTCTCGACTGACGTTCATTGTATAAGCTTATTTGATGTCAAACACATGTAAGCATAAAATGTTTATTATGAGAATGACAATTCTAATGCAACACTCGTGTTAACCTGAAGTTTTATTGAAAATGTGTTGCCAAGCCTCGTGAACGAATCACTAGTTGGGATGCAACATTTATTTTTGAATGGAAAACAATACGCACATGTAATACCAACAAAAATCTTATTAGCACAACTCATGGGAGTCAGGAACGTTATCTCGTTAAAGTACGCCTTCGGACTAAACCCTGTTTCAATTAGGACTTTTGAGGGTTGTATCGTGGCCTGGTTCGCGGTTTTGAGAAAAAAGGATTTAAGGCTCAAAGTTTATTGGTGCCCACCCACTCTTCGTGATGTTCTCCAGTCCTACGTTCAGCTAATTTGGCACAAGCGCTCATCTCTCAAAAAGATTTTGTGATCTTTAAGGAACCCATGCAACTGATGGTTTGACACCTAATGAGGTTTCAGAGCAACAATCACCCCTTTTTGACTTTTGTGTCTGCAGCCACACGAATTTGTTCTTGTTTGAGGATTTTTCTTTTGTAATCCTTTTCGCTTTTCGCTTTTCGTTCTTTTTCTTTTTTATCCCTAGTTTTTGCCTGGACTGACTCTTTTGAGTTTTTAGGTTTTAAATTCCAGCGGGATGCCCTAACTTTTGCCTAAGTCGCTTGTTTTCAAGTTTCGACTTAGCGGGCTTTCTTACTTTCCGTTTTTTTTTGAACAAATAGTGTGACACTGGATTGTCTGACTTGTTTGAAAGGGTTGTGACTACCTCACTCCTTGATTGTTGATGGATAACCATTGTGGTTTCACATCTCTTGACCTCCTGATGTGTGAGGGAATAAAGGTAATGGATCCTCTGATGCATATTCCTTTTGAAATTTGAATGCTCGGTCAAATTAACTGACGCCTACCCTGCCCCTGGGTTAAGTGTGAGGGTTTTTTCATACGAAAGAAACTCATACTTCGAGGCTCAAATGGGTTAACGAGGGTCTATCTCCCTTATATCTCCAGTGTTTAGGGATTTGAAACAATGCATGTACATCCTCAACAGGGTTTTATCCATAAGCACACAACCAGAGATTTTGCATTTTCATCACATCATCCTCCCTCAAGAGTTCTAGACAAGAAAGTTGGTATTGCAGTGCATATAAACATGATATGAGTGCATAAAAGTAAATTACTTCAAGAACAACACATTTATTGCATTAGAATCAACATTCAAAACACAAACAAGTTTTTCATGCAAACGCTGTTTAAACAAACAAATGAAAGCTACATATGAAAATGCAGTAAAGAAATTGATGACCGCCGTTGTTGAGGAGACTTGACTCTGTCTGGACTGGTTTCGTCTGATGATGTCCTTTGCAGCCTCAAGTGCTCACTTGGGAAGCTTCAGTTGAAATGCATACCATCTGTAGTGAAATTAATGTCCCCTGCATCAATCAGATCTTGCACCTTGTGCGAGAGCGCCTTACAATCCTCGGTTGAATGCCCCCGTGCCCCAGCATGGTATCCACATCGAGCATTGGCATTAAACCCCGGTGGATATGGATGAATGATCGGATCTGGTTTCCTCGGCACAATCAACCCTCTTTTAACCAACTCTGGCAATATCTGACCATACAGCTTTGGTAACACAGCAAACTGTCTGTTTCTTGGCTTCCGTCGACCCCCTTGGGAACTATTCTGCAGTTGATTCTGATTTGCGTGTTCCTCTGGCTCAGGCGCTTTCCCCCTCAGACATAATCGAGGAGTAAGCAGTAGTTGCGGACGCGGGGATTCTAAGTTCAAGGATTACAAGAAATGCCCCTGACTTGAAGCAGCTTCAGGAGAGGTAATAGAGATATCCGCTTCTTTTTCAACAGCTAGAGTAGGACAACCTTGTATGCTTACGCCGCCCGGCGTGAATTTAATTTCCCTCGAATCGACCAGATCCTGTACGGTATGCTGAAAGGCCTTATAATTTTCCACATTATGCCCCGGCGCACCAGAGTGGAAGTCACAATGGACTCTTGCGTCATAACCTGGTGGGGAGTACTAGAGAGAGGAGCCAATGTCCTTTTCAGTACCAGTTGCAACTGAAGGAGATGCTGGAATAGTAGAGAATATGGCACTGGTGGAGTCTCAAAATGCCTATTCTACTTAGGCCTTGGCTGATATTGGCGAGGAGCCTGATTTTGCTGTTGAGATACAGTCGGGACGGTCACAGTGGCAATCTGCTCACTTTTTGGGAGGGATCCCTTAAACAGTGGAGGAGAGACAATTCCAGCCGCAGCTTCAGGCATGAGAGTATTATCTTTGCTTAGCACACCTCTCACGACCTCCATAACCAGACTCATTTGAGTCTTCAGTTGGTTGACCTCTTCCTTCAGCACTTTCTGGTCTTCAACCAAAGCTTGCATCTTCCCCATAAACTGCCCCATCTGAACCTTCATTTCGGTCATTTCTGCACGGAGTTGTTCCATGGCTATCCTCTGATTATCACAGGTCGAGTAGTGGTGGTAGGTCAAGCTGGCTGTCCTGAAGATAATACCAAGTCAGAATGAGAAATCCGCCCCGGAACACCTGTTATGCATATGAGTATGAGAATGCAATGCAGAATGCCATGTTCAAATATTTCCAAGGAATCATTATGCTTTGATTCAAATATTTTTCTTACAAACCACAAGAAATGGATGGAAATGCTCAGCAGCAAGTCTCAAAGTTAATATCCCTTGGAAATACAAGAACATGTATGCGAAAATGATGATGCAGATGCAACAGACATGGGATCAAGGCTTCCATAAAGCTCTGTACTGCTGTGCTGCTGAATGGATAAGTTCAAAGGTCTGTTCTGAAGAGAATACCGGAATACCAGAATATCCGAATAACCAGAATACCAGAATACCAGGCTGATAAGTCCGCACTGATAAGAGAACCAGAATACCAAGTATGATGAAGGTTACGGTTACCTGCAAACCTGTAAACAACCCGCCCCTCTCACAGGTGGGTTTTAAAAGGTAGGATCCTCAGATTCGGATCCCAGAATGAGAAGCAATAGCACATTCAGCCCGTAGGATACAATGTTATCGCCAAACAAAGAGATCTTTATCTGATTCACCATAAAATAAAGGCCATCCTATGCAAGTTCCAAAGTGGGCCCTCGGGTGCGAATGAGTTTGCCACAGAATGTGGTCTGCCACTGTCACCACTAAAGAGGGATGTTTTCACTAAGGTCCTCAATGATCGGTCACCAGAGTCGACAGCTTCCTTGGTCAACACCCCGAAATGCACAAGACGCTCAAAACAGAACATCTCCCAAGAAAACCTCGTCTGGTTGTGGATTTCGTATAAACCATACATAACAAGATGCTACGTAGGCCACACTACTTTATACTATAATCCTATGTATGTGGTCAAGCCTGTGTAATGGGCTTATCTCTCAGAATACCCATCCCGCCAAACAGAAAACCAGCACAACACAGTCCAGTATAATAATAAAATGTAATTCAGTAAATGCGGTAAATATAGTAATAGAACAAGATACAGTAAAACAGCAATACTATAAACAACAATACAGTAAAATAGCAAAAAAACAGCACTACAGCTCCATAAAAACACCCAATGAAACAAAAACAGACAAGCGCTTGGATTGACCCGCTTAGGGAACCAGAGTCCCCAGCAGAGTCGCCAGTTGTCGCTTCCGGGATTTTCATCCAGGTACAAATGCGAAAGTGGCGCGGAAACAGAGTCGCCAGCAATGTGTATTTATCCCAAGAGAGGGAAAGGAAACACTGCGTAAACCTGAGGGAAGGAAAGAACGAGGTCTCGCGACCAAGAGAAATGGGTAAGGGAGTCGGTTACGCGAGGGGAAGGTATTAGCACCCCCACGCGTCCATCGTACTCGATGGGATCCACGCTTGTCGTCTCGATCAAAGGGTGTCGTCGTTTGGAACTCCACTGCTACTGGAAAGGAAAAGGAACGAGAACGGAAAAGAACGGAGAAACGAAGAAGAAAAGAAAAAGAAGTGACTCGATAGGACGTCCTCGGAGTCCTAGGCCTACGTATTCCCTCGGTGCAATGGAAAAGTCAGAGTCAACGTAGTTCGACGGACTACGGGGAAAGGTTGCTCGTCGAGATATCTCATCTCGTGCCTACGTATCTTGAATCAGACGAGAAAGAAGAATCAGAGCAAACGTAGTTCGGCTCCACAAGGGTTTCTTTGTTTGTGTTTTTTAATGGAAACGTCAGAGTGCGCATCCCACTAGTTAGGTGTTGCAGCTCGCTGTATGGAGACTTAGGCGTTACCTGTTTGCGGTAGAACGGACGTGACGAGTCCTTAAAGAATAGAATGAAGGAGATGAGAAGAGAATTTGTTTGTTTTTGTATTTTAGAAAGAAGTATTTTGCTTATTGGTGTGTTTACAACGCATATTGTATTTAAGTCCTTCACGTAGGATCGAATGCCTCGCATATCGACCCAAGACGGGACGTATGCTAAACATTCTAAGAAAGTGAGAGAAGACCCCTCACTATCTCATTCTCACATGAAAGGCTCAAATACAATACACATTATGCCTTTATTAAGTGTTTTTGCTTTTTGTTTTGAGATGAGAAGAAAATAGACTCAAAGGGTGAGAAAGGTAAAATCTAATGAGGGGGACTAAGACTCAAACCCTAAAGTTATCATACATGGATGTTCCTAATGGTTAAATATGGTTTAGAAACCTAACTCTAAAAGAAAATAGAAGAAGAGTGAGTTCTAACTTACTTCCAAGATGGAAGTTAAGTTAAGAGCTCAAAGGGAATGAAAGAGATTGAACAAAGAAAGCATAAGATGCTTATCACAAACACAGATTGAAAGCTTAAAAGAGGTGAGAAGAGGTTGTATGTGGAAGCCTATCCACACACTTGACTTACCATTAGCCCCTGAAAATGTTATCAAAACAACTTACAAGTAAAGAAATAAGGAGAGAAGAACAAGTAAGGATCAAACAAATATGATCACAATCACACCATAAATCATGGTAAACAATTCTTGAAATCACCATGCACATTGTAAGAGAATACACATTATTAAGCATGTGAACAAATTAAAACAAATGTGCACCTATTGAAATAGAAAGCAAACGAACATGCGCATAACAATTCAGCAACACAAGCATCAATTAAAAATTAACAAGCTCAATGTGTGTGCATTATGTGATCGTTACATCAATTAATCAACAACGCGAGCATAAACATTCATCGATTAACAATCAAGAACCGCGTGTCAAAAAATAATGCAAGGGCAATAGTGTGAAGTAAAATAGCTCAAGAATAGTCCACTAATCATCAACATATTAATCCATGAAGTTTAGGCATGAAAAGGATCTCAAACAAGCAAGGAAATGCACAAAAATACACATTCTGTCCCAGAGTAACCGGTTAACAAATGGTGAGTAACCGATTACTTAGTTAAAAATCAGACAGTTTACGCAAAAAATACACATGTTAACCGGTTAACAAACTGTTGTTAACCGGTTACTCTGGGTCAGTGGCCAAAAAAACCAGTTTCAAAAGCACTTTTCAACAGCAAATCACTTCTCCAAACTTCCAAATGAACATGCAATCAATTTATCACAAAATTACATGGAATTACAGTCATCAAGCATCAATTGAATCCAATAATCAACAACATCAAGAATCAAATTCAAGCGCCGTGGATCCAAATCAAAAATCACCAAAAATCTACATCGAATAAGTTGCGAATAAGCTAAATCAAGTATAGATTTGAGGAAAACCAACCTACAAAGCGGAGATTTGCTTTGGTAATTGTTGCAAAGTGATATTGGTGCAGAAAATTAAAGAAAACCAGATATTCCGTGATTAGTAGCCGAAACGCGTCGAAACCGAGCAAAGTCGCGAAAATCACTGAGATCGAACTTGCGCCAAAATAAATGGTGTGAAACCCTTGGATTGAAGTAGAATAACCTGAACTTCCAAAAATCCAACCAAAGAAAACCAAATGATGGAGTTTGAGCTCAAGAATTAATCACTTTTCAATGTGAAAAGTGATTATCCTTCAAGAAATAAGAGCTTTTTGTGAGGGTTTGGAAGAGAGAATTGAGATGAAGATGTGAGAAGCTTGGTTAAAAATGGTGAATAATGGTGAATCCCTTGAAAATGAGTGAAGAATTTCTTATATAGACTTTAGGTTTGGAGTGTGGGAGGTTTGGGATTAGATTTGGACTTAGCTTTAGGTTTGGAGCTAGGGTCGGAGTTAGTTAGACTCAACTCACCGAGCCAAGGTGGTTAACTCGGTTAGTTAGAACCAACTCGGTAACAATCACAAGGTGAAATTCAACATCCAAAGGTGGAAATACTTGGAGAACAAGAAATCACAATTGGTGTATGGGTGTGTGACTTGGGCTGCAAGCAAGGCCTTGGTGCCTATGGAATTTTCAGTGTGAGACCACCATGTTTGAACCCTCGTATGATCTCCATAACGTGTTCAAATGAGAAAATGCCCAACATCAAAGTTAAAGAGAACATGGAGATGAACAACTTTGATGTTCAACAATTTTCCATTTAAAGCCTTCTTGATGGAGAAAACCAGCTTGACATTTGGCACGCCAAGTGTTCGAT
Organism: Lathyrus tuberosus; assembly: GCA_022829125.1. Taxonomy (NCBI): domain Eukaryota; kingdom Viridiplantae; phylum Streptophyta; class Magnoliopsida; order Fabales; family Fabaceae; genus Lathyrus; species Lathyrus tuberosus. Next base: position 8,982,050 of record JALAZF010000174.1, on the reverse strand, counting down.
GAAATTATGGCCTGGAGGCCTGAACTTGCCTTGCCACAACTTGAGATTTGCCTTAATTTTGTCAAACTTTGATTGATCATAACTCTCTCAATTTTGATCCAATGGAAGAGTTCTTTATATGGATTTGAAGCTTGGAATGAGACCTTTAATTGGCTCAACTTGGGCCTGAAGTTTGAAGCTTTTATCTTGAAGAAAGAATGCCTTAAAGTGTAGTGCAAAATGGTCCAAAACTTGCCATTTTTGGAAACCCTAAGGTTCTAAAAATGGAAACTTTGTACACTTCTTGATTTTTCATGATTCCTCCATCATTTCTTGATCAAATCTTGTCCAATGAACATATGTAACTTGAATTTCATGAATTTGACCTAAAAAGTCAGGAGTTGACTTTTTCCACTGCACAGTTGACTTTTCCCCAATTTCTTGATTCTCAAGCAACTGACCAATTGAACCTCTTCTGAAATAAACCAATGAGCAATCTTCCATCCTCAGACCCTTGAGGCCATGTAGAATACCATGAGATCAAGTCTTGCCCAAGAAATCAGAAATAAACTGATTTCATGGTAAACCCTAGTTTCAAACCCTCAGTCAGGGAGAAAATAGCACATCCTCCAAATCTAAATTCTTCTAAATATGATGTATATCCTTTCTAACAAAGATGAGATATGACATTTGGAGGTAATAAAAGCTCAAGGATCTTGCCCATTGGGACATTCTACTCATGAATTCCAAAAACCCTAGCTTTGCACTGATTAGGATGATGTGATTCCCTTGCATTCTCTTGTCAAGCTTGATCATATGATAAGGTGATGATGGAGTTAAGACCCTTTGAGGTTTTAGGCTCCTTGGATTTGGTTTAGACACCCTGATCCCATGCCAGAGAACTAATGAAATGCAAATGATGATTATGCCAAAATGCAATGCAGCATAAGCCAGTAAAAGCTAAAAGCAAGAGGGCAAATTTTGAGGTGCTACAGGATGGTCCATATCTGGGGAAATTTGGTAGTGATCAGGTTATAAGCATGTGTATCCTCGACTATTAGATTGAATCTATTTTGCATCTTTCTTATGCATCTCAAGTATGGGGACACTTTTGGTCCTCAAAGGATCGCAAGAAAAGTCCTAGACTCAGGTTTCTATTGGCCCATTATTTTTAAATATGCTTATGAGACTTACCGCACTTGTAAAGAGTGTTAGATAGCAGGTACAACTATCACTGGTAAGAGTGAAATGCCTAAGAAACCTATGATTTTCTGTGAGGTGTTTGATGTATGGGGAGTCGACTTTATGAATCCATTTCCTGTATCTTTTGGTTTTGTTTACATTTTACTGGTTGTTGATTATGTTTCAAAGTGGGTTGAAGTAATCCTCACTAGGAATGATGATTCTAATGTTGTTGCAAATTTCGTCAGGTCCAATATTTTTTCAGGTTCGGAATACCTCCCGCTATTATAAGTGGCCAAGGCACTCATTTCTGTAACCACTCTATGGAAGCTTTGCTCAGAAAGTATGGAGTTGTGCACAGGTTCTCTACTGCATATCACCCCTAAACTGATGGGCAAGCTGATATCTCAAACAAGAAAATTAAACAGATTTTAGAAAAGATAGTGCAACCAAATAAGAAGGAATAGAGCCGCCATCTAGAAGACGTGCTTTGGGCTCAAAGAAAAACTTTTAAGATACCATTAGGGATGTCTCCCTATTGATTTGTGTTTGGTAATACATGTCACCTCCCTATAGAAATTGTGTATCGTGCTTATTAGGCGGTCAAAAGTTGTAATTTGGAAATACAAAAAACATGTATAGAAAGAAAACTACAATTACAACAGCTTGAAGAGCTTAGGCTAGAGGCCTATGAAAGCTCTAGAATTTATAAAGAGAAAACTAAACACTTCCATGATAAGATTATTTCTAGGAAGGAATTATCTATTGGTCAAAAAGTCTTACTGTTTAACTCCCGCTTAAAAGTTATGATTGGGAAACTTCGATCCAAATGGATTGGCTCTTTTGTTGTTACTAATGTTTTCCCTCATGGGGTAGTAGAAATAAAAAGTGCAGGTATTGACAACGTTTTCAAAGTTAACGGGCAGCGCTTGAAGCTATTCCATGAAAATTTGGTGCCTGAAGATGCAACCATAAAAGAGTTTTCCTTGGAAAAGTTCACCTACACTACAACTTGATCAAGGAGCTTTGCTTCCTTTCTCTCACTCTTATATTATATTTATGTTCTTTCATTTGGGACAATGTGTGTCTTAAGTGTGGGGGAGGGAACCATTTACTTTGTTTTCTTTCATTCTATTTTCATTGTTTTTGTTTGTTTTCTTAAATAAAAATAAATAAAATGAAAAATGCATGCTTTTTCCTTGGTTTTTGGGTTACAATTATGAGTATTTTCTTAGTTCTCTTGACTAAAGACTCGTGGTGTGATGTGAATAATTTGTTGTGCATTCTTAGTATGATAAGTAGGACTAAATGCTGAATTGTGCATCATTTGTGGTAGATCATTATCCTTTGTGAGATTTAAGCCTTTTAATGGATAAGATACAAAATTACATCTCTTCCTTCTTGTGTGATTTCACTCATGTTTGTTAGTCACTCAAGAACTTGAATTTACTTTTGTTGAAGCTTTTTGTTTACTTGTGCACATTGATATGATAAAGGCAACTTTTTTTTGTTTTATTTTTTTTTAACCAATTAGCCAAAAAGCCAACCATGAATATTATAATCCCTTGTTTGAAAACCCTTTAAGCTTATTTATGTCATTCTTTGTTTATAACTCATTACAAGCCGAAAAAGTGAAAATAATGTTATCACCTTATTCATGGGGTTGAAAGAGTCTTGTTTGGAGTTGTGTGGGGTTGGATAATTATAGTTGTGATATTTAATTCAAAAATTTGGCAAGAAAAATAAAAAAATAAAAAGAAAAAAATGGAAAAAGAAGATAAGGATGTCAATACATATTCCTTCTGGAAAAAAGAGAATAAAAAAGAGAAAAGAGAAGAGAAATAGCGGCAAAATTGTTGTTTGGACGTGAATGAAGTCTTTTGTAGTTTAACTCCCGCAGTTTCTTTCAATTTTCTTTTCACCCTTTGAATTTTAGCCGAGTACCCCTTAGGATTTATCTCACTCTTACCTTGGCCAAGTTACAATCCAAATAAAGTCCTTTTGATCTTTTAGTGCATGTATTTCAATTGTGGATGTTAGAGTATTTTCAAGCTTATGGTAGTGCTTTCTTTCATGATGTGCTTTGAGTGTAAACAGACAACCTAAACACTTGAGAGTTGAGTGAATTTTTATCTTGTGAGGATCTTGGTGCTTATGATGTACTCTTTGGTAAACTGACCTCTTATCTGCTTTGACTGTCACAAAACGTTGCTGCACTAGCACCATATTCTTGAAGCTTAGATTAAGAATTTTTCTTTCCCTTTGTCATCCTGAGAACCTTTGAAATTGCATGTTCTGTTTTGTTCTTGTTTATCTCTTTTAGATTTTGATTTAGAATTTTTCTTCGAGTGCAAAAGTTTAAGTGCGGGAGAATTTGATCAGTGCATTTGAATACATTATCTTTTACTTTGTGATAGGAATTTTATTTAAATTTTCACTTTTTTTAATTGCTTTTAATAGGTTTTTGAAAGTTAAGTTGAGTTCTGCTTATTTTTTGAATAAGTGTTTATTTTCTGATTAAATAGTAATTTGACACTTTCTTGTTGTGTAGATCATAACTTGAGCTACGAGAATCAGATTGATACGTTCTAATATGCGTTGAAAATATCAGAGGATAACCTAAAAGTTTCATGTTGAAACCAAAAGCACATTCGAACTTCGAAGTGAAAAAGACTCAAACTATTCATTTTAGTTTCAGACTTAAATAAAACAATTAGTTTTTAGGCCAAATTTGTGTAATTTGGGTTGGATGCTCTTTTACCCCAATTTATTATACTATTTAAACTAAATTGCAGCACTATTGCTAGGATAAACATTTTTACACGAAATTAGATGGCTACTAAGATTTCATGGAGAACTAAACCACATCAAAGTTGATCTGATGTATTCAGGTTCCAAAAGCTTGAGATTATTATAATTTTGCAATTTAATTTCCATTCCCTTCAATTCTATTATATGGTTATCGTTTACTTAATCTGAATTGTCATAGAGTAGTTTTGTTTAGTTTGATTGATATATGTTACCTAATTTTAATCACGCTTAACTTAGCTTATTTGCTAATTCACGTTATCTCTAACTGATTGCTTAATTCGGAAAAATAGAACATTATTCTTATAATATCGTTAGCGCTTGGTGGTTGATATTGTGATCGAACATGAATAGAGAACCCGCTTAGGGAAGTGAAGTTATAATAGTCGATGATAGGTAGGAATCGAATCAGTAGATTAGCCTTTTAATCATAATTGTAATCAAATTCTGTTAACCGTGATCTTAATCCAAATCCAAACCCCCCATTGTTCTTTCAGTTGGTAAAAATTATCCAAGAGTCCTTGTGATATGACTCTCGAGTGTCGCTTTTCTACACTACAACTTTTAGTTACTCGTTTTGACCCGTGTGTGGCAGCGGATCAGGGAGCATGTAAAAAGTATGTGTTAATCTTGAGGCACTTGATAAGTTTGTCCTCCACAGATATGGGGAGATTCTCCCCAATTTTCATAGTGTGTCAGATTTACGTTGGACTAAATGGGTGTGAAGTTGCAATCAAGGATTTGCCTTTGAATCTTCATCCTGACCTCGACAAAGAGATGTATTTTTGGTCCGTACTAATCCTAGGATGTGGCATCTATTAGATATGCATTAGAGTTCGCAAAATTGACATATAAGGGATCTTGTCCAAAGGAGCTAGCCTCTTTCACCCTCCTATTTCCCTGAACGAATTATTCATCTAGGGCTTCTCTGTAGAGTTTTGTGAAAATCTGTGACTCCCTCTAAGTCTGTGTACAACATCACAATTTCATATTGGCCATTGTGGTTTTCATTTTAAGATGGATGGTTGATTATACTTCCACCACGAAGGTTATAGTGAGCCTCCCTATAATACAATAACATATGGATTTGCATGGAACAACCCATATTGAATGTCTACGGCCAAATCTGCACTTTCTTCTCCAAAGGCTACCATTAATTTTACAAAGCCCTAAGGTTGGGTTTGTGTACCTGATAAACCCTTTATATTGTCCCCCTACACAGTATCAAACTTTATTTTCTAAAGCACAACTTAGTGAGCAGCTTTGCAAACATGGTGTCACACGATCTCCATTCATCTAATAGAATTCACGAGACATCACACATGTATATGATTTCCATGATTATCAATGGAAAGTCTTAGTTATGAATCCATCAGACCCTTTCATTGTACGTAAACCCGATAATGGGATGTCCAGGTCTTCCGTGTCACGTTGGTATTCTAGATATGATCGACAAACATCATTTGTGAAATCTTCCTCTAGACAACTTCTTTGGACGAGTTCTTTTGGCGTAAAAACCTACTTTGATTGAGTTGATGAAATAGACATTTCCATTTTTGTGATAAGCCTTCTCACTACTTTCTTACTCTTAACCAATAATTTGACTTCTTCAATTATCTCCCTTGGCGAGGTATCATCCGATCAGGGAGACCTTTTTCTACACCTAGACTAGCTCATATGGATACCCCGTCATAGTGAGTCTTTGTGTATCTTTTTTCCTCCCATAACATACTTTCCTTGTAAACCTTCAAATCATTCCTTTCTTTATTAATTGTTCAATTTCATCCATGAGTAGGATGTAGTCGTCAGTTTTCATGTTTATGGAACTTCTAAAATCTGAAATAAATTATCTCACTAGCATGCGAGAACTTTTTCAGGGCTTAAGGGGGGTAATTCACCCTGACTTCTTTAAACTCTTTACTAGAGCACTTTTGTAATATTCTTTCTCTAGACGTGTTCAAAGAAACGGTAATGGTGTCCCTTGTTCCTTTTTATATCATTGTCTTTGCGGCGTTTGTTGTGCTTGTTTTCCACCAAATGTTTTATTCTTCTTAATTCATCCAATAGAACTTCTCTTTGTAGCGATAAAGGAACTTGTGAATACGGTGGAGGAATCTAAGGATGAGATGTGGGAAAATAAGAATGGTGTGGAGGAAGATGGTTTTTTTGGAGCAAGGGGTTCTGGTTAGGGATTCTTGTTGTGATTTAGGTCTATGAACTATTATAAGATGCTTTGAATTTCTTGTTGAAGCTTTTGGATCTTGCAAAAGAAGATTGTCATCGACTGGGGGAAGAATTTTCATTGCATTATTCTGAAGAATTTTAAATTATGATTGGTGACCATAGGTTAACTTTGAAACAACCATCAAAGATACAACAGAAAATAGTTACGGTTTCAAGAGTGAATAAATTTAGATGAATCAAAGAAAATAAATTCCTAGAGATGGCACCAGTGTTCTAAATTGAAGCAAATGATGATGGTCTGATGATGAAGACCGTCGTGGAGTGGTTTCGGGGTAGTTGATAAGTTTCTTTGTTGAGGAAGATGGTATATGCAAAAAAGGTTAGCATTTCGAAGCTCAAACCAGAAAGAGATTGAGGTGAAACTTTGAAAGTGTAAGTTGAATCGTACATGAGCGTGATTAAGGGCCACATTTATATATGAGAGATTGTTGTAATTGTCCTAAAGTAGTATGGCATTAAGTGAGGGTAATTGTTGGATGGAGATCTTGTTATTAAATATGATAATAAGAAAGAGAAATTAGTTAGCCTTGAGAATAGCAAAATCACAATTGAAAATAAATAGTTTGAAAAACAATTATGAAGTTGTTATTAAGTAGTTATTGTTAGTTATGTTACTTGCTATATAAGTAAATTTCCATCTTTGTAAGAAATTAGGCTTTGTGAGTAATGAAATCTTTTGCATCACCATATTTCTCTATTTCAATTATTCTACATGTGTAGTTTGAGTTTTAACATGGTATCATTGACTTATGATCAAGATTTAACCGCTGGGTTTGCATAATTTCACTCACTAATCTCATTTTTCCTTTTTCTTTCATCTTGATTCCTTCAATTTTTTTCTTCATTTTTTTTATCTTCATCTCAGCATGTATGTTTCAAGCTCTACCAACAGCATCAATGGCAGATCATCCTCACATGCAAACAAGGGTTATCAAACTAAAAATCCATCTTTGGTTCTTGTTTCCCCATTACTCTCAAGCAACAATTATTATTCCTTATCTCGTTCCATGACTATGGCTCTTAGATCCAAGAATAAACTACACTTCATGAATGGTGTTTTGAGTGCAATAACACGATTATTTCATGGATCAACAATTCAGTTGAATGAGAAATTGCTCAAAGAATTTTGAGGAAGGAAAGTGCAGTTGAGATGTGGAGTAAATTGAAATGTCATTTTTACCAAGGAGATGTCTTCACAATTTCAATCATTCAAGTTTTTTTTACATTGAAGCAAGGCGATTCTTCTATCTCTTCTTACTATTCAAAAGTCAAGAAATTGTGTCATGAATTGGACAATTTTTGTCTAATTCCTGAATGTACTTGTGATATTTCTTGTCAAGCAATCACCAAGATTTGTGCCTACAAAGATGGAGACCAAGTCATCAGATTTATAAAAGGCTAGAATTATTAATATTAAATATTTAGATCATAAATCATGTTGATGGATCTTATTCCAAATATCTGCAGAGTTTACTCGTTACTTGTTCAACAAGAAATATAGACCTCCATACCACTTGATGAATCTAAAGTTCTTAATTTTTCCAATCAGAATCATAATTCACAACACAAAGGCAATCCAAGTTCTCTTGGTAGAGGCAAAAGAGGTGGGAGATTTCCCGGTGGCAGAGGTAGAGGCACACGAATTTGCACTCGTTGTAGGATTACTAATCATACAATTGATTCTTGCTTAAAAAGTATGAATTTCCTCCTCATTGGTAACAAGATAGTGCAATCAATAATTGTGCAGTTGTAGAAAGAAAGCCAGATGAATATCAAGTTAAATTCAATGAATAAAATGAACAATATTCTGATCTTTTGCTTTCAAGTCAGATCAACACAAGGCTTTATTAGCACTTCTCCAAGGATAATCTCATTTGCAGTCTCACAATGTTAACCATTTAACATCCATACCTGAATTAGGCACATGTATTGTAACACCCTACTATACCCATTCGTATAAAAATAGAAAATACGAAAGTTTTGCGGAATAAAATCAGAGTTTATACACATAGGATGTCACATTCAACAACACATCAACAAGAAGTATTAAATCACTTCATACTTTATTCATTAACTAAAACCAAATACTTTGATTAAATAGTGGAATTAAATCAAGGTTTAGCCTTAAGCTTCAATTACAGCAAAAACTCCACATAACACGTGGTTCCATAATAATAATCAAAACAAATACGTAACAAATCCAACGTCAAATAAAATAAAATAAATACGAAATCCCCATTCTTCCCGTGTTACATATCATAGTGAATCCTAAGACTCAATCAAATAGCAACACAATGCTCCAAGCACTACTCAAGTACCTGATCATCTATACTCCCCAAGGAGCACAAACACAACAAACAGAAAATGGGTGAGAACTACATTCAATAAATAAACGGTGAAAAAAACATGCTAAGAGTAGTTATCACACAAAACACACCAATCATACAATTATCACGCACATACAAGTGCCATGTCATTATTCGACATAAACAGCTCACATTCAATCATATATATGCAATGTGACTCACTGACACGACACAATGCATGTGGTACCATCACAATCATATATGGTTCACCCTAGAACCCGATTCCCGTCGGAATCCGAATAAGTCGTATATGTTCCTTTGAACTACAACTTATCTCCACACGACTCCCACACAAAGTCCGGACGAGACTAGGCACCCATCATGGATTCCCACCTAGCTCGTCTCCACTAAACATGACATGAATGCATGACACCATTTATGCATAATATACTAATTAATCAAGCATAATTTCACGATCCACACTGATCACACACGAACCACGTGCTCACCGTAATTCTCTCCGGATTTACCACCACAGCACAAGACCGTCCCCACACGACAATCTTGGCTCACACACATCAAACATATCTCAACTAGACATTCTCACCAAAAACCCACGTTTTATTCCATTTAATGATATTACTAGTCCCTCATATGTTCAATTATACAATCTTAGTCTTACGGATCAATGGGGAATTGCATTACACGCGAAATCGAGACCAAAATCGTAAAAACGGGGAATTTTCACCACATCCCTGCTCATACGCGTATGGCCCTGCCCCATACGCGTATGGCCTTCTCCCTACGCCACAGGCCTGGGTATTATACGTGTAGGGCCAGCAGCCCAGGCCATCCATACGCGTAATGCCTTGGCCCTTACGCGTATGGCCAGAAGCCATTTCCCTCAGAACTCCCCCCAAGAACTCACCATACGCGTAGGGCTACCCCCATACGCGTATGGACCCATCCCTTACGCGTATGATCAGAGGGCTATTTTCTCTCCAAATGCTCCAAGGCTGCCCGTACGCGTAATGACATACCCATACGCGTACTGCCTCATTCCCTTACGCGTACCATACGCGTATGGCCACAAGGCCGTGCTGGCTTGGGGACAAGGCACGTATGCTACGCGTACAACTTCTAGGAGTGTCCCCCATACGCGTATGGCCTCCCACAATACGCGTATGGCCAGAAGCTTGACCAAAAAAATTCATATTTCGCATCTGCACGAGTTCTCAAACATTGGAACTCATTCTAACACCTAAATCAGATCCAAAATCATCTTTATTTCAGTTTAATTCCAAGGTTCTAACTCTACTTCACGGTCTCATCATTTTTATCAACATTTATGTGCTAACAACCTATTTTTCGTTAACCCCATAAACCCCAAATCCCCATATCTGTTCTATATGAGAATTCAACAACACATAATCAATTTGTACGAGTTTACCATTCGAATTCAACATGCAACGCAGATTCAGACACATATTCAGTACACGATTATAATTTAACAACAACAATTATCCAAACATAAAAAATCAAGCAAGAAGGAGAAAATGCACAGAACCTAAGAGGGAAAGGACCCCTCACTACCCTCTCATGTTCAGATCACCTATATTGAACCCCATTCTCCCCCTTACCTGAAATTCAAGCTTTTCTTCCTTAAACAATGGTGGAAAACCCTGCCCTAGCCCTCTTTCTTTCTCCCTTTCTCTTTTACGTGAAACTGATCTTCTTTGCAACTGCTCTACCACTCTCCTAATTTTTGGTTTATTTCCCTTAATTACCTTTATTTTCTTAATTTCAGCAATAATAATATTATTTCTACTAATATTCCTAATAAAAATCTCAATATTAATAATAATAATAGGAATCCCAATAATAATAATAATGTTAATAATTATAATAATACTGACATTAGTAATAATAATAATAATAATAATAATAATAATAATATTAATACAACTAACAATTGCATTAATAAAATGTCCCCTTATTATATTTTTATTACCATGTTGTCCTAACCTTTAATTTTGATTAAGTCCTCTTACTAAGCTCTCACACCTGCCCTACACACATACCCCTAATTAAATCAATACAATCACAAACAACACACAAAATAAATCATAAACGACTAAATAATTAAATGGGGTGTTACAAGTATCATATGCACTATCCCTAATACACCTAGATCTGAAACTTTTATTTTAGACATTCGTGCAACTTACAATGTGTGTTACACCATAAAAAAATTCCAGTGCTTGAAAAAAATCAAACCTATAACCATCAAATTATCCAACAGAGCTTTAGTGACCACTTGTTTTGTAGGAACCATCAAATTTGATCATTCCTTTTATAAAACAGATGTGTTATACATGCCTAACTTTGATTTTAATCTCATTTTTGTTCCTAAAATGACCCAAACACTTAATTGTCACCTAATTTTTAATGACATTAATTGTATAATATAGGGTACATGCTCCAAGGGGATGATTGGTACAACTAAATTGAGTGGTGGATTATATCTCTTAATATCTCCATCTATTACCTTGAACCATACATCCCCAACTCACCTCATTAATTTCATACATCCTCACAAATTAGATACACCTAGCAATTGTAATCTTTGGCATTTAAGATTTGCTCAAAGTTGAAACGCAAAACTGCTTGAGATTAAAAGTTTTCCTTTTTTAACATTGTTAATCATTCATCTCCTTGTGACATGTGTTTTTAAGCTAAGCAAAAGAAACTACCTTTCTATCATAGTTTTCACTTATCTAATTCTATTTTTTTATTTAGTTCATATGTAATATTCATACAATTCATGATGGGATATAGATATTTCTTGGCTGTAGTGGACTAAAAAAGTAGGTTTACATGAATTTTTTCTCATGTGATTGAAGTCTTAAACTTCACCCCTCATCAAGTTCTTTGTCACAATGGTCAACGCTCAATTCAATATTCAGATCAAGTGCATTAGATCTAACAATGGCAATGAGTTTATGCTTTAATAATTTTAAAATAAATCAGGCATACTCCATAAAATACCTTGTTTTGGTACTCCATAATAAAATGGTATTGTTGAGAGAAAACACCAACACATTATTGGCATAACCAGAGCCATTTTATATCAAGCTCATTTACCTCAACTTTTTTGGGCTCATGCAGTTAGTCATGATGTCCACTTTTTTAATAGATTGCACACTATTCTTAAAATACAAGTCATCTTATCAAGTTTTATACAATAAACTACATGACATAACCACTTTGAAGGTTTTTTAGTTTATTATGTTTTGCATCCACTTTAAAAACAAATAGAAAGAAATTTGACTATAGGTCTAGAAAATGCATATATTTAGGATAATAAAAGGGTAACGTCCTATTTGACTTACAATGCATATAACTTTTTGTTTAAAGAGATGTTGTATTTTTTAAAATCATTTTCTTTACAAGAAAATTTTATAAGAAGATAATGTACCTATCCTTAAATTTAATGATTACAATCTAGCTTGCTTGGATGAGTAGTTTGAAGATCTCAAACATCCCCACCATACAAATCAACACATACTTGAACACACATTCCCAATCAACTGTCTTGATATGCCTGAAAATTTAATATCCCTTTTACTTGATCCACTTGATTTAATTTCTGAAACATCGCCACTGGTTACATTTCAAAATTCCAACCATATGCCAAATACCAATCACATTCCACAAGTCATTCCTCAGATTAGAAAATCAACCCTACGTGTCAAACCTCCATCCTATTTACAAGATTACCATTGTAATATACTATTCAATACAATCCACAATTCATAAGAATCTGTCACTAATTCATCCTCTCCATGTAAGTATCCTTTACTTTCATACAACAAAGTCAATGGATGGAAATAAGTGTTCAAACTGAAATTGCATGCCAATGGTACAGTTTAGAGATACAAGGCAAGATTAGTTGGCAAGGTTTTCACACAAACTAAAGGAATTAACTATATGGATACCATCAGTCCTTTAGTAAAAAGGACTAAAATTCAAGTTCTCATGGAAATTGTAGCAGTTCTAAGTTGGCCACTCTTTCATCTTGATGTCAATACAACTTTTCTTTATGGTGATCTCAATGAAGAAGTTTACATGCAGGCTCCTCCCCGCCTTAACTTGCCACAAAGTGATCTTGTATGCAAATTGCAGAGGTCTCTATATGGTTTGAAGGAAGCAAGTAGGCATCGGAACACAAAACTCACTAATATACTCACTTCTTCAGGTTATACATAATCCAAGGCTGATTACTCACCACTCCAAAGAAATCTCATAAAGGTTTCACATTCATCCTTGTATATGTGGATGATTTGGTCTTAGGAGGGACTGATCTTGAATAAATTACACAAATTAAGACCCTTTTGAATGACAAGTTCAACATAAAAGACTTAGTTAGAAGTTTTAAAATACTTTCTAGGTTTTGAAGTAGTTAAAATACAAGACGAAATCTCTATTTTCCAAAGAAAGTATGCTTTAGATTTAATCTATGATTCAAGATAATTGGAGCCAAGCCTTGTACTCTATAAAACTTATGGCCAACCTTTATTTGAACCTAATGTATACAAGTGATTAATTGAAAGTATGTTGTATCTCACTCACTCCAGGCTTGAGATTGCCTATACAATAAGTAAACTAAGTTAGTTTCTTGATGCTCATACTGAAAAACATATGTTGGCAGGCCTGCATGTGTTAAGGACTATTTTTAAGCTCATCGTCCACACTTTGCCTCGAATATTTCTCTGATTCTGATTGGGGGCATGCCTTGACACTAGAAGAACAACAACAAACATCTGTTTCTTCCATGGCAAGTCACTAGTAAGCTGAAAAAGCAAAAAATATGTTGTAGTATCTAGATCATCATTAGAGGCAAACTACAGAGCATTGGCCCAAGTAACTTGTGAAGGACAATGAGTTCTTTACTTGCTTAGTAAATTTCAGATACCAAGTCCAATTCTAATCATTATCTGTTGTGATAATAAATTGCACATTGCTTTCAATCTAGTATTTCATGAAAGAATAAAGCATATTGAAATAGATTGCCATGTAGTGAGAGACAAGGTTCTAATAGGAGTTTTGCATTTGATGCATGTAGCTTCAAAGGAGCAGGTTGCAAACATCCTCGCAAAATCATTGCACTGAGTCCATTCAATAATCTATAAGTCAAGTTAGGAATGATTGAGATACATTTTAGCTTGAGAGGTTGTTAAATGTGATAAAGAGAAAGAGAAATTATTTAGCCTCGAGAATAGCAAAATCACAATTGAAAATAACTAACTTGAAAAACAGTTATAAAGTTTTTATTATTTAGTTGTTTTTAGTTGAGTTACTTGCTATATAGGTAACTTTCCATTCTTGTAAGAAATCAGATTTTTTTTTTAGTAATAAAAGCTTGTGCATCACCATTCTTTTTCTATTTCAATTTTGCTCTATGTTTAGTTTGAGTTTTAACACTTGTAGCAGAGAGAGAGAGAGAGAGAGAGAAAGAAAGAGAAAGAGAGAGAGAGAGAGAGAGAGAGAGAGAGAGAGAGAAAGAGAGAGGTGTTTTTATGTGGTAATGCACGAGGAGTGTTCACTTATACGGCAGATTGACGAGCACCTTGAAGTGATTGAATCTACGTGAGTTGAGCCGGTCGTATGGGCCACTGACTAGTCCATTTCAGCTTGCTTATTTTAAGAGGATTTCTTAATACACCGCATAAGTTTCTTAGACACCGCGCGAAATTCCACTTATGCCCCCTGATTCTGGATGTGCAAATCAGGACGCACCATGGCGTTAAAAAAAATTGTCCCGGATGTGCATATGTGGAACGTCTCCGTATATCCAGATCCGGAAGAATTGTTGATATATTTGAACCTGTATGATCACTCCCCCCATTTTTCCCATTCTCAACCTTTCTTCTTCCACACTCACCCTCACCAACCTAAAAAACCCTACTTCATCAATACCATTTCTCACTCAAAAACTCCAACTTTTTGGTGCAACAAATCAAAGGGAGCAAGAAAATATTGAATTTCAGGTAAATATTCAACTTCATCCACTACATTGCTCACATTATCAATCTACTTTTTGGAAAAAACAAGTTACGCTGCTTCCGGATGTGTAAATCCGGTACGTATTGAGCATGAACTTGTTCGGATGTGCACATCCGGAAAAATGCCTGGAACTTATTAATTTTAATTTTCAGCAATTTTTAATAGGTTTTAGTTATATATATTTATTGTTCTGTTATTGTTTATAAATAGATATGGTGCACCCCGATAACATCTCAAAAGAATTATTTTCGACGATTTCTCCGAAAGTTGAAGGGATTATTGTAAAGTCGGTTGATGTCGGCGGTGACTTTAATAACAAGCAAGAGTTTGATGATCGTGATAGCATGCTCGCATATATTCATAGGACGACTATTGGTCTTGGTTTCGGTGTGAATATCGGAAGATCGGATAATGGTTCGGAAAGAAGAAACGCTTTTGTAACTTTGTTGTGCGAAAGAAGTGGGAAATATCATGTTCCTCTACGGAAGTTAAAAAAAGACGACACCGGTAGTAGAAAATGTAAGTGCCCTTTTAATATTCGTGGTTACATTTTAGCTTCCGAAAAATGGAGATTTAGTGTTCGTTGTGGTATACATAATCACGAATTGTCCTCAAAGTTTCAAGGCCAACATAGTGTATGTCGGCTCAAGTCGGAAGAGAAGAAATGTATTGCCAACATGACCTTGAATCTTGTCCAACCCAAAAATATACTTGCCACGTTGAAACGGAAGGAACCCGACAATGTAGAAAATATAAAGCAAGTGTATAACATTCGGTATCAGACGAACAAAGCAATTAGACGAACAAAGCAATTAGAGTTGAGTCGGCACATGCTACTTTGAAGAATTTGTTGGGTAATAGCAAGGGCGATTTATGTCGAGATTGGGAATCCGTGGATCTCATATTTAAAAACCAACATAACGAAATACAAACCACATTTGGTCGGAGTAATACGGTTTTGGAACATCGTTTTAAAGGTAACTTTCTTTACTCTCAATTGATCGGCAACATGTCTCGGGCGGGATTGGGCTATATTTTTCACCAGGCCAACCGAGCCGAAACGGTAGGTTCCGATAGCACAAAGTGTGGTTGCACTATTGTGAAAACCTACGGTCTTCCGTGGGCTTGTGTTATTGCTACAAAGTTAAAACTAGGTGACCCAATACAAATTGACGAAGTTTGCCCTCATTGGATGACACTTAGTTTTGATGATGATGGTTGCAAGGAAGGAGATAAACCAGATATCTCTATTTGCCCGAATTGGAAGCGATTCAAGTGAGATTTTCGAAGGCCGATGACAACATGAAGCTACACATCAAAGAAGAATCGAGGAAGATTGCCTTTCCCGAAACAACTGCAATGTTACGCCGTCTCAACCGGTTAAGACAAAAGGTGCTCCGAAGAAGATGAAGCCTACACCGAATGACAACTCGACAACTCGGTCTCCTTCATATTGTGAGCACGTTGACAAACTTTTTCCAGACTCACCAACTCCTAAATCTCTACAAAGTGCCATGAAAGGAGCTCGCATTACCAAACCGGCTCCGACACCGATTGCACGAGTTCCGACTCCGAATGCACCGCTTCCGACACCGATTCCACCTATAATTTCCTTTATCGATGAGATGCTGGTTTTTATGCACAAGCATATGGACGGTATTATCGATGTTGTAGGGGATGGTAATTGCGGTTACCAAGTCGTTTCGGCTCTACTCGGTAGAGGAGATGAAGGTCATGAACTTGTCCGTCATCAACTTATCCTAGAGTTGGAGACACATAAAGAAGAATACTTGCGTTTGTATGAAAATAAAGAAAAATATGACAAGGTTTACGAGTCACTTGTTCCGTGGTTGAGTGGTCCGGCCCCGGTATCGAAATTGATGAGCTTCCCCGAGATGGGTCATCTTATCGCATATGCGTACGATATGGTGTGTATTGACTTGACGCGATACGGGTTTTCGAAAACCTTTTTTCTACTCCACACCGCACCACCGTCCAATCCAAATGATCGCATGATGTGTATCGGATGGCTTGCGAAATCAAGACATTTTGTACAAGTTATCTTGAAACCCGGATGCCCCATACCACCTAAATCACCGCAATGGGCGACGCATGCAACCGCAATTGCCGAGTCGTGGCCGGATAGTTTTGTTGAAAGGATAGTTGAATTCGATAGATTGAACGAAATTGAAAAGGCATCAAATGCGGAAAAGTTCAAAGGTCAAGCTCCGATAGATTTAGACGGAGACTTTTGTTTGAACTCTTTTGTATAATCGAACGACAAAATGTAGATTTTTGAAGTGAAATATATTGAATTTTTATTCATATGTCTTTTTAATGCACTTCTGAATTTTATTCCAATGAAAGCATTGCAATTGGTTGCATAACATAGTCAATTCTGATTGAAAAATGTATCAGTAAAATATTCTGATTTGCAGATACGGGAAAATTCCGAATATAAAAATCCGGAACCAATATTTATAGGGTTTTTTTGTATCTGTATATCCGAAAAGAAGTTAGGCAGAAGTTAAGAATGAGGGGGGAGAAGACTCTGGCGCGAAGTTATAAGAATTTCTTCCGGATGTGCACATGAGGAAACATTTCGGATTTGCACATCCGGAACAAATCAACGTTGTTTAAAAAAATGATACGTACGGATGTGCACATCCGGAATCAGAGGACAAAAAAAATTTTTCGCGCGGTGTCTAAGAAACCGATGGGATGTATTAAGAAATCCTCTATTTCAATTATCAATGAGTCATAAAGAAATATCTTGTTTAAAATCTTTGAATAACTCTTTCTCATACGCTCTTCAACAGTTTCTCATGGTAATCATTTTAATTTTTTAAGTAAATTTTTCCTCCTCTATTTTGCATGAACTTTTACCTTTTGTTTGAGTTTAGTAACCCCTTCACCCCCTCTTTAACTATCCAGCAAGCCTATATCATGCTCAAAGATGGAAACCTCACTTTCTTTCTATCACACTATTTCCAATTAATGGTATGCAGAATGCCTTAAAAAGCAAATATGTGTGAAAGTACCTTTAAAATCAGAAATGAAGTACATTGGTAATTTTAAATCCACTTCTAAAGCATTATTATATATTGTATGATGCAATGAGGGTCCCTTTGTCTGGTAAAACACAAGCTAACATGCAATTTATGCCAACTAAAAATATGCATGACACATGGGTAGCCCCCACTTCATCTTCTGTTATACTCCAAAAACACTTATAATCACATTTCCACCTTCAAAGCTATGTTTTCCTTATAATTTATAGGCTTAAAGGTTTGGTACCTTCGCTTTTTTTTTATTTTTTTTTATATTTTTTTTTTAAATTTATGATTTTCGTATGAGATTGAAACTTGATGATGTGACAAAGAGATGTTTATGTGATCATTGAATTGATGATAATAAACGGTGTCTTAAGTGAGAATTCACTTAAATAATGCCATCAAATATGATATAAAAAATAAAATAAAATTATAAGTTAATATAAAAAAATAAAATTGATCATTAAATTTAATGCCTCTAAATTTATCTTATTATGTCTATAGATTTTCATTGCTATTTGAATTTTTTAGTAAAGAAATTTTAAATTTGATTGAATTTGGGAAATAAAAATAATATTACTCTAATAATGTCATATATGATTTGTGAAGTGAGAGCTAAAAAGTTTTAAAATAGTATTGAAATAGGAGAATTCGTCGTAGTTTTGTTATTTGAAAAACTGAAAAAGACGTTTTATTGAATCAAAGAGTATAAGACATTTTATTGAATTAAAGAGTATATGTATTGTATTTAATTTATTTTAAATTTTGATTCTTAAATAATATATGACTTTAGATTCAGATTTCGTATCCATAAAAAAAAATGTATTTATGCATTTTAAGTGTAGCCGATTGTCTGATTAAGATCAAATGCTTTTGATATAAAATTAATTGTTTTAAAACAATTGAATATATATTTTTATTCATACGATGAAGATCAAACACTTAATAACATTTTTGTGGCGTAAATGTGGTAAAAATCCGATGTAGAGAATTCAATTTCACGTGACTTTTTGATATACAACAAAATAAAATTATAAATGGTATAAATACATCACCAAAATTTTATTTTAGTCAAACGGACTTTGGTTACATTTTATCTTATGAAAGAATTCACACCCTCAAATGTTAGTCTCTTCTACTTTTAACATTAAACCCTCTTTTATCTCTTATTTTGAATGGCTAAAAATTCACTTATAAACCAATTAATTCATTTACTATAGAAGATTCGGTCCCAATCCTAAAATATAGCTAAGAGATTAACATAAAGAATCAACTAATTCTTATGATTTCACACACAAAAGTTAGCTAAAAAGGAATTAAAACAAAAGAAGCATTTTGTATTTTGTACATACACAACAAAGACACACTTGATTATATTCTATGTTTTGGTTTCTTTCTAAGTTGTCAATAGTTAACATTTGATAATAAAATTGTTATATTTAATGGCTTTTCAATTTGCTCAAATCACGAACTCCATCCGTGATTACTAGATTGTGTAGACATTTTTATTTTGTTGTTGTTGTTGAAATAGACTATAACCAAGATTCGTTCTTAAAAGTATAGCCAAAAAGATACGTGAAGATACTTAACCAAGAACCGTTCAAAAAAGCAAACGAAAAGATTTTATTTAATAAAATGGAAGCTAGTACAATTGATACTCAACCCCACATGAAGGATAGAACATAAGGTACTAGATCCATCCACCAATCAAAATAGCAAGTAAGCTAGGAACACAAAAGCACCAAAACAAACGGCAGCCTATCTAAAGATGTAATCAAAAGTTACAATTTCAATTTTTTGGATAGGCAAGATCCCAGCGATCTTGCTACATACTCATCTTCATAGCTTGATAATGCAATGACTAACTGCATTTTAGAACACGTATTAGTGCTTCTTGAAAGTTTAAAATATAACCACTTGTTCTAGTTATATCCACCTTATCGTGACAACAAATCCAACTTGTTAGACATCAGAGATTTAGAAAACAAAATAATTTTGAGAATTGATGTCGTCAAGAACAAACTAAAATATGAAAAGAAGATTGAATTTCTTGAACAAATATAAAAAACCCGATTAAGTTTTATAAAAGTGAGAGAAAAAGGAAGAAGAAGAATAAGAATTGGTTAAATCTATTTTCCTATTCATTTTCTCAATAAAGATTTAAAGATTACAAGTGAGTACCAACAATTAACCTCTCTAAACAACTTGAGAGAACTAGTCTATTTATAGACTACTAAGCTAACTTAGAATACAAGCTAAATTAACAATTGGGTTTAGAAGTAAGGCCCAATTCGACATACTAATTTAAATTACAAGTTAATATATTTCGACATTATGTTCGAATAGACTTCGGCTACGATATACACAACTCATGTCGAACCATGAAGCTACCCTTGTCGACACTAAAGTTCGATCCAAATACCACAAATCTCCACCTTGGAACAAACTCTATAACAATAAGGTAACAAACTAGTTTTCATTATCCATGACTTTCAGTCATTCAGTCTTGTCTCGACTCCTCATAACTTCATTATAGTCTCTAGGTTCTTCGTCCATAATTTCACTTGCAAAGATTAAGCCATAAGCTATAAGATCTGCATAACCAAGTCTCTGAGGTGGCTTGATGACTCTTCTCGACCTATCTCTTGCCAACAAGTAGTCATTATCAGTCTCCTCATCTTCATCAGCAACTTGAGATTCATCTTTGACTTCATCTGAGTTATGCAATTCAACATCACTATGCTCCACCTCAAATGGAATCTCTTCCTGTTCTAGCTCTTCTTCAGAGATCTTTAAACTTCGACCAATCTCATCAGTTTTCTTGAAAGTCATCTCAACTTCACTGAAAACTACGTCTCGACTTGTGATACACCTCCTATGACATGGCTCTAAGTTCCACAACCTATACACTTTGACTCATCCTGGGTATCCAAGAAACATACATCTCAGAGCTATAGGTTCGACCTTGTCTTGCCTAATATGAACATAGGCTAAACAATCAAATACTATAAGATTGTTGAGACTAAGTGGATGTCCCGACCAGACTTCTTCGGGTGTCTTCACTCCCAAGGATGTCGAGAGACACCTATTTATCGAGTATGTTAGAGTTACAACAACTTCTGCCCAAAACACCTTCTATCCTGCATTTACCAACATGCACCTCACCCTTTCCAGAATGGTTCGATTAAACCTTTCAGCCAAACCATTTTGTTAGGGAGTCCCTGCAGTAGCTTTGTGTCTTACAATACTATACGCAACACAATAGTTGTCAAAATCCTCGTTGCCAAATTCAAGACCATTATCGGTCCTCAACCTCTTGGCCTTCTTGCCAGTTTGGTTTTCGGCCAGAGTCTTCCAACTTTTGAAATTTTCAAAAGTTTCATATTTAGTCTTCTGGATGAATACCGATAACTTTCTGGACTAATCATCAACTATGTATAGAAAATACTTTGACCCGAGTGTGAAGGATTCCTTGCAGGCCCCCAAAGATCAGCATGAATATAATCAAAGGATCTATGTGTTATTTGTTTACCTTTGTTAAACTTCATTCTACAGGATTTACCAAACACACAAGGTTCACAAAACTCCAGTTTTTCGACCTTATAACCACCCAACCGATTTTGTTTCGACAATTCGACCAGGCTTCTTTCATTGACATGACCAAGTCTCTTATTCCATAGCCCAGTCTTCGACAAAGGTTTTGTGGATGCCACATCTGATAAACCACTTACAACCTCGGCCTCAAGGGTATACAAGCCTTGTTTCTTCACGCCTCTCAAGACTTCTTTCGACCCCTTCATTACCTGTAGGATGCTTTGCTCTCCTACGAAAACATATCCTTTTTTGTCAAATTCACCAAAAGAAATCAAATTCCTCTTAAGATCGGGTACATACTTAACATCTGTGAATAGCCTTATTGACTCATCGTGAAGCTTGAATCTCACATATCCAATACCCGCAATTTTGCAAGCTTTGTTGTTTCCCAGCAGCACTGATCCACCATTTTAATCACACAATTCCTGTAACATGTCTTTTGTTGGGAGTCATGTGCAAAGTACACTCTGATCCATAATCCATTCATTGCTAGAGTCACTGCCTGAAACCACTAGGACATTAGATGATTCATAACCATCTTGTACAATGGTTGCATGTTGGAGCGGTAAAGCGGCAAGCAACAAAAGTTTTGGAAGTATTTTTCTGAGAATTTACCGTGTCCACAGAGATCAGTGATATTGAATTGTCGTTCGACAAGTCTCGCGTTTACGAGTTTGGATTAAATTGGTTAAAGTAAAAGCAGAAAAGTAAATATGAATATAAAAAGAATTCATTAATCAGAGAGAAGAAACTTATACGGTATGCATATAATCCACTCCTCAAAAATTTAAACTGACCTACCAGTTATACTCAACCTACAATACTCCTCAATATCATCCAGCATCGCTCACAACAGTGTCCATCTCTGACGCACTGAGCTGAAAGAACAACCGTGTTACCCTCGTCGACACTCTCGCACCCGACTTGAGATACAGAGGTATTAAGCTCCGACAACCATAAAGATTGTTAGCTCTAAATCTATCTCTAGCATTCAGAAACTAACAGATAATCATCCTTAATCAAAGTTTGCGATATTTATCTCTAACACATCCCAAACCCCGAGCATAAAGCAAAAATCAAGGACAATCACTGATAAAGATTTGTAAAGCAAATTAGATACAACGCCATGGGTGACAAATATACATGAGTTCAAAGTAAATACATATACAACAACCCAACAAAGAAGAAATACACAAAGAACAAAAGAAATAAACCAAACATCTCGTGGTTTGTCAACGCCGGTCGATGATAAATCCACCCCGGGTCATCCGTGTGTAAGCTTCAATGTTGTTTTCTAAGCTAATTCTACTGAAAAATGAGTTTGATGGAGTTAGGAGCAAAAATCCCCAAAACCATAACCTAAAAAATGAATGAAATGAATTATATATTATTTACAAAATCTGTCATGTTCGCAATGCGAACTTTTATTCGCAAAGCGAACATCAAATTAGGCACCTGATGTGCCTCAGGAACAGTTAAACCGCCTCTACGATTCTGCATAAGTTCGCAATGCAAACTTTTATTCGCAAAGCAAACATTCACTGGAAAGTTTGCAATGCGAACTTTGGTGCCTTTTTCTACTGCCTCAAGTCTAGGAGTATTCGCCTAAAAGTTCGCAAAGCGAACATGACAACACACCAGCCCTTGTTTTAACCATGACTTTTGAACTATAACTCAGATTGACGCACGGTCGGAAGCGTTGGAAAGCTTATTTAATGCTCTATACAACAATGACAAAATATCTTTGCTTGAATACCTAAATAAATGAGAGAAAATCAATTAAACTCAATGATATTTACACGATACGCAATATATACACTATAATGTAAACTATACAACATATACATAAAAATTGGGGGATTATTAACGAAAAACCAACGAATCAAGCCCATAAATGCCAATTATGCACACTCAAAATCTATACATTTTAGCACTTATCAACTCTCCCCAACTTAAACTTGTTTGTACTCAAAAAAGAATCAAACAAACTTAAAAACACAAAAGCAATAACCAAAGAATGATGAATCAACAAGTTTTGAAAAACAGAAGCAAATGTGTGGTTCAAATGAAAAACGGTACACACAAAGTAAATACTTACCACTGAACTACGACGATAACATAGTCACGAAACAAATGCAAAATACAAAAATCATGCCAAACATCCTAAAACAACACAAGTTCAAACGTGAATCACACCTAGCAAAAATAATCATCGGTAGATGAAAAACACAAAATGAGGTACTTTTTACTCACACAAAATTCTTGCAAACAAAAGACTAAATTATGCAATCATCCAAAAATCATATTGAAAACATAAAAGCAAGAATCACAAGGGCTTTCAAGGTTGTAGTATGGTCGGGTAAACAAACAAGGGGCAATTTCTAAAGGTAATTGAAACAAAAACTTGCCTAAACCTAAGGGAGTGATCAACTCACAAAGACTCAAACACAAAATTTCAATCAACTTCTTCCAAAATCCCAAGTGTTACACAACACACAATACTTATTTAGCACAATTATTTGAACTCTTTTTGTTTCCTTTCTCAAGGATTTTCTTTTTCTTTTTTTCACATTTTTCTTTTCTTTTCTTTTCTTTTTCATATTTTTCTCTTTTTTCTTTTCTTTTTCAACCTCATAGAAACCAACCAATGAGTAAACAATCATTCTCTCCCCAACTTGAATTCAACCATATCATCATGTGAATACTCCCTACTTTCTAAGGCAAGGTAAAAATTCATACAACAACACAATGTTGAGGGTTCAAGAAAAAATAATCAATCAAAATCCATACAAAAAGTGAATTCAATACTCATAGACAAGCATTAAGTTCAAACAAAATGGATAATGATAGAAAGGCACAAAGGGGTTTAACAAATGCTCACACACTCACTGGGTGAATTGACTATTTGGCTAGGTAGTTGTGCTCATAATGAAACAAAATGCCTTGATCCTTTTCATGTTTTCATATAATCAATACAAACAAAAGATTAAGCATAATAAAATCCAGTTAGAACAAGAATGTTGGTACTCTGCGCATATATGAACAATGGAAAGCTACCTCACAAAAAGGGTGGGAACTAAAGTGATTCACATCAAGAACAAGTATACAAAAGAATAAATGGCATGGAAGTTTGTAAAATGCCTAAGTATCATGAATATGCTAAAGTCTAGAAAGCGATAAACACATACCTTGGACGTGTACAAAACTTAACAATATCATTACCAAACATCCGCAAATTGAAATGATCAAACTTGGAACATCACCTTAAATTCCTCAAGCTACTCGAAAAAAGCTCACTGACAAACATAAGAATTATTAATATAAACATACTAAAAGACCGGGTGAAATTGGATTAAACAAGTTGTAAAGTGAAGATTAGAGAATTTTACGAACAATTCGGGTACAACTTGTTTAATGAATGTTCACCGCACTACCTAATATATAATGAAAAAGTAATAACAAAACAAAAAACGATAAAACATGCTTGTTTTACGTCGTATGCTCGACGCCTTTACTGTACTTAGATAGTAACTTCCTCCCTTCATGCCATGGTGATGCCTCATCGCGCAAACTAAAAACAAGTGTCCTAACCAAACACTTGAACAAATGTTACGGGAATAAAATGTATACAACACTTGAACAAACATAATAGAAAATAAAAGCAAAACAAGTATCTATACAAGCATATATACAATATAAACAATTATGTACAAAGCTCCAAAACATTGAAACTATCGCAATGCAATTCAATATCAAAACCAATCCCCGGCAACGACGCCATTTTGTTGGAGCGGTAAAGCGGCAAGCAACAAAAGTTTTGGAATATTTTTTCGGGAATTTTTCGTGTCCACAGAGATCGGTGCTATTGAATTGCCGTTCAACAAGTCTCGCGTTTACGCGTTTGGATTAAATTGGTTAAAGTCAAAACAGAAAAGTAAATATGAGTATAAAAAGAATTCATTAATCAGAGAGAAGAAACTTATACGGTATGCATATAATCCAATCCTCACAAACTTAAACTGACCGACCAATTATACCCAACCTACAATGTTCCTCAATATCATCCAGCATCGCTCACAACAGTGTCCATCTCAGACACATTGAGCTGAGAGAACAACCGTGTTACCCTCGTCGACGCTCTCGCACCCGATTCGAGATATGGAGGAATTTAGCTCCGACACCCATAAAGATTGTCAGCTCTAAATATATCTCTAGCATTCATAAACTAGCAGATAATCATCCTTAATCAAAGTTTGTGATGCTTATCTCTAACACAACCCAAACCCCGAGCATAAAGCAAAAATCAAGGACAATCATCGATAAAGATTTGTAAAGCAAATTAGATACAACGCCATGGGCGCCAAATATACATGTGTTCAAAGTAAATACATATACAACAACCCAACAAAGAAGAAATACACAAATAAGAAAAGAAATAAACCAAACATCTCGCGGCGTGTCAACGCCGGTCGATGAGAAATCCACCCCGGATCATCCGTGTGCAAGCTTCAATGTTGTTTTCTAAGCTAATCCTACTAAAAAATGAGTTTGATGGAGTTAGGAGAAAAAAATCTCCAAAACCATAACCTAAAAAATGAATGAAATAACTTATATATTATTTACAAAATCTGTCATGTTCGCAATGCGAACTTTTATTCGCAAAGCGTACATCAAATTAGGCACCTGATGTGCCTCAGGAACAGTTAAACCACCTCTACGATTCTGCATAAGTTCGCAATGCGAACTTTTATTCGCAAAGCGAACATTCACTGGAAAGTTCACAATGCGAACTTTGGTGCCTTTTTCTACTGCCTCAAGTCTGGGAGTATTCGCCGAAAGCAACGGCAAGATCTATGAAAGTGCCGATCTTAGTGTGGTTTAAACCCATGTACCATTTGAGTGCGACACCGGTTAAACTATCCTGAAAATAGTGAATCAGTAGCTCTTGGTTCTTTGTTTGAGTTGACATTCGCCGAGCGTACATCACCAAATGGCTTTGAGGGCAAGAGTTACCCTTGTACTTTTCAAATTCGGGCACTTTGAAGTTGTGCGGAACTTTCACATTGGGGACCAAACAAAGGTCTGCGGCGTCCTTTCCAAATAGATCCTGACCGCGGATGGCCTGCAGTTCTTTCTGCATCTCTAGGAACTGTTCCTGGAATTCCCTCATTCTCTCGTCTATACTTTTGTTTCCACCAGACGGTATCTGTGGAATCTGTTCTTCTGGGACAGTGTGTACCACGGGTGGTGGTATAGTCATTACGGCCGAGACTCTAGGTCCTTCCCTCTCCCGAAGTTTGTAACCTTCAGGAGTTGGTGTCATGCCCTGGGCATCTTTGCTTTCCTGAAGTTTGTAACCTTCAGGCCCAGCGGCTCCTGCTGCGGTTCCCTGATCTTCAGTGATCAGCGGGACATATCCTTCCGGGATATAGTTAATAGGCATGCCCCATGGACGATATTTCGGCATTTTGTACCTAGGATCATACTTCTCCACTATGAGCGTTGATGTAATCTCTGAGATCACAGTCCTTTGTTGTTGCATCTGAGCTTCTACCTGGGCTTACATGTCGTTATGAAGCTTTCTCAGATCCTCTTTCAGAGTGTCGATCTCTTCCCTTAACTCTCTGTTCTCTTCCTCGAGATCATCCATCTTTTTCTGTCGATTGGCCCGATTATTGTACGAATGAGACAGTTTGACTCTAGGATCGAGACGCAAACGTGAGATTCGTAGGTAAGAAGAATGCGTTATGTGAGAATGATGAATGATACGCAAGGATTAATTAATTTTTTTTTTCAAAATAAACTTTGACAATTGGGTTGCAAATATCAAACAGTGGGGAAACCCCGTTTTATTGAATTCAAAGATTGCGGAATGGAAATACTGTAATTTACAAAGTGTTGTAAAAGGAAATATAAACTTATGGGTCCTGAGTCCTCTCTGAGGGGAGCTCAGGTGCTGGTTCTGATATTTTCCTTTTCTTTGACCAGGGCTCTTGGGTCGTTGTCGGGTTGCCATTCCTGTGCCAAGTGAAAGGAGCGAGCAAATTCCTTTGGTCATCCTGATTTTCTACAGTATGTTGCTCTAAAATCTTAATCAGAGCATCTTTATCCTTCAATAGTTGTTGTATTTTCTTACACTCCACATTGAGAATACGATACTTGTTCTTCCAAGACTTCTTCTCCTGTTGGACTCGGTTGAGAGTAACCTGAAGTTTTTCCGTATCAGACATAAAATAAAGGACAGGGTCCCTTAATGGAAGAACTTCCTGGCGAGGGTAAGGCATCCTCAGCTTGAGAGCTCTAGTCTGTATCCAGTGGAGATAAGGCTCCACCGAGACACAGTCTGGTTTTCCTAGAGACTCTCTTCCTTTCCTATGAACGTGTTTCCAGGCATGCACTATTTCTGTCTTTAGTTCCCTGTCATTTTCTCCTTCCTTGAAGAAAAGACCTTCCAGATGAGCATTTCGCGGGATATGCCTCATCGGGTATCCAAATTGACGACGAACTAAAACTGGATGATAATTGATTCCTCCCTTAGTTCCTATGAGGGGTACATTTGGGAAATTTCCACAATGGTCAATGATTATGATCCCGTCATAAATTCGATTATACCAATCGATGTCAGAGTTGGTAAGAGACATGATTCTCTGCGACCAACGTAAAGCATTCTTTTGATCCTAATATGCAGCAGACTTTGGCAAATGGGAAGTGAACTATTTGTATAGCAGGGGTGCGCAGCATGTGATCATTCCTCTGCCGTACAAATTCCTTAAGTGTACAAAATGATAAGCATCTGTGAGCAGGGTCGGTACAGGGTTTCCAATTAGAAAAATCTTAATGGCATTGATATCAACGAAATTATCAATGTTAGGAAACAGAAATAACCCGTAGGTCAGCAGAACAAAGATGTTTTCGAAAGCGGACACATTCCCTATACTAGAAAAGTACAGAGCTTTCTTTATCAAGAACTGGGCTGGAAAACCCTGGATACCACCCTTAATGATTATGTGAGTCCTGACTTCTGACTCGTCCGAATAGATTGCTCTTGCAATGGTTTGATCCTTTGGAATCTCTTCCAGTCCAGAAAAGATAGCTTGATTAGTAATATTTAAATCAGTCAGGTGAGAGTACTTCTCCAGTGTTGGTGCTGGTTGATAATCCGGGAATGTGAAACATTGATAGACCGGATCGTAGAACTGGATTAGTGTGGACAGGATTCCTTCGATTACATGGACCCTTAACAGAGACAACAGTCCTTCATATTTAGCTCTGAAAGCCTCAGGGTTGGTTATCATCCTTGCCAACCCTCTTAAATCCTCTAGTTTTGGAACCTTGAAGGTGTACTTGTGAGTTTTCCTTATACCGAAATCCATTAGCAATCTCTTTTTCTGACATTTGCAATCATTGTCTTAGTTTAATTTGAAAAAGAGATACTAGAAGAGAAGATTTTTCTTTGTTTTTTAATGTTTTTAATGAAATGAATGCATGAATGCAGCACACAAAAACATAGAAAAAACATGGGGTCAAAGGGTCGGTGTCATGAAGTCAACGCTCTACCCATCCCCAAAGGTTTATACTGGTGATTTTTTGTACCTGTCCTCAAAATCACTGGCCCCTCTTGGGATAACAACAGCAAGCAGATCGCCAGCGAGCTGTAGTATCTTATAGTAGTCTCAAATGAGGGTAGTATCGCGTGACAACTATTTCCGATAGCTTCCGCACTACAAAATGGTTTCAGTCTACTAAAATCCTTAGCTTCTTAGATAACCCAATGGAATAATCTGCTTTCAACAACCGAAATCGTATAGGCATTGAATCCGGAAAGGGCATCTCCACTGATTTGATGGTCGACCGGGACCTTTTATCTGGGATTCACTCCCCGTAAGATTACCCGTATAATGCCATCACTTATCTTAGGTGTATACTCAATCTTTCCAGATGCAGTATCACACGCATTCCCATTAGCAGAAAAATAAACACGGATATCAATTAGGAAAAGCAGTATATATATTTGTCCTAACATCCTAGACCTCTTAAAAGCTATAATCCTAGTCCTAGACAGATCAAAGACGTCCCAAGCAGAGTCGCCATTTTACTGTAGCGCGCGATTTTTGTCGGTGATGCGACCACCTTATCGCTGAAGTTTGGGTTTTCTCCTCGTGGAGAAAGGGTGCTACTTTCTGATTTCTTATTATCCCGTGAAGCTGGAAGGGAAAGGGAAAATATCTAAAACTAACCTTGCACACGAATGTTTAACCGAACAAACGCTTTTAAAGAGATTGGGGGGGTCCAGGGTCAGGTTATACGATGGGTAGTTGTTAATTACCCATCCTATATGTGGTTATCCATAGGATATTAGCAAATAGATCTTGCTTTGTAATTGATAGTGTTTATCTGCTGATGGGTTGGAAAAGTTTCTTGGGAAATATGAGAGAGTGAGTGAGTTTTTGTTGATGTTCGGGTTTTCCCGATGTTTTTGGTAAGGTACTGGACCTAAGTTTTGATTAGTGTGAAGGTACTGGACCTAGAGTTTTTGTTTAGTATGCTCGCTAAGATTTTACAATCTTATGCCTACGTATTCCCGAAATAGGGAAATCAGAGCGATCGTAGTTCCTCCCAGAATAGGAGGAAAGAGATGTTTTGGTGTCTTGTTCAAAGCCCAAGACATGAAGCTAAAGGTGGTTTGTATCTTGTTTAAAGTCCAAGATGTGAAGCTAAAGGGTTTTGAGCGCGAGAGGATTTGTCATCTCTAAAAAGGAGTTGTTGATGTTTGTATGCTGTGAGCAAGGCACAAATTTGATGCTAAAAGGTTGATTGACTCAACCAGGGGGTTTCTTTATACAAAGCCTAAAAGGAGGTGGGAAGTTTGACTTTTCCGGGGAAAATGTTCTTTCTGTCTTGTACAACGCCCAAGATTGAGGCTAAAAGGGATTTTAACTCCGTTGGGTAGAATGTATCTTGTATAAAGCCCAACATGGAGGCTGAAATGGGTTGACTCAATAAGAGAGTACTTGTATCTGTCCTGTATAAAGCCCAAGACAGAGGCTAAAAAGATTGACTCAACAAGAGAGTCTTGAACAGGTGATTGACTCAACAAGAGAGTCTTAAGGTTGATTAACTCAACAAGAAAGTCTTTTGCTGTCTCGTACGAAGCTCAAGATTGAGGCTAAAAGGAGATTGACTCAACAAGAGCGTCTTTTATACTCAACAAGAGAGTGTTTTATATGTCTTGTACGAAGCCTAAGATAGAGGCTAAAAAGAAGTTGACTCAACAAGAGAGTCTTTTATACTCACCAAGATAGTGGGTTTTTATATGTCTTGTACAAAGCCCAAGACGGAGGCTAAAGGTGATTGACTCAACAAGAGAGTCTGAAAAGGTTAGCTCCGCTGGGGAGGATCATTTGTACAAAGCCCAAGAGGAGGATGACTTTGCTGCTGAGGATTATTAAGATCCTGAAGCGGGTCCAAATGTGGGGAACTCTCATGAGGGAGACCGGGTTTCTGCTAGAGATTGATCTAGAGTGATCGGTGTTTTTTCCTGTGTTTGAAAGGAACTTGAGAATGTCTTTGAGACTCAAGAGTTTTAGACTGTCCAAGTCTAGAGTTTTATCTTTTGTACAATGCCCCAGAGGAGGCGTGGGCATTAAGGGATGAGTATCAACCCTAAAATGGCTGGAGTTTTGACGCTGGAAAGACTGCTCTAGCAAAGGATGACTAATTTTTGTCTTATACCTTTAAGAGGTCGTCAGGGTCCTTGTATTAAGCCCAAGAGAAGGCATGAGAACTTCTAAGAAGCCGAAGGGTCCTTGTACAACGCCCAAGAGGAGGCGGGGATGCTTTTAGGAAGCATGTGGGTCCCCAAACCAAGAGAAATTCAAGAAATGCAATTCACAAAGAAGAGATCATTCCAGGAAAGTTCGAGAATTTGGAAGAAACTCAAGAGATGCCATTCAAAGAGAAAAGATCATCTCTGGGGAGTTAGAGTTTCTTTGACAATTTCTAAGGGTGACAGTCTGAGAAAAGGTTCACCGAGAATACTGCCTTTCTCTTTGTTCCATATTGTTTAACCCCAAGAGAAGGGAATACTATATCTGGAATCCTACGGGGGATCTAGTTTTGTTTGTATTCAAGAGTGACCAACAAGGCTTTACCTAATGCTAGACGTAGTTGCCGGGGAAAACTCTAAATAACTATACTAGTATTACACAGTGGATATGTGACAAGTATATAAAAGGATGTGAAAGAAGACTTACAGTGAAGCAGCCCCACAATACAGTTATATATATGAAAGCGGTAAATGAAAGCGGATAAACACTTACCCGTTGTAGAGCCTTCATGCTGTTTGGTTAGTTGTTCAACAAAGAAATTAAAGAAACTTTTGATAACAATATATATTTGAATTCAAAATCAAAGGAGAAAGTGCTTTGAAAAGATTGTTGGGGATTACAGCTCGAGGAGAGGCCCAAGTTTTAACGATGATCGCACCGTTGCCTTGAAAACTGTACAGAGGGACTTATACAATATGTGAGGCCCAAAAAGTTTTTATGTAAAAGGGGATGGGTCTTACACTCTTTTAGAGGCCCAAAGATTTATTTTTGTACAAAAGATGGGACTTACAACTCAAGGAGAAGCCCAGGGTTATTTGTTTGAAAACGGCGATCGTGTCGAGGTTTTTGAAAACACTGTGGGTCTTATACAACATCTAAGGCCCAAATTATTTTGGTTTCAAAAAGGATTGGATCTTACACTCTATTAGAGGCTCATGAGTGTTTGAAAATGATTGAAGAGGGTGGAATCGATCAAAACCCTAATTTCATCATTTTTTAAGAGTGAATTCTTAAAGAAAATGGTAAAAAATGATAGAACACCAAATAAGCTTGAATAAACAACTAGTGATTTTTGGTTAAGGTTTGAAAAATGAGGTTTTAATCACAAGATGAAATAAAACTTATTTGGTTTTGATTTTTCAAGATAAATATTCACTTTTAAAATGTTTAAAAACAATTAAAAATGAATTTATTCATAAAAATACCAACTATATTAAATAAATAATATAAATTTGATTTTTTTTTTTTGGAATAAAATATTTCAACATTTTTGTATTTTTTGCAAAAGAACCAATAAAAAATAATTAAAATTGAGGGAGTTATTAATTTTTCAAATCATTAAAAATAATAAGAAAAATAATAGAAAATGGAAAAAATGATAAAAAGAGGATCTGGGGTGAGGGGGATTCGAACCCCAGACCTCTTGTGTGCAATGCGTGCCTCCTACCACTGGGGTGGTGATACATCCGTGTATCAAAACCACCCCATAGATATATGAGGGTGACTTGGTTTTTAGGCCTGGCCAAGGCAAGGCAAGATTTTGGCCAAAAACGTGAAGCTTGTAACTTTCTCATTTATCCATGGATTGGGACAAAATTTAGGTCTATCCTGCCTAGAATTTCACAAGGAATCCAATGGTGGTGGTGTTTTTTTTTCAGATGAGGTCCCCATTTTAAAACCCGATAGTGGTTTTGAAATAGGCCTCCATTTGCATTTTCTGTGCTACCTCATGGTACAAGCATGAATCACATGATGAATTAGTCCAAACACAACATATATAACATGTATGAGATGTGTATGATCAGTGGACTTCAAAGCAATGCATATTTTAAGGAGTTCAAGTTGAGATGCTTACCTCTTTAGGAGCTTTTTGGGCAGCCTGTCAAGGGCCTTGTTCCATAAATGTTTTGATGGTTTGAATACTCTCAAATGATCCCTTAGAAGCTTTTAGGATGATTAGAATCAGCTGGAAACCTCAGGAATGGAAACTGGCTTTTTCTTGCAAAAGGGGCAAAAGTGACCAAATGGAATTTCATGGGGTTCTTGGCCATTTTGGAAAGCTCTCATATGATACAACATATGTGTGATCATATTTTGTCTTGACACCTTTTGGATCCAAGTGAAAAATGCCCTTACATTTTGGAGAAAGTGAAACAGATTCTGACTTAGTGAAAATTTCACTGTTGGAAAAAGTGACATTTCTTGTTTTCAGCCATTTTGATCCAACCATAACTCAAAACCCATGATGAATTGTAATGCGGTGTAGTTGACACTTTTAAAGTATGCCATGAGAGCTACAAATCCATCTTTGGATCAGCCCAAATGGTTGCTTGGATCTCAAGTTATGATCCTTGGAAGTTGGTACCCTAGCCACTTTGTTCCATAACTTAGAAAATTTATAAGTTTTTTATGGTTACCCCCTTTTACAAGTTATCCAACTTTTCTTGATTTTTCTTTATGAATGATGATTCCAATCACACATTAACATCATTTTAGGGTTAGAGAACCATAATTGATCAAAAAATCAAAAAGTCAAACTTTGACTTTTGGGCACAGTTGACTTTTTATCAAATGAATTCCAAACTGTGCGATCCTCTATGAAATCAAGTCCTTGACCTAAATAAAACTTGATGGATTGATTTCATAGGTGTTATAGGGTGTATTGAATCATGTCCCAAGGTTTGGGAGCATGTCTTGGTCAAAAGTCAAAGGTACAGTTGACTTTTCTCGCGAAACCCTAATTGTGGTCCTGATGAACTTAAAACTTATGAATCAAGCTTCTTGGATCAATCCATTGTTGCGAATTGATCAATGTAGTGTATTAGGGATCCTCAAATTATGTCTTGAGGTCTTGGCTCATGTTTTGTCCCAAAAGTCAACTTAGGGGTGAATTAGGTCAAGAAACCCTAATTCTTGATTTTTTTTATGAATGCATCCCCTGAGGCAAATTGACTTGATGATGGGGTCCATGAGGTCCCTTGGAGTACCTTGGGTTGTACTTTGAAGCATTGGCTCATGCCCAGAGGAAAAAATTCCATCTGGAGGCCCTGGTCGACCAAAACCCTAATTTGGTGACACTGGCAACCTTGAGGCTTAATCCACTTGGAATGCTGCAACATTGTGCTTGATTCTTGAAGTGGGAGTCCTCTTGATCCTTTGTGGATATTGGAGAGGTTTGGACAAGTTGAGGATCATGTCAATTCTTGATTTATCCTTTGCCTAAGAGCTCTGAGGGGGCTTGAAACCCTAAGTTTGATTGTAGTGGATGCTCACCCATCTTTGGGGAGACTAATGAGGTATGATGGTCCATCCATATTATGATGATGATTTGCACAATGATGGGAAATCTTAGTGGTCAAAATTTTGGGTATGACAGTTAGTCATTCTAAATAGTTGTGCGTAATATACTTTGATACATGGAAAAGTATCTCCCTTATAGGATGCTTTTATGCACATTTCATCTTCTATGTTGGAAGAGGATTCTTTTATATTTCTCCTTGAGGTTGATGTCTCTCCTCTTCTTCTCCGTTAGAGTATTGAAGAAACTTCTCCATCTTCTTTGTTATTCTTTGAATAACAGGGTCTTTTATTGAATGTTGAATCTTTCATTGATCGTTCAACTACTGAGTATAATCTTTCGAAGGATTGCATGGGAGTTGTATGATAGGAGAATGAAG
The DNA here is from genome assembly GCA_022829125.1 of Lathyrus tuberosus. NCBI lineage: Eukaryota > Viridiplantae > Streptophyta > Magnoliopsida > Fabales > Fabaceae > Lathyrus > Lathyrus tuberosus. The sequence continues at coordinate 8,947,314 of JALAZF010000174.1, read as the reverse complement.
AGGATGATGATTCTTCAGTTTGGATTTCTTCCTTTTTAAGTTGTTGAGTTGGATCGTTCAATCTTTCTAAAATTTCCACTTTCTTGATTTTTCCTGAAATACATGAAGACTCCAATCTTTTGATTTAAGGATTGGATTAAATTTCCAATTCTTAATTCATAGATATTTGTTATTAATGGAGCTCCCAACAAATTTACAATATTTCTAAAATTATAAAAGCATTTATAATGGGTATCATTATCTTCTTTGCCTCGTCTTTTCATCTTCTCTTGTTTTATACTTGGGGAAACTACATATATCATTTCAAGAGTGTCCCACATTTTCTTGGCAGTTTTACATCGATGAACATCATAGGATTTATTATCATATAGAGACATTATTATAAATTTCTTTATTTTAAGATCTATCTCTATCTTTCTATTTTCCTCTTCGGTCCAACGGAAATAGGGCTTATCCTCTGCTTCATAATTTACTTGATGGGGAGGGTAACCCGGACCATTGACTATAGTTTTCCATAAATCATGATTTATACTTTGTAGAAAAACTCTAAAATTCATTTTCACCTATTAAATCTACTATTATTAAATGAGATGGTGTGTTTAAAAAATATATCTTGTCGGAAGTCATCTTTCTCCTGAGACAATTAGTCCTTAAATAGGAGTTAGGCTCTGATGCCACTTATTGGACTTGAGAGTTCACACACAAGAGGAGGTGAATTATGTGGTTTGGAAAAATATGGTTTTAAAAAACTTTAGGAAATAAAATTGGAGTTTAAAAACATTTTAGAAAATCTAGCAACAAAAATAAAAAGCAGAAAATAAAAAGTGGAAATTAAAAGAGATAAAAGAAAGAGATCAACATCACAATATATAGAGGTTCGATCAAAAACTAAAATGACCTACTCCTTTCCCAAAAAATTAATCTTGAAAGTATTAAATAAACGTTGAGAGCTTTTAGTAGGAAAGACTCATGAATTCCCTTATACATGGAAATGATGGTTGACCACCAATCTAGGCATGGCAACATAACTCATACCTGCAGGTACCCACCCAAACCCACATTGAATTTGACGGGAAAAATCCACTTTAACTGGGCTTGGGTTTTTCTCGATTACAAAATATAGGGACAAATTGGGTAATTGGGACACTATTACTCACCCCGAACCCGCCCTATTTATTTCATTATGTATTTTATTATTTTAGTTTTGATAATTTAAAATATTAAATATGTAGTTGTTTTAATATTTTGATTTGTATTTATTATTTAAAATATTTGAAATGTATGCATGAAATTTTTTGAGATTTTTTTATTTTATTATTTGTAATGTAATTTGATTTTGAAAAAATAAATATTTTTATTAAAAAAATTGATTTCACTAAATAGATGGTAATAAGGCGGAGATACCCGAACCCATTTGGGATGGGTTTGGATTTTAATTCTACATCCGCGATGCGGATTAGGGCGGGGAACGAGAATTGTTTTGGTATTCGGGTTTGTGTTTGGGGGAGGTAAAAATCGTCCCCGGCCTGCCCCGTTCCCAGACCTACTTCAATCAAATATTACAAGACTTCTAAACAGTGAACCCAAGCGGTTAGCCGTTTCTCCACAAATGAGGACCTTGCAGCGGTTAGTCTTTAAGTTCCTTAAACCTAACAAGATTTTACACGGGTTGAGCTTAAGAACCTTACACTTTGGTTTTACATGGGATAATCTATAACCTATGAGATTTTAATATCGTGTTGATCTCGAATCTATGAAGCTTTTAATACATGGTTAGGCTTCAACCTATCTTGGTTTTAATACCGGTTGACCAAGAATCTACGAAGCTTTTAATATCGGGTTAAGCTTCAACCTATCTTAGTTTTAATACCAGGCTGACCAAGAACCTATGCGATTTTATCACGGGTTTATCTCCAACCTAAACTAAGATTGAATCATACAATCCCAAACCAAATCTTTTTACGGGGTTAGCTTCTAATCCAAACAAATTCCTAAATGGATAATATACAACCAAGGTTTAAACAAAGGATTCCCTTGGTGAATTTACAATTCTAGCCTTTCTAAAATTACAATTATATCCTCTCTCACAAAAGCACTTAGGATAAAACATTAGGGAGAGAAAGTTAAATAAATATTTATAGAAAGAGAGAGAGAGAGAGAGAGAGAGAGAGAGAGAGGGGTGTCAAAACACGGTTCTTGATGAAATGAAATGAGAAAGGGGAACTCTATTTATAGGCTAGAGGTTGACTAAGAAAAAAATTTAAATTAAATGACTTTTATGATAATATAATCGATTGTCGCTTATTCACAATCGATTAGAATTTTGAAATAAAATTGATTGTAAGTCTAAAAAGGAAGGAAAAGATATCTAGTCGATGCACATCATTAAGGCGTTGTCCTAATCTCTCGTGGCACAATTTTGAATCGAGCTAATCTATTAGACAAATGTCCCAATCGATTAGATACATCAAAATTTCTCCTATAGGTATTTTGATAGTTCTTAATTCATTTGGAACAACTTCAAGATATTTTTGAAGGTATTTTCTTTGGTAAAAACATTTTGAAAAACATTTGTGTGTGTGTGTGTGTGTATGTGATTTAGCCATGCGCTTTTATGATAAAGCTCTTATGTTTTATAATAGGTTCACTCACTACTAAATTAGGAGGCTCTTCAGTACTTCAAGACTTGCTAGATACTTTCTCCTTTGTGGACATTTGCTTTAGTAGCTTGAGATAAGGCTGTAGATTCCATTCCATTTGATTTCTATCATCGGATAGTCAAGTACATCAAACCATAATGATTAGGTTTGTATCTTTATATGATTAACCGTTCATGCTTGACTTATCATAAGACATTAGTTGTTGTCATCAAAAGTTGATGTCTTTGTTAAACGCATATTGCCTGCAAAACAAGTTTCCATAATACAAACTACTTGGGAACTTCAGAATAAACTACGACCCAGCTTCATTAGCCATGGCTTGGGGGCTACATTTCCAATATTAGCCTAACCAACTTTAGTTTGTCACATATGATGTCCATCAGTAAATGTAAGATATGGGTTGTCTGATTCAGAGTACATCCCAAAAGATCTACACCTAATAGAACTCAGAAGGTATAAGGTCCTCAAAATTATCTCACCCTAGAGTAAACAATGTTTGATGACATTAGGCCATTGATTTCATTCCTCTAGAGAATAATCCACAGAGAAGGTTCTAGTATCGCATAACCTTGAGATGAAATTTCCCTAAAGGCACGATTAGAGATTATAGAACCTTGGAGACAATTATATCATATTTCTATGGTTTTTCTAACTTGTTTCCTCCTAGACAATTGTAGCAAACGTAATGTTATAGGTCCTCAAAACCCTAGAAAATTAATATAAAAGAAGGAGTGTGCATTAGTATTTGGTACACATGAATCTAAATGCTAATTCATCACTTACTGGGATAAAGGATCATATGTTTGGGAAATTGTTTCCTAAACAGGAAGATCCCTTTTTGATTAGTAAAGCATATGATTGTGGATCATATCAGGTAGTAATTATAGAAGTCGAAGAGTTTAATATAAGCATCAATGGAAGCTACGTTATACTATTATCTAATGATTACGAGGTTCACCTTGTTTATTCCTTGACAAACTTTTATATGATGATCTTTAATCCCTAAGTGTCAACATGGTATCCATCTCTCCAATGTCTATTCTGGATGGAAACAAGACGACTAACATAAGATCAACATTGATGGGGTGTAGCATTGATTCCCAATAAATAATAGGGGAGATTGATGAAGAAGATATTATAGCCAATCAACTTGTATCTTTGGCAACTCGATTGAATATAACAAAAGCACAAAGGAAATGGTTCTTCTTAACCTAAAGAACAAAATAATTAAAGAAAATTTATATGCTTAAGAAAATTGACCTTATTTTCCCAAACAACAAAGAGATGGTCTACCTTTTTAGTCAATCTCCCATGATTCCTAGTTGTAGAAGTCTTTGAAGAAATTTACTTGGAGTTAGAGACAATAGTTGGACCCCGTTTAATCCAACTAAGACCTTTATTTGCAAGAGTGAGGTGACCTAGAGAGAGAATGTAATTAGGGTCTGAGGTGCTTGGAAATAAGACATGCTCCTTAATGGTGGGGTGTCTTAACTCATGACATAGGGTTTGAAGGACAAAAAATATCCATATGAATCAAGATAGATTAATATGGACACAAAGGAATAGATAATAACTAACCTGGTTAGTTCCTAAATATTAGTAAGAGAAATTGTTCAATAATAAGGCAATTGATACAAGTACTTAAAGAGGAAAATACATGATTAAGAAAAGAGGAACAACAATAGCTAAAATGATCATTGATAGTTTGTAGGCAGATGCAAGATTGTTGACAGATAGTTTTCTATGTTACTCTTTAGTGATGACACTCTAGAAACTCAATAATTACTAGTTGCTCAGCATCGCCTCACGTATCAAGATTAATCAGTAATGCAACACATGAGTTACTCGTTTATATCTAAAAATGATTAAATTATCATTCAAAATTAGCAGACAGACAATTTTAGGTTTTGTCGAGGGTCCCCTAGACGAGGCAAGCTTATGTGAGTATAAACACAATCGAACATGAGCCCACGTAATCTTTCTCTAGTTTATTAGAATCTATCGTAGTCGCCAAGACTCTATACTTAGTCAAAAGAACAATAGAACTAGATAATTAAGCTTTATGGTAACCAGAGAGGGCAAAGTTTAAGAAAGTACGTGTTAGGAAATTTGCGCACACAAGGACAAAATTAATGAAACGTGTTAATAGGAGAACAAAATTAGCCAAACTGTTAGGATGCTAATGATAAACCCTAACAAGACTAGAGAATACTAAGAAAGATAAAACTATTTAATAAAATAAAGACAATTTTCATTCATTTGATAATTCTAAGTCTCTCAATGAGAGTACATATATAGTACCAATAATAGATAATAAGATAGAGGACCTAAAAGTCCAACTAAAGATCAATTAACCTAAAAGCCCAAGTACTAATAAAAGCCCAACTAAGATAAAATATCTTTCTAACTTAAATACTTAAATGGTTTAAAAATTAATTCCATAATCCTATCATTACCAACCCCTTCAAAAACAACCTTGTCATCAAGGTTGTAAAACTTTATTTCTACAATAACTTTCCTGGATCCCATTGCTTAAACTCATAAGACCCAGCTAATTTATGTAAGACTCCCGGGCCGGGAACAAGGACTCGAGGAAGAGGGTACCTTGGAGGAGTTGTGGTCCATCCCGTAGAGCTAGAAGGAATTGGCACAGATGTAGCAAATTCCATGAGAGTAGCAACCGGTGTTGGCACAAACAATGGCTGCATACTGTTAGGAGGTGCTTGTAGAGAAGGAGCAGACAGTACTCCGGTTACATGCACTGCAGAATAAAGTGTGGGAGCTAACGCCCAATGACTAATATGATTTGGAGGTCTGGCTGAGTAATGTGATGTTGCTGGAAAAGCAAGACCTTGGGTATTGATTTGCAGAGACTTTTTTGGTATAAACTTTGTGAAAATAACAAGTATGCGTTGATTTGAATAAAAGGAATAACATGTGTGGCAATATCAGTTGATTTCCCTTGCATCACTAGAAGGGATCCAGGTACATGAGAAATCTTGACATTGCCCCTATAATCCCCATGGTGATCTGGGACAATTGTCCTCCCGAAAGTCATGTCAAAATCAATCAGAAAAAACATACAAACAGGCCTTCCAAACCAAGACGGCCAATGGTTTGGCATTGAGTGATCACCCTCGTTATAGAAATCCACAATGCAAGCATCAGGATTCACAGTTATCACTTGCGAGGCAGCCATGTGCTCAATGATATCTTGAAACAAGGAAGGCATAGGTTCCACATTCTTATCTTTGAACGATGATGTCACATTGTCCACATCTAGTGGAGCATCAGCAACGGGAACACCCAACTGAATTAGCCTCCTTTCAATATGGTTAGCACTAATAACCATTCCTCCATTCTCACTAAACAGTTTGGTATTCTTAAGATGGTACATCAACATATATGCATCACTAGATGAAAATGTTTCCAGAGGTAAAAATTGTGAAACTTTGACACTTAAACCATTTCCATTATTGTCTTCTACCCTTGCTTCACAGAAATTAGAATGATCTACATCATCATCAGACTTCCACAATTGCCCAGTATTTTCATCCTTGATGTGGGCAATGTAATGACCACTATTAGCTTTAGTTCCCTTGTGTATCAGTACAACTGACAAGTTATATATCAATTCAGACTGAGATGGCTCAGAGAGTCGGTGGTACATACTAAGTTCAGCAGGAAATGAAAATGAAGAAGTAATTTTCTTCTTTGTTTTTGTCTTTGGAAGGAAGACATATCACTTCAGCTGAAAATTAAGCACATCGGGAAATGTTCGCAACGTGATGTTGCGAGTATCATCAACCCTTGTTTTACACGACTCACAAAAAAATTAATTGTCTCCATTAAGCTCCTCAACAGTGAAGTAATCATCTAAGCTCTTATCTAAACTTTTCGATCCCTTGACATTTCATTCCAACTCATAGAAGTCTTCCATTATGGAAGAAGCTTTCGAGTCTCTTCTACATTGTGAACACGGAGTCACATGAGACACACTTCCCCTGAAAAGATCTTGAACTATTGTTCTTGCCTTGGAAATTTTGGAATGGCTAAGGCAATGCTCAAGCAATGATAGAAGCAATGTCATGAACTCATGGTTATCCTGCTTAACTCCAACATTTTTTTCAAATGGAGAAGAATCTATGAAATCCATTTTACTTAAATGCAACTGTGCAAAAAGGCGAGCCGGTTGATCTAACACTAGTTATTGCTGTAAAACATCTGGTTCTACCGGAAATAATCTTTCTCGGAAATGCTTATTCATATACAAGCACTGGAGTATGCTATTAGCATAACACGTTGCTCCAAGATTTGTGAGTCCTGCAGGTGAATCAGCAGATGCACGAAGTTCCGTGTTTGGGTCAAAGCCAAGACTCTCAACAAAATCAGATATCTTCTTCCATATGCCAGACTTTTGAGTTCTATTTCGAGATGGAACTAAAGCGCAAAAGCAATTCGGTTTATCTTCTGCCATATCCTGAAGTTCCACATATGAATAATCATTTAGCATAACTCTCTCGTAACTAGCCCGAATCTTGTGATACAAGTCTAGTGCCTCCGAGTGCAGAATTCCTTTAGAATAAATCAATGTCCACAATTGCATTTCACAATTCCCAATCTCTAACAGAACTTCGCTGATCGTGGAAGGGGGTGTTGAGGGCTTGGCGGGTTCCTTCTGCAAACATGGATTCCATAGCACAACATCTCTAACAGACAATGCCTCAAACACCTCATGTGCATCTGTCACCGATCTGAATTTCAAGTAAGTATTAAGAAAATCACTTCCAACACAAACATAGAATTCCAACCCAAGCTTAAACAATAATCCATGAATCTTCGTAACCTCTAAGACCTCTGCAGAATCACCACAAGCTCTTGGTTTCGGTTTCAGATCGGGATGTTTTTATGATAGATCTGGTTGTTCTTGTATTGATGTTGAAGTAGTCGCCGGAAGTGAGGCCGAGATTTTTAACGGAGAAGACTTAGAAAATGGTATTGGAGAAGATGTCAAGAATGTTGTCCGAGTCAGACATTTTGCAGCAGATGACGCCGAGAATGTTGCTGGAGTTGTCGTCGGAGAATTTTCAAGCTTTTGATAATTTTTTTAGATGTTTTCTTAAAACAAGGATGAAACACTTTCAAATGCTTCTTAAAATCTCTTCTAATACTAGAATGGATTTGATATTTGTGACTAATTATGGAGAAGGTTTTTGTTTGTTGTTGTGTGTGACAATTGTTGTAGTAGTGTGAATAATGAGATGTAGAATATGATGAATATGGGTTAGGTATATGGGGTGTATACCCATGATTAAAATATAAGTATGGTGATGGAGTTGTAACATATAAATTGGTGTAATAAGGTGAAAAGATTTCTCATGGAAAAGATGGGAATGAAGAAGTGATTGGAGATGTAAAAGAGAGGTTTGTGGGATAGGTTCGAGGAATGCTCCATTGATGAGATGAAGGTGTATGATAATCCATAGGAGGATTTGAGTACATTGATGAAAGCACCAATTGTTATGATGCTAATGATAAACCCTAACAAGACTATAGAATACTAAAAAAGATAAAACTCATTAATAAAATAAAGACAATTTTCATTCATTTGATAATTCTAAGTCTCTCAATGAGAGTACATATATAATACCAATAATAGATAATAAGATAAAGGACCTAAAAGTCCAACTAAAGATCAATTAACCTAAAAGCCCAAATACTAATAAAAGCCCAACTAAGATAAAATATGTTTCTAACTTAAATACTTAAATGACTTAAAAATTAATTCCATAATCCTATCACAAACACTGAGTTCACATATTCAAAAATAGACAAAACAATCAAATACTACCCGTATAAATAGCCAAATGCGACAACATTTTTTTTAGGACACAATGGTATAACCAGTAGGATATTTTTCTAAAAATGTTATACTTTCTAAATTATTTAGACACATCCAATCAATAAATGCTTTATTTATGCACTTTATCTTTTTCTTATTTTCCTTTATTTTTATGCATTTTTTAGTCTATTAGTTTAACTTCTCACATTATTTATTAATGATCTTTAATGATCTTTAAAGTAGTTAAAAAAACTGACGATTTAGGAACATAATTTTTCTTTTAGCATAACCGCATGAAGAAAAAGAGAATCATTTGTTGGGATTTAGATCCTCTCCTGCGCACTCTCTGCTGCTGCTTGTGCTGCCCTCATCTCAACCATTAATTTATAATTTTTCTCTCCCTTCAAAACAACTTTATTTTATTTATTTAATTTGTATTAAATCTTGGCCATTAAATGAGGCAGTAGAGGGATGGCTGGAGGAGTAGGCAGCAGGTGATCCATTTCCCATTTGTTGAGAGTTATCTGCTGAATCTCGACTAAATTTAATTTATTCGACAATAATATTATAATATTATTATTTTTTAATATTCTTCTACAAATATAAAAAAAAAAACTGAAATGTGAATATATATATATATTATGCAAGTTAAATTCTTGGATTTTACATTAGACAGAAAGAGAAGAGACAAAAAGTATTAGATTAATTTTTATGTAATATTGTTTTAACATTTTATATAAATTAAAATATATGTGCGTTTGGTCCAAAATTATATACTCCTTTTGTACGATATTTTAGCATTTTAGGTTTAGTAAATAATTAATATATTTAATTTATATATAGATTAAATATATAGATCAAATATATTAATTATTTAAAAAATTTTAAAAATTAAAATTAAGGAAGTACATTTTTGCTGATATAAAATATAAATGGAAATATTTATTGATAAAATTCTGACCTCCCTTCAAAAAAAAAATTGGATCCATCCCAAAATGAAAAAATTAATTAAAATATCATTTTATTGTATTTAGGTTTATGTTTCACTAATATTATTGAAAGTAAACCAAACTAGCTAATTAGATAATTAAGTTATATACTTTTTAAATAAATAATAAATAAATAATGTTAACAACACATTTTTATATTACGTAACTTTTTGGTTAAATAGTTTTTCCGTCCTTTTAAGTTGTGTTTGTTATTTTAGTTCTTAATTTTTTTTAAATGGATTTCTTAAATGTTAATTTCCTTTTGGGGTTAGTCTCTGCCATTAAACTTTTGTCCTAAAAAAGGTGATGTGGCTAAAATTTACGATATAGAATTAATTTTCTAAATTCCTCTTCTGACACTCTCTTTTATTACGTGAAAAGTACATTATGATAGCTTTAAAAATGAGGATTAAATCTAAAATGAAAATGATATTTCAAATTAAAATTATTTTTTCCTCTGCTCAAATCCGTCTTGTTCCAGGCTGTCATTCATTTCTGCATAGTGAATCATCACTACATCCTCAGTTGTAGTTGCAATTGTTCAGAGGTTGTGAAAAATTTAGATTTCATTATTAAAGATCTTGAGTCTAGGAAAAAAGAGAAAATGAAGATGAAGGTGGAAAACGAAAGCAATGAAACTCCATGAATCAATCAACAAAAACTTTAACAAGTTGGATTTTATCCTTACAATAAATGGTGTTGAATGTCATTTTAATGATTCTGTAATTTATTGGTTTTCGACTCTATAAAAAGGGTAATTTATGACTTTCGTCCCTGTAATAGTTAATTAATGAATGAAGATGAAGTTTTGAATTTTATGATTTTCGTCCCTGTAAGTTTGTGATTTTTTTGTTTTACATCCACGTGTCTAGGGGTGGCAAACGGGCATGTCCGCCCCGCAAATTCCCGCAAAAAAAGGGGGCGGGACGGAGCGGTCATAGTTGATGATGCGGGCCTAAAACTTATGCCCACCCCGCAAAAACGTGAGGGCGGGGCGGAGAAAGCTCGCGGGCACTGCACTTTTTAAGTCTAAAAATGCAAAATTTTATGTAAATGTTTGTGCCCGCAAAAGCCCGCGAAGAAAACGAGGCGGGGCGGGGCGGACACATTAGAGGGTGAAAGCCTAAACCTTTGGCCCACCCCGCACTAAAGTGCGGGTAAAACGAGCATGTCCAACGGGACGGGCCCGTTTTGCCACCCCTACACGTGTCTTAATGAACTAAAATCAAGATTTCCATAAACTGATAATGTGTTACATAACCAAAATACATATAGCCCAAAAGGCATATGAACTTGTTTCAAAATAAAACTTTGTGTTATATCTCAAAATATAACAAAAATACATCATAAGTAAATCAATATGATGATTCATGTCTATGAAGCCAAAAAGGCATAACAAGGTCTCAAAATACATCATAACTAAACCATAATGAAAATTTCCTAAGATGTTTAATGTCTACAAATGCAAAGGTTGTGTTGGATTACTTCCTTCTCCCCTGAGGTTTTTGCATTTAAGGACCCTTGTTTTATCACTTCTCCTCAACTCCAATTTCTTTCCAACTTTTAGTTTGGTTTTCTTTTTCTGCATAACACAAACATCAGAATATTAGGATAACATTTTGATAATAATTGTAAGAGCTCAACCGGTTTAAGAAACGCAGATCGTTTAAGAGTTGTAGGAATTACAATAATAGTTATCTCGGGTACATCATGTTAAGTAGTTAGAACAGGTGCAAACGAAATATAATCAGTTGCAGAAAGAGTTATGCCAGAGTCATGTGTAGTAGTAGAAACATGTGCAGTTTTAGCAATTGGAATTGGTGCAGTTTGAGAAGTTAGAACAGGTGCAGTTTGAGCATTTTGAGATGGGACATCATTCACATTTGGTTGAGGTTGTGTTGCCTCAAATGTTGCTACATGATTTGCAGTAAGCATTTCAAACTTGGGATCAATATCAGTTTGAGACTCAGTAGGTTGAGGTTGTTCTTGGGTTGCGGCTCCAGATTCCTTAGATGGTTCTCCTGTTGCAGTTTTCTTTGGTTTTCTTTGCACATAAAACTCATAAAATTAATATGACATTAATAACAATAATAAATGATTCAAAGTATGGCCATAATTAAATACCTTTATTTTTTTTAGCTTCAGGGTCAACCACATAACTAATACATCTTCTTGTATTATGACCATGTATACCATATTTTGTGCAACAATAACTTGTTTGTTTTATTCCATCATTAGGGTCTTCATCAGATCCCCTCCTCCTTGATTTCTTTGACCTTCTAGATCCTCTTTTGTATGTTAGAGGTAATATCTCTTCAATGTTAACCTCTGGCCACATGTCTCGTCCATTAATAGGACTTACATTATAACTATAGCATGCCACAAAAGTTTCCTTGCAGTAATAATCATCAACAAAATCTTCAAGGCATTGGTTCATAAAACCTAATGCAGATACTGCATGTCTACAAAAAATGCCCACTAGTTCCCAAAAATTACAAGTACATGTTCTTTTTTAAGTGTCCACGATGAAACAATGCCTGGTATGCACATGTTTAACTTATCATATTATTTTACCAAACTAGTTTGGAATCCAATTGCCAGAATGTTCTACTTTCTTATCTAACTTAAGTCTAGGTCTAGGTATTATCCTATGTTTCCACCTATCAACTCTTTCTCTTAAGTTAACATTCTTACTCATGATGTAGTTTCTTACCCATTCGCACATGGTTAAAAATGGTTTATCTTTAGCAACTAATATAGTGTTTTTAACTGCTATAGATACATTATTTATAAGTAAATCACATTTGGGATACAAAGAAAATGCATTCTTACACCATGATTTGGTAGGTATCTTTTACAACCATTCACAAACCCTCACATTTATATCCTTTAATTCTTTCATCCTTGCATCCCATGCTTGAATGTAAGTTGTCTTTGCTGCTCCCATCATCAAATCCTTAATATGTGTTCCTCCTCTAATCTTCTTTTTGAAATTGGCATATAAATTCATAAGACATAGCATGTGCTTTACCCTTTCAAACATTTCTTCATACATAGAGATCAATCGTTGCAAATCTTTTTCAGAAAAATAAAAAAGGTATCAAATTCAAAACAAATAAACAGGTATCAATTTCAAAATACATAACAATATCAGGGATGAAATCCAAAATTAATATCAGTATCGGGGATGAAATCCAAAACTAATACCAATAATAAAATGTTTGAGAAAGTACCTTTTGTTGGTTAGAAATGAAAACCCATTTTTTTCATGGCCGATGTCTTCCAAAATCAAAGTAAACAACCACCTCCATGACTCCTTTGTTTCAGTTTCACAAAACCAAAAGCTAGAGGATAGTATTGGTCATTTGGATCTCTACTAACATCAATAAGATTAGTACATTCATACTTAGTCTTAAGATAACCTCAATCAACTCCAATGAATGGCATTCAAGATGTTGTGAACCACTTCTTACAACCATAAAAAAAATAAAAAATACTCAAACTTTGGTTTTATTGTTGCTCAAACTCTTGCCATATTAAGCTTGGAATTGTTCTCTGAATTTACCCTCTTTAACTCTATAGAGTTTTTTCACAACATGTTGTATTGTTTGGCAGCATTACCTTCAACCAAAGCTTTTACAATTTGTTTGGCATTCCATGCCCCGTCTATAGGTATGCCAACAAAATAATTACTCATAATCGCAGAAACAATATCACGAATTGTAACACCGTCAAAAGATGCAATCCTAGCCGCCACAGTCTTATCAATCCACTTGGTATTGGATGAACTTTTATTCAACACCCTTCCACATGTGTGAGTACCAACCCATCTCTTCATTTTATATGTGCGCTTATTCTCAACATTACTTACAAGTGCCAAAAACCCACATTTTCCCTTGCAAATTACCTTTACTCTAACTTTGTTATTTTTCACTTACTTTATCTCTCTCCCATTTAACACTGACCATTCAATAATTTCTTCTTTAAATTCATAAAGTGATACAAACTTCAATCCTACTTTGAACTTGTAATTCTTGTCCAACTCCTCCATCTTAAACCTAGGATACTTTGGTTCCTTCTCTTGATCTGAAGCATCATGGTCACTACTACCAAGTTCATAACTAGCAGAGTTAATGTCCATCTCATTATCCATACCACTAGATGAGCCAATATTATCAACACCAATTGGTAATTTTTTGGAAGTGTCCTTGTGTTTCCTTGCTATAATTTTTACTCTGCTTCTTTTTCCCTCGACCTCAACTTGTTTATCAATTAAATCAAAACCATCATCCAACCCAAGAACCCTCTCATCCTCATTATCATCAAATGATATACCATCAACTTCAAATATCCTCATGTTCATCTTCTTCAACAATATTTCCTGTAACTTTATAGAGTGCGCCTAAGAGGGGGGAGTGAATTAGGTGTATAAAATTTTCTTTGATTTTAGAGATGCATTTCCTTTGTCCAATTTAAGTGTATGTGATGAAAGCGATAAAATGCGAAAAATTAAAGAACACAATGATGTATCCTGGTTCCCCTCACAATCCGAGAGTACTTTAGTCCCCTTTCAACATGAAAGAGATTTTATTATAGTTAGATCCCTATGAACAACACAACACTTGTCTTTCTATACAAGATCCTAACTAAACAACCAATAACAATCCTCTTGGATTTTTCAACAAACCCTATAAGAAGAAACTATGTTCCTTCTTATAGTACACACCTAATTCCAAACAATCCTTGGAACTTAAAAACTTTTATAACAATTTCAATAAAATGAATATATGAAAATTTGTATTATAAATAAGACTTAATGAAATGATTATAGACTTCTTCTCTTTCAATATTAAATCACAATAAACAATACTCTCTAATGCTCAAGATGAAAAATAATGATTCACAATGTATCTTTTATGAAAATTCTGTTTTGAAAATATAGAGAGTTTTTACACAGTTTAAAAGAGGTAATTGAAAAATATAAATTTAAAATCAATTTATAGATATGATAACAACCATTCAAAAACATGGAAATGGTTGATAGAAAATCAAAATGTTTATTCTTGAAAAGATGTAATATTTTCCATGAGAAGAGATGATGAATGGATGCAATGAAACAAAGCATTTTTCAAAATAATCTTTAAGTGCAAAATCTTTATGAACAAATTTCAAGTAGAAATCAATTTTGAAAATTTTGCCAAAAAAAATTTTCAAAACATATCACTTAAACCTAATCCAAATATTTGCTTTTTATAACAATGAATAGATATGTATAATAATATAACAACCTTATAAATAAGTCACACCGAAATATTTGATTTGAAAATCACCAAAATCGATTTTCAAATTATAATTGAAATTTGATCTAAATCCAAATCTGATGGTATGTCTCTAAATCAACAGAGAAAAACCGATTGTATCTAAACAACATAAAATAAACCCACAAACTTTAATCAAATTCACGTAAGATCAAATATGTCCCTTATTTTTATACACACATGGAAAACAACAACTTCAATTGAACCTAAAACGCGTGATTTAGGTGCCAAATGAGATTTTGGTGGATCAAGGTATCCAAAACAATTAAAAATGTACAATCATGTCCTAAAATTTGACAAAGTCGGAAAAAAAATTATCAATACAAAAAAACAAACATGGTTTTAATAGTTGATCATATTGGAATGGTTATTGACAAAAGAAAAATAAGAAAGAGACAAAAGTTTGGGATCAAATTACTAATTTCATATACATACGTGTGGCACGACATACTCAAAATTAAAATCATAAAATATTTAAACTCAAGTCACCATTCAAAACCAAATTAAACTTACATACAATATAACCAACAACACAAATCAAATATTTTTATAATTCAGGATTCATCAGTTTGGGGTTAATAAATTTTAGTTGGGAAAATAGCCATAAATCGCAAATTTAACAAATCTGAGTTCACAAAGATTCGAAGGACTCAGACACTAAACATACACCGACATAAATCATAACCAATAATCAATCCTAATAAATCAAACATGAACCACTCTGATACAACTTGTTGGAATTAATTTAACAATAATTATGCAAATATACTCAATAACAAAGATTAAAACTATAATCTTACTTTATTGCAGAAATCATATATATATATATATATATTAGAATTTACAACATATTAACTTATCAAGAATTGATATTAGGAATACCTGGATAAATGAATCATTAACACAACAATTTTTTACTTTCTTGAAACACAGAGTAAAAAAAGACAAATGACGAGCACTTTTTAGTTTGTGGTTCTTCCTCAACCGCTACTCTTAATGCCTTGAACTTTTTTCAGATGGGGAGAAGAGGTATACGTACGGTATATTAGGTATCATAGTCTATGTAAAGTGTGATGGCCAATTAGAGTTCGATTATATCCAAATGAGTCATTCTGATATCCCCTCATATTTGAGTCCATATCTAATTAATTAATTAATTAATTATTAAATAAAATTTTAATTAGCTTTTTAAATTTATTTGATCAATTAATCAATTAAGACTCTTAATTTTGATAAATAACTAATATAAATTAAATATATATATCAATTTTATAATTATTAAAATATAATAATTAAATAATATTTAAATTATGAAATATTCCAACATAAATTTTATCAAATTAATATAAAACTCATAATTCATTGGGTTTTATCAATTTTAATCAATAAAAGTGAATACATTAAAATATGTGTTGTAGTACACTTCATCCCTGGTATACAGTGTGTTGCTGGTTTTGTGAGTCGCAACTTTTCATTAAGGTCTTTCCCAATAATATTTCACATGACTACACACCTTTACATGAGAGTTTGACACGTGCGAAGGTGGCAAATATATATAAAAAGTTCTCTTGGTTTGTGAAGAAGCAGATTATTTACAAGTGCATATTGCACGCCAAGAATCTTTTGTTTTTTAGGCTTTGGACAGTGCAATATTGCTTGGTTTTGAAGCTTGTGTTTATTTATAATCATTAATTTATTTTAGATTTAGTACTTATTTATCATGGCTATATCTCTTTCTAAAATGACACGTGCACGTGCTCATGTTCTAAGTATTTTTCGATAAATTTTTTAATGGGTGCTTCTTTTAATGTGAATATTAATTAATTAATCAAATCTAAAAAATGCTTGTTTGATCCAACATGCACTTTACCTTTCTTTGCATTTATGCAATTTCATTGGAAGACATCTTTTTCTATATCTTAACAAAGTGTTGGTATTGGTTAGTACCCAAAAAAGTGTAGTTATTTCTATACATTTGTTCTAGGAAGATTTTAATGTTATTATCATGGATAGCAAGATGACATTAAAAAACTCCAAATTAAATTCGTATTGAAAAGCAATAACATTGAGAGGTCAGTATTTTACTTACTTTATAAACTATTTTGGATTTTGGATACCTAGATAATTTTTTGTTTTCTTTCTATTTTACTTGTCTTATTCAACTTTTCAATGGCAATGAAAAATGAACATAAGTTTATGTTTGTACAAGTACTATATTTCTTTTTTTGTATTCTAGTTTTAGAATTTAGTGAGAAATTTAATTTGGCCTGATTTTTATACTATTGTTGTACAGTAAAGTTTATTTGATAGTCCAAAATAAAATTAATGTTTCCGTCCCTAGCAAGCCTTCTCAATTCTCATGAAAGAAACAGCAAAAGAGAATTTCTTATATATATATATATATATATATATATATATATATATATATATATATATATATATATATTCTTTAATTTTTTGTATTGTTTATAAATTATATAACGAAGTTAATGATACCTTCATACTAATATTACTATTGTTGAAATATGAGAGAGAAAGATATTTGAATAAAACTAAATTCGAATAGCACTACGAAAATTTGAATATTACTATTATACAGTAAGATTTACAGTTTATTTTATTAATTTCATAAGAAATATGCTCCTATATATTTAAATTTATTTTAGATAGACTAAGGAATATTCTTTATACAAATATTAACATAATTGAGTATTAACACTTCTCTTCAAACTTGATCATATATGTTATATGAGGCGAGCTTGTTACAAATGTAATCCACTCAAGAACCCTAGGAGACTTAGTGAACATATCAGTGATGACGAGCTATCCGTGCACATTTAGCAAGAAAAATCATCGAATTCTAACAAGAATTGAGCAAGTTAAAAGCATTTAAGTGAAGAAGCAGAAAAAAAAACGCTTTTGGGTGAAGAAAACGACTTAGTGAGAAAATTAGTGAAAAGGATCATAAATACGCGGAGGCCCCTGGATTTTATGCGCCTATAACACACTCGCTGCCTCTAACGCGCGTCGCAGAAAAGCAATGTCGTCACGTTGAAGTAACAATGGCACAACACGCCTGCGTTGAAAAGTAGCGCGTGTGTGTTCTATCTGTTGGTCTGACACGTTTTTCAGAAGCTTTATGTGAGAGAGAGAGAGAGAGAGAGAGAGAGAGAGAGAGAGAGAGAGAGGTCTACTACCAAGACCAGAAAGTGCATTTTGAGCGATTTTGAGAGCTTTTGAAGGTCATTAAACCCATTGGAGAGGTTATTCTTTAGTAATTTTTTATGATATTCGCATATATGCTATTAGTATTGATTAATTTCAACATGAGTAGCTAGATTTCTCTATGTTAGGTCAAATTTGATGATGAATCTATTTTTGCTTGATTGAGACATATGATCGAATGATGTTAATGTTATTGTTATTATTCAGCCATTGATTATACTCATTACTTTTTTATTGTTAGACATTCAAATCGATATTTATAAGTAGTGACTATTGACCCTAGGGCTATTTATATGAACTATTTTAGTTGTTGAATTCGTTAATTGGCTAGGGATAATACGATTAAGAATTGTGACTTAGGGATTAATGTGTTTTGTTGTCTAATCTGAAGGGACAGTTGGCATGAGGGATCGGGGAGTTGACACCTAGATTAGTGAGTTATACGCCAAGAGATTGTGTGTAGTGGTAGAGTTAATCTGTAGTGTAAATATGTAGTCAATACATGACTATTAATGTGTGTTTCATCAATCAAGTAGAAATAAGGGATTTTAATAATGCGACTTGATCGCTTTTCTCATCATTGCTATAAAAATATTTTCTCGTGTTTTCGACCAAAACAATCTTTAAAACCCCCCAATTACTGTTTTAATTTACATCGTATAATATTCCTTATTCTAAATATGCAATCCTTGTGGAGACGAATTTAATTTATTACTTCGATTACACACTAGTAAACTTTATATTAATTTTGTCATCAATTTTTTAGCGTCCATTCTTCTGTTAGCAGGTTACCGAGCTCTTCTTCTTCCGGTACAGTTTGATGATCTAAAGTTCTTTCATCCTCTTGGAGTTGGTTATGCAGGCACTTCCTCAGACGATCATTTTCCTTTAGCAAGTATGTTATATTTGTCAGGAGCTGCTCAATTAACGCATCTTTGCTCAGAAAATCTTCCTTAGCGGTGCTTATTGGTCTTTTGGCTTTGTATATAAGGTTTGCGCAAAACTCACAGATCCTTAAAGTGCATTGTCCACATTCCGCCATCCGCTGCTTGACTTGGAGATGGCATTCCTGACATTTAGCTGGTATGGCCATTGCTCCGAACAGCCATTCATGCTGACATTCCTCCTGTAGTACAAGAGCGATTTCCAAAGGGAGTGAGTCGAACACGTCCTCTCGGAAGCTACCACCAGCTTCACCTTCTGACATGGAGCAAAGGCCATATGAATCAGTCTCGTTGGCATCTACGGATACTACATCGCAATCGTCTGGGATGTCTAATTCATTTAGCACTGCAGCCCTGGCAATATTTCCTGTCTGCTTTGGGCAATTTCCCCTCATATGGCCTTCTTCACCACATAGGTAGCATTTGCATTTTCTAACAAATCCTTTATCAACCTGTTTATTCTTTACCAGACGAATATGGGATTGATGTGGTTTTCCATTATACGTTCTTGCCTTCTTCAGGCCATACTTCTTTCTCCCAGTTTTATAATATCCTGGGATTGGTACCTTTGAGCAGAAGGATATATCCTTAATTTCCTTTTGCAAGGCCATCTCCTTGCACATATCTGCAATAAAGTTATAGGTGAAGAACAATCGTGGTTCCACACCTACCTGCGCCCCTGGGTATTTCTCCTGGTATTTCATCTCAATCCTCGGGCCAATACTGGTTGGAAGTTTCTTAAAGAATTTCTCTGCCGTGTCTGGCACGTATGCCCTTCCCGACTTTGCGGCCAAATATCTATAATCGCGCATGAAATTCCAGATATCCCCAGGTTTTTCACATGTGAGCCGCTCCAGGTCAATAAGCGCCTTTTACTGTACTTCTGTTGAACCCTGGTAAGGGTCTTCGAGGATGAAGATGCGACGCACCTGCGAGGTCACATTCTGAGTGTCATCAGCAATTTCCACCAGGCTTGTGAATTCATTTGGGTATGCCATCCGCCATTGCACCCAGGTCTTCTTCTCAGTTTCGCCCAATATGTTCTCAATATAATCTACTTTATCCTGATTACTGACAAAGGTCTTATCGCGCACATGGTTCTTTGTGATTGATTCCCATCTGTCTATTACATCCGTTATTTTGCTGAAGTCGTCTGGTAGGATCAATACTGCGCCTTGAGATTGTTGCGCAGTAGGCAAGTCCCAGTTATTTGCATGTGACAGGGCAGCCCGTCCCCTATATCTTTCTGTTCTTGCCCTAATATTGTCCACCACTTGGTCTGGTCTCTGATGTGCTGGTGGGTAGTTGACCTGGCCCATGGTTGGCTCGCCAGGTTGCCCAAATGGCGATTTTACGGATGATTCCGCAACAGTCCCGAAAAATAACACCTCCTTTGGTTTGAAGACGGGGTAATCAAGATCTAGGTCACCTTCCTCAGCTACATATCCCTCCTCATCGGAAAGATAAGGGGGGTCTTCCTCTTTATCCTCCTCATCTTCCAAAAAATGAGGCTCTTTATCTTCTTCAGGTGCCCAGTTGTTTTGATTATTGAGTAATTCATCATCAGCAGGCGGACAGGAGCGTGCTGATGCCGTCTGCCAGTCCTCCTCGTCCTCTGGGTCAACGTCATCATCATCCCATCCCATAGCGGATGCCTGAACTGATGATAAGGGAATAGAGGCAGAGGGTGGGGCATCATAGGATACCACATAGTCATATTTGCCTGTTCCCTCGTTCAAATATCCCCAATTTTACTGAGGATGCTGCTGCTGTAGGCCATCAAATGAATCATTTAACTTTCTGGCTTTGCGAGTTTCCTGCCGCTGTTTTTCATGTTTTTCAAGGATTTTTACTCTTTCCATATCCTTTAGCCTTTGTTCTTCCTGCTGCTTTCTATAATCATCATATATTTTTTGGGTAGCATGCATCCAGGCGTCGGTGATTACATACGCAGCCACTTCTGTCGGTTTGATTTGATCATCATACAGTTCATCATACGGTCCATCCTGATACCAATATGGCTCATCCTGGTACCAGACTCCTGCAAATTCCTCCATTACTTCCTCAATATCATTTTCGTCATGTTGCGGTTGACTAATGGATGATCGAATAGTATACTGCGTGAAGCTTAGAGATATCGAGTTGTCCAATCGATTACTTATTAGGGCCTGCCGTGGCATCTGTACCTCGTGGTTTGCAGTGGGTTGGATAATCCATCGTTGTCCAAGCAATTCCTGAACCCCATGTTGCTGTCCAGGGAGCGCCTGTATCCCATTTGAGGCTAAGTAATCAAATGGGATACAGAGTTGCGCAGACAAAAACAAGGGAAACATGGTTGGATCTGAACAAAGTCTTGCACTTAAAAAGAAAAAGAAATAAGAACTCAAGAAGAAAAGAAATATACGAACAAGAACGAACAAGAAATATAACAAGAAATTTATCACACAATATGAACAAGATTTTATTGATATTACACACCTTTTACAGACTTAGAAACTCAAATTCACTCTTTGTGTATTGCACTTCTGGTGTGAAAATGAGTAGAACACACAATAATTTATAGACTGATATCTCTACCTATGGTATCATAGTGCGGGTACACTTTCTGGGCCCCATCGTCCACTACGAAAGTTTGGTAAGAGATAATGACTTTTGAAAAGGTAACACGCATGGGGAGCAACAGTTGCTCCATTATTGAAAAGAGACAAACTATATTACATTATTGTATGGGACACTTCATCGTGGTGGGGCTCACCACTTCCTTCTGTCGCAGATTCCTTCTTATCTTCTGGTAGTGCCTTCCAGCTGTTGCCTGATGAGCTGGATTTTGTCTGCTTGCTCTCTGACGTAAGGTCTTGCATCATTGTAGACATTATCCTTAGCTGACTTACTGGTGTAGAATTGGGCCTTTGTCTGCAAGATTTGGGCCAAGTCATGGATTGCTTCTTGGGCCCTTCGTTTTGCATCCAATTCAATTTGTTGGGCTCTTCCAAGTGCTGCATAGTAGTCATTGAGGCATAGTGGGCCGTCAGGATTGGCCCTTTGAATTTCCTCCTCATACTGGGCTGGTAATCTGCGGGTTCCTTTGGCCATGGTTCCTCCTTAGTGGTCTCTTCACGTTCTTCGCGTTCAACCTGGATCCACACCTGAATTAGTCGGGACAACTGATCAGCAAACTGATTATGCTTACCATTTATATGTTCTATATTAACAATGACACCAGTTCCGGTTAGAAAATCTGTGAATCCTATCCAACGCACTCTCGAGGGTTTGTTTTGGGCACTCTTATTGTAAAACTTTACAATAGCCTCACAGTCTATTCGCAAAGTGATTTCCCTTTTGTCCAGGTAATAGATCTTAAGTTTCTCCATGGTTTCCATGCACGCATGGATTTCTGCATCGATTGGGGATTTTATGGTTGCAAACTTTCCACTACCATAAGCACATATTTCCTCGGAGCTCCTCGGGTCATTCCGTCTTTTCTTCCATTTACACACGCCTCCCCAGCCGTCCATGCATCCATCTACTTCCAGAACAATGTGGGCATCTGTGGGGGGATGCTCATATCTGGCAACTGTTGGACTAGTTCTTTTATTTTATTGATGAGCTGCCAGTCAGAGGGTTTGAATCGTTTATCACCATGGGGGCAGGTTTTGGAGTACAGGGGTCCAAGTAGCCTACCAATGTCCTTAATATATGGTCGAGCATAATTAATGATCCCCAGCCATGATTGTAACCCCTTCTTGGTTTGTAGGGCCTCTCCTTTGACGTCAATGATTTTTTTGATGAGATGGGGTTGGAGTCTCATTTTTCCTTTGCTGAAAACAGCACCTAAGAACTCAATTTCTTCAAAGGCTATCTTCATCTTGTTTTCTGATAGGATTAGTCCTTCCCTCTCGCAGACTTGTAGGACTTTGGTCAAATGCTTGGCATGCTCCTCCTCATTATTAGAGTAGACAATAATATCATCAATGTAGACTGACACAAAATCTTCCATTCCTTTGAAGCAATGATCCATCTTTCTTTGGAATATGGCTGGTGCATTCTTTAGACCGAATGGCATGACCAACCACTCGTAGAGCCCCCCTGGGACTAGGAAGGCCGTCCACGGGATGGATTCTTCCTCCATGGCTACTTGGTGAAAGCCAGATTTCAGGTCAAATTTCGAGTACAGTTTTGACCTTCCCATTTTTAGTTTTAAGCCTTCAATTCCTGGCAAGCTGTACTGGTCCTTGTATATATTATCGTTCAGAGCGCGATAGTCAAAAACCATCCGTTGGTTGCCTTTGACCTCCCTCCCAGTTGCTGGGTCGATACTGGTTCCTGAATTGACCAAAACTACTACAGTTCGGTGTCTACTTTCACTTTTTCGAATCACCCCAATTTGTAGTAGGGTTTCCACATGCTTCCTGAAATCTGCTTCCATTTGGGTTGTGACATGCTTTAGTGGCCTGTCCTGGATTGTTATATCGGGATTGATGATATTCAATCTGCATTTAATCCGGTTTCGAGCCTAATGTTTTAGTGGGCTTTCTCCAACGATTCCAGTGGCCTTTAGTCTATTAATCAGGCTCATGAACCTCTGTTGAAATGATGGACTCGGTCTTCCCCAATTCAAGTATATCATCTCCCTAACATCCATTAATTCTTGTCCTTAAAGTTGGGTTACCTTGGCCATCTCTCCCTCCGGGCGGGTATCAACTGTTACGATGTTTTTGTAGAAGGTAACAATGTTTCCTTCCATACGGACTCCTCCTGCCATTGCTCGAATGAAGTTACACCCAATAAGCATATCAATACCATCCCTTAAGGTCATTTCCATGCAGTAGGTGAATGGGATTCGGAAACTGTTTTCACCAATTACCATAATCCCTTCTTTGAGACTATGAGAAGCTGTTTGTTGGGAATTGATTCCATTGAAGGTCACTGTGTAAGCATTTTCCTTCATTGCTGCAATAGGTATTCGGTGGCCATTGATGCGACAGCATGATGCCCCAGTATCCAGGATGGCCTGAATCTTGAAATCCGGAACGCCAGGGATTTGGAATAAAACCATAATATTGAATAGTTTATTCAACACCCTACGCCCCTGCATTGGTTTGGATTCAAGCCTGGATTCTGCCTTTAGCGTCCATTCTTCTGTTAGCAGGTTACCGAGCTCTTCTTCTTCCGGTATAGTTTGATGATCTAAAGTTCTTTTGTCCTCTTGGAGTTGGTTATTCAGGCACTTCCTCAGACGATCATTTTCCTTTAGCAAGTATGTTATATATGTCAGGAGCTGCTCAATTAACGCATCTTTGCTCAGAAAATCTTCCTTAGCAGTGCTTATTGGTCTTTTGGCTTTGTATATAAGGTTTGCGCAAAACTCACAGATCCTTAAAGTGCATTGTCCACATTTCGTCATCCGCTGCTTGACTTGGAGATGGCATTCCTGACATTTAGCTGGTATGGCCATTGCTCCGAACAGCCATTCATGCTGACATTCCTCCTGTACTACAAGAACGATTTCCAAAGGAAGTGAGTCGAACACATCCTCCCGGAAGCTACCACCAGCTTCACCTTCTGACATGGAGCAAAGGCCATCTGAATCAGTCTCGTTGGCATCTACGGATACTACATCGCAATCATCTGGGATGTCTAATTCATTTAGCACTGCAGCCCAGGCAATATTTCCTGTCTGCTTTGGGCAATTTCTCCTCATATGGCCTTCTTCACCACATAGGTAGCATTTGCATTTTCTAACAAATCCTTTATCAACCTGCTTATTCTTTACCAGACGAATATGGGATTGATGTGGTTTTCCATTATACGTTCTTGCCTTCCTCAGGCCATACTTCTTTCTCCCAGTTTTATAATATCCTGGGATTGGTACCTTTGAGCAGAAGGATATATCCTTAATTTCCTTTTGCAAGGCCATCTCCTTGCACATATCTGCAATAAAGTTATAGGTGAAGAACAATCGTGGTTCCACACCTACCTGCGCCCCTGGGTATTTCTCCTGGTATTTCATCTCAATCCTCGGGCCAATACTGGGTGGAAGTTTCTTAAAGAATTTCTCTGTCGTGTCTGGCATGTATGCCCTTCCCAACTTTGCGGCCAAATATCTATAATCGCACATGAAATTCCAGATATCCCCAGGTTTTTCACATGTGAGCCGCTCCAGGTCAATAAGCGCCTTTTGTTGTACTTCTGTTGAACCCTGGTAAGGGTCTTCGAAGATGAAGATGCGACGCACCTGCGAGGTCACATTCTGAGTGTCATCAGCAATTTCCACCAGGCTTGTGAATTCATTTGGGTATGCCATCCGCCATTGCACCCAGGTCTTCTTCTCAGTTTCGCCCAATAGGTTCTCAATATAATCTACTTTATCCTGATTACTGGCAAAGGTCTTATCATGCACATGGTTCTTTGTGATTGATTCCAATCTGTCTATTACATCCGTTGTTTTGCTGAAGTCGTCTGGTAGGATCAATACTACGCCTTGAGATTGCTGCGCAGTAGGCAAGTCCCAGTTATTTGCATGTGACTGGGCAGGCCGTCCTTTATATCTTTCTGTTCTTGCCCTAATATTGTCCACCACTTGGTCTGGTCTCTGATGTGCTGGTGGGTAGTTGACCTGGCCCATGGTTGGCTCGCCAAGTTGCCCAAATGGCGATTTTACGGATGATTCCGCAACAATCCCGGAAAATAACACCTCCTTTGGTTGAAAGACGGGGTAATCAAGATCTAGGTCACCTTCCTCAGCTACATATCCCTCCTCATCAGAAAGATAAGGGGGATCTTCCTCTTTATCCTCCTCATCTTCCGAAAAATGAGGTTCTTTATCTTTTTCAGGTGCCCAGTTGTTTTGATCATTGAGTAATTCATCATCAGCAGGCGGACAGGAGCGTGCTGATGCTGTCTGCCAGTCCTCCTCGTCCTCTGGGTCAACGTCATCATCATCCCATCCCGTAGCAGCTGCCTGACCTGCTGATAAGGGAATGGAGGCAGAGGGTGGGGCATCATAGGATACCACATAGTCATATTTGCCTGTTCCCTCGTTCAAATATCCCTAATTTCGCTGAGGATCCTGCTGCTGTAGGCCATCAAATGAATCATTTAACTTTCTGGCTTTGCGAGTTTCCTGCCGCTGTTTCTCAAGTTTTTCAAGGATTTTTACTCTTTCCATATCCTTTATCCTTTGTTCTTCCTGATGCTTTCTATAATCATCATATATTTTTTGGGTAGCCTGCATCCAGGCGTCGGTGATTACATACACAGCCTCTTCTGTCGGTTTGATTTGATCATCATACAGTTCATCATACAGTTCATCCTGATACCAATATGGCTCATCCTGGTACCAGGCTCCTGCAAATTCCTCCATTACTTCCTCAATATCATTTTCGTCATGTTGCGGTTGACTAATGGATGATCGATTAGTATACTGCGTGAAGCTTAGAGATATCGAGTTGTCCAATCGATTACTTATTAGGGCCTGCCGTGGCATCTGTACCTCGTGGTTTGCAGTGGGTTGGATAATCCATCGTTGTCCAAGCAATTCCTGAACCCCATGTTGTTGTCCAGGGAGCGCCTGTATCCCATTTGAGGCTAAGTAATCAACTATGCCTTCAATCCTGTACCGAAAGGCTGCATGGCTTGTGTTGGTAAGTCATCCTACTACCGCCCTGGTGGTTAACAGGTTTGGCTCTTCCCCAGTCCATGAGTCATATCCACGAGTTTAGATTACCAGCTCCAGTCTTCTGTGTGCCGCATTTAGACTTAGCAAAAGGTCCGGGACAAAATAGATTAATTGCGATCCTTGGGATAAATCCACCTCTGCTACTGCTACGATGGCCCGATCATCCGTCCAATTGGCCCGTCGGAGAGCCATTAATGCCATCACCCCTGCATTACGCCTATGCAACACTTGGACCCTGATCATGATATAGCCTATATGCATCAAGCTATATCCTTCCCGTTCGAGTTGTTGATAACTCTGCCTGTTGATAAGTTACAAATTTTCCTGCTGACCCTCGACTACTCTCATAGTCTGCTCTGCATAGTGTTGGTATACCCGGTGGTTCACCGTTCTCCATCCTGCTTCATAGAGTGTTTCAGTCGGGACCATATTTGCTCGCCGCCTTCTCGACCAAGTCAACTCTTCTTCAGGGTCTAGCATCCTTTCCATGGTTCTTCCATTACTTCTAAGTATTAGCCTTCTTCATTCCTCATACGCAAGCCTTGATCCTCATCTATAATTGCAAATCTAATCCTCCTGAGTGGGAGTCTGGGTAGGAAGTTGATCCATGCTGAGGCTTCTTACGGGCATCTCAAAGCTTTGTCTCCTTTCGTTTGACACCTTCGTATATCTTTAAGGGATCCTTGAACACAAAGAACGGACTTCGCTTTTTTGGGGCTGGTTTTGGATCGCCTATATGCAGACCTTCCAACTGCTTTTGGATTCCATCTAGTTGTCCTTCTATACCTTCTGGCAAATCCGCAGTTTTTACCTTGCCCTTGATAGTAATTTTGAGCTGCTGCAGGTCTTCGTGATTGTCACGTACTTCTTCCGCTATTTGTATTAACAGCTGGATGATGGTGTTGTTTTGCTTTATCAAGATTCCGGTCTGAGATACAGTTCCACGTGCTTCAGTCGGCTTCAGGAATCCAATACAAGGTTCCTCAATTGATTCTGTGGCTTTAACGGCGTCAGAATAACTTTTAGTTTTGACGGATTGCCTCCAATCTGTCATGAAAGAGTTTCTTCACCTTGCCAGGTTCCGGATTTTTCTTTGAAGGTCTTCCTTCTTGATCTTGAAAGCGTAAGCAAGATTAGGGTCTTCTTCTTTGAAGTGTTGTATCACGTCTTCTAACCACCTTAGTTGCACTCTAGCTTCAACTATTTCTGTGTAGTTTGGTTGAAGTATGACTTGTTGTTGGATAAGTTTTCCTCCCGGTGATCTGAGAAAACCAGGTACACTAAACATTACTTAGTTCTAAGCACATGCCTCTCCTTCAACTGGTTCTATGGCCTTTTACGTTCTTAGGGTATTTGGAATCCTTGCCTGGAAGATTTGGAAACTCAACACGACCACAATCACTGGACTTAGGTGCTTTCAGAGTTTTTTCACTCAAACCTCACAGTTTAACAGGACTATTCACTCAAACTCCCCAGAGGTATGAAGGATAAGATTCGATGAAGGGAAACAAGAATACAGATTTACTAGTTTAGAAGCCCCGCTCTGATACCAAAGCAGAGTTGCGCAGACAAAAACAAGGGAAACATGGTTGGATCTGAACAAAGTCTTGCACTTAAAAAGAAAAAGAAATACGAACACCAAAGAAATGATCATTATAAATGTTTGAAAACCCGTGTTACGGAGCAGGAAGCCTACTAAGATGTTTATATGATGCATGTGACACCCTGGTTGGTGCAATGTGTTGGATTAATTGTTAAATTGTTTATGATATATTTGCGGGTTTAGAAGCGTGTTACATTAGTGGTATCAGAGCAGGTCGGTCCATTCGGCCAAGTTGTTTAACTATGTTGTTCCCTAGTGTACACTGTCGATGCTTATTTTGCTTTCCATTTGCAGGTTGGGAATGAAACGAGTGGGGGTGAAGTTGTGCTTCTCCAAGATGCTTTAGGTGTGGAGTGATGGCTCAGTGTGTCGTTGGGCGCTATTATAGTTTGGTCAAGATGGATTATGCCCCATCATGATTGTCGCCTATTCATTGACAAATTGAGGAACTGATCACCCTTAATCTCTTACTGATAATAGATGGGATAATGTTGGATGAAGTAGATGTGTCTTGCCAACTTAGATGGTGGGTACAGTTAATTGTTTGGAGTTAAGCCAAGCGTTTACAGAATGTTTTGATGAGTCGATGCAGATTTCTACATTTTACGATGAAGTAGATTTGAGTTTCTTGTCCGTAAGTGGAGTTGGAATGTTTCTGAGAGAGAATGATCAGATAATTCTGACTTGCCTCCAGAGTGTAGATTTGGGTTTGGTGATAGTAGGGATGCTGAGGTTGTTGGCTGATAAGCAAGTAGACAAACTCCTAAAAGATGAAGCCTCGATGTTTGCGTTATTTGCATCGTTGCAAATTAAACGTGAAACTGTGAGTGTCGAATTACCTTTTTTCCGTGAATTTCCAGAGGTGTTTTCGGATGACATAAGTGATTTGCCTCCAGAACGTGAAGTAGAGTTTGCAGTGGACTTGATACCAGGTACGAGTCTGATGTCAATGGCTCCTTATCGGGTGTCAGTTTCGAGTTAGGAGGGTTGAAGAAACATTTGGAAGAATTGCATGAGAAGAAGTTTTTCGACCGAGTGTTTCTCCGTGGAGTGCTCCTGTGTTGTTAGTAAAGAAGAAAGATGGTAGCATGAGGTTGTGTGTTGATTATCGACAGTTAAATAAAGTGACGATCAAGAATAAGTATCAACTTCTAAGAATTGACGATTTGATGGATCAACTAGTAGGCGCTTATGTGTTCAGTAAGATCGATTTGAGGTCTGGTTATCATTAGATTCGTGTTAAGCCGGATGATATTCCGTAGACAACTTTCAGGACGGGGTATGGCCACTATGAAACACTATGATACCGTTTGGTGTATCCAATGCACCTGGTGTGATCATGGAGTATATGAATCAGACTTTCCATGAGTATTTGGATAAGTTTGTGGTGGTTTTCATTGACGATATCCTGATATACTCTAAATCTGAAGAAGAGCATGTTGAGCATTTAAGGAATGTGTTGCAAGTATTGAAAGAGAATAAGCTATATGCAAAACTGTCGAAGTATGAATTTTGGTTGAAAGAGGTGAGTTTTCTTGGTCAGGTGATTTCAAGTGGTGGAATTGTTGTTGATCCTTCCAAGATCGATGTTGTGCTACAATAGAAGACTCTGAAGTCTGCTACTGAGATACGAAGTTTTCTGGGGTTGGCAGGTTACTATCGCAAGTTCAGAGAAGGTTTTTCTAGATTGGTGTTACCGTTGACGCAGTTGACTCGTAAGGGTTAGGCTTATGTGTGGGATGTTGCATGTGAAGAGAGTTTTGTGGAATTGAAGAAGAAATTGACGACCGCTCTGGTTTTGGTTTTGGCTAATCCGAATGAATATTTTTTGGTGTACTGTGATGCATCGAAGATGGGTCTTGGTGGAATGTTAATGCAGAATGGACAAGTTGTTACTTATGCTTCGAGACAATTGAAAGTGCATGAGAGCAAATATCCTACGCATGACTTAGAATTGGCAGTTGTGGTGTTCGAGTTGAAAATTTGGAGACATTACCTTTTTGGCTCTAAATTTGAAGTGTTCAGCGATCATAAGAGTTTGAAGTACTTATTCGGTCAGAGAGAGTTGAACATGAGGCAGAGGAGGTGGTTGAAATTGTTGAAAGACTATGATTTCGATTTGAATTACCATCCTGGTAAGGCAAATGTAGTGGCTGATGCACTGAGCAGGAAATCATTGCATATGTCCATGCTTATGGTGAGAGAGTTGGAATTAATTGAGCAATTCTGAGATTTGAGTTTGGCATGTGAAGAGAGTCCTGACAGTATGAAATCGGGTATATTGAAGTTGACTAGTGGTATTCTGGAAGAGATCAGAGTGGGACAACAATCTGATTTGAAGCTGGTTGATCAGTTGGTTTTAATTAACTAGGGTAACGGAGGTGAATTTCAAATTTATGAGAATGGTGTGATGAGGTTCAGAGACAGAGTGTATGCCCCAGACGTTCCCGAAATTAAGAAGAGTATTATTGAAGAAGGACATCGAAGTAGATTGAGTATTCATCACTGTGCTACGAAAATGTACCAGGATTTGCAGAAACTGTTTTTGTGGCTAGGTATGAAGAGGGATATTACGGAGTTTGTTTATGCCTGTTTGATTTGTCAGAGGTCCAAGTTTAAACATCAGAAGTCTTTGGGTATGATGCAGCCATTGAATATTCCAGAATGGAAATGGGATAGTATTTCCATGGATTTTGTATCGGGATTGCTGAAGACTGCAAAAGGGAATGATTCTATCTGGGTGATTGTAGACAGGTTGACTAAATAGGCGCATTTCTTACCGATGAAGATTAACCACTCTATGCAGAAGCTAACCGAGATGTACATTGAGGAAATTTTGAAGTTGCATGGGATTCCTTCGAGTATTGTGTCGGACAGAGACACGAGATTTACGTCGAGGTTCTGGAAAAGTTTACAAGATGCTTTGAGTACTAAGTTGAGGATGAGTTCTGCATATCATCCGCAGACGGATGGGCAGACAGAGAAAACTATCCAGTCTTTGGAGGATTTGCTGAGGGCTTGTGTGTTGGATCAAGTAGGATCTTGGGATAGCCATTTGTCATTAATTGAGTTCACATACAACAACAACTTTCATGCTTGTCGCGGCCGGCAAAAATATTCGAGTCGCCATCATATTTTTTTTAAGGAAAATAAATGATAAACCTAAAATCCTAATCCTAAGGGTAGAGATTCCTAAGGTTCGGGAGTCGGTTAAGTGAGGGGAAGGTGTTAGGCACCCCTCACCTCCATTGTACTCAATGGGATCCTCCTTAAGTTTTAGGGTATGTTTGTTTGTCGTCTAACTTGTTATTTATTTACAAAAATCCTAAGTTTTTTATTATTGTACTCGCTAGGGTTTACAACCCTATGCCTACGTACCTTCAATTTTGAAGGACCAGAGTAACCGCAGTTCACCTCCCCTATTCCTACCCCCTAATCCTAATCCCAAAACCTAATCCACTATTTATACTCTTGGATAAAGAGTTATATCCCCAAATCTATTATTTATACTCCTAGGTAAGGAGTTCTATCCCTTAATCTATTATTTATAATCCTAGATAAGGAATTATATCCCTTAAAAATCCCTTATCCATTGTTTATACTCTCGGAGGAAGAGTTTTATCCCATATCCTCGTCCATTGTTTATACTCTCAGATGGAGAGTTCTATCCCAAAAAATCTTTTATCCATTGTTTATACTCTCGGATGGAGAGTTTTATCCCAAAAAATCCTTTATCCATTGTTTATACTCTCGGATGGAGAGTTTTATCCCAAAAAAATCCTTTATCCATTGGCCTATATTTATACTCTTGGAACCTAAGAGTGTTATTCCTAAATCCTATCTCTTATTTAGACTCTCGGACAGAGAGTTTTATCCCAAAATTTTAAATCCTTAAAAAACCTTTTATATCCCTTATATTTACAAAATAAATTCCTAAAATTCCATAGAATAAAAATCCAAAATGT
The DNA here is from genome assembly GCA_022829125.1 of Lathyrus tuberosus. Taxonomy (NCBI): domain Eukaryota; kingdom Viridiplantae; phylum Streptophyta; class Magnoliopsida; order Fabales; family Fabaceae; genus Lathyrus; species Lathyrus tuberosus. The sequence continues at coordinate 8,915,090 of JALAZF010000174.1, read as the reverse complement.
CATTTATGCTAAAACTAGTAAAATTGATCTCCAAACTATTCCAATTAAAAAAAGGACTTTCTAAATTCAAAATAATCCCCAAAAATAAAAGAATTTAATCGCCAAAATTAAATTAAATTGATCTCCAAACTCATCCACCGTCTTCCCCAAATTTCTGGTTGAAGATAACCGAAATCTGCAACCGTGTTTATCTGGGTGATGAACATCAACCCAGAAAAACCCTCATCTCACGAACCCTAGCCTGGATTCCAGACCAATCTCATGAACCCTAACTGGGTTGCATAAACCCTAACCCTATGCGTATGAACCCTAAGGGTTCTATGAGGAACCCTAACCCTACCTTCAAACAAAAACCCAGTAACCTGAAACACCCAGAATTCCCTATGTTCTTCAGGGTTCGTGAAGAACCTTAAGAACCCTAACCCTCCGGAACCCAAAAACATACCAAAACCCTAACGAACAACCATGAACCCTAACAATAATCCCAGAACCCTAAACCTTGATTTCACCCAGAAACACTCCAAATAACATATATTCAAAAAGCATCAACAGATATTCGTTCGCACAAATCAAAAGCTAAGATGTTACCTCCCAAGCCATGACCTATTAAGCTGTTTCCTTTTCCTCTTTAATATTCCTCTGTTTGCGATCCTAATTCCTTTCCTCTTTGTTTGCAGGTGAGTAATTGAGGCTTAGTTCAGAGGGTTAGGGTTCTAAGGATGAACCCTAATTCACTATTTTTTGTACGAGCTTTACTGACGGGTTTGGGTGATTCGCAACAACAACTTTCTCATCAAGGGTCCCCTCTCTCTGATTCATTCCTTAGTATTTATAGAGTTAGGGTTTAGGTTTAAAATTAAATTAGATTGGATTTGTTTTAGGAATTTTTTATTTGATCCGTGTAATTTTGATTTGATTTGATTTGTTATGTTGTAATTAGATTGAAAAATAATGTGAATGATTCTGTTTGATCCATTTTTCATTTTTTGCGCAGATTAGGGTTTGATTTGGGGAAGACGATGACCCGCCTTGGGTCAACAATTTTAACCCAAAATAAAATATAAATAAAAATAATAAAAAAATAACATAAATAATAATCGTAAATATTAATAGTATAACCACAACCATATTAATAAATAAATAAAAATAAATAATAATTAATAATATAACAATAACCCTATAAATAAACATAAAATAAATAATAATTATAAATAATATATTTTTAACCATATCAGTAAATAAATAATAAATGAAAATAAAATAATAATAATCATAAAATAATAATATAGTAATCACAACCGGCCCCTCCTAATTATCACTTAAGAACTAAACCTAAATTCTAATTCTTCAATTAATAACATAGTAATAAAAAATTATCCCTAATTAATAATTAATAATATATACTTAAACTCTAAAACTTACTAAAAATTATTCTTAATTACTAATTAAAAATAATATACTTAAAATTTAAACCTTATTTAATTAATTTTAATGCCCTTTAAAAATAGCAAAAATAAATAAACAATTGATATATTTAATCCTTCAAGAATAAATCAATAATAATATTCAAAAATAAATTAAAAATAATAAATTCTAAAATAAACTCCTAGTCATTATACCATTAAATTAAAAAGGCCCAAACTTCCTAATTAACTCTAAAATAATTGTCTCTAAAATAAATAAAATAAATCCTAACAAATTATTAAAATTAAACAAGCTCCCCTTAAATAAAAACAACTAATAATAAAAAAAAAAACCCTTATTCAAACCAATTCCAAAATGGGCCTAAAAATCTCAAAAGCCCAATGACACCCTCGATAGCATAGAAAATCTCTAAAAAGGTAAAAAAAACACTGGTCAAAATTTAGGGTACTACAGCTGCCCCTATTTAATCGTCTTCGAATCAGAAAGAGGAAGTTGATGTGTCTTCCTCTTTTGAAGAGGAGATGATTAAATACAAGAAGGACCCTAATTTTGACCGCAGAGTCCGATAGGTACTACGCTGATTATCCTAAAATCCCTAGTAATAAAACCCGTAGTAAAATATCCGATTAAACCCTGGTATCCATGAGAGTAGTTAAAAACCTTATGCCATGTATGCATGTTCAAAAGTATGTGTGCTCTTATGCATGATGCATTATTTGGGCTAACGCCTCTTTTATGATATGCAGTGCATGTTTGCGGAAACCAATATCTTCTGTATCATTCCGACCTCCCGACCCTAAACCTTTTGACCCCTTGACAAGTGTAGCAAGTTATATGCTCTTGATATCTGGAGATGCGTATTATTCCTTTAAAAAAACTCACATAATGGTTGAATCGTGACCGTTAATATAGAATATGATCCCTTTATTTAGATTGGAAGAATATGATCCCTTTACTGTTTCGAAATCGAATTAAAATATATTTTCCTTTTAAAAGCTTTTGATTATACCCAATGTTTCAATGCATTATTCTATAATTCATCAACATTTTGTAATCACGCGGAGTAATTGGAAAGAAGAGAAAATTTTATTTATTGAAAAATGAGCCCATAAACAGGCAATAGTACATAAGGACAGTAATCCTCATAAGGAGGAATTACTACAAATCTACAAGGTGAAAAATGGCAATACGAAAAAACAAATTCATTTATGTCCCTATTGAATTCAAACACAAGCTAATATCCCTAAGTCTTCGAGGCCATGACACTTCGCTTCTGAAGATGATGACTGGATTGATCATTCCTTTCTGAATTTCCGTTGTGTGACCATAAGTGCTATCAGTCATATGCCTTTTGGATATCCTTAATTTTTCCTGGACTGTTCTTTTTTAGTCTTAGTCCACCAGGATGATATACCTTTTTTTAACTAAGCCGCCCTTTAGGATTTTCGACTTGTCAGGTATCATTTTTTATTTATGTCCCTAATTTTTGCCTGGATTGCTCTTTCGAGTTTTCAATCCACCGGGACGCCCTAATTTTTGCCTAAGTCGCCCTTTAGGGTTTTCGACTTAGCGGGCTTTTATCCTCTTTTTCTGGGCATAGTATTTTTTGACTGAATCGGCATTTACCGGTCGTGGTAAATCCGCTCCATCCATAGTAGTCAACATCAAAGCTCCACCAGAGAAAGCGCTCTTTACGACATATAGCCCTTCATAGTTCGGGGCCCATTTTCCACGAGGATCTTTATAGATGGGTAGCACTTTCCTTAACACCAAGTCTCCTACTTCGAATAGGTGAGGACGAACTTTCTTGTCGAATGCCTTTTTTATTCTCCGCTGATATAGTTGACCATGACATACAGCAGCCATGCGGTTTTCCTCTACGAGGTTCAGTTGATCAAATCTGTTTTGTATCCATTCTAATTCATCTAGCTTAGTCTCCATTATGACCCTTAGTGAAGGAATTTCTACTTCAATAGGAAGTACCGCTTCTGTGCCATATACCAGGGAAAAAGGAGTAGCTCCTGTTGAAGTACGAACTGAGGTTCTGTAACCATGTAGTGCGAAAGGGAGCATTTTTTTCCAGTCCTTGTTGGACTTCACCATTTTCTGGATAATCTTCTTGATGTTCTTATTGGCTGCCTCTACCGCGCCATTCATTTTTGGTCGATAAGGCGACGAGTTATGGTGGTCGATTTTGAAACTCTCGCACAGCTCATCCATTACTTTGTTATTTAGATTAAGCCCATTATCCGTGATGATTTTGTTAGGAACCCCGTAGCGACATATTATCTCTTTCTTGATGAATCGTGCGATTACTTGCCTTGTCACATTAGTGTAGGAAGCAGCCTCTACCCATTTAGTGAAGTAGTCGATAGCAACTAGAATAAAACGGTGTCCATTCGATGCTTTTGGCTCGATCATCCCGATTATATCTATTCCCCACATAGAGAAAGGCCACGGAGCAGTTAAGACGTTCAAAGGGGTTGGTGGCACATGAATTTTATCCGCATAGATTTGACATTTGTGGCACTTCTTAACGTACTTGAAGCAGTCTGATTCCATAGTCAACCAATAATACCCTGCTCGGAGAATCTTTTTAGCCATCACATGCCCATTCGCATGAGTTCCGAAGGATCCCTCATGGATTTCTTTGATAAGCATGTCTCGTTCATGTCCATCTAAACACCGGAGCAACACCATGTCATGATTCCTTTTATAAAGTACATCTCCGTCGAGGAAAAATTGGGCAGCCAGTCTTCTAAGCGTTTTCTTATCCCCACTTGAGGCATTTGTAGGATATTCTTGTTTTTAGAGGAATTGTTTGATGTCGTGAAACCATGGTTTATCATCCACTCCGACCTCCACTTCCGCACAATAAGATGGTTCATCCAAGCGATTGGTTCTTATAGCCGGCGCTTCATTGTACCATTTGACCTTGAACATGGATGCCAAAGTTGGCAAGACATCTGTCATTTGATTCTCCTCTCGAGGAATATGATGGAAAGATATCTCATCGAAATAGGTGATCATTTTCCAGACATAATCTCGATATCAATTTAGTTTAGTATTAAGTGTTCTGTATTCTCCCTTGACTTGATTGATGACGAGAGCCGAATCTCCGTATACCTCTAAAATCTTGATTCCGAGGTTATTGGCTTCGTTGATTCCCAAGATACTCACCTCATATTCCGCCATATTGTTAGTACACGTGAAGCATATTCTCGCAGTGAAAGGGATGTGGAATCCTGTTGGGGAAGTTATGACAGCCCCCACCCCATGTCCTTCTGCATTCGAGGCACCATCGAATATAAGCTTCCATCGAGATTCGGGCTCGGGTCCTTTGTAGGAATCTGGAATATCATCATCTCTTACAGCCATCACATCCTCATCGGGAAAATCAAATTGTATAGGTTGATACTCATCCACTAGTTGATGAGTGAGATGAGTATCTGGATTCGCAATTGTGAATTTCTTACTCAAGTAATAAATTGCGTGCTCTTTTCTCCCTATTTCGTCTTGTTGCCCGAGTACACATCCCATCGAATTGTCAAGCACCGTTAGGTACATTATGAGCGGTCTTCCAGGTATTGGTGGCACCAATATGGGTGGTTCTTGCAAATATTCTTTAATTCGATCGAATGCCTTTTGACAGTTTTCACCCCACCCGATGGTTTGACCTTTCCTCAACAGCTTGAAGATTGGCTCACAAGTAGCAGTAAGGTGGGAGATGAACCTAGCAATGTAATTTAATCTCCCCAGGAATCGACGTACTTCTTTTTCAGTCCTCGGAGCTGGAATTTCTTGAATGGCCCTTACTTTATCAGGATCAACTTCTATACCTCTTTGACTGACTATGAACCTCAACAACTTCCCGGATCTGACTCCAAAAGTGCACTTCGCAGGATTTAGTCATAGCTTGAACTTTCTCAGCTGTTCAAACAACTTTTGTAAATTGACTATGTGATCTTCCTCAGTTTGTGATTTAGAGATCATATCATCTACGTAGACCTCTATTTCCTTGTGCTTCATGTCATGAAAGAGGGTTACCATTGCCCTTTGATATGTTGCCCCAGCGTTCTTTAACCCTAATGGCATTACCTTGTAACAGAAGGTTCCCCAAGGAGTGATAAAAGTAGTTTTCTCCATGTCGGAGGGAGCCATCTTGATCTGGTTGTATCCGGAAAACCCATCCATAAATGAGAAGACTGAAAACTGAGCAGTATTATCCACCAATACGTCAATGTGGGGCAGTGGGAAATCATCTTTAGGACTTGCTCTATTGAGGTCTCGGTAGTCTACACACATTATGACCTCCCCATCCTTCTTTGGTACGGCCACAATGTTGGCCACCCATTCAGGATACTTTACTGCAGCTAAGAACCCTGCGTCAAACTACTTTTTAACCTCTTCCTTGATTTTGAGAGTCATATCCGGTCTAGTCCGCCTTAACTTTTGTTTAACCGGTGGGCATTCAAGTTTGAGCGGTAGCCTATGTTCAACAATATCTGTATCCAACCCAGGCATATCCTGGTAAGACCAAGCGAACACATCTACATACTCTTGTAGTAACTTGATCAACTTTTCCTTTACGTCCTTGTTTAAAAAAGCACTAACTTTAACCTCCTTTTTATGCTCTTCATTTCCCAGATTGATCACATCCACTGGTTCCTGATGAGGTTGTATTACTTTGTCCTCTTGCTTTAACAGTCTGACTAACTCTTCAGGGAGTTCACAATCGTCCTCATCACCCTCTTCCGCTTGGTTAATCGGGAACTCGGAGTTGTAGGGAATTATAGCAGTGTTGTTTTCAATAGGTTCATTTTTAAATCTGCATGAGGGAAATTTTTTTCGTTTATTATTTTTTAAGTTGATGGGAATGAAAGTATTGAAAGAAAGTGTATTGCCATTTGAAAAAAGAAACAACTAAGAAAGAAAAAAATCTTGATTGAAAACAAAATGCGATTTTATTATTAAATAATTCAAAAAAACAAAAGGTGGCCCTACAAAGCTTGTCCATTTGCCTTTGGCATAGCAAAGGACTTATTATTATTTTAAAGAAAAAAGTAAATTACTTCGAAACAGAAATCATCTCAGGAATCTCGATGGCCCTCCAATTGTTGAGAACTGTATCCGGTGAGCAATGGCGCACCCAATCTGGTATCCCTTTATTTTCCTCTTCAATTGCAGTCACTTGATCTTCATCTCTGAATCCGGCATTATGGAAAGTTTCTTCGAGCAGAGGAAATGTCATCTGACCAGTTTTTTGAACCTCTTTTTTAGCCGGTTTGTAACCCAGCCCGAACCGATCCTTCTTTTCAGGTATCTCTATCACCTTGCCCCAGCCCCTTGTGTCCCTATTTTGGATTAAGTCCATGATCCTTTTTGGCCTTTCCTCTTGTCGAGCGACTTGCTTACGACTGACTGTTGCAACCTCCAAAGCTTGGAAAGGTATTTCAAATGTCCCCCCATCCACTTCTATGTATCTGAATGATGAGAGATGGCTGATGAACATGCCTTCCTCCCCATCGACAATTATTAATTTGTCCCTAGATATGAACTTCAATTTCTGATGAAGTGTGGAAGTAACTGCGCCCGCAGCATGAATCCACGGTCGCCCTAGAAGACAAGTGTAGGAGGGATTGATGTCCATGACTTGGAAAGTGATCATGAAGGTATGTGATCCCACCACTGTAGGTATGTCCACCTCCCCAATTACCATTCTCTTCGAACTGTCGAAAGCCCTAACAACCAAGAAACTGGTCTTCATAAAGGTCCTTACAGATGTTAATTTCATGAGGGTATCCTTAGGCATGACGTTTAGAGCAGACCCCATATCCACTAGCACCCTTGAAAGAATAGTGTCTTGACACTTGATTGATATATGCAGGGCCTTGTTATGCGCTTGCCCCTCGGGAGGTAATTCCTCACTACTGAAACCCAGACAGGTGCTGGCGGCGATATTGGCGACTACTTCGTCGAACTGAACCACTGATATATCTTTGGTGACATGTGCTTCATTCAGGACCTTCAGCAGGGATTCCCTATGTGCCTCCGAGCATAATAACAAGGATGGAATGTAGATCTTGGACGGTGTTTGATTTTGTTGGTCAATCACCCTATAATCACTTTTCTTTATGATTCTTAAAAATTCCTCGGCGTCTTCTTGAGATATATTCTTCTTGGAAGATCCTTCTCCAGTATTTGTGGTTTCTTTCCCCTTTGAACTTTCGGGGATATCCTTCTTAGGTTTTTCCGAGGAGTATACTCTTCCACTGCGGGTCATTCCTCCAATACCAGCTATGTTAGTAACAGTTGGTGATGGTATTATAGTCTTTCCTCCCACGGATGTAGTGATGTCATATTTCCAAGGTACAGTCTTAGTGCTTTCATATGGGAATGGTGCTGGAACATGGAAAGTGATAGGGCCTTCTGACCTTGCAGGCACTGGGATTTTGATCGGTGCAGGAACAGGTATTTGAATTGGTGTTCGTGCAGGTACCGGAATTGATATCTGAATAGGAGCTTGTGCAGGCCTTGAAACTGGTATTTGAATGGGTGTTTGCGCAGACCTTGGAACTGGTAGTTGAAGGGGTGCTTGCGCAGACCTTGGAACTGGTATTTGAATGGGTACTTGCGCAGACCTTGGAACTGGTACTTGAAGGGGTGCTTGTGCAGACCTTGGAACTGGTATTTGAATAGGAGTCGCAACTTCCCTTTTCTGGTACGGAATCTCAGAAGGTACATGCCCCTGGGATTCTAATGCATCTACCTCATTCATATTCCTTAAGTACCCAATTTGTTCTATCCCTTGGTCCATTAATTGTTGGAGGAGCCTCTTCATCTTCTTACAGATATCGGGATCAAACGCGCAATCTTTGTAGTCACCGTGCAACTTTTCAAACTCCTCGTACCCAATTAACACTTCCCTCACTTTCGTCATAGAGGTCTTTACTTGGTCTACCCTTTTGATTAGGACATTCTCTCCCAGTCCCTCAATGGAGTTAACAGTTGGCCCAGCATGCCCTGGAAAAGGATTATCTCCTACATTTGGATTGTCATATGTGAAATTGATAACCTTCTGTTCTAGCAGATCTTGCACCCTAAACTTGAGGACTAAACACTTTTCAGTCGTATGCCCCAGGGATCCAGCATGATAGTCACATCTAGCATTAGCATCATACCCTCGAGGAAGAGGCGTAGGAGGGGGCCCTAACGACTTGATTTCTACCAACCCTTTTTGGATTAGCATTGGCAGGATCTGAGTATATGTAGTGGGTATAGGGTCAAAATCCTTCCAAGGCCTCCTTTGTTCCCTTCGAGGGTACTTCTGTTGCTGTTGATTTTGCAGAGGTGGCGCCCTTGGCTATTGGATTTGGAGCGTAGGAGACGCTTGATTAGGGGCTACAGCTGCCACATAAGGGTTATAAGGTACTTGAGTATACCTCTCAGCAGAAATGGCATTGGCCTCCTTCTTCGAGTTGTTTCCAGAGTACCTTTTGTTGTTATGTTGACTGGAAGACGACTTTCCAATCTTTCCGCTTTTTAATCCATTCTCGATCCTTTCCCCAATGATAACTAAATCCGCAAATCCAGTTGAGACATACCCAATCATCTTTTTGTAATATAGACCTTGCAGCGTTCCCATGAACATATCTACCATCTCACTTTCCAGTAGTGGAGGTTGCACCTGAGAGGCTAGTTCCCTCCATCTCTGGGCATATTCCTTAAAAGACTCATTCCCTTTTTGAGACATATTTTGTAGTTGCATACGATTAGGCGCCATGTCCACATTATATTGGTACTGCTTCAGAAAGGCGCCGGCCAGATCTTCCCAATTCTTAATGTGAGTCATCTCCAATTGCATATACCAGTCCAAGGACGCCCCACTAAGGTTGTCTTAGAAAGTATGTATCATCAGCTTCTCGTTAGTAGCATGGGCACCCATCTTTCGGGCGAACATCTGGATGTGATTTTTAGGGCAACTAACTCCTTTGTACTTTTCGAAGTCAGGTGCCTTAAACTTAGGAGGTATAACCACATCGGGTACCAGACACATTTCCAAGGCATCAACCCTAAAGACCTTGGATCCTTCCACAGCCCTTAATCTCTCTTCAATTATCTTATACTTTTCATCAGCCCTTCTTTCTTCCATGGCAGCAAGTTTGGTTTCACGAACTACCTGTCTTGAATCTTACTCACCATATTGGAGGTGCCAGTCATCAGAGACCTCATGAGCGACAGGTATCTGTATAGGTCGTGACTCTCCATTAGGCTCAAGTGGAGCAACAGACCCTCCAGGAGGCTGAGTGCTAGTCTTCCCTTTACCAACTTCCAATGCTTCACATTCCAAGTCAGCCACAAATCCTAAGAGAGGATTATTATCTTCATACTGGGGAGGAAGGGTAGGGACACTCCTACGGTTGCTAGCCTCGGTGTCTCTTGCTATCAAATTTTGGATAGCTCGAGTCAGTTGGTCAATTTTGTCCTTCATTTCCTCCACGTTTTCTTTGATAGCATCCACATCTCCCCTTAGAGCAGCTTGGTTCAGTTCCATTTGTTCCATGGCTTTCTTTTGGTGGGCGCGGGTGTAGGGTCGAGACGTCAGATTGTTATGATGATTCTGAGAGAAGATATTGAAAAATGATTTCCGTTTGATGCTTTTTTTTTTAAGATTTATGTTTTTTATGCATGTATGAGTATGCAGAAATTATTATTATATTTTTTTTTACTGTAGGAATCTTAAACTTTTATTTATTGAGAGCAAAGCCAAGAATATTGGAAATTCAAATACTTTTATTAATTGCAAAAAAAAGAAAGTGCAAGGGTTAAAGCCCTATTCATTACATAAGGAAACCAAACTAAGGATAAACCCTTAAATTATTCATAACTGAAAGGTAAACAAACTAAACAAAAGAAACCATTACATAGAGGAAAAAAACTAAATCCGCCTCCTAATCCTTGCCCTAAACTCCTCTACCATTTCCCGACAAAGTCCAAGAAAATCAGCGATCTCTTTTACTGGTTTGAAGATATCTGCCATGTATTCCGCCTCCTTTAAGCTTCGAGGGATCTCATAAATCAGATCATTAGATAGTATAACCAACTTCTGATATCTCTCTCGATAATACGCCTCTTTTCTTTGCAAATCTACCATAATCTCCAAGTCCTCCCTAGTAGTTCGCTCTAATTGTTGGTTATGTTCTTCGACATAAATGCCCCATGCCCTTAGATCTTCATAAGACTCCTCAAGTTCCTCGTATAACCTTTTAAGTTCTTGGTTTTCTTCCTGAGTTTCTCTCCATCCTTCTGGCCGTAGGGCAAGAAGTTCTTCAGCTGGTCTTATCCGTACAGTTGCATCCAAGGCTTGCCTTTTGCTCTCGAGAAGAGCGTTAGCCAAGCTTTGGACTTCAGCCTCTAGGTCTTGGATGCGCCTATCACACCCCTCCTTGAACTCCCTTTGCGTAGATGTCATCCAAATGTCCCTTCATTCGTCCCTTTGATGCCAGGCTCTATCTAATTGCTCCTTATGGTCTTTGAGACTTGAACTTACAGCTTGAAGGTCGGTGTAAGCTCGTTCCTTCTTCCCTTCCTCCATTTGGGTTATCCCTTCATTAACCCTTGACTGCTCTAGAGCTTCATTGAGGCTCATTCTCAATTGACTGCTCTCCTCTGTGGCTTGATAAAGTTTACTTTCCCACTCTTTTTTTTCTTTCCCCAATTGTAGGACAGTCTATTTGAGTTTCTCTACCTCCTCCATGGAGATCATAACAGGAGCTTTTGGTTCAGTGGGATGTTGCAAAGTGAAGGGTAACTTTACCATTCGCACTCTTTCCTTCATACATTGGTCGTAGGGTACCCTAGATTCCTCCCTCGGTCTCTTGAGACTACCCTTCCCTTTGATGCAATGTCTACATGCTTGAATGATTTCCACGACCGTAGGATGATCCTTGGTTACCTTACCTTGCAAAATGAAACCCTTGAGTAGTTTATCCTCGGGCTTGTACATTAAGGGGTGCCCCAACTGTCTCATAACTAAGATGGGGTTATAATTAATGCACCTTCTAGATCCAATTAAAGGCACATTAGAATAATTCCCACAATTCAGAATCAAGTCTTCTCGGTTGAGGACGTTTGGAAACCACAGGATATCGGTATCAACGAGGGAGACTAAGTATTGGGACCACGCATGCTTGTTCATTCGCCCAAGGTCGTCCATACCTTTTGCTAAATGTGAACCGATCCATTTATATAGTAAAGGAGCACAACATATCATAGCTCCGTTCTTCCTTTCGTGCCTTAGGTGGAGGGTGTGGTAGACATCTGCTAAGAGAGCCATTGTAGGATCTTGTTCACCGATGGTGGTAGCCAAGAACATATTGATGGTAACTATATCCACAAAATCCTTTGCGCTCGGGAATAAGATCAGCCCAAAGATGAGAAGCATCATAATATTATCCAGCATTTTCCAATCGTTATTAATGGCATAATCATTGGCTTTTCTTTCCCAGAAACTCTTTGAGAAGCCATGGAAACCTTCGTGAAACCTCATACTGCTCTTCAGAGTATCTTCACGGATGTGAAAATATCCAGCAATCTCTCATAATGAAGGGCAATACCCTATCTCTATGAATGGCACTTTCCCTGTTATAGGGAAGTCCAGAATCTTACGAAAATCTTCGAGAGTGGGAGCCATTTGGAAATTCTGAAACTGAAAACACCTAAACTCAGTATCATAGAACTGAGCTAGTGCAGTTAACCCCTCTTCTCGAGATCTTCCCATAATTTCGGGTAATAGACTTCCTTCTTGCACCAGATAACCCCATGGCATAAATTTTCAACCCTTCAATGTCAAATTGCCTTACACTAATTGGAATAGTCTTTCTTTTTCCGGAGTCCATTTCCTTGCTTTGCTTTTTTTTTTTAGAAAATTTTAAGATTCCTGTGATGCAAAAAAAATTCATGAACATGATGAATGAGTATTTTAATTAAATGTTTATTTGGTTAAGGTAAGGTGAAATGCAAGCATAACCCTAACTAGGTAGGCTCCCTATAGTAAGTTAGCTCTAAGTCTTGTCTACCCGATCCCCTCACATGTAGGATATATAGTTTTGGACAGCATAACGGCCCTATAATTTACGGACTATACCCTTGTTTTACCATGAGAAGGATCAAGCCTTCCTATGGAAAACCTTCAGAATAAGTCACATCTAGGAAGATCCTAGTAACGACCCTTGAGGGTTGAATACTTAGGATCACCATGGGTTGATTGGGTTTTCTAAAGGTCCTCAGAATCTTGGACCACATCCAAATTTATCAGCTATATTAAGGGCTAGCCTTACCAGGAAGATAATTTTGGAGGGTCTATCTGAGTGTGGCATCAATGCATCATTGGGATGTTACATCCCTTCGATTAACACTTCCGTTCCACGTCCTAACTTAAGGTATACTCCAAGCATGAGTTGTAGCTTCACACATCACCATATACCAAACCAATGCAATAATGACAATATAATAAATATGAAGAACAAATATAATAAAATAAAACAAAATATAAAACATAAAATAAATAAAAGTAAAAACAAAGAACACCCAAGACAAACAAACAAAAACCCTACAACCTAAGGCTAGGATGGACTCTCTTTAGGTTCCCCTATCCCCAGCAGTGTCGCCAGCTGTCGCGGCCTGCAAAAATATTCGAGTCGCCATCATATTTTTTTTAAGGAAAATAAATTATTAACCTAAAATCCTAATCCTAAGGGTAGAGATTCCTAAGGTTCGAGAGTCGGTTAAGTGAGGGGAAGGTGTTAGGCACCCCTCACCTCCATTGTACTCAATGGGATTCTCCTTAAGTTTTAGGGTATGTTTGTTTATCGTCTAACTTGTTATTTATTTACAAAAATCCTAAGTTTTTTATTATTGTACTCGCTAGGGTTTACAACCCTATGCCTACGTACCTTCAATTTTGAAGGATCAGCGTAACCGTAGTTCACCTCCCCTATTCCTACCCCCTAATCCTAATCCCAAAACCTAATCCACTATTTATACTCTTGGATAAAGAGTTCTATCCCCAAATCTATTATTTATACTCCTAGATAAGGTGTTCTATCCCTTAATCTATTATTTATACTCCTAGATAAGGAGTTCTATCTCTTAAAAATCCCTTATCCATTGTTTATACTCTCGGAGGAAGAGTTTTATCCCATATCCTCGTCCATTGTCTATACTCTCGGATGGAGAGTTCTATCCCTTAAAAATCCCTTATCCATTATTTATACTCTCGGATGGAGAGTTTTATCCCAAAAAATCCTTTATCCATTGTTTATACTCTCGGATGGAGAGTTTTATCCCAAAAAATCCTTTATCCATTGTTTATACTCTCGGATGGAGAGTTTTATCCCAAAAAAATCCTTTATCCATTGGCCTATATTTATACTCTTGGAACCTAAGAGTGCTATCCCTAAATCCCATCCCTTATTTAGACTCTCGGACAGAGAGTTTTATCCCAAAATTTTAAATCCTTAAAAAACCTTTTATATCCCTTATATTTACAAAATAAATTCCTAAAATTCCTTAGAATAAAAATCCAAAATGCCATTTATGCTAAAACTAGTAAAATTGATCTCCAAACTATTCCAATTAAAAAAAGCACTTTCTAAATTCAAAATAATCCCCAAAAATAAAAGAATTTAATCCCCAAAATTAAATTAAATTTACTTTAATTTATTTTTATCCAAAACCCATATTTATTCAATTTAAATAAAAATATCTAAAAATACTAATTTTCTTAAAATAAATCCTAAAACAATAAAAATTCAAAATTCCCAAAATATCTCATCCCAAAGAAAACCAAGAACAAAATCCCATTTTAAAAAACCTTTATTTTAAAGAAATAAACAAATTTATTTAAATATATAAAAATATTTATTATAAGAAAAACAAATCTAAAATTAAAAATAAAAACTTAATTATTTATCCTAATACTAATAATCCTAAAATCCTATTTAAAAAACCAAACTAATATCTAAATTCCAATTAAATAATTAAATTAAGTAATTAACTTAATAATTTAAAATAAAATCCAGGGGGTGCGTTTTCTGCTGTAGAATTAATGGGCCCGTGGCTGGGGTGTGTCAATAGCAGAGGGCGTAAGGCCCAAAAGTCCCAGACCTGCGTGGAGAAGAGTCAGCGTGGAGGGGGAAAGAGTCAAAACTTGACTTTCTCTGAAACGCAGGATCACAATCAGAGGGGTGAGATCATGCGCAATCTCTGCCCTTGATTTCCTAGACCAGTCCAGGTAATTAAGACGGACGGTTGTGATGGAGGTCAAAGAAGGGTGTACGGTGTACCGCGTGCTCACAGGATTGTTGATTGACTCTCAGAGTCAAACGATCGGACTCCCCCAGGAACGCCACTTGGCGACCATCCAATACCAGCTGGAGGGAGTACTTAAACTCCCATCCCTTTACAACGCCCTCATTTTCTCCCCTTTTTTCTCTCTCTATTCCGCTCTCTCTCTCTCTAACCTTTCCTCTCTTCTCTCTTTCTCCGTCTCTTTCTATATCCTTCTCTCCGGCCACCAACTTAAACGGCCTACGGCCTCCCTCATCCACCGTCTTCCCCAGATTTCTGGTTGAAGATAACCGAAATCTGCAACCGTGTTCATCTGGGTGATGAACATCAACCCAGAAAAACCCTCATCCCACGAACCCTAGCCTGGATTCCAGGCGAATCTCATGAACCCTAACTGGGCTGCATGAACCCTAACTCTACGCGTATGAACCCTAAGGGTTCTATGAGGAACCCTAACCCTAACTTCAAACAAAAACCCAGTAACCTGAAACACCCAGAATTCCCTATGTTCTTCAGGGTTTGTGAAGAACCCTAACCCTCCGGAACCCAGAAACGTACCAAAACCCTTTGAACCCAAACGAACAACCATGAACCCTAACAATAATCCCAGAACCCTAAACCTTGATTTCACCCAGAAACACTCCAAATAACATATATTCAAACAACATCAACATATATTCGTTCGCACAAACCAAAAGCTAGGATGTTACCTCCCAAGCCGTGACCTATTAAGCTGTTTCCTTTTCCTCTTTAATATTCCTCTGTTTGCGATCCTAATTCCTTTCCTCTTTGTTTGCAGGTGAGTAATGGAGGCTTAGCTCAGAGGGTTAGGGTTCTAAGGATGAACCCTAATTCTCTATTTTTTGTACGAGCTTTACTGACGGGTTTGGGTGATTCGCAGCAACAACTTTCTCATCAAGGGTCCCCTCTCTCTGATTCACTCCTTAGTATTTATAGAGTTAGGGTTTAGGTTTAAAATTAAATTAGATTGGATTTGTTTTAGAAATTTTTTATTTGATCCGTGTAATTTTGGTTTGATTTGATTTGTTATGTTGTAATTAGATTGAATAATAATGTGAATGATTTTGTTTGATCCATTTTTCATTTTCTGCGCAGATTAGGGTTTGATTTGGGGAAGACGATGACCCACCTTGGGTCAACAATTTTGACCCAAAATAAAATAAAAATAAAAATAATAAAAAATAACATAAATAATAATCGTTAATATTAATAGTATAACCACAACCATATTAATAAATAAAAATAAATAAATAATAATTAATAATATAACAATAACCCTATAAATAAACATAAAATAAATAATAATTATAAATAATATATTTTTCACCATATCAGTAAATAAATAATAAATGAAAATAAAATAATAATAATCATAAAATAATAATATAGTAATCACAACCGGCCCCTCCTAATTATCACTTAAGAACTAAACCTAAATTCTAATTCTTCAATTAATAACATAGTAATAAAAAATTATCCCTAATTAATAATTAATAATATATACTTGAACTCTAAAACTTACTAAAAATTATTCCTAATTACTAATTAAAAATAATATACTTAAAATTTAAACCTATTTAATTAATTCTAATGCCCTTTAAAAATAGCAAAAATAAATAAACAATTGATATATTTAATCCTTCAAGAATAAATCAATAACAATATTCAAAAATAAATTAAAAATAATAAATTCTAAAATAAACTCCTGGTCATTATACCATTAAATTAAAAAGGCCCAAACTTCCTAATTAACTCTAAAATAATTGTCTCTAAAATAAATAAAATAAATCCTAACAAATTATTAAAATTAAACAAGCTCCCCTTAAATAAAATAACTAATAATAAAAAAAACCCTTATACCAAACCAATTCCAAAATGGGCCTAAAAATTAACAATCTCGGAAGCCCAATGACACCCCCGATATCATAGAAAATCTCTAAAAAGGTAAAAAAACACTGGTCAAAATTTAGGGTACTACAATGCTAGTATTGGGATGGCGCCGTATGAAGATTTGTATGGAAGGAGGTGTAGAACTCAATTGTGTTGGTATTAATCGGGCGAGAGTGCTGTACTCAGACTTGAAATTGTGCAGGAGACGACAGAAAAGATTAAGATGATCCAAGAAAGGATGAAAGCTTCGCAGAGTCATCAGAAGAGTTATCATAATAAGAGAAGGAAGGCACTCGAATTCCAAGAGGAAGATCACGTGTTTTTGAGAGTTACGTCGGTGACTGATGTGGGTCGAGCTTTGAAGTCTAGGAAGCTCACTCCATGTTTTGTTGGTCCGTATCAGATTTTGCAGAGGATATGGAAGGTAGCCTATCGGATTGCTTTACCACCGTCACTTGCGAATTTACATGATGAGTTCCATGTGTCTCAGTTGATGAAGTACATTCCGGATCCATCGCATATGATTCAGATAGATGATGTACAGGTGAGAGATAATCAGACTGTTGAAGCATTACCTGTGCGGATTGATGGACGAGAAATGAAACAACTGTGGGGTTAATACATTGCTTTGGTGAAGGTGTTATGGGGTGGACCAACAGGTGAAAGTTGAACTTGGGAACGTGAGAATCAGATGAGGGAGTCGTATCCAACTCTGTTTCCTTCATGTAATTTTCGAGGACGAAAACTCTTTAAGTGGGGGAGAGTTGTAACACCCCAAAATGAGTAGAATATTTATTTGATGGTGTTATTTTCAATATTCGTATTTTAGGTGAATTATTTTGATGACTGGTGATTTGTGTTGTTGGGCATTGATGATGTTATGAGGGTATTGAGAATAATTAGAAGTGTGTGTGAATTATTGATACTATTTTGATAATAATAATAATAATATGGGATTATGTGCATATATTACTATTATTATTATTATAAATAATTAAGAGGAACATTAAGGGCAAGATGGTAAAATTGGATTAGTTAAGTGAGGACAAAGTTGGGAAAGCATATTAAGGGTCCTAGGGGTAAGTTTGACAAAAAGAATTAGAGAGAAGGGAGAATCATTTTGTGGTACGATCGATTTTGGAGAAAAGCTCTGAGGAAAAAGAAGAAGAAAGTTAGGGCTCAGAGAGGTTTCGGAAGAACTCGAAGAGAAGGAGTCAAAATCGATTTTCTAAAGTATGGGGAGTACCGCTTATCATTATATTGGAATTTGATGATAATATGACGAATTATGCTGAGATTGATGATTTAGGGGTATATAAAATGATGGGATTTGATGTGTGTGTTGTTGCTATGATGTATGGTTATTGTAGTATGATTTCTTTGTGATTGTATATGCATTTTCGGGCTGTATGATACTGAAATCGCAAGGGGTTTAGGGTCTGAGTTATGTAGAAAACACAATAGTAGAAGTGCAGTTCGCAGAAACTCGCCGGGCGAAGGACCCGTTCCGCCGGGCAAAACGATCTCTCCTGGAGGTCGCCGGATGAAACTAGAAGCGAGCGAATGATGAAAAAGTAGGTGCTACTGGATTTTGTATGGGGGAGGAATTTCGCCCCTGCTTCGCCGGGCAAAACCCAGGCGAGCGAGCTGCTTCGTTGGGAGAGCACCAGGCGAGCAGGAGCATATGTTTATTTTTTTTTGTTTTGTTTTTTGTGTTGTCTTATTTTTCCTTGTTGTTTCTTGTTGACTTGGTGTTGTGGGGTTATTGATGTGTTTATGTTGTGATGTGATAGAATCTGAAATATATCGTTGTCGATTGTTATGCTGTAAGTTGTCGTTGATGATGTTGTTGAGCTGTTATAGCATTGTTGTTGCATGGTGAACAATATTGGTGTGTATAATGATTAAGATTAATATCATTATACATTGTATTGTATGTTGTTGTTGATATGCATTACATGATTGCATGAGTTGTGAGATAAGTCGTGTGCCCATGTGGGGTGTTAGCGCCTTATCCAGATTCTTTGAAATAGAATCGTGTTGTTATTGTTGTTGAGGTAATCGTGTGCCCATGTGGGGTGTTAGCGATTACGGGTGTTCGTGTGCCCATGTGGAGTGTGAGCGATCACGGATGTCGTGTGCCCATGTGGGGTGTGAGCGACTTATATGGAAATTCCTACGGGAATTATGATCATGAAAAAGGGATCGAATTGGTACCATATGCATGAGTCTATGTTGTGCATCTCATGCTATGTGGCATTGTATAAGTGAGTGCTAAATCATTGTTTGATGATGTTGTGACTTAAGTGATGTTTTGGTGATGAATGTTGACTTGATGATTATATGACGAAGATGTATATATGTTATTACGATAGGAAGGTGTGAGTATAATACTTGGTAAATGATGATGTATGTGACTTCTAAGTGATGAAAATGATGTTATTGATGATGTGATTTTCTAAGTGATGTATGATAATGATGATTAATTGGTTTGATGATACTATGACGGTGTAATCGTACTGTTGATGATGTTGCACTGATATATCTTTTCTTTATATCTCTTATAATGATTTGTGATTACTCACCCTGCCTGTTTGAATGTTTCCTCCACGTGGGTAACGTGCAGATCGTCAGGAATAGCTCGGAGAAGCATCGGTGATGGCTTTGGAGTTATTTATTTGTGTTTCCGTTAATAATAGAGGTGTCTTGCTCTTATATGTAACATCGGGTGGGGAACACTTGAGTTGAAGTTGTGTTGTTTTTGTTAAACCTATTTCATGATTTTTCTAATACGCTGAATTATTTGATGACGATTTTTGACAATGACCAAAAGGTATTGATGTTTGATGACATAAATGAAGTTATTTTGTGACTATGATTCCGCTGCGACGTTTGAATTTATATGTTAATGTACCAAAGAAATGATCATTATAAATGTTTGAAAACCCGTGTTACAGAGCAGGAAGCCTACTAAGATGTTTATATGATGCATGTGGCACCCTGATTGGTGCAATGTGTTGGATTAATTGTTAAATTATTTACGATATATTTTTGGGTTTAGAAGGGTGTTATAATAATCAAGATCAAATATCAGTGTGTAACATTTGGCTACTAAACGGGCTTTGAAATGATCGATCTAACCATCTGGTCCAAATTTCACTGTATAAACCCATCGACATCCTACTGTAGTTTTGTATGAAGGTAAAGTAACATTGTCCCAAGTGTTATTTGAATGAAGTGCAACCATTTCTTCGACAATCACCTAACACCAATTGGAACCAGTCATAGCTTCACTTGTAAACTTAGGAATAGACACAAAATCAAGAGCATAAACAAAAAAGACAAAGGAAGTAGAGAGATATTCATAATTTAAAACACAAGCATATTTAGGATTATAAAGATGAAACTAAATACTTTTTTTAATGTTATTGGAAGGTTAATTTCAGGTGACGTAGGTGGAGGAGCAGTTGGAGTAGGAGATGGTGTTGGTGGATCAATATCATGTCTTACCTCTGATGAACGAGTGTCTGTCGATGGTATACTTGCAATGGAGGTGTAGGGACTGTAATAGGTGTAGGATTATGGAAGAGATATCTCGATCATCTTAAGTACAATTCTCATCAGGTGACAAAGAGGCAACGAAGAATGGGGAAGTTTCAAAGAATGTGACATCGGAGGAAACAATGTAACGTTGAATTTGGGGACAAAAACAATGATATTATTTTTGTATACTTGTGTAGCCTAGAAAAATACATTTGATAGATTTGGTGGAAAGTTTGTCTTTACCTGAACTTAGGTCATAAACAAAGCATGTGCAACCAAAGACACAGAGAGGAAGGGGTAGAGATCATATTGCGGGTTTAAGATAAAGTATGAAAGCTAATCTTGAAGGACCGATGAAGGCATTCAGTTGATAAAGTGATAATTTTATGGCAAAGAACAAGTCATTCAATGGTAAAATCAGGCGTATTCAATTGATACATAATGTAGTAAAGCAACTACTAAAAGATGGAACAATATCGATCAACTATGTAAAGTCAGAAGTCAACTTAGCTCACCCTCTAACAAATCCTAATGGATGAAAATAATTTGTGACTCATCGAGGGGAATGTGACTTAAGCTAATTGAAATTAACTAGTGATGGAAATCCAACTTTTGTGATTGGAGATCCCATGAAGAAGGTTCATATGGGTAATAACAATTTACTTGTTAGTTCTGCTAGCACCAAAAATTAATTATAAATTTTTTCTTTCGTCTCTTTCTTATGGTGTGAATGAGAAAGTGATAGAAACTTTATTAAAGAGAGGTTAAGCTTTTGTAGCTTTTAATGAATTTTATATCCCTTATAAGTGGTGTATGATTTGTAGCATATATTTGATGAAGTCACCTACATGAATGTCAAGTGTGGCCGTTTGTATGTAAGGTACTCCGACGCTCAAGTAAGAAAAAAGGGAGTAAGTAAGTACAGTAAAGCAGGTGTGAGTTTAGAATGCGATGTAACTTGACCCTCTCAAGTGAGGGGGTATTTATAGAGAGCCCCCAGCGCGGGGCCACCGTTTACTTGCACTGAGCTGGATTGCAAGGCCCAATCTAAGTAACTGCCATGGCTTACGTGGCGTAGTGAAGACCAGCACGTGGTCTTCGCCCTGGTGTAACGGTCCCTGAATCTCTGGAAGTAGGGCAGACCGATTCTTTCGGGAGTGGGAAGTTACAAGGTGACGTGTCCTCGCGGGGAGGAGCACGTGGGTGTCGAGGAGAGGTGCTACGTGCCTCTGCTCGACAGTCTTTGCCTCGCGTGCCCGACGTCCAAGGGGATTGGTACGTGCCCGACAAGGAGGCAATGTTGGGCCTCGTTGGGCCTTCGCTGGTCATTGGGTTTGGGCCTGCCCGACAGTAGGGCAGGCGCTGGTCTAGTCCAGAACATTATTATTATTATTATTATTATTATTATTATTATTATTATTTAAAATAAATTTGACAAATAAATTATACTATATTTATTTTGTTTAAATCACATTTAATAATCATTACTAGAATGTTATTTTGAATAATACAATTTAAATATAAGGTCGAATGTTTTTCAATGCCAAATTAAAATATTAAATGAATTTATTTTGAATCAATAAATTCATTCCTTTTCTTTAATGTGCTTACTGTTTATACATTGGATATGTTCAGTTGAAAATTGAATCCAGGGTAATGACAGAATAATGACGGATTAAGATGTTTTTGTGAAAATTAATTGAGAAACAATTTATTAATTGTATTGGGTTTTACTTATTGATTCTACTAATGTTGTACAAATCCAATTTGTCATCAAATCAGTTAAGGTACTTGATCACTGGTTTATTGGTCGAATCATTGATTCATTAGTCAAACCACATGACTAAATCGAATTAAACTGAATAACTCAGTTGAATAAATTGATCTCTATAACAAAACTATATATTTATTAAATTGTTCGAATCGGATGACTCAGTCTGTAAAAAGTATCATGACACCTACAAACTTTCAAAATATCATAATTTCACATGTTCATATTTAAATTCAAATTATAAATATAATTATCACACACAACAAAATAATACAAAATACAAATTTAAATAAACTTTAAACTAGACCTGCTTGCAAATAAAGGAAAGTTATTTCAAATAATTTTTTAATAAAGTCTAATTATATTTTAATTTTTTTATTATCAAAACGGCGTCGTTTTGTCTGGAAAAAATATACATTTAAACTGTTGGTTTTCAAAAATAGCCAATTCACATGTTTTTTTTTATCGATTTTGACCGGTCACCACTGGTTCAATAGCATACTTAGTCTAGCAATCAGACTAAACTAATGAACCCTCCAGTTCCTAATA
Source organism: Lathyrus tuberosus (assembly GCA_022829125.1). NCBI lineage: Eukaryota > Viridiplantae > Streptophyta > Magnoliopsida > Fabales > Fabaceae > Lathyrus > Lathyrus tuberosus. The sequence goes on along the minus strand of JALAZF010000174.1, from coordinate 8,892,541 downwards.
AGAACTAATCGGACTGGCCGGTTTAGTCTGGTGTTTAAAATACGAGATTCTACTATCAACATATATACCAAAAAGTGATAAAACTTTGGATATATAGGGAAACAAAAAGTCTTACACGTACGAAGAAGAAGAAAAAGATATTTTAACTCATAATCTTTCATAAAAATTATTCATCTTGTGAAATTTGCATCATAGGTTTACCTAGAAGAATCTGTTAAATATTAGATGATTAGCATGTTACGTGGAAAATTCTTAAGGACAACGCGGTCAGCGTGTCTTAGATTTTCTCACAGTTTTTATTTTGCAGGTATTTTTAGCATTATTAATAACATCTTCATCTCTTCATCTAAGGCTTTCGACTTCAAAAAGAGTGTGTCCCTCATTTTTTTAAATCCTCTACTTATTTGGTCTTGACAACCAACTCGGTGGTCTGTCCCATCGAGACCCTAACACTCTCGTGTAGGTCATCAAAGGTATTATAAAAGATACACCCTCTTATAATTAACACTTGGTCCATCGAGAAAACATGAACCACAACGAGGATGTTGAAAGAGACACCCTTCTTGTAACATGTTATGAACTTCATATGCATGTTACATAGGCCCTATGTACCTTAATGATGGGTTGATTCGTGAGGAGAATCATGCTCGATTTCGAGATCATATTTCGGTCTCAAAATGGGCAAGGATGAAAAGGTGTCGAGGTCATCAAAATAACCCTAGGCGATACTTTTCTCAAGAGAATGTACTAAGTCCATTCCACCTACAAATAAAGTAAAAGTCAAGTAAAAAAACTATAATGAATCCACCATACACAAATAAATACTTTCTACCACAAAATAACTAATCAAGGAGATCATAAACCTCAACATAGGTAAGATGTCGAAAAGAGTATTGGTGTCAATACAGCGAGGCTCATTTAGAAACATAATTATAGATTACACTATGACATTTCCTAATTTTCTCACATAGGTACATGGGTTAAAATTCTCTATGAATCTTATAGTGAAGTAATTTTTCCTCTCATGGGTTGATTACTCATTCTACATAAAGATTAGTTATAGTTTTTTTTTAAACAAAGTGACCTTTCAACCATAATAGATAAAATTGCGTGACTTACTAAACCACCACAATCCTATAGTTATCAATTAATAGATGTGCGTCCTTGGTGAAAAATCATCTCTCCTTAAACAACTATTTCCTTTCAACAGATGTCTGAAGTATTATCAAGTACTATTTTTCCTTAAAGATGCACAAGGACTCTAGAAAAATCTAAAAGAGTTTCAGAGATTTCTTAAGAAATGCTCAATTATATCTCCTAGAAGGTTCCATTATCCATAATAAGTTGAAGACATGGAAGAAGAACAAGAGGAAGTGAAAATGTTTAAATATGTAATCGTCAACTCAAAGGACCTAAAATATGAAAATGAGTTTGGGTGTTGTTAAGAAGGCTTCATCTCAAAATTTATAAGCATTGCTTTCTCAAATGGCATGAAGGGATTCCAAAAGCTCGTCTATTTGAAGATTATCACATACACGGGATGCACAAATTATTTTGTACTCGCTGCAAATTCACTAACTCTCCAAAATCATGCATACCTTATAGTTTGATGAACCTTTTGTGAATTTATGTGCTTGCAGGTATGAAGCTAATGGTTTTGATGCTAACAACCTTCTTGATTTATCTTTCAAACTCTTTGATGATGATGATTAACTCGAAGATATCTCAAGCCCCATCAAGTAGAAAATTCAATTTTCTAGTAAAGTGATTATATGATTGGCATACATGGAAATGGATTGGTGGTTATATCTTTCCAACTCTTTGATGATGTTGATTAACTTGAAGATATCTCAAGCCTCATCAAGTAGAAGATTCAAGGTTCTAGTGAAGTTCTTATAAGTATACTTGGCAAAGGAACTTGAAAGAAATAAAGTGTGAAAGCTCCCCTAATCATGTATGTTTTAGTAACCATAGTCTTGTGAAAGTAGGAATATTTTAAGACCACTCTTTATTTAAAAAAATCACCTAAAATTATTTTTAAGACCTAGTCAGTTGATTAGGGGATTGTCTACTTGATTAGGAAACTTTTTCAAAAATGCCTAATTGATTAGATGATGCCTAATTGAGTCTATGATCGATTATGATAGCCTCTTAATGATTGGTAATGAATCTATATCAAAACCTTCCATTTTAGGCCATAATAATTGATTATTTAACTCACGTAATAAATTAGCCTAATCGATTAGACCATTAATCCAGCTCGTGGATTGTTTCCATTTTGTGCCAAATCTTTTCCTATATAAAGGGGGTTCTCTTAACTTCATTTCACACTAGAATTTAGGATTTTTCTAATTATTTTCAATTTATCCATCTCTTCTTTCTCTTTAAATATTTTCTTTCACCAAAGTTGCCTTAGCGCCTTGTGAGTGAAAACTACTTGTGCAGAAAGAGTTGTATTTGTGACTTGCCACTCTTGTTATTTTCAAGAGTGTGATACTCTTGAAGAATTAAGTTTGATTATTGAGATCAACCATTCAAAATATCTATTTGGTCATAGAACACATTTTACAAAAGTTGTATTTGGTTATTGAGATCAACCGGTGAAATCTCTACTTTGTTCGTGAGTTCATTATGTGGAAAATCTCTTTTTTGGTTAGAGGGATAAGCCATTGTAAAATCTCTTGATTAGATTGTATAAAGGGTTCATGGGCATAACCTATAGAAGCTCAATATTATATTCAAATCTCAAGGTGATCTCTTGGGGACAGGACTAGGCCAACATTTGGCCAAACCTGGATAACTCTATGGTGTCATCTCTCAACTATATTTCTTCTATTCCTGATAGTTACTTTATTGCTTTATTAACTTTCCACTGCTTTGTCTATATGATTTTATGAATACTAACACAATTTTCTTCTTAAGTAATAAAATCTTAAAATTAATCATGAATTTTTGATACCACAATTCACCCCCTTCTTATGCTTGGAGTCACTTTTCCAACAAGTGGCATAAAAGCCTAACTGCTATTAAAGAATAATTACCTCGAGTGGAAAATGACTTCAAATTTATTCACTAAACAAACCTCCATCCTTTAATGCAGAAGGTTATAATTTATGGAAAGATAAAATAAGGACTTTCATATAAGGGATGGGTCGTGATTTTCATAAATCAAATTCAAATACAGTTTACCCATATCCTAAATCATATGAGAATTTTGGGGAAAAATTAAAATGAGGAATTGGTTGTGAAAATTCTTAGATTTTTAAATTGTAGTTGGCAATCTAAAGTCAGTGCGATTTGTGAATCTAGCAATTTAGCAACCATTATCTCTCTCTCTCTCTCTCTCTCTCTCTCTCTCTCTCTCTCTCTCTCTTAAATTGTAGGAAAATGAGATGAAGCTGAAGAGATTTACTGATGACGAAGAAGGTGATAAGTGAAAAAAGAAAAAAGAAAAGTATTGCACTTAAAGCTACTAAGATAAATAATATGGAATCAGAATATGAAGTCTGTTAAAGTGAGATTAACATATACAGGGAACTCATGTTTAAAAAATTAAGGATTTCTTAAGGCACAAAAAAATTCAAGTTACCAAGAGAAAAATAAAGAAATATATGTTGAAACAAGTTTAGTTCATGCCATGAATCCTCCAAGGTTTTGATGATAACAAAGTATTTCTAAAAACAATTAGGATCACGAACTAACTAGTTTGTGTATGCATGATTATATTTATTTAATGGAACTAGTTCTGACACTTAATTGGCTTTGGTTCAGTTCTGGTCACACTCTTGCAAGGACGTATGATCAAAAAAGCTATTGCTAGTACATTTCAGCTCAAAAGCATGCTATGCTGCCTCTAATGTTGAGTAATGTTGTAACACCCTTAATTCCACCGAATAATTTAATCGAAAAATCAGAGTAAAATGAAACAACTCGGAATAAAAGGGTATTACTTTCAACAAGAACTTGCTCACAAATAAGACATGTAACATATAATAAATATTAATACAACTTTAATCCAAAAATCATCTTTATTACACAACGAAAATTCTTCATTGTGATCAACAAAATATAACGGTTTCAATAAATCAAAATATTAGTTTTCAAAAATGTAAAGGCAACTGTAATTCTTTAACAAAGTAAAATCATGCATAGAGCGTTCCCAACTCCCAGTGTTACATATCAGAGCAGACTCCAAACTAAAGTGAAGCACCTCGTCTTCACCGACCACGACTTCCACACTACTCCTGATTATCTGCACGTTACCCACGTGGAGGCAACATTCAAACAGAAGGGGTGAGATTCTCAAATCAAACAAAAGAGAAAGATGATATAAATATAAGAGCATAAATTATTAAGTATATCACCCACATCACCACTTCCAACACAATTCATACAATTCAACACAACACAGATAACCAATCCAATCACAATGTAATAAAACTATCAAAAAGAAATGCAAAGAGACACCAACTAGACTCAATGCATGTGGTACCATCATCGATCCCTGTTTCATGATCATAATTCCCGTCGGAACGTCAATTAGTCGCTCACACCCCACATGGGCACACGACAATCGTGATTGGTCACACCCCACATGGGCACACAATCACCTCAACAACAACAACAACAATGATTCCATTATCGGAATTCGGATAGACACTCACACCCCATATGGGCACACGCCATCCCACAACTTATGCACATGCTATGTACCATCAACGACAACATGCGACAACAACTAAATGCATACATATAGTATTTCACCACCACCTCACAACAACCAACAATTATGCATCCAAACATACATCGTCATATTTCCTCAACAACTACACATATGTGCACATTTAAACTATGCACTTTACATTTCATCATATCATAACATCAACGAAACATATACTCATACATCGCATTACCACATAGCAACACCTTTACAGCAACAATACAACAACAACATTTGACTACATCATAAAAATCCACTATTACATTCACCGACTATGCCACAATACATCATACCATAATTAATCAACAACTTCATCATACAACATCATGAGCAACAACGATTACAATTATAGGGTATACTACAACAACTTATCAACAACATCACGCAACATCATAAGCAACAATCACAACACACATTCCTACGACTAACTTCCACATTTCATCGTTCAACACATCGGAACCTACACGGAAACACATATGGCGCATCGAATAGTTGGAAATCTATCATTGAAAATAATTTTAACATAAAGTACATAAAGTCAGCTTTCCAACGATTCGAACGGCGACCCAAAGGGACTTACGAGTCAAAAGTTTTGAATTTTCGAAGTTTTTAAAATCAGCTGCCCGAGGGGACCGCGCTAAGCGGGCTCTGCGATTCAGCCAAAAGTGCCTGCGATGACAACACTTCTCCCACTATGATGTCACACCTTTAAATTGCATTTTTCACCCCAATAACCCCAGTTTAAGTCATTAAAACTCATTTACACCACATATACATTATTCACAACAATTTCATCAATCCCAAACATTTTAGTTATAGATTCTTCCCAAAAACCCCAATTAGTCCACAAACAACAATCCATGGCATCAACCTAATGATTCCTACCCACATACCTACATCATCTAACCCTTGAGTGATTAAAGAAATATCACCCTTACCTTGTATCGATGAGCTTTTCCTCTTCTTCAATGGGTTCTTCCTCTCTTCTTGCCCTAGTCTCCTTTCACATCTTTTCCTTCTTCTCTCCTTTTACGTCGAATGAATCTGACTTCTCATTCCCTAACTCCTTACATAACCCCCAACTATGGTTTTCCTCATTTGCCCTCACTCATCCTTCTACAATTACCACAATGTCCTTCACAGCTTTACACATCTAATTATCTCATTATATTATCCCATTATATTACTATTAATATTTTTTATTCATATTATCAAATAATAATAATAATAATAATTCACATTATTCACATAATTCCACTAATATCCAACTTTACACCATTCTAATTAATTAAAAGTAGATTAATAAATCTTACACTTTACACCACCAATTCTCTACGCTATTAGTCATACACCCCTACCATCCCCAATACTCAATCTTAAGGCCACTATCCTTCACTACGGGTACATAAAACATAACAATACACAACAAACATACAATCAACTACAACAACTCATTATTATATTCACAAATAATAATTAAATAAAAATGGGGCGTTACAACTCTCCCCCACTTAGAATATTTTCGTCCTCAAAAATTCACCTGATGCGAACTACCCTGGATACGTCCTCGTATCCGACTAATCAATTCCCATGCCAGGAAAGGCAACACCGCGGTCAACACAAAACAACAAACTACCTTATTAACGACAACAACAACAAGATGCAATTCTCACGCAATGCACTCGACGACTAACTCAAGACACAAAGAATAACCAAGTTAAGAACGCACAGGTTCACCATGAACCAGAACACAACACGATTGTTACCATCACCATAGACAAAACTCCCCTAATTCCCCATCATAGGAATTAGCTACTCGCACTCGAACCATCACCATAGGTAACGAGGCAACAACAAAGATAAAAACACAAAAGTCCATAACACAACCTCAATGTAACCAAACTACCAGCATCGTTGTTACACACGTATGAACAAACTGCACTACACCACGCTTTCGCTGCGCACTCGAATACTCGCAACTATCAAATCTACCAAGTTCACATCCAACTTCCGACCATCAAATCATACATAAGAAACGACTTTCGACTTAACTCATCGGGAATTCCGACCAAACAGGTATTCTACACTCTTGTGATTACTAAACACTTCAGACCTAGATTCATAAAAATAATTCCTCCGGATCTTAACACCATTATAACCTCAGCCAATTCCAAATCTTGAATAGGATAGATACTTTCATGAATCTCAAACTATCGTAAAACATAAGCTAAAACTTCACCATCTTATATTATAACGCTGTCTAAACTCATCTTAAACACATAACAACATCCCAATACCACAACTGCATAAGGATACATATTTCCTATTAATTTCGACAAGAAAAATCACCTTTTTCACTCCCAGAACGCGCTAAGCGGGATCAGACTCGCGCTAAGTGCGCTCACTTCTGCCTCGAGAGGGCGAGAGTCTTCCAGACCGCACTGAGCGCGCTCAACGGCGCTAAGCGCCCTTCGCGATTCCTACTACAAAACTCCATGGTAATAACTGACTAAGTCCAAGAATATTATACTCCCCATAATCCACTGCAAAGCTTCCTCATTGTAGAACTACATCTACTTGGATAGATCCACAACAATACCCTCATCTGAATTAACACAACTAAGTAAACTCATCTCTACTAACCAAAAATCACACTTTGATAACTTAACATATAACTCCACTTCTTTCAATACTTGTAACTCAATTCTCAATTACTCTACACGTTCTTCTTCCGATTTTTATAATAGATCTGAACATCCACAATGAACACCAGTTCTAACTTATCCAAATAAGTATGGATGATACGATCCATACTCCCTACACACACTTTAAGGCGTACTAGTCACTATTAACCTCTACCAAACATCCTTGGTTAAATCATGGTCTCCCATTTCCATTTACTCCCTCACTGGATCATCTTCCCATCTATCCCATCCATCCTCAATGTATATACTATACCAGCTGGCAAGACACATCTATCCCATCCAACATGATCCCGTCTACCATCAACAACAGATTAAGGGTGATCAGTTCCTCAATTTGTCAATAGGTAGCTGGCAACCATAACGGTGGCATACATCATCATTACATAACTACAATAGCATCCTTTACTTCGTGCCCAAAGTTACCTAAGCATAATGCTCCACCATCTCTCTAAGGCTTACAATCGTTTTCTTAATTTCCTTCTTTTCAACCTCATCAATGATATATAAACGCCCAAGATCCATTACGTATTCTCCTATACACGATTGTAACACAACACAATTGTTAAACATTCTCCCAAAACCGGAAATGCTACTACTTCTAGTACAATCCAAATCGGTCCGCTCTAAATGAAACATTTATCCAAATAGAGGACTTTAACAATACTAATAAATCCCTTGTCCTTTCGTTAATTTCATGATCTCGATGATCCGTATAGTTCCAAATTTGGTCTCATCCTAATCACAATCTTAACAGTACCATCTCATCATCTGGTTGGTGATAGAAACTTTCCAAAGTCTTCCCGACACATGTCGACACTATGTCATCAATGACACATAATCCACTTTACTATTTAACCTTCTTCCTTCCTCAAAAATCTCTCCACTCTACTCATTCTATATTGGCATACGTCGCACCTCCATGTGCTTCTCCAATACCCTCACCTCTTTCCTATTACCAAACATCTTATACCTGACCTCATCACAACCATTTCAGCAAGACTCGCTCAACTTCAAACATAATTATCTCCTTCGATATAGACCTTCTTGATACAAAATTATATTCCAAAATGAAGGGAATTTCTTGTAGATTCCAGAAATTCAAGAATCGCTTTAATCCGAGTTTCGATTAAAAAGTTATCACCTGCGCAATGGAGGCTGGCCAAGGAATCCCGTATACCTGTCCTCACCAAATTCAGCATCAGACCCAATTCTTCAAACGCATTTTCTCCCTCTTCAAAAACATGTAGAAGACAAAGTTTATATGGAAACTATAGGAAATTTCGCAAGCTTTCCAAAAAGTCCATAATCACTCCCATCGGAGTTACTAGCGAAAAGTTATCACCTGTTTAGCATAGGTTGTTCCTTAAGTGCGAAAATGAAGATTGGAAATGGTGAACATGAGTTCCACCTCTTTCTCTTACTTCTAAGATTCTCCAACTATCCTCACTTTTCATCCAAATCTGAAGGTAATCCGACTTCAATTCCATTATACCAAAAACACACTAGCCCACCAGTTGGTCCATCAAATCATCAATCCCGTTGAAATGGATATTTATTCTCAACCGTCGGTAATCCACACACCATCTCGTACTACCTTCTTCCTTCTTGACTAATAATAATGGAGCTACACTTGTCTCAACAACACATTACACCACTCATCTAAATAATTGGTAAACACATGGTTTATCTCCACCAATTCGTCCAAAATGACATCATCTTGTTCTAACTAAAGATAATTGTGCACCTCCTAAGGAAACACGTCAGGATACTCCACACCTCACCGGCCCATCTCTAGCCACAACATCGCCTTCCCCCTCACAAGGAAGCGAACAACGAAAACACCTGACCGTCTTCCCTCAAAGATCACACCATTCTCAACAATTGAACAATCCAACACCGCGCTCCCTCCTACCGCAACGTGATATCCAATCTCTCAACAATTGGATCATCCAAGAGAAGCAAACACTTCTCCCCCACTTGTTTCATTCCCAACCTGCAAATGGAAAACAAAACAAGCATCGACAGTGTTTTCACACACATGTCGCATACTAGGGAACAACATTATTAGACAACCTGGCCGGACAGACCGACCTGCTCTGATACCACTTTGTAACACCTTTAATTCCCCCAAATAATTTAATCGAAAAATTAGAGTAAAACGAAACAACTCGGAATAAAAGGGTATTACTTTCAACAAGAACTTGCTCACAAATAAGACATGTAACATATAATAAATATTAATACAACTTTAATCCAAAAATCATCTTTATTACACAGCGAAAATTCTTCATTGTGATCAACAAAATATAACGGTTTTAATAAATTAAAATATTATTTTTCAAAAATGTAAAGGCAACTGTAATTCTTTAACAAAGTAAAATCATGCATAGAGCGTTTCCAACTCCCAGTGTTACATATCAGAGCAGACTCCAAACTAAAGTGAAGCACCTCGTCTTCACCGACCACGACTTCCACACTACTCCTGATTATCTGTACGTTACCCACGTGGAGGCAACATCCAAACAGAAGGGGTGAGATTCTCAAATCAAACAAAAGAGAAAGATGATATAAATATAAGAGCATAAATTATTAAGTATATCACCCACATCACCACTTCCAACATAATTCACATAATTCAACACAACACAGATAATCAATCCACTCACAATGCAATACAACTATAAAAAAGAAATGCAAAGAGACGCCAACTAGACTCAATGCATGTGGTACCATCATCGATCTCTGTTTCATGATCACAATTCCCGTCGGAACGTTAATTGGTCGCTCACACCCCACATGGGCACACGACAATCGTGATTGCTCACACCCCACATGGGCACACAATCACCTCAACAACAACAACAACGATTCCATTATCGGAATTCGGATAGACGCTCACACCCCATATGGGCACACGCCATCCCACAACTTATGCACATGCTATGTACCATCAGCGACAACATGCGACAACAACTAAATGCATACATATAGCATTTCACCACCACCTCACATCACCATCATACAACGACCAACAATTATGCATCCAAACATACATCGTCATATTTCCTCAACAACTACACATATGTGCACATTTAAACTATGCACTTCACATTTCATCATATCATAACATCAACAAAACACATACCCATACATTACATTAACACATAGCAACACCTTTACAGCAACAATACAACAACAACATTTGACTACATCATAAAAACCCACTATTGCATTCACCGACTATGCCACAATACATCATACCATAATTAATCAAAAACTTCATCATACAACGTCATGAGCAACAACGATTACAATTACAAGGTATACTACAACAACTTATCAACAACATCATGCAACATCATAAGCAACAATCACAACACACATTCCTACGACTAACTTCCAAATTTCATCATTCAACGCATCGGAACCTACACGGAAACACATATGGCGCGTCGAATAGTTGGAAATCTATCATTGAAAATAATTTTAACATAAAGTACATAAAGTAAGCTTTCCAACTATTCGAACGGCGACCCAAACGGACTTACGAGTCAAAAGTTATGAATTTTCGAAGTTTTTAAAATCACCTGCCCGAGGGGACCGCGCTAAGCGGGATAGAGCGGGCTCTGCGATTCAGCCAAAAGTGCCTGCGATGACATCACTTCTCCCAATGCGATTTCACACCTTTAAATTGCATTTTTCACCCCAATAACCCCAGTTTAAGTCATTAAAACCCATTTACACCCTATATACATTATTCACAACAATCACAACAATTCGAATACAACAATTTCATCAATCCCAAACATTTTAGTTATAGATTCTTCCCAAAAACCCCAATTAATCCACAAACAACAATCCATGGCATCAACCTAATGATTCCTACCCACATACCTACATCATCTAACCCTTGAGTGATTAAAGAAATCTCACCCTTACCTTGTATCGATGAGCTTTTCCTCTTATTCAATGGGTTCTTCCTCTCTTCTTGCCCTAGTCTCCTTTCACCTCTTTTCCTTCTTCTCTCCTTTTACGTCGAATGAATCTGACTTCTCATTCCCTAACTCCTTACATAACCCCCAACTATGGTTTTCTTCATTTGCCCTCACTCATCCTTTTACAATTACCACAATGTCCTTCACAGCTTTACACATCTAATTATCTCATTATATTATCCCATTATATTACTATTAATATTTTTTATTCATATTATCAAATAATAATAATAATAATAATAATAATAATAATAATAATAATAATAATAATAATAATAATAATTCACATAATTCCACTAATATCCAACTTTACACCATTCTAATTAATTAAAAGTAGATTAATAAATCTTACACTTTACACCACCAATTCTCTACGCTATTAGTCATACACCCCTACCACCCCCAATACTCAATCTTAAGGCCACTACCCTTCACTACGGGTACATAAAACATAACAATACACAACAAACATACAATCAACTACAACAACTCGTTATTATATTCACAAATAATAATTAAATAAAAACGGGGCGTTACAAATGTCATATCAGTTCTGCTAACACGGGAATCAAGATTTATTGAAATTATCTTCTACAGGTTGTGTTATACTTGAATCAGAGTTGTATCCTCTGGACAAAGGCCTTGTTTCAAGGATACTGTTATGACTGAAAGTCCCAACATTTGCTCAATTTGAAAAAGAAGATGTACTAGAAGATTTGGTTTTGTTTGTAGCCTTCGAAGATCTCCAACGTCTTTATTTTCCTTGGCTATAAAAAGGAACTGAATATTTGAAGATCTCTCAAGAAATAACGTTGAAAATACAACTAAGATATACACACACTACCTTCAGAAAAGCTGAGTCTGCTAAGAGTCTTTGTAATAGTGTGTTGTATTGCTTGAACACCTATGATATTTTATCAAGTGTTTTTCTTTTGTAAGTTATTCCTTCTCTAAACTAGTTGTTTAGATTAAATTATTAAACACGAGCTCTAAGCATGGTAAAAGTCCTAAACACAAGCTCTAAGCAAGGTCAAAGTCTTAGACATGAGCTCTAAGCAAGCTAAAACTCTTAGACACGAGCTCTAAGCAAGGTGAAGTCTTAGGCAGGTGGTCTAAGCAAGGGAAGTCTCGGTCAGGAGCTGATTAAGCAGAGTGAAGTCTTAGACACGAGCTCTAAGCAAGGGAAGTTTTGGATAAGTGGTCTGAGCAAAAAGATAAGGCTTATACAAGTGTGTATAAGAAAGATAATCTGGTTGATTATAGTGGAAAATCTCTTGCTTGACAATGGAACTAGAGTACTCTCATTTGGGAGAGGAACCAGGATAACTACTGTGTGTTCTTTACTATTTTACTTTACTTCAGTCATTATTTTCGCTGCACATTATCAGATTCTGAATTCAGTTTTAGAATCTGAAATCTGGTTCAGAAGTAAATCTAACTTTTGCAAAACACAATTCAATCCCCCCTTCTTGTGTATTTTCCTAACCTTCAGTTGACATCAGAACAAGGTCAGTACGTAACACTTAAGAATGGTACAATCAAAGATCTAACGAGAAAATTATGGATCCTGAGGTTACTAATTATGGTACCCCAAGGGGGATTCCCTATGATTACAATAGATCTGAGAGAAATCATTATACTGCTAAACCTCATATATTCAGTGGTGACTCTACTGAATTTGAATGGTGGAAAGCAAGATGTACACATATATCATTGAACTCGATGATGAGCTATGGCATTGAAATTCCTGTAGACAGTGTTGGTATGGTTGCTTACATAAAAACTCTAACTCCAGCTCTAAAAACAATGGGAGAATCAACCTCAAAGATGAAGATAAAGTCTGCTACAATTGCAACAAACTAGGACATTTCAGAAGTGATTGTCCTGAACCTCTGAAGGACAGTCAGAGAAAAGGAAGTTATCAGAAGGATAATTTCATAAACAGGTTCAAAAAGAATTTCATGGCAACATGGGAAGAACTAGATGAAGAAGAGTCAGAAAAGGAAAATAATGCTAATTTAGCACTGATGGCTCATCATCTGAAAAAGAATGTATATCTGAATCTGAAAATGAATATGAGGTATTCTCTTACTCTAACTTTATTTCTTGTGCTAACAATCTTCTAGATCTTTGCAAAAATCAGACTAGTCAGATTAAGATCCTTAGAAGAGATAACTCCATTTTAAGAGAAGAATTAAAATAAGTTAATATATCTCAAAATGAATGTTCATCTTTGGGTAAACATGATCATGCTTTTCATAAATTCATTACATTTGGCATTGATCATACCAAACTTGCATCTATGATTTATGGAGTTGGGATATTTAATAAGGAAGGTCTAGGATATGATGAAGGTTGTTCTAATACTAATAATTCTTCAAAAGTGCTTCAAAATTTATGCTCATCTAGTATTGCTCAAACTGTGTTAAGTAACCATTTTGTTCCTACTACTAAAGCAATGAATTTAATTGAACCAATTGATCATAAGTTAAAAGGCATTGCTATACCAAAATCTGATAACTCAGATAATATAATGACATCAATGTTCAAAACCTCTGTATCACAGGATAACTTCAAATCTGCTAATAAGGTTAAGAAAAACTCATGTCAAAAATATTTTAAGCAAAATGATAGGAGTAAATCTAAATCTTCTCACAAGGTAAAAGGACAAAATAGGAGAATTTTTTTTGAAACTAACCCAAAAGGACCCATACGTGTATGAGTACCTAAATCTCAAATAATCTTTGCTACAGATATGCCTAAAGGAACAGATGGAATGCTAATCCTGGTACCTGGACAGTGGCTGCTCACGACATGTGACAGGAGAAAGGCGTATGTTCCAAACCCTGAATCTGAAAAGAGGAAGGAAATGTGGTTTTTGGAGGTGGCCAGAAGGGAAGGATCATCGGAACAGGTACCATAGGTGATTCTCAAACTATCATTAATAAGGTATGGCTTGTGGATGGCCTAAAACATAATCTACTTAGTATAAGCCAGTTGTGTGATGATGGTTGCAAGGTATTGTTTGACAAGGAATTCTGTTCCATTGTCAATTTTGACAAAACTATAGTATTCAAAGGGAAAAGAAAAGGGAATGTTTATAAAACCAATCTTTCTGAATTGGCTTTTCAAAGGGTCGTTTGCCTAATGACAATGAGTGATGAAAAGTGGGTTTGGCACAAAAGGTTAGGTTATGCTAACTGGAGATTAATCTCTAAACTTTCCAAGCTAAAACTTGTGAAAGGGCTGCCATATATTGATTATCACTCAGATGCTCTTTGTGGAGCATGTCAATTTGGAAAGATTGTAAAAACTTCTTTTAAAAACAAAAACATTGTTTCTTCTTCTAAACCCTTGGAATTTCTTCACATTGATTTATTGGTCCTATTGGGACTGCCTCAATCAATGGAAAGAAATATGGTTTAGTCATAGTTGATGACTTTAGCAGATGGACTTAGGTGAAGTTTCTCAAATCCAAAAACGAAACATATGAAGTGTTTAGCACCTTTTGCAATCAAGTACAATCTGAGAAAGAATTGAAAATTCTAAAGGTCAGAAGTGACCATGGGGGTAAGTTTGAAAATGAATCATTTGAATCCTTTTGTGAAAAATATGGAATCATCCATGAGTTCTCTTCTCCCAGAACTCCACAGCAAAATGGAGTTGTTGAAAGAAAGAACAGATTTCTGCAAGAAATAGCAAGGACAATGATTCATGAAAATAAACTCCCTAAGTACTTGTGGGCAGAAGTTGTTAACACTGCTTGTTATATTCAGAACCGAATTTATATCAGACCAATTCTGAATAAAACATCATATGAATTATTTAAAGGTAAAGGACCTAGTATCTCTTATTTTCATCAATTCGGATGTACATGTTACATCCTGAATAACAAGGTCTGCCTTAAGAAATTTGATGCTAAAGCTCAAAAGGGTATATTTTTAGGATACTCTGAACCCTTAAAAGCATACAGAGTGTATAACTCTGAAACCAGAATGGTTGAAGAGTCTATGCACATTAAACTTGATTATAATCTACCTGACCATGACAAGTCAGAGTATATTGTTCAAAATGTTTTCTCTGCAGAATTTCAGAATCATGAAGAACATTCTGTGGTATGCGTCCCTAAAGAAAAAGATACAGTGAATACTGATCCAGAATCTGTCACTATATCTGAAGTTATGCCAGAAGCTGCAGAAACTGAAGTTACTACAATTGGTCCCTCTTCTACTGATTCAGTGATTGCTCACAATGGCTCAGAAGCCTCTATTCAATCTAAGAGATCGTTTAAGTATAAAGCATCTCATCCAAAAGAACTGGTCATTGGTAATAAGGAAAACCCATTGAGAACCATATCTGCCTTCAGAAATGATCACTCAATGATTGGACTTATTTCACTAATTGAACCTTCTTCTATTGATGATGCCTTAACTGATATTGGTTGGATCTTGGCTATGCAAGATGAACTTAATCAGTTTCAAAGAAATGATGTGTAGGATCTTGTTCCAAGACCACAAGAGAAAAACATCATTGGGACTAAGTGGGTCTTCAGAAACAAACTTAACAAACTTGGTGAAGTCGTTAGAAATAAAGCTAGACTTGTGGCTCAAGGCTATAGTCAGCAGGAGGGAATAGACTTCTTTGAAACGTTTGCTCCTGTTGCAAGGTTAGAAGCCATAAGACTACTTCTCTCGTATGCCATCAACCATGACATAATTCTCTATCAAATGGACGTGAAAAGTGCTTTTCTGAATGGAGTCATTACAGAAGAAGTGTATGTCAAATAACCTCCAGGATTTATTGATCTAAATCATCCAAATCATGTCTTCAAGCTTAAAAAGTATCTTTATGGTCTTAAACAAGCTCCAAGAGCTTGGTATGAAAGATTGAGTAATTTTTTGCTTGAAAACGGTTTTGTTAAAGGAAAGGTTGACACTACACTTTTCAGGAAGACTTTAAAGGAAGAAATCTTGATTGTTGAGATTTATGTTGATGACATAATTTTTGGTTCCACTAATGTATCTCTTTGTCAAGAGTTTTACAAGATCACGCAGGTTGAATTTGAGAAGAGCATGATGGGTGAATTAAAATACTTTCTTGGTATTCAGATTAATCAGAAGTCATAAGGTAGTTTTACATTCACCAGTCTAAGTATACAAAGGAGCTTTTGAAAAAATTCAGTCTTGATAATTGCAAAGTATTGTCAACTCATATTCATCCTACATGTATCCTTGGTGCTGAAGAGTGCAGTTCCAAAGTGGATCCAACCAAATATCGAGGTATGATAGGTTCCTTACTCTAACTCACTACTTCTAGGTCTGATATTTTGTTCATTGTTTATTTATGTGCAAGGTTCTAAGCAGATCCTATGGAGACTCACTTAACTGCTGTTAACAGAATCTTTAGGTATCTGAAAGGAACATTAAATCTTGGGCTTCTATATAAAAAGTCCTCAGATTATAAACTGGTTGGATTATGTGATGCTGACTATGTTGGAGATAGAATTGAAAGGAAGCCCACTAGTGATTCCTGTCAATCTTTAGGTGAAAACCTTATCTCTTGGGGTAGTAGAAGATAGGCAATTGTTGCTTTATCCACAGCAGAAGCAGAATACATCTCAGCTGCTAATTGCTGCACTCAACTACTTTGGATGAAATATCAACTTAAAGATTATCAGATTCTTAGAAACAAAATCCCAATCTTATGTGATAACATTGCTGTTATCTGTCTAACAAAGAATCCAATTCAGCATTCTAGAACCAAGCATATTGAAATCAAGTATCACTTTATAAGGGATTATGTTCAGAAGGGTGTAAAACATTTATTCAGTTCATTGATTCTGAACATCAATAGGCTGATATATTTACAAAACCCCTGGCCATCAATCAATTTGATTTCATCAAGAAAAATTTAAACAATGGTCTATATCATAGAATAAATGCTAGTTCTCTGAATGGTGTATTGGAATGTTCGTTGGAATCTGTTAGTAGTCATTTGAATTACTTATGATAATTTCTTAAGCATGGCCTTTAAGTCTAAATAGAGGGTGCATGATATCCTTCTTCCTTGACTGCTTTATTTAAAGCATACAATGACAAGTTAATTCATTGATAAGTGCTTTGAGTTAACTATTGGACTAATTCTTAAATTCTGATAAAATAAAATCCTTATTTTAATACTCTGATTTTTTGAATCTGCTCTAAAAAGTTTGGTTCATTAAAAGAGGAGTGTTCTAACAAAGATTTTAACTTGTTTTTATTCAGACTTAAGGCCATCCAAACATTTTATTACATACTTGCTTAAATCTTAGCATTTTATGTGATGTATTGCGAAGCTGTTTTCCTTCTCACATATTGTCTTCTATATAAGATATTTCTGTAAATTCAAAAGAAATTTACAGCTCTCTTAACAAATTGATGGCGATTAATCCTTCACAATTTATTTCAATATTTGTGAAAGATTTATTTGTTAGGCCAATGCTCATATTCATCAGAATGAGCAAAATGATTGTCTGATTCTGACTGTTATAACAGCTCAGAAAATGATTTACACATCATCTATTATAACAAAGGTCCTTCTGAAAGTTATTCTACTCTGTCTCCTATGGCAAAAGTTTGGTGAACATTCTAAGGTCTAGAGTACAGAGGTCAGGATGACTTTCTCTTATGAGAAAACAAACTATTATTCATTCTAAAGTTCATTCTTCTCTTCTCGTTTTGATTGATGACAAATGGGGTGAATGAAGTGAGTATTTTAGGCTAATAATGGTTCCAAATGTGGTTAGCAATCCTATTTAGGGGGAGTTTGTAAATCTCACCCTTAAAGTAGATCTATTGTTCTGCACTTTACAAACAGGACTCATGGGGAGCTTACAAACCTCATCTTTTAGACTGTTTGACTCAGGGGGAGCTTACAAACCTGAGATCCTGAAAGTTGTTGAGTAATTTATTTTTACTTCTAATTGTTTTTAAAATACTTAATATTGTCATCATCAAAAAGGGGGAGATTATTGAAACAAGTTTGGTTCACGCCATGAATCCTTCAAGGTTTTGATGATAACAAGGTATTTGTAAAAACAATTAGGATCTCTAACTAGCCAGTTTGTGTATGCATGATTATATTTATTTGATGGAACTAGTTCTGACACTTAATTGGCTTTGGTTCAGTTTTGGTCACACTCTTGCAAGGACATCTGATAAAAAAAGTTGTTGCTAGTACATTTCAGCTCAGAAGCGTGCTATGCTGCCTCTAATGTTGAGTAATGTCGTATCAGTCCTGCTAACACGGGACTCAAGATTTATTGACATTATCTTCTGTAGGTTGTGTTGTACTTGAATCAGAGTTGTATCCTTTGGACAAAGGCTTCGTTTCAAGGATACTCTTGTGACTGAATGTCCCAACATTTGCTCCATTTGAAAAAGAAGATGCACTAGAAGATTTGGTTTTGTTTGTAGCCGTTGAAGATCTTCAACGTATTTATTTTCCTTGGCTATAAAAAGGAGCTGAAGATTTGAAGATCTCTCAAGAAATAACGTTGCAAATACAACTAAGATATACACGTACTACCTTCAGAAAAACTGAGTTTACTAAGAGTCTTTGTAATAGTATATTGTATTACTTGAACACCTTTGATATTTTATCAAGTGTTTTTCTTTTGTAAGTTATTCCTTCTCTAAACTAGTTGTTTAGATTAAAGTCTTAGACACGAGCTCTAAGCAAGGTAAAAGTCTTAGACACGAGCTCTAAGCAAGGTAAAAGTCTTAGACACAAGCTCTAAGCAAGGAAAAAGTCTTAGACACGAGCTCTAAGCAAGGTGACATCTTAGGCAGATGGCCTAAGTAAGAGAAGTCTCGGTCAGGAGCTGATTGAGTAGAGTGAAGTCTTAGACACGAGCTCTAAGCAAGGGAAGTCTTGGACAAGTGGTCTGAGCAAAAAGAAAAGTCTTATACAAGTGTGTATAAGCAAGTGTAATCTGGTTGATTATAGTGGAAAATCTCTTGCTTGGCAAGGGGACTGGAGTACTCTCAGTTGGGAGAGGAACCAGAATAACTACTGTGTGTTCTTTGCTATTTTACTTTACTTCTGTCTTTATTTCCGCTGCGCATTATCAGATTCTGAATTCAGTTTTAGAATCTGAACTTTGGTTCAGAAGTAAATCTAACTTTTACAAAACACAATTCAACACCCCTTCTTGTGTATTTTTCTCACCTTCAATATACTCTTCATTTCCACATGCCTCCAATGCACAAAGGAAGGGTACATGAGACCAAATTTTACTCAAAAGGAAGGAGTATAAGATCATTGGTTTACATAATATTTTCCAAATTTGAACAATATCCCCTAGCACTACAGGAAGTTTCTAAATCTATCTCCGCTCCTCACTACCCCCATCTGAGTCAAAATAAACCATCTTCCTCAACACCATCTTTGTCTTCTTCTTCAGCATCTTCTTCTTCTTCTTCTTGGTCTTATTCACCCTTAGTACATCTCGGACAATGGTCGCCCCAGATGGATGGGCCATTTCAATTAACTATTATTGGTGTTGCACCAAGGTTATGATCCTGGTCACAACAATGATTTCTTGTGAAACAATGCTCATATATTTGTCAGAAGAAGAACTCATAGTGTTGGGACGTAATAAAAACAGGTTGAAGATATGAGAAGTTTTCCTATGAAGTTTTGCTTTTATATAAGAGTCTGAGTGACTTATACATTACTCTTAGAAGATGAAACATCTACTGAATTAATCTTATAGCTCTTTAATGCAATGATTACTTATTATGGTTGAAATTTCTTATTGACATGTGGTAGTATTGAGAAGTGCAGAAGCATTTCAACCAATATAGTTGTTTCTCTTTATTGGGAAGTTCAAAAGTTTTTTTTTGCCATGTTTATCAGAACTTAACTCTTTCCCACGTATTTCATTCCTAAATATTTTTTCTCTCTATGCTAACGTGTCTTTTTCACTTTTTGTTGATGACATATGGGGGAGAGTTCATGAGAGTATTTAAGAGGATTACAAGTATTTTTTGAATGCTTTTATTTACCTGAACCCTAATTATTTTTATATCGCTTTCATCTTAACATTATTTTATCAAAATAAGTTTAAATTAACTTGGATATGACTTAGGGGGGCTTACAAAACTCATCCTTTGGACTATTAGATTCAGGGGGACTTACAAACCTAAGACTCTGATGTTGTCAAGTTAGTTAAACTGACCAACCATTATTCTTAAATACATTTATATGTCATCATAAAAAAGGTGGAGATTTTTGAAACAAAATTGTTCGTGTCCCTTGAGTTTTGATGATAACAAATTAATTGAAGAACAAATGGATATACTAACATATGTTCAAGTGTGCAGGATCACAAGCTTAGATTTTCACTATGAATTAATCATGTTAAAAGCATTTGTGGAGAAACAATGTAACTCAGATTCTGAATGATCAGAATCTGATAACTCTGAATGTGTTCCTCAACTTCTGAAGTTTCAGTCTCTGGTCATGCGTTCCAGCCTCTGGTGATAGCTCAGACTCTGAAGGCTAAAGGTACCTTTGATTCGCACCTTGTAACAAAAGCAGATTAGTCATGTCAAAGTGTGAGATTTTTGGAGAGAGACAACTATGGTTTTGTTTTGCAAGGCTCAATAAATGGTGATGTGACCTCTTCAGTCTGTTCTATCTTTTGGTAGATACCTAGTATTTCGAAAGATGTTGTGGACTATGCCTTTATTCAGTGGACAATCTTTCTAATCAGATACATCCTCTAACGTCTCTCTTGGCATGCTACTCACGAAGAAAGCTCTTATGCTCAACCTTCCAACGACTCTTTCTCTGCTTTTATAAAAGGAAGTTGAAGATTTGAAAGAAGGTTACTGTAGCGGTAAAAATTGTGAGTGTAAGCTATTGATCAACTTAACACATAAAGCAAGAGTCGCCACCGCACTTTTATTTTATCCAAAAGGAAAGGAAAAAGAGCGAACAAAACCTAAACAAGTTCTAAAAAACAAGAACAAACAGAGAATGGGTAAGGGGATTGGTTACGTTAAGGGAAGGTGTTAGCACCCAAAACTTCTATAGTACTCTATAAGAACCCTTTGAAATATCTACCCTTTTTGGTTTGAAAAAAAGGTTTGTTTAAAAAGAGATTGGGGAGGTGAGAAGAGAAATATTTTTTTATATTTTTGCGTTTAGAGAGACTTATCACCTCATGCCTACGTACCCACAAAGTCCAATATAGGATCAAAACCCCGTAGTTCGTGGTACAAATAATCAAAAATTTATTGGTTATGATTCATTTTATCTTGAAAAGACAACTCGTCATTCTCAAGAGAGAATACTCAACTAATTACCCAAAGGTATGGGAAAGAGGAATTTGCATCACATTAAGATGGAGGATTTGCTTGGATTAAAATCAACAAGACTATCGCTTCAACATCTAAGTAGAAAATAGTCATACTTTACACAAAATACCATGGTTAAGAGATTTACAATCTCATCAAAAAAATGACTAATGTATAATTCTTTTTGAAAAATTTAAAAGAAAAAGGTGCATAAAAGCACAAAAGGTTTGAATGAGTTTTGTCTTTTTTTATGTCTTTTTGAAATGGTCAAAATATGATTAACATTGATTGACATTTATTAAACGAAAATAAAGTTTGAAAATCACTTGACCAAAGTCAAGGTTTTATTATGAAAGCGGTTTTAAGCTTTTGAATACAAGAAGGGTTTGAAAAAGATAGGAGATTTTGAAAATTTAAGAAGGGGTGGAGAAGAAGTGACTACCCTATTGCATAAAATAAAAGCTAAGGTAAGAAAGATCTAACCACATGGAGGCACTCTTCAAAGCATAATAAGAAAAGAATTCCATCCTCTTGAGCCAATAAGCAAGCCAAATAAAGGCTAGAATACCAACTTCATAATGATCCAAAGCATAAGGGAGAGAACCCTAATTCTAAGTCCATAAGTCCATAATCAAACCAAGAAGTCTAAGAGTAGAGATCCTCCAATACAAGGGATAGTGGCCATAGTCCAACAATTAATAGCACAAGTCTTTTAGTGGTATAAGCCTTTATTAATGTTTTTGAGTCCAAATGGACAATAGAAAAATAAAAGCACAAGATAATATGGTCCAAGTGGACAAAAGAGAAACGACATAAACATAAATATGATATCATATAATGAGAAATGAGCAATAAAAAAAATACAGAGAGATAGGGAGCAAGAAGGAATCATAAAAATATAGTAATATAATATAATAGTATATACATAATAGTAGCACAAAGGCACAAGTGCCAAGAGTCCTAAAAAAGGCAACACCGAATATTTCGTCTCGCGTCTTGAACTATATGGATGAACAATGTGTTTAGGTCAAGGTTAATGAAGACTTGTCAGAAGATTGATAGAATCAAAGTCTCTACGCAATAAGCTTCAAAGATTATGAGCCTAATACAAAAGAACAACCATGCTTGGGCGGACGATCATAAGTTCGGGCCATGAAAGTTCAAGTTCTGATTCGGATGGGGAGGGACAAATGTAGCGCTATGTTAGGCAATCGCCAAGTGACATATAAAGAAGTCACCCTATTCGAGGTCGGTCAATAGTGATCTTTGTGCTAACGCACGCAAAATGAATGATATGTAAATCGTCATCCGAAAGCAATATCGCACGAAAAGAAAATAGGTAGCGATCTAGTCTTGATCAAGAATTTAACAAAGAAATTCTAAGATCCATAAGACTTTCATCGATCAAAATAACAAAAAGAAATAGATGAAGAGAAAGCCAAATTGAATTACACTTTCACGATACTTTAATCTTCAAGTTCAATCACCTTTAATTGATAAGTTTAAGTGTGAAAACATATCACTAATTCAAAGCACCTCAAATGAATTCAACAATTCATTTAAAGATAGATTTGAACTAATGAATGTTTAATTACTTTAACCATATCCAAAGTCCATTGAAATTGAAGAGAAATTAATCTCAACAATGCACTTCAAGGCCAAAACAAGAAGAAAAGGGAAGAAAAAGGAAGAAAAACCAAAACAGTCCCAAAAACAAGCCAAGAATTGCATTTTGTCTAAGAGTAACCGGCGGCTCTAATTAGGGTAACCGATTACTCTGCACGCAGAGTAAAAAAAAAAGTACAAAAATCAGCATGATCATCTTTCAAAACTTTCTTCAAACACCTTATGATCATGGAATTGAAATTGCACGAAATTTTAAGTAAAACAACAGTAAAAACCAGCAATCAAACATAATTACAAGATCCAAGGGATCAAGTAACAAGGATCTCCAAAGATCTACATTATGGAAGATGAAGATGAAGCTTCAACAATGGTGAGAGATGAATTACCACTTCAAATCTAAAAATTACTCCAAATTGATTCAAGATCCAAACACCAAAGCCTTGATCTATGAGAATTGATGAAGAAAACAAGCTTGGATGAAGGTTTAGCCAAAAGTTGAATAAGATTCAATGTGAATTCTTGTTAACTTTCAAAAGAAGAAATGTGAGCTTTAGTGAAATTTTGTGGTTGGGGAGAGAATTTGCAAGAGGTTTTTTAGCTCTCAAAAGCTTGTGAAATGAATGAAATGAGGCCTCTATTTATAGGATTTAGGCTTGGAAATTTTGGTGGATTGGAATTTGGTTTGGAAATGAAAATTAGGCTTGGAATTTGAATTTGGAGGGAAATTATCAAAAAAAGTGGTGATTAGTGGAGGTACATGGTGGTAATTAATTGTGATGATGTAGGGGAATTAAAATGAGATGGTCTAGAATATTCCACATGTGATCAAAATGATGAAAATTGGTGCCAATTGCTGCCGAATTTGAATTTACTGCCATTTTTCAAATTTTTACGAGGGTAATCGATTACCCTGATTGAGATAACTGATTACTCAGTGCAAATTTTGAAAAAAATTGCCCTTTTGAGTGCACTGATGTGGTTCGGCTCGATTCTTTTGCTTGTCAAGGAAGGCATGGAAATAAACACATGAACATTGGAGTCTCTTGAATAATAATCAATTAAATCTTGGAAACTCTTGATCATATGATTTTTGAATTGTTTGCAGATCAACTTTGACTTTGTTCAGATGAAATTCATTCGAGCTGAGGGACTGATTTTGATATCCTTGATCCAAATTCTTCCTGAAAAAGTTAGTAAAGGAAAAAACATATTTTTGGATTTTAATTAATGGTTAGTAAACATAAACAAAAACAAAAATCAAACAAACAAAAGAACACGGGTGCTTGGCGATCTCACTCAAGAACAAACCTTTAGAGGAGGGCAAAAGAACCAAATCTTGTGATCTTGTTTGTGGTATGCAATGCAAAAAGACATGTAGGATCTGAGGGGTAAAAATTAGGGTATTACAGCTGCCCCTATTTAAGTTTCTTCTATCCGGAGATACGAAGATGAGCATCTTTGTCTCAACGAGATAGAAGACACTTAAATTTAACAACAACCCAATTTTTGGCCCTAAGAGACCACAAAATGATATGATCGTGCAAATGATATGCAGACACAAGACCTCTGTGGGGAGAAAATGCCACAGGAGACAAACAAAAAGCTGGGGAGAAAAGAGAAAAGACTCCACAGGGGAAAATAAAAGAGGGAAAACACATCCCAACAGGGGAGGAAATAATCTCCGCTGGGGAAGAATAAAGAGTAAGATTCCACTGAGGGAAAATTCCCAACACCAGGAATAAAAGAGAAAAACTCGTCCCAACAAGGAGGGACAAAATCTCCGTTGGGGAAAAGGTCATCTACTACCCGACATCCGGTAATAGCATGATCAAAAGGAAAGATTTCCAACTACCAACCAAGTGATAACTACAACAAGGAAGTCAACCAAAAGGATATTAGAAATATTACCTACTACCAACAAAGGGCAGGACGACAAAGGTAATAATCTCAAAAGGGGTACGAGAAATATCACCTACTACCAACTAAAGGGCATGACGACAAAGGTGATAAACCTGAACGAGGAGAGATTACCAACTATCAAACAAGTGATAGCTATAACAAGGTAACCAAATTGGGCTATATTACCTACTACTAACTAAATGGGCAGGACGACAAAGGTAATAAGCTAGCTATATCACCTACTACCAACTAAATGGGCAAGACGACAAAGGTGATAAGCTCAAAAAGAGGGATTACCAACTATCAACCAAGTGACAGTTACAACAAGGTAATCAACCAAGGGTATGAGAAATATTACCTACTACCAACAAAGGGCAGGACGACAAAGGTAATAATCTCAAAAGGTCCGAGAAATATCACATACTACCAACAAAAAGGCTGGACGACAAAGGTGATAAACCCGAACGAGGGAAAGATTACCAGCTATCAACCAAGTGACAGCTACAACAAGGTAATCAAACTCGGCTATATTACCTACTACCAACTAAAGGCAGGACGATAAAGGTAACAAGCAAGCTATATCACCTACTACCAACTAAATGGGCAGGACGACAAAGGTGATACGCTTCCATTGCCAGAGCAAGGGACCAAAATTCAATCCGGGAATAAACCAGAGAGAAACGGTCAAACAAGATTCATCCCGAGGAGGAAATATCTCAACTGGGGATTAATTCCATCCAGACGAATGAACTGGGGAGGAAAACTAAAACAAAAATCTTCCACAAGGCATAAACTCAGTGGGGAATTAGGAAAGATATGCATTTTTTGCTTACGGGTCAATACTCTAATGGTGAGAGGGCACACACGCTCTGCGGGGATAACAACGCTAGAGAGCAAAGAAGTACCAACATGAAATGCAAGATGCACAATGCAACAACAAAAATGCTATGCACAACAAACGAATGCGCTTGCAATGCGTATGAGCATGAATATGCTGACAAAACAGACATAAGGATAAACAGAGGGTGGAATGAACATCACAACACCACTGAATACTCGGCTAATCTCAACAAGATGGAGAAATCATTAGCAGCTCTGCTAGGGATTTAGCTGAAGAAATCCGGCAAGAGATAAACATAAGCCATCAAAGGAAAATAAATCCTATTACAAGGCTCAAATTTTGCTGGAGAAAAGAACATACTCCTTGGGGAGAAACTCAAATATCAATCTTCTAACATAAACGATCCACAAAGAGGATAAACACATAAACTCTGCTTTGAGGATGGCAGGAAAGCTGTCGGGGAATCAAAACAACCCAGATCTTTCTGACTTTTCCTGGGGATAATAAAGAATTCACAGGAATCTCCACTTCAATAAGATGAGGAGATCTGCTGCGGAAAAAAGAAATGAATCCGCTGGGGATTGTAGACATATAAACATCTATGCAAAATCCACTAGGAAAACAATGCAGATCTACTGAAGATATTAGAACAATCTCAGGGGATTAACCAAATCTGAGCAAAACATCCTAGACTTGCTGAGGAAAACAGCAAAAATTCAAACTGTGGGGGATTTTAGATCAATACTCATCATAAATAAGAGAAAACCCTACAGGTGACTAATACATCAATACTTCTTGAATAGAGGTATCATCAACAACTTCACTGAGAAATAAAGGTATCATCCTGGATTTGCGGGGGATGATAAGAAATTAACATCACTGCTCTATGCTTAGGAAACAAATCGAAACAATAATGCACTGCCTCCTTTGGGGAATCAGCAATGATAAATCTCTGGGTACAATAACCCGGAGAGAAATATATCCACAAGGCAAGATAACCCGACAAGTGGCTACCGTGTCAATACTCTTAGATGGAAACAACATTGCTCTCCGTTTGAGGACATCCAAAGCAGCAACAACACGTCTAGAGGATACAACTCTGAGTGAGGATTCCTCATATGACTTTTGTTGGGGATAACATGAGTGAATCTCTGTGTGGGCATTGACACTAGTGAGAGATAGTCTTCAAAACTGCTCAACTGTCTGACCAATAACATAATCAGATGGTGAAGATCTGGATCGAGACATAGTTGGGGAACAACCGAACATCACTCATCTGGAGAAAACACAAACCGATATTCAACTCGAAAATACTGGAATATAAGTCCATCACATCATAACAAACTTCTGAAGGAACCCACCATCTTGTCAACAACTGATCATGAACAAACTCTGCTGAGGAAATATCAAAAAATCTATTGGGAAAATATCAACAAACTCTACTGGGGAGCTGTCAATAAATCCTATTAGAGGAGTAAGAACAATCCCTGATGAGGAAAACATTGATCTTGCCATTCTTGGAATAACCGTTGACATTCCTTTTTGTATTCATAAAATCAAAGAAAAATGTTTTTATAATTTTCAAAATTTTAAATCAATTATTCACATTTTGTTTCAAAAATCATCATCGGCAATAAATGAAATTTTGCAAACAGAAACAAAGTAAGAATTGCAAACAAAGGAACAAAGGCCCAAATTTTATTAATAGAATGGTAGTCCGTAAATGGCGTAACTCCATGGATCATTACAAAGTTTAAAAAATGGTAAATACATGAAAAGGGTTACATTGAAATACAATGACCACTATTCTCCCTAAAAACTTTAAATTCCACTGTGCTCAAAACTTCAGCTGAGGATGATTGAAGTAGAATCTTTAATGGACAATGTGGATTTCAACGATCAAGACTGGTCAGATGCAGTTACTTGCCATAATCCCTAACTTTTGCCTAAATTGCCCTCTCGGGTTTTCAATCTACCGGGATGATTATTTCTGTTTTTGTCTCTAATTTTTGCCTGGACCGCCCTTTCGGGTTTTCAATCCACCGAGACACTCATTTTTGCCTAAGCCGCCCTTTCGGGTTTTCAACTTAGCGAGCTATTCTTTTTATTTTTAGGTGAAGTATTTCTTGACTACATCGGCATTCACAGGATGAGTGAACTCTTCACCATCCAAAGTTGTAATAAGTAATGCACCACCAGAGAAGACTCTCTTAACAACATATAGGCCTTCATAATTAGGAGTCCACTTACCCCTAGAATCATTGGTAAAAGTTGAGATCTTTTTTAGCACGAGGTCGCCTTCTCTGAACACACAAGGTCGGACCTTCTTATCAAAAGCTTTCTTCATTCTTTGTTGATACAATTGGCCATGACACAAGGCCGTCATTCTTTTTTCTTCAATCAAATTCAACTGATCGTATCTGCTTTGACACCATTCAGCCTCAGACAATTTAACTTCCATCAAAACTCTCATAGAAGGGATTTCAACTTCTACCGGGAGCACTACTTCCATACCATAAACAAGAGAGAAAAGGGTTGCCCCTGTTGAAGTGCGGACGGATGTACAATACCCATGCAAAGCAAAAGGGGGCATGTCATGCCAATCCTTGTATGTAACGACCATCTTCTGAATGATCTTCTTAATGTTCTTATTAGTAGCTTCAACAACCCCATTCATCTTAGGTCTGTAAGGAGAAGAATTATGATACTCAATCTTAAACTCATCGCATAATTCCTTCATCATCTTGTTGTTCAGATTCGACCCATTATGAGTGATAATCTTGCTCGGAACACCATACCGACAAATAATTTGGTTTTTAATAAACCGGACCACTATTTGCTTGGTCACATTGGCATATGATGCCGCTTCAACCCACTTGTTAAAAATAGTCAATAGTCACCAATATGAAACGGTGTTCGTTCGACGCTTTAGGCTCAATCATTCCAATCATATCAATACCCCACATGAGAAAGGCCATGGAGAGGAGATAACATTGAGAGGAGTTGGAGGTACATGAATTTTTTCAACATAAATTTGACACTTATGGCATTTTTCACAAATTTGCAACAGTCAGATTCCATTGTCAGCCAATAGTAACCTGCCCTCAACATTTTCTTAGCCATTGCATGCCCATTGGCATAGGTACCAAAAGATCCTTCATGAATTTCTTTCATCAACATGTCTGCTTCGTGTCTATCCACGCATCTGAGCAAGACCATGTCATAATTTCTCTTATACAGCACATCATCATTCAAGAAGAAACTACCAGCCAATCTTCTTAAAGTCTTTTTATCTTTCTTTGATGCCCCAAGTGGATACTCTTGTTTCTGAAGAAAGCATTTAATATCATAATACCACGATTTATCATCAATGACCTCTTCAATCGCAAACACATGAGTTGGTCTATTGAGACGCATAACATCAATTTTGGGCACATCATTCCACCAATTCACCACAATCATGGAGGATATGGTGGCTAAAGCATCTGCCATTCGATTCTCTACTTTGGGTATGTGGTGAAACTCAACCTTATTGAAGAAAGTTGACAACCTTTTTGCATAATCTCGATAAGGAATCAAATCAGGTTGACGTGTCTCCCATTCCCCTTTTATCTGATTAATCACCAGGGCTGAATCTCCATAAACATCAAGAATCTTGGTTCTTAAATCAATAGCTTCTTCCAAGCCCATAATACACGCTTCATACTCAGCCGCATTATTTGTGCAAGTGAACATCAACCTTGCAGTAAAAGGAATATGAGAACCATGAGGAGTAACAATTATTGCACCAATACCATTGCCATGCTCATTAACAGCTCCATCAAAAATCAAACCCCATCGGGATCCAGGCTCAGGCCCTTCATCAGGTAATGGTTCTTCACAATCTTTAACCTTTAGATACATCACATCCTCATCAGGAAAATCAAACCTGATTGGTTGATAATCATCAATTGACCAGTGTGCCAAATGATCAGCCAAAACACTTCCTTTTATTGCTTTTTGAGTTCGGTACTCGATATCATATTCTGACAACAACATTTGCCAACGAGCGATCTGCCCAGTCAAAGCAGGCTTTTCAAAGATATACTTGATTGGATCCATCTTAAATATCAACCAAGTTATATGATTCAACATATACTGGCAGAGGCGCTTGGCAACCCTAGCTAAAGTACAACATGTCTTTTCAAGCATTGAGTACCGAGACTCACAATCGGCGAACTTCTTGCTCAAATAATAAATGGCGAATTCTTTTCTACCAGACTCGTCTTGTTGACCCAGAACACAGCCCATAGACTCTTCTAGCACAGTCAAATACATAATCAAAGGTCTTCCTTCCACGGGAGGAGACAAAATCGGAGGTTCAAGCAGATACTCTTTAATTCTTTCAAAAGCTTTCTAACAATCCTCTGTCCAGACACAACCCTGATCTTTGCGAAGAAGCTTGAATATCGGCGCACATGTGGTAGTCATATTGGATATAAATCGGGAGATATAATTCAAATGTCCCAAGAATCCTCTTACTTGTTTTTCTATTTTGGGTGCAGACATTCCCTGAATAGCTTTAACTTTACCAGGATAAATTTCAATGCGTTTTTAGCTGACAATAAAGCCCAACAACTTTCCAGAACGGACACCAAAAGTGCATTTATTTGGATTTAAACGGAGCTTAAACTTTCTCAAACGTTGAAACAACTTTAATAAGTACTCAATATGATCTTCTTTAGTCTTCGACTTATAAATCATATCATCCACATAAACCTCAATTTCTTTATGCATCATATCATGGAACAAAGTAGTCATAGCTCTCTGGTACGTTGCACCAGTATTTTTCAAACCGAATGGCATCACTCTATAACAGAATGTTCCCCAGGGTGTAATGAATGTTGTTTTTTTCATATCCTCGGGTGCCATCTTTATCTGATTATAACCGGAAAATCCATCCATAAAAGAAAAGATAAGGAACTTAGCAGTATTATCTACCAGCATATCAATGTGTGGCAGTGGAAAATCGTCTTTCGGACTCGCTTTATTCAAATCTCTGTAGTCAACGCACATTCAGACTTTTTCGTCTTTCTTTGGAACAGGCACAATATTGGTCACCCATTGAGGGTACTCAAAAGTCACAAGAAAACCAACATCAATCTGCTTTTGAACCTCCTCTTTGATCTTCACAGCCATGTTGGGATGAGTTCTTCTCAATTTCTGCTTCACAGGTGGACATTCAGGCTTCAATGGCAAATGGCGCTCCACAATATCAGTATCAAGACCAGGCATGTTTTGATAAGACCAAGCAAATACGTCAACATATTCTCTGAGAAGCTCTACTATCCTCTTCTTAACATCTGACTTAAGCAGTGCCCCAATCTTGACTTTTTTCTTATCATCATCGGAACCAGAATTAACCAATTCTACCGACTCATCATGGAACTGAATGGCTTTTTCATATTGCTCAAGCAACTGAGAAATTTCATCTGGAATCTCCTCAATAACCTTTTCTTCAGCTCCAAACACAGGAAACTCAAAGTTGGGAGAGGGCATAGGGTCATTGTTTTCAATGGGTTTATCAATCAATTTGCACCATGATTTATGTTTGATTTTAGAATATGAACAAGAAGTACAAGTATTATGTAGATAAAAGTGATCATCACATTATTATTATTTTTGTTTTTAATGTTACCATTTTTCAGAAATAAAGCAAAAAGGGAAAACATAATATGGATAAACAAAATAACATTTTATTGATGATGATAAAATTTGAACCAAAGCCCTCACAAATTCACTTTCACCTTGGGCAGAGTGAAAGGATTTTTGAAAGAAACAAAAACAAATTACTTTGGAATATGAATAATAGTGGGAACATCAACAACTATCCAATTCTGGCAGATCTGTCCATGTGTCACGAAATTGGGAAGTTCTTCCTCTTCATCATCTTTAATGATGGCACTGACTTCATATTCAGGTTCCTTAAACCTCTTCCGAGGGGAATAAAAGGGCACATATGCATCCTCTATCTCAGAATCGTATCCAGGGTCTTCCAACCTATGGTGATGATTATGAATGGCATCAACCTGAGAATTCTGCTCCTCCAACTCCACCGTCTCAGCATAATTCGCAAGGTTCTGAAGAAATTCTGGCTAGGTTGAACGAATTGACTCTTCAGCATCAAGAATTTCAAGCTCTGCAAGATACTTGCTACTCTGCTCAGGAAGAACAGTTCACCAATCTGTCTGATCAAGTCTCATCTCACATTACCAACTTCAACAATTTTGCTAATGCCGCTATGAATCGTTTCAATCAGATGGATGCCAACTTGACTCAACAAAACCTGAACCTAGCAAATAGTCTTGGCAACGTAAACAGTTCATTGATTGAACTCAACCTACACCTAGAGGATCTCCCACCTCCAAGCCAACACTATAGGGGAAGAGGTCATCCGTTTAGGGGGAGAAGACCATAGAGCTTAGGGCATTATATTTCATTTGTGCTTGCATTTATGTTTTGTGGTTTGGTTGTTTTTCTTGTTTTTGTTGCTTAACTTTGACTTGTGCTTCCGTTTGTTTAAACTCTTCCGGAGTGAATGTTTTGCTTTTATGTTTTTGTTCCTTATTTAATCATTCCTAATTTTACATTAGCGGTATCATATGTGGATGCATGTTAATGTTTGGCTGTTGCAAATATATGATGATCCACTACGTATTATAGTGCGTTATTTTGACCACCTTCTTTTCTTCTTTTTGATGTTGTCAAAGGGGGAGAAGAATAACAAGCAGAAATTTTATTAACCAGATGTCAAAGACAGGGGAAGCTTTGTTCACTCTCAAATTACATATCTCGTGACAGCTAAGAAAGTGTTGCCATCATCAAAAAGGGGGAGTATGTGAGGGATATTCTTCTAGCTACCTTGTTTTAATGATGTCAACAAACATGTAGTAAATCAGATTGTAATTTGAGTGGTATCACTTCACGTGTCGGGTATATTGCGTCTAACCATTATCGTTCATGTGTCTAGATGCATAGGATATTGTCCTTCCCAAAAATAAATGTCCACTATCATTTTAGTTGTGTCTAGTATGTGTTTCTGATCTTGGTCTGGTAAAAATGCTCAGAAAATTGAATTTCCTGAAAAAAATGCACTTCATGCGCTGACTCTTCCAGTTCATGCGCTAACCTCCAATTTCATGCGCTAACCTCCAAAACCTGCGGAAAAACGCATAATTTAATGGACACGAAAATTCTTGCTTATGCGTCGACTCATGAGGTGTGGAGGTCAGCGCATGACTTCAAAACTCTGTATTTTTCACTTAATTTCTTTTCTGTTATTTTTGTTATTATTTTTTGTTGGCCATTTTATTTTCATATAAATAGTTTTGGTCATCCTTTTATTTCCTAACAAGAAACGTGAAAGATATATGTCATTTCTCTCTTCATCTTCATCTTCTTCATTGTGTAAACAAACAATCACACATAATCATCTTTGTTTATGTCACCCATTGATCGAAGTGATAACGTTCAGAATTTAGGAAGTGTAATTTTCATCTTCTGAGTTGAGAGTTTGGCAGGTGTTTCTTGAATCAAACCAGTGGTTTTGTCCTCCAAGAGTCGGATAGATTTTGGGGGTTTTTACACAAAATGTTCTTTCTACAGGGATTCGGCTGGGCGAAGGTAACCAGAAATTGGCGCAATTGTTCGGTTTAGTAGCTGTAATCAGAGGATCATAAAAGGGAGGTTTGGGTTCGAATTCTTGGTAGATCGCAATTGACCGAGTGAAGGTAACTGAAGAACGGTGGTTTCTTTCGGTTTAGTAGCGTGGGACGGTAATTGGATCAACCATATTCGAAGGACTTGATTCATCTCGAATCAAGGGAAGAGAAAATTCTGCATCAATGATCGAAGACGTTCGAGGGTTTGGATGTTCATAGTTTTCTCTTGTAATAAACAATTTGCAACAACTATATATATATATATATATATATATATATATATATATATATATATATATATATATATATATATATATATATATATATCTCAATTCCATTTGTGGATTTGGGGGCAGACGTACCCAAAGCGAGGACGATTGAGGAACTGCCTAATTAAACCGCGTTTGTTCTCTCTCTCTCCTTAACTCTTTTAAAATTCAGTTCGTTCGAATTTGTGAAGTTGCAAGTCATCGAAATTTCTGTCATAGAGTAATTGTA
The DNA here is from genome assembly GCA_022829125.1 of Lathyrus tuberosus. Lineage (NCBI taxonomy): Eukaryota > Viridiplantae > Streptophyta > Magnoliopsida > Fabales > Fabaceae > Lathyrus > Lathyrus tuberosus. The sequence goes on along the minus strand of JALAZF010000174.1, from coordinate 8,858,214 downwards.
AGCTGATAAACTGTTTTGTCAAACTGATACAATTCCTTGAATTGTATCTTGGAGCAGCTTTACATTACCCTCCATAGAAATTCTGCACTTAGTGTGTTTACGCACACTAGGTGTTTGATAATTTGTTTCAAAGAAAAATTCGAACTTGTTGCCTTTAATTGCTTATCACTTTACCTCATTGGATTGGAATAAACATTAAGCAACAGATATTTTGTTGACTGCGTTATTAAGTGTAGTATTCAATACTGAATTTTTCTCTTCCATACTCATCCGTGATATATTCGCGCATATCCGATCCTTTTGGTAGAAGGTTCGTTGTAGACGTTCTATCCACTGGTAGCTTCTGTTAAATAATTTTTAAAAACAAATTTTGGAAACCATTTGCGTGTAAAACTCAAGGGATCTATTCAACCCCCTTCTAGATCCATAGCCATCGTCTAACAAAATCAAAGTAGGCTAAACCCACTAAGAACCAGAGTTTCCAGCAGAGTCGCCACTTTTCTGTAGCGGTAAAAATTGTGAGTGTAAGCTATTGATCAACTTAACTCATAATGCAAGAGTCGCCACCGCACTTTTATTTTATCCAAAAGGAAAGGAAAAAGAGCGAACAAAACCTAAACAAGTTCTAAAAAAACAAGATCAAACACAGAATGGGTAAGGGGGTTGGTTACGTTAAGGGAAGGTGTTAGTACCCAAAACGTCTATAGTACTCTATAGGAACCCTTTGAAATATTTACGCTTTTTGGTTTGAAAACAAAGTTTGTTTGAAAAGAGATTGGGGAGGTGAGAAGAGAAATGTTTTTTTTTAATATTTTTGTGTTTGAAGAGACTTATCACCTCATGCCTACGTACCCACAAAGTGCAATATAGGATCAAAACCTCGTAGTTCATGATACAAATAATCAAAATTTTATTGGTTATGATTCATTTTATCTTGAAAAGACAACCCGTCATTCTCAAGAGAGAATACTCAACTAATTACTCAAAGGTATGGGAAAAAGGCATTTGCATCACATTAAGATGGTGGATTTGCTTGGATTAAAATCAACAAGACTATCGCTTCAACATCTAAGTGGAAAATAGCCATACTTTACACAAAATACCATGGTTAGGAGCTTTACATCTCATCAAAAAAATGACTCATGTCTAATTCTTTTTGAAAAATTTAAAAGAAAAAGGTGTATAAAAGCACAAAAAGTTTGAATGAGTTTTGTATTTTTTTATGTCTTTTTGAAATGGTCAAAATATGATTAACAATGATTGACATTTATTAAAAGAAAACAAAGTTTGAAAATCACTTGACCAAATTCAAGATTTTATTATAAAAGCGGTTTTAAGTTTTTGAAAACAAGAAGGTTTTGAAAAAGAGAGGAAATTTTGAAAATTTAAGAAGGGGTGGAGAAGAAGTGACTACCCCATTGCATAAAATAAAAGCTAAGGTAAGAAAGATCTAACCACGTGGAGGCACTTTTCAAAGCATAATAAGAAAAGAATTCCATCCTCTTGAGCTAATAAGCAAGCCAAATAAAGGCTAGAATACCAACTTCATAATGATCCAAAGCATAAGGGAGAGAACCCTAATTATAAGTTCATAAGTCCATAATCAAACCAAGAAGTCTAAGAGTAGAGATCCTCAAATGCAAGGGATAGTGGCCATAGTCCAACAATTAATAGCACAAGTCTTTTAGTGGTTTAAGCCTTTATTAATGTTTTTGAGTCCAAATGGACAAAAGAAAAACAAAAGCACAAGATAATATGGTCCAAGTGGACAAAAGAGAAACGACATAAACATAAACATGATATGATATAATGAGCAATGAGCAATAAAAAAAATAAAGTGAGATAGGGAGCAAGAAGGAATCATAAAAATATAGTAATATAATATAATAGTATATACATAATAGTAGCACAAAGGCACAAGTGCCAAGAGTCCTAAAAGAGGCAACACCGAATATTCCGTCTCGCGTCTTGAACTATATGGTTGAACAATGTGTTTAGGTCAAGGTTAATGAAGACTTGTCAGAAGATTGATAGAATCAAAGCCTCTATGCAACAAGCTTCAAAGATTATGAGCCTAATACAAAAAAACAACCATGATTGGGCGGACGATCATAAGTTCGGGCCATGAAAGTTCAATTTTCGATTCGGATGGGGAGGGAAAAATGTAGCGCTATGTTAAGAAATCGCCAAGTGACTTATAAAGAAGTCACCCTACTCGAGGCCGATCAATAGTGATCTTTGTGCTAATGCATGCTAGAGGAACGATATGTAAATCAGCATCCGAAAGCAATACCTCACGGAAAGAAAATAGGTAGCGATCTAGTCTTGATCAAGAATTCAACAAAGAAATTCTAAGATCCATAAGACTTTTAGCGATCAAAATAAAAAAAGAAATAGATAAAGAGAAAGCCAAATTGAATTACACTTTCAAGATCCTTTCATCTTCAAGTTCAATCACCTTTAATTGATAAGTTTAAGTGTGAAAACATATCACTAATTCAAAGCACCTCAAATGAATTCAACAATTCATTTAAAGATAGATTTGAACTAATGAATGTTTAATTACTTTAACCATATCCAAAGTCCATTGAAATTGAAGAGAAATTAATCTCAACAATGCACTTCAAGGCCAAAATATTAAGAAAGGGGAAGAAAAAAGAAGAAAAACCAAAACAGTCCCAAAAACAAGCCAAAAATTGCATTTTGTCTCAGAGTAACCGGTTACTCTAATTAGGGTAACCGATTACTCTGCACGCAGAGTCAAAAAAATGTGCAAAAATCAGCACGATCATCTTTCAAAACTTTCTTCAAACACCTTATGATCATGGAATTGAAATTGCACGAAATTTTAAGTAAAACAACAGTAAAAACCAGCAATCAAACACAATTACAAGATCCAAGGGATCAAGTAACAAGGATCTCCAAAGATCTACATTATGGAAGATGAATATGAAGCTTCAACAATGGTGAGAGATTAATTACCACTTCATATCTGAAAATTACTCCAAATTGCTTCAAGATCCAAATATAAAAGCCTTAATCTATGAGAATTTATGAAGAAAACAAGCTTGGATGAAGGTTTAGCTCAAAGTTGAACAAGATTCAATGTGAATTCTTGTTAACTTTCAAAAAAAGAAATGTGAGCTTTAGTGAAATTTTGTGGTTGGGGAGAGAATTCGCAAGAGGTTGTTTGGCTCTCAAAAGCTTGTGAAATGAATGAAATGATGCCTCTATTTATAGGAATTAGGCTTGGAAATTTTGGTGGATTGGAATTTGGTTTGGAAATGAAAATTAGGATTGGAATGTGAATTTGGAGAGAAATTATCAAAAGAGCAGTGATTAGTGGAGGTACATGGTGGGAATTAATTATGATGATGTAGGGGAATTAAAATGAGATGGTCTAGAATATTCCACATGTGATCAAAATGATGAAAATTGGTGCCAATTGCTGCTGAATTTGAATTTGCTGCCATTTTTCAAATTTCCATGAGGGTAATCGATTATCCTGATTGAGATAACCAATTACTCAGTGCAAATTTTGAAAAAATTTTCCTTTTTAGTGCACTGCTGTGGTTCGGCTCGATTCTTTTGCTTGTCAAAGAAGGCATAGAAATAAACACATGAACCTTGGAGTATCTTGAATAATAATCAATTAAATCTTGGAAACTCTTGATCAGATGATTTTTGAATTGTTTGTAGATCAACTTTGACTTTGTTCAGATGGAATTCATTCGAGCTGAGGGACTGATTTTGATATCCTTGATCTAAATTCTTCCCGAAAAAGTTAGTAAAGGAAAAAAACATATTTTTGGATTTTAATTAATGGTTAGTAAACATAAACAAAAACAAACATCAAACAAACAAAAGAACACGGGTGCTTGGCGATCTCACTCAAGAACAAACCTTTAGAGGAGGGCAAAAGAACCAAATCTTGTGATCTTGTTTGTGGTATGCAATGCAAAAAGACATATGGGATCTTAGAGATAAAAATTAGGGTATTACAGTTACAAAAACACAATACAACTTCTTGAGCATAACTCTGAGCTTTTATTTGTAACTGTTATTGCATAAGATCTTAAGATTTCTTAACTTTGTATATTTTAGAAATCTTAAGAGGTTAAGAACCTTTGTGGTTGTTATCTTTTCTACTAAATTGTTTATTTAAAATAGAGGAAATCTCTTGCCTGCGTGCTTGAGCAGTGAAGTCACTTGCCTGCGTGCTTGAGTAGTGAAGTCTTTTGCCTGTGTGCTTGAGCAGTGAAGTCTCTTTTTAGGTTAATTGAGCATAAGTCTTTTGCTAGGTTGCTTGAGTAGAAGTCTCTTTCTAGATTGATTGAGCAGTGAAGTCTCTTGCTAGTTTGCTCGAGCAAAGTGTAATCAGTTTGATTATAGTGAAAAGCTCTTGTTGAGGCAAGGGGCTGAACTACTCTTAATTGAGGAGGGAAACTAGGATAAACATTGTGTGTTACTTTGCTTATTGCTTCTGATTCTTATTATTTCCACTGCTAGTTTAAACTCTAATATTATACTTTGAACTTTGTTCAGACTCAGAAGTTACTGATCAAAAGTGAATCGTTTTTTAAATACATAATTCAACCCCCTTCTTGTGTATTTTTCTCACCTTCCTAACTAATTGAGGAAAAATTGCTTTGGATTAGGATATGCCCAACCCATCGGTCAAACGTCTCTCTAACCAATCCTTAACAGTCAACTTAAGGCTGGAGCTAGGACAAGTTACTTGACAACAACCACAACATCAGGGTCAGTAATTACATTAATTCCCATTGTAACTTCGATTTCTTGAAAACAAGTATATAATTTTTTTGAATATGAGTAAAATGTATACAATATTTCAATACATTTCACTTCATCTTCATTTTCACTAAACAACTATATAAAGATTTTGAATATAAAGTGTTTGTATTTACTATCTTCCATTAGCTATTAATTCAATATGCTTACCAGTCTTTTCACCTCTCTAAGTTATCAATCCCTCTCAATATTCCATGTATAATCAAAGTTATTATTCCTCACTACCTTAAATCTCCAATACCATTTATGACAGACTCTTGCAGAGTCATTTCAAATTTTTGAAGGTCATGTGTAAGTTAGTTACGGTTCAACCATGACAAAATAATTAAAAATTCTAATTAACTAAATTTTAATAATGACAAAGATTTATGAAGTCTTATTTATATACAATTTAACTGTAAAAATTTTGAGATTCTATGTGGTAGTCCACCTTATATGTCTAAAGTCGACAATGTGATTTAGCATTATTCTACAAAACAAAATTTTTTAACAAACATTTATGTTGATATAACTCTATATTTGATTGTAAAATTAATAATTAGTTAATACAAGTTAGCAAATATTTGTACACACTTTTAAACTTAGACTAGCTTATTAATATTTATAAAAATATATATAAAATAATAATTTATATTAACTAGTCCTTACTTTAGTATGTGACTAACACATGTAAAATATTTTCACTCGACACATGATGCGATAAAGGATATACACTTGATGAGCAAGAAAACACGTACTATGAGATGATTAAAAAAACATTACTTTATAATTATATAGTAATTGACACGGTTGATAGCCACGAATTAAATGCAAAAGAGTACCTATCAATCAAATTCAAAGGCTATGAGATTAGACAGGGAACAATGACAATTAGAACTATAATTAAAAGTTTGAAATGATTATGAAAACTTAACTCTCGAAAATCTCACACCGTCTGAATACAGTTGTAGCGTTGGTAACAAATTTGAAGTTAATCTCTTTGTTCATTTGTAGAGGTGTGTCCCAATGTCAAAGCTTCTAGGTCCAGCATACTTGATCCTTTCGGTGACACTTTACCTTTATTGTTGTTTTTAATTAAAATTGCTACAGTTTGGATAATGGTTTATAATTAGCTAAAAGTATATCAGATCATTAGTTTGGTATGGTTTGATAATTCAATTTTAATTTGAAGTTTTGGGTGATTAATTGCTTTTAAAGTTTAACAACACTCGGAAAAGGAAGATTACAAATTATAATTTTGCTTGCTAACAGTGTTTGGCTTATTTTAAACGGTTTTTCACAAATACAAATATAAGATACAAATGTGAAATATCTTATGGAGCTATCTAGGAGCTTCAAGAATAGATATTAGAGGCCAGATGCCGTACATAAGTTGAATTAATGTGTACAAAAAAATTCGTGAGAAATACGATTAAATAAAGTAATAAATAAGATATAAAAAATTATTAATTTAATTTGGTGTATTTGACACCTATGAAGGATAGTTTGGTGTATTTGACACCTATGGAGGATAGTAATCTAATACAAAGAAAATTCACTAATAATAAATAGGTAATAATGCACGACAATCTTATCTGAATTATTTTCGGTTCAAAATATTTTTTTAGTATTATCTATGAATTTTAACTCAGTTTTTCTTTAAAATTGAGATTCTTTTGACTTTCACTCAAATACTCTTTTAAGTATTTGTAAATCTTTGATAATATAAGCGTAATAAACGTCAAGAAAGAAAATCACAAATACTTCTCTTAAAGAATAATAGAAAAGGAATTAATTGAAATGCACTGACAGTGTAAAAGGATTTTACACTGTCAGTTAATTATAACCGTTGGATGTAAAGAGGAGTTTGACTTTTAATTTAATAATCTGTAAAGCAACCCAAACGGATGATGGTGATGTATTGACAGTGTAAAACTTTTTACACTGTCAGTGCATAGTAATTAAACTCTAATAAAAAATAACATTAACATAGATCTGAATTGAACACAATCAAGACACACTTTATTTCTTAATCATCAAAACATTCACCATAAGCTCATATGATGAGTAACTTCTCTCTTTATATACTTTATATAGAGCTATTTTGGCCTAATGATTTTTCCAAAATAAATCTTGCAAATTCTAGAACAAAATAAATATTCTAAAAAAACTTTTTACATGACATCTTACTTAACATTTTGTCGTTAAAAATAAGTCAATCCATATGAAATAACAAACTTTTTATTTGGCTATTTTTAAGCAAAATAAGAATTTGAAAACTTTAACACAACAATCATCAAATAAGACTAACACCAACAAACCAACCAAAGGAGGGTACAAAACTAACAAACCAACCTAGTAAGTGTTCAAACAACCTAATTAGAAAATTAACAACCCCAAAAAGCGAAACAAATTAAATCAGAGTAACTGAGCAAGAGAGTCACTGCCAAAGACCTCTCTGAACACATCATTATAGCCAGATTTAGACACTTCACGAGACTGGTCTGAAAGAGTTGCAACATTGTCGTCACCAGGAATATGAGCCTGAGAAGTGGAAGCACCGATAGAGTGAGAAGTGGGCATCTTGATAATCCTTTCACACACAGTCTTTCTAGCAGAGGATGTAGTGATGATCTCTTATAAGTCATTTACATATATCATCTCATCACCAATACTTAGATGAGTTTCAACAATAAGAGCAATAAAAGGCACCATAATGCCAACAACATGTTTCTTGAAAACCAACTTGTAACAAAAATTGAGAATGCTAGAAATAACACCAACCTCATCATCACCATTGACTATGTCCTTCTTTTGATTAACCAAAATACCATAGATCAAATAAGGAAAACTAATAGGCATACTCACAATATAGGATTCAACATACTACACAAACTGTTCAAAAATGTACTCCTCGAAATAAAAAACAACATGATTTTTTACTTGATACAATAGACCAGGGAGACTAGGGGTGATACTTGATCCATGAGAGAAGGGTGCCTAGTTAATCACTCCATTTTTTGTATAAGATGTCATATTCTACAGTGAGAAACTGAGTGTAATCCTGAAAAACTACCCCCACTTAAGGAGGAAACAAGTGAATCATTTTATCTAGCTTCAAGTATTTCACACCAAATACCAGAGGCACCCAAAATCTATCTCTACCTCCATTTGGACAAAAGGGCCACATTGACCAACCTAAGGTCCCTAACACTTAACTATTTTTTACTACTAGGTTTACACACATCAGACCATTTCACCTATGAGATCTTAGTCTCACCTTTCACACCACCCATAGAAACCTCCTTTGAATGCTAACTAATTTCTCCCACACCACCACTAACATTTTTAAAAAAGATAGGAAGAAGATACGAATAACATTAAGAACATAATTAAGAAGGATCACTCGGCCCTTAAGTCTAACAGACATATGTTTCCAAGAATTTAGTTTCTTGCACATTACAATAACTATAGAGTCCTAAGCACTTATAAATTGAGCATTGGCTATGACCAATAGGTTGTAATACCTAAACCGAAAAGCCTCAATCCATCAATGAATAAAACCTTCCGTTAACTTTAAAAAGTCAGGATCCACATTAATCCCGATCAAACTACTCTTAAAAAATTAAATCGGGGGCTTGAAGCAAGCTCAAAACCTCTAAGAATAACTTTAATACTCCAAAACTTCTTAATCGAATGCTCAACCGAGATTAATGTTTTGTCTTCATATTGGAGGTGGGAAGCAACCAAATTTGAGGAACCAACCCTAACACCTAAGAAGAGGCTCAAGTCAATAGCCCTCATAATTAACCCACTAAGGTCTTCTTCAACCACAACTAAGAATAGGAAAATGGCTATAAGATCTCCTTATTTCAAACTCCTTTGAATCTTAAGTTTTTGGGTTGAAAAACCATTAACCAACACAAAACGGTTACCAAAAAACACACAAGCTTTAACCTAGGACCTTCACTTGTCACTAAAACCAAAATTTATGAGCATGTAATTCAGAAAGCTCCAACTAACTGAATCATAAACTTTTTCAAAATCCACTTTCAAAATAAGACAAACCTTTATAAAGCATTTAACCAAATCAATCACCCCATTCATAACCACTACACCATAAACCAAAAGCCTTCATTTCAAAGAAGCTGATTGATTAGGAGAAATAAGTTTATCTATTACCAACCCAAGTCTATTGGCCACCAACTTATAGAGAGAACCTATAAGGGAAATCAGATGGAAATCACTCAACAAATATGGATTCTTAAACTTAGGGATTAAAGCTACAAAACAAGAGGAAAATCTACAGGGCAGCGACTCGAAATAGCGAAATTGATCAAACATAATCGCTACATCTTCCCTTAATAAATTCCAAAATCTCTTAAAAAAAGAAAAATTAAACCCATCAGAGTTATGACTCTTATTTTCATCACACTGCACAACCACCTTATATAGCTCCTCTAGAAGAAGAGTGGCTATCAATCCTTAATTATCATTCATTGATTAGGAGGGGAAAAAACTCAATCAAATCTAGGACGGTCTACAGTTGGCTATTTAAAGAGATTGAAAAAATAATTAAATACCTCTTGCCTAATCTTAGATACCCCTTCTAACCAACCATCACCCACCTTAAGGGCTAAGATAACAGTTCTTCTACCTCTATTTTTGACAGAATCATTAAAAAAAAATCATTATTAACATCTCATTCCTTAAGTCACTTAGCTTTGAATCTTTCAAATAACTGAGAACCGTTGAATCTAAGCAGGGGCCAAGGATCCACAATTGTTTTAGACCTAGATCGAATCTCCTCCTTAAATGGGACTCTTTGGTTAGCCAGGTTGTCCAATTACTTACACATCTTTGAAATACTCAATTTGATAATCAAAGTTGGCAAACACTTGTTTATTTCAAACTTTGAGGTTAGCTTTTAGAAATTTAACTGTTCCCATAAAAAAAAGGCTTCCACCCGTAAATTGAAGAAGAAGACTATGAGTTGCAAACCAATTTAGAAAAATCAATGTGAGATAACCAGTGATTGTTAAATTGAAAACGCTTAAGACACCACATACAATTAACATACTTTAGAATGACTCGACAATAATCAAACACATCTCTAAAGAAAGTCTACTGAATCACAGTTTTTCAATAATCTCACCACCCATTGGTAATCAATAATCATAATTTGATTGAGCTCCTTATCAAGTTTCTTGACGTAGAAATGAAATCAATATAATTTTTGAAATTTTTTTTTATTGATTTAATTAACAAAAATTAATATTATTTAAAACGATTTAATCTATGATCAATATGAGAATCAAACCCAACATACGATCAAGGTGGGAATAAACCCAAATTCATTCTTATCACTACATTCTTTAATTCTTCCACTTAAACCAACAAATTAACTTTATTATTAATTGTAATCAGTAAAATAATTTAGTAGAATAAAATTTTAAAATAAAAATAATTTAAATAATAAATATTGAATTAATGTTTTAAAATTAAAATTTTTTAAATTCAGTTTTAATAAATAAAAAATTAACTGGTTTAGTTTAAAATTTATAAGAAATATAAAAATAACCGAGTCAACCCAATTAAATTAATTTTAATTGATTCAATATTATTTTTTCCAAAATTGAATCAAACCTACCATTACACTCCTAATCAAACTACCATGAAATTTATTTTTCCAAAGAAAACACAACCATATACAAAAACTATGTGTAGTTCATTCATATATTTTGAAAACTGAAAACACTTTTAAATTCTTTCAATAAAAAAAAGTCAAGTGGAAACGCAAATTCTACTATAGAAATAAACGTAAAAAATTAAAGTACGACAAGACCGATATAAATCCCATCCAACAGTAAAAAACAAACAAGAGTTCAAAATAAAAAAAGGCTTAATTGAAATTTTGATTCCTTTATTTTTATTTTTTTTGAATTTTAATTTTATTATTTTAAAATTTAAAATTTTTGTCTCTTTATTTTTAGATTTTTTGAGTTTTGATTTCTCTATTTTAAAATTGAGAATTTTGATCCCTTTATTTTTATTTTTTTTATAGTTTGGGTCCCCTATTTTAAGTTGTGTTTTGGAATTTAGTCCCATTTTTCAATTTGGAATTAATTTAATAGGTGATCAAAAGTTTATAAAAATGAAAATAATGAAATCAAAATTCAAAAAAAATGAAAATAATGGGACAAAAATTCCGAATTTTAAAATAGGGGAAACAAAACTCAAAAATGTAAAAATAGAGGAATAAAAATTCTGAATTTTAAAATAAAAAATCAAAATTAAAAAAAAATTAAAATAGGAGGACTGAAATTGTAATTAAGCCAATAAAAAATTGAAGTTACAAAGATTTGACACAATCTACTTTTTTTGACTTAAGTAATTTTTATTCACAAGCCGTGTTTGGCAACCGTAATCATAATAAATCATAATCAATTATCATAATAGCTTTTCACTTTTTTGAAAACTAATTAATTAAAAAAATTATTAATTCATCAAAATGGACCAGTCAAATTCTCACAAATGCGGAGAGAGATTTAACGGCTGCCTTTATAAAACCAACCTACCAAAACACGCCACGTCATCACACCGCGTCGCGTGCGTTTTTTCGAATCAAAATCGAACGGCGGAAGGAGACGTATTCCAAACGGAACGGATTAGTCTCTTTCTGTCTCCGTCCAAAACGTGTTGAAACCGGTTTAGCCTGTTACCGGTCACTAAACGGCGATGAATTTGTGGTGGACCCACTTTTACTTCAACCACCGCTTCCATTACCACCGTCCACCGCCACCACTTAAAAAAAAAAGAGCATTTCCAAAAAAAAACTTTTTTTAATATTTTTTTAATTAAATAAAAAAGTTAGGAAAAAAATGATTATTATTTAATTGGATATTAAGTTATGATTTAAGAGAGATAAGGGCTTGAAGAGGGTCCTCTTTCTCTTCTCTCTTTCCGATTTTGAAGAACCGAAAAACTGATTTTTGCCGAGAAATTTCTCAAAGAACCAAAAAAAGAAAAATCAATCAAAACAGAAAGAGAAAATTTTGATTTTTTTCTAACCTGCAATAGATTATATATATATATATATATATATATATATATATATATATATTATATAAAATGAGAGAGAGGAAATAAATTAGTTGAAGAGAAGATTCTTGTTCAATTTCAGAATTTGTTCATCAATTGGTGTTTTTCTGATTTTGATTAACACTGTAAGTATTTAGCATTGTTTTCTGATTTCTTCTACCTTTTTTCTCTTTTATTTTATTTTTAGTTTTGTTTGTTAGTTAGTTGATTGGGTTTATTCTTTGATTTATATTAATGGAGATCTTGATTGATTTTTATTTTTATTTTATTTTTATGAATCATGAGATGTGAAGAATAATGGGTTCTGCTCAAAATTTGATATTTTTTTTGTTTGTTTCTACATTGGATAATGGATTCGTTTTCGCATGATTGTGTTCAATTGAAGCTTCGTGTTGTTGATGTTGTTTTGCTGATGTTTTGCTGTTGTTTTTCTGAATCGGATCTATCTATTTATTATTCTACTACAAGTGACATTTTGTTTTGATTTTCCTTCAATCACAGATGAAAAAAGAGTTATTTTTGTGGATTTATAGTTGGTTGAAGTGAATGGATTGCGATCTGAAATCAGTGTGTTTTTCTTTTGTTGATTTTTCTCTTTATTGGTTGTATTGGCTATGCTTTGATGATTTTAATGAGTGTTTGTATGCTTTTTTTTTCCAAAGGTGGAGAAAAGTGGAATTTGTGAATTGTGTTTTATGAACTGTGTTTGAATTGAACAGGTTTTTGATTTTGCTGTGGTGGATTGAGGTTTTTGAGAGTGTATTTTGAAGCGACATGTTGGAGGGTCGTTCCTGTGTTGTTCCGAGGTTGTTTTGTAGCGCTTGTGAAACGGAGAACGATTGGTCTTACATGAAGTACATGCTGGATTTGGATATCAAAAATGGGAAGAGACCGATGGAAATTGATGATGCTGAGGATGAACATCATCCTAAGAAGTGTACTAAGATGTTGGAATCTTGTCACATAGTTGAAGCGGTTCGTCTTTCGTTTCAGCAGAATAAGGATTCTGCTCTTTCCCGAGTAGATCAGGAAATTGTTGAACCTGTGGATGTTTGTGAAGGGGTGAACCATGGTGATTCAATGGATTCATTGGATTCTGGTGTTCAGCAATCAGATGAGGAGCAGAAAGCTGGAGATTCGTCGGATTCTGGTTCACTTTTGCCACGGATGAACCGAGACAGCTCGATTGCTTGTCTGAGCCGATGTTCAAGGTCTGATTATGGTTCGCTTGCTTCTCTTAATAGGAGCTTTCGTAACATAATCCGAAGTGGCGAGCTCTATACATGGAGGAGACTAAATGGTATCATGGAACACTGGGTTTATTTCTCATGTGCCCTTCTTGAATGGGAAGCATACGATCCGATTCGCCAAAGATGGATGCATTTGCCGAGGATGGCTTCGAATGAATGCTTCATGTGTTCTGATAAGGAATCTTTAGCAGTAGGAACTGAACTTCTTGTGTTTGGGAGGGAGCTAAGATCTCATGTGATTTATCGATACAGTCTTTTGACTAACTCGTGGTCATCAGGAATGAGAATGAATGCTCCGAGATGTTTGTTCGGCTCTGCTAGCCTCGGAGAGATTGCAATATTAGCAGGTGGTTGTGATTCGGAGGGTCGTATACTTGACTCGGCCGAACTATACAACTCGGAGGCGCAAACATGGGAGCTTCTCCCGAGTATGAAAAAACCAAGGAAGATGTGTTCTGGTGTATTTATGGACGGAAAATTTTATGTCATAGGCGGAATCGGTGGACGCGAATCCAAGCTTCTTACTTGCGGGGAGGAGTATAATTTACAGACTAGAACATGGACGGAGATTCCTAACATGTCACCTGGACGAAGTAGTAGGGGTTCTGATATGCCTGCAACAACCGAGGCACCACCTCTTGTCGCTGTTGTAAATAATGAATTGTATGCTGCTGATTATGCTGACATGGAAGTTAAAAAGTATGACAAAGAAAGAAAACTGTGGAATACCATTGGGAGACTTCCGGAACGAGCGGTTTCGATGAATGGCTGGGGTCTTGCATTTAGGGCATGTGGAAATAGGCTTATTGTTATTGGTGGACCAAGGACTCATGGTGAAGGTTTCATTGAGCTCAATTCTTGGGTGCCTAGTGAAGGACCTCCACAATGGCGTCTACTCGATCGAAAACAACGATCCGGTAACTTTGTTTATAATTGTGCTGTGATGGGTTGTTGAACCATTGAATGGTGCAAAAATTACACATTATGAAGCAACTATCATTCATCGTCACTGGATTCTTGCTAATTGGTACTACTTTCCCCATTCTTTCCATGATATTTTCGATTCAAACGCGGGGGATGAGATTAAGATATTAATCAAGATTAGGCAGGAGCACTTCAGTCTTTTATTTTAATCTTATGTTCACAATTTAATTCACTTTTTTTCTTTGTTCCATTGAAAAATTTGTATCATCACCCCATTTTCATTGACAAGATTTTTCAAAGCTTGGTATCATATCATATCATGTAGCTAAAGAAAATAGGTCAAATAATTGAAGTTCCAAAACAGATTTAGTAGGTTACTGGTGTTTGTTTGTTTTCAGCAGCTTCTCTTGAAGAAATGAAATAATTTTCTTGATTATGTATTGATTCAATTTTCCATTGAAATTCATCAACATTGTATCTTAATCTCTCTGGTTGAAAATTGATATGTGACTATTTCATTTACTCATTTATTTGTCCTATAACTTATTAAATACTATAGTTATTAGATATTTCTAATTCTAAGTTCATGACAATGGTCCTAACCATAATGTGAGTAAACTCATCTTGCACCCTCAGTTGCTTTAAATGTTAAGTTGAGTGGTTGAATCATAATTATCAGACATAAAAAATGTCCTTAAACAACCGTAGTCCTTGTTATAACTTCTGTTATAGTTATCAGACATAAAAAATGTCCTTAAACAACCGTAGTCCTTGTTATAACTTCTGTTATAGTACTCATCTATCTGTGTTATGTTAACAGTTAAACAATGACATAAAAAGCCAACACAGTTAGATTGTCCAATGTTTTTGTACTAATATATAAAAAAAAGTAGTTATGGCTTTGGAATGTGTGAGATTCAATGAAGATGGAAGAATGAGTTAGAACTTTGATAAACAAAATATTATGTTAAGTATAAATGTAAATGGTAGTGGTGAATGGTGATTCAGATTTTTGTCACATATTTTAAGATAATGTTTATATAGTACTTGTTCATTTGTTGCACTTTGTGTGTCTATGTTTGTGATATGGTCTGTTGTGTTGATTGGCTTCTGCTCAACAAGTACTAAGCTGTACAGAGTCAGGTTCTGTAAATTTGGTAAAAGTTTTCCTTTGACATACTTTAGGTTGAGGTTAGTGGAGATGTACTATCTGTGTCAAAAAGAAAATATCAGTATGATTTTGTATGATTTATAAGTACAAAATTGAAATTCTCTATCTCGAGGAATTAGTCTCTGCCTCTCCACTCTGACTGAAAAATTAATCTCTGCAGTTATGCACATAGATGCACTTTGCTTGAAAAATTAGTCTATGTAGTTACGCGCACAGATGCACTTTGCTTGAAAAATTAGTCTGTGAAGTTATGCGTAAAGAGATAATTAGTTTCTAATTCATATAATTAATTTATTTGAGAGATTAGTTTCTAATTTATATAATTAATTTTTGGCTAAAATACAGTTTTGGTCTTCCTGTTTGTCAAAATTCACGGTTTTGGTCCCTCCATTTTATTTTTCATGTACGGACGTGTACTGTTCATGTATGGACCAGTTACTGTTCATCATTTTTCTGGGTCAAAATTGGGGTGGGAGACCAAAACTGTTAAAAAATAAAATAGGGGACTAAAACCGTGAATTTTAACAAATAGGAGGATCAAAACTATATTTTAGCCTTAATTTTTTTATTTGGACAAAATCTATGAGTTTGATTCAAGTAGAGGTGAATTGTGAGATGTGATATGATTATACAATATCATTGTTAGTTAGAGCAAGATTTTCTCCTTGTGTCTGCCTTATCATTTGTTTGTTTGCTATTTTTATATACTTCTCAGGAATTCAGATCTTATCAGATTTTTGTTTTCTTCCTCCGCACAGTTATGGAAATGTTCAGTCAATCATTCAAATTGGTTAGCTCAAGATATACTAGTATAGAGTTAAATTAAATAGGATAGCATTCAATTTTCAAAAATATATCTTCATGATTTCATTATTTTCCATTGGATTTTGCTGTATATCACTTAACCAAATATAACACGACAAAATATTTTTATGTGTTGAGTTTAAAAGTTATTAATTTTTGTATCAAGTTTGTTTTTACAATTAAATTTACATATAAATAAATTTTCTAAAAAAATTAATGAGTAAACTGTCAATTTTATCCCGAAAAATACCAATTTTTTTCAATTTTTAATGGCAAAAAGTTATCCTTATAAAATTTGAAAATTGCTTCCGCATGGTTTGAAAGTTAATTTTGGAAAGTTCATAATACACACGGAAACACTTTTAAGTCATTTTCATTTTGTCAAAGGATTAATGGAAGGGCTAATGTATTTAGTTCACAATTCAATGGAGAATATGAATGTTAAGTTTTTGACTAACCCTCAAGATAGTTAATTTTTCTCATGTGCAGTAAATTTGTTATAAATTTAATATATTTTAATAAATCTTATATTTTAAATTATTTATACAAGATACATTTTTTTAATCTTGAATCACACATGTGTTATATATATATATATATATATATATATATATATATATCAGCACATGTGCTATATATATTTTAATAAATCTTATATTTTAAATTATTTATAGCATATGTGTGATTCAAGATACACTTTTTTAATCTTTATTTTTCACTTCATTCATATTGGGCTTTGCAGTGGCTTGAGCGTTGAAGTGTTAACCTTTCAGGGCTATCCTGCGCCATCACATCAGAGATCAACATCACTGCCTCAGGAGTCCAATATAGTAAATCAACATCAATTTTGATTCCTAAGTGGAACAATGATGTCATCTGTGAGAATCAACACCAAATTCTCACGAAATTCCACGACCAAATCCTATTTGATCCAAAGCCAAATCACGAAGAAATTGGATATGAAGCTCATTTCATTCCCAACCTAGCGACAAAATACATTTCCTTCCGCTTCTCTGATTAAACTATAGATTCTGATGACTCTAATTAAGAAGATCCATAAGGAAACTTATTTTGGGCCGACCACATCAACCCCGACCAAATAGGATTTATATCATTATTATCATGTAAAATAGTGTAAGGTTTTCAACTTCAAGAAGAAAAAAAAACTCCATTTGTGACATTTACGACCTATATGAAGAAACGAAAAAAAATGGAGAAATGAAAAAAAGTAGGGATTTTATATTATTATAGAAAATTAGTTGATGTAAATCAGATATTTGTTAAAAATATTTTTGCACATTTGTTTCTAATGTATTTGATCAATCCAACCAAAACTAACCTGTTGTTTTTCGGTTTGGTTCGGTTTGAGTTTCATCGTAAAAATATGCAAATCCATTCCAAACCAATCCATATATTTTTAATTGGTTTGGTGATCAGATTCTCATAAAACTGAACCAAACCGCCCCATGAACACCCCTACGAATATCCATCTCATCTTTATTCAATCAAGCGTAATCTTAATTTCATTTCCTAAAATTTTCAGACCTTTAGTTCTCACAATTTTCGGTGATGGCTAGATCTAAGGCTACTCGATTCACCACCGTGCGCGAAGCCACTGTTGCTGCTCTAGTAGCTAGAAATCAACCACCTCTCCCTCATCCACAAGACAGTGGAAAACCTGGAATGGTTGCTTCACTACATCCAGATATGGTTCAAGCTCTGCAACTGTTTAGATCTATTCAAGTTACGCCAATGAAGACTCCCATTTCTCCTATAGTCATACAATCATAAGCCTTTCTTGGCCTCCACACTATGCAAGCGAACCTTGGCGTGCTAGATTCTAACGAACTGCTGAACAACATGTTCAACATTGTTCGACAATAGAACCCACACTCGCTTAAAGAGAGCCTTCACAATACTCCCTCCCCCAAAAATACTGACCAAGAGGTTGCGTCAAGAAAGAATCGTGTTGTTGTCTTTGAATCAGTCAAGGCAAAGAGAGACGAGGCACCTTAATTGAAGGATCATCATAAGAGCAAGAAGCCTCAAACTCCTCCTCAGAGCCCTAGGGGAGACCGAGGCAGTCACACTCCTTCCCCGACTTAAGTAGAAACTTTTTTGAGAAATGTGCACCCATTCTCTCTAAGAATCCTAGAGAGTAAGATCTCGACGTCCAAGGAGAAGCTGAAGCTTGGCGAGTACGATGAAAAAGGTGATCATGACAAGTGTGTGTAGCTCGTAAATGACTGATTGAGTTATGTTAGAACAAGATTTGTTCATGACATATATTCCCCGGGTTTTGATGATAACAAAGTATTTAAAGAACAATGGTTTTATTTGATGTGTGATTCTTGTATGCAGGTTCTAATACTTGAAAATATTAGATACAAAATCTGATATACAAAGGCACACTTGAGAGAAGCTGAATTGCTAGTTTCTCGTGATGCAAAATCTGAAGAACACTTGCTAAGTGATGTCTGGCGTAAACTCTGAAGCTGAATGTCATCCCTTGATGATCTTTAATCTCAACATCACTTGGATCCCAACCATAAATAATGTGGTAGGTTCTGATAAAATTTTGAACCTCTTCCCTGTTCAACACAACAACTTCCATCTCCGATGTAATCAAAGTAGGAAAGGGTAAATTTCCTATAGTTGTGGATGGAGCTGGCGCAAATTTTACTACGCGATCACCACTAACATCATCATCAGAAATAAAAGCTTTGAAGGAAGACTCGTTAAGGGAAGTCTCTCTATCAAGTTAACCACTAGAAAACCTTTACGACTCAGAGTTATCACACATAGTTATAATGATTGGAACTAAACGATTGTTGACTAGACAATGGGAATTTGAACTAGAAGATGTTTCTATTATATTTAAGTGGAAATAAATAGTTTCATAACAACTAGATAGATTTAGATAGCGATCACTTACACGAGCCATTACAAAATAAAAATTGGGTGTGAAGGAATAAACTCAAGATAATAAGGGTTCTTGGAAAAAACGAAATATGTGGAGGAAGATAGAAATTAATTGCAGAATGCAAAGCCCTGTTCTAAAGAAGACGAAGCTCAAGGAAATACTCATGAGATGGAATATAATCACTTTCACAAAGGAAAACCGACTAAAAATGGAGAAAATTTCTCTAAAAAAGTGAAGAGACCTTTATATAGAGGAGAGATAAAAAGAGAGAAAGCATACTAGATCATAAGGAAAATGAAAGTTTCCAATCAGTTGCTAGATTTCGCCTTGGAAATGCTAACGCACTCAAATGTCCTAGAGAAAACATCATCTCATAACTTGTAAGCCTAAAGCCACGCGTCCAAAAATCGACAAAATGTCTCAATGATAGAAAAATATTTAACGCGCTTGTTCTCCATTACTTCCGTAACTGCTCCATAACCTTCCCACTTCTCCTTATGGTCGGATGTGATAGCAAGGTGTCAGCCACAAGTTTAAAAGACTTCCCACCCAGTGAACCCCATTAAGGCTTAGGGGTAACTATTTTGGACTGACTAAAGGTCCAATACGAGAGATCCACATGTTCAGCCTAACCATGTATAACCTAATAAAAATGACTCAACGTATATAATCAATGTAACACCCTTCTACCCAAAGAATATTCACGAAAATGATACATAACTAAATAAGAGTAAAATCACCAAAAAGGGTGCCACATGCTTCATAAAAACATCATAATAAACTTCCTGCTCCGTAACACGGGTTTTTAAACATTTATAATAATAATTTCTTCGATAACATCAATAAATAAAATTCAAACTTCGCAGCGGAATCATAATCTCAAAATAACTTCATTTATTTCATCAAACATAAAGACCTTTTAGTCATTGTCAAAAGTCGTCGTCAAATTAATTTAACATGTAGAAAACTCGTAAAATATGTTTTATAAAACAACACAACTTCAACTCAAGCATTCCTCACCCGATGTTACATATCAGAGCAAGACACCTCTATTATTAACGGAAATAGAGTAAAATAACTCCAAAGCTAAATCTTCATGCATCTATAAGGTAATCTTGATCACCTACAAGTTACCCACTGTTGAAATACATATAGAGTTCGGGTTTTAGTTATCGTTCCACAGAGATTGTTCGGTGATATCGCAGCCGTTCTACAGTCGTAACGTTTCAAGCCTTAAAGTAACAAGGGGTTTTAGGTTGGTTTCGTAGCGTTCGCATTCAAAGTTAATTAGAAACGGTAAAAAGATTGTTTTAACGGTTTATAAAAGCATGTCAAGGTTAGGGTTCGACAAACCACTTTGCACATATATAATCGATAAAGCTAATGAACTCGGTTAAATGATAAATACAATCACATATCCTCCCAATATGTTTATTTCTAACACATATTGTGAGTTTTATCATTTTGATCCTTTGTTGATTTCTCACACAAACTATCAAAATGACAACATTAAAGTTCAATATTTATGAACATCAACACGCATTACTATCTCTAGCCAATGGACATTGATGGATGAAAAACCTAGGTAAAGAGTTGGAGCATATTTCTCAATCATGAACCAACACAAAGAATAAACATAGAAACAAGGTTTTTCACCATACATTCATCATCTAAGAGTTCACAAACTAGAATCAATCCATATACATACAAAGGAAAGGTTTACCTACATCTAACCTTGACACAAAAGAGAAATTAGCTACACATATTCATGGTAGCTTGATCAACAAGAATCGGGAGAAGAGAATCGAGCATCAACGACGATTTATCGACTAAATAATGCTTTCAATCTTCCAAAGATGAAGTGCTACAGTGTATAATGTACTTTTTATCTAAGAATGCAATGTAGAGAGCCAAAATTCTGATCAAAACAACTTATAAAGGGGCTGAGTTTCGCGGAGCGCGCTGAGCGCGCAGTCGCCCGCTGAGCGGGCTCCATTTAAAAGATAAACCGCCTAAAAGCGCGCTGAGCGCGTTAGCTTCTGTAATTACTTCCATCCTCGCGCTGAGAGTGCGCTTCAAGCATGCTCCAAAAATAAATATTTTGCAAAACTGTTTTTGTGGGGCCTTCATAGCTCCATTCTTCACCCTTATATGCAAAAATCTGCAATAAAAACACTAAAGTTAAATAGATAAGTCAAATAACGGAATTAACTAGAAAACGGTTATAAAACGGAAATAATGGGAAAAGGCTTGGATTTACAAATAAAGCTCACAAAAAGGTGCTAAAAACTAATCTAAATATTAACACTTTTTAGCACCTAACAACTCTCCCCAACTTGTTTCTTTGTTTGTCCTCAAACGAAGATAAAATAGAATAGAAGCAAGCGGAAAACCGGAAACAAACACCAACAAAAAGTAATGGTTCAAACCAAATAAACACGCACGCAAGTACCGCTCGGCCTTACTAAGAATGAAAATATGTAAATGAACTAACTTCTAAACATAAATAACAAGCACAAATCATAAGCAAACAAATGTTCAAATTGGAATCACCTAATTTATTCAAATGAGCCTAGCTCAATATATATACAAGGGACAAAACACACTCATAGCAAAAGTGTCAGCATCCAGAACAATTCATGCATTCATCAAACCAATTCACAAAGAAAACCAAGGAAACAAAGATCTCTTAAGGGCTTCTAAAGGTTGTAACTTGGCAAGGTTTAACAAGAAAGGGATATTTGTAAAAGGCCAATGAAACAAAGTGGTTAACAAAAATTTTCAACAATGAAGAACATGCCAATAACCCACTTAGACACCTCATAACAATTCAATTCAATCCTTTCTTTTCTTTTCTATTCTTTTCTTATGGTGCACTCTTTCATTTTCTTTTCAAGTAACTCCCTTTGGAGTGCAAAGCATAGCACAAAATAGTGCTTCATGTTTCTTTCTTTTTCACAAGAGGCACCAACTCACCTTTTCATTTTCTTTTTCATAAACTAGAACCACTCTCCCCAACTTTAAACCATACCATATTTAATGTGAAATGTTCTTCAAAAGTATGTTCAAACAAAGGGTTAAGTGTATATATAAAAAATCTAGAATGAATCACATTGATTTTCTTTTTAGCATCAACAACCACTATTGAGTGTATTCCTTTGATCATTCGACGGGTTGATGCAAGATTCATTCCAATTTTAGGGCTCAACATGGCTAGCAAGTGCTCACACCTCTCATAAGGTAAAATTGAAGTTTATTTGGACTGGTGGTTTTTCTCATAATCAAAAATTGCCTAGATCATTTCAATGTTTCCAAGGTTTGCAAATGAATACAAGATTAAACATGAATCATACGAGCTAAACAACAATTACAAAATCTCTCAATATTTAATAACAATGGAGGGACTCACATTTGTGGTTGTGTCCTAATTGATTTCAAAATGAACAAAAATGCAAAATGAAGAAAAGCTTGAAAATTATGTGAAGCACAAAGTTCATAAACATACTGATATTCTTCAAAGCACAAAACAGAGTACCTTTGTGTGCACCAACTTAGAATTTTATCATCACCATCAATGAATGGTGAAGTGCATCACTTATTGTTCAAAGAAGCAAACTTGCTTCATCCACCAATTACCTTAAGAATAAAGGGCGAACAACAAAAAATTTTGTACAAACAAACCATATAAACATAGAACATATCCACCCGGATGTTAAATTCATTAATCAACAAATTTTTTTTAGCAAATATTCAAACTCACATCCGCCCGGATGGAGAACACAAAATTCCTACTCAAGGTAGTCAATACAAAATCCAAACATAATAATTATCCCAAAATAAAAAACAAAATATAGTAAAGGACAAATCAAACCCAACATCAGTCAAAACTAGAGCTAGACGCTCCATCATCACCGTCATCATGGTCGCCTTCGCCTGCCCCCTCCGGAAAACCAGGCCTGCCCTCAGGCCAACGAGCATAAGCAATGAGGTCTTCGCGAGTCCTTAGCTGGTGGTCCACATGCGGTTCCCGAATCTGCAACTGCAACTGCATCATAGAATCATGCATAAATAATAAAGCCCGCTGATGAGCCTCGTGCATGGCCCAATTGGCCTCAGCACTTGGATCATAAGCGTGCCCGCGTCCGCGCCCACGGCCGCGAGCAGGAGCAGCAGCAGCTACAGGGACAGCCTACTCTAAATCAATCACCCCCATACAATAACGGGTGACATAACTATCATCCACAACCTGGAGCTTCACATTCGGGTGGGAAGGTAATGCAACTTGCGCCTCATGGCATAAAGCCATAATTAACCCTGGATAAATAAGGGCGCAAGCCACACGATCTCCAAGCGGTGTACCGCTGGTGGCAGTTCTCTTCATCTCGTTAGAAATAATCTGTGCAGAATCCACGGTATGGCCCTCTGTGCATAAATGAAAAATCAGAGCCGCAGTCTCCATTGGAAGAGAGGAGGTGTGGCTTCTTGGTCGAAGGTTGTAAAGAACAACAGACATGACAAGCTGTGCGACAGAATCCAACACCCTCCTAGCAAACTTTATAGGCGCTCAATTAGCCCTTAAAGTGTAAGTACCCCCTGCTCTGCACAAAGCCTCCCTAAGTTGCTCGGCATTCCAATTCCGCCGAGCCAACGTCCGTCCAAAGTCACACAACCCATCTTCCCCCAGCTGACATGGGTCTCCAAGGTAGGCATTGATGGAATCTCTTGAGAAATCGATTTCTTTCCCCCGAACCCAAGTTTTGAAAGTGAACGTATCACCAACGGAGGGTAACGCATTAGCATAAAACTCCCTCACAATGTCTATGTGGTACTCAAGAAAAGGAGAACCGAGCTTATCCCACGCACCACCTTGGACAAAATGACTCATGTTTCTATGGGGACCATCTGGATCAATCATAATTAACCTGTCCGGCCAAATCGCTCTCTTTTCTAGTTGCACGTATCGTTGTTGTTGCTCGAGGCCAACAAAACGCGTTGTATTGAATTGGCCAGTAGGAGCTCGTCTGCTAGGATTTGACGTAGAACCAACAACTCGTTGCTTCTTTCTTCCTGACATCTTAAAAATAATAAAAAAAACAACATATACACAAAACAGTACCACACGTTAGTGAAAACAGCATGCTAAAATTCCTAAATTATATAAACAATATATAGAGTAATCACAGCACAGCAGAACAGAATTAGGAAAAGGGGGAATTTTCTGCAAATCTCAGAGCGCGCTGAGCGCGCAGGAGCGCACTGAGCGGGCTCTGCGAAATGCAGAAAAATCCCCCTCTGCAACAGATGGTTCTAAAAGATAAACACTACCCTTAATTCCACTACACAGCCATTGTTACAGAGAAATTGTCAAAACGAATTCACAAAAAATTAAAAACAACTTAAACTTTTCACAAAACCTAATTTTAAAATTTCATACCCAAAATTCTAAAATTCTAACTTCTAACCAACATGCAATCATACTAAATAAACCCTTATACAGAATTTCGTCATAAACAGAAGCAAAGGAAAGAAGAAGAAGAAGAACATTCAACATTTAAAAACAATGTCCCAAAAATGGGTTTCTAAATGAAAATGAAAAATTGAAAAACAAAGACTTACAATGTTTGAAGATGATGATGCTTCGCAGAAAATAATAAGGGAGATGATGTAGAGAACTGAAAATCCAAGGAGGTTTTGAAAAACTTGGAGGAGAGAAAATGAGAGAAAGTGAGGGGAATGAGGCAAAAGAGGCAAGGATTCTGAACCCTAGCCACTTAAACATCTTTCTGGGCCCAGAAAATCAAAATATTTTTTTTTTCAAAAATTCGCTCACCGCGCTGAGCGGGCAAAGAGCGCGCTATCTTCTGGAAGCAAAGGGTCATTTTTTTCATGAGCGCGCTGAGCGCGCAGGGCAACTTCAAAAACCCTCCCAGCAGCAAAAAGGCAACATCCACACGTTCAAAACATCACCCTAAACATCATACAACATCAATTTTTCACAAACCATGTTTAAACAGCAAATTCACTAGTAAAAATGATAAAAACTTACAGTGTTGGGGTGCCTCCCAACGAGCGCTTGTTTAACGTCGGATAAGCTCGACGGTCCAAGATGCTCAATTAAGAACATCAAGGAGAACAGAACTGGAAGTGCGATCGAAATTCCCTACTAGGTAATTTTTTAGATGTTGACCGTTGACGGTCCAACAGTCTTTCTTTTCCAAGTCTTCGTTAACAACCGCTCCAAAGTTTTTCACTTCCTTCACACGAAAAGGCCCGGACCACTTTGATTTTAATTTTCCCGGAAAGAGTCTTAACCGAGAGTTAAACAATAACCCCAATTGTCCGGCCTTGAAGTCCTTTTGCCGGAGCTTTTTATCGTGGTATTCTTTCACTTTTTCCTTGTACAACCAACTTGAGTGGTATGCGGCATTACACATTTCTTCCAGCTCAAGAAGTTGCACTTTTCTTTTGTGACCTGCCAAGTCCTTGTCAAAATTTAACATTTTCAAAGCCCACAAAGCCTTATGCTCCAATTCAACCGGTAAATGGCAAGTTTTACCATAAACCAATTGAAACGGAGTTAGACCTATTGGAGCTTTATAAGCAGTGCGATATGCCCATAAATCCTCGTCCAATTTTTGCGACCAATCTTTTTTCGAACTTGACACGGTTTTTTCTAGGATTCTTTTTACCTCACGGTTGGATACCTCAACTTGACCATTCGATTGCGGGTGGTAAGGGGTCGCCACCTTATGCGATACACCATAGTGTTTTAAGACATTTTCAAGAGGTGTTTACAAAAGTGTGACCCACCATCACTAATGAGCACCCGAGGAGTGCCAAAACGGGAAAATATGTATTTCTTTAAAAATTTGATCACCGTTTTGCCATCCGCCTTAGGGGAGGCAATCGCCTCAACCCATTTCGAAACATAGTCAACTGCTACCAACATGTATTCATTACCAAAAGATGGTGGAAATGGACCAACAAAATCGATACCCCAACAATAAAAAATTTCTACTTCTTGTATGTTTTGGAGAGGCATTTCATCACGTTGTCCAATTCCACCCGTTCTTTGGCACATGTCACAACTTTTGGCATGGAGATGTGCGTCTTTAAAAAGAGAAGGCCAATAAAAGCCCGATTGAAGGACTTTAGTGGCCGTCCTCGCACCATTAAAATGGCCTCCATACGGCGAGTTGTGGCAATGCCAAAGAATGCTTTGAGCCTCATCGCTCATGACACACCTTCTCAAAAGGTTGTCACTTCCTAATTTAAACAAATACGGGTCGTCCCACACGTAGTAATTAGCATCCGAAAGGAACTTCCTTTTTTGGTTCCAAGTTAGGTCTTCGGGCACCCAACCAGTAGCCTTATGGTTAGCAAAATCTGCAAACCAAGGCCTAACTTGGACTTTAAAAAGTTTTTCATCAGGAAATTCCTCATGGATTTCCTTTTCAGCTATGGTGACCTCAACATTGACAAGGCGAGACAAGTGATCCGCCACCAAATTTTCCGAACCCTTTTTATCTTTTATTTCTAAATCAAACTCTTGTAATAAAAGGATCCATCGGATGAGCCTTTGCTTCGAATCTGGTTTGGTTAGCAAATACTTGATTGCCGAATGGTCGGTGTAAACAACAACTTTTAACCCGATGAGGTAGGATCTAAATTTCTCAAGCGCATACACAATAACAAGTAATTCCTTTTCAGTAGTGGCATAATTAACTTGTGCCTCATTTAAAACTTTACTTGCATAGTGTATGGCATGGAAACTTTTTTCCTTCCTCTGACCAAGTACCGCTCCAACAGCATAATCACTCGCATCGCACATAAGTTCAAAATTCAAAGTCCAATTTGGAGCGATTATTATTGGAGCGGTAACTAACTTTTCTTTTAAAATTTCGAAAGCATGAAGACATTCATCGTTAAAGAGAAATACCTGTTCCTTGTTTAGCAAGTTGCTCAATGGTTTAGCCACCTTAGTAAAATCTTTGATGAAGCGTCGATAAAATCCGGCGTGTCCAAGAAAGCTCCTTATGCCTTTGACATTCGTCGGTGGCAGCAATTTCTCAATAACGTCCACCTTGGCTTTATAAACTTCAAGGCCCCTTGAAGAAACTTTGTGACCGAGAACAATTCCCTCGTTCACCATAAAGTTGCATTTTTCCCAATTAAGCACCAAATTGGTTTTCACACACCTCTCTAAAACAGTTTCCAAATTTGTCAAGCATAAATCAAACGAACCTCCAAAAACCAAAAAGTCATCCATGAACACTTCCATTGTCTTTTTTATAAGGTCGGCAAATATAGCTTGAACACACCTTTGGAAAGTTGCCGGCGCATTACATAACCCAAAAGGCATCTTCCGATACGCAAAAATGCCAAAGGGACAAGTAAAGGCCGTCTTCTCATGATCCGCCGGGTCAACTGCAATTTGGTTATACCCCAAATATCCATCCAAGAAACAATAGAATTGCTGCCCGGATAACCTCTCTAACATTTGGTCCATAAACGGTAATGGAAAATGATCTTTCCTTGTCGCGGTGTTGAGCCTTCTATAATCAATGCACATCCTCCACCCCGTCACTGTTTTTGTCGGGACCAACTCATTTTTTTCGTTACGAATCACGGTCATTCCTCCCTTTTTTGGCACAACATGGACTGGACTAACCCAAGGGCTATCGGAAATCGGGTAAATCATACCGGCTTCCAATAGCTTAACCACTTCTTTTCTCACCACCTCTTTCATTGTTGGATTCAAGTGGCGTTGCGGTTGGGCCACCGCTTTGAAATCTTCTTCCATCAAGATACGATGTATGCAATAAGCCGGGCTAATTCCTTTTAAATCGGAAAGGACCCAACCTATAGCATCTTGGTATTTCTTCAAAACATGAATTAGACGGCCTTCCTCGTTTTTGGACAAAACGTTACTAATGATAACCGGCTTGTTACCACCGTCATCAAGAAACGCGTATTTTAAATTGGAAGGCAAGACCTTTAATTCAAGTGGTGACTTCTCATCTTTCACATCCTTCTTCAACTCTTCTGGTTCTACCTCCCATGGTTGCAACTCTTTGAGGGATTCAAGCTCTTTTAAACACTCTTCAAGAGCTCTTTCTTCTTCTTCGGAAAACACTTCAAAAGAATCATTAAGAGCCATTTCCAAAGGAGAGATTTCATGTACATGCTTAGAAACCTCCAAAGTTGCTTCTTCAATTACATCGATCCGAAAGCTATCATGTTTATCTTTTGAATGCTTCATAGCTTCGAAAAGATCAAAGCAAACCTCTTCATTTTGAACCCTCACCTTCATTAAACCGTCATCCACATCAATCATCATTCGGGCGGTTTTCATGAAAGGTCGGCCAAGAATTAAAGATGCATCTTCATCTTCCTTCATATCGATAACAACAAAATCAACCGGGAAGAAAAATTTGTCAACTTTCACCAAGACATCTTGAGCTAACCCATGAGGATGAGTTGTGGACTTGTCGGCCAATTGTAAAGTCATACGAATGGCTTTCATCTCAATGTTCCCAAACTTCTTTACAATGGACAATGGGATAAGATTAATGCTTGAGCCCAAATCAATTAAACCCTTTCCAACATAGACGTCACCAATGGTTACCGGCAAAGTCACACGCCCCGGGTCAACTTCTTTTTTAGGAAGAGTTCATTGGATGATGGCACTACAACTCGCATCTAGAATAATAGTTTCCGATTCCGAATACCTCCGCTTCTTTGTGAGAATGTCTTTCATAAACTTTGCATATTTCGGCATTTGTTCCAAAGCTTCGACAAACAGAATGTTAACTTGTAATTGCTTGAAAATGTCCATGAAACGCGCATAGTGCCGTTCATTTTCTTTCTTTGAAGGAGCATGAGGATATGGCAAGTTTTGGATTGGAATAGCACTCACTAGTTCCTTTCCCTTCTTCACTCTCCTAAGTCTCTCCTTTTTCTTCAACTCCTCACCACTCTTATTTTCAACTTCAACTATTTCATCACTTTTATTTTCAACTACACCTTCATTTTCACTTTTATTTTCAACTACTTCCTCATCACTACAATCCTCCACAAGACCATCAAGTTTTTCTTCCTCCAAATTTTTCTCCTTTTCTTTCACTAACTCCTTCCTACTTCTAGTAACAATCGCCTTGTAATGCTCCTTAGGATTCACTTGAGTATTCACGGAAAAATAAGGACCCGATTGTTGTTCGGCAATTTGCTTGGCAAGTTGCCCCACTTGGTTTTCAAGATTCTTAATCGCCACATCACTACTCTTTTGGTTGGCCATTGACATTTGCATGAATTGGTTTAAAGTGTCTTCCAACTTTGAGCTAGCAACCGGAGGTGGTGGAGGTTGATACGGATTTTACCGGTTTGAAGGACCGGCACCATAACCTTGATTATGTTGATAATTTGCTCGCGGTTGAAATCCTTGATTTCCTTGATAATTTTGTTGAGAATTGTGTTGTTGTTGGTAAGGTTGTTGTTTTCTACCTTGATAATCCCTTTGATTTGCCATATAGTTCACTTCTTCAAAACCCGGAGGAGGACAAAATCCGGTGTCATGCTCCCCTTTACAAAGTTCACAACAAGCTACTTGCTTACTTTTGCTCGGCTCCTTCATTTCTTTGATTTGTTGAGTCAAAAGCTCCACTTGTTGAGAGATAAGCTTGTTTTGCGCAAGGATCGCATCATTCGTTCCTAGTTCCAGGACACCGGGCTTCTTTTGAAAGCTGCCTCGGCTTTGACTTTGAAGATCGTTAAGAGCCATTCTATTAATAATATCAGTTGCTTCCTTGGCATTCTTTGATAACAAAGATCCTCCAGAAGTGGCATCCAATAATGTCTTGCAATTTGGTTGGAGACCATTCTTGAAGATATGAATTTGTGTTAAATCATCAAACCCGTGACCTTTACATTTGCGAAGCATGGACTTGAATCGTTCCCATGCTTCATTGAGGGATTCATTAGTGCCTTGAGAGAACACTGAAATTGCGGTTTTTGACTCCATGAAACGGTTATGAGAGAAGAACCGTTCAATAAATTTTTCCTCCAAGACATTCCAATCGGTCATCACAGCGGGAGTTTGATCGAGGTACCAATCCTTTGCCTTGCCAAGCAAAGCATGCGGAAATAATCTTTTAAAGAGAGGTAACTCTTGTGCTTGATCTACACCGGCCGCTAATGCAATCTCATAGAATTTTGTGAGAAACGCATAAGGGTCTTCATGGTCCATTCCGGTGAATGGACTTCCATACAACAAGTTCAAAGTTCCAGTTTTCATCTCGGCTTGCCTTCCTTGATTGTTGTTGGCAAACTGAGCGGTGTGTCATAGACTGTTCACACAAGGTGTGGATACAAGAGGTGGAGGTGGTGGTTGCGCCATGATTGGTGTGAATGGTGGGGGTGGTGTTGTAGTAGAACATCCTTCTTGCTCTTGTCTTTGTCTCGCAAGTTGCCTCCTCCGTCTAGTTCTGCTGTTGAGTCTACGAGCGGTTCTTTCAATCTCAGGATCGAATAGAAGTTGGTCCGCCGGTAGTTGCCCTTGCATAAACAAAGTCTGCACACTAAACAAAACAAATCAACAAGCACAAGAAAAATTATAACAAGTCTAAAACTTCACAACTATTGCAATGCTTGCAATATCAATTAACAATCCCCGGCAACGAAGCCAATTTGTTGAAATACGTATAGAGTTCGGGTTTTAGTTATCGTTCCACAGAGATTGTTCGGTGATATCGCAGCCGTTCTACAGTCGTAACGTTTCAAGCCTTAAAGTAACAAGGGGTTTTAGGTTGGTTTCGTAGCGTTCGCATTCAAAGTTAATTAGAAATGGTAAAAAGATTGTTTTAACGGTTTATAAAAGCATGTCAAGGTTAGGGTTCGACAAACCACTTTACACATATATAATCGATAAAGCTAATGAACTCGGTTAAATGATAAATACAATCACATATCCTCCCAATATGTTTATTTCTAACACATATAGTGAGTTTTATCATTTTGATCCTTTGTTGATTTCTCACACAAACTATCAAAATGACAACATTAAAGTTCAATATTTATGAACATCAACACACATTACTATCTCTAGCCAATGGACATTGATGGATGAAAAACCTAGGTAAAGAGTTGGAGCATATTTCTCAATCATGAACCAACACAAAGAATAAACATAGAAACAAGGTTTTTCACCATACATTCATCATTTAAGAGTTCACAAACTAGAATCAATCCATATACATTCAAAGGAAAGGTTTACCTACATCTAACCTTGACACAAAAGAGAAATTAGCTACACATATTCATGGTAGTTTGATCAACAAGAATCGGGAGAAGAGAATCGAGCATCAACGACGATTTATCGACTAAATGATGCTTTCAATCTTCCAAAGATGAAGTGCTACAGTGTATAATGTACTTTTTATCTAAGAATGCAATGTAGAGAGCCAAAATTCTGATCAAAACAACTTATAAAGGGCCTGAGTTTCGCGGAGCGCGCTGAGCGCACAGTCGCCCACTGAGCGGGCTCCACTTAAAAGATAAACCGCCTAAAAGCGCGCTGAGCGCGCTAGCTTCTGTAATTACTTCCATCCTCGCGCT
The DNA here is from genome assembly GCA_022829125.1 of Lathyrus tuberosus. Lineage (NCBI taxonomy): Eukaryota > Viridiplantae > Streptophyta > Magnoliopsida > Fabales > Fabaceae > Lathyrus > Lathyrus tuberosus. Next base: position 8,826,638 of record JALAZF010000174.1, on the reverse strand, counting down.
GGGAGCGCGCTGAGCGCGCTTCAAGCATGCTACAAAAATGAATATTTTGCAAAACTGTTTTTGTGGGGCCTTCATAGCTCCATTCTTCACCCTTCTATGCAAAAATCTGCAATAAAAACACTAAAGTTAAATAGATAAGTCAAATAACGGAATTAACTAGAAAACGGTTATAAAACGGAAACAATGGGAAAAGGCTTGAATTTACAAATAAAGCTCACAAAAAGGTGCTAAAATCTAATCTAAATATTAACACTTTTTAGCACCTAACACCCTCCATAGAGGCAACATTTCCAAGCAGGCAGGGTGAGTAATCACAATTCATTATACGAGATATAAAGAAAAGATATAAATGGGACAACAGTCATTATTATCATCACAACATCATTTTTAAATCACAACATCATCGATCATCATTCACAAAATGTCATTTAGTTCACATCGTCACCAAAACATGACTTAAGTCATAATTATGCAATGCCACTTAATATGAATGCAAACTCATAGACTCATGCATGTCGTACCTAAACATCATATTTGATGGACACTGGGCCATCACCCTCCAAAGATCCCCACCAATAGGATCGATTCCCGTATAGGAACCGGAGCACGTCATAAACACTTCAATTAACACAATGGGATTGAAGCCACCACGGGACCAAAGTCCTAACATCATCACTGGACCGAAGTCCTAACATTGTCAACGGACCGAAGTCCTAAAATATGCTATGAATGCATGATGCAAAATGTCATAATAATCACCATCATGGCTCGTCAAAGTTGCATCATCATTCATAAAAAATCATCATAAGACTTCACGTAGCATGTATAACATCAACATGCATATCATCAATTTAAATCATCATAGCATCATAGTATAGCATCACTAACACACGTCAAAAATCATCATTATAGAATCATCAACACATAATCGTCATCACATAACATGTATATATATGAACATGCACATCATTAAAACATCATCATAGTGTCATCAATAACATTACAACAGTATCATCAATAACATCACAGTAGTATCGTAGCAATAACACACAAGTTTCATTATTTATAGCAAAACATCATTAGCTCAACATACAATTAAACACCTTCCAACATTAATGCATGTCATCTAAATTATTTCCAGCAACATGAAACTATTATTAAATGAAATTACATTATCTCAACTTCACGTAGCTTCAAACGGCGCGCAAATCGGACTCTCAGAACTAAAGTTATGAATTTTCAAAGTTTTTCAACAAACACCGACACTGACATCTTACACTGACACCATAAAACCTCATTACACACTAGTTATATTTAATTTCAGGACTTAAAACCATTTTTACAAGAAATTACACTGTATTACCTTTCCACAGGTGCGAACGGCGCGTCAAATGGATGCCCGAAGCTCAAGTTATGAATTTTTGAAGTTTTAACACAATTATGTCCCAGGGTAATCGGTTACTGCATATAGGATAATCGGTTACCCTGCTACATTAGCACTTTTCTGCTGTATTTTTACACGAAAATCACTTTTTTTTCCTTATTCAAAACCCCATTTTTCCCACAAGTTGTTTAGAACAAGTTTTAACACTAAAAATCATTTTTTCCCTTCAAAACCCCAAATATTTTTCATCGAAAACACTCCTAACCCAATTTCGACTCTGACACGCAATCGTACACAACAATGCAACAATCACCATCAACCATTCATTCAAATGCATAATTTCCACAACAATATTATACAATTCACCATTTAATCATACAAATTTCGTCATGTTCATCCCAATTGCATCATATTCATCATAAAACCCAAAATCCCTTAAAACCCCAAATCCACCCACATACATCTAAAATCTATATCAACTACAATGAAAAGTCATACTCCCCATACTTTAGATTGCGATTCAAATCCCTTCTTGAGTTCTTACCGGGAGTCTCTATGAGCCCTAGCCTTCTTCACTCTTCTTCTTTCTTCAGAGCACATTCTCACCAAGATACGATCGATAAAAAATAAGAAAAATAAGACTTTTCTACTTTAATCCTTATTTGACCCTTAGACCCCAATTATGTTTTCCCCAATAAGTCCTTACTTATCCTCATTAATATTACCACCTTGCCCTTGCCATCTCTACTTCATATTATTTTAAATAATAATAATCTAAATAATGCAATCTATATTATGATTATTATTATTATAACTCCACATATAATATGACTAAAATTATTTAAATCTAAATAACTCTAATTATATCTACTTCTCACAAATAGCCCACAACTTATCGTCATATCCCACGACACACATCAATAAAACCACACAGTGCGTCATATAATTCACCATAATCATAAATAATTAATTAAATAATTAAATATGAATTTTGGGTGTTACAACTCTCCCTCACTCAAATAATTTTCGTCCCCGAAAATTACCCGATGTAACCAACTCTGGATACGACTCTCACATCCTTCTCTCCGACTCCCACGTCGAGTTTGACAACAATTCGAATACCACTAATCCAAATTCAACATTGTTCCCCACAACAATCCAACAAGATGCAATGCTACCGTGTTATGAACGCACTGATTCATTTCACTCTTCGTCTCATCACCTTAGGATCTCATTTGCTCTTGAACCGAAACACAATAAGGTCATTACCATCACCATCAACATCGTCATAAGAACATCAATATAACCATAATACCGATAACTCTGTCACACAACATTAGTACCGCAATGATGTGACTCCTCAATCAACATATAATTCAATACATCTATCGACATAGCATTAACACGAATAATATATAAACCTTTCCCATATCACTTTCATTCTAGGATATGTCCAATGGTTTGCATCATTCCTGTAGGCTTCTGATGCTTAACCCCTAACTCCAATAAGTCATACACACGTAATGAACTGCGCCACATCACTCTTCAGCTGCGCCACTCTGGTTATCTACCTTAAAGTCATTGTCTTCATTTTGACTTCCATTAACTATTAGATCTACAAATCTCACATCTATCTCTTGACTCTCTCTAATATTCACAAGAAAATAATGGTTCACTTTTGACATTCTCAACTTTCCACTCTGCAGCGTTAGCTCGCGTACAACTCACCGTATCTGAACATGTCTAATAAGTCTCATCTCTTTCATAGTCACTTTTGCATTAGGTCCACACCAAATGGTGAACAACTATCCTCTCGATAAAACATCAATTCACTTTACTCACTATCAAGCTAGCAAGACAAGTTTATCCCATCCAATACGATCCCGTCTACTATAAACAAGAGATTAAGGGTGATCAGTTCCACAATTTGTCAATAGGTAGCCGACAACCATAACGGTGGCATAAATAATTGTTACCCAACTATAATAGCGTCCTTTACCTTGTGCTTAAAGTTACCTAACCATAGTGTTCAACAACCTCTCTAAGGCTCACAAACGTTTTCCTAATTTCCTTCTTTTCAACCTCGTCAATGATACATAAACGCCCAAAATTCCATTACATATCTTCCTATACACGCTCGTAGCACAACACAATTGTTAAATATTCTCCCAATACCGAAAATTCTACTACACCAAGTACAATCCAAATCGGTTCACTCCAAATGAAGCATTTATCCAAGTAGAGAACTTTAACAACACTAATAAATCCTTCTTCTTTCCTTTAATTTCATAATCTCGATGATCTGTATAGTTTCACATTTGGATCTCATTCTAATCACAATCTCAACAGTACCATCTCATCATTTGGTTTGTGATAGAAACTTTCCAAAATCTTCCCGACACATGTCGACACCATGTCATCAATGACACACAATCCACTTTACTATTTAACCTTCTCCCTTGTTCAAAGATCTCTCCACTCTAATCATTCTCAATTGGCATATGCCGCACCTCCATGTGCTTCTCCGATACCCTCACCTCCTTCCTATTACCACACATCTTATACCTGACCTCATCTTACGCATTTCCAGAAAGAATCGCTCAACTTTAAACACGATTATCTCCTTCAATACAGACCTTCCTGATACAAAATTATATTCTAAAATGAAAGGAATTTCATTTATATTCCATAAATTCAAGAATCGCTTAAATCCGAGTTACGAGTAAAAAGTTATCACCTGTGTAATGAAGGCTGGTCAAGAAATCCCGTATACATGCCTTCACCAAAATCAGCATCAGACCCAAATCTTCAAATACATTTCTATCTCTCGTCAAAAACATGTAGAAGACAAAGTTTATATGTAAAATGTAGGGAATTTTGTAAGCTTTCCAAAAAGTCCAGAATCGCTTCCATCAGAGTTACGAGCTAAAAGTTATTACCTGTTTAGTGAAGGCTGTTCCATAAGTCTGAAAATGAAGATTGGAAATGATGAACATGAGTTCTACCTTTCTCTCTTGCTTCTAAGATCCTCCAACTATCCCCACTCTTCACCCAAATCTGAAAATAATCCGACCTCAATTCAATTATACTGAAGATATACTAGCCTACCAGTTGGTCCATCAAATCGTCAATTCCTTGGAGTGGATCCTTAATCTCGATCATCTGCGTAAGCCACTGTCAGTAATCTACACACAATTTCATATAACCGTTATCGCATACATGCATCCATCTGAGTTTCATTCCCTAAGAGTTATCCTACTTGCTTAGCAAATATCTCCGAGAACATCTGGAAGGCACACCCTACCGACATATCATTAACTGCCACATTGCTCTCTACCCTCTGAGAACAACCATCAATATTACTTGATAGTTCTCCCTCAGAGACGCCCAAATTCGCCCAATAGACCAAAACCTTGAATTCACATCGTTCTTCAGTCGGAAGAATCTGCATCGACTCAGCGACATAATTCCAAAGCACTTTATTTAACTCCAAACCGTTCATCCTCCAGAGTAACCTAAAGTTAATCCAACATCTCGCTCTAACGAAAAGTCGCAATCATCCCCGGGAAGACATCAGGACTCACACACAACTGGCACATCATTAGCCATAACATCACCCTCCACTCCTAGAGATGCTAACAACCTAAGTACCTGACCATTCCCTCTCAAGGACACTGCGACCTGACCGCTAGACATAAATCTTGAATCCGTACTCCCTTCGAAATCGGGAACAACACAGTCTCACCAACAATTGTACTCTTTCAATCTATGGCATACTGTACTAATTGTTCACACCTTGCAACTAAACACCCCTGAGAAGCAACAACTTCTCCCTCACTTGTTTCAATCTCCCTCCTACAAACAAGTGACTTAGAAAAACAAGCAAGCACCAACAGTGTTTTACACACATGTCGCATACTAAAGGAACAAACAACATTGGACAACCTGGCCGGATGGACCGACCTGCTCTGATACCACTAATGTAACACCCTTCTACCCAAAGAATATTCACGACAATGATACATAAGTAAATCAGAGTAAAATCACCAAAAAGGGTGCCACATGCTTCATAAAAACATCATAATAAACTTCCTGCTCCGTAACACGGGTTTTCAAACATTTATAATAATAATTTCTTCAATAAATAAAATTCAAACTTCACAGCGGAATCATAATCTCAAAATAACTTCATTTATTTCATCAAACATAAAGACCTTTTAGTCATTGTCAAAATTCGTCGTCAAATAAATTCAACATGTAGAAAACTCATAAAATATGTTTTATAAAACAACATAACTTCAACTCAAGCGTTCCCCACCCGATGTTACATATCAGAGCAAGACACTTATATTATTAACAGAAATAGAGTAAAATAACTCCAAAGCTAAATCTTCATGCGTCTATAAGCTAATCTTGATCACCTGTAAGTTACCCACCATAGAGGCAACATTTCCAAGCAGGCAGGGTGAGTAATCACAATTCATTATACGAGATATAAAGAAAAGATATAAATAGGACAACAGTCATTATTATCGTCACAACATCATTTTTAAATCACAACATCATCGATCATCATTCACAAAATGTCATTTAGTTCACATCGTCACCAAAACATCACTTAAGTCATAATTATGCAATGCCACTTAATATGAATGCAAACACATAGACTCATGCATGTGGTACCAAAACATCATATTTGATGGACACTGGGCCATCACCCTCCAAAGATCCCCACCAATAGGATCGATTCCCGTATAGGAACCGGAGCACGTCATAAACACTTCAATCCACACAATGGGATTGATGCCACCATTGGACCGAAGTCCTAACATCATCACTGGACCGAAGTCCTAAGATTGTCAACGGACCGAAGTCCTAAAATATGCTATGAATGCATGATGCAAAACGTCATAATAATCACCATCATGGCTCGTCAAAGTTGCATCATCATTCATAAAAATTCATCATAAGACTTCACGTAGCATGTATAACATCAACATGCATATCATCAATTTAAATCATCATAGCATCATAGTATAGCATCACTAACACACGTCAAAAATCTTCATTATAGAATCATCAACACATAATCGTCATCACATAACATGTATATATATGAACATGCACATCATTAAAACATCATCACAATGTCATCAATAACATTACAACAGTATCATCAATAACATCACAGTAGTATCGTAGCAATAACACGCAAGTTTCATCATTTATAGCAAAACATCATTAGCTCAACATACAATTACACACCTTCCAACATTAATGCATGAAACCTAAATTATTTCCAGCAACATGAAACTATTATTAAATGAAAGTACATTTCTCAGCTTCACGCAGCTTCAAACGCCCGCAAATCGGACTCCCGGAACTAAAGTTATGAATTTTCAAAGTTTTTCAACAAACACCGACACTGACACCATAAAACCTCATTACACACTAGTTATATTTATTTTCAGGACTTGAAACCATTTTTACAAGAAATTACACTATATTACCTTTCCACAGGTTCGAACGGCGCGCCCAACGGATGCCCGAGGCTCAAGTTATGAATTTTTGAAGTTTTACAACAATTCTGTCCCAGGGTAATCGGTTACTGCATATAGGGTAATCGGTTACCCTGCTACATAAGCACTTTTCTGCTGTATTTTTACACGAAAATCACTTTTTTTTCCTTATTCAAAACCCCATTTTTCCCACAAGTTGTTTAGAACAAGTTTTAACACTAAAAATCATTTGTTTCCCTTCAAAATCCCAAATATTTTTCATCGAAAACACTCCTGACTCAGTTTCGACTCTGACATGCAACCGTACACAACAATGCAACAACCACCATTAACCATTCATTCAAATGCATAATTTCCACAACAATATTATACAATTCACCATTTAATCATACAAATTTCGTCATTGTTCATCCCAATTGCATTATATTCATCATAAAACCCAAAATCCCTTAAAACCCAAAATCCACCCACATACATCTAAACTCTATATCAACTACAATGAAAAGTCATACTCCCCATACCTTAGATTGCGATTCAAATCCCTTCTTGAGTTCTCACCGAGAATCTCTCTAAGCCCTAGCCTTCTTCACTCTTCTTCTTTCTTCAGAGCACATTCTCACCAAAATACGATTGATAAAAAATAAGAAAAATAAGACTTCTCTACTTTATTCCTTATTTTACCCTTAGACCCCTATTATGTTTTCCCCCAATAAGTCCTCACTTATCCTCATTAATATTACCACCTTTCCCTTGCCATCTCTATTTCATATTATTTTAAATAATAATAATCTAAATAATGCAATCTATATTATGATTATTATTATTATTATAACTCCACATATAATATGACTAAAATTATTTAAATCTAAATAACTCTAATTATATCTACTTCTCACTAATACCCCACAACTTATCGTCATATCCCATGACACACATCAATAAAACCACACAATGCGTCATATAATTCACAATAATTCATCATAATCATAAATAATTAATTAAATAATTAAATATGAATTTTGGGGTGTTACAACACTCCCCCACTTAAATAATTTTCGTCCCCGAAAAGTACCCGATGTAACCAACTCTGGTACGACTCTCGCATTCTTCTCTCCGACTCCCACGTCAAGTTTGACAACAATTCGAATACCACTAATCCAAATTCCACATTGTTCCCCACAACAATCCAACAAGATGCAATGCTACCGAGTTATGAACGCACTGATTCATTTCACTCTTCGTCTCATCACCTTAGGATCTCATTTGCTCTTGAACCGAAACACAATAAGGTCATTACCATCGCCATTAACATCGTCATAAGAACATCAATATAACCATAATACCGACAACTCTGTCACACAACATTAGTACCGCAATGATGTGACTCCTCAATCAACATATAATTCAATATATCTATCGACATAGCATTAACACGAATAGTATATAAACCTTTCCCATATCACTTTCATTCTAGGATATGTCCAATGGCTTGCATCATTCCCGTAGGCTTCTGATGCTTAACCCCTGACTCCAATAAGTCATACACACGTAATGAACTGCGCCACATCACACTTCAGCTGCGCCACTCTGGTCATCTACCTTAAAGTCATTGTCTTCATTTTGACTTCCATTAACTATTAGATCTACAAATCTCACATCTATCTCTTGACTCTCTCTAATATTCACAAGAAAATAATGATTCACTTTTGACATTCACAACTTTCCACTCTGTAGCGTTAGCTCGCGTACAACTCACCGTATCTGAACTGTCTAATAAGTCCCAACTCTTTCATAGCCACTTTTGCATTAGGTCCACACCAAATGGTGAACAACTATCCTCTCGATAAAACATCAATTCACTTTACTCACTATCAAGCTAGCAAGACAAGTTTATCCCATCCAATACGATCCAGTCTCCTATCAACAAGAGATTAAGGGTGATCAGTTCCTCAATTTGTCAATAGGTAGCCGACAACCATAAGGTGGCATAAATCATTGTTACCTAACTACAATAGCGTCCTTTACCTTGTGCTTAAAGTTACCTAACCATAGTGTTCAACAACCTCTCTAAGGCTCACAAACGTTTTCCTAATTTCCTTCTTTTCAACCTCGTCAATGATACATAAACGCCCAAAATTCCATTACATATCTTCCTATACACGCTCGTAGCACAACACAATTGTTAAATATTCTCCCAATACCGGAAATTCTACTACACCAAGTACAATCCAAATCGGTTCCCTCCAAATGAAGTATTTATCCAAGTAGAGAACTTTAACAACACTAATAAATCCTTCGTCTTTCCTTTAATTTCATAATCTCGATGATCCGTATAGTTTCACATTTGGATCTCATTCTAATCACAATCTCAACAGTACCATCTCATCATCTGGTTTGTGATAGAAACTTTCCAAAATCTTCCCGACACATGTCGACACCATGTCATCAATGACACACAATCCACTTTACTATTTAACCTTCTCCCTTCTTCAAAGATCTCTCCACTCTAATCATTCTCAATTGGCATACGCCGCACCTCCATGTGCTTCTCCGATACCTTCACCTCCTTCCTATTACCAAACATCTTATACCTGACCTCATCTTACCCATTTCCAGCAAGAATCACTCAACTTCAAACACGATTATCTCCTTCAATACAGACCTTCCTGATACAAGGTTATATTCTAAAATGAAGGGAATTTCATTTAGATTCTAGAAATTTAAGAATCGCTTAAATCCGAGTTACGAATAAAAAGTTATCACCTGTGTAATGGAGGCTAGTCAAGAAATCCCGTATACATGCCTTCACAAAAATCAGCATTAGACCTAAATCTTCAAATACATTTCTCTCTCGTCAAAAACATACAGAAGACAAAGTTTATATGCTTCTCTTGAACACTATAGTTGAAATGTGACTGTCCCATTCATTCATTTATTACTTGCAACGATACAACATTGTTATAATAAATGGTTTTTTCCATCTTCATTTTTTTAACAATAGGTTTATTTCATTACATTCAAATTGCATGTACACTATTAGAGAAATAGTCTTTAATGTAAGGCATTGATGAAAAATCACATGGACTATGGAAACTTTAAATTGAAACAAGGAAACATCTTGTTTGTCCTAATCTAATTAAATACTATAGTTATTGAATATTTCTAATTATAAGTACACGACAATTGACTAGACCATAGTGTGAGATACTCATCTTAACCCTGCATAGCAGAGTTGCTTTAAATGTTAATTAGTGGAGTAGTTGAATCATAACTACTAGACATAAAAAATGTCCTTTTACTCAATGTAGGTAAATAATAACTTAGAACCTTTATATGAACAAAATATCATGGTGAGGTATAAATGTTAAATGTTAAATGTTGGTGATTCAGATTATTTTTGTCATGAATTTTGTGATAATGTTTTTTTCGTACTTACTCATTTGTTGAACATTGTGTGTCTGTTTGTGATTTGGTCGGTTGTGTTGATTGGCTTATGCTATGCTCATCAAGTACTTAAGATCGTGTACAAAGCCAGGCTCTGCATATATTTTCTTACTTCTGCATATATTTTCTTACTTATATTTGATGTGGTTAAGAATAGGGATGGCAAACGGTTATGACCGTCCAGTTTAACTCCATATTACAAAAGTCTGAAATAATGGGACAAACAGAAATAGTTAAGAGTGTGAACCTAAAACTTTAACATGCTTTACACTAAAAATGAGGGCGGGGCGGACCCTTAAATATTGTACATTTTAAACTTAAAAATAAAAAATTTATATTAATGTATGTGTGCCCACAAAAGTCCGAAAAAAAAAAACGGAGAGCATGGAACACGTTAAAAGGTGCAAACCTAAATCCTTTACTCCCTTTACTCGTTAAAGTGCAGACAAAACAAGAATGTCCAACAGATCATACCTATTTTTTCACCCCCTAGTTGTGATTGAATTTATTATTTTTTTTGTGTCAGAATTCTAAAATTGGGATTTCAAAAATATTTTCGAATTTTTGCAAAGTAGTAAATAATGCATGAGGTGTATTGAACAATCACATTAAACAATCTTCTAAAACTTTTGTAACACTTAAGGCCCTCTTTACTGTTTTCTGTTACGGCCCATTCTCCAAAATCCAATTTATTGTTGAAATATTTTTGTTATACTCCACTGCTAATATCCGACACCCCACATTTCACAATATTTCAGTTTTACGCTTATCAAAATTTCTGGATTACTTACTCTTTTGATCGACTTTTAAAATACTATAAATAACAATATATTTGATTTAAAAAAATTACAAATCAAATACAAAATTTTGAAACTTAATATTTGTTTTAAAAACCTCAAAATATGAATCTTCGAAAATACAATAAATATTGTAGATAATTTGAAATTTAAATTTTCATTTTTAAGAATTACTCTTCGTTATAGCTGCTGTAGTTGATACTCCATCCGTCCTATATTATAAACAAATTTTATTTTTTAGATTCATTCAATAATTAATATATCTGATTTATATATAGACCAGATATATTAATTATTGAATGAATCTAAAAAGTAAAATTTGCTTATACTATGAGACGGACTGACGGAGTGAGTATTTTATAACAAAAAAATATAAATAAGTATTTTGGTTTAAATGCACTTTTGATCTTCCTAGTATGAGCATTTTAAACAATTGGTCTCCCTATTACAAAATCCGTGATTCCCATAATTTAGAAGCACTTTGGATTTATTAGGTCACCTATTCAATTTTGATGATGTGTCATGTTTTTTAATGAGGTGACAGTAATCTATGTATTCCATGTCACCAAATGTTATTATTTTAATATAAAGTTGAATAATTTAATTTACAAAATAATTAAATTATTATTTAATTAAAATAAAATATGATTAAAATAATGTTCAGAAGATAAAGCCTCATAATATGATTAAAATATTAGATTAAAATAATGTTCATAAATTAAATTAAAATCTGATTAAAATATCAGATTGAAATTTGACAAGTTGTTGTTTAAAAGATAAAGATTGACTTCACAAAACGATCCAAACCCTTCAAAGCGTAAAGAATAGCATAACACCAAACATGTGTTCATCAATTTTTCAAAAAAGTTTGTCTTGCCCCAAATCAAAGAACAAATAAAATAAACCCTCTCTCAAATCTCTTGCTCAACACAAATGTAACATCAATTTAAGCATAACAACCATACACAGAGAGATCAAATCCCATCCCCAACCGAACCCTAACCCCCAATTTCTATCAATTCACGGTGGTTACAAGAATATTACAGCAATGGAAGTTAAGCAAAGTAAATGCACAATGAGAACCGAAGCAAAATACAAGAAAGAAACAATAAACACGCTTGCTGGAAAATCAAGTTTCCGACGAATGTAGGCATGATACTGTAAATGAATGATGGTATGTGTGTTGATACTGTAAAGGGTTTTGGGGTTTTGGAAATGAAAATGAAAAAACGATTATGATTTTCTATGCTTGAATAAATTAATTGTTGTCAGATCTGTGAAAAAATTTCTAGGTTGATGATGAAAGATAAATATTCTTGAGAAGATGATGAATATGTGGTTGATGATGAAGGATAAATATTAGAAATATTTTAATTATGAATTTAAAAATAATCTTGTTGAAGTTTTTTGACAATTAAAATATAATTATATTTAATTAACTAATGATTTAATTATTTTGTAAATTAAATTATTCAATTTTATATTAAAATAATAACATTTAGTGACATGGAATGCATAGATCACTGCCACCTTATTAAAAAATATGACACATTATCAAAATTGAATGGGGGACTAAGTAAATCCAAAGTGCTTCTAAATTAAGGGAACAAAAAGTGCATTTAAGCCAAAAAATTTTAAACAACTTAAATTTTGAATTTTTCTTCAAAATTTTTATTGTAAAAATTAAAAATCAATTATAAGAATCAAAATAGTATTCTAGAAATTCTGAAAAAAAAAAAAAATGGAAATCTTCAAACTATTAGTATTTCTTAAAATTCACTTTCGTTTGGTGTGAGTCTGCCTCCGGCCGGCATTCCTATTAGAAGTCAAGTTCGGTTATTATCCTTTTGATGTGAGATCGCCTCCGTCCGACATTCTTTCCTTTCAAATCATTCGTTGTGAGTCCGTCTTCGGCCGAAACCCCTTTCTTGTTAGATGTGAGACCGCCTCCGGCCGACATTCTTTTTACAAAGTTCACCCTCGTTGGAAGTGACTCCGCCTCCGGCCGGCATTCCCTGTTGAAAATTCATGTTCAGGTTGCATTCTTTTGATATGAGTCCGCCTCGGGCTGGCATTTCTTCTTTTACTCTCCGAGCGCGAGTCCGCCTTCGGCCGACATCCATTTCAAGTCGGCTTTCGAGTGGCATCTTTATATTCCCCCACAGAGTGCAAATTTCCGGGTTCTTTTGGTATTCAATCTCCATGTACCTTGAATGTCTAAAAGCCGTTGTTGTTATCCCTTCAATTCTAGGTCGATTGAATAGGGGCAGCTGTAACACCCCAAAATTTACCCTCCTATTTATACCTAATAAGTGGCTTATGCTTCACATTTCATGTACTTTTAGGTCATAAGCATTGCATATGCATCATTGGTTTTCCCAAGGCATGGGATCATAGGTTTCCATGGTATGGATTGTCCAGAGCAAAGAGAATGAGATACCTTCAAGCACTCAAGCCACAAAGGGCTCCTCAAACCTCAAGACATCTCATTTTGTTCACTATTTCATCAAGAGATTGAGATTCACAAGGAACTTGAAGAGGATCACTCCTCTCCTATCTCTTGATCCTCCAATTAGGGTTTTGGTTAAATGTGCATGTGACATCATCATGAGCAAGAATATTGAAGCTTTGACATCATCTTATCATATACAACATCTTGGTTTAAGAGGATCTTCATTCACCCCAGAGGAATTAGGGTTTTGACCATCAGTCAATACCTCCTATCTTCTAAGGCCAAAAGTAGGGTTTTTCTCCAAGTCAGTTTATTTCTGATTTTTTGGGCAAGACTTGATTCCATGGCTCCCTATATGCTCTCAAGTATCTATGAGTGGATTATGGACCATCAATGTCATTCACAAGGGTTTCAATTGGACAGGCGATTGAGAATCAGTCAAATTGGGGATAGAGTCAACTGATCAATGAAAAAGTCAACTCTTGACTTTTTGGGGTCAAACTCATGTTCATCATGTTAAATATGGGCAATGGATGAGATTTGATCAAGAAATGTCAAAGGAACCGTCAAAAATCAAGAATTATAGAAAGTTGCCAATTTTTGAAATTTAGGGTTCTTAAGAACTTTCCATTTTAGGAAAGTTTTCCTTAGGTTTCAACCATCTTCAAGCCTAGATTTAAGCATGATGCAAGCCTCATTTGAAATTTTTTCAAGTGAAACTTGTAGAGGGATCTTCCACCTTTCCAACCATATAAAGAATGCTTCATTTGGATTTCTAGATCAAGAGTTATGATCAATTAAAGTTGAGGTATTCAAGTTGTGAAATTGGAAAAAAACTTAGATTTTTTCTAAGTACCCAAACCCAGTTTTGTAACCTTGATTTCAAGCCCATTTTTGAGCATGTTAGAGACTTCTAATTCACTTTCGATAAACATCAACATTGTTTTATGCCATGAGAGCTTTCCAAGGATACCAAGTTTGTGCAAATTGATCCAGTATCCATAGAGTTATACTCCTCTAAAGTCATGACTAAGCAAATGAGAAACATGGAAAAACTTATATTTTTTCTAAGTCCCATAGACCAGTTTTGCGCCCATGACTTTAACTCTATTTTCCACCATGTTCAAGACCTTTAATCCACTTGATTCCAACACAAAATTTGTAGTGTCAAATCCACTCTTTAATTTGACACCAAGATCACCCAATTTGGTTCATTATTCATGGAGCTAAACATCACCAAAGAAGGCCATGTCCATATGTTCTCAAGAGCTTTAACCATGCCAAACTTGGGTCAAACCCAAAGAAAAACCTTGCCATGTGCATAACCTCTTGCTTGTATCATTTCCTCTTAAAGCCATGCACAACTATGACATGCCATGCACCATGTACCACCTTACTCCATATGGCCATGAGAAAGAGAAATAAAACTTAATGAACAAGCATCATCTTTCTGATCTTGTATTGGCCTCACCATCACACATCATGATCATCATGCACCCTATAGCAATGATGCATACACAATTACACTAAAAAAACTCCCTAACCCATGCACACAACATAACCTTCATTTTTTTTTTCCAATTTTACTAACCACAATCTTCAACTGTTAACTAACCTTGAGTAACGATTAACCACACTTGAACCAACCTTATAAAGGGCTTTAACTAACCCTAACGGATTCAGTTGCACATTTTCACCAAAACAGATAAAAAATCTCATTTTTCATTCCCTCCACTTCACACAATCGAAACTCTATCCTCTTAAGAGCTTTTGTCAAAATTCTTTCACCATCTTCATCATTGCACTTAGTAGGAGCTACTATATGCATTAGCTTGTGACTGGAAGCACCATAGCACCATCCACGAGTTCCTCATTCATCTTCCTCAACTTGTCTTTTCAAGCAATATTAGAGCTTTGTCAAGCATTTATTTTTCTTTGGAGGTAGATCACAAGACCTTGCAAGAAGTATTCTATGTTTCTTGGAAGCTTGGATCACATCTCAGATTAGGTAAGTTTCTCAATCTTGCAGCATCATATTAGGTTAGTTTATAGTGATTGGAAGCATGTAGTCCATTGCATCTGAAGCCCTACCTCTGGTAGGCAATGGTTGTGGTTAAATTAAGGCTTTTTGAACTGGTTTTGGTTGTTAGGGTTTAGTTTAAACCCTTTCGTTTTCATTGGTAGAAGGAATTTTTGAGCAAACAAAGCTTGGATATGGTTTTAGCATGAGGAGACGAGTGGAATGGTGGTAGTTTCCTCCATTTTTGGAGTGTTTCGCTGCCGGCCATGGTGGTGTCCCATTGGAGAAGACGACCGGAAGTCTTCTCCGGCCACCTGAGAATAAACCCTAGTCAAATCTCAGACCATGTGTGATTTAATCCTGGCTGTGTTTTGTTTCTGATCCAACGCACAGGAATGTGCCAGCACATTAATGAGGAGGGTGGGAGTCACGTGCCATCTCTTTTTCCCTCTTCCCATTTTAATTCAAATTCTGAACAAAAAGGAACGTTTTTGTAGCATTGGGCTCAGTTTAATTGCTATACGCACCCCCAATTCTGGGCCCAACGTGGGTTTGAACTAGAGTTTTGCTTGCGTCGCCCCCCTTCCCTTTTCATGTTATTTTCATTTTCTTTTTTATACACGTTTCAAAACTTAATTTTAAAAATAATAAAATTCATACTAAAATTATGAAATAATTCATGGAGGTTCTTGAAGGTTTTAAATAATTTTTGGTGAATTTTAATTTCACTTTGTGGCTAGTTTGGTATTTTTTTCTTGAATTTTGGATTGAATGTGTTCATGTTGCCATACCTTGTGCTATAAGTCTTGAAAAATGACCTTCCCCTCATGTTTTGAGCCTAAATTTTTGTGTGCATTTATCCATTTGATTGTATGACATGTTGATGTGAATTTGGTGCTTTGGTTATGAGTTTTGAAGTACTTTTGAATGCTACCTTTGGAGCTTGGTTTGTATGATCATTTTTGAATGATATGCTAATGCTTGAAATTGTTTGAACATCCTTGATGCATAATTTTGAGCCAATATTTTGTATGTGACCAGCCACTGATCTTATCATGACATGAACAATTTCTCATAATTTTCCAAAGCATTTAATCATTTTTCATGGATATTTCAATGTGTGCTTGTTATGTGGATGTATGCATAGAGCTAGGTTAAGTTTGAGGCTTGTATGTGGCCACTTTAGGTCAACTTTGAGAACATGTTTGAGCATATTCATGATGAAATTTTGGTGTGCTATTGTGATACTTAGATGTTTCTTTTTGATCATAACTTGCATGCTTCATGTGAACCCTAATTGAATACCCGATGTTGCTCGATGCTTGTTTAAGTGTTTGGTTTGAGGATACCTTTATGCAACCCTCATTATGTATCTTTTGTACATATTTTCACACATGTATTAGCATGAGGTAGATCCTTCCCACGTCACTATAGGTCACTTCATATGCTCCTAATTGATGTTATGCATTCACAAGTTTGAACATGAATAAGCCTTCAACTTTGTGGTCTTGCACTTGAACTTTGGTGAATCTTATTTGTCCAATGCTTTTGATATTAAAATGTACAACATTACATGTCATTTGCCACTGCCCTCTATGTGTGAATACTTGATTGACTTGACCCTATCATTCCTTTTACATGCTCGAATGCCTTTTGTTGCTAGTGGAAGATTTAGTTTGACTTTGGTCATTACTTGTAATATCTTTTGAGAACATGTTGTTATGGTGACTTTGTGGAATCTAAATGGTCATTTGGAGTATGGATCACATGTATACATTGACATTAGCATGAGTTAGAATGTTGTCATCTCTTGTTATATGTCACTTGGTATGATTTGAGTGATGTTACTTTTGTGTGAATGTAAGCTTGATTTGTGTATCAACTTTGACCACTTCCTTAACATCATTTGTGTGCCATATTTGCTCCTTTATTTTGGGATTAAAACATGGAATATTATAGTTATTTTACCTCTGATGTGGATTCTTTGACATTGCCTTACCATTTTCTTTCTTCCCTCCTTGCTTGAATGACAAGTTACATGCTTTTAGAAGATGTTTAAGTTTGGCTTTGTTCTTCACTTGCTTCAACTTTGGAGAGTGTGTTTGACATGAAATTTTGTGACATCTTGAGGTTGATTTCAAGTATTGAATATATGTCTTCACTTCTGACTTAGGTCTTCCAAATGTCAACTTTATGTTTGCTTAGTCATTGTATGTTCGTAAATGTTTGCTACATGATTTAGGTAACATCTTTGTATAGAATTGCCTACTCCTTTGGACATGAATTGATATGACTTTCATGAGAAATTATTGACATTTCAAAATTTATTTACATGTCATATGCTACTTCCTTGCATACTTGGGTACTCATTTGGATTGGTTTGAATGATCCTTCACTTGTATCACAATTAACATGACTTTATGGAATTGTTTAGGTGCTAGTTTTGGTATATACTTGGAATATCTTTGGAGATTGATTTTCCATGAGAATTTTGGTGTTAACTTGAGATGTTTACACATTGAATCACATGTTTCACTTCTGACCTAGGTATTTTATGAGTTCATGTCATACTTGTTTACTCATTATGTAATCATGAATTAATTGAAACATGCTTAAGGTGACATCTTTGTACATAACTTGCAAACCTCTTGAACATGACTTAAGCTACTTTCATGATCACTTCTCACTACTTCAAGCTTGTATTTGACATGTTTACATCATGAATTTTACTTGAATAGCTTATCTCCCATTTGTGGGACTTTTAAAAGGTTAACTTGACATAGTTGTGGATGACAAATGTTTGTGTGTTAGTGTAGGATATAACTTGCATTCTTGCATGCTTTCTTAGGACATTGACATGGATATGATTTGGTAGGTTTAGTTACTGCCCCTATTAGGTTCATACACCTTTAGGACACTTCCTACCTTGTTTTTTGTTTGATATTCATCCTAGTGTAGTCTTAGGACTCTAGCATAGTCATAGGTGCATGGTTTTTGCATTTTGCTTTCAACTATTCAATAGTTGAGCTTGACTTGGAGTTGGTAAGTACTTATGCTACTTTAGATTGATTTTTACACTCACATTACTTCTCTTTCATCTCACTTCTCTTTTCTTATTTGAATTGTGATTGAATCATCTAATGTTTACTTGTGTGATCACATGATCCCTTAGGATTCCTAGCTCCACTTAATTTCTGATTAAGTTGGAGGTAGGAGAGACATTAGGTTTGCAATCCATGCATGATAACAAGTAGGATAGCCCCTTTACCTCAAACTTAGTACCATTGTGTATGACAACATTAGGACTTAGTTTCCCTTAGTTGTTTTCTTTTCGACCTTTGAGTCATTTCTCTTCTCATCTCTAAACAAGTTCAAAACACTTAATAAATACAATGAGTATTGTACGCCACGAGCTTTAAGTACATGGGAAATGAAGAATGAGGGGTCTCCCTTCACTTTTCTAGAGTGTTTAGCATACGTCCCATTTGGGGGCGACCATGCGACGCATTCGCTCCTATGTCATCGACTTTAGTGCAATACAAGTTTTAAACTAACTTAAGCCACTTCTGTCTAAAAAGCACAAACAAAGTTCAAATCATTTTATCCTTTGGGATTAACATGGGTTTCAAATCATTTTCACAAAAGAACACGTTATTTCTGTTTTGTCGCAAACAGGCATCGATCCTAACTGCCGGACGCGAACTTAACGTAGCTCATAAAAACACACAAGGACTTTGTAGGTCGAACTACGAATGCTCTGATTTCCTCTCTCTCGTTAGATTGAGGATACGTAGGCACAAGACGACGATGTCTTGGCGAGCAACCTTCCCCTACAATCCCGTAGTCCTCCGAACTACGTTGACTCTGATTTTCCCATTCCCGAGGGAATACGTAGGCCAAGGACGACAATTTCCTACCAAGTCACCTTTTCTTTTCATTTCTGCTTAGCAGTAGGCTTTTGATAACTCACCCTTTAATTAGACAACAAGCATGGATCCCATCGAGTACGATGGACGCGAGGGGGTGCTAATACCTTCCTCTCATGTAACCGACTCCCGAATCCAGATTATGGTTACGATGACCATGTCTTTCCCTTTTGAGGTTTTCTTCGATCGTTTCCTTTCCCTTCGTCGGGATAAATAACGTTTGGTGGCGACTCTTCTGTCTTTTACGCCGATTGATTTTTGCAGGTGATCCGCAGTGAGGAGTGGATGTTAGTAGAAGAGGCTACTCTCCTTTATGCTTTTGTCAAGTTAGTGTCTTCTCTGATATGTAACACTGGGGGTCGACGCTTGTTTTGTTTGTGTTGGGAGGGAACTATATGTATACCTCCATTGTTGGATAATTTTATGTTGATGGAGATTGTTATGTGAATCTCTCTTATTGATAATTTCCTTATAACTATAATTGTTATATTTATGTAGGAAGAGTTTAACTATTCAGTTCCGATGTTTTTCGCTGCTTAACAAAATGTTGAAGTTCAGACTTATGTTGTGTTCCTTAATTACTATATGTGTTGCATGTTAAAATATATGAGCAAGTTATTGTCGGATGTGGCATCCTAATTGCATGATTTGATTTTATTTGACTCTGATTTTAATTATAATTACGTAGGAGAAATTAGGGAGTTATTTAGTGGTATCAGAGCAAGTTGGTCCTTCCGGCCAGCTTGTTTAATTATGCGTGTTCCGTAATATGTGATATGTGTGTGAAATCACTGTCGATGCTTGTTTTGTTTTCCATTTGCAGGTTGGGAATGAAACAAGTGGGGGAGAAGCTTGTGCTTCTCCAAGATGCTTCAAGTGTGGTGTGATGGCTCAGTGTGTCGTTGGACGTTATTATAGTTGGTAAAGATGGTTTATGCCCCACCATGATTGTCGGCTGTCTATTGACAAATTGAGGAACTAATCACCCTTAATCTCTTGTTGATAGTAGACAGAATCATGTTGGATGGAATTGATGCGTCTTGCCAGCTTAGATGGTGTGTATAATGAATTGTTTGGAGCTAAGCCAAGTACTTACAGATTGTTTTAATGAGTCGATGTAGATTCGCATATCTGAAGATGAGGCAGATTCGAACTTCTTGTCCGTCGGTCAAGTTGGGATGTCTCTGAGGGAGAACGATCAGGTATTATTGATGGTTGCTTCTTAAGGAGTTGAGAGCAATGTGACGGCTAGAGAAATGCCAGTGGTGTATAATTCCTGGTGCCTTCCTGAAGATATTTGTGTCTTGCCTCCAGAGTGTGGATATGAGTTTGGTGATAGTAAAGAGCTGATGTTGTTGTCTGCTAAGAAAGTGGAGGAACTTCTAGAAGATGAAGCCTTGATATTGCAATGTTTGCATCGTCGCAAGTTGATCGTGAAGTTACAAGTGTTAAATTACTTGTTGTCTGTGAATTTCCATATGTATTTCCAGACGACATACATGATTATCCCCCAGAGCATGAAGTAGAGTTCGCGGTGGAATTGATACCAAGTGTGAGTCGGGTATCCATGGCTCCATATAGGAAGTCTGCTTATGAGTTAGGGGAATTGAAGAAACATTTAGAAGAATTGCTTGAGAAAAACTTTACTCGACTGAGTGTTTCTCCGTGGGGTGATCTGGTGTTGTTAGTTAAGAAGAAAGACAATAGTATAAGGTTTGTGTTAATTTCAGGCAGTTGAATAAAGTGACTATTAAGAATAAATATCCACTTCCGAGAATTGATGACCTGGTGGACCAGTTGGTTGGTGCCTATGTTTTCATCAAGATAGACTTAAGGTCTAGTTCTCATCAGATTCGTGTTGAACTAGATGACATTCCGAAGACAGCTTTCAGAACGAGGTATGGTCACTATAAATCCATTGTGATGTCGTTTGGCGTATCCAATGCACCAGGTGTGTTCATGGAGTCTATGAATCAGATTTTTCATGAGTATTTGGATAAGTTTGTCGTGGTATTCACTGATTATATTCTGAGATATTCTAAATCAGAAGAAGAGCATGCTAAGCATTGGCGGACTGTGTTGCAAGTGTTGAAAGAGAAGAGGTTGTATGCAAAACTGTCAAAATTTGAGTTTTAGTTGAAGGAAGTGAGTTTCCTTGGCCATGTGATGTTGAGTGGCAGAATTGTTATTGATCCTTCTAAGATTGATGATGTGTTACAGTGGGAGACTCCGAAGTCGGTTACCGAAATTCAAAATATTCTTGGGATAACAGGTTATTATCGCAAGTTTATTGAAGACTTTTCTAAGTTGGCATTACCCTTGACTTAGTTGACTCGAAAGGGGTCAAGCTTATGTGTGGGATGTTGCGTGTAAAGAGAGTTTTATGGAATTGAAGAAGAAGTTGAAGACTACTCAAGTATTGGTTTTGCCTAATCCGAGTGAGTCTTTTATAGTATATTATGATGCGTTGAAGATGAGTCTTGGTGGAGTACTGATGCAGAATGGTCAGGTCGTTGCTTATGCTTCCAGAAAACTGCAAATTCATGAAAGGAATTATCCTACGCATGACTTAGAATTGGCAGCGGTAGTGTTCGTGTTGAAGATTTGGAGACATTATCTTTTTGGCTCTGAATTTAAGGTGTTCAGTGATCATAAGAGTCTGAAGTATTTGTCCGATCAAAGAGAGATGAGTAGGAGGCAGAAAAGGTGGCTTGAACTTTTGAAGGATTATGATTAGGCATGGCAACGGGGCGGGGCGGGGCGGGTTTAGCTAGCCCCGCACCTGCACCTGCCTCCCTGTTACAGACCCACCCCCGCCCCCAAACCCAGTCGGAGGTGAAAATTTACCACCCAGACCCGCCCCCGATGGATACGGGTTTGCCCGCACCCACCCCACCCGCAAAAAAATGATTTATGTTAAACAGTAATAAAAATTAATAATTTTATTAAAAACTTGACCATTTTAATAATAAACTTGTTTCTAAAGATGAGGGTTTGAGTAAATGATGAGAAATGACTAATGATGATTTTTAATTACTTCTCCAAAAGTGAATAAATATGTAATAAAAAAATTTAAATATGGATATTAAAGTAAATACCATAAGACCGGAGAGAGGTGGGGCGGGGGCGGGCAGGTGTAGCATTCCCCCGCCCCCGCACTCGCATCCGCAATTACAAACTGGGTTTTCCCCACACTCGCACCCGCACCCAATTAAATTGGGTTTCTCCCATTAATTTTGGGTCGGGTCCGGGCCGGGGTTTTCTTGCCATGCCTAATTATGATTTTGATTTGAGTTGCCATCCCGGTAAAGCTGATGTAGTAGCTAATGCTTTGAGTAGGAAGTCCTTGAATTTGTCGATGCTTATGGTGAGAGAGTTGGAATTGATAGAGCAATTCAGAGACATGAGTTTGGTGTGTGAAGTGACTTATGACAGTGTGAAGTTAGGGATGTTAAAACTGACTAATGGTATTCTTAAAGAAATAAAAGGAGGTCAGAAAATCTGATTTGGGGTTGGTTGATCAGTTGACCTTGATTAACTAAGGTAACGAGGTGAATTCCGAGTTGATGAGAATGATGTAATAAGGATCAGAGATAGAGTGTGTATTCCAGATGTTCCTAAAATTAAGAAAAGTATTCTTGAAGAAGGACAATGAAGTAGGTTGAGTATTCGTTCCGGTGCTACAAAGATGTATCAAGAATTGAAGGAATTATTTTGGTGACTCGTTATGAAAAAGGAAATTGCTGAATTTATTTACGCGTGTTTGACTTGTCAGAAGTCAAAGATTGAACATCAGAAGCCTTTTGGGTCTTATGCAACCGTTGAATATTCCAGGATGGAAGCGGGGTAGTATTTCCAAGGATTTTGTGTCGGGTTTGCCGAAGACTGCGAATGGGAATGATTCGATTTAGGTGAGTATGGATAAATTGACTAAGTCGGCTCATTTCTTGCTGATGAAGATTAATCATTCTATGCAGAAGTTAGATGGGACGTACGTTGAGGAAATCATGGAGTTGCAAGGGGATACCTTCGAGCATTGTGTCAGATAGAAATCTTAGATTTACGTCGAGGTTTTGGGGAAGTTTGCAGAATGCCTTGGGCACTAAGTTGAGGTTGAGTTCTGCATATCATCCGCAGACGGACGGTGAGACAGGGGGGACTATCCAGCCTTTGGAGGATTTGCTGAGGTCTTGTGTGTTGGACCAAGAAGGATCTTGGGATAGCCACATGTTGTTGATTGAGTTTACGTATAACAACAATTTTCATACTAGTATTAGAATGGCACCATATGAAGCATTGTATGGTATGAGGTGTAGAACTCCATTGTGTTGGTATGAGTCAGGCGAGAGTGTTGTACTCGGACCTGAGATTGAACAAGAGACGACTGAGAAGATCAAGATAATCCAAGATAGGATGAGAGCTTCGCAGAGTCTCCAGAAGAGTTATCATGATAAGAGGAGGAAATCACTTGAATTCCAAGAGAGAGACCATGTGTTTTTGCGGGGTATTCTGGTAGGTGGTGTTGATGGAGCTTTGAAGTCTAGAAAGCTCACACCGCATTTTATTGGTCCGTATCAAATTTTGCAGAGGATAAAAGAGGTGGCATATCAGATTACTTTTCCACCATCGCTTGCGAATCTTCATCATGTGTTTCATGTGTCTCAGTTGAGGAGGTACATTCCAGATCCATCACATGTGTTTCCGATGGACGATATGCAAGTAAGGGATGACCTTACTGTGAAGGCTTTACCTGTGAGAATTGATGGTCATGAGGTGAAACAATTTCGAGGCAAGGAGGTTACTCTCGTGAAGGGCGTGTGGGGAGGCGTTGCAGGAGGAAATATAACTTGGGAGTTGGAGAGCAAGATGCGAGAGTCGTATCCTGAGTTAAGTGCGTCAGGTAATTTTCGAGGACGAAAATATTCTAAGTGGGGGAGAGTTGTAACGCCCCATTTTATTTTAATTAATTGAAATTGTCTGGTGTTGTGTGTATGTATGTGTTGATTTGTGTTTTGTTATGTTGGGGTACCCTACGGTAGGGAGTAGTGACCTTAGTGTTAATGACCTTAAGGGTGAGGGGTGTGTCGCTAATTTTGTAGAATTTGGTGGTGTAGTGAGAATGATTAATAAATTAATATTTATTTGATTAATATTATTAATTTAAATTGTTAGGAGATATTGTTATTATTATTTAAGTTGTAAAATTATTAATAATAATAATATTGGAATAATAATAATAATAATAATAATAATTAAAATTAGAATATTAAGGTGAAAATAAGATTAAAGGGAAGAATTGACAATTGGGAGAATGTTGAGGACATAATAGAGAGTTAGAGGAGTAAGTGAGGGCATAAAAGGCAAATCATAGAAAGGGTCCTAGGGTTAAAAAAGTAAAACAAGGAAAGAGAAGTCATTATGTACGATCATGACATTTGAGAAAATTAAAGAAAGGATATGGTTGAAGAAGAAGAAGAAGAGGGAACCACCATTTTTAAGGGTTTAGAAAGTTCAATTACAAGGCAAGGGTGGGGTTCTGATTTCCTAAGGGATATTATGATGAATAGTGGGTAATTGGTGTCAGTTATGAATGATGTGAGGAATGGTAGATTTAGGGTTCAGATTGTTGTTAATTATTGTTGATTATAATGAATATTGATGAAATTGATGAAACTCATTGATCTTGATGTTGTATGATTATGTTATGTTGTGTTGGGTTGTTAATGATAATGATTTTTGTCGTATCGTATTCGTTGACCATGTGGTTTATGAATCATGTGTTGAATATATGAATTGATGATTACATGATGCATGTATGATGTTAGGACCTCTAAAAAGGTGTTGTAGACTGTTATAATTGTTACATAATGGTAGTATTTCGAATTCTGGGACTGGGACTTTTTACGGAATCGAATTCCAAGGTCTGGAAGGCCTCTAAACTGCAAAAATTGCACTTTTCTGGTTTGCTGTCCTGGAGAGTTCGCGATGCAAACTATAGTTCGTGTAGCGAGAGTCACGATACAAGCTGTATTTCGTGTAGCGAAAGTTACGAAGCGAGCAGTAGCGAACCTGTAGCGAGTGATGACAGAATGGACGTAAATTTTGATCCGTAAGTCCATTTGAGGCACCGTTCGAAGCGTTAGAAAGCTGACGCGCAGGGATATAACATGAAAATGATTGGTGAAATGTTTTATTAATATTCATGTGTCTATTATATGGATTTTTGTAAAGGTTGTATGCTCGATTAGCGAATCGTGGAGTTATAATGAAGTAACATGATTGTGTGTATATAGTTGTGCAAATGTAAAGTTATTGCTATTGATGTGGTTGTTGATTATTGTGAATGATGAGTAATAATATATATTATGGCGAAGTTTGATTATGTTATTATATTGATATTGTTATGATGATATTGCTAAGATGTTGATGTTGGTGATGTTGCTATGATGGTTGAACTTGATGACATGCATGTTTAATGTGTATACATGCTATGTGATGTTGATATAATGCATGACTTCAAATGTGATTATTTTGAGTTGTTGCGATTGCATAAAAGATACATATGTTGTATGAACTATATTTTATACTTGTTGGCCAATTTGGGCGGTGTACAATAACCATGGTGGTGGGTTATTGTGCACGATGATGTTGTCGTTGTGGTATGCATAAATAGTCGTATTACATACTTTTGTGGACAATGGTCCTTTGTTGGTGAGCCTAAAATCCTATTGTGAGGATTGGGCCGGTAGTTGGTTCTGGAGGTGATGGATCACTGAGTGGTTCTGATCCTAGGAGGTGGGGATCAGAATAGTGAACCTGAGTGTTCACGAAAATTGGTACCACATGCATAAGCATTTAGTCAGGTTGTGAGTCTCATTGCATTATATATTAATTTTGTCGCTATGTTGCTAATATGTGGTATTGTTGTGATTAATTGGATTTGTTATCATGTGATTCCATGTTGGCTGGTGAGTAAATAGTGATGATGTTGTTGGTTGATTAATGAGATATTTAGTTAATTTGTTGTTGGGTATCCTTATGCTTAGGTAATCTGGTGCTGATGTTAGATGATATTGCATGTATTAACCTAATGCATACTTTTTATCATGATTTCCTTTATATTATCATGATATCTCACCCCTTCTGTTTGAATGTTGCCTCCACGTGGGTAACACGCAGGTGATTCGCAGTGAGGAGTGAATGTTAGTAGAAGAGGCTACTCTCCTTTATGCTTTTGTCGAGTCGGTGTCTTCTCTGATATGTAACACTGGGGGTCGACGCTTGTTTTGTTTGTGTTGGGAGGGAGACTCTGATTTTAATTATAATTACACGGGGGAAATTAGGGTGTTACAATACCAAGTTTTGGGAGTTTGCAGTTATGTTATTGAAGTCATCCACTCATCAGGTTACATCTCTAAACCTGACTACACGTCCAAATCACAATACTAGATCGGACACATCATGATCACAAAACTAGATCATGACTCACTTATCTCTAATATACATGATGCATGTGATGCAACAACACACAAATTCACGAAGGGAGCACTACCACCCAAACTTCACAACTCAAAACTAGTTACAACACTAAACCAGTTACTCGAAATTGGTTACAACACTAAACCAATAACATCAACATCAATTGGTTACAACACTAAACCAATAGCATCACTTAAAATGGTTATAACACTAAACCAATAACATCAACATCATTATTGCCAATATAAGGCCATCAAAAGTTATAGGTTCCCTCTCTGAACCAAGGCCATCAATTAAACAACAACATAATAATGCCAATCATAAGGATACATCAGTTACAAGTTCAAATCGAATACGTAAACATTTCAATCATTAGAACTTAATCATAACAATTGATATCTTTCTAAATCATCATTAACCATACACACAAAATTAAACTCTTAGGGAATCACCAAAGGATAACACTATGATTTAGCTTTCCAACGCTTTGAACCACACCTCAAACAGAGTCATGAAAATCAAGTTATGGCAAAAACAACAAGGGAACCCATAAATTGTTGCTGGTGGACTAATCGATTGGTTTGAGCTTGTCGTCAAATATTTTTTCTGCTCAGATTGGTCAACCAATAGATTATTCCTGGGGAACCAATCGATTGTTGTCTGGAATTTTTCTAGAAATCACATTGTTAACTCGTCTTCTTCATCCTTTATCCACACCAACCCCTACCCAATCATGTTCTAACACGGATAAATATCATACACGATTAATTTATCCTCCAAACAGGATTGTATGACATAATTTATACATCACTATTTTTCTTGTTAAACTCACAGAACTCCTCATTATCTCACCATTTTTTCTATAATTGTTCATAACCAAACTCACCATTAAAGAAACACACCAACCATTAACATCAAGATCAGAATCAATCAAACAAAACTCGTTAATAAAAAAAAAATACATTCAATAATAACAACACAAAAGAAAATCACAACAATCACACCATATGTTAGAGAGGCTTGCTCAACAATCTCTAACATCAAACTCCACCAATGGAGAAAGGAAAGCCGAAGAAGAAGGCAAGTCACCTTATATATCCTATAAACAAATTGACACGCATATGTGAATTAATCCCCCTTTACCTCAAAATTCCAACAACAAATCCTAAATTTGGCTATGGCTTCTCTCCTTTTCCAACCCTTGACTTTGTTTTTGTCTCACAAAAGCTCTTTCTCCTAATTTCTAATTGCATGTATTGATAAAAATAGCTCAACTCTCCCTCTATTAATATTAACCTTATATTAATATTTTAATTATTTTACCTTGACCCTAACTTATTCTTAATTTACCTCATTCCCTTATTTTCTCATTATTCTTATTTTCCACCCAAATCTTATAAACCTACTATTTTCTATTATTTTCAATTAATTAAATTAACTAAAGCTCTAATTAATTTCTACACACCTCAATTATACCCAAAAAATTACCCAAACAACACAAATAATTGAATAAAAATCAATTTTAATCCAATGAGAAATTAAAATAAAATAAACAGGGAGTTACAACTCTCCCCCACTTACTAAATTTTTGCCCTAAAAAATTACCTGAAGGAAACAACTTTGGATACAAATCCTTCATCTGACTCTCTAGCTACCACATCATGCTTCCACCAGCATGTTCTCTCCACCATATCTTCATCAAAGTAATCACTTTACCTCTCAAGTGTTTCACTTCTCGATCCTTTACCCTCGAGGGTGATACCTCAATAGTCAAGGTCTCTCTAACTTTCACATCATCCACTTGAATCACGTGAGATGGATTAGGAATATACCTCCAAAAATGAGACACATGAAAGATATCATGAAGGCTCGAAAGAAACGGTGGTAAGGAAACTCGATAGGGAACTTCTCCGACTCTTTGGAGAATCTGATAAGGACCAATGAAATGCAATGTGACTTCAACGCAGAACAACCACCAGTTACAGGAGTAACTCTAAAAAACACATGATCTCCCTCTTGGAATTCAAGTGCTTTCCTCCGCTTATCATGATAATTCTTTTAGCTGCTCTGTGATGCTTTCATATTTAACTAAATAATCTTGATCTTCTTAGTAGTCTATTGAATGATCTATGGCCTAAGTACAACACCTTCACCATAATCATACCAACACAAAAGTGTCCTACACCTTCTACCATATAAATCCTCTAACGGTGTCATTCCAATACTAGAATGACAGTTGTCGTTGTAGGTGAACTTAATCATTGGCAATTAGCTATCCCAATTACCTCCTTGTTCTAGAACACATGCTCTCAAAAAATATTCCAAGGATGAGATACTCCTGTCTGTCTGACTGTCCATCTCTAGATGATAAGCAGAAATCAATCTCAACTTAGTTACCAAAGCTTCCTGCAAACTCTGCCAAAAAATTAAACTAAACCTCAAATCTCTATCTGAAACAATACACGAAGGAATATCATGCAACTTCAGAATCTCATTGATGTAAACCTCTGCTAGCTTTTGCAACGTGTAACTGACCTTTATCGGAATGAAATGAGCCGATTTAGTCAATCTATCAACAATAACCAAGATAGAATCACTTCCCTTCATCATCTTCAGAAAACCTGTCACAAAGTCCATAAAAATATTCTCCCATTTCCACTCAAGAATACTCGACGGTTCAATCTTCGACTTCTGACAAGTCAAACAAGAATAAGAAAACTCAGCAACATCCTTCTTCATACCCGACAACCAAAATATATTTTAAGGTCCTGAAACATCTTCATAGTACCAAGATGAATACTCAAACCACTTTTGTGGCCTTCCTCAAGAATCTTCTTCTTAAGCTCTGGAAAATCCAGCACACATACTCAAACCACTTTTGTGACCTTCCTCAAGAATCTATCTCTGAACCTCAAAACACCATTCTCGTCAATTCTGAAATCTCTTTGTTTACCTTGATTGATCAACACTAACCGGTCAATTAATCCCAAATATGATTTGTGGCCCTCTCTGATCCCGTCTAGAACATTATTAGTCAAATTCAACATACCCAACATAACACTCTGCAACGTCATCTCGCATACCAAACTAAGATCTCTAAATTACTCAACCAAGTCCATCTCTCTATCCAATAATATCGACATATGTAAGAACTTCCTAGTCCAAGCATATGCCACCACATTGGATTTACCTAGATGGTAACATCACTCAAAGTCCTAGTCTTTCAAGAACTCAAGCCACCTTCTCTGCCTCAAGTTCAACTCTTTCTGATCAAATAGGTGTTTTAAACTTTTATGATCGCCGAAAACTTCAAACCTCGAATCAAAAAGATAATTCCTCCACACCTTCAACACAAAAACTATAGTTGCAAACTCCAACTCATGAGTAGGATAATTCCTCTCACGGACCTTCAACTTTGAAGCATACACAACAACCTGATGATTCTGCATAAGAACACAACCTAAGCCCATCTTGGAAGCATAAAAAAAACCACAAGGGATTCACTAGCATCTGGTAGAAACAAAACTGGAGTTGTCATAAAACTTTTCTTCAACTCTTGAAAGCTTTCCTCACACTGAGCATCCCACACATAAGCTTGTTCTTTCCTAGTCAACTGAGTCAAAGGCAAAGCTTACCTAAAAAATCCTTCTATAAACCTCCTGTAATAAGCAGCCAAACCAAGAAAACTTATGATATCAATAACAGACTTAAGAGTCTCCCACTGCAAGATTGCGTCCACTTTAGACGGATCTACTGTTATACCACCACTGGAAATAAAGTGACCAAGGAAGCTCACTTCTTGTAATCAGAACTCACACTTGGAAAAATTATCATATAACTTCTTCTCTTTCAAGGTCTATAACATCACTCACAGATGTCCCACATGCTCTTCATGTGACTTTAAATACACCAAGATGTCATCTATGAACAACACTACAAAATAATCCAAGTAAGGATGGAAGATTCTATTCATATACTCCATGAACACACCTGGCGCATTAGACACACCTTACATCATCACATAATACTCATAGTGACTTTATCAGGTCCTAAACGTAATCTTTGGAATATCTTCTGACTTCACTCGAATCTAATGATAATCCGATATCAAGTCAATGTTGCTGAAAACACAAGCACCAACCAACTAATCCATAAGGTCATCAATTCTCGCAAGAGGATACTTATTCTTGATAGTAACCTTATTCAACTGTGGGTAATCAAAACACAACCTCATGCTATCATCTTTCTTCTTCACCAATAGCATTGGTGCTCCCCACACCGACATACTAGGTTTGACTAATTTCTTCTCAAGCAGAACATCTAACTTCTTCTTTAGTTCACTTAACTCTAATGCATACATCCTATACAGTGCTATCAACACAGGTCTAGTACCAAGTACTAAGTCTATGGCGCACTCAACTCTTCACTCTAGAGGCAAGTCACAAGTACCCTTTAGGGAAAAACACCAGGAAAGTTACACATCACATGAATATCACTAGACTCAACATCACTCTCCACTCTCAAGGAAACTAACATCACGAGCACCTGATCATTCTTCTTCAAAGACATCTCAATTTGAGCATCGGAAATAAATCTCAAATCTATATTCTCTTCAGGTTCGGGAAACAAAAAAGCCTCAACAACACATGCACTCTTGCAATTAGCAGTACGCTGAATCAACCCTTCACACCTAAAACATCTAAGAGAAGCAAAAGCTTCTCCCTAACTTGTTTCAATCCCGCTCATACTGGTAAGTGGTTAGAAAAACAAATGAGCACCGACGGTGTTTCACACACATGTTGCATACCAGGGAACAAATAAAATTACATAACTTAGCCGGATGGACCGATCTCCTCTGATACCACTATGTAACACCCTAAACCCGAATCTTAAATATAAAAGAAAACATCAATAATCCATGAATAAAACTCACTGTTATGGTGTCACACATACTCCACCAACAACATTCTTTCTAGAATTCTGATAAAATATCGCAGCAGAAATTAACATTTAAAGCATCTCAACACATTTCATGTTCTCAACAAGGAATAAACTTTGAAATAATTGAAGATACAACAAAGTCAACTTGCAATTTAGACATAACAATCCTAACATGATGTTACACTATCAGAGCATTTAGTCGTGGAACTAAATAAAAACATAATTGAAGAAAACAGAGATAGTCATCTCAAGCCATCCTCTGATACACACCACATTAACACTCATCTGCCTGATTATCTACATCATAGGCGTAAAGCCAACACAACAAGCAAAAATGTGTGAGAATACAATTAAAAATATGAAAATGGTGCAAAGTACAACAAGGATAGATATAACACCCAAGTATTCTCAATATCCAAAAACTCAATCACACAGCAATCAATCATGCAATACAGTTTATGTATGTAATGAACTACTCGACTCTACTCCAATGCATGTGATACCAAGTTTTGGAAGTTCATAGTTATGTTACTGATGTCACCTATTCATCAGGTTACATCTCTAAACCTGACTACACGTCCAGATCACAACACTAGATTGGAAAGGTCATGATCATAACACTAGATCACGACTCACCTATCTTCAATATACATGATGCATGCAATGCAGCAACACACATATGCATGAAGGTATCACCACCACCCCTAACTTCACAACTCATAACTAGTTACAACATTAAACCAGTTAGTTGAAATTTATTACAACACTAAACCAATAACATCAACATCAATTGGTTACAACACTAAACCAGTAACATCACTTAAATTGGTTAAACCACTAAACCAATAAAATCAAAATCATTATTGCCATTATAAGGCCATCACACATTATAGGTTCCCTCTCTAAACAAACACCATCAATTGAACAACAACATAATAATGCCAATCATAAGGCTACATCGGTTATAATTTCAAATTGAATATCCAAACATATAAATCATTAGAACACAATCATAATAATTGATCTTTTTCTAAATCATCATTAATCATACACACGCAATTAAAGTCTTTGGGAATTACCAAAGGATATCACTATTCTTTAGCTTTCCAACGCTTCGAACCACACCTAAAATAGAGGATATGACAAAAACAACAGGGGAACCAATATATTGCTGCTAGTGGATTAATCTATTGGTCTGAGCTTGCTGTTAATTTTTTTTTGCTCATTTTGGTGAACCAATAGATTGTTTCGGGGGAACCAATCGATTGTTATGTGGAACGTTTCCAGAAATCCCCCTGTTAACTCATCTTATTCATCTTATATCCACTTCAAACCCTACCCAATCATGTTCTAACATGAATAAACATTTTACACGATTAATTTATCACCAAAATAGGATTGTGTGACATAATTTACACATCACCATTTTTCTTGTTAAACTCATAGGACTCCTTGTTATCTCACCAATTTTTCTACAATTGTTCATAACCAAACTCACCATTAACGCAACACACTAACCATTAACATCAAGATCAGAATCAATTAAACAAAAATAATCAATTAAAAAAAATACATTTAGTAATAACAACATATAATCAAATCACAACAATCAGACCATTGGTTATAGAGGTTTGCTTAACCGTTTCTAACCTCAAGCTCCATCAGTGGAGAAAAGAAATGGGAAGAAGAAGGCAAGGAACCTGCTCTATCCTCTCCACAAATTGACACACATATGTGAATTAATCCCCCCTTACCTAAAAATTCCAGTAGCAAATCCTAGCTTTGGCTATGGTTTTCTAATTCTCCAACCCTTGACTTTGTCTTTGTCTCACAAAATCTCTTTCTCCTAATTTCTTATTTTACGTACTAATACAAATAGCTACACTCTTCCTATATTAATATTAACCTAATATTAATCTTTTAATTATTTCACATTGGCCCTAACTTATTCTTAATTTTACCCCATTCCCTTATTTTTTCATTATTCTTATTTTCCACCCAAATCTCATAAACCCGCTATTTTCTATTATTTTTAATTAATTAAATTACCTAAAGTTCTAATTAATTTTTACACACCTCAATTATACCGAGAATATTATCCAAACACACAAAAAATTGAATAAAAATCAATTTCAATCCAATGAAAACTAAAAATACTAGAAACTAGGTGTTACACCAAGTGATCTTTGCATTGATCTTGACCAAACTAGGAATTTAGAACAATTTAAAGGAGGTGTAAGATTGACTAAATTTGGACCTTCTTTCGGATGAATATAGTAGACAAATTCAATACCTTCATAAGAGACATGAACCTGAGGTTAAAGACACAGAGGCATGGTAATGGTGATTGAATCGAAGAAGCAGAAACTCATATCACATGTATAATATAGAAACTTGTAGTGTAAGCTAACTAACTTTCTATCTATATAATTAATTTCCAACTAACTTTTTTTTAATTGGTTGATAATTAAGAAGCTTATTGTGGAATTCTTGAACAAGTTAAAAAGTTAACTTCAATATATTTAATGAATATGAAACAATTCAAGGATGAAGTGGGATTCACACACAACTTCCATATGTTACCCCCCTCCGTCCCACAATGAGTGATCCAGCAAACCATTTCACACATATTAAGAAAAATATAAAAAAGTAAGAGAGAGAATAATATTTTTACTATAGTACCCCTAATCATGTATTAAAAATGATGAAAGTTTAATTAATTAGAGGGTAGAATTGGAAAAAGTGTATTGGAAATTGAAATGGATCATTCATTTTGAGACACTATTTTATTCCAAATGGGTCACTCATTGTGGGACGGAGGGAGTATTATGCAAGAATTATCAAGTCGAGACATGTGTTTTAATAAATGATTCGAAATTTGTGGTTTTTGAGAAAGAAACAATAACTTACTCGAGTTTTTAAAAAATTGAGTGTAATTGAACATGAAAATTAAATCAAAACAAGTAAAATTGATTGAAATCATTAAATACAAATTAAATTTGCATGAATAAAAATGCACGGTAGTAAAAAGTAAAAACATTGTCATAAATGCAAAATACAATGAATTGTAAAAAGTGATTAAAAATAAAGTGCAATATACACTACAAGTAGGCAGGGATGGACCCAAAAATTTTATATTGTGTGGGTAAAATTTAATCTGAATCGTAACACTAAAAATATATATTCTTAAATATAAATATGAATTATTTCTCAAATATTTTTAAATTACTAAACTTTCTTATCATTAAAATATTTGTAAAAATCTTGAAATGCACCTAATTGAGATATATATTTTCATAGTAGTACTATAGAAGGCATATAGTCCCTTTGATACATATCTTAGGCGTAATGATTATAAACATGTATAGGAAAGAATTACACAGAAACATATTTACATGTATACTAATAAATTAATTAATTAAATTGTAGTGGGGGCCAGTGCGCCCACATGCTAGGCTTTAGGGCTGTCCCTGCAAGTAGGGATGATAATGGGCAGGGTTTGGGCAGGGTACTATAGTACCCGGCCCTATACCCGCAATTTGATCGTACTCGAGCCCATACACGCGTGGACACCAACATTTGTACCCGTGCCCGTACCCTATGGGTAGCTAAGTACCCATACCCGTACTCGTTTACCCGTATTTCTGATAAAAAATTATTGATCAATTATAATTTATCATGTCATTTTAAGTTTTTGATAATATTATAAATATATAAATATTAGTTGTTGAGTTTAGTTTGTAACATAAGTTAGTTAGCATAGTGGTAAAATAACTTGTTTTTCACTTAAAGGTTAATGGTTCAATACTTAGTATCTATATTTTTATTATTTAAACATATTATTTTACAAAAAAAATTATCTTGCTTTTTATTTTGACCCATTTTTAAAATTGGACCAGGGCCTCTAAATTTTCGGGGCCGGCTCTGAGTACTAAGGTACTCGTACCCGTGCTCATACCCGCGTATTTTAATGGGTAATTGCTCGTGCTCATGCCTGTACCCATTTTGCAGGTTTTTGTCCTACCAGTTGTAGGTAATTTTTGCGGCTACCCTCAGGGGATGGGTCAAATTGTCATCCCTAACTACAAGAAATTGACTTTTAATGATAGCCAAAATAAAATTAATAAATAGCATAATTTTATTGAAAAATGAATTTATGTCTTAAAATATTTTAAATATCTATAAAAATATATTTTTAGTGATAAATAAAATTAATTGAAATTTTTATGCCGATTATAGCTAGTGATATATTTGAGTTCTCAAGTTATATTTGAATTGATAATGTTGATTTTTATTTTTGATTATAATATAAAAAAAATTATAATTTAATAATGTTGATTTTTATTTTTATCATTAAACAATATTAATATTAAATATTTTTAGTATCTATGCCTAGTGATTACATTTGTCACTGTTAATATTGAAATTATGTTTCTTACGGGGCAAATGTCAAACACGATGTCCTAGTTAACTAGTTCGACAAGTTAAACCATAACCACTACAATAATAAGTAGTAGATGATTGAGCAGAAAAACAATAAAAACAAAATCAATTGGTAACCCAGTTCGCTGAAACCACACCTACGTCTGAGAGTTGAGTCCATAATCCAAGAAAGGAAATTCACTATTTGTAATTTAGTACAATTAGTCTTATAAGCAATAACATGCCCATGTTAT